>OX419183.1:10000000-12400000 GCA_948465475.1 Thalpophila matura
AATATACAGTGATGGACACCTGATAAATAGAAACAAGTAGGTTCCTACTTAATGTTAATCTTACTTTCAGACTGAGATGAAATATTATGTAAATATTTAAAGGAGAAGAAGGGTTTATATAAATATTAAATTGCACTTGCATCTATACAGAATTGACGAGTGTACCTACTTATAGGATATACAGGGTGGCAGGTTAGACAGTGGAAATATTTAAAGGGGTCATTGTACTCATCATTATGAACAACTTTTACTATGGGACCAACCCTGAAATCGCGAAAAAAAATCTGTTGGTGATATTGTATATAGCTTTCTGTAGCTGAAAGAATATTTAAAATCGGTTCAGTCGTTTTCGAGTTTATCCATTACAAACATACATACAAATATACAAAAAAAACAAATCTTTCCTCTTCATAATATTAGTTTAGACAACTCAACAAAATGTATGGAACAGCTGATTTCTTTTCGCGATTTCAGGGTTGGTCCTATAGTAAAGGTTGTAGTTAATCTTGAATGTTTTTAAAAAGAGGTATTGAGTGTTTCTAATTAGTTGACCACCACTGTATATATATATTTTACACTACTTAAAAGTACCATGCCTCGAGATTGAAGAAGAATATATGTGCAGAGAATTATAAAAAAAAAAATTCTACAGGAAAAATCGCCCTTCCGAGATCGTTCACACGAAGAGCCAAGAGATACTAAACAATATCCTTTTTAATACTTATTCACACAATATTGTTTGTTAATTTTTTTTTATGTTCAATACTTGTCAACAAAATACAGAGTGTAACTTTTTGACGGATCAGTAAGTGCAAAGTACGTACCTACTCAAATATTACAGGAAAACTTTTGTCTGCTACACTATTACATTGAGTAGGTACGGTACTGCATTTTTTATAGATAATTATGTAGTAAGTAAATATAATTCAGGATTAAATTACTAGGAATGTGATGATCCATCTTGTATCTTGGTGTTTTCTTTCTTCTATTTGTCGCAGAGCGTGGTATCTGAAGATGGCTATTAATGGATTTAGCTAAGTCGTTTCAATTATTGCTTGAGCGTGATTAGTTGTGAACTTGTGATGCAATTACAGACCACGTTTATGATCAAAGACAGTCGATTTGAGAGGACCTACAATCCTACATGCACGTTGGTGTCTGTTGAGTTTATGGATTTATTAATTGTATTACCATAGCAACGGAAAAGAACAGAAAAAGGGAACATTATCTGAAAATGATGGTCGGACGTAATTGCGGCACAGCCAGGCACAACTGACCTCACTACATTCCATCATTCCGTCGTAATATTGATAGACTCGCGTTAGACTTACTTAGGTACTGATAGTACTTATCTGATGGTCGACGATGGTGCACGCTTGCCTAGAAATGATAAGTTCACAGACTTAAAGATTCCTAGGTTATAGCTATCGGGAAACATAGACTCCGGCAGGGAGTTCCACTTCTTGCCTGTACGCACAGTGAACGTGTTCCCAAAACATTTTGTGCATATGGATGGAATCTCCATCATGTAACGGTGGCGCATCTCCGTACGTTACACCGCCCGATGATGGAAGGGGCTTGGTAGAAGTAAAGGCTCTTTCAATTTAGACGACTGGTGTCGGACTGCTGCCGCACGACAGACGGACGGCTCTTTCGACGTGTCAAATGTATGGAAAATAAAAAGAACAATGGCAGTACCTACAGGATGGATCGAAATCGTTTTTTTTTTCGGAATTTCGATTTGGGCCATTTGCAGAAAGATCCTCTATAAGAATACAAACAATAAATGTTATGACAAGAAATTCGAAATATTTGATTTAGTACTGCCCTAAAGACTTGAAAAGACATTAAATTAAATAAAACTGCAATAGGATTGACAAAAAATATATATATTTTTTTATTACCTGCTTTGCAGTTGGTTGGCATGGAGTTGGAAAATGCACCATAACACAAATTATAGAGGTTTATTTAGTTAGCTCAGCTTATGACTTGGGGCAGTATTATTAATGTTAATATTTTGACAAGATTTTGGAACGGAGTTCCTTTACGCACGTTACGTACGAGTGAACTGGGAGAAAATTTAAGCGATGACGGCGATGACGCTTTCTGCTATTTCGTTTTTCAGCACGCGCGGCTTCGGTCTATATCGATTACCTCAAAAACTACTGAACGGATTTTCATACGGTTTTCACCAATGGAAGGACACATTTCCGAGGAAGGTTTTTGTATATAATTTATAAATTATTTATATATATTAGCCGAGCTGTCACGGTTTTTATTAAGAGAGTCGAAAAAAAGGGCTATTTGCGCGTGTACTGCCCAAGTCGTTTGATATATGTGAAAACAATGTACTACAAAAACGTTGGCCTTAAATAGGTCTATAAAAAACATCCGGTTACTATATCTAACTTTTATACATAGATCAACACGGTCTAGGGATATTTTTAAAAAAGCGAATTATGTGTTAATTATGACTATATCACATGTATATATTTAAAAGATACGTTATTTAATATTCTACCATTTTTTAATAATGGTTAAGGTACTTCGATTAAAATTTCAGGATTTTATGGAAAAAAAATGAAGCATAGACGGAAACCGTATATGAATTTACTTTTAATTAGTGAGTAAAAACTGAAAAAAATAGAAAAATCATTTAATTTGTGTTTATAAACTTAAAGTTAGTAGTCTGAGAAAGCGCCCATGATGTTCATAACACATCGGCAACGATTCGGCATGCTCAGAACAAGGTTGTCAATGTCTTGCTGCGGAATATTGTCCCATGTCCTTCTGAGGTGCGCAAAAAGTTGATCTTCTGTAGCCAGATTTTCAGGAACTTCCTTCAGAGCTCTTCTTTGCAGCATATCCCACGCATGCTCAATGGGATTTAGATCTGGCGATTGAGCAGGCCAGTCTAAGGCCCCTAACATTGTCTCGTAACATCTCCGCCCTCGTCAAATGTTGGCGTTGCATGGCTACAATACCTCAATTTTAACTATATCTTTCGTTTAAAAATGAAAAAAAACTGTAACTAAACGTAATTCGTATTGTTTTCTAAATTTCGAACAAATGAAAATTCCCTCTCCTACACATCAAGACATTTTTATGCCACCGAAACAAAAGAATTGTCAAAAATTTGAATTTGGAATTAGTCTGAGATAAATTACAAACAAATCGGTGTATAAAAGATTCCAATGCGGCCAGTACTTTTCGAGTTATTTAATTGAGTATGAAATATCCCTAGACCGTGTTGATGTGTGTATTTAAGGCACAAAATCTGTTTTTATGTTTTAAAAATAACAATAAAATTAGGCAATGTTTAACTGGACACATTTATCAATAAAATATTAATCCTTATCCAAATAAGTAGTTTCATCGTGACAAGTATTTAATGGAAATGATTTTTGGAGTTAAAAGTATTTTATACAGACAAATAATTTCAGAGATAACACGATGTAATCAACGCGTGACGGAGTAATTTAATAATTTTGTGACATTGCTTCATACCTGAGCAAATTTTGCGTGACTCGATTCTTTAGGCTAAACTTTTGGTTAGCTAGTTAGATAAAATTCTCGGAATTTTTTGGAACTTCGTTCCTGACGAGGGTCCCCTGACCCCACACGTTTTTTTATTTTATAAATGAAACAATTACCTCATAGAGCATCTTTCCCGCACTGGCCCATTACGAAAATATAAGATTTTTTTTTTCATACATTCAGCGATCCACCCTAACCCGCATAGCAGCAGTTCGACACCCAATCGTCTAAATTGAAAAAGTCCTAAATTGTGCAATTCCAACGCACTCTCTCCGAAATGTAATCGATAAAAAACCGATAGGCTTGCAACCAATTCATCGTTGCTAATGAGCCACTGTTGGCCTGTTTCTCAATCGACACAAACTCATCAAGCTGCTATTTGGCCAGATCTGTTCTAGCGATGAGAGCGGTACTCATACTCGATCGCACTTCGGCTTTATACGTAGAGGCTCAACCTTTTCCGCTGTGAAGTACTATCTCACCTTTTATAGGATTCCTAACTTTCCGGCAGCAAGTTGAGCTTTTCCCTCGATGTATGGACTAAAGTTGAGGGTGGATGTCAACGTTACACCAAGAAGCTCAAGGTGGTCGGTTATCGGCACGGGTACCTACATCACGGAAAGTTGGGGTTGGTTGGAATAGACTCCTTGGTCGTAGTAGCATTGAATTTAACCAAGTAGCATCGACTCCGACAGAGACAGCCATCAAGGGCAGGTTCAAGCCTTCAACAATGGCGACACAGAGAAACTGGGTCTGTGACCCACTGGCTCGCGCATTGGATCAACAACTCTGCTGTAAGCCTTTAATAGCTGTGCTGCCGTCTGCATACCCAAAGGCTTTATCACATCATTAAAGTGCAGCAAGAATAACGTTGCTGAGAGTAGGTACCTACCAACCCTTGACATTAAAAGCCGATTGGCCGGACAAGCAGCTATCTAGGTATTACCACTCGGATTGACTGCTTCTTCAGGAAGTCTGCTGTCCACTCGCATAGCCCAGTGGGTAGACCGTAAGAAGGAAACTTGCTAGTAAGGCTGCCGTGCCATACTGTCGAAAGCCTTTGAAATGTCAAGGGAAACTGCAAGCGCTCACCGTAACTCTCGATGGCTTTACCCCAGATGTGAATAGCATACATACGCCTGAAGATCTCTAGTTGATCGGTTTGCGTGGAAACTATATATTACCGGTCACTAAGGAGGTCGTTCGCTTCGAGGTATGCCAGGAGCTTACTGTTAAGTACACGTTACTGAGTTGGGTCTGTAACTGGCTAGATCTGCCCTACTGGTCTTTTTGGGCGCAGGTTGCACCTTAACTTGCTTCCAAGCTTTCGGCAATTTTCTAGTCCCACAATTAGAAGCAAAATAGACGTGTTAGGATCGGAAACAATTCAGGCGCACAAATGCTAAGAACAATTTCTGGAATCCCGTCGGGGCTACGGGGGGTGGAAATAGATTTTTTAGTCTAGCTATAAATACAGATTAAGGTAGGTATTTTATATTCTTGAAAAGTTTTGGACAAAATTATTCAATAAATTGATTACCTTAACACATGTTTACTAGACGGTCGAACGAGTCTAAATTAAGAAGATAAACGCCGGCGCATAATGAAGAAATTATGATAAAATGGATAAACAACATGCAATTGTGGTACGATTTCGTGACGAATAAAATGTTAAACCAGATCAAATAGTTTTATTTGTAACTAGCTTTACCACACTGCAGCGATAGCAAAACAGGCAAATCGGACTCTTTGTTTGTTTGAATGATGCGTCGCACACTGCACGCACTACGTAATCAAATACTTAGTAAAACATGCTAAAGGGGCTACATGGCTAGCTTCAGTTAAGCTCGCTTTTGCTGCACTGTGATAATGTAGGTACCAATCTACGTATTTTGTAAGTATTAGTGTTTTTCAGGGTTGCGCCCCTCAAAAGGAAAAACGGAACCCTATTAGCACTTTGTTGTCCGTCTGTCCGAAGACCCTTACGGGTGGAGACATCGGCTCATAGATGGCGCTATTGCATATTTTGGAACCCTCAGGGCGCGAGTCGTACTCGCACTTGTCCGGTTTTTAGGGTTCCGTACCCAAAGGGTAAAAACGGTCCGTCTACCTGTGCGTCTCCAGGGTGTATAATGACATGAACATAGCTAGACAGTTGAAATTTTTACAGATGATGTATTTCTGTTGCCGCTATACCAACAAATACTAAAACAGAATAAAATAAATATTTAAGGGGGACTCCCATACTACAAACGTGATTTTTTTTGCTCGATATTGATAACGGCAACAGGTAGGCGCTTGAAATATTCACAGAATATTTAGTTATAATTATATTCACTTTGAAAATAAATAATTAAATTAAAATTAATTATTTAACGCATTTTCACGGACACTTTACATAGGTACCTACACAGAGGCGTTCCTCGTCCTTAACCTTACCCTCCATTTATGTGATTTGAACAGCAATCACAATGGCAACTGTGCTAACAGTTAGAACCTCGGGAAAAAGCATTTGGATATTTTATTGAAATTAGTCCAAAAACTGTTTTTTTCTAAAATCCAATTTAATACAAACGTAGATTAGGTAGGTATCCAACATAAAATCTTCCTATTTTTAAACAAGTAGATAAGTACTAGGTAACGATTTTAAAGTTGCATGAACACATTTTTGCCAAGTTTCTACTAAGGACAATGCTAACCAAGGCGCCCCCAAGAATATTTAATCTTCTTGGGCGCCCCATATCAAACTCAAAAGTCCTTGTGTTACGACCAAACCTAGTGTAGGTATTTGGAGCAGAATTAAATGCTCTTTCTGTATTGCTAACTATTTTTTTAATGGAGTCCTGTAATTTGTATTTAGGTATTTGTATGTCATTTAGGTACCTACCTACCTACTTAATATTTTGAGGTTAAGTTCAAGAAAATAACAAATTCGAAGTCTATAGTTAGTGTTTATCAGAAACCCTGGACTGTATCATTAATTCATTAGATACCTACTACCTTAATATTATGTAAATAGGTAGGTAGGTTAATTAATAAATATTTGGGGAAACATCTGGAAAAAAAAAATCCATGTTTCCCCAAATATTTTTCCGAAAAAATCAAGCTGTAGGTAAGTAATCAGA
Organism: Thalpophila matura; assembly: GCA_948465475.1. Lineage (NCBI taxonomy): Eukaryota > Metazoa > Arthropoda > Insecta > Lepidoptera > Noctuidae > Thalpophila > Thalpophila matura. The sequence goes on from OX419183.1 coordinate 10,006,663, forward strand.
ATCACTGTAATCAACCATATAAAACATACCTAAGTATAATCAAATCAATAATTTTTTGAATTACGTATAGCTGCTGTTTTCATTTTGAATTGACCAATCGCAAAAATAACTTTGTATAACCCGCGCCAATAAAGAAACGAATTAAAAATGGCGGCACTAATCATTTCCTCTCACTCGCACGTTATTGCTGACTTACACCCGACGTGTGATCGGTTCAGTGGTTTAGTCGTAAAAAAGGTAACAAACAAACGTAACTATCGCATTTATAAATATTACCTACCTATATTATTACCGTAGGTACTTAAATATTTACTTAGTTGAGGGGCTCGTGGCTAAATGACAGCCGCGCCGACCTTACTTAACCTAGAAAAAAATCGGGATACTTACCTACATAAAAGCCTTAAAAATTACAGCTAGGTAGAGATCGTTCCACCTATGAATTCCCTTCGACGCTATGTTGGCTGCCCTGAATCTCAATTTATTACAACGTTTTTAACGGTGTTGGAAGTTTTCTTTCAGCACCAATTCACTTTCATCACTTTTTAACGCCTAAATATTATTAAAAAACATAAATCTACAAAAAACACAAAACGATATGACCTAAATAGGAATGACAAGCAGGGGAGCCAACATAGCTTCTAGGGGAATTCTTACGTGGAACGGTCTATAGGTACCTACTTGTCGAGGAGACTGGCACCTAACCTATTTAAGTTTATGTAAGTTTTCTGTCTGGTCGGGACTCTTGACTGTCGGTATTGGGAGGTACCTACCGGTACCACAGATTATACCGGTACCTAGTCAGAATGTTCGGCAAACTTATAAGGATAAAACTTTTAAAAGTTTTGTGCCTATTATTCTGAAGATTATCGGTGGTAGGTACCTATTTACAACAGTTGGCTGGGCTGCGAAGGGAAAACCTTGAAACTACATCAACATGGGTACCTACCTAGTTGGGATTAGAATAGTACCTACCTGATGATGATGCAATACTGTGACCATCAATGATGCAATACTTAGATTTGTATGTTCAGAGAAAATATTATTCTATGTAGGTAGGTAGTAGGTTAGTTAGTATCTAAAAGCCGCCGATTACCTACATTTGGTATTTCAGGAACATAATAGGTACCTAGGTAGGTAGGGGAGATTGGGTCACAGTGAATCACAGGGTACAGTGGATTATTCATTATAAGTAAATTTCTATAACGCTTACGCACACAAACAAACGCGTGGTTGCTGCTCGACCATACCCCTCTACTCCTCACTAATCGCCGACTAGGTATCAAAGCGGGAGGAGGCGCTATCGCGCTCCGGTCAGTAGGTAAGTAACGAACTATTTTTTCACGTAGTTTTAAAATTTGTTTGATCTCTAAGTAAATAAGAAATGTAAATGTTTGTATTTTGTTTTACGTTTGTTATTAATTTTATCCGTTGTATACCTACTGTGTTGTTTTGTGTTTGGGTTAAATAGTTTTTTTTTATAAGTATTTTTTTTCCTTAACGGCCAATGGGTCACAGCGAATCAATTAGTTTTGGGTCACAGTGGACTGCTCCACTGTGACCCAAAACCTCTTTTGCGCCTGCCACACACTCGAAAGGAGGCAGAGACATAGTGTGGCAACATTACTCGTCATGCTCCTCGTCCTGCCCACTGCTCCCTATTTTGTCGGTTTTTGCGCGCGAGTCAAAGGACCGGCAATACGAGTGCGAGTGGCTGGCCACATAATCGCGCGGTCGCAGTCCGTATCGAGCGCTCGCGCAAGACGCACGCGTATGCAAAATTGGAAATTATGTCGTCGCCAAGCGTGGAATGGTCAAATGAAAAAGTGTTAATGTTTCTTGAATAGATGTGATCCACCATCTCCGTTGGCGAGGACGACGACGACGATGTATATTTCTTTTTACTACATTAATATAATTAGCTATACTAAAAATGCATAGCGCGCACGGTGCCACCGTTTCAACGTCCATTGTCTCACCAAGGCAAATGACAAGTGAGGAGCGTCGCGATTAATTGCGCGAGTAGAGCAGTGTGTGGGCAGAGAGGGCAACATCGCGGCAAATCACGGCAGCGCGAGGAGCATAGCGATGAGCAGCGCAAGGAGCATAGTCTGGCAGGCGCATTTCATTCATGGGTTACACTGGATCAATTCGCTTGATTGAGACGAATTGATCCAGTGTAACCCATGAATCTAAATATTTATCTTATGTCGTAGGTAAAAATGCCTCGCAATCGAGTAAGGAAAAGACTTATATCAAATGGCCAGAAAATAAGAGCTGTTGCTAAAGCGACTGGTATTCCATTTGAATATTATAATAAAAGACTGTCTAAGATTACCAAATAAATGAGTAAAAATATGAAAATTCTTGTTTTTACTGTATTCTTTTTGTAGATCCAATGTACCCCAGGCGATCCACTATTACCCGTAGGTACATCGATTCAAAGTGACCCACTCCTGGGTCACACTGGATCATTTCTCTTTTTTTTTTTTAAAGTGCGTATCTCGTTAATTTACATTGAATGGCCAACAAATGCCCTTTTTTTTAAAGGTTAGATACTCCTTAAGAGGGGTATCTAACCTTTAAAGAAAAATCGCTAATTAACTGTTTTCTCAAATCGAATCCTAAGGGATTCGATTTGAGAAAACAGTTAATTAGCGATAAATTTTGGAACTGCATGAGCTAGAAAAAAAACTATCAACTGTGACCCACTCTCCCCTACGTGTTTATCCGCTATAAAGCTTGTAATAAGTAGGTACCTACTTTTAGATATAATCAAACTACCTAGTCAGGACAGGGGTCAGCCGCCACGTGCATTGTGTTAAGTAGGTATGATAAGGTGCCTGCCCAGACGCCCAGTACTTAATATTTTATAGTAGGTACCTACTAGGTAGGTACTTAAAAACCTACCTGAAAGATTAAAAGTCAAAATAGTGTAACACCATGTTAAACTAAGGTAGGTATGGTACCTACCTAAGTTTATTGAATTCTGTGATCTATTAAACACTTAGGTAGGTACCTATTATCGTAATTTCGTAACTCACGGTCGGTTGCAGAAAGAAAATTACATTTTAAAGGAGGCATTAATCATACAATTTCTATCGTTAAAATCTCCTTTAAAGCTTAATGACCTTTTCTGCAACTCAGCGTCAGACACTCAGACTCATTTGTGTATTTTAGGTTAGAGTGTAACATAACCTGTACATTGTACAATGATAAGAATTCTAGATCTACTACACGAAACAAAGTCGAATACAAGATGTCTGTAGGGAAGTTTCGATATCAACATTATTCAGGATCTTTAGAAATTGTATTATATATTTCAGTTTTACTTTTAAATACTTACCTACCTATCTGTTATTTCTTTATCATATTAAGTATGTAGTTACTTTAACCGATATAAAATGCTAGACTATTGGATAAATTAAAATAACGTCTAGCAACCAGTTGAGACTAAATTTTAATACAATAATTACACTGTACCTAAAATTCAATCAATAAGAAGGTATAATTATGTTTTCATAAAACCTTGAAAGATTTTTACATATTTCTGAACTGAACGCACCTTTTAACTCTTACTTATCTGTGGCTACATAGTGCGAGTGGATAATATAACCTAAAATGGAAGTAATGGAACATAATTAATAAAATACTTGTTAATTCATCTATTATTAATTATTGTATACCTAAGACTTGACAAAAAGCCTAGAATAATTATTGAGATTGTATAGATTTATACGAGTTAAGTTTTTAGTACGAAGATGCAACGGCGGCCATCTTGTTAAAGTGCGCGTCTGCCGACTCCATTTGTGATTTTGAGGTAGGTAAGTGATAATAGCACGTATATTTTCGTTTTAAGCCACATTCCAAAATAATATCTTAATTACGCAGACCTAAATAAAATTACAAATTGCTTGAACTTCATCAAATGGAGTAAATATACCTATTCAAAAAATGAATCGTAGAAGCCTTAGCTGAGTTGGCGTGTGATGGATGGCTATTTTTTTTACAAAAGTAGGTACTTACCTAACTATAAACATAGATAATAGGTAGGTACTACCAAGATTTAGTGAATCTATCATTGTTTAATTCAGTTAAGTTTATTAAAAGCGGTACGAGAGCGGTACCTAGCATTGGGTAGGTAGGTACCTACGCCATGGCTGCTAAGGTAAGAGTCACTAGAATCTTAGAAACACCCATGAAGCACCGTAATCCCTGCCACAAGAAACATGTTGAGGTCCTCGATTTGCGATTAACGTCCGGCTCTTACGTACCTACCTGTTTTCCGTCACGTGGTCGAGTGTTTTTGCCAAACAAAACGCGTAGGCCACGCCTCTTTTTTGTTCATTATACATGTTCGATGTTTAATGAACACTCAAACACGCCGCAGGAGACCCGCGTTTAGGTATAAAATTGAAATTTTAGACAATGATAGATCGCGTTGCCTTTGTTCCAATTCCATTTATACCATACCCGTTCTGACAGTTCGTTTTCTGCTCGAATTTCACAAAAAAAAGTTACGGTTAAGTTCACAAATGGCGCGTACCCGCGCCATACGTACCGCGCGGCGCGCTGTCCTGTGCCGCGGTACAAGATCTATGCCTAGTTCACATGATCACGCGGTACCACACCGAACTACTAACCGTGCACAGCGCGTCACGTACCGCGCGCGCGTTATGCGCCTGCCACACACTCGACGAGTGGCATGGGAAGTAGCGAGGAAAGGAGGCAGAGACATAGTGTGGCAACATTACTCGTCATGCCACACGTCATGCTCCTCGTCCTCTCTTTCTCTCTCTCTCTCGTCTCGTCCGGCAGAGAGGGCAACATCGCGGCAAATCACGGCAGCGCGAGGAGCATAGCGATGAGCAGCGCAAGGAGCATAGTCTGGCAGGCGTATTAGAAGAACTTGCGCGCGGGGCAGAGCGCGCCGCGCTGTGCCTCGGCCCGCGCGGTAGCGCGCGTTCATGTAAACGATAAACTTTACACTATTTACTTTGATCTTATACCGCGCGATTCCTCTTTAGTTATCTAGTGGTTTCTCCGCGCGATGCCGCGCAGTCATATGAACTTAGCCTAAAGGTACGAGTTCGTACGCGACTACAGACAACAGCAGCAGGCGACCTGTTGCCGCGATACTACTGGTTTCTATGAAGACGACGTGTCGCTAGCTACGGAAGGTATTTCATAGAAATACATAGAAACCCAAGTGTCGCTGCGACACGTCGCCTGCTGCTGCTGTCTGTAGTCGGGTACGAATTGTACCTAGATACCTTTATGTTGGTACCTACTTACGAACTGTAACGTCTGTAACCTCTATCTGGAAGATTCTCCTGATTTAGGTAAGTTACTAACATCTGACACATTTCATAAGTGTCTCAAAGATTGAAATTATAAGTAGGTACCTACCAGTGTCTCCATGTGTAAATTGAAAATTACCGTGTTGCAAGGGTAAAATTACGGTGTTTCTAGACAAAATTACGGTGCATCAGCTAAAAGTTAGGGTGTAATTTTTCAAAGAAAAACAACATTAAGAACCAAATCAAGTCCGAATATCATTTATTTATGTAATGAAAATTAAAAAAAAAAAACATGTGAAACATGCAAAATTTAAAATTACGATTAGGTACCTATTTGACTTTTTAACTATGTGTGAGTCGAGATAGACGTTTAGATATTCAGGGATTCCCGGCAACCAAGAGTAGCTTCGTTGACTGAGATTCGTTTTAAGGTTTTACCGAGTATAAAATGAAGAAATATTCACAACGTAATTTATAATGGTAATAGGTATGGTGACTATATGACTGACGCGGTCAGGGTAATACCTTTTTACCTTGACGGTAGATTAGGACCAGATTACGGTGCATCTACGGTAATTACCGTGTACATGGAGACACTGGTACCTACCTACTTAAAATATCTTTTAAACTTAACCTACTTATAGTTTTACTTAAATAATTTTGGTCCGTCTTTGACTTAAGATTAGGCAAGTAGGTATAATCTATGTAGAGTATATGGGTAGGTACTATGTATAGAGGTGAAATTAATAACACTAGCCATCGCCGTTCGGGCACACAGTAGGCACGTTGCACGTAGCGTCCGGCCACATGGAGCAGTTTTAACTATGCTATCGAATATCGAAAATCGAAATCGATCGATCGATCGGATTCGAAATCGAATATCGAATTTTTGAGTGAATATCAGTAGTATGAGTACCTAATTCATGAAGGTACCTACTACGCAGTTAAATGCTGAAGAGCATGATTTATCTGCGAGGTTCTCTTGTATTTGCCGTAGTTTGTCCATGTGTTACCATCCATTACACATCGAGATCCCTACATGCCTCGGAGAGAATGAGAAACCGATGGTCCCGTCGTCATAAGAGTTTCTATGACAGTCGATACGGGATGTTACGAATGTCATATTTTTCACATTCGCGAATGCGAATGCGAATGTTCGGGATCCGAATGTGCGAATGCGAATGTTTGAGAATAACATTACAAAGTAATTTTTATCACAAACATTGCATTTCGCGTGGTCTCGATCGATATCTATCGTAAATAATCGCCATATTTTACTTTTCTTTCCCGGCGCCATGGGAAAAGCTGTCAAAATAGCTCAACACAATTCTAAACTCACAAACTACCTACACGTGGCGATGCGTGAAGGGGAGCCGGTACAATTAAATAGTAACAAAATTATGAATAACTCCGTTTTATTTGTGTCATACCTATTTGTTTATTCAAAATATGTAAATACAGTTAATAAATAATAGGTATGACATAGTAAAACTAAGTTATTCATAATTTTGTTACTATTTTATTTTACCGGCTTCCCCTCACGCTTCGCCACTGCTACCTACTCTTTTATTTACTTAAACTGACTGACAACAAGACAATTAACTTGCTTAGTTAGTTTGCCTCGTTAGCAGCGAGAAAGAAACGCTTTCTATCGGATCGATCAACCGTGAGGCCGCAGGGCGAGACACAACGCGACTTAGTACACATTCGCATTCGCAAAACATTCGCATCGTTTGATGCGAATGCGAATGTCGATGCGAATGTTTAAAATGATGCGAATCATTCGCATAAGCGAATGCGAATGCGAATATTTGTAACATCCCTACAGTACTACCTACCTGTTAATGTGCTATGAATTAATGATTTTGTGTAAAGCGAAAATAACGAATAGCATTTATTGGGTTAGTTTTTGAGTTAGTTTTAAACTCTTAAACCTAAGACTACAAATAATAGACTGCTAAAATCATAACACTTCCTTTTGGCTTTGCCAAGGTCGGATAAAAAATGAAATGCTACCTAAGTAGGTACCTAGGCGTATCTATTCGTTATTCTCATCACCTATTATAGGTGGGTACACTACATAAATACGAAAAACTTTATTCCGTCAGTCACAAATACGAATTTCAAAATACCGATTTTCATAATTCCGAATGGTTCAAAATTCCGAATATAACAACTCCGACTTATCATTACTCCTATTTTTATAATTCCTAAATTTCAATATTCCTAACCTTTATACTATTCTCAAAATACCGAGTTTCAATAGATCGAATAACAAAAAGTCCGACTTAATGATAATTCGAAACATCAAAAATACCATTTCGATTATTAAAATACCGATTAATACAATTCCGAAATAAAAACGCCTTGTAAAACTGGAATTTGTAAAATACAGGGGATTTGCAGCATGCAAGCAAGCATGCAGCATGCAGGCAGGCATGCAGCGTGCAAGCAGACATGCAAGCAAGCATGCAAAATGCAAGCAGGCATGCAACATGCAAGCAGGTATGCAGCATGCAAGCAGGCAAGCAGCAAGCGAGCAGGCATGCAACATGCAGCAAGCATTGTTTCTGTCACGGCTCCGGCGCTGCGGGGTTTGGGCGGCCCCATGCGAGCTTAGCGTCGCAGATTTTAATGCTCACCACCGCAGCTTCGGCTTGCTGCACCTGCTCCTCAGCTCGCGGGCCGCCCCACCCCTCCGCGCCTACGCGGGCTTAAATTACACTCTAGGGTAGGGCAGACAAGACTACGTGAAGTCGGTTTTGCAGCGATTCGTTTTTTGTCACAAAATTTTGAAAGTCGAAGTAATAAAATTCGGAAAAGTGATTCAGAATCCTAATTTTAGTAGTTTATTCGAAGTATTGAAAATCGGAATGTCGTTTTTTGGACGGAGAACCTTTCGAGCATTTGATTCTTCGGAGTTCGGACGTATGAAAATCGGAAAACTAACAAATCGCATTTACGACTTTCGGTAAAATAAATTTCGTGATTTTTAATAATAGACGTTATAATTCTTAGGTAAGTATTATAAAATTCGGACTTGCGAAAATCGGAACATCGAAATTCGGAATAAAATATTTTGGAGTATTTGGGTGTTCCCATTATAGGTAATGTACTACCTACCTATCTACTTATTTTCGTTTTACTGAGCCAAAAGAACAAAAAACTAGTTAGGGTTCCGTATTTTTATTTAAATTTCACGTCACAGTATTGAAGGAACCTTCTCAAGGGTAGGTATATTATATTTGTATTTTTTACGTAGGTATAGACCTACATCCGATACTGATACTGATACTGATATTTTGTTGTACTGATACGATGTTTGTAAAAAGTACGGATACGAATTGAATACGAATAAGTGCACAAACGCCCAAAGTCCTAACTCCTAAACCAACTCGCTTCTGAAGACTCCAAAAACTGTGTAAAAAAAAAATCTTCGACGAATTGAGAACCTCGTCCTTTTTAGGGTTCCGTATCAAAATGGTAAAAAAGGAACCCTTATGGTGCGACTTCGTCTGTTTGTCTGTCTGTCTGTCTGTCTGTCACACCCGCTTATTTCAGCAACTACTAATGCTATCGACTTGAAATTTGGAACAGTTTTAAAGAATGCTTGTCTTACTTTATTGAAAATGAAAAAAGTCAAAAAATGTTTTTATTTTCATTGCAAAAGGGGCCGGAGTGGGGGTCCGAAATTTCAAAGTGGGGTTACTAGGTCAAGTGACATATCATATGAAAGGGCTTGATCTGCACATTTCAAAAAATCTGAAATAATTAGAGATGATAGGAATTGACCCAAATACTGCACCAAAAATAAAACGATGTTCCTAACTAGTGCAGTTTTTTAAAAATCATCAAAATTCCTTCACAAACAAACTTAGTTATGCGGTCCGGTTCTTTTCACTTTATACGTCCAAAACCGATACGGAACCCTCGGTGCGCGAGTACGACTCGCACTTGGCCGGTTTTTTTAAGTCGGTTAACAAACGCGCGTCCAACGACTCTGCGTAATGAGGTAAGCAGTACCTAAGCTTTATTTCCTTTATGTGTTGTAGGTAGATAAGTTCGCGATAATCGCTATGCTTTTGAAGAGCCATACCTGCTGCAATACCGCGAAACTAACAGTAGATTATACGACGGTAGTGCAAAAGTACCTTTGAGATTTCGTGGCTATGAGATATATCTATGTATAACGATGGATTGGCTTAGTAGGACCACATTGACAGATCGGCGTGTCGCCCATCCAATAGCGTCTAATCTGCGAGAGCATTCATTTGTCACCATCAGTAATTTGACCAATACTGGCCAAAACCGCGTATATCTAGGTACCTATTCGCAATCTTATCACGAAAACGTGCCTTTTATTTTCGTGTGGCTCTCCGGAAAATAAATAAACCGGTCAAGTGCGTGTTAGGCCACGCACAGTGTAGGGTTCCGTAGTAGCAACAAGCAACTACTTCATTTTAGTCACTTTAAAGGATTAATGACAGACCGCACGGTTAAGTCGCAGTGGCTGAGAGATTGGCTGCTGCGCGACGTGTCGCGGGTTCGATTCCCGCATTGCACACTGGTCTGCCTGTTTATGTATGTGAAATTTGAGTTTCTAAACGCACCCAGAACACAGGAGAAACCCTAGTGTGGGGCAACATTTTATAAAAAAAAATAATGCTAAGAATTTTGTATTTGGTACAAAATTATCCAACGCCCAAGTTTAACGACTAGTTATTACTGCTAAACTAATAAAATTATCTTAACCGTTATAATTTTGTTTTAAAGTTCATGAAATGCATTATCATCGTGTATTTTCCTAGATTTTTCAAGCCAGCAGTTTAGCTTTTAGAGGGGGGACGCACTACTTGAACAAATTTGCACTTTAAAGTTCAATATTTCGTAAATGGAGCAATAAATCGAAAGATAATTTTAGCAACCTCCAAGTAATTTTAGAAGACATATTCAACGATACCCCACACGACGGGGTACACGACAAAAAAAAAAATCATCCCCACTTCACATGTAGGAGAGCTACCCTATAAACAATATTTTCCAAAATTTTAATTTACCACTTTGTCGGCGTAATTAATATTTTATTTTGGAAGTGACTCCGCGCCCGGCGCTGTGCGATTATTCCCGATGTCCACCACTTGTCTGGCCACCACTGGGGGACAGCGAGACAACTTTAAAACATTATTCTCGTTGTCCACCACCGGGGGACAGCGTCACAACTTTTGTGATTATTCCCGATGTCCACCACTTGTCTGGCCACCACTGGGGGACAGCGAGACAACTTTAAAACATTATTCTCGTTGTCCACCACCGGGGGACAGCGTCACAACTTTTGTGATTATTCCCGATGTCCACCACTTGTCTGGCCACCACTGGGGGACAGCGAGACAACTTTAAAACATTATTCTCGTTGTCCACCACTGGGGGACCGATTATTCTGCCTCCGCAGCCGGCGGCGGCTCCCAAAAATAACGCCGTTGGGAACAGTAGGTAGCCTTGGAGTAGCAGTGATACCAGACGAAAATAATTGCAAACTACCGTAGCAGCAGATTAATGTTGCCGTGTTTTAAGTTGAATTATTTACCTTAGACTTTTAAATAACAGTGTCAATGTAAAACAAAATACTACTTTTTTGGACTTACAAGGGGGAGGGAGGTGTTCGACGGAGCCCCGCTACGCGGGGCTCCTATTTATGTCTGCAAGGTTAAAAGTAACCTAACACGAAGCGGTTGACGGGGGCTTCGAACCTAAATTGTCCGTGTCGGGGTGTCCAAGTTCCCGAGCTCGCTTCGCTCGCTCTTGGACCCTAATTTACAAAGTTGTGACGCTGTCCCCCAGTGGTGGACAACGAGAATAATGTTTTAAAGTTGTCTCGCTGTCCCCCAGTGGTGGCCAGACAAGTGGTGGACATCGGGAATAATCAGGCGCTGTGTCCTGAATTTGCAGCCAGCGCCAGTTGCTGAATTGGCAGCCGGCGCTGACTTTGGCAAAAAAACGGGAAATAGGGTTGGCAATTTGGCAAAATTTAAAAAACATTTCATGTTTGATTTGAGTAACATACCTAACTAGGGTCCAAGAGCGAGCGAAGCGAGCTCGGGAACTTGGTCACCCCGACACGGACAGGTTAGGTTACTTTTAACCTTGCAGACAGAAATAGGAGCCTCGCTACGCGGGGCTCCGTCGACCACCTCCCTCTCTCTTGTAAGTCCAAAAAAGTTGTATTTTGTTTTACATTGGCACTGTAATTTAAAAGTCAGTCTAAGGTAGGTAATTCAACTTAAAACACGACAACACCCAAGTAGCAAAAATGCGTTATATGTATAATGGTCATGGAAACGTTTTTACGAAAACGTTGGTTATATTAGAGTGGTCTTATAAACGTAATAAAACCGTTTACAGGACGCGAAAGTGGCGCAATTATAAGACATTGTAGTTGTATAGTGGTCACATTAATGACAACTTGTAACCATTTAACATCAATTAGAGGTTTTATAATATTAATAATACTCTTCTTCGAAAGAGTTAGCCTAACCTAACCTATGTGGAATGAAAGTTAATTCGAAATTCAAAAATAATTCCAGCTTTATCAAAAACATAATTTTTATTGAAATTATGAATCTACTGCATTATTATATTTAGGGGCATTTTCACCAACCTATCAATATCTGTTCAATAAGCTAAAGATAAGATTTTTGACAGATTTTCTATACAAAATCTGTCAAAAATTTAAACTTAATTACAGATTCCTTTATTGATAGGTTGGTCAAATAGCCCCTTAATCTTCTTGAGTGCATTTATAATAGGTTGGAGAAAAAGTTTCTTCGCATTTTTTAAGAAAATTCAAAACATTTTTTAATAAAGTTTATTTACATTTAACTAAAGTATGTAGGTACCATTTTGTTCGATAACTTTTTGCCATCTTGTAGGTAGGGACATGATCGCATTGCTATAGAAATTTTGGGACTTCTGGTCAAAATACCGCGACAAGTGGTTTTGGCAGTCCTCTCGTGATGTTAACCTGACACTGCCTAAAGAATTCTGAAGAGACCGAAACAGGTAGAAATCTGAAGGTGCAAGGTCAGGACTATACGGCGGATGCATTAACACCTCCCAGCCAAACTCTCTTAATTTTTGTTGGGTGGCTAAAGATGTGTGAGGTCTAGCGTTATCATGATGAAAAACCACACCCCTTCTGTTGATTAATTCCGGCCGCTTTCTCTCAACTTCTTGCTTTAATCTCATCAGTTGTTCGCAGTAGAGTTCAGAATCGATGGTCCTGCCTGGTGGTAACAGCTCATAATGAATAATGCCCTTCCAATCCCACCACACCCACAGCATCACCTTGTTGCGAGTTAACCCGGGTTTCGCCACAGTCTGTGAAGCCTGACCGGCCTTTGACCACGACCTTTTTCGCACGTTCTTGTCATACGTGATCCACTTTTCATTACCAGTTATCAGCTTCTTCAAAAATGGTTCGGTTTCATTACGTCGTCATAAAGAATCACAAATGAGTACACGGTTCATTAGGTTTCTTTCAGTGAGCTCGTGAGGTACCCAAATGTCGAGCTTTTTTGTGTACCCAGTTTTTTTCAAATGCGCCAAAACTGTTTTGTGGTCAATTTCCAGTTCTTCAGCTACGTCGTAACTACTGGTATGCCGATCTAGCTCCACTTTTTCAAAAATGGCATCCATTTTATCCGTAATAGGGCGACCAGAGCGACGTGCATCTTTGACATCAAAATTTCCGGATTGAAAACGCTTAAACCAAATTTGTGCTACTCTCACAGACACTACACTAGGTCCATAAACATCGCAAATTTTTTTCGCGGCTTGCGTTGCATTTTTACCTTTTTTGTAGTAAAATTTTAAAATGTATCGAATTTCTTCATTAGATTCACTCATCTTGACGGTACGAAAAACAAATGAAAATCACACATTTTCCTAATTTGAATTTGGAATTATGTTCTTTAAAATTTAAACTTTCAATGGTACCAAAACCAGCCAGATACAAATAGTATAGCCAAAGAGATTTTATTACAAGTTCATACATACTATAATGCGAAAAGACTTTTTCCCCAACCTAATATAATAAAGGTCAAAACTGCACAGATCTCTGATCCGTATTGACACAGTTTTCGTAATATTCAAAAAGTCCTAAGTGCAGTATGCACTTATAAAACTTTATCTACTGTTTCGACGATTTCAAACGAATTATCGGCTAAGGCGGGTCATGAATCCGATGGTTCGACTGTACCTAAATCATAAATACCTATAGCCCTCCAAATTATATTCGAGGTAAATATGATTATTTCGTGAAAACATTACGATTTTACCTAAATATAATTTGAGGTGTGGGGTAGGTCGGCTGCCCCATATCAAAACCTAGTCAGGGACACTTTTTACAAAAATCGTTTTATTGCATAATCTTGCTAAACTTGTGAGTCCCCACCAAACACAAAAACACCAGCATTGAAAACTCACATATAAGCAGATATATTTAAACATCGATATCTAGTACCTAAGTGCACTATTCACTCCGTCGTAAGTCACTTTAACCAATTCAAAACCTAGTAAGCCTCAGCGTCTTGCTAAGTTTTTAAATGGTCGATGCGCCTTGCTCCAATTGAAAAGAAGTCATGTGAAGTCATGTGTGAAGCTCAAACTGGACAAGAGGCGAGTGATATTGTAAACGCCACAAATGCTTTCTTACAGGCTAATAGGGATATGGAGCACTTGCATTCATGGACTGATAACAGCTGTACAGCCAAAAAAAAATATTAGACCCAATGATGATACTTAGTCAACAACTCCTTGAATGATCTTAAATCGGTAACAATTAGCTATCTCTAACAAAAAGTCATACTCACATGTCCGCGGATGCCGTTCACGGCAATATAGAATTGAAAATGAGGAGGCAAAAGAATATTTATGATTTTCAAGATTTTAAAGATACGGCAGATACGGTGATAAAGTCAAGGAAAAACATAAAAGTTATAGAAATCACTTGTATGTGCTTGTAGACATGAATGGCTAAGAAAAAAGAGATCAGCACGTTATAATGAACGCTAAAAGACCCTGGAGGGGTTCATCAAATCTGAAAAAATAGTTGAACTTTTTATTTTTTATTTATTTAACAATATAAGTACGTTTTTTATTGGAAAAGTTTGACTACTGTCCTTCCTAAAACTATTGTAACTCCAAGGGGCGTTAAACCAAACAATAAAAAGACGATAATAAACAAAACAAAAAGACGATATATTATAAATAAATTGGTGTCTGATGCCTGAAACAAGAAGGGATTTTGGCATAATTTACCCGTGAATCAGGCGTCTGTCGATTTGACAAATATGATGGGCAAATGTCTGCTGAATAAATCTATTCATTATTTATTATCAGCAACATTAGCCCATCATTTGTTTTGTTTTCAAAAAATTAATATATTGTATTCAATTAATCATTATTTTATTTACATAGGTAAGTACCCTATACAGTTACTAGAATTTAGTCAATGAGATATGCTAAGTTCCATGTTCCTTAAACCATAACAAAACCTAGCAAGTGCTCTTACTATGTTATGAAACGCGACATGAACCGAACTACTATATCTAATGTCAATTTTATCAATGTTAGTAAAGCTGTCTTCAGACTACACTATACTATATAGCAGGGGTCACCAATTAGTTTCGCTCGGGGTCCGTTTTAAGAAATGATATGACCATCACGGTCCGCACAACATTTTATAGAAAAAAAAAATTAAATTACGAAATAACAAAGGTATTTTTTTATCAATGAGAAAAATATTTTTTTTTTGTTGCTGGGTATACATTTTTATTAAATTACGTACTCTGTAGTGCAAGTTGCTGTGTTCTTGCGGTCCGCACAAAATGGGTCGGCGGTCCGGTTGCGGACCGCGGTCCGCCATTTGGTGACCCCTGCTATGTAGCATTATAGCATATAGCTCATAGCACACCTAAACCCAGCAGCGCAAGGCGCATGCACTCTGGCGCGTGCATCCACAGAATATCATGTCGACAGCAACTAAAACCTTTTAATTGGGAACTCATTAATTGGACTGTACTTCATTAGATCATTCACACTATACTTAACCTGACTGCCACCAATACGAAGATTTCTCTTTTACCCAATT
The DNA here is from genome assembly GCA_948465475.1 of Thalpophila matura. Lineage (NCBI taxonomy): Eukaryota > Metazoa > Arthropoda > Insecta > Lepidoptera > Noctuidae > Thalpophila > Thalpophila matura. Next base: position 10,022,107 of record OX419183.1, read on the forward strand.
ACGTACAAAAACAAAAAAAAACTAATTTAAATACTCTTGAAATACTCGATCACACCAAACTAATTTCATTTCTGTATCGACTTACACAATCAGAAGCCCAGCGTTCTATGGGCGTCTGCCAGTGTCCTTTGCTATGATGGCATATCTCCTTGTTTCTATGATCTGAGGTTATGACGTAGGACAAACCGCGGTCGGTTTTTATGGTCTATGTCTAAGACTAGATATTGTCTATTGGGCCGAAAGTGTAGTGCGCGATCTATGCTCAAGACTCGTGCTGCCGGCCTAGCATGACCACGATAGAAACGGGTTTTGTCTACATAGAAATAGACAAAGTGACAGATTGTAGAAACATTTCTACCCTTTCATTCATAAAACGTAGAAATGTTTCTACAATCTGTCACTTTGTCTATTTCTATGTAGACAAAACCCGTTTCTACCGTGGTCATGCTAGGCCGGCTGGTACCTATTATAATTATCTAGTAGAGCTTTCAGTCTCGAGTGAGTCCCAGGGCCAGATATTCGAGATTCTGCATGGTCTTAAAATTCCCGGGAATATCGAGACTTTTTCATTAACTAGTATCTACTTGAAATTTAATAAATAAAAATCATTAGAATTTTAATAAAATCTGTATTATTTAGGTTAGGTAGGTACCTAAGTTTGGTCGTGAGTGTAGTGACACAAAGACTTTCGAGTTTAGTACGGGGCGCCATACATTGGCTGGCACTGTGCTTTGATAGATTTTACTGATTCTTGAAACCGCTGAAATGGCCGCGTAAAAATGCACTCAAATAAAAGGCACTATTGTTGCTAATATTTTAGTCACTGTCTTGTAAATAATGTACCTATATCTTAATATTGCTTATCTTAAAATTATCTTTTGTTGCAGGTATTTGGAAGCATGGAGAACAATGCTAACGTGTTTTCTTCGAATATTACGAGAGTTGGTAATAATCATAAAAATAATCTTTATGATCTTTTGAATATAGTACCGGCAACACCGCTTAAATTAAATGATATAAAAAAATATACTTGCGACTATATCCCTAAAACTGATAAGTATTATACTTCAAAAAGAAAATCAAGACAGAAAGTAAAAACTGTTAGAGACATCAGAAAATCGTTTGAGCAAGATACCTATGCTTACCTATCTACCGACTTGGAAACGCAACAAAATGTTTTATTTAAAAAAATACGACGTGGTTCTTCAAGAGACGACAATACAAAAACATTGGCGATAAAAATTTTAAGAGGTGATACGCCCATTTCAAGGTCGACTTGGCAAATGTTAATTAATCTTAATCCAGAACAACACATACACCCACGCCAATTTGTTTTATGGAATGGAAAGTATATTCAAGTGAACGGAAGTTTTGGAGGAAGGAATAAAATAATTTGTAACTACGATTTAGCACGCAAGAAGGTAATTCCTTCACAAAATAATAAGAAAAAATGTTTAAAACATGGTAGAGGAAATAAAAGGAAAGGGCTTTTGCTAAATTCTTTAGCTGTTAAATTTAAACCAGGCCCTCTTTGCAAGAAAAAAAGTCTTGACGATTCACATCAAAAATATCACGTTGGTAACATCGAACTTATAGATCTTCCAAAACCTGGGCTGGATATACAACCTACATACGGTACTGCTTTAGAACCGACAATAACGCACTTTTTAAACAATTTGCGTAAAGAGGACGGCACTATATCTCGAAAATGGGCTGAACTAGCAGTGTCTGTTTTAGGCACAGTTGAAAATTCTAACGCTATTCAACGGAAAAAAGCTTGCGTCTCGTTTGATTTAGCATACAAATATAACCAAAATAGATTACTAATGCGCCGTGACGTAGATCATAATTTTAAAACAAAGTTAATCGATACAGATATGATAACTACCAACACCCGAACTGTAGAATTTACTGTGGAACCTGAAATAGAAGATATGATAAATAAAATAATAGATGCTGTGGAAATAAACTTAATTCAAGATAAAATCTACACTCAAGAACACGAGTTGAAACCATATCTCTGGGAAGATTTAAACTCTGTGGATATTGTAACACATGTAAAAGACAAGACAAAACGAAAATATGGTGAATTAGACAGGCTTGACGTTACAGTTATTACACTGCCTGAAACTGAAAATCGAAATTTAACGAGAAGCTGCGGTAAAATGCATTGTTCTCTTGGATGCATTTGCGCGTCAATAGAAGGCACATACAATTTAAAGCAACATTGTGGCCGTATAGAATGCATGTTTGATTGTAAATGTGACTTTCCTAAGTACAAAAATGATTTGTCATATACAGAGTGTTCTGATCTATTACCTAGGCTATTAAGTATAGATGATGAACTTAATTTAAACTTGGCAAAAGAAGAGCAAAAATTTCATCAAACTGTGATAGTAACTGGCGAAAAAAGAATTTTATTAAAGGGAGAAAAAAGAAATTGGAAAACATCAAAAAAAAATTACAATAATATGAGCTTCAAACATGAAAACCTGGAAAAACGAGATTTATCAATAGTTGCATTAAAACTGAATTGTGATAATATAGAACCGTGGTGTATGGTTCATAAATTATACAAGTGTTTCTGTAAGGGTAAATTCACAGAAACTTGCGCATCAATTTCAAATGAGACTGTCGTTAAAGAACCGTTGTGTAAAGATACGGATAGTAATGTTGAGTGTTTAGATGGAAACTCGAAAGTAATTAATGACGATAGCAGTATCCAAGACTGCCCTGTAGCAAGCATGAAACTACAACGGACAAATTCGGTCAAAAAATCTAAAATATCCGATAATTCACATAATAAACCAAACAAATTACATACATCAAGAAAATTTGATAAATCTACAAATGATAATAATATTACTGAAAATCTGAAATATGATCCTGAGTATGAAATTCAATTAAAACGCAATTCAGTTAAAGTTGCAGACAATGTACCTAGAAGTAGTTCTGTATCAGAAATTATAAATATGAATGTTGAAAAGAGTATGATAACAAGGCATTCCTTAAGAAAGCTTAAGTTGCAACAAAACTCCAGTGAAGATAAGGATAAAAAACTTGAAAATGCATCTGAGTCAGATAATAGTGATTATTTAGATTTTTTGGATTATCAAACTGTGTCGACTTCAAGGACGCGTGCATACGAAGGAAGAAAATACACCAATGGCTATTATAAAAATACAAATTCTAAAATATTGGAAATGGAGAAAAATGATAAAAGACTTCAAGAAAGATTGGCTACCCTTAACAGTAAAACTTTCCAAGAAAAGACTGTCATAAAATCAACCGTAAAAACCAAAGACGCAACAAGTCTTTTAGAAGTACTTTGTGATAATAATGAAAATAGTGATGACATTATACCTAAGACCAAACGAAAGCGTTTATCCAATGAAACTAAACTCGTAACTTGGTTAGAATCGAATTATAAGATGTATAAACAACGGAACGACCAAGGTTTTTTTAAAAACTCCTTAGAACCTCCGCAACATGGCAAAGTAGCATTGCACTCTTGGGATTTTATTTTGAAAAGATATCGAGAGCGGAAAAACCTTTTTTTAGTATCTCGATGTAAACCTTTTAGAATTTTTATGGCAGTAAATACTCGAAACCAATTTTTTTCAAATTGCATTAATATAAATGATATTCGATTTGCGGACTTACAAAAATACCCTCAAACCGTAAAAAACTTACTTATTAATGCCACAGACTTAAAAGATAATTTCTGTATATTACGTGGTTTGTCTTGTTGTTGGGAATTAATTGGCTCTGTGACAAAAGTAAACGAGAGTGACGAAAACGGCGCCGACCATGAAGGTACGCCAGAAATTAATACTGAATCGTCTGATATGGAAACATTGGCTGAAAGTAATCAAAACGATTCAGATCTTAATTCATTAATTGAGAACACGGAACAAAATAATATTCAAACTCAGTGTATCACAGAAAAACAGTTCGAAAGCAATACGACTTGTCCGGAAGATGTTGGTTCATCAAAATGGTTTGTCATGACTATAGAAAATGATTTTAGTGAAATCAGATTTTTCAGAAAAGGATTTTTCGTTAAACATGAAAGTATTATTAATGCAATTAGCGTTGCACGCTTGTCTGGAAAAACTGTGCGACTGTCTTCTAAAAAATGTATAGAACAACCTGAAATTCCGCAATTCGGTATTTATGCAATTCCCAATGACAACGAATATTGCGTTTTTGTTGGACCATATGAAATGGAAGATACTTTAGGGATAGAGACCATTAAGACAATCTTAGACGTAAGAAGATTAAGAAGAACAAGAGGTTTTTGGATTACGACGAATAAAGTTGATAATTTGAAAGTTGTAGAAAACCCATTATCGTTTGTACCATTAAGCAATGCTGACAATAATAGTGCAATACCTTTAGAAACTCATTTCTGTGCAATTGATGATATAAATAAAAAAGACGAGAAGTCAGAAATGTCAGAAAGTATCAACTCAAACAAAATAGAAGAATCAAAAGATTGTTCCTCGTCTAAAAAAGAAATAAAAATAGTTAAACCTATTAAAATACGTAAAACAAATGGCTTTTATCACCTGGCATCAGACGGTATTTTGAAAAAAATTTCTCTTAAATATCCTCAGAATACGTCAAAAGCCATGCCCGTTGTATTAAATACGTGTTTAAATATAGGGGACGATGCAACAAAATCCTTATTAAAATCTAACGCCGGTTCCAGTGCTTATAATCTAAATGCAATTCCTGAATCATCACAAGAGTTAATTGCTGATGCAACATCTCAAATAAAGATATCATCTGTATTTTCAACACAAAATGATGACCCCATTGCTAAAAGCGCAAAACACGAAAGAGGCATGTTTGTTTTAAAACCTGAAGAAATTAATAGAAAGCTCGTCATAAATCAATTAATGTCTGAAATGATATCGGTTCCTAGTGATGAGTATAATATCAACAATGAAACTACAAATGTTACTTTATTAGATTCCGATCTAGAAAACATCAACAATGAAACTTCAAATTTTAGTTTATTGGAATCGGGTCTAGAAAATGTATCTATTACGTCAATACAGTGGGGTGGACTAAACGATGATATTTATGTTATATCTGATGATGAAAATGATATAACTAGTGGTACTACAGAAAATTGCAATATCTGGACGGATGTATGCATAGAATGTACAAATATTCCAAAGCTGGGCTGGATCGCGGGAATTAGAAATTTAGATAATTTACTCAGTTTTAAATTACCTGGGTGTGAATATTCAGAATTTTACACTGAAGAAGAAGCCTATAACAAAATCAACATGTAAGTATTTTAGTCATTTCTGTTGTTCAGTCTTAAAAAAAATACAGATAGAATATTCCGTTTTTTTTTATTCCTGGATAACATAGGTATGTATACAGGGTTATTAGTAAAACACCAACACCCTTGCAGGAATGTATTACTAACATCAGAAACAATAACTTTTGTTCTATTAACTTTTAACTTATTATTAACTATTCAACTTTTAATTTTTTTTTTTTTCATACAAAATTAAAAATAGTATCGGGCATTTGCGTAGAAACTCGGAAACTCGTAGTGTTGGTACTAGGTAATTCGCGCACAGGGGCCGATACGTGTTTATTTACTTTAAAATACAGATCTAAAACGTGTCCGATACAACAAAAATTTGAAAGTCTATTTTTGGTAAATGTATTATGTTTCGTAAAAAGTCATAGAACAAAAGTTGTTGTTTATGATGTAAGTAATACACTCCTGCAAGGGTGTTGGTGTTTTACCAATAACCCTGTATAAATATAACTTTCATAACTAATTTGGAACAAATACCAACAGCCGGCCTAGCATGACCACGATAGAAACGGGTTTTGTCTACATAGAAATAGACAAAGTGACAGATTGTAGAAACATTTCTACGTTTTATGAATGAAATCTGTCACTTTGTCTATTTCTATGTAGACAAAACCCGTTTCTATCGTGGTCATGCTAGGCCGGCAGATTGCAGTTGGAATTTCTAGTTAGCGTACACCTAGCCGACATAATGAATTACGTAAACAAACAATAGACAAGGACAATATAGGGCGCAAACTTATGTGCAAAAGAAGGACAATATGAGTAGTGCGTGAAACGTACCTACCCTGTTCGGGTATAATTAGGAGCTGTGATTTTTGCGAAGTAACTCCTATTTATACACGCTTTTGGTCGAACGCATCGACACAGGGTATAGTTAGGACTGCTTGTTTTTAAATAGCTACTACTAACTATAGTTAGTAGTAGCTATTTATGCGGTGCCGATGCGGTGATTTTACTCAGATAGGGTATACCCGATCTGAGTAAAATCACCGCATCGGGGTAGGGTACATTTAGGAGTGATCACATGACGAGTTTGATTTCCTATCTATACCCGAACTCAGTCGGTTTCGTGACGTCATCGGCGTTTCCACTGGGTATATTTAGGATATACGCCTCCACACCACCGCATACTATGTCCGTTTCGCGCGACAAAGACGGAGAATACACCCTCCAAAAACTTTAAAAGCGTCTGTTTTCCATTTGTAATATTTACTACCGGGTACTGTACCTCTATATAGTTACCTATGTAATCTGGTTTTATTAATAGATACCTACATTTTTTTTAATATTTCAGAGAATTATTGAAGAGGATTAATAATAGTTCAATCGATTTTGAATTACAATGGAAAGTTAACGAATCATCTGACCAACTTCAAGGAAAGGAAATTAATCCTGAACATTTGTACCCAGATTATGTAAGTACTTAGTAGTGTTGTAGAATATCATGAGAAAGGACAATGCCAGCCTATGTATGGCGCCCCGTACAAACTTAAAAGTCTTTTTGTCACGTCACGAGTACGACACGACTCACACGACCAAACCTAATGTATTTTGAGGAGAATTAAATGCTCATTCTGTATTGCTAAATATTTTCAGACGGAGATCCGCAATTTGTATAAAATTTATTTGTAATTTACTTAGGTAAGTACATAATATTTTGAGGTTGAGTTCGAGAAAATAACTAAGTAATTCGAAGTCTAGTTTTATGTGAGAAACCTGGAACTCTTTATCATTAAATATTAAATAAAACTGATTAACAGTCGGTTCCAGAAAAGGAGGTCATTAAGTTTTAAAGGAGACTTTAACCATAGAAATTGTATGGTTAAAGTCTTCTTTAAAACTTAATAACATTTGACTGACAACCGACTGTACCTAAGTATAAAAAACCGGGCAAGAGCGTGTCGGACTACGCACAGTCTAGGGTTCCGTAGTAAGAAGTATTTCAGTCTTCCGACCGCAAATATAAGTTTGTATTTCATAATATTATTATGAAATACAAAGGTATTTTTGCGGTTGTCAAAACTCAAAACTGAAAATAGTGAATATTTCAAAAAGTTATTGCCGTATCTTGTTCAAACCAATTTTAATCGTAATTATTTATTAGATGCTATTAGCTTGATTTTTTTCAGATTTTTTTGTAACGCGTTTGGAAAATTACAGGGGGGGGGGAACAAATTATTAACGACTTTCGAAGGTTCTAGTTCACTAAATATGCATCTAAATAAAAAAATCACGACACCTTTATGTTATTTTCAAAGACCTATCCAACGATACCCCACATGAAGGGGTGCGCGTTTTTTTTTATAATTTCGCTACAGGCCTTTATGGCGGCTCACAGAAGACATCTACACTACATCTACCTGTGAAGTTTCATACACATAGGTTATGAACTGTAGATTTTACGAGGGTGTGACAGACGGACAGACAGACAGACGGACATGACGAAACCATAAGGGTTCCTAGTTTTACTACGGAACCCTAAAATACGAGTAATTGTATATTTGATTTAAATTTGGTTGTGTGACACTCCGCGGCACAAATTGGTACGAACCCTGGCATTGTCCTTTCAGCTCTTGGAAGCCAAGAATGCATGGTGTTTAGTGGTAATAATTTACAATTTGCCAGTAGTTTTTTTTTTATAATGATCTAGGTGCTAGCTATGCCTATGCGTTGCAAGTCGCAATGCCTTTTAGTGATTTTTTTAGTCATATAATACATTTGCGAACGCCCACACAAAAATTCAGCAAAGTTTTATCGTAATCGAATGAATGATAATAATTATAGGATATTATAGAAGACGAACAAACAAACAAATAAAATATAGGTATTCATATTTATACCTATATCATACCTAGGTACTTTACTAATGAGAAATTGCTGTACCAACCTATATTGATTTACCTACCTACATATTGGATTTTTAACAAATGACATTTTCCTCAGATTCTTACTCAAGAAGGGCTGTTACACACAAGTGATATAATAAAAAGTAATAAGGATAACCTAAAAACATATTCAAAAATACGTCATCTGAAAGGCAAAGGCCGTGGGTCAGCATCCCCGTGTGAAATTGTCAAGGTATTACACATCAACAATCCTGTCGAATAACCCTGTCGAAAAGGCAACTCACGTGACATGCTAATTATTTAATTTCGATTTACGGGGGTTCAAAAAAAACAAAAAACTCGAAGCGTTTGTTTATATTCGCATAGATGAATATGAACCTTATTTTTATACTGATAATTTTCATATTTGCGTGAGTTTTCTGTACATTGTGCGTTCGAGACCTCATAGTAACGTTTTTGAATACGGGGGTTAGAATCCAACGGACACCGGCCGGCTGCATAGGCTTTTCATTTTTTTACACATATCAAACAGTGTAGCCTGTTTGTTGATAGATATCAACGCCATCTCGTCTGATGAGACGAGTTTCGTTAATCTCTGTAGCTACTAGTCCTACTAAGTAGATGGTGTTGATATCAATTAACAAATCGATACCTTTGGGTTCAAAGGGCGTAAAGACCATTTTGGCAAAAATGAAATTTGGGCCTAAAGGTATCGATTATATGGCTCAAATCTCATTTTGGTCAAAATGGTCTTACGCCCTTTGAACCCAAAGGTATCGAAATAGGCTATATTATTTTATCTGTGTCAAAAAATGAAAATCAAGTTTGCTTTGGAGTCGGATTGTCATCATCAACAACACTATTAACTACTCTTTTTTATTTACTTAAATATAACACTAATGGGAGGTGGGATAGTATTAATTTATGAAAAATCTTGAGTTGTTTATCGTTCCTTTTAATGCATAGGACTAAAATGTATAGATGGCGAGCAATGTGCTGTTTTTTGTTGTGTTGCCCAGTAAAAACAGTTTAAGATGGAGACCCTCAATTAGTATTTAGGTAGGTAGGTATTTGTAAAAAACCTACTTACTATTTAAAATAACTAAGTAATTCGAAGTCTATAATTATTGGTTACATATTAAATATAGATTACCGTTCATCGGCGAACCGTGCTTTCTGTGAAAAATTGTATCGTTCAAGGGTAAATCTTTACTCTGTACGGGACTCATCTGGGGTAGTTGGCCATAGTTTTTTCAAAAACCGGTAAAATAAAAAAATATTTAATAAAAAAAAAACTCATGATATCTAAGTAGGTATGAACATTTAACTTGAGGATTATTACAAAAATCTATAAGTTTTAACATAATCAGTGGTACGTATAATTTTTTATAAATAAAAAAAAAACACGATACGTACCTTATTAGGTACTTATTGATTCATCATCATCATTACTGCTTTAAAAAATATTTCTTATTCATTTTCTTTCTTGGAGCTCATTTTATGACTAATTTTGTCTCAAGGTTAGTTTTTCCTTCTTTTTACTTTATTTTTGCTAAGTAGTACATATAGATTTTTCACATCAACCGAATGTGACCATCTGTCCTTATCGTCCGGGAGAGAAGGCCAAAATGACAAGTCGAAAAAATTATGTAGGTAGGTAGGTACAAACCACTCGCAATTTCAAGGTTATAATCAAGCTTGGTTCGTGAACTTTGCAATTAACTAAGAAAAACGCTTTAATTTTCATAAGATTTCATCACTACAATATATAAGTAACATAAATCCTGTACATGTTTTTAGTTATGGGTAAAATAAAATAGGTGGTTGCTTTGCATGCTTTCGTGCTACTAATGAGCATGTTCTGTGTCAGTAGTCAGTGGGTACAAAGTAGTAGGTACATTTAAAGGTGGATACAGACATTGTGAGGCATCGCCGCGATTGCCTCGCAATGCACGATTCGATATTCTACCATTTGCACATGCCTCACCACGAATATGAACGTCCACACATTGCGAAGCATGCGATGAGTGCCGTGCGCTGCGCACGCCTCGCAATGTCTGTATCCGTCTTTAGATGTGCATTACCTATTTATTTCGATGTGCAATAACATATTTCTTTATACCTATAGGTAAGTATCTATGTAGGTAAGTGTAGTAATATAACATTGAGTTTGCGAATGGGCAAATCATTCATTTTTTATGCGGAAGTGTTTATTGGTTATTTGTGGTAAAACAAAGAATGGCACATGATACATTATGTCTACTTTCGAAAAGATTTTCCCGTAGTTTGCCCTTTTTGTTTAAGGCTATTAGGTATTATAATAAACTTGATTTTAACATCTTTTCTAGATTGACTGGCTGCTCGAAACTGATCAAACCAGTAAAAATCAAGATGATCAAGATTAATTTCTATTTGCTGGAGTCATTGGTACCTACTTATGTAGGGCATTTTGGTAGTGAGTTGCACCTAATTAATATCGACATCGACTGATTGTTATACTTAATATTAAATACACCTAAGTAGGTAAGTCTACTTAAATTTTCACTAAGGTTTTTTTGTTTAGTTGTAAGTATCTAGAATATCTACTAAGTACCTACCTAGGTATCCAAGTAAGTACTTTAGTCTTATTTCGTGTAGGTACCTACGTATTTAAGAAAATCTACCAAAAAGGGATGTCGTGAAAGGTACCTACCTGACTGCATCAGTTTATGGCGTTTATAAATTTATTAGGTATTCACCCGCAAGGAGCACATTCTAACTCTCGACTAGATTGTGTTTATTACCTATTAGGTAGATAGGTAGGTACCTACCTATTGCAACATAGATCTTATATATGTACCTATATATATAGTGAGGTTATATGTTTATGATTTTTTCTTCGATCGAAGGATTTTTTACTATGCGAGACTGTTTTGTGATGTTCCTTTTTGGACCGCTTAATTAATCCTTATTTTTATTGATTTTTAAATTTTGATGCGTAAAACTATCATTCATAATCGAATGTGACTTTATTTGTTAAATGCCTAAGCTTTTTCTCGGTTTAACCCTATACATATCTACAACGCTACTTTTAATTAGTTGGCATTGGCCACATTGGCATAGACGCGCAAACTAATGGGTCCCCGAAACGATCAGTCTGTTGCGAATTTTGCGATTTTCAATGTTTAAGTAAGTAATTGGCTCTCATTGATACGATTATTGATCGTTTACTCATACTGTACCTATGCAATTGAAGCGATTGTCAATATTTTTTATACGTAAGTAGGTACCTAATCACCTAAACAATGACCAATCGCAAATAGTTTAGGGGACTCCTAAGTTGACTGCACTGAAATTCATGCGAATAGCGTTGATATCTTCAGTGTATTTAAACCGCATTGAAACGACTGTACAATGTACCTACTATGTACGTACATGCACGAACTTTTGGTGAGTCGGGTATCAGGCCAGTCTTACTTAGGTACCTACATTGCGCGTACCTAGGTAGGTACGTACCTACTGTACCTAGTTAATATAGAAGAGTGTTTTTTATTGTAATTATGATTAGATACCGATACCCATCACGTCTGTAGAGGGTCGTAGGCAAATAAAAGTAGGTACCTTGTGTCATCCTTCTTTCATCATCTAGTGCTGGCAATCTTCCATTACTGGCTACTTCATCTACTCCATCCTTCCAGATTTGAACTACAAATTTCAAAATTAGAACATCACATATTTTAATGCATTTATTTCATTGTTTTGTCATTCTTGGTCTGCCGGCCTAGCATGACCACGATAGAAACGGGTTTTGTCTACATAGAAATAGACAAAGTGACAGATTTCATTCATAAAACGTAGAAATGTTTCTACAATCTGTCACTTTGTCTATTTCTATGTAGACAAAACCCGTTTCTATCGTGGTCATGCTAGGCCGGCTGGTCTCCAAAGTCTTCAGGTGGGCCGCTGAACCGCTGTAGGTACTACCTTTTATTATAACAATTTGTGCAATGTTATAAGCAATAGTCTCTTTTATAACAGTTATTAACCGACTTCAAAAAAAGAAGGAGTTTCTCAATTCGTCGGAAGTTTTTTTTTTATGTATATATTCTTTTTTTGATTCAAAGGGTTTAAGTTCAAGAAGAAGTGAGTATGTGCTCTCATGCGGATTCCACACACACATAGCACTTTCGAGTCTGCAGCGTACCAACGCCCCAAAAATTAACCGTATCACATGGTGGTTACGAAAGTCACAAGAATTTCTAAGGATGAAACCCAAACGCCTAAAAGACTCTTTAGCCAGCGCAATTATGTGGTCATGAAATGTTAATTTACGGTCAAATGTGACACCCAAGTCCTTCATGGTTGTTGGACGTGTTACGCTAATGCCATTTATCTTGTAGTCGTACTCTATTGGGTGCCGCATGCGACCGAATGTCATTGCATAACATAAATATAAGTATATGTCGGCTTGGCACCGACTGCAAAAAGTGTTGAATTTAATTAAATAGTATATTATGCAATTAGTGAATAAAGGACGGATTTAAAGCGAGGGCCATAGATGAATCACGAGCTAGTGAAGGATTCTAACGATTGAATCACGACCGTAGGGAGTGATTCATGATGATTGAATCACGAGCGTAGCGAGTGATTCAAGTGTTAGAATCCTGAGCGACGCGAGCGATTTATGGCCCTCGATATAAATCCGTTTTATTCAAGAGTTGCATACTATACTTTATACCATGACTACGAGAAAAAGAAAGATTTAAGTGAAAATATACATATAATGAAGAAAAAGTAAAGTTAAAATTGGCTTTGATGTAAACCAGCCGTGATTTTTTGGGTAGCAAGCTTTCCACCTTTCCACTATATCGGCCGCCCTCTCTTTCACAAACTCAGGTGTTAACACATCATCACTAGAATGCATTTTTAATCGATTAGAACAACACTAAACAAACACAAAATTAAAGATTAAAGTAACACTAAACTTTGTGTTCGTACAACTTACAGTACCTATTCAAAGTAGCGCTAATTTACTAAGGACAGCAAAGAACACAAAACAGTTTTTATTCTAATGCTAAACTCCTTGTCGAAAATGTCGACCAATCAAATTGAATTTAGAACACATCAATATAGGTCGAATACACAGATTACACTTACATAGATAGATACGGCAAGCCACGACCAAGCGAGCCCTGCATGTTCGACTGTTCGTACTAAAAAAAGTCTGTTAGCTCAGTGACGCTTAGTGATTGAAACAATTCTGTTTACTCTGAGCACATCACTAAATGGCTGGGGTGAAGTTATCGTAGGTATAAAAAAGATGACACGTTCGGTTTTCATACAATCTAATAACGTGCCGCATCTAGCATAGGTTCTTTAAATCTGTGGTCGAATACATGTGTGTGTTCCATTTTCAAACATCAAAACAGTGAGTAAAAGTGCTTTTTATTCACTGTTTTCAGTGAATAAAATAAGCTTTTTAGAGGGGGAATGGTATAAAAGGTATTTATATGGTAGTAATTAATGAATATCGTATTTATGCTATAATTTATAGGGAGGGACCTTTTTATTTTAAGCTTTTTAGTGTTCTAGAGATTTTTTGAAGTCGGTTTTATTTTTTATTTTTTTATACCAGTTTTGTAACTTCTGTGTACAGTTAAATAAACCGTCCACGTCTCAAACCTCTCCCAATCCTGCTGTTTTATTTCCATAAAGATATTGGTACTGATTCTGTTGCACATCGCACTAAACTAATTTTAATCACACTATTTCTTTCTTACAAATATCATTGAAAAAGGACAGAACATATTTTGAACTGTCTACGTTTAGTCTACACCCTTGTCATTTACGGGAAAATAGTCGTGACCTTTTGCGATTACGACTACATTGACGTTAAAACTATTCAAGAGGACTAATTTGACAGGACTAAATATCTGCTATCTCTCTCTCATGTTTTTTATTAGAAAGAGACATAATAACACTAAATTAGTTTAGTTCGTAAACAACAGAATCGGTATCATTGTGTCCGGAGACCCCTCATGCTAGCCGTGGCTTGAGAGGATAGAGAGGGAGGGAGGCACTCCGGGACAGCCCGGAGTGCCATTGTTCGTTGCCTTTTGTCCTCTCGAGCCTCGGCTAGCTGTGGGGAGCCTCCGGACACAATCTTGATAATAAAACAACTGGTATGGTTTGAGAGGTGTATTTGCGACGAAGCTTGTATAATTCCACTTTACAACACTGTTACAAAACTGGTATAAAAATAACTGTTACAAAGACGTTTTACTTATAATAAATCAGCGGTTCAGCGGTCCACGACTGAAGACTTTGGAGACCAGACAAAGAATGGCAAAACAATGAAATAAATGCATAAAAATATGAGATGTTCTAATTTTGAAAAAAGTTCAAATCTGGAAGGATGGAGTAGATGAAGTGGCTAGTAATAGAAGATTGCCAGCACTAAATGATGAAAGAAGGATGACTTCGTCACAACCTAACGTTGTATAGGAAACGATGGAGCGATAGGATTAGCAGCACTCCGTCACTATTTTGAAGCATTGTAAAACTCGTTGCTCAATTGCTGTCACAGTTTCTTCCTGAAACTACTCTGGTCAAGTATAGATAATAATCTACCTACCATAAGTTTAGATTATAAGTAGGTTTATAGACTAGGTACGTGCAGTTTATCTTAGAAATCGGTGTGCTTTACCTATATTGTTAGGCACTTATTAAAGAAACCTAAGTAGGTACCTACATAATTACATATACATATTATCTATTATTATGAAATGATTCATAGTTATTGACATGTGCGATATAGGAAGATCCGGAGAATTTTAACAAGTTTTTTTTATTAGTCTATAAGGTCCTAATTCGATTAGGTACGGAATTTCGATTTAAAAGTAGGTACATTTGAGTCGAGATTAGAATCAAATCAGTCAGTTTTTAATCGATTCATTACGGGGCACGCACCGTTCTGGAACATAGGATTAAGGCTGAAGATAAACTGATCTCATGTACGCAATGTACCTACCTATTCAATATTGCGTTTCTAGTTTCTACGCATTTACTGTACCTACCTATAATTTATATGCTAGGCACCTTTACCAGTAGGTAGGTACCTACCAGTGATCCTGACAGTGAGTTTCGAGAAAAGAGAAGGATATTATAGGGTTCACCGTTCATGAGAAATGAACAAAGAGAAACGTTTGGAGAATACCTACCGTATCTATCAGTCAAAAGCCACGAACATACACACTTGTTTCGTTTCTAAAATTTACACTCACTGAACGTTGCTTGGTGGTCTATGTTAGTTATTCCTCTAAGCGTATCTACCGTTAGACTCTCAGATCATAGAAACAAGGACATGTGCCAAGGCGCTATCGAGCTTGATGCCTGATCTTGAGCAAATTGCTCATATTACAAACGTACGCGCTGGCGACGAACCGAACACGATCGATGGTATAAATACAGTGTTTTAGTTTAGTGCTAGTGTTGAGTGACGATTAACAGTGTTAGATTGCGGGTGTGCGGAATGTTCAATGCGTGGGAGATCTTTTTATTCACAAGGAGCGCTTAATTATACACGTAATTGTGTCGAAAAATGTACTAAAAGTGGCATCAGTTGTTCCCGTACTAATTTGCTATGATGGCATATCTCCTTGTTTCTATGATCTGAGTGAGTCTAACGATAGTTACGCTTAACTAACATAGACCACTCGAACCACGCACCAGTGGGTAACCTCAGAACATTACAGAGCAGTTATTATTCTGAAATGTGAGATGGTAGCCGGCTGTGACTACGATTGACATTTGAGTATCTATTGAAAAAAAAGATGGGAAAATCTATAGAGCATTCTCTCTAACTTTTAAAAAGGATGTTCCGTAAGGAAAAGGAGCATAGATATAGGCATGTTTGGGTGCAGTGTTTATCACTTTTGACACTCCCTTTATGTTAATGATTCCTCTAACTAAGGTCTAACATTAAGCGCATGGGATAGCGTACCGAAATCTCTTCCACCATGCCACGCCATCACTGGGCACGTCGCGCGTCGCGAACTATCTAGGGACGCGTGTATTGCGTTGCATGTAACTCAAGTGTGTTTCTAATGCGAGAAAGATGGGAAAATCTATAGAGCATTCTCTCTAACTTTTAAAAAGGATGTTTCGTAAGGAAAAGGAGCATATAGGCATGTTTGGGTGCAGTGTTTATCACTTTTGACACTCCCTCTATGTTAATGATTCCTCTAACTAAGGTCTAACATTAAGTGCATGGGATAGCGTACCGAAATCTCTTCCACCATGCCACGCCGCCATCACTGGGCACGTCGCGCGTCGCGAACTATCTAGGGACGCGTGTATTGCGTTGCATGTAACTCAAGTGTGTTTCTAATGCGAGAAAGATGGGAAAATCTATAGAGCATTCTCTCTAACTTTTAAAAAGGATGTTTCGTAAGGAAAAGGAGCATATAGGCATGTTTGGGTGCAGTGTTTATCACTTTTGACACTCCCTCTATGTTAATGATTCCTCTAACTAAGGTCTAACATTAAGTGCATGGGATAGCGTACCGAAATCTCTTCCACCATGCCACGCCGCCATCACAGGGCACGTCGCGCGTCGCGAACTATCTAGGGACGCGTGTATTGCGTTGCATGTAACTCAAGTGTGTTTCTAATGCGTAGGTACCTGCTTACCTATGTTTTTATTTAGGGAGCGCCTCCGCAGCCTGCGGCGGCTCCCAAAAATAAAGCCGTTGGAAACCGGTATAGCCTTGGAGTAGCAGTGATACCAGACGAAAATAATTGCAAACTCGCTCTTAGACCCTAGTTAGGTATGTTACTCAAATGAAACGTGAAATGTTTTTTTAATTATGCCAAATTGCCAACCCCATTTCCCGCTTTTTTTCCAATGTCAGCGCCGGCTGCCAACTTAGCAACCGGCGGCGGCTGCAAATTCAGGTCACGGCGGCGGTCGCGGAGTCACTTCCTTTTATTTAAATTCAAAAATCTAGATTATCATATTGCGTTGCGTAATGCATAGGTAACGTTGCGTACGTGGGACCAGTTTACCTTTGATGTTTTTATTTTGTTGCTAAGAAAACTAACTGTGATATTACAAATTGAACACCTTCCAATAAAGGAGTTACTTTTATTCTCTGAAAGTCTGAAGCAATCTTCGTGATTGTAATGATAGGTACCTACATTGATACATTAGGTACCTAGGTATTACGTGCTTAGGTTCAGAGGTTTTTATTATAGATCTGGTCTAGCTGTTATCAGCGACCGCAAACAAAACTTCAACCCCCCGTTGACCCGCTCAGAAGTGGAGTTTCGACTAATCATGCAGATTTTGTACACCTTTACGCCCACGGCCTTAGGCGCTGGTAAGCGCCAACGGTCTTGAACATTAAGTTTTAAATCGCCGTAATCGTAATTTCGCCTTCAAATAATGCAGGAAAGTTGTGCTATTTTTTTATGTTAAACTAAAACGTTAACTTAAACATCAGTTCTATTTACGAATATTTAACTATTGTAGTAAAATACTGTATCAAATAAATTCATGAAGTTCAGTAACTACGGCTCGCTCGACTCGCTCTTACTTTTACCCCCACTTATCAGGGACTGTGGTCAAAAGACAGATCTGCAATATGTCCTTATCAGTTTTACTTATGTTAGTCAGTGACAGCGCTTTAAGTGAAAAGGATAAACAATAGGTAGGTATAGCACCCGAAGGAGGGGGCCCATGTATGAAATTCTGATCGACTAGCTTTTGACACTAACAGTTAGTCAATCAGAATTTCATACATTTTTTCAATTTCGCGCACATTTTGGTCAATATGTCTATGGTCACAAAACTGTTTTACAGATGTTAAAGATAACCTCTATGTATGTTGTTCTTCTTGATTATGTACCTACATAATATTCCCGTTACCATTCCATTCACCCGTTATTATAATATGGGGTGGGGGGGGGGGGGGGGGGTATTACACTATCAAATATAGGTAGGTAGGTATAATATGATCAAAGATCGTTGAGTCATGGTTACATGATAATGTAATATCGACGAGTCATAATCGTCTTCGAAGATTTTTAAAATCGTTCCTACTAAATATGAGATAAAAAATATAATCCTTTAAATGACCATATAATTATATTTTGATAATGTAATATCCCCCTACTATGGCAAGGGGTTTAATCAGGTGTAGTTTTCAGTCAGCTGCCAATCGCAAGATATCGATAAAGATGTAAAAAAAGTGTATGACTGGCAACCATAAGAACTCAAGGCTAGCACAGACGAAACAATTTGATTAGCAATTTATTGGTATAAATATCGCCAACCCGTATCCACACGGCAAATTTTGATTGGCAATTTTAATAAACCCAGACTATCATGTCGTCTGTACTAGGCTTCATACCCAACAAAGCATTTATATAAGTATAACAATATTCATTAAAGTACCTATACACCAAAAGCCATTGTGTAAAGGACCTTTGTACCTAAATATTTGTGAAAAGGATTAATAATACAAATAAAAGAAAGATAATAATTTTATATGTTTTATTTTGGCATAAAATAATGTCACCTAAAATATCGGCAGTTACGTCATATTACAAAATAACATTACTTTTCATTCTAGTAGGTATAGGTAAATATTACATAAATAAATTCTAATAAATTATTATATCATTTAGATCGGCATCGTAACGGCAAAACATTTGATCATAGGAACATGGTTATTAATAAAAGGTATTATGTAAAAAAAAACGCAAAGACATTATTGTATTACTCAGATTTCGAGATTTTATGAACATCCGAATATTCAGGGTGTTCAAAAACAATCTTATGAACTTATTATTTTTAGGGTTCCGTACCTCAAAAGAAAAAATGGAACCCTTATTAGTTCATCTGTCGAAACACCTGATTTAGGTGTGGAACAATAGAAAAATCAATTGTGTCTCATTAGTGACCGTCGAAGGGTTATAGGATCACGTTGTCGTCCGTCTGTCCGAGGCAAGGCCCTTAACGGGTAGATGCATCTACTCATAGATGGCGCTACTAGAAGATGTATAGCTGCACCTTACTCATAGATGGCACTATTGCATATTTCTATTGGAATATTTTATTTACTAATTTATAATTTACCAAATTAATTAATTTGTAATTTATTTAATTAGTAAGCATATTAGTAGAACTAAAGTTTGAGACTAATCTGAAGACTGTCAGGCGCCTATTAAAAAAGTAGTCCGCTAACCGGAGGTCGACATCAAAGGCATTTATTACAAGAAATAACGCGGAACAAATTAAATTTCAGGTTGGTAGGTACTAATAGAACAAACATAGAACTAATTCCCTGAACCACCCGCGCTCGGTTAGACACGCTACGCGGGCTCCTATTTCTGTCTGCAAGGTTAAGTACCTTACTACTTGCTTATTGCGAAAATATAAATGTTTTAAAACCATTTTTACTCAATAAGATATGCATATAAAAAGATATACCTATAAAAGTAAAGGGACTTTAGTCAAATGAACGATCGTCAAGCGATTTTATTTTATACTAGCTTTTGCCCGCGACTTCGTCCGCGTTTCCGTCGTTTTTTGTAAAAAAGTAGCGTATGTCCTTCCTCACGGTTCAATGGTTTTGATGTAACAGACAGATTAACTTTCGTATTTTAGTAGGGAAATATAATATGTCAATCCACAATACTGTAGAAAAATATCGCAATAAGGAACCGCAGAATATTATTATTAATAGCTGTGCCCGCGACTCCATCAGCGTGTTACTCCTTGTGTGTAATACAATCAGAAAGCTCCGAACTGCTAAGCTATCGGGAGTTACACGTGTTATTGTGACTCAACCATAAAAGATAGACATATGTTGTGGTAGGATATTTTTTAGATAATTTTATGTAAAACATTTCCGTCATACATGATTTCTATGTAGCTTTAACTATTAAGGCTGCACACGCGACGGAAGCTTAAAAAATGGAGTAACTTCTCCCGTTTTCCCAACATTTCCCTTCACTGCTCTGCTCCTATTGATTGTAGCGTGATGAAAAGTATACTATAACCTGCCCAGGAGTATGAAGAATAATTGTACCAAATCTATCGTAGTTTTTGTTTCTATAAGGAACATACAGACAGACAGACAGACAGACAAAAATTTTACTGATTGCATTTTTGGCATCACGATCACTAATCACCCCCTGATAGTTATTTTGAAAATATATTTCATGTACAGAATTGACCTCTCTACAGATTTATTATTCTTTTATTCAGATTTATTATTCTTTTATTTCGCCCTTTTCGATTTCCCACGCACCAGCTTTACACATCTTGTAATGTGCTTACGGTGCGCCAATTATTTATTTTGCACACAATACTACACCAGCACACTGCACTTCCTTTCGAACCTGTACCTTCTAACAAGAGAAGGAAGGACTTGGTTTATATAAAGCCTCAAACTAAACATGCGTTTGCTCACCGCTTTCATGTGTTCTTAGGACCTTTTCTATATAATAGGCTCAACAAGGTACTAAGCCTCTATTGTGTAAGATATAAACTATGTAAGAAAATGGTATCAGCATATTTAGCGTCACTAAATTACACAGACACAGAACAACTATTAGAAATTTTGTCATGATGATATTTGATACCTTCGTGAGTGTTTACTTTTGTATAATTCCATAGTTTTAGGTATAAATGTTTGTAAGCTTATTCTCGTAGTTATACTTTTAATCCTACTGTCCCAATGTAATTGGATTGATACTTATGTGATGGCCTGAAACACAGGTTTAAATTAACTTAGATCGGGCGGGTCGCTACCTAACTTTGCAATTCCGAACTATCGATACCTGCTCCTATAATTATTTAGTTTTAGTTAATTTTTAGGCACTGTAATTTTATGGGAAATCTTTTTATCTGTTTGGTTTTATGTACACTTTTTGGAAACATTTTTATTTGAATAAATTATTATTATTATTATTATAAGTATAGATAATACTTACATAGACAAGTAGGTACATACCTATAATGACTGGTAATAATCATCTTGTTACATTATAAAACATTTCTACATTTTGACAATCCCGACTTTCCTGGATATGTTACCTACCGCAAATGTGCATAAAACCAATGTATGTAGGTGCATACTTTAATATCATCAAGTCTTAAGATTGTTATTGATGTTTAATCGCTTCATAGCTATGTACCTACTGCAGGAATTAGGTAAAATATGATTATTCCTATTTCCTTTACCTACATAGTTTCGGTTTGTTATCAAAAGGTTCTCAAACAGAAGGCAGAAAAAACTAGTGTTGAGTCGTCAATAAGTTTATTTTAATCTTTTCGGCTTATTTTTTATCTGCACATTACATACCTAGGTAAAATCCAGTAGGTAAACTAAGGGTTTTTTAAATAAGATTCTGCAGTTTAATGTAGCACACTAACGGCTTCCTCACTTAAACGATAACAGATACCTACATGGAATTTTATAAATAGGTATATAGGTATAATAACTAGCAGCAGCAGTCATGAGCACAAACGTCACCTGCGCATTAGCTGATTTTTCGGTCTCTTTGGCGGAATGAAGACGGGGGGCGCCGAGGCTCCATGTAGTTTGTCAGTCGATGGTTGCCGTCTAATTGGACCATTCTCTATAGTTATAGAGAATATATAGTTATAGAGAATAGACAATAGACAGTTGTCTATTGTCTATTGGGCCGAAAATGTACATGTGCGATCTGTGCTCATGATTTGTACCTATACAAGTGCAACTTATTTAATCAATGGAAACAAATCGTAATCTATAGTGTTTTTTTATTTATGTACAGGCAAAGAATAAAACTAATAACTTTTACGGTCAGTTGCAGAAAGATAATTAAATTTTAAAGAAGGCATTAACCATACGATTTCTATAGTTTAAGTCTCCTTTAAAACTTAATGACCTTTTCTGCAACTTAGCATTAGTTTCCTTATAAAATTATTTAAGAAACGCTAAAGTTAAAATAACTGCGTCACAAATAAGTACCCAATACAAAAGATAGCCTTGGGGAAAACAAAAATAATCTTCCAAAAAACTACAAGACATAAATAACGATACGTGGAGGGAACGTACTAGAAATATTGATTCGGATTGATCGGATCCAAATGTTAAAGGCGAGTTTATTTTTTATTGTTCTTTTTTTAAATTAAAATTTGCAGTTTTACGGACATAATATACCCAAAATAAAGTACTTTCCTTCCATGTGCCATGTGTTTTTCCACCCCATACAGTTACAAAAATAAAATTATAGCCTGCTAATTTAATTTATGCCAGGTCTGCTTTAAATGTTCTTGAAAACTAGCTTAACATCGAGTTTTATGGCAATTGCATAGCTGCGAGTTGCCATCTAGTATATCGTGCGATTCAGTGCAACATTTGTTTTAATCTTGCTTTATAGCTGGTAAATAAGACAAGTCCGTTTGGGTATCTGTTTATTACGAGACTGAGGCGCGGGGTGACATGCGGTCGGACCGCTCGCGCAGTGTTGCCAACTATACATATGTAACAATAGCCTGACAATATTGCAACGAAACTGAAGGATAATAAGTATCATCACAATAAATGCTGCAGCAACAAAAACGATATCCCTGTATGCATTTTATCTCGTTTGTTCAGTTCTATAGCCATAAGTTACTGCACGTGTACTCGTGAATTCGTTATTTGCTTGCTCGGAGATAGATACAGTTGTGACAACCTTGCTGAAGTATAATCAGCAATGTGCACAATAGGGTACATTCATGTGATTCAAATATACGTCAAGTATTTTTATTTATAATCTCGACGCGCCACAATGGTCGCGATTAAACCGCCAGAAACTGACTGCAGTTTCCAATATTTTATTGCTTACTATTAATATTTTGTAAGTGTTACATATTTTTTTCGGTAATACACCAACCTAGACAATCGAATAAAATATTTAAAAAATGCATGAATATACCCTATCATTTTACAGCAATCGTGTCAAGATGCAATTTTTATAGCCCTATCATGAGCGGTATTATAACGCAATATAATAATAGTACATTATGGTACAAGTGTGTAATGTTGGTGATTACGGCTGAGGCGTCATTGAGCCGAGGACGGTAATCATCAATACACACGTGTATCATACGACGTTTTTCAACACACTTGTAAAGAAAATAACTATAATTTCAACAGTGAAAACGAGTAGTGAAAAGTTTTTCACAATGGCGGGAAAAACTAATCAGTTTTCCTGTGCGCGCGCATCTAACAATGGCGATCGGCCATAGACTAAAATAAATTCAAAGCTTTCTTTATTACAGAGAAAACAAAAGTTATACTTATTTGAGTGAAAGTTTTATTTATTAAAAACGTACAAGTTGAAATTATCTAGGTATTTAAATACAAAGTTGCATGCAATAGGTACATTAATTTATTTGTACTATTGATCACGATATTTATTGTGTCGAAACTTTTTTAAGAACAAAGCAACTCAACCAATAAAAAAAACCCTATAACTCACTTGTGAATAATAGCAACGAAAAAGTCACAGTTTGATTACCACCTGTAATCAAACTGTGACTTTTTCATTATGTGCCTAATTGCGGTGAAATTAGAGCCATTTTATGAGCAAGTGTGTTAAAAATAATATATCTTTGAACATCTCATGCACTTCCCTAACATTTTATAGTTGGTATAAAATACCTATTGGTTTGGTGGGCCAGATACCTACGACCGATCAATATTTACAAATTCCTGTCCTGAGACATTATTGCTTTGTGACGGATTATTAATAATGCAGTTTTTCAAGCTCTACTGTTTTATGTATATTTAAATGATTATATAACACTATATACAGCGGGTTACACACGAAAGGCTACTGGCTAATTTCGAACAAGGAGGGGTGGGTATGTAGCACGGATACACTTCAAAGGATGAAACATCCGGAACCACAGATGCAATTAACTTCTGTCAGTGGTGGAGGAGCGGCGCAGACTGTTCCGCTGCGGGATGACGAACTCGGCGTGGCGCGGCGACGTGAACGGGTTCGAGGACGCGAACGGCCCCGTCACCGAGCTCTGCCGCTGCGGCGGGCCCCGCCGCGCCCCGCCCGCCTCGCCCCGCGCCGCGCCTCTGCGACAAGCGTCAGCGTGGTCAGCCTCGCCGCCTCTGGGGCCGGAAGAACTCTCCTAATACTTTACGGCATGTCGCGGCGTCCCGGACGTCGAGACAGGGCGCGCTACGAGACGGCGGCAGGTCGCTCACCTCGGTGCGGCGCCGACGTCCGCCGCCGCAGACAGCTGGCGCGGCGGCAGCGCCGGCGGCGGGCCCGCAGGCCGAGCTCCCGTCGGCCCAACACGCGGCGGGATCTGCGAAAGCAGGAAACGTTAGTCATCGCCGAGTTTCGGTTGCAATCACCTGGGCCTGGAGGTGGGGCTGCAATACAAAGCACAGGTTCGTTCGTGCATGGAGCCGTTCGCCCGCACCTTTGGGATGGTTCAGTCAAGTACCAGCTTAAGGCGTTAGTGTCCATTGAGAAGCGTGCCAAGAAGTTCATCAGTAACGATTCCCTGGAATACGCTGCCCGAGTGGGTGTTTCCCGACTTACAATCTGGATATATTCAAGTCACGTCGGTTTCTTCTAGGCAAGCGTGCTCCATCGTAGACCGCATCATCGCTTAACATCAGGCGAGATGACGGTCAAACGCAAGCCTATCCTACTAATATTATAAATGCGAAAGTTTGTGCGTGTGTGTATGTTTGTTACTTCTTCACGCTGAAATGGCTAGACGGATTTGGATGAAATTTGGCACACAGATAGATTATAGTCTGGAATAACACATAGGCTATTAGGCTTTATTAGGCTATTAGGCATTATTATAGGCCTTTTATCCTGAAAAACGCGGGCGAAGCCGCGGGCGGAAGCTAGTTATTGAATAAAAGTCGGACAAGTGCGAGTACGACTCGCGCCCTAAGGGTTCCGAAATATGCAATAGCGCCATCTATGCCGCTATTACATCAAAGTAGATAGTGTCGCCATCTATGAACAGAAGGCTCCATTTATGGTCCGGTAACAGACGGACGACAAAGTGATCCTATAAGGGTTCCGTTTTTCCTTTTAAGGTACGGAACCCTAAAAAACGTGGTAAAATAGGCACTCACGACGGGCGGGTCGGGGGGCCTGGGCGGCGCGGCGTGCGAGTGCGCGCGCGCGAGGCGCTGGTGCGGCGCCGCGGCCGGCGGCACGGCGGGCGGC
Organism: Thalpophila matura; assembly: GCA_948465475.1. NCBI lineage: Eukaryota > Metazoa > Arthropoda > Insecta > Lepidoptera > Noctuidae > Thalpophila > Thalpophila matura. The sequence goes on from OX419183.1 coordinate 10,047,535, forward strand.
GGCGGCCGGCGCGGCGGCAGGCTGTCGGCGCGCGCGGGAGGGCCGGCAGGGGGCGCCCCCCCAGCTCGGACCTGCTGCTGCCGCTCCGCCGTTTCTCTCAAATCGCTGGACTCTGCCTTGCCGGCCGGGGACCTCGCCTCGAAAGCTCGTTTCACGGGTGAGCGCTTCTCCACCTATTTGAGATGCTCGGATTTAATAACCTGATTAAACCAGTCAAGAGCATGATATTTGTGCGGCTGGATAAAGAATAGCTTCGAATCGAACCTGTGGACTGGTCCGCCTGCGCGCGTCGTTGTCGGGCGCGGGGCTGGCGGGGGGCGCGAGGGTGTCGAGGGGCGCGGGCGGCACCCGCGCTGCTTGCTCTAGAATCGCTTTCTTTTGCTCCTGGCCTGCCGCAAAGTACGAAAATACACAAAGCACCGCGTAGCATATCTGGTCCGCCTGAAATTATTTAGAATAATATTGAACTTAAGGTCTCACGCAGCTCCGCAGCATTGTGTTGATATAATGAATGCTTGGTGATGATTAGATGCATCAATACTAGTGACGAAACGATTATCGCTTAGCGATTACGATTATTGCCCGAAATAATCGTCGATTACGATTACGATTATTACAAAAAAAATATGAAATATTTATTTTTCATCGTATGATGATTGGGGAGTTGATTAAAGATATTTGGAGGGCGAGTTAAATTTTTTTTTCTTTTTACTAAAATAAAAATTCACTAAAATCGAAAATCACAGTCTGCGTACTAAACGAACTGGAAAGATATAGACAAGCTACGCCAACCGGTAGAGTTAAGAAAAAAGATTTGATGTTAGAAAAATACCTAGAAGTTTTTAAGCGTATCAAAACAGAATTTACGGATTTTTGAACAAATATATTATTAGCGAGCTGAAATCAGTAACATATAATTATTTTTTGCTTCTGTATACATAGTTGCTACAAAAAGATGAAAATAAAGAAAAATATTCATAGAAACATTCATTGTTTTGATTTTTTTAAGAACTGTACAACCTACCTGTTCAAAAACCTGACTTTTATAATCAAATCTTTAAAATGATTGAAAAAATAATGTAGATTTCCAAAAAATCACGCCATCAATTCAAATCCACATCATCATTCGCCTAGCTATTCCCAAACTAGATTGGGGTCGGCTTCCTGTCTAACTGGTTGCGGCTGAATATCAGTATTTTTATCAATTCAAATCCACATACGAACTACATATATTATTATATATTATGTAATTCACAAACTGACCAGAAATATTTGTAGCCCTTATTGTGATTATAATAATAATACGTCTTGTTTACATTTTCAGTTCTTTTTGTACGCAGTCAGGCTTTTTGAGAGATTTTGATAACCGACTTTCGTCATATTAGTATTGTTACCACAAGTAGTCGCCTATTACACTCCGAAGAAATAGCCATATCGCACTCTAAAATTCATCACGTCGTATAGGCTACAGGAGGCTACAAAAGAACAGACGAACATACATACACTCGAAAAACATTACGCTCCGTCTGAAATAGTCGGGTAAATAGCTGTCAAGTCTTTTTTGCTAAATTTGGCATGCAACACTATTATGCATATTGAGATGTAATTTTGGTTACATAAAGCCAGTATAATAATTATGTAGTTAATGCTTCCAACATGAATGAAACTAATAAGTGCTTCTTAACCTTTTTGTAGAAGGAACTTACATTTTTTGTCGGAAAGAAATCACCAATGTCACAGAAAAATATGTTTAGTTTGGATTTATTACCTTTGATATCTTTAAGAGTGTAGATTGAGACAAATACCTACCTGATTAAATTAGATAAAATACATAATTCAAATAATCGTTAAATAATCTCAACAATAATCGACGATCACGATTAATTGCTAAATGCCAATAATTGCGATTACGATTAATCGTAATCGTAATCGTTTCATCACTAATCAATACTTTACATAAAAAAAAAATATTAACAAATAGGTTGGATAAAACGTCCGGATGGACTTGTAATAGATTTCTTTTTTTTTAAATAAATACTTAGATGTTGGACTGAGGCATTTATAAGTAAGGGGGAAAAGACATAAGGTTAAATTATAACATTTACCCTCTGATTTTTAAACGATTCTTAATTTAACCACTGATTAAATATATACAACTATCCTTGATATTATTGTATGACAATAAATAGAGATGACAATTGACATAAGAGCTATTTAATCTAATCATCGTTAAATAAAACAGCTTTATGGGATTTAGTGTGAAATCACAAGTCAACCTAAACGCCAACAAATAAAGTATTTTTTCCCGTTATGGCCTTGCAAGCTACATCGTTTTGTTTCGTTAGGCTTCTATTTCGTTCAGCTATTACACCCTATTTTTTTTCAAACGGTAAATAATAATGGTTATGGTGAGTATGAGTATGATACATCAAATAATTTAAAATAACATTAAGCTTTAGTGATAAAACAAACTAAAATAAAAACAAACACAGGTGGTTGATACGTACACAACTGACTAGGAAGGGTATGAGCTATGAAACGCAAGGTGTATAATTCAAATCATGTCCACTGGTCTCGACAAAGTAACGGGAAAGCCACAAGGAGAAGAAACGATGAAGGTCAAGCACTACTTTTTCTGCCTACAACATAACATAAACACACCAATAAATAAAAAACAAAAATGCATTAAACGTACAAAAACAAGCTGATTGTAAAGCTTGTACTTGCCATTACAGACTTATATTTTCTTTGTATAATCTGTCTTGTTTTAGGATCTGAAATATAAAATATATTGTAATATTTATAGGCATTCAGATCACAAACAATTCGGCCTGAGAAGTTTTTTCTGGTATTTTTTTCACATTTTTATTTTATAGAAGAACTATTTACTAACTATTTTAAGCTATTAATTTTCATATCTTTGCCGTCCAATTCCTGCCGGGCTAGAATGCACGATAAAAGCGTCGACAAAATTTTGTCGCGGTGCGCATGTTAGGCGCTCTGGGCATTGCCCGTCAGGCGCGTCTCAATAAAACATCCGTTGAGGCTTATGACCATGACATAATTATGATATATTAAAAATGACTTACTAAATTCTTCTAAAACGAAGATACCGCCATTCTGCGTGAAGCACTTTCTAATGTGATCCAGCCGCACGAAAAACTGTAACACAGACATTATGTTCAGTGGTAATTTCAAAACTGATTTGGACATGAATACAACAAACTATATAATTTAAAGTTGAAACAGACGTGCGCACATCTATGTAGCGTAAGGCTGAGGCCATACGAGGGTATTAAACAGCGTCATTTACGTTACGCTGCGACAAGCGTGTAAATAATTTACGTTACGTTCAGTTTCATAGCAGACGCGGCTTGCACTTTGACGCGGAATCAGTTTTTTTGCTCACGACTGGCACGAGTCACAGGTTAATTTTGGTTGAACTGAAACTGAATCCTCGCTTCGTAAATATGGTAGGTACATAGGTATTGTTTTCAGTGGACTCATCGCACCGTGCTACACACCAGTTTCATTGACGCTAAAAAAACTGCTGAATAAAATAAGTTTGTCAATTCAATCAGGACGTAAACTATTCGACATACCTACTGCGCAGCGTAAATAATAGGCACCTACTAGATAAACACTAACCCCCTTACTTATAGACGATGATTTTAAATAAACAGCTATGTCACAAGTCATCTCTATTCATTGTCATACAAATGACAAGGATAGTTGTATATTTAATCAGTAATTTAAGTTAAGAGGCGTCTATTCGTAAGGGGGTAATTGTCCAGCTTCATTCCTTATTAAATAAAAAGTAAACGACTTTTACTTTTGTCTGATTATACCTATAATATTGTGTCAAATTACATTATTAACCGAACAAAAACTCTCAAACATTTGAAACATTCAACGTGTGAAATTTACGTACACCTGTTTAATTTAAAAATGTTATCGCTGTTTTGGTCGACTAATTTGTCACACATAATACAGACTCGGTTAATATTTAAGAAACCTTCTAACTGAATTTCATATCGCTTAATATAAAATACTGAAGGATTCTTTTTTATATCCTCGCAAACATAATGAATTATGGAAAGGGATATACAAGATTACTGTCATTATTACAATTACAAATCAAAGTACTAAATACTAAATTAAACTAAATCCATGCATACGGAATAATAATAATAATTAATTATCTACAATGCTTACAAGCATAATCTAAGTACACATCGATTTAATAAAAATGCATATTTTTTTCCTTTGGAGATGTATTGACACTAACAAGTAACCAATTTGACTTTACGGTATAATCCTAACATTGATAAAGTGCAGTTATTAGTTCAATAATAGCGTTTATCTTAGTATAGAGCAAGGATTTACTGCCACTCTTCCTTTACCAGTAGAGCTATTGTATCAAGGTTCGTATGCTACATCAAACGAATCATATAAATATTATAATACTTACATACAAGTCACATCTTCAAAGGAAATAAAAAAAAAACATGCACATACATGCGATACGAGGATTTGAGTCCAATACACTAACGTCAAAATAACCCGCCCTTGTCTACCAACAGTTAGTGTATCGTATAACATCAACCGCAAAAACTTGCATGCCAATTCATTATCTTCTCCGATTCTATAATACTAAATTGTTTTGGATCTGTTTTGGTTTCAGGAACCATACAGATGCATTTTAATCACGATAATTTAGTAATACCGGAATCGAAGCAGCGTTAGTTGGTTTCTGCAGTTGAGACATCGAGCAGAGAGCGAGGGTAAGGAGTTCGGCAGGGCGGGAGTGCAGTGTGCGAGGTCAGATGCGGTGCGGGAGGGGGCGGGTGCGGTGCGGGCGCGGCAGCCGGGCCGCACCGGAACTTGTGAGATGGCGAATGCTCTACGACTGACCTCGTGACTCGCGTCCGTTAAGCTTTAGCGCTGACGGGACGCTCGCTATGGTTCCGGGTGATAGGGGACGAACGAACTAAATCTCGGCACAATGTGCGAGAGCGAAAGATCGAGACCGCTCGCCGGACGATCCACGATACGAATGCAAGCTGTCGGGTGCGTTAATATAAACAGATATAAACAAAGGGCGTCTATGTGCATGCACGACAGCGCGCATCGGCGCTCGCCGCACTCGGGAGAACTAATACAACGCTAACAACGGCTAAAAACAATCTGTAAGCCTCAAAACTACAAGTAAAGCCCTACGACCTCGAACGATCATCGCTAGATGCGATTCTCACGGTGACCGTGACTAAATCTTAAAGGTCATAAAGGTCGTGTCGATCATCGTAAGAGCCAGCCATTACTATGAATGAACCACTGTGTACCTCGAAATCCTTTTGCGCAGCGGCGCGTGTTCGGCGTGTCCGGAAAGAGTAGAACAGACAAAAAGATGAGATTAGTTGACGAGCGCGTGTCAAGGACCATCTCAAAAGTTCCTAGCGGAGCCCGCCGCGGCTCCCGGACCGCTCCGCCGATGTACGGGGTTGCAGACAAATAGCACATGCACAAGTCGTATGGAGTATAAGAACGTATATCAGATGGACAACGGTTAGTCTTAAATGTAAAAAATAATCTAAACTATTACATCGAATAGTAGATAAGGATATTTAAGGGCAAAAATACTGGGTCTTAATAAGACCTAAGCTTTGTCGACAATAATACGGAATTAGATAAATGCAAAATCACCTGAATTTCAAATTAAATAAATAAGATATATAAATATAGTATAGTAAAAATATATTTAGAGGAAAAATCGAAAAGAAATCCAAATAGGAAAGTTTGAGTGGTCCTTGCGTCCGGATAAGTTAATGAGGATGAGAACTTTAAAACTGCATATTTATGTGGGGCATCGACTGAAAAATTATAATTAGATACTAATTAATACTCCTTTTTTAAACGATATTTCTTACTAAATATTTTTTAATTCTTCTGTGCCTGTTTAATTTTAGTTAAAATAGAAGGTAAACTTGTCTTGTTGGATATAGAAGCTTCATAAAAAGGTACGATAATAACAACGCGCTAACGGCACCGATACAATATTGAAACAATGAAGCATTGGCAGCGCGGACGCTAATGTCGTATATAGACTGTCGTACATACAGCGCGGTAGTACAACACTCTATACGAATATATCACTCAGTTGTATCGAGATTTTTCCCAAATCAAGCATATTATACACTGACAGATATATCTTACCTGGTCGAACAATTATGAAAATACCAAAACTTTATGAAAGTACTCCGATTTGGAGGTTTTGGTACATCATTCTGCTAACTTATCAATAAATAACATAAATAAGCTGACAAAAAGAGACGAACACACAAACGAAGCGGGACGTACCTTGCTGTGGTGAAACAAAAGTCCGACGCCTTCCATGCACACCTTTGGAATTAAAACATATGAATATTTTATGTGAAACAAAAAATATTTCATCAGCAGTGATTGTAATAATGTGAAATTACATTGGCTGATGTTTATGCATTCAATATTTTACGGTACGTTAATACAGAATTGTTGTAAGGTAGACTCCAGAAATTCGGTAGATTAGTTTGAGACTAAGACTACACATTTTGCACAAATGTTGTCACAGTTCGACTAGTGCTGTTCGTATCGATAAGTTTATTTGATTTGATACCTGGGGTTTTGTATACAGCGTTTCACATAAGAATTCCCTTTGATGCTATGTTGGCTCCCCTGTCTGTCACTCCTGTATAGGTCCGAATGTTGTATGTCTTTAGTAGATTTATGTGTTAAAGGACACTAAATAGTGGTGAACGAGAAGCTTTAGGAAAACTTTGATAAACAAATGCAGTACAACATCACACATGTATCTGTCCCAATTATATAAGGTCGATAGTAAAATATCGACATTTACCCCTCACAATTCAAAAATATCTTCTATGCCTGGCAACAGTTATCTGTCAAACTAGTCGGTCTACTCACTCTACCGAATCCTGGAGTTTGGTATATTTACATAATGACGTTATTTAGATTGGAGATGCAAAAAATACCAACGTGCAGAGGGATAAACGAATAACTTCAACCGAAAGTTCCAATATATAGTTGGATACTAATGTTCTAAGAGCTTCTTCAAGCTAAACTAAACAACTAAAGTTCACCTGCTAAATAAAAATAAATGTTTCAATGTTAGAAGCCGTTGTGGTACTGTATTTCACCTGTATCAGTCCGCCCTCCCCTGTGGCGCAGTCTTGTATGGGGAACTCTCCCCCCAACTCGGCCGCGTCTTGCCGACGACCGCTCTTCTCCATCGCTTCTTTGATACAATAGTATAGCGCTTTGCACTGCAATCACAATATAAGTTCTGAATTACGGTAGTCAGAAACCCGAACATCTGACAAGATATAGGGAATAACTCTAGAATACCTACTGAATTATCGGCATTGTTTGGTAATTTGCTTGTGGAGGTTGAATAGGTGAGAGGTGTCTAAATGTATCACAAATGTGAGGGTACTTTAACTTTAGTTCCTCATAGTTCACTCATGATTTACAATTTGTTTTAATAACAAGCTTACAGACATTTTTTTCTAGCGGGTAGGCGATGCACATAAATAAATATCATGAACCGAGCAAACGCGATACAAAAGTAAAAGTTATGTAAGTACTACATATTAAATGTGGCATTCCAGGTAGCATCAGTATGCTACCTTGAATGCCACATTTAATATGTAAAAATAAAAAGATCCAATTGGTCAGTACCAATTGGATCTTTTTATTTTATTTTGTATTATTTTAATCGTTTTGAGTTTTTTTATACATAGTCACTTTATTAATTATATGTTTTTTTTTTTATACTGATATTTGATATTACATCTATAGGATAGCTGGCGAAGTCCCATGTAATAAGGGGCTAGCTTATTGCTATTAACCGGGCATACATTCAGAGTCCGGGCTGCCATTTATATTTTTCCAAATGGATAACCAATTTGCCTGATCTAGAAAGCTGATCCTGACCAAAGAGGTAGTTGAAATTGTGCAAGTTTCAATAATAATATTTTCACGAACCTTCTTGGTGTAGTATTTATGTAGTTGCGTCTGGCCACCGTTCTTCCTCCAAAGGCACAAAACTCGTATCTTCGGACTGTACGTCATGTTGACTAGCCTCTCGTACCACCACCTCTCCACGATGGTGCCTGGAATTGTTGTATTCATTTTCAAATGGATTTGTATTCATTTTCAAATATATTTCGACAAAATAATAAGTAGGTACGTAAAGATTTTTAAAAAGTTGCTTGTTCGGAAAAAATCTTTGAATGCAGTATTACTTAATTTTAAAAATAAAGTGAAGTTTCCTTGAAGCAAAACTTCATATCTCAAATATTAAAAGTACTTTCCCTCCATGTGGCATAGCCGTGGGACAACCTGTATACTCTTTGATGCAGGCAACTGCAGCGGTTAACTGCTACAGATTTCGATAGTAGTCCATTACAGCGTAGATCGGCTAAGCGTCCTACAAGTACTACGGTGTGTACCTTGCGTGGAGCGCAGCACCAGGCCGTCGTCGCGCACCTCCATGAAGCGCAGCTCGCCGGCCGCGTCGCCCTCGTGCACCGTGAACGACGCGCGACGCAGCAGCCGCGAGCCCAGCGGCTTCAGCTCTATGTCGTTGCCGTGCTACACATGTCTTACACGTTAATACAAGGATAAGGGAATGACACAGCTTAAAGGACCAGACAGCAGATACCTACATATTTAATAAGAGGTATGTTAATTTTTATTTATTACCGAGTTCTAGTATGAAATATTTTGCACACTATAGGGTTTTGAAAAAATCCATAACCAAGTAAGAAACGATAAACAACAGTGAAAAAACGAAATAAATATTTTAAACACACTTGATCTTGGGTAGGGGGGAGGGGTTAGTTTAAAACCTCACCACGTATCACCAGGAGGGAGGGGTGGTCAAAAAGTTGCTAAAATAACATCACGTGATTATTGGATGACCGCTTATAATGTTTAAAAATTTGTTGCTAGAAGAAAATAGCTCTAACATACTACGTAATAATTTAAAAACTTCGCGTGACAAGGATGAAGAGTTCCCCCTCCAAAAAGTAGCTACTTTATTTTACATTAATTTCATAATTTTTTTAACACATCCTTTTCTTTTTAAGCATTCTTTAAAATAAGGTAAAAGTCCTGCACATTTTGACTAAATACACTACCTCTATTTATTTTCAGTGACATAATAAAGCCGCGTACTGACCAGCGTGTGCACGACGTCGAGCAGGTGGTTGACCTCCTGGCTGTACACCAGCCCGATGTGGCTCTTGGCGAGCAGGCGGCGCACCTTGTTGCGCACGGTGTCGGGCGGCACGGCCAGCAGCACCAGCGCCGCCGCCAGGTTGTACAGCGCCGTGGACAGCAGCCGGTCCTCCTCGTGCTCCAGCCGCTTGCGCTCCGTCTCGCTCAGGCACTTGTAGCGCTCCATCATCTCCGTGGCGCCCTGGTCCATGCCGATCATGTCGCGCTCCTGGCTCACCGCGTCCAGGAACGCGTCCTCCCAGAACTGCATTTGGTCCCAGAGGTTTGATCGCTCCTTGCCTTCAATGGAGATATGAAATTGGTGAATTTTATGGTCAACCCAAGTATACAAAGCAGAAGAGCGCGCAAATAAGACCGTACTCTTCTTTATTACAATTTATTCAAAACTTTTGCGTTATCTAGTTTTTGTGTACTTTTACGAGTATACGCTTTTATTTAACTTGCCGTGTGTGTATGAGGCCAAATCTTGCAACTGAATTTTAGACTAGTTCTCCCCAACCGATCGAGCAGAAAGGAACGCATATGTCACTTCGATGACAGTTCAGTACCATGGAGGTGGTCTCATGAAGGAGCCAGGAGATGGCTATAGGAACTTTTCAACTTTTAACATAATTCCGTCGTGTTTGGGCTCGTTGGATTTGTCTTAACAAGTATGTCCAGGCTCTAATGATGAAGCTAGCTGGGAAGTGGTCATTATAAAAGCTTGTTTTGAAAAATGTTTTTCAAAATAAAACTTATTTATCTAAGAACAAAGTTGGTATAAATGTTCCCAAGCCCAGTTTTTTACCAATTAATCCCTGATAGAGGTAGGTGCGCGTGGTGTCGGGCGAGGTGATGGGCGAGGTGACGGGCACGCCGACGGGCGGCCGGTAGCCGCTCACCGACGACTTGGACGAGAACACGCTGGCCGCGCGCGGCTTGCCCGCCGCGCCCTGCCCGCTACCACCGCGGTTCACCTGCGTTACATCGCGCACATAGCTTTTATATGTACTCACATTAGGCACACAGTAAATAGATACTGAGGGCCGGTTGTGCGCAAGGAGCGAAAAGGCACTCACACATAGACACGCGTCTTCGTACAGCGAGTGCAAGCGCACTCGTGACTGACATTTGTTTGAGATCGTCGTGTACGTAAGGCGATCCGTAAGTAGCCGCGTCTACGTATGCGTGCACCAATCGTTATAAGGAGCCGGCCTTCTGCTTCTATTTATTTGGTGCACTAGGTTCTGAAACTAGGAATCCACCTCGACAATTTTCGTTTATGATCGGAAATACGAATATACGTACATACTTAATATAAAAAATACAGCAGTCAGTGCAATATCTATTTATTTTATTTGCCTTATTATTTAAAACTCGAAATAATTTAGCAAATTCAATGAAACCTTTTCAAATTAATGCGATTTTGTATGCTCACATACCTACAAGGTAATTCCATTTTAAATTAATATAAAAATAATAAATAAATACTAACATTGAAAAATCCTTTTAAATAATTAAACACCTTACGGAGCATCTCAGGGGTACCTACCTATGTAATTCTAAATCTAAAATAATCATAGTTCTATGTGACTGACAAGACTAGAACGGGAATCTTAACAGTCATTTAATTACTGAGCGGTAATCGTGGATCGAGATCTAAAATCAAAGCCCAAGACATCGTATAGCACTGGGTAGTACTTAAATAAATCAATATATTGCCGAGGCGCATTTTTTGTTTCGTGATACTGTAAGTAAACGAATGGAGAGGATGATACGCATACATATCCTTTAAACTCCTTTCGTGACACAATCATCGCGTAAAACGGCTTAGTTTCCTACTTCGGCGAATTTCAGCAGACGTAAAGCGCAAGACTCTCCATTTGTATTACTTCGTGATATTAATTCATACTATGGTTTCTGAATTTTCTAATGCTGTGCGTTCTATTCTTCCTCTGACAAACTAATATTCGTAGTAGTGCTTCACAGATAATCGGAAATTAATTATACATTTGCCATAGTTTGTTTCTTAGAAAGTGAAATATGCTAAATTATACTGAAATGACATATTGAAAGTGAGATTGATATTTACATTTTTGAAAAGTCTCAGAAATGATTATAATATACACGTAACATGCAAATCTAAATACTGCGGCGATAAATAGCCTTTGTCACAAATTTTGAGTAAAATGTTCCAATTGTTCGGCTATTTGTTTGATCATAAACAAGCGTCTAAGGGTCTAAGACGGGTCACTACAAATCGCACTAAGACTTACATTGAGGAACATGACGTCAGTGTCAGAGAGGTTGGACTTAAAGGAGGCGCGATGGTCGTAGATATTGGCTCGGTTGGTGGTGATCGAGCCGCTCTCGTCGGCCGAGCAGTCCGACGAGGGGGGGGCCTGCCACGCACACAAACAACCCGCCTGTACCATGTCTCATGTCACTTACACTTGGATTTTACAAGTCAAAAAGAGAGGTATAGAAGCTGCTGATTCCGCCGTTTTATCACAAGTGTAGTTACTTGAAACATGTTACATTGTTACTTACAACTCCAACAGACTAGCGTAATATTTCTAATATTTCGTTATACATTATTCTACGACATAAATATGGTATTATGGTATATATTACACAACCATGCTGGAAATAACATATCCTCTTCATTTTAGTTAAGTACTTATGTAAGCCAGTTTGTTACAACAAGAATAATATATAAATGTTTATTGTGTACGGAGTAAAAGTTGAGCTGGAAGTAGAAGAATAGCAATACACCATCGCTTTAAGCAGAAAAAAGTTAAGTTAATACTTTACCAACTCGAAAAATAATTTTGATTTGGAAAGGAAAGAAAACATATTACCAAAGTGACTTCATACTTGTACAGCGCTCTGAACGGTATTACACCTTTGATAACTTGTGTCATGCTGAAGAGTCTTTATTCCATATACAAATACATATTACAGATAGATATAGTTTCCACATAGGTTCAGAGCGACAAGACCATGCAACAGTTTTGCAACACTTAATAATATGTACAACATCGATGCATCACTTACATCCGAGTCGTACGATGTCAATTTACTGAAGAGTAAATTCCTTTTCTGGTTCAGCATGTCTTTAAACATTTCCGTAGTACTCTGGGCTTCGGATGAATCCATTTCGGGATAGTTCACTACCGGTAGATCTAAAAAAAATAAAAATATAAGACACAAACAAGATTACGTTGCGGATGGAAGACTATAAACAAATATCTAAGTTCACTTCACTTGGATATTATGGGGGATTTAACACCCCCTATGGCTTGTGTGAAATATTCAATTCACAATCTTTGCCAATACAAGGCAACGTCGTACGACATCGGCCATCGGCCATCATTTTTCAATAGCTTAAGTTTTCACAGACAATATTATTAATTTATCGGGGGTTAAAAGCTGTTCTGTAAAATACTAATTCAAACGCATGTTTTTAATTATATCGGGATTTTTCGCGGACAAACATATTATTCAAAATATCAGTATTTTGACTAACCTCGACGATTTGATCAAGTTGCATTGACCGTGGTCACGAGAAGACTACAATTCAAACACAACTAACCAGATTGTGAACTCTTCCTTGACGATGGTGAGGAAGAAGGCGTTTCCAGGTCTTGTCGTCCGTAGTGGTCCATGAGTGCGGAGCCGGCCATGCCGCCCTGCTCCAGGCCGGCGATCTCCTTGCTCCAGTAGTGCGTGTGCGCCATCTCCGCCAGCTGGAACACGGACGCCATCCCCCCCAGCCCGAAGTTGGAGTACGTGTGCTCCAGCCCGTGGACGACGGCCTGCAGTACCTTCAGCATGCCCTTCCAGACCGGCTTGCTCACGAACTTTAAGGAAAGTTTACGGACCATTTATTTATTTCAAAATAAAGTGCATAAAATAACAGGGAACCTATATACGGCGTTATATCATGCTATATTTTTAGACTTTAGCGGCCTTCTACTATACACTCAGCATTTTTCATTATGTCAAGAGCCGTTTCGGATATCTCCCAATAATTAGGTCAATTCGTAATTTTGCTGAGAGGAAGAACTTACCACATCATCCACTTTGTCGTTAGGCGTGGTCTTCCTAGTATAGTTCCTGTTCAGTTTGCTGAGGACCATGTTCCTATAGGATTCGTCCTCCATCAATTTTTTGAGGCGGTTCAGCTTCAACCACCCTACACCTTCGCCTTCCAGCACGTGTTGAACTAACTGTAATTCCATAATGCTTATTGTGTTTAAGGTAATAATTAAAAGGCTTAGTAAAGTTTGGTCTAGAAAAAAGATATTGTGGATGCAAAATCTTCGAAATCTGCGGATGTTGATATTAATTTCAAAACTAACAGCTGCACATGCAGATTTCAAGTTTTTTTTTATAGATACCTACTTAATTTAAATGAATAAAATTAAATAATAAAAATAGTATAACTCACGCCAACAAAGAAGCGAATCTAAAATGGCGGCACTGATCATTCCCTCTCATTCACACGTTTTTGAGTCATGTCCATTTATAATGAACAAAAATATGTAGTACGTTTTACAATTTCTTGTCGTGATTTGCACAGCTGACATCTGCATCCACAAGAGCTTCGCATTATTTTTTTACGGATGCGGAGATAATGTCAAAATTAAGGCGGATGTATGATGTGGATTGATCACGAATATTCGCAACATCCCTGGTCTAGATGGTGAACAATTTTATTATTAAAGATTGAGCTCGATGACTCGCGTCAGATGTCGTTAGTACCATTAAATCGTGGTGCGGAGATCAGGTGACCGGTGGTGTTATCTGTAGGGATATGTATATCAGTAGCATAGGAGACGTACGTCGTTGAGGAAGGCCTGGTTCTCGGTGTTGGCGGAGGGGCGTGCGTGCGGCGGCGCGGGGGGCGGCGTGGGCGGCGCGTGGCGAATCAGCGGCGAGCGCGCCACGAGCCCGCGGGCACCCTGCGAGAACGGACCGAAAGATGCCGGCAGCGGCGCGCCGCCCCCACCACCCGCCCCACCCCCGCCGCGACCCTGCTCGCCTGCCTTCACTTGCTTGCCACCTGCTAAATTCATTCCACTTAGGGTCAGTTGTACCATCTTACGAGTATAAGCCCCGCAAGTTGATATTGCGATGGAACCTTGTCACAATAACAGCTGCGTGACGTCATCCGTCGCTAAAAAGTACAGATAGCCAAAGAAATTGTAATAAAAAATAAATAAGCTAGGGCAATGGTTTATTTGTATTTTATGTTTGTTTATTTAAAATCTTAGCCTATTTCTTCAATCCCACTCATATTATCTTCCGAATCAGAACCCCTTAGAGTCCTCTTTCTCTTTTACAAAATAATTGTCCACTTTAATTATAATTTCACGAGCACGACTGTTAATTAATTTCTTACTCATTTTAACGGGTAACAGGTAACAAAACTAAACAACAACAATAAAACAGGATAACAAAAACAAAAAGCTATAACAAGTACTCGATGCGCGTAAGCACGTAAGCGCGGGCTGACCTTGCGGACGGTACTGACGGTGCGACGTCGACTACGTCACCAAGATGGCCGCCAGTCGCAATATCAACTTGCGGGGCTTGTACCCCCTTACTTATAAACGATGATTAAATTAAATAGCTCTTAAATTAATTGCTTTCTCTATTTGTTGGTACCTATAGAAATTACAAGGATGTAAGTATATTTAATCAGTGGTTATATATAATTATCTTCTATATTCTCATCGCATTTTTCTCAAATCATCTTCAGGCCAAAAGTTTGTCGTGTCTTTAAGGTACGGAGTGGAGAAAGTCAAAATAGAAAATTGATTATGTTTTTGGTAAAAAAATCATGTTGTCGTCGAAGTGCTACATCGCATTGTTAGGTGGTCATAAAATATATTTGCAGCAGTAGGTAATACTTCTTTTGCAACATTATTTGTTAAAGTCATTAGGACTGCGTGGTCACCACTGAACATTATATTGTATTGATTTCATATTTAAGGAGTTGTTTCAGAAATGTATGAAGCCTGGGAGGAGTCTACGTACGCAATTAAGTATTATAGCTATACATGATACTAACCGGTTCCTAATGCTTATTTTCTATAATATTACTTCGTTGAATTGTAATTCATTATTTTCTTTGTCAAGGAGAGCAACACAACACAAATATGGTGGATCAACAATCGACAAAGAAATAAAGTGAAACGTCATTTTGACAACTGTTGTTATGTCAATGTCAGTCAAAATGGCAACATTCAATCCACCACGCGTGCGCACAACGACTCAAACATCACGTCATAAAACAAAACTGTCAAACTCAACTGTCATGGCCACCCTAAAAATAGGGATATCATAGTGAAAAACTTCATCTCAAAGAATTCTCTTACAATTGTACTCTTCTTCAAATGAATTTAATAATAAATCCCCTATTTTTTTCCTATTTTTCCATGTGGCGTACGTATACCAGTTCTAGGATGAAACATCTCCTTTCATTTTGATTGCATTGTATGCCTAATTTGACATTAATGAAAGTGAAAAAAGCGCTTCATACCTTTGTTTCCAAAAAAGTCACTAAACATGCTTGAAGTAGACGCAGCCAAGCCGTTGAGATCAGAGCTGATGTTAGAGAAGAAGTCGCGATGCGTAGCGGCCAGCAAGTTAGTGGTCTGTAACGCAGTGGAGTCGCGGCGTGAAGACGTGCTGCCATTGGAGTCTTGACTTTCACCCTATTGTGAAAAATAAGAAAATTATTGTAAAAAATATTGAATTTAATTTTTGATTATAATCACACATTTTTTTACTCGTTCATCTCTTTAAGTGATTTTAACGTCGTGATCAATATTAATACTTGGTCTATTGTCGCTGAAGTCAACTAAAGATCAGCGTTTAACATTTACGGTTATTATACTTTATGTAAATACCATGTTTTTTCTCTGAATCCAGGTAGGGAAATAAATAGAAACTGTACCTTCATCAATAATCCTTTTTTAGCGGCAGCTTCCTTCGCGCTCTTAGTAAGATCACCTAGCGTGGACTTGCCGACATACGTGAGGTCGTCGAAAGTATTCTTACTGACGGCTGTGGCCGTTTTGCTGGCTTCAAAAGCAGACTTGGACGCCTCGTGCATACTCTTTGAAGCTTCTTCCGCTGCCTTTTTCGCGTGCAATGTTAGCTGTCAATAATCAAAACACATTTTACGAATTGTTTCTATATTTTGATATGAAGTTTTTCTTATTATTACGAAGATAGTGGCAAGAAAACTCAGCTACGAATGTAAGAAATTCTTTGGCTAGTCAGATATTTAAATGAGAAAATGAAATAAGCAATGTTGTATAGATAGTAGTTTGAAAAATTGTAAGAATACGTAAGTACTTGCTATTTAAAACGTGGTATATTCTAGGCAGTGGTTTTAAATAATGACGAGGCTCACTAGCGTATTCTGTGGTTTATATTATACAGTATAGAGGTTCATGAATACACATCAGTCACGCCACTGACACGTCATCGAACAGTGACGTTAAAAATATAATTTAATAGAGAGAAAGTCATAGGACAGCGACCACAACAGTCACGATACGACCGGTGCGTCCCAGTATCCGTCACGTCACCGGCACGTTGAAACATTTGTATTGTTGCGAACAGTTGCGGACGAACAACAACTGCCCTGAGACGTTCCTGTGACTGACTTGTGACTGACCACCTATTCACACATACCAGTCATAATTCTGACGTGACTGGCCGGTGATGTGACTGATGTGTGTGCATGAATCTTTAATGGCTAAATAAGCTACTAAATGTTACTGGCTACAGTATGTGTGTAATGTGTATGTGTGTGTTCTATGCATCTTCTACATTTTGTTGCTTAGCTCCACGCAGTGATCTGTACCTGACCGAATGGCGCAAACATTTTCCTTTCCTCTCCATCTGCTACTTTTCCTTTCTTCTTTATTGGTTCGAGTAAGTAACACATAGTGTTATAAATTATAAACGTTATTTAACACAAAAATGAACAAACGCAAAACCAGCCAAGTGTGTGTCGGAACACGCGCAGTGTAGGGTTCCACAGTCAGTACGGATATATGCGTAACGAGCCTACACTCAAGTATAAAAGATAAATATCTATAAATTTTAAAGTTATATTTGTTGATTCAAGTCATTTTTTTGCAGTTTGTTTTAGTATAGTAGTAAACTAGGGCCTATTTAGCTGTTTTAGTTTTCCATGTAATTTAGTTAAAGGTACCTACACATTTATAATGTAATTGAGGATATTTTTTTCAGATATTAAGAAAAGCCTCGTGCCACTTCAAAATTTAATATTTCGTGAACAGATCCTTTTATCGAATAAGTTTTATGTGAGTTTTATGATTTACCCTAATATTTTTGCAAGACCTATTTAACAACATTTACACGGAGGAATCGCATATAAAAAAATATACAACTAGTAGTAGTAGGAGAGCAAAACTAAAAAATATCTTTAAATAGGTAGTTTTACTGTACAACTTTGTTGCGTTATAAATAGGTAAACATATGTATTTAATATCAGCTTTATAGGATTAATTGTCTACGAGTAAAACTGTTGATACACGAACAGATAGGCTGACAGTGCGAAACTATAAGGCCGAGATGAATAGACGTTACTTAGCACGTACTTTGGCTAAGCTATGTTCCCGTCTCTGTCTTACTTGCAAGTTGCGCGACAGTGACAACGATACTGCTTAGCCAAAGTACGTGCTAAGTAACGTCTATTTATCTCGGCCTAAGACCTTCTAGTTTGACTATACAGAACCCTATAAAAGACATTAAACATTATTTAGTGAATATAAGACCGTATTTTTATCTTACCTTGTCCATGTGTGCAAGGAGTCCTTCCTGACTGCTCTGTCGCGTGGTCTCCCGCACTAACTCCTTGGCTTGCGCGGCGAACTGTTCCAAGAGAGACGACTGTGATGCTTGTCGTGACACGCCAGTACTTACGCTCTAAAATTTTAACATTTTGTTTATTACCTATGCGTCACTTCATGTCGGAAGCACAAAATTATTATCACAACATGTACATCGAAACAACGGTTCTCAAGCAATAAACGCACTACCAAGCAGACAGACACATATTGTAAAATGCACGCAACGTCTTTATGTTGCGTTATATCATATGTATGGAGAGTTGTTGATATTTTAGCGACACCTTCAAATCCCCTAATAGTTTTGGGTCCAAGTAGCTGGTGTTGGCGCTGTCGGCGGCCGCGGCTGTCGGCTCACCACGGCGTTAGATGGTGTGGTCCAGTAGATAGTGTAAGGTAAGGAGCGAGTGCGTACTTTGCCGTGAGTCGGTTGCGCGGGCAGCGAGTGGTGCGAGGGCGTGAGCGCGCGGTCCGAGTCGCTGGTGCTGGCGCTGTCGGCGGCGGCGCGCTGGCGACTCACCACCGTCTTCGGCGTCGTGGTCGAGTTAGAGTCCGACTCGCGACCGAAGCTACCGCTGTCAGTGTCCTAGTGATTGTGCTAGATTAGCTATGGTGTACTACTGTGAACTAGGAGCATTAAACTAGGACTTACTAAGTTCGCAAAAACTGTATGGTATGTATGATGTGAAACAAGAATTCACCAACAATTCTTGATAGTGGATTCGATATCGGATCCTGGATACAGGTAAAAGGTTTCTAATGAAATGTTCTAGAGCATTAAGGCGCTAAGTAGCAAAGCCCCGGCGTGTACTGCTTCCAAGATGAGCTTTAGGATATTTAAAAATATTTTAAAACATCAATAAATACCAAGTGATCATAAGCCTACTAAGCCCTAAAAGAACACTAGATCGACTTGCAATGGCGATGATGGTACTAGTACTGGTAAAGACTCGAATGAGTTTTTTTTAAATTAAATTGCTTTCGTTTGACCGCCATCTCGCCTATCGACACACACACCGAATCCGGACCACAAACCAATAATTTTATCAGTTACTACAATATACTTACACTTTTCTTAACGGGTGGTGGATGAGTAGCATCGCTAGGTTCAATAGCGCCGACGTCTCCGGGAGCTTCATCATCCGACAGGTCGCTGTGGTCGGAGCTGGACGCGGAAGGGGAGGGGGAGGTGGATATGCGGCCTGCTTGCCTGTCAACCACTTCTTCCACGTTACCAAACATCAGTGATGACGGTGGACTGTATACCTGTCATCGAGAAAATTTTGACCTGAGCTTACAAATTCAAATTGTTTCAATTCGGTGAAAGAATCAACGACATTTAAGTAAGTATAACAGACAAGTAAGTTTTAATACCACATAGAAATTTTATAAAATTATATTTTTGTGAAACTAAAATAAATAATAAATACCGTTTTGGGATCCAAAGATGATGAAAGAGTCATTGGAACTTGGACAACAGCGCTGTAAGTCTCGCCTATGACGTGCTGTTGATGCGTGTGATGATGTTGATGTTGATGCTGATTTCCACCTGAGCATTCAATTTAAGCCAAATAAAGTTAAATTCACAATAACCTGAAGATCGAAGTAATTTAACAAAGTAGTAATAGTACCTGGAGATAAGTCGGATGAAGCCATTTCTGACACAAAGTCACTCAGTGAAGAGTACGATGAACTCGTACTTTCGGCAGCCTCAGAGTCTGACCCACTCTCATCTAAAAATGAATTGTTTTAATTGAGAAAATGATATAAGTACACAGAGACTGATGGGATGACTCAAATAGCAAAAAAATATTTTGTTCTTAGATGCATTCTTATTTACTTCTAACTTGATCAAAATCGCAATCGCATCGCAATCGCAGAACATCCGCATTAATTTTGACATCCGACTCCGCATCCTCATCCGCAAAAACAATGCGGAGTTTTTGCGGATGCAGATGTCAGTTCTGCAAGTCGCGACAAGAAATTGTGGGCGGAGCTAGGGACAGGCTCGAACCCCGCGCGTATTGTACTTGTTAAAATTTGATTACTAACTTACTACTACCTACTTTTGTTTATTATATAAATATAACTAAAAAGTACCTACCATATTTTTAAATTATTCGTGTAAATTACACATTACGCAGACTTTTGTGAAGAGGCAAGGAGTTACAAACCTGTGGGTTGGTTCTCTTGCCGCTGTAGTTGTCGCAGTGCACCGTTGAGTGAGCTGCCGTCGTCCCACACGGGAAAGCGGATGGGCTGCAGTTGGTCAGCGAACCACTTGGGCTTGTCGCCCACCTGTCGCGGGTCGAACAAGCCCGTCTGTACCCGTAGGAATGCCACGTTGCCCGGCGTTAGCGACCACTCTGCTAAGAACTCCACGGCCTAAAGGAATATACAGGATATTTTTTAAAACGAGCATAATATTTCAAGGATTCTTAAAATATTAATTACGTGAACCTATACGCATACAGGGCGACAGGCAGGGTTTTTTCTTTCCAACTTACCTGCGTTCTAGCGAATTTGTTCAAGAAGGAGGTGGTTCTCGGCCGTGATCGCAAAAAGCTGTTGATCTGGAAGGCTACCACGGGCCGCGGGTACAGCCGGAGTGTTCGTGTGTGCTCCATAAAATTCGCCAGGATGTTATGTGAATTGAAAAATCGCACCTGTAAATAAATTTTATCCTCTCAAACAGATTTGAAAACTATACGACCCACAAATTATCTAAGTGTGATACAGGTATCTTTGTAGAATGCGAGCAGTCCTCCCACTGAGCAAGAGGGTAAGTGATCGCATACCTATTGGTTAATCAAGTCAAGCAAATACTGACGCGCCGGTGGTGTCAGACCGATTACTCAGACGTTTTGTAATAAACAGACTTCTAGTGGCGATCTTGATCATAACATCAGTGTCATATAGGTATAGGTACCGGCGGCATGAGTTGTGAGCACAGATCGCGCATGTAAACATTCGCCCCAATAGACAGTTGACAATACACAATAGCGAATAGTCCAGGGGTCGTCAAATGGCGGACCGCGAGGACACAGCAACTTGCACTACAGAGTACGGAATTTAATAAAAATGTATCCCCCGCAACAAAAAAATGATTTTTTCTCATTGATATGTAAAAAAATCCTTTGTTTTTTTTTGTAATTACATTTGTTTAATAAATATTTTTTTCTATAAAATGTTGTGCGGACCGGGATGGTCAATACATTTTTTAAAACGGACCCCGAGTGAAACTAATTGGTGACCCCTGGAATAGTTCAATAGACGACGAGCATCAACTGACGAACCAATCGCGTGCAACCTCGGCGCCCCCCGCCTTCTTCATGCCGCCAGAGACCGACTTAACTAATGCGGCAGGTGAAGTCTGTGCTCACAACGCATGCCGTCAATTGTACGTAATATAAATAAAAAAAAAACAGCTGCAACGAGTATCACTTTGCTAGGGGTCTCTTATGTAAACTATTACTTACCATGGCGACCCTGGTAGCAACATTGACAGAGTCAACATCGTGTCCATAAATGAGTGGGTTGAACGCCTGCGAGTGCGCGTGGTGCGGCGAGGCGAGCGAGTGGCGCTGCGACATGTGGCCGGCGCTGGCCGCGCCCGTGCCCGACACCGACACGCGCCGGATCTCCGGAGTCTCTCATGTAAAGTATCTACTTACCATGGCGACTCTCGTAGCAACGTCGACAGAGTCAACATCGTGTCCATATATGAGCGGGTTGAATGGCTGCGAGTGCGCGTGGTGCGGCGAGGCGAGCGAGTGGCGCTGCGGCGTGTGGCCGGCGCTGGCCGCGCCCGTGCCCGACACCGACACGCGCCGGCTCTCCGGCGTGCTGTGCGGCGCCGACTGCGCGCCGCCCGCGCCGCCCTCGCCGGCACGGTACGACGCCGGCTGGACCCTGACACCATGACACTTTTTTTTTACTTATGGTTTTTTATTGCTACTACAATTAATAAAGAAACGAATTTTAAATGGCAGCACTAATAATTCCCTCTCACTCGCATGTTATGACTGTCTTTACTCACGACGGTACAGCGCGCAAAAAAATAAATATTATGAATTTTAGTAATAGGTACAGTGGGGTAATGATAATTACAAAATACCACGGACACCACGGATTATATATATATATACATATATATAATATAATTATATAAATTAATATGTAAATAATTTTTTTACAGTAATACACACATTAAGTAATGATAAAATAAAAAATACTAATGCTGTTCCTGTAATAATATTAATTAAAAATCCGTCATAATCATAAGACATCGGATATGAGCTGGAAAAGTTTATATTAGGTCTTTACCTATGAAATTGCCGTTCTGCAGTACTGGCCATTTCAAATCAAAATAATTTTTGTTTGGCTAAGAATTCCCATTTCAAATTAATTTTATTTTAAAAACATGGTTTTTTTTTCCAAAAGTAGTCATTTGTTTATTGATTAGTGTTACATTTTCATCGCATTTCAATCTTTTTCGTCATCATGGATACGTTAAAAATTCGAGTAATTATGGAATACGAGTACCGTCGTAGCAGCAACGCGCCACAAGCGGCACGCAACATCAACGACGTTTACGGAGCTAACACTACAAACCAACGCACCACCTGTTATTGGTTTGCTCGCTACCGTTCTGGAAATTTCGACCTGAAAAATGAACCTCGCGGTCGTCCGAACACTTTGGTTGACAATGACGAATTAAAGGTGATTGTGGAAGCTGATGATACACAATCTACGGCTGAATTAGCAGCAGCTTTCGACGTTAGCGTCAAAACAATATTGGTCCATTTGCGTCAAATTGGCAAGGTAAAAAAGCTTGACAAATGGGTGCCCCACGAACTCAATGATCGCCAGCGCGAAGTACGCGTCGAGACGTGCCTTGCACTGCTCAACAGACACACAAATGAAGGAATTTTGAACCGCATTGTTACCTGCGATGAGAAATGGATTCTGTTTGATAACCGCAAGCGCTCAGCAAGTTGGTTGGATCCTGGTTCAGCACCTAAACAATGCCCTAAACGAAAACTTACCCCTAGAAAAGTGATGGTCACTGTTTGGTGGTCTAGCGCCGGTGTGATTCATCACAGCTTCTTACCAAACGGGGTGAGCATTACTGCAGATGTGTACTGTGAAGAACTGAACACAATGATGAAGAAGCTGGCACATCTCCAACCAGCATTGGTCAATCGCTCGTCTCCACTGCTCCTGCACGACAACGCGCGACCTCATACTGCACAGCAGACGGTCTCCAAGTTGCAAGAACTGGGGTTGGAAGCTCTCCGTCATCCGCCCTACTCACCAGACCTTGCGCCTACAGACTACTAACTTTTTCCAGAATTTGGATAACTTCTTGGCGGGAAAAAAATTCAATACCCGAGAGGCAGTACAAAATCCCTTTGAAGAATTTGTTGCCTCCCGTCCAGCTGATTTCTTTAAGAAGGGCATCAATAAACTGCCACTGCGTTGGCAAAGATGCATTGATTGCATGGGTGATTACTTCGATTAATACAAATAGAAAATACATGAAAAAAAATCGTTTAAATTTTTTCATACAAAACGGCAATTTCATAGGTAAAGACCTATTATTTATGCAGTAAGTACCATCACAAGAAAGAATATAGACAAATTAATTCAGAGAAATAACTAAGTATACCTACTTAAATTCTTTAAATAACTTACTTAAGTGTGGCTCCGCCCACGCTGTCTCGTCTAGACGGCAACAGTGGAGCGGCTGCTTGTTCAGCCGTGCTGCTCGTCAAACTGTTGAGGGCCTATCATCATAACTCCATATTAGACACACTTTCAACTATTTAATAACTTACCCACGTGAAATCACTCAGCTTCTGTACATTATAAAAAGAGTAGATTAAAAGCAAGTTTTAACGCCACAAAAGGCGGTGGGGGGTAATAAATAGAAAATATTAATAAAACATTACAATATTCAAAATCAAAGCAAAATCTTTAAATGTTTACCTAAGTATATTGAATAGCACAAAACAAAGAGGATTTAATGTTATTTGCAAGTTTAGCTACTCGTATTTGAAAATTTATTCATATTCAAATATTATTTTTATTATTTAAATTCTACATATTATAGGTAAAATATTAGATAAGTAATAATTGTGTATTAAATATTCGAAGCTG
This sequence comes from Thalpophila matura, assembly GCA_948465475.1. Classification (NCBI taxonomy): domain Eukaryota; kingdom Metazoa; phylum Arthropoda; class Insecta; order Lepidoptera; family Noctuidae; genus Thalpophila; species Thalpophila matura. The sequence goes on from OX419183.1 coordinate 10,071,870, forward strand.
TACTGTTCCATAATCAGCGTTAGCGCAATCACAACAAGTCAGACAAACCATGCCGCACACAAAACACAAGACATAGGCTGAAACAGTGTTACAGTCTGAAAAAAAAAACCGGCCAAGTGCGAGTCGTACTTGCGCATCGAGGGTTCCGTATCATTTTTGGACGTATAAAGTGAAAAAATCTGAACCGCATAACTAAGTTTGTTTGTGAAGGAAAGGGAATCGCCTATTCTTGGCCATGTACTTGCCCATCTATGAGATAAATACAATTAAAATACTAATTTTACAACTTAAATTTTACCAATATTTATCTGTTATAAAAACCTCGGAAAACAAAAGATGAATTATTCAAAACTCAGTCGATTATTGCAGTGTCAGGACAGTAGGGTGTTGTGCCCACGTGATGACGATTGTGTGGTTCTTGGGCTGGGCAAGGTATCAATCGAATATAAATCCCCCAGCCCAATTCCTAGATGATGTACTTATAACTTATTTAAATGAAAATGAATAAAGACTTGAAAACTATAATTATGCATATTTTTTTTCCCATTAATTTCTATTTACAGTTTGTGATGTTCCACCAAGTTCTAGGTAAAAAATAGCGGTTATTTCTTTATCTACGATATCAATCCTAATACCTATCATTGGTTTCTTTCTTGGGCATTACTTGGCCAAAACTTGTTTATCAAATGGGCATTTCCCTTTGATGATTTTGAAAAAACTGTACTAGTTAGGAACATCGTTTTATTTTTGGTGCCATATTTGGGTCAATTCCTATCAACTCTAATTATTTCAGATTTTTCGCCCCGCAAACTTCGGAGATAAGGGGGGGGGGAATGGTATTTTTTCAGACATTTTTCATCATTTATGTCGAAAACTGTGAGACATAAAATGAAAATATATTTAGAAATGTGCAGATCAAGCCCTTTCATATGATATGTCACTTGACCTAGTATCCCCACTTTCAAAATTTCAGACCCCCACTCCGGCCCCTTTTGCAATGAAAATAAAAATATTTTTGGAATGAAGTTGAACAAGCATTCTTTAAAACTGTTCCAAATTTCAAGTCGATAGCATTAGTAATTGCTGAAATAAGCAGGTGTGACAGACAGACAGACAGACGAAGTCGCACCATAAGGGTTCCTTTTTTACCATTTTGGTACGGAACCCTAATTATAACATGTAGTAATAAAGAAGAAATATGTCTGGACCTAGGAAATGTGTAAAAATAGACAGTAACACGTATTTCAGGCAAATATTTACGTGCCTCTATTAGCAGTTTTTCTTATCTTGTGTTCTATAGAAATGGGAACTTGAGAAGTTGAGAATTGAGAAATAATTTGTTGAGATATCTTCGTTACTAAGTATTCTTTTACTTTTATTATGCCCATGGTATCGTAAATGCAAAAATTAACACTGACTAGAGTTATTTTTACAACAATTTTATTGTTCATTGAATGAAATAATATTAACTTCTTATACTTATTATAGTTTTGGCGCTTCGAGGAGTGCAGTGATAAGAAAAACTGATTTAAGTATAATATAGTATTTATTTAATATCATAAATATATAATAGATACATATTAACTTCTGTGTCATGTGCAAGTTAGCTGTACAATATTATACTAAATCGGCACATACATAAATATTATAATAATGAGTAAATACGTTGTGAATAATAGTCAAAGTGTGCAATGTAAAAAGAGTACAGATATTTACACCACTCCCGGCACTGCCCATGAGATGCACGGCCTAGCGCAAGAAGAGAAGTGAGGGTGTGTTAGTGACACAAATCAAAGAAAAAGTGTGAAAATTATAAGTCCTGAAATCTTAAATAAACAGAACATTGTTAACCATCAGTTCTCATTTGAATATGCTGTTATATTTTAGGATAAAGACATTTAGATGTTTAAAACATGCTTACAACTAAGAGCTTGAATATTTTATTAAAATTAGAATTTGTGTCGGAAAAAAATAATTATTTTATTCTACATCCGAACACGTTATATTTTAAAATGAGATAGATCGAATCATCTAATGACACATTGAAAGAATTTAGACGTATAAGAGTAAAGTATTTATAAGTGTTATAAATCGTCATAAAAACAATTACATTAAACGTCACAACAGCTTAGCGACATCGATAGAAATGCGCTCACAAGTGCAAAGTATTAGAAAAAAGTTTAGGTGATAAGAGAAAAATGTACTATGTAGACATGAAAGAAAACATTCAGAGAAAAACGTGTAAATAAAATAAAAAGATGTAATTTGTACCTGCTTCAAGTGGTTCTTTAGTGCTGAGCCTTCTGGTTCGGGCAGAGGGGGCAAATCTTGGTCGGTTCCAGACGGACATATTAGTTTAGTAGCATCCAGGTCCACAAGCCATATATCGTCAGGCATTCTATTAACAAAATTATTATGTTACTATTTTTAATTTCCAGGCTAAGTAAGGGCTCTTTCAATTTAAACGATTGGTGGACGGTTTGACGGCCACGATTGGTGGACCGGACGGCTCACTCGACGTGTAAAATGTATGGAAAAAACAAAAAAAACTGCTGTCGCACGACTACCGCACTGCAGCAGTCCGACACCAATCGCCTAACTCTAAATTGAAAGAGCCCTAAAATCTCGCCACACTACGTCACTGAAACAAAAAACTACCTACCTAAAATTCTTTTTATAAGTGAGAAACGTAGCCGGAATCCCAATGAGAAAGGGTGTTGGTGCCAAGAGTAGCTGCTCAGCGCAATTCATGCAGCTGGGCAGCAGCGGGATGGCCGGGAACATGTACTCCAGCGGGTACAGCATGGCGACCAGCGCCATCACCGACATGGACAGCGCGTTGTAGTCGCGCGACTGCACCACCACCTTGTTCTCTAGCAGGATCAGCGTCAGCACCTTCAGGCATGTGTCCACGCCTGTACAACAAAATGCATCAAAGGTGCGTCGAGGTGTCTATTGCATATTGGACAGTTTTTCGTATACTGGGTGTAAGGCGATTCGCACACAGCACCGCATCACGCAGCGTAGCGCGGGAGTGCGTTTTCTTACGTTGTTTGCAAGTATGTGTTTGTATAGAAAACACGCGTAGTGCAACACACTGACAACGCATTCAAGCGCGGGGCCGTTGTTCCGTCGCCACGGACCCCCCAGCCTGGTGCGGTGCAGTGTGGGAATCGTCTAAGTGACACCCTAACAAAAACTAAAACCGTGGGTTCAGTACCTTATTCTAAACCCCTCAGCAATAAAATTTTGCGACGGACTTTGAAAAAAATACGATTTTGTTTGAAGATATTTTAACGAACTGCAAACAAAGTCGTAATATTTTTTAAAAGACCAACGCCACGCCGAGAGGTTCAGACTAAGGTACTGAACCCATGGTTTTAGTTTTCGTTAGGGTGTCCCTTACACCCTGTATTATTTATATTTTCGACTTATTTTTCTTTAAGCCACATTGTCCAAATTCATTATAGATGCCAATTATACTAATGCAAGTAATCTATACTTAGCAATGGGAAATGTCTATTAAAAACTTTAAGACTAAAAAAGTCGTTATATTGTATTCATCTAAGCAACCAATAACATGAGCCACTTGCCTAAAAGTTCCAAAGGTAGATGCAGAGGAAAGTCAACGAGTGCGAATCTCGTGTGGTCTGGTAACGCAAACAGGAGCGGCGAGTGCGCCGTGGGCGACAGCACTTCCAGCTCGAGCCTCGTCTTGCCGGGCACGGGCACGGGCGCCGACAGCAGCCGCAGTATCCACGTCTCGATCTCTTTGACGTCGTGCAACACGATAGTCGGGGTGTTGTCGTATGCTTGGCCAGTTAACACTGACCATACCGTATCTCTGAACAAAATAATGTATAATGTTATTATGGAATGGTCTTACTGTCGCAATAGGCAGTTAAATAACTAGCTGTTCCCGGGGTTTCACCCCCGTTGCCCGGCTCCTAAGGGTCGTAGCGTGATGTTAAATAGCCATAGCTATTCCTCATGAATCTGGCTATGATATACAAAAAGATTTTTTTGAATCCGACTGGTCATTCCAGAGATTAGCGCATTCAAAAGCTGAAGAGTTTGTGTGTTTACACAAACTCTTCAGCTTTTATGTTTTACTAGCTTCCACCCGCCGCTTCGCCCGCGTTTTTGGGATAAAAAGTAGCCTATGTGTTATTCTGATGTATTAAGCTATATCTATTACTGTAAAGTTTCATCAAAATCCGTTCAGTAGTTTTTGCGTGAAAGAGTAACAAACATCCATACATCTATCCTCACAAACTTTCACGTTTATAATATTAAGTAGGAAGGATTTAAATGAATATGAAAATGTTCGCAAATTGCCTGGAGCCTTTTGTGTATCTCATCAAACAAAAACGTTACTTGTATTAAAAAATAAATGGGGAAATTCTTTTACCACAAAGATTAAAGTCGTTTCTTTGTTAGATATTTAATTAAATCTTCAATATTAAAGAAGATTACACGAAAAGGAAAAAGCGTAGGTAGAGGTAGTACGAATATGGAAAGTTTTAGATGTATACCTAGTAATTCATACAATTAAAATATTTAAGTATTTACGAGACATCAAGAACTTACCTAAGGATTTGTCTGGACGCGCCGACACGTCGTGGACTGGAAGACTCGTTGCATGCATCGATCAATTTCTTTAGGATAAATAGGCACTCTCGGAATGTTGAGAAGAATGGATGATGTGAAAGCAGGCATAGAGAAGTTAAGGAATGGTTTCGAACTCTCTGTAACAAGCAAATTAACAGCAATTAATTAATTATGTCTAGCAACTCACTGACATGTATACCTACAACAAGTTTGTTAGATATCGAATTATATTTTATAGAAATATAGACCATCACGGATCACTGCTGAGCCTAAACTAGTTTTGCCGTTAAATAGTATAGATTAATATCAATTAGTAGCTATCAATACTATAGATTGTTTTGACTGTCGAAACTATCGATAGTTTATAAAGCAGTACTGTCGATAGTATCGATACTATCGATTGTCCTATCGATAGTATTGCCTGTTTTAGATGAATACCTACTATCGATAGAACCTGTAGGGGAACTATCGATCTTCAACACTAACATAAGCATCTCCCAAAACGATCCCGAGGCACGCACCGCTGACTTTTCGAAGTCATGTGCGTATTAGAAATTAATTATCACTTGCTTTAACGGTGAAGGAAAACATCGTGAGGAAACCGGCATGTCCTAGAACCAAAAATTCGAAGACATGTGACGTCCACCATCCCGCAGTGGGCCCGCGTGGTGGACTACGGCCCACTCCCTCACAGAGAGGAGGGCTATGTCCCAGCAGTGGGAACATTATAGGTCGATTATGCTATGCTTATGCTTATGCTAGGTAATACGTTGTGATATTAACGATTCGTTGGTGTTGACGACGCTTCCTGCTTTCTGCTGCATCTGGTTTTTTCATATTTTTACCTGGCGCTTCCTGGTCGCCCTGGGGCTGGGCGAGTGCGAGTGCGAGCCGCCACTCTCGGAGTCAGGCGCGGGTGCGAGTCGCGGCGCCAGCGTCGCACTACAGTCGCGCTCCGAATCACTCGGCGCCACGTTGCTGCTCCTATAGTCACTGGAACATTCGCTACGTCTTAGTCTTTGTCCTAGTTTTTATTTACAGAATAAATATAATTTCATATTTCAGTGCTTCTAAATCGTGAGCTGTGACTCAGCTCACTTTAGCTGTAAGAGATCTTCATACAGAGAAACAAAAGTTCATATTGCCAACATAATTAGATTTAAAAGTCGGATTCAGTGGGTATTCTTGATAGTTGGGAAAACAGGATTCGAGGCGTGTCGTATTTTTTTGTTTAAATAAACTGAGGGATAGGAGCTTCGAGTCAGTCATAACCAAGTTATGAATCGAAGTTAAAAGAACCCAGTTTCCTTGATAGTTATTGATTTTAACCAAGTTATATTTTGGCCTCTTGCCAAAACTTGCCAACTCTTGTCAAACTGTCGAATTTCGCACGAAATAAACATATTTCATAATAATATTATCAAATCCTAAGTACGCAGCATAAAGCAGAAATAGTTTATGTTCACCTGGAAAATGCGGAATCGGAGCTCTTTTCCATGGACTTGCGCCACGACTCACGGCGCAGCATGCTGCGCTCGCGCGGACCGGGGACCTGCGCGCGCTCCACTGCTCGGTAGAAGTTGACGCACACGCCGAAACGAGTCTTACCTAAGGGGTAGACATTATTTTTGTAAATAGCCTATTGAGGTCACAAGGTTAGTCGTATCTATACATATAATTTATAACTGTTATCCGTGACTTCGTCTGCCTGAAAATGAATGAAAAGTAGCCTATGTGCTTTTCCAGGTCCCAGGCTACCTCTTTGTCAAATTTCATCCAGATCCGTCCAGCCGTTTCAGTGTGAAGGAGTAAGACACACACATAAACTTTCCCATTTATTAGTGTGATAAATATATAGATCACCAAAACCACATCAAGAGCGTAGCAGCCTTTCCACTAGAATATTATACATAATTTCCACACATGATTGTGAATCCTTTGAGCACACCACAGTGATCAGAACGGCAACGAGGAATATCAGTGGCGTGCCTATAGGGCAAGCCCAAGGGTATATCTCTAAATTTTTCATGAATGTAAGTGAGTAGCGTACCATAAAAAACACTTACAATCATGAAAAATTACGCGAAATACCCTCAGGCTTGCCCTGTAGGCACGCCACTTCGAGGATATCTGTCAAAGATACTTAAAAACTTTATATTCACCTGAGTCTTTATCAGTGAGTTGAAAGACAAAAGAGGTTGTATCTCTGGAGGCGAGGTGGCCCGGGGCGCGGCGTGGCCCCACAGACACGCACCCCTCCGGCTGACAGAAATACACCATGTCCAACGGTAGGGGGAAATCATCGTGATTGGTCAGAGGGTAGCGGCGGAGAAGCTCAGGAGCCTGTATAAAAAAAAACATGAAGTGTGCTCCGCAAGTCCGCAAAGTACAGTAGATGAGTAGTAAAATGAAGCTGTCGGACATATTGCCCTTTATAAATCTGTTGAGTTGTGTGTGTCAGTGATCGGGTAGAGGTACCTACACATACAGCCAAAGTCATAAATCATTTATCTGAATTCTGAAGGCCGTGGTTGAGGGACAAAGTAAATCGAGTTATGACTCGATTCGTGATATCGATTTAATTACGAGTATAATTCTCTGCAAAGATAGGTTTTTGCAAAATTTCAATATTAGGATTTCATAACTGCGATTGATCAACCAATAGCACTGGTCAATTATGTGTATTTTTATAGTATAGTTCGTTGTTATTTTACCTGTACAGGGGCGAGTCCCTTCCCCGAAGTGTAAGGTTTTGCTCCGACGATGGTTAAATAATCCACCAGTCGCGGACATAAATGTTGCTTCTGAATGTCCATTTTTGTACTAGATTCAAACTTAAACTTTTATACGAGAGCCTTCTCAAACTCATTATAATTTAATAATATATTGCTTGTCATAATTATCACTTTTTATTAATATGCCTGAAACAGAAACGGTACAAAAAATTATATTCCTCTCTTCTTATTTTAAACACATTATTATAACGTTGTAATATAGGTACACCGAAGTATCCGACAGAGTTCCCCCGAGAGCTAATTAAGCCGAGAGCACCTACCAACAAGTTTAATAATAATAATTAGATCTTTGAAGTTGTTTTTAGCAAAAATTAGCCTATTTTTTGTGACCCTAAATGCTTCCAGCTCGGTCTAAAGAATCGTTCTCGTAATTACCTACTGTTAATAGGTAAGCATAAAATCAACATTATTATCATTCAAGGACATCGCCAAGGTCACACACAATACCTAGTTATACCTACGCAGTAGGTACACGCCTTTTACGTTTTTAAATACCTAGGTACATTTATACCATAAAGCATTCATCGTATTCAAGAAAGTTTAAACGTATTCCGATTTGATCGACACTTATTGATGAATGTATCAACTGTATCAAGCTATACTGCCCAGGCCCCCTTGACCCATTTATTGCCTTGACACGTTTCCAAGGGAAGCTCGCGCTCGCTGTAGCCTGGCAGCAGGTGGCAAACTTTTACAATCCCTGTTGCCTATAAAACCACCTCTGTTAATTAAGAGCCTTCATAAAGTTTATTCATTACAAGACATAATAAAAAGGAGATTAGTGGATATATTGGAACGCATGCAATTGGTAAAGGTAGATATATCAACAATAGCTACTGCAATACGGCTACTGTAGGTACGTCTACGGTTAATGTATGGCTACGGATAATGTAAAACACGGCATTTTATCTTGACTAGGAATTAGAATGAATACAAATAGAAAAATATTATTTGGTTTAATGTTAACTTCACGCAATAATAATTATTATTCAGTGTCAAAAATCCTAGGAGGTAGAGCGTTTAGAGACCTAACTATACTTATATTTACTAAAAGTTTCAGGCGAGCCTAATAACGTAACTTTTATAACTATGAGTAGGTATCATATTCTTTATCACGTAAAAGTGCAGATTTATGTAGATAAAATATGGACGCAAACATATTAATATCCGCAGTAAAATGTTATTAACTTATTAAGTAGGTACTCCATCAAAAACGCAAGTTTATTAAGGCAACATAACAAATATGCAAACCTAACACATAAACCTACTGAAAAATGTATGAGAAAACTATATCAAGGACACGAGTGTTCTGTCGCGTGGGTAGACAAAGCCTTGAAAGCACCACGGAATAACGTAGGTAAAGGTAGCTTCTAGCATATTGAAATATTTCCCGAGCACCATTTACGTTATAGATATAACATCCAGCTTCCCCGTGTAAGGTATTTGATGCCTTTGGGCACATATTTTCTGATCAAACGCGCTGAATTTGTCGTTACGGTTCAACAATTTATTTGCGCCTATTTGGAGATAATCCGTTTGAGGGTTGAGTAATAAAGGTCATGCCATAGCTTTCAGCTAGGTAGGTATATTAAACAATGTGTGATATTTATGTTCATTTTATACCTAGGTGGTAATAATGTTTTTATCAACCAGTGGTCCAGTGTGACATGTTCTGCCATAGTCACTGGGGCCACTTGACGTTGATCACTGTCATTACATAGTTTGTAAGTTTGTAACTGCAAAACATCTACAAATTAGCTAGGTATACTGTTTTCTTAAACGTCTTATAAAATTATTGCAATGTCATATGGTATAATAACATATCTAGCTGCTAATATCACGCCAGTATTCCCCGAAAGGAGTGGTTCAGCAAGTGCTCCCACGACCCTTTAGTCCTGGTTCAGATGAAGGTAAGTACTATGTACGTATGTTAGACCTATGTACCTATCTACGTCTAAGCGCGTTCTGTATGAGTAGGTACTTCTTCAATTATTAAGAAGAAACATAATAGGTAGGAATTAAGTTTTACAGAGACGTTTCGAGTAGGTACCTGGTTGAACAGTCTTTCAAACCAAGTAGGTAGGTACCTAGGTACCTACCTACTTGGTTTGAAAGACTGTTTTGAAAGACTACCTACCTAAACAAATTGATAAACTCGCTTGTAAACTAACATAATACATACACTGTACCTATAATATGTAGAACCGGGAATCCGTCTGATGCAGTGACATAACGAGCCTCGATAATTGCTGGCTCCACTTGCGTATCATGTTACGTCATTGATAGTCGTGGGCGGCAATCAGGGTAAGTATGCGTGTCATTCTATAGCTATTCCCCATTTAATATTCTTACTCACTTATGCATACATAATATATCTACACCTATAGGTAAATACAATTGAAGTGTCCGTCTGTGATTAGAAAATGCAAAAAATGTTGTGAAAACGGCTATTAAGTAAGGCTTCGGCTTAAGAGTAGACTGTCAGTCTGAAAGTTTGTCTCGAATCTCGGATCGGATTCGATTCGAATCTCAACAACGGATTTCAATGAAAATTTTAGGGATTAAAACAGGAATTTGAACTCAATTTTTCATTTATGTTCCATTTCGATATCTTGTCGGGTTCAAAAGATATGATATTTTGTAAAGCCTGTTACTGCCATCCTACGGATATCATGAGCATTATGCCGCGCCAATAGCTATAATAGTAATCAATATAATAAAATTAGGTATATCACTCGTTTTGGTATTTCTATTCGTTTTGGTTCTTTTGCTGTCGCTGAAATTGCTGAAAACCAGCGCTGTGGCTCTGCTCCATGCATGGGCCACAGCATCATACTGAGCGATGGCCGTTTTGCGCGAATGTGACGCATACTTTCCCTACAGTTTTTTATTTCCCTCTGTATCTTTGTTATTTTTATTTTGGTGCGTCATATCGAAATAAATGCTTTTTCTTCCTTTCTTTACTTTAGTGGTTTACATAATTCGTCTCGGTTTTACAGATAAACTCCTGCACAAAGTTTAACTTTCTTTTTTCTGGAGTAAGCAAACTGTTTGATCATACTAATAAAACAAACTTTAGGGATAAAGGGAATAAGCTAACCAAAGTTTATATTATATTAGCTAACGAGATTTAAAGGGCACAAAACTTTGCTAAGTATAATACAATAAATAAATAAAATTGAATACCTTTAAATAGGTATTTAGGAAAACACGAATTTGCTTCACGTTGTTAGTAGGTATATCCCGTTATATAAATAGCCATAAGGGTGTATCTATCCGCGACAGTGGCATTGACATTAAAAGGACCTCCCCATAACAATAAGTAATATCTAACATTCGCATCATAAAATAACTGTTGATAGTAAAATTTTAGATACCTACCATTAATAGGTAAAGTGACTAAGTTGCTGTTTCAAAATAAGATACAAGCATACTTATTAATTAAATTCTACGAAGGTACCTCTATAGGTAGGTGGGTACGCATTTATAAAATAAATGAATAAGTATGCTTGTATCTTATTTTGAAACAGCAACTTAGTCACTTTACCTATTAATAGTAGGTATCTAAAATTTTACTATCAACAGCATGTACGAGTAGGTACCTATTATACATTATTATATTGGTGACTAGGTAAACGGTAGACGTATTGATTATTGAGTTCCTAATAAAACATGATTTTCGTGAATAAGCACCTATCTAATCGCCCATTGGGATTTTGAAGGACGATTATAATTAGGGTTCCGTACCAAAATGGTAAAAAAGGAACCCTTATGGTGCGACTTCGTCTGTCTGTCTGTCACACCTGCTTATTTCAGCAACTACTAAAGCTATCGACTTGAAATTTGGAACAGTTATAAAAAATGCTTGTCCAACTTTATTTCAATTGAAAAAAGTAAAAAAATATTTTTATTGTCATTGCAAAAGGGGCCGGAGTGGGGGTCCGAAATTTTTAAGTGGGGTCAAGTGACATATTATCATATGAAAGGGCTTAATTTGCGCATTTCAAAACATGTTTTCATTTTATGTTAAGTCTCACAGTTTTCGATTTATGATGAAAAATGTCTGAAAAAATACCATTCCCCCCCCCCCTTATCTCCGAAGTTTGCGGAGCGAAAAATCTGAAATAATTAGAGTCGATAGGAATTGACCCAAATATTGCACCAAAAATAAAAAGATGTTCCTAACTATTACAGTTTTTTAAAAATCATCAAAATTCCTTGACAAACAAACTTAGTTATGCGGTCCGGTTTTTTTCACTTTATACGTCCAAAATTGATACGGAACCCTCGGTGCGCGAGTACGACTCGCACTTGGCCGGTTTTTTTTATTATTGTTGTTTACACGCAGCTGCGACGTAACACATTAATCAGAATACAACGTAGGATTTGACACATTTATCATCTAAAATATTATTATAGCTGTCACACCCTTAATCCCCGAGTTAGGAGAAGTTACAATACAACCCACAGTTCGTGAGAAGGATCGTCTCATGCGAGAGGCAAGTCTCTTGGGATGAGAATGAGACTAAGCCGTATTTTTATCCGATAAGACTCTTAAATTGGTTTTATTGGATTTAATAATGGTCATAAATTGAGCTGAAGTGTTTAACCAAGCCTCTTATTATGACTTTTGTCCATTACCTATTTAGTAGGTAGGTGGGTAAACTAATATACTACAGACAATGCATACGAGTTACAACACCATATTAAAAAAAATACAATTAAAAATTACAACCCTATAAATGCATCGTAAATTATTTACTCTTTGTGGTTTTTTTAGGGGACATTTATTTAGGCAGGGACCCATAAATAGGTATTTTATATCTGGAACGAGATATTGAACCATAAATCAGAGTACGAACGACTTTCGCAAGGAGGCTGATGGCCCTGAAAGTCATTAATCAAGATGAGGCTTTCAGGCAATTTTTCTGTAAGCAACTCGAGTCCATAATTGGCTTCTCAAATGACGCTAGAGCGGCGACTCGTAGGTATATTATCAAAGGACTAATGAAAAGGTGTTTATTAGCTAGCTCTGCTAACCCTTAAATTATAATTTTCAAGCCGCAGTGCCGAAGAAAAGTGTTGGTAAGTAGTTTATGACGCAATAACATGACACGACGATGACGCGACGTTATACGCAAATCAATTCTATTCAAAATCAAAGCCTCGAAAATCTACATAGAGTAAGTAAGTATATTTATTGCTCAGCATACAAACTTAAATAAGTTAGCAGGCTAAAAGGACTTCAAAGCATTTATAACGAAGTGATACCAACCAACCCTGATACGAACTAAATTCAATTTTCTCTTATTATGATGGTGAAGCCATAGCGCCTCTAGAGGGAAATTGATTTCTTTAGAACATCGTTTCTCAAACTGGGGGTCGCGTTCAGGAAACGCGACCCCCAGTTTGAATCGGGTCTTATTTTTTCGCATAAGACGAAATATCCTTTTGTTAAAGTAATCTTAATTTAAAAAAAGTGTTAGAAACATAAATAAGTATTATCAGGTAGGTACGTAGTAGGTAGCCGAAGACAATTGAAAAAATAATTTTGTAAATGTGACGTTTGATTATGTATTTTTTTTTACTTGAAAGTTTTTCTATACGTGTTATAATTATTGCAAATACTTACACTTCAGCAAATTATTCTCCAATAGGTACATATAATAGACGATGCCTATATTCAGTTTTTAAGGCCATCCACCACAGAGAAGTTTTTTTCGCATAAGTAAGAAGTCTCTAGGGAAGGGGATCAATGTTATCAAAGCTTCCGTGTTCACATCGTCGTGCAAGCCTTATACTTAAGTAAATGTCCCCCGAAACGGTCAAACTGTTTGATTCACATACGTAGATTTCGGTTTGAGTCAAATCATTTTGATCGTTTACGCGACTGGTTTAAGGGGTTTGTCAAACTATCACGGGTTTAAATTTGTTTGATCAAAATTCACATTTATGTTCATTGTTCGTGTTTGACGCGTCTTTTGATCACGACATATTTGAACAAACGGCTCAGTTTTCCACTGGTTTTCATAGCGTTAGGTTGCGTGCGGTGGTGTTTCATTGAGCCAAATTATTTTTCTTGTATTTTAAACAAGATAAATAAATAAAAAATATTAAATATACACCGTGGCATGCCACGGTGAGGCAGAGGTCGCGGGTTGAAACCCCGCCTGCGTCAGTTGTTTTTGAAAATCTCTTAATGTATATTTCATAACAGTAAGTAAGTATAACATGGCTTTAACATGTTTAAAATTCGCCAAAATATACATTAAGATAATATAAATGCATACAAGTCTTGATCCTTATTCGGGGGCATTTTATTTTTTTCTAGCTGCGTCATAAGACAGATTGCGGTGGCGTATAGATTCAAGCTGCGGATAGTACCTACCATTTGATGAGCCTTCAAACCGGCATCGTACAATTTGATCAAACACGTAAGGTTTGAATCAAACCGTTCGATCCTCTCGGGGGCCCTTTACACAATATAAGTCTTGTATCTTATATCATCATATATCAGTATTTGTGGCTGTGTGCTGTATTTCGGTATAATTGTATTCGTCATTTAATACAAATAGATGATTCTTTTTTTCACAATTCGTGAGCGTGTGAAAAGGCACGTAGGAGTTTATAAGTCATTTAAAAAAAAGCTTCCGTAAATCACTATAGGTACTCACTGAAGTGAAAAAGGACCAATCGTCGCCTTGCTAACCAGCCGATGTAAAATTTTAATAAACGTCAAATTAACATATTTATCGTAGTAGTGTAGGGGGTTGCAACGTTGTTTACTTCACATTTTGGCTACTTTGTTAGAGGGTCGCGAAACTAAAAGGTTGAGAAACGACGCATTAGTATTTTTAAAAGCCTATGAAAATGCTACGTAACGTAGCAGATCCAAGATTGCTACGAATCAGAATGCTACGGCGTAGACCTTTCGTCGTCGGTTCGACTCGCTAATGGATCACCGACAAGACAACGAGTAATAACCGTTGTCTCGCTGGCGAGCCAATGGATCACCCACATAAAAAGGTATTTTCTGAATAATTTGTTGTGGCAGGTTAGACAGTGGAAATATTTTAAGGGGTCATTGTACTCATAATTAATAACAACTTTTACTATGGGACCAACCCTGAAATCACGAAAAAGAACTGTCCAAGTGCGAGTCGTACTCGCGCACCGAGGGTTCCGTATCATTTTTGGACGTATAAAGTGAAAAAAACCGGAAGGAATTTTGATGATTTTGAAAAGTATTTTTGGTGCCATATTTGGGTCAATTCCTATCAGCTCTAATTATTTCAGATTTTTCGCTCCGCAAACTTCGGAGATAAGGGGGGGGGGGGTGGTATTTTTTCAGTATTTTTTATTTCCACTGTCTAACCTGCCACCCAGTATTAAATTGCTTGTCCTGACTGACTGATTGATTCATCACCGCAGAGCCCAAACCGCTGAACATAGAGATTTGAAATTTGACAGTGGGTTTCTTTTATGACGTAGACATCCGCTAAGAAAGGATTTTTGAAAATTCTACCCCTAAAGGGGTGAAAAGGGGGATGTAAGTTTGTACGGAAGTCCGTTAGTTTTGAAGTTACAGTCATGAGAATTGGTATTTAAACTTTTCTTTTCAAATATTTAAACATTCGTTTCAGGGTTTTTGAAAATTCGCCCTCAAAAGGGGTGCAAAGGGGGATGAAAGTTTGTATGGAAGTACCGTTAGTTTTGAAGTTAGAGTCATGGAAATTGGTATTTAGGCTTTTCTCTTCAAACAAAAAACACGTATTTCAGGGTTTTTGAAAATTCGCCCCCAAAAGAGGTACAAAGGGGGATGAAAGTTTGTATGGAAGTATCGTTAGTTTTGAAGTTAGAGTAATCGAAATTGGTATTTAGGCTTTTCTTTTCAAACAAAGAAATATGTGTTTCGGGGTTTTTTTAAAAATTCACCCCCAAAAGGGGTACAAAGGGGGATGAAAGTTTGTACGGAAGTACCGTTAGTTTTGAAGTTAGAGTACCTACTAATAGAAATTGGTATTTACATTTAGGCTTTTCTTTTCAAACAAAGAAATATATGTTTCAGGGTTTTTGAACATTAGTCCCCAAAAGGGGTGCAAAGGGGGATGAAAGTTTGTATGAATGGAAATTGGTATTTAGGTTTTTCTTTTTGAATAAAGAAATACTTGTTTCAGGGTTTTTGAAAACACATAGGAAGCTCATTATTCCTCAGTGCTATTCCCGTGGGTCACGCGGACGTAGTCGCTGGCAAAGTGCTAGTTATGTATAAGTTATTGTCTTGGAGTAGTTTTAGTTTGTTAGATACTGCGTAAAACTATAATGTCAACAACCAGGTTAATTATATGTAAGTACTAGCTTCCGCCCGCGGCTTCGCCCGCGTTTTTGGGATAAAAAGTAGCCTATGTGTTATTCTGATGTATAAGCTATATTAGGTACCTACTGTAAAGTTTCATCATAACCGGTTCAGTAGTTTTTGCGTGAAAGAGTAACAAACATCCATCCATACGTCTATCCATTTATCCATACATCTTTACATCCTCACAAACTTTCACGTTTATAATATTAGTAGGATATACTATCGTACGTAAGTGCATAATCCATCAAGAGCATCTACCACACGAATCTGATAGGTATTGTTATTTCAGTAAGAACTCAATTGTTCAACCCAGTTGAACCTAGAGTAGATACCCATATTCAGTACTTATAACATGTTTAACAATCGATGGTGTGGAAACGTATGTAGATATGCAAATCGTGTTCCATTTAAGTAATCGCACCAGCATTTTGGTTTTGAAGCCAATACATACAGCTGATAACAAGAGATAAGCTCTATATAGTGGCTCGCGACAGAAACAACAATAAAGTTGCGTATAAGTAGGTACCTATATTTGATTTATAGTTAAGCGAATGAATTGTTTTACACAGAAAGAGATTTTTTAAAGCTAAATAAATAAACAAATCTATGTTGTTCAAATGTAGTTTTACCAACTTTTATTTATTTTTGGATTAGTATTTTGTAAGTATGTACCTACCTACTTACCTACTTAGTATTTCATTTTCAGTTTCAGTAGTCTAGGAAAAAAGGCAAGGAAACATGTCTCTACCTATACATTTTCATAATATTGACATTGAAGTGCTTAGCCAGGTAGAGTAAAAAAGGATATGTAGGTACTAAGTACATGCAATACACACATAATAATATCTATAGGTCCGACCGTGAGTAGTCTACGCCTGTTCCAAAGAGTACATCAATACAGAAGCAACGTGGAATATGTAGTACCTATATCACATTCACATACCTACTTACCTTACCTTTAATTATTAACGAATAACGATACATTAAGTAGATAATAAGAACTCGTATAATAGGTATCTATAGGCTGAGCTAATATCAAAATTACATGTAGTATAGGAAGACCACTCCTCCGAATCGAATCTGACAGGAGATATACCTATACTGTTATGTATCTAACGACTTAGTTAGGTATCCGATTTTAAAAGCTTTAAGTAGGTACCTACATGATTGTGATTTAACGTTACAAGAATTAAATGAAATGTGATAGGAGAAATAACTTAAAAAAGTTCTAAAGAAGGCTGTACATTACCAGGGTGAAAAGGGGTTTTTGCGTACCTGTGGTAAGCAAAATGGACAATTCTAAAACAGTAAAATACCTATATTTTCTCTATTTTTTTTAGTGGGTTACGTCACACACACGTCAACATGACGCACTTGAACCACTTTCCACCGGTCCGTGGTAATGAACATCGTAGGGCAAACCAGACAATGTCATCGGGGTTGTAATAGAAACACAAGCAACGGCGCAATAATGCAACTACGGCTTACCTTAAGTTTACATGAGGTTGTATAGTTTCTACATCGTAAGCACGTCGCGCGCAATATCGTGATACCGTGCGTATCGGATTTTAGTACAAGATGTAACCGCGTAGTAGTGCATATCGCGGGATGGCGGAGGCGAGTGGAGTGCCATGCGCCGTGTGCGGCCGCCCACGTTCGATACGCGCCGCGCCGTCGCCCACCGCGCGCTGCCCTGCGCGCTACCCACCCCACCCCACCTACCACTCCATTCTCTACACTGGGCACATAATTGAAGTTTCAGAATAACTTACCAATCCATTGCGCCATAGCTTTGGACATAAACGAGCATTTTCGGAGGTACTATACCGGAAAATTCAATGTAGTAAAAGCAGATTGGAAATATCAACTTAATAGATTTCGCTATACAGACAAGGTATTGGTTAAGGTTGGTTGATAGTGGCACCTGATGGCGTTTATTGTATTTTATGTGACACTTGTAGATTGTTAGGTGTTACTCTAAGTTAGTTAAATTATTTTACATTACAGCTACTTCATATTTTTCATTTGATAAATAAAACACATTATGTAATAAATAATTCAAATGTATTAATAGAAAATGGCTTATTACAATTTTACATTACAAAAGCATTTATTTTCCTGTGTCTTCTTTGAGGGAAACCGTTCTGTTGAACACCATCTGTAAAAAAAAAAAACATTGCTTTAAAATATGTATGCAGAAAAACTTTAACATAATAAAAACAAATCTACCTACAATTCTAGCTAACTAAAATATCAATGGTACCAAAATAGGTACTTACTAGCATACTGGCGACTTGAGTCTGTCGGTGATGCAACTATTTTAATGGACAAATACAATTGATCAATACTGGCTATTCGTGGGATGAGGTTCTCTAAATTCTTCAGCGCCAATACCTACTTAAATTGCGGGACGACTAACATGTAAACTCCTAGGTTAGGCGATACGCAATCATGCAATCAATTATAGCAAGACAGCTTAACTATGAACCTTGATTCTCAAATCCATAAATAGCGAAGAATGACGTGTAAATGCAACATAACACAAATAAAAAAAACACAACCGAACCAAAAAATAATACACACTTAGTATACAACCATTAGGAGAGGACTCACATGGGTGGACGTTGTATCAGGGTCGACAGAGAAGAAGCCGATCCTCTCGAACTGGAACTTGTCGTACACCTTGGCTCCTCTGATGGAAGCGTCGGCAAACGCGTTCACAACTTTCAGAGTGTCATCGCGACAGTCCGACACGAAGCCCGCCGGCACTTCGCTGGGGTCTTCAGGGTTCTTGTGTTTGAATCTAAATGCAAAGAAATTTATAATATCTAATCATTGGACAACTTGATTGCCGCAGTGGGTTGGCCAGGGCCGGATTTAGGGCAGGGCAACGGGGGCAGTGGCCCCGGGGCCTCCACAAAAAATGGGCCACCACAAGAAAGGAGCCTCCATTACGTGATTTTTTAGATAAGAGCATTAAAATCTGTCTTTCAAAGAGAAAAACGTTCACCTTACCATGGTATTTTTTTGAAACACATATCTAAGCATATTGGATTATGCAAAACATGAGCTATTTGTTAAATTAAGCTCGTTAACAGCATTTTTTAAATGAGTAAATTGGTACCTACCTACTATTGAAAAATTGTGAAAATTTTATTTGTCTGATTCTTTTTTTCGTCTGATTCCAAAATTTTTCGGGGTCTCTAATTTTTGGTTGCTCCAGGTACTCCACACCTTTAAATCTGGGCCTGGACTTGGCCACCTGTTTGCACTGACCAGGATCGTGTTAGATCGTAGCATTAAAGGATTTGTCACACTGGATGCGTTCTGCGGCCTGCGGTCAGGTCAAAGCGAACGCAGCCCGCATCATGTATGAACAACATTGTTGGTATCAATATATTTTGTATAGAATGCGATCTGACTGTGCGAGCACAACCAAAGAACGCATGTTGGCGCGACGGGGCGGTGGGGAGGGAAGGACGCGTACGATTGCTCTGCCCTGACCGCAGACCGATTGTCCCGACCGACAGCGTTGTTCATACATGATGCGGGCTGCGTTCACTTTGACCTGACCGCAGGCCGCAGAACGCATCCAGTGTGACAAATCCTTAAGCAATTATTTTCAGTGCATAGATGTGATATTACCATTTGTGTCTGTAAACTGTAAGTAGAAATCTTAAGTAATACTTACAGTGGCTCGTACAATCTGACTTCGACGCTGACAGGCTCAGAGACCCAGTGAATGAAAGCCTTGGGCTTCTCTGCTGATTCTGAAGTCTCCGCCGTACATTCTACTTCGACAGCCTTGCCGGTAGCGTCCTTGATAATCTTCGATACCTAGATATACAAAACACTTTTCAAATAAAAACTTAATACATTACAGAAATAGAAATGTTTTACTCAAGTATTTTTAATCGTGTTATTTCTATTTTCATTGTAAAACTTTACGATTTTGTCACACTTCTTTTACGTAGAAGCCACTTTTGACGGCAGTAGATAGCAACAAGTTCTAGATTGTGTCTAACTGTAGCACAGAGGGAGATACCTAAGATTGTCTTTGTTGTGCAACTTTTATATAACATACATAAAATAAACTCACGCCCTTTTCGCATGGGGGTAGGCAGAGACGTACTACGATTCCTACATACTCCCTTTGCTTCGTCCATCTTCGTACATATGGTCATACACGCACATCTTTTATATAGTTTTGAACACAAATTATAATTCGTCGAATGAATGTCTAATTAACACTCTATTTTTACCTTAATGACGTAGCCCGCATGTCGCAATCCCACAGTTTGTTTCGGGGTCAGCCGTCGGTATCCCTTCTCAGGATCTTCTTTGAAGTCCGTAGATTCAATATAAAGGACTTTACTAAGTACTACTGTATGAGATCCTTTGTGGGGCTCAGTGGGGAAGTCTGGTACAGTAACTTGTATTGACTTGTCGCTAGGGAAGTTTGTTATTGTGATCTTTAACGGCTCTAGTGTTACCATGACTCTGAAACAAAAATACACATTTTACGTACATTCATTTAAATAATAAGGATATATTTATGCTACTGCATAAAATTTCAGTGGCGTGCATTGCACATAGGCAAGTAGGTAGTGCCTACGATTATCTTTAAGATAATCGTAGGCACTACCGATGGTCTTTAAGATTCAATAAAACCATTTTAACTATTACTAGGTACATAAATATAATAATACATTATGATCATTATGATCTATGATAATGATATACATTATCATAAATCATTATTATCATAGATCATAATCAAAAAATCAGTCATACATGATTGATACATTTTTTTTTGCAATATATTTTATGTGCAATGCACGCCACTGTAACATTTATTTGTAGTAGGTATGTCCAAATCCGACACAAATGTTTGAATTCCTTAATGTTATCCGTAAGGTACAATGCTACTACCATTATGGATGTTTGCTATGTTTAACCTTGAAACAACAAAGCTTGTCGAACAATTATTTATCAACGATAACCTTGAAATTAAATTACATGTTGAACTGTTCACATGTAGTGATAACATTATCAGTCAGGATAATGGCGGAATACTCGTGTCCTTTAAAATGACTTATGATTGTAATATGGAAAAAACCGGGTTCGACTACGATAGGGCTGCCATACGTCCCAGTACACCGGGACATGTCCCGGTTTGAAGCGTTGTGTCCCGGTCTCCCGGTCAGTAAGTCAGGCAAAGAAAAGTGGCAAAGAAAAGAGAACGTAGAGTACCTAGTACCTAAGCCTAAAAAGATTGGGATGCCGTTTTCGATAGACTTTACGCATTTTATTTAGTTTTAATAAATATCAACTATCTACCAACTATTTATTTAACTTAAAAGTTCCTAACCCAGGTGTAAAAGAGTCAGAACATTTTTTTTCCTATTCCAAATGTCCTGGTCAACGTTTCAGCATTTATGACAGCCCTAGTCTACGATCACATAGTTCAGCTGTAACTTTTAAGGTGGGTCTCCTGCGATGTGTTTGAGCATTCATTAAACATCGAACATGTTTAATGAACAAAAAAGGGGCGTGGCCTACGCGTTTTGTTTGGCAAAAACACTCGACCACGTGACGGTAAACATGTTCGATGTTTAATGAACACTCAAACACGTCGCAGGAGACCCGCCTTTACAACAGCGACAATAAACGGGGTGTGGGTAAAATCTATTGAAGGGTAGTGTTATTTTAGAAGTCTTAGAGACCTAGACCATAACAATATAGGTGTAGAGGACATACCCACATATAGAGGTTAGTTAGGCAGCTAAATTCTCGACCGTAACCATATCAAGCCTTCTCAGGCTTTTTTTTAAAAGATTCTCTAAAAAACATTTTTCAGATTTAAATGAACATAATTAGATTTAAATCCCTTACGGTCAGTTGCAGAAAGATAATTAAATGTTAATGGAGACTTTAACTATACAATTTGTATCGCTAAAGTCTCCTTTAAAACTTAATGACCTTTTCTGCAACTCAGTGTTAGCAATTTAGAGTTTCTATACTGAATGTATAGAAACTCTAAATGTCCACTCCATGAAATGTGGTTCGGTCTAACCTCTCATTAACTTTAAGATTTTCTTACTTCAGTTATTAAATATTTAAGATATTCTCAAAAATCGAATGTCGCGAGCAGGATTTGAATCTGCGATCTCTGGCGAACCGTGCCAACGTTTTACCAATCAGGCCACCGCGACCTGCTCGGTCAACTCGAAATTTTCTTACTTCGTTTATTAACAAATTCGTTTCCGACTTCCCGACATCAAATATCCGGAAAAAAAGACGTAATTTCCGGATATTTCTCGGAACCGAGAACTCTGAAAATATTTTTTTTACGTATTCAGAACATTTAATAAATTACCTCGGTGCAGTATTATTGAGTACATCTCTAATGCTGGCATCTAACATGGCAGGGTCGACGGCCCCGACCGCGCCGGTGACGCCGAGCGCCGCGCAGAACGAGTTGATGGCTGTGGCCGGCACGCCGCGACGACGCAGAGCCGTCAACGTGTACAGCCTTGGATCGTCCCAGTCTACAAGTTATTTGACAGTTAGAAATGTGTGTGGGGTGTTGTGAATGTTTTGGTCAAGTTTCAATCGCTGTTATCAGCGGGTCCGGGAAAGTCATGTCAGTCAGCATTTTTCTCTGTTAGCAGAAGTGTCAAGTGCAGAAAGCCTAAGCCTAGATCACTCCTTGCAAAATCCTCTACCTGCCTGTCATGTCCCGTCAAAATCGATCTAGCCATTTCGGAGATTAACCCGGACAGACACGGCCTTCCTTCCTTCTCCTTCTCTGCTTTCCCTGTTGACAGCATAGGAACAATACGGCTGCCAGAGACAGGTTTTTACTGATCCAATCGACTACAACCTTTCTCAACAAGTCTACAACCTATTTGACGCACCAGTAACAAAGAGGCTATGGCAAACGTCCCTTTAAAAATCTGTACTACCTAGTGCTATCGCTACACTACCTACTTTGGAATAACAGCAAGTTTTATTCGAGTACATTATTCATTACTGTATCATCTTGTATGCACTTTCTATGTATATACACACACATGTTTAAGCAAATAAAAATCTTATCTTATCTTATCAAACCGTGTGAAAGTTCACCAATATTATTTACCAATATCACTATTTTGAACCGACTTCAGAAAAAGGAGGAGGTTTTCAATTCAACGGTTTTTTTTATGTAGGTATGTTCAGCGATAATTCTTTACCACGTGAACCGATCTGTCGTCATCGTCAAGGAGACTGGGTAGCTTGCTCAACCTATCAAGCGATGGAAAGTAGACACAATAAAAAATATTCAGGGACCGAAAAGGTCACCCGTATAGGGGTTAACCCAGGTTATTTTTTTTGGGTTAGGTGAAAAACCTTGCATAAAGGTTAACCCGTATTCTGGGTTAATCAGCCTAATAATAACCGGTTCACGCATAGAGTTAATTTTTGTTCCTTTTTTCTCATTTTTGTTCTATTTCATTCGGGTTAATCAGCAATATTAACCGGTAACGGTATCCGTATTAAAGGGTTAACGGGTTACCCTGCATTAGGATTAACCAAAAATATGGGTTAGAGATTTAACCGGTAACCTTTTAACCCGATTAATCGGTCCCTGAAAATATTGTATATTATACAGGGAATAAATCCGGCTGCTTTATAGAATTAAACGAAAGGTTTAATTTATAATATCAAAATAGAACTACATAAACTTACTATTAACTATTCTTTCTTCAATGAGTTTCGCTATTTTCCTCTTGGACACTACAGTGTAGTTTACGTTGAGGCGACCATACTCCCATTGTACAGGGCAGTAGATGCCAAGCGCATTGCACAACCAGTAGTATGACGACCTGTAAGGAGAAAATTACAGATCAAATCAGTTATATGGAAAACAGTTTGATTGTGATTTACGCTTCACCTATTAATACACCCTAAAATTTAGATAAGTATAGAGGGTTTCACATAAGAATTCCCTTCAATGCTATGTTGGCTGCCCTGAATGTCAATATTTTAAAATGTTTTTAACAATGTTGGAAGTTTTCTTTCAGTACCAATTCTCGTTTACCACTTTTTAGTCCTAGGCATTACTTACTTACTCTACAAAAAACATAAAACATTAGGACCTATACAGGAGTGACAGACAGGGAAGCCAAAATAGCATCAAAGGGAATTCTTATGTGAAACACTCTATTCTATAACTTTTCTGTTAGCGTTTACGCCAAACGATAAATGTATGGCAGTGACATTAGTGAGGTCACGTGACTTTTCAGCAGGTAATGTCATTGCCATACATTTTGTTGGAATGAGTTCAAATATTTTCGTGGCGTGCGCATTTTATATTTAGCTGTGCCTACTAATTTACCAATTGGTAATGCATAACTGCATTTTCGACGAAGCTGATTACAGCACAGCTAGAGCTGTACAATTACAGCCAGATGTATGCAGCAACAAAACGAGAATATGAATTGATCTGCATCATACATTGGTCAGCAACAATCTCTGCTTACATTATCATTATGGACTATGGGCACTATCTGTACTATGTTTACAAGTTGATATGTCCAGAAAAAATACTAACCTTCTAGATTGGAACTCCTTAGTACACAATGAATGGGTAATGTGCTCTATGCTATCACACAAACAGTGAGTGTAGTCATAGGTAGGGTAGATACACCACTTATTGCCAGTGCGGTGGTGAGGCTTGAACCGGATCCTGTATGCCACTGGATCTTGTTTGCCTTCCTCAAGAGTAATCTTCATTCGTAAGGTAGCATCTCCTTCATCGATTTTGCCATTTTTCATGTCCTATGAGATAGATAAGGTTTTGTATTTTAATTTATTTTACATTCTATATCCTTCATTGTGGCAGTACTTAAAAACCAAAAGAAAACAATCTTAATGTTTTTCTGTAAATAAAATAGAAATTCATAATTAATAGTGAATGTATTTATTGGCGTCCTGACTTTCTCAAAGCTGAGTATAGAATCCAACTCACATTCACCAACCATGCTTGTAACCATTGCTGCTTGAGATCACAATTTTCTAGCAACATGCAGTATCCTTTGTCTGTAATAAACATTGTGATATTCTATGTAAAAATTTCAGTAAAATTTGGCATGGTTGGTTGACACAATGGCTGAGTGAATTCCATAGAATTTAGATTCTTGCACCAAAAAAATATTTGTATGGTCTACAGGTGGTAATTGTTCCAGTGTCTGGTTATTTGAGTAACCCCATTTTATTAGATAAGTTGTTAAAAATATTTCATAGTAGTTTGAAATACCTCAAACAGTTGCAAGCTTTCTTCAATAGGCCTATTCCTCCATGGTGAAGGTGGTGGATTAAAACCCTTGATTTCTTCAGACTTTTGGTGACATACATATGCCAGGTCCTTGCTAATCAACTGAACTGCCCATTCATATAGCTGATCAAAGTAATCTGATGAGTGTGTAATTTTGTATGGAGTGTAACCTGAAAACAATATTATAGTAGGTATATGAATTTCTTTTTTGTAAAGCATAATTTAACTTATTTTTTTTTATTGTAGAAATATCTAAAAACTTTCCAAGTGCGAGTTGGACTCGCGCACTGAGGCTTCCGTGCCTTCCTCAGACATATAAAACATGAAGGCACAATAGCCCCATTTATGATAATATAGTTGAACAGCATCAACCAGCAGTAGCAAGCTATATTCTCATAGATGGCGCTTAACACAACAGACGGACAAGGTGATCTTAAGGGTTCCGTTTTTCTTTTTGAGGTATGGAACCCTAAAAATGGAAAGACATTATAAATTTAATTTACAGAATTTTGGCTCACCTAACCACTCCACCATGTCTTTGATACCGACAAAGAACTTTTCTTCCTCTTTTTCAGGATTGGTATCATCATATCTTAAATAGCAGACTCCATCATGGGCTGCCGCATACCCAAAGTTAATGTTGATTGCTTTTGCATGTCCTATATGCAAAATACCATTAGGTTCAGGTGGAAATCTGGTCCTCACTTTTCCACCAGTTATTTTAAGATGTTCTTCAAGTAACCGTTTAGTATCATTTGTTACCACATAACCATCGGACTTGAAGTTCTCCCCAGGAGCATGGAAAGGTAACTTTTTCATCAACTCTGATATAGATGAAGCCCCACCAATGTCATCGGCCGAATCAGCCTCATCAGATGGTTTTGATGCTGAAATCCATTAGAAACAAATTTGATTAATAATATTGAGATTACTAATTGACACTATGATATGCCTTAATTCCAACTAATATAAACATTACCTTTTTCTTCAGTTTTCTTTGGTTTCTTTCCTGATTCACCTTTGGGTTTCTTTTCAGCTTTTGGAGGAGGTGCTAAGTCAGCTTCTGTTTTAGGGCCCAATAGATCCAAAATCTTCAAAATAATTAGAAAAAAATAAGATTAACATTTATTAAGAAATTGTGGAAGCACAAATGAAGTGACATGCTGTAATCTTTAAAAACAGTATAAATGAATATTTTTAACCGACTTCCAAAAAGGAGGAGGTTCTGTATTCGGTTGGTTTTTTTTTTTTTGTGAATTTGAAACATGTCAAAGCCATGTTATGCTTCTCTTAAATATTTAATAACTTTACAAACAGATTAATTATAATTTAATTAAGTATATTCTCACCTGAATGTCGACTTCATTCTTGATAGCTTTCCCATCAGCCCAGGGCAGATCAGCTCGCACTGCTTGCATGACTATACCAGAATTAAACCTGTACCTTTTTTCTATCAACTCTGCCTTGTACTGAACCATATGTTTTTCTACAGCCTGCTCGACTTGTTCAGGCGTAACAACGACACCAATCCCGCAACTTTTCTCAAATGCATTAGTATCCACATTGGTCTCATTCACATGGCTGATCAAATATTCCAAAGCTGCATCAATTCTTAAAGTCGAGTCAAGCTTGCCTTTAGCTACAAAGTCGCATACAAACGGTAGTTTAGCAGCGATCTGGGGCTTGATCTTGGTTGCCAGATGGTATATCAACATTCCTGCCCCAGTTGGCAGTTTCGCCACGTCCACCTAACAATATAAACAATAGAAACTAAGTAAGCAATATAAACATGTTATAATATTAATAATTTAGCCATTTATCATTAAAAAATTAAGTAATTATTTGAGAGTTCTGACTTCTAACCTCATTTAATGCGGCAAGTAAAAACTTGGTAACGTTAGCGTTTTTCAATGTTTCTTTTGCTTTTTGTTCATTTAAGCCTAAAAGCTTAAACCTTTCTATAGTTTCCTCTGGTGTCATGTTGATTTTAGTCACAATTAATATTATATTGAAGTGAACGTCTACACCAGTCCACACAAAACCACAAAACACTGCTGACGCTTGGCTGACGCTTTACACTTGCTTGACAGGACACCAGAGTTGCCAACTTTTTCTGCCATATCCGCTAAACCTAACTATTCAAACCATAGACATATATATATATATAATCTATAGACGGAGCCTAAGGACTGGCGCTGGCCGTTTTTTTTTGTGTGCGGTTCTGGATTTGTATTAGTGTGCGTGACTAGGGAAGAGTTGACTGGTTGACGCTTCAGTGACGTCACTGTATCAAAACATTGCGCCAATGCGCGGTGTACTTTACAGTGACGTCACTGTATCACTGTCAACGAGAAATGACAGCCTTCACACAGTATATAGACACGGTTAGACTATCCAGTATATTATTCTTCCAAGGTTCAAACCACCAGAAACCACTAAAAGCCAGAATCATTTAAAAAAAAATTAGTTACATACTCCAAAAAATAACTCGTACCTTAGTACACTTGCGATAAGTGAAAAGCTGACTGAACTAGATACCCCTGGGCAGGGGAAGGGATGACTGCATCCAGAATTGCCTTCATCATTATGTTGAAACCTTGTAACAAAACCCTTTTCATTACAAAATCATCGTTTACATACGTGGTAGTGGATAATGTTTTGCTTACCACTAACTGTTATAAAGTAAACCACTAGCAAATACCACCAGCCACTAAAAATAAAATTCCTCCGCTGAAAAAGGGGTCTAAGTTCTAAACCACCAGTTTTAGTGCAAAATCAACTAAGTTGGCAACACTGCAGGACACTTGATGACCGCTAAAGAATCTGTGACACTGACACCGGACAAAGTGACAAAAACGTTAAAAATTGCGTTCCATTTCAAGCTAATTTCCTATAGTATAATATCTCTGTTTTATATCTTACCAAGACGTTTGTAAAGTTCGTCGAATGTTCGAGGGAGAATGTCACGGTGAGATTCTCCCTCGAACGTTTGCAAACAAATTGGCAGTTCTCGCGGTAATATCGCTACCGAATAGACTGGTTATTATTGCCTAGCTGCTAAAAAGGCTAGGATGTTAGATGAAAGTCCAATTAAGCTAGTTGGCTGCGACACAAACATAAAAGACTTATTTAAAAAAAAAGACTACAAAAAGTAATATAACAATTTATTTATAAAAACATAATGTAACAACAAATAAAATAATAAAGATTAAGCTAAACGCATAGACTACTGGGGGCTTACCATGAGCTTTTAGAAAACCATTCAATTTCCAGTCAGTTCTAAAGCAGGCCTGCTGCCACCCTGCTGCTGAATCGCTAAAAATCGTACCATGACAGTACTAAAGGTGAACGATTATTGAACGAAGTTGAATAGTAAAGCTTGTCTCTGGCCTGCTGTAACGTCATTGTTATGGAGAGTAAATTGAGGAGTATTAACTCTTACGGGAGACAAGTTGAAAAAGTGTCCAGCTTTATGTAGTAAAATAATTGTTTAAAAACCCTTCAAAATGACGCTAGCTTAAGCAAATGGTATGGTATGAATGTAGCACAGTAGCGCCACCCTAATTTAACACATTTTGATGGACATTTTTCATACACTGACACTTGCATTGAACCTGTTCCTCCATCTTATACACTCCAGTCAAATAAACAACGTTCAAAAACCTTCTTTGGTTACGTTCCAAAACCTAAATCAAAATATTCTTTGTTGCAAAATAAATTAGTAATTGATTCAATTAGAAATTGAATAAATTCCTAATTTCATAAGGTCATACATTTTGGTGATTTTATTTTTTGTTTTTAGTCGAACACAAAAAAGTTGTAATGTCCAACTATATTGATTCATAAATTTGAAAAGGCTCATTCCCTAAGGTGATGCCGTCAGTTTCTTTTTATCATACTTACGATAAATCGATAATCATTCTCCAAATTAATATTGTTAAATAATTCGTACTCGTCATACACCTACAAATAATATTATGTTTAAGTACCTAGCTAATAAAAAGTGTTGTTTACGCACTTATTTCTCATATTTTTATATACTATTGACTTCACAACCTCATATTGTGTGATATTAGTCAGACGGTCGCTCAAGTCCTCACAGCTTACCTTCAATATAACAAAACAATGTTGAATAAGCTTGTCTAATAGTAACTTTTTCAAGATGGTTTATTTTGACATTACAGACGTTCAATAAACGCTTTGCTAGCACGTCATGGTATGAAAAGTCTATACAAAAAAAAGGTGAACGGTTTTCATAAACGTCAACTCAGCAGGCCTGCCGCAGGCCTGCTAATGTGATGTCATAGTACAAAAAAGCAGGGCAGTTCAATTTCTGTCCTGCTTTAAGAGCTCGTGGTAAGCCTTCTGATTCGTTTCCGCCGGCTGCGCTTATACAAACGTAATTAGGCTGTGTCCAGCATAATTTTTAAGCATAATCGGCCTATAATTTTCCCACTGCTGGGACACGGGCCTCCTCTCTGTGAGAGGGAGTAGGCCGTAGTCTACCAAGCGGGCCCAGTGCGGGTCGGTGGACGTCACATGTCTTCGATTTTTTTGGTTCCAGGACATGCCGGTTTCCTCACGATGTTTTCCTTCACCGTTAAAGTTAGGGGGTGGTGAGCAACCGCCCGAGGCCTCGCTATTGCAGTGGCTTCGCGCCTTCGCGCAGCAACCCAAGTAGAAAAAGACATTATAAAGAAAAAAAAACTCTACATTTATTTCTTCTTCTCTACCTTTTCAATTTCTCATCAATCATCATCAAAAATCAGTGGCGTAGCTACCGGAGGGCTAGACGGGGCAGTGCCCCGGGGCCCCCAAGCTCAGGGGGCCCCTCGGACTCTGACTCACAAACTATAAATTGAACTAGTGAAAACTCCCACATTCGGCATATAAATAAACCAGATTCCAGGAACGCGACTTAATTTATCCAATTATTCATTCCTAAACTCTGCGTTTAGAACCTGGACGTGCCCTGCTATGCACAATAAAGAACTGGTGATAAAGTAGCTTTGCATCTTTAAAGTAGGTAGGTACCTATTTAAATGTAACTACATAATATTTATATTTTGCCTTGTATTGATAAAATTTTAAAGATTTGTTCCGTATTTGTCGTGTTCCGAACTCGGCGTACTCCAGATTTGTCGTAACCCAGATTCGTCGTGCTCCAGATTCGTCGTAAAACGTATAATCGATCAAGAAATTGATGTTATTGGTTTAAAAATCTCTATTTAATTAGGATTCCGTACACAAAGGGTGCGTCGTCAAAAAAATACAGTCTTGTGACATCTTAACGTGCCTCCGCTGTCTGTGTGTCTGTCACAAGACTGTATTTTTTTAATGGTAACAGGTAGATATTTCTTTTTATTTTCATAAAATAGTTTTAACTTGTTTATTAAAATAAGTTACAATTTATACCTAACTACCTAATTACTAACAACTTTTACTATGGGACCAACCCGGAAACCGCGAAAAAAAAATCAGCTGTTCCATACATTTTGTTGAGTTATCTATATGAACATAAATGTATGGAACAGCTGATTTTTTTTTCGCGATTTCCGGGTTGGTCCCATAGTAAAAGTTGTTCATAATGATGAGTATAGTGGCTACATCGCCGGATGAAAGCGATGAAAATGTCACGGTGTATTTACATTCTAAAACAAACTAAATAGCATCAAAAAATTCCTCCGCATCGCTGTCAACTGGTAGCGTGCCCAAAAGACCGGCGGCATTGTCACGTTGTATGACAGTATGAAAATGCCGCCAGTCTTTTGGGCACGCTACCAGTTGACAGCGATGCGGGGGAATTTTTTGATGCTATTTAGTTTGTTTTAGAATGTAAATATAATTAGGTACTTAGGTAAAAGTTTTATTTTTTTCTTTCTTTTTGCACATAAATCTGTATATAAATGTTATTATTTTTTTTTTTACATAAAAAAAAACGTTACAATTTGTATTTGGTTTTTAATTTTAGTATGGAGTCGACTGTATTACGACGAAGCTGGATTGCGACAAATCTGGAGTACGTCGAATTCAGAACACGTGGAGCCCTAGTTTATTTTTTGCCCCAAGGCCTTTGGTTACCTAGCTACGTCACTGTCAAAAATACTTACTTACCTACTTTCAATTTACATAAATAAAGTATACACATAGAACCAGTGCCTCGCAAAGATCTGCCGCCCTGAGGCCAAGGGCGGATCCAGCCTTTGAGTCAGGGGGGTCATGTAATCGAGGTCCAGCCAGGTCAAGTTTCAAATGTTATCAGAGGTCGACTTAGGCCTAGCCCAGGGGGTCACGTAATCGAGGTCCAGCCCGAACAGGCTTCGAATTTTATCAGAGGTCGACCTAGGTCCAACCCAGAGGGCGTTATGACTCCCATGACCCTGGATCCGCCCTTACCTGGGGCCTCGCAATGGCAAAGGCCACCGCTGCGTATTCGTAAGTTCTCTTATCATTTTAATTTAATGCGTATGATCTGCTCTGAAGGCTTTAATTTAATTTTATCTATTCAACTATGTGGTATAATATTACATGTGGTTCTATTCTCAATTAGCAAAGCTCTAAAACTCTAAACTATGTAATGGTGTACCTATTAACTAAGGGCCGTAAGATCAATCACCGCACAAAAAGTGAAAATAGCCTCAAAAAGTGAAAAGACGTCATCAACACTAATAATAATTATTGTAAAGCCAGTATTCGAGTTATCAGTAGCAGTGGCGTCGCCAGAGGGGGCCGAGGGGGCGGTCCGCACCAGACCAGCATCAGAAGGGGAGACCCGACCGTGAAAAAAATTACACACTAGTACCTACCATCACAATCGCTCATCATGAAATGGGATGTTACAGAATCTGTTACTAATCTTATGTTCCCTCTAAAGTTATCTGTGACAATTTGCGTAGGTATCAGTAGCTTCACTTGCTTCGTGTGAGAGGAGTTTCAGAAAACTAACATTAATTAAAAATTACTTGTTCAAAAGAATTTTGTGTTGTACTCGTCTCCTAGTGTAGTCTCATTTGGGTCATTGATGCCCAATGACCCAAATGAGACTACTGAGACGAGGCAACACAAAATTCTTTTGAAGATGTGATTTCCGAGTTAAACTGCAAACTCAGAAATCACATTTTCAAAATTTTAAGCTAGAAAGAAGATATTTTAAGTGTTTGTACATTGTACCTATATTGAGAGTCTATTATTGATTCTACTCTCATTCTTCTTTTGCCATAAGTACCCAACTTTCTGTCAATTATCCGATATCCGCATCGGTGCCCCCCATTCTAGCTACAGTAGCGCCACTGATCAGATCGTAAGTATGGAGCAGGAGGTAGTGTACACAGCAAAGTGTGTAGGTACAGCAAAGTTTTCTACTTGAGATAATTATGCTAATGGTTTGGATTTCTTAGACAAATACCTAGATCTTTCCTGGGTCGTCCGCGATACGGCCCGGACTGATCCACAATTTTCTGAATGCACTGCTCATTACTTAATTCGACACTTCTAATTGAATTTAGCCAATCAGTGTACCTGTGCATAATAAAACTTTAATTTATTACTACATGAAATAACCTAATATCTACCAAAACTTTTATATTTCAATACTTGTATTGTATTGTATAACGGGCTGGTGTCCGCAACTCCAATTTCAATACTTATTTGACTACATAACTAAACCTATAAATTAATGTCTGTATTCTCCTCATCCAAAGGTGCTAAGATCGTTTTTAAAAGTTTCTAAGACGTGTTTATATATATTTTTGTGCACTATATTATAATTATCTATTCATGGACGATCGAAGCTCAAATAAATGCAACCTAACCTTTTGAACGCCACGGCATAAACGCATCGCCGCCGCCGTGTCACGTATATATGACCATGGCGCTCAAAAGGTATAGGTACTCAAAGAACCTGAAAAGTAAAGAAAATACATTTAACGCATGTTTCGTAGACCGTGCTACGCGGGGCCTACGCAGTCGTAGAGGGTGGATAGTACCCCGGGGCGCAAACTGCCGCAAGTGGAACTTTGTTATTCTCAAAAAAGACATTTCAATGTTCAATTTTAAGTAGGTGAGATTTGAGAATGATTCGAAAAATTTGGATTTTTTATAAGTCTACGTAAAGTTTAATGTTAATATATTCTGCAAATCTTGTGTAGCGTAGCACGTAAAAATAAACTAAGAAGTACTAGATTCAAATAAAAGTAAAAAAGACACCTATATCATAAAAATAAAAACATACCTTCTTCATGGAAATGCATATGTATAATCGTATAATAATACCTAGTTATATAAATAAATTAATTGTAAGTAGGTAAGTATTTAAATTTGTTTCTGTTCATAACCCGTCCTTCCTACTTAGCTTATTCAAATCGAATGTCATGGCTCATTGATCCGTGAATATAATTGTGCGACACTTGTCTCATCTTATTAATACCAAGAAGTGTACAAGGGCGTGTTTGAACACCTATACTGCATCCTCAGAAAAAGATCAACAGATCATTTGAAATGCGTGCTAATGTGGTCATCTTTTTTAGGGTACGGAACCCTAAAAAAGATGACCACATTAGCACGCACCTTAAAAACCAAGAAATCTTTAGATAGGATCACTTTGTTTTCGAATTTTGAATACTTATTTTGTAAAAACAAATTTTAAATGTAGCTGATATAATTCGCCTATAGGCACGGAAGCCTTCTCTAGCGTGACCTAAGTAAACATGGATACACTTACATGAATAAAACTGACATAATAAATTATTTGGAAACAAGGCTGAATACCTGCCAACTAACCCGATTATTAGGACGGTACCTACCTAATGGAAGAAGTTGGTAAATAGATAAAAACCTCACAGATGGATGGCTAATAATTATTATAAATCCTAATGCTAACTAATATTATAATGCGAAAGTAAGTTTGTTTGTTACCTTTTCACACCTAAACCACTGAACCAATCATTATGAACTTGTATAAACGTTGTCAGGGGTACAGAAATGGTCAAAGGGAACCTTTCATCCAGAAAAAAAAAGTACCTACTGTTCCCAGAAATAACAATAACTTTCGACGGTCACAATTGCTTTATGACGCTAGATGGCGCTACGTATATGTCACGCGGAAGAAGTCGCAGGCAAAGTGCTAGTAATAAATAAATAATAACATGAACTATTAGTAAATCGAAGGTCGTTTTGAGGTAAGCGATATCCAGATATATTACCACATCATTACGGTCTTGTGGGTCGAGTTATACCGGACAACCGTTATTTATGTCATTGTAGAAGAAGGTAACATAATCTTAGTTGTGCGGAAATTAAACCCCTGTAAGTAAATTAGAGTTCGGTAATCGTACGGCCTACGTATCGCAATAAAGTCAATCCTTAATCATTTAAAATAACGAATTCCGCGATGACAAATAAATAGCTAAGTAGGTAGGTATAGTAAAAAAAAATCAGACTAATTTTATACCTTCTCCATTTCGAAGTCGGCTACAAATACCCATAGGTACCTACATTAGAAAGAGTGTGATAAGCCCTTAGCAGATAATAATAAATTGATGAGTTTGAGGACACAGATCGATACCTGTTGCTATTGGCTACTAAGTATTATTACCCGTGTGTATTAGGTATTCAAAATTAATGAATGTGCTCATTATTACATGTTTGTCCATGTTCGATAAGAAAGAATCGTGGGACGGAACAGCTGACAACTGGGGCTTTCTGTATACAAAAACAATATACTTACCTACCTATTTTAGGGCTTTGATGCTCAGTAGACCCCATGTAGTCCCATATATTTAATAACAATATTATAAGCTTAACATATGTATAAACATGTTTAAAATTATTTTTATGAATTCAATTATTGAAACTTTTATGAACTTTACATACCTACTTACCTACGCGCGGATTTGGGCAATATAATATATTTTATTTATTAAATACTGTAAAGGAGTTTTATTTCAAAAGAAACTAGTAAACAAATATAATAAATAATACTAAAATAACAGGCCTCCCGCCTCTGGCTTGCCTTCATTGGCCGTTTAGAGTGGAGTTGCTAAAACCGGGCCTCGCTAGTCGAAGGGTGGATCCTAAGCGTAGGTGGTGATGTCGTACCCTCAGGAGCAAGTGATCTGAGTTTAAAGTCCAGCGAAGCCTATTCACCCTTCAGCCGCTCACATTCCCCATAACCTAGGCCATTACCATCTCATCATAATAATTTGATATAGCCCAAATAGTTTTTCTCCACATGTATTGCAATAGTCCTGCACAGGCTGGGGTTTGTCCTTGGGTGCATTTCTATAGTGCATAGGTACAGCTTCGATCTACAATTTATTGATCGAAGGCGTAGGTAGGTAGGTACTACAAGGATAATCGCCGGCTATGTCAACATTATATTTTGGTAAAGTTGTTTTATACGGGCCTCTACGTGTTGGCTTCGGCCCCACGCACGCCTTCCAAAGGTCCGGTACCTACTCTTTAGTCCCGTGCAAGTGCAACAAAAGAGACAACTAAAATAATAATTGTATTTCCAAAAATGTGCTAGAAAATAATCATTAACGCACTTATAAACGATGATTATATTAAACAGCTTTTATGTCAATTGTCATCTCTATTCAGGTAATCAGTGGTTAAAATCAAGTGGCGATTATAAGTAGGTAAGGGGGTTAATGCATTAAGTGGCAAACAAACTAAAAAATCGTTGACGACATTGCCATCACCACGTTAGCATGGCAACGCATCAACAACAAAGCTTAGGGTAGAATCATGCCAAAGATGCCTATCTGCGATAACTCACGGTCGCGGTTTAGGTAACGGGTCCCAATTTGAACAACAAGACCGTCCCCATATACCTATCTAATGAGATAAAAACCATTTGGTTGGTAATGAGACCTAAATAATTTCATTAAAGTTAGCAATTTCTTAAAATCTAGCCCTATTGGCTACAAAAAATATAGTAGGTAGGTACACAAGACAATAGGGACTCTTCCTGTGTATACGAAATAGAACAGGTTTTGTGTCAAATAAGTAATACGTATTTAGGTACATACGTATTACTTATTTGACACAAAACCTGTTTGGTTTCAAAATAATAGGTAATCTGCTACCTATAAAATAAATGTTATTAAATATACAGGGTGGCAGGTTAAACAGTGGAAATATTTTAAGGGGTCATTGTACTCATCATTATGAACAACTTTTACTATGGGACCAACCCTGAAATCGCGAAAAAAAAATCAGCTGTTCCATACATTTTGTTGAGTTTTGTGAACATAAATGTATGGAACAGCTGATTTTTTTTTCACGATTTCTGGGTTGGTCCCATAGTAAAAGTTGTTCATAATGATGGGTACAATGACCCCTTAAAATATTTCCACTGTCTAACCTGCCACCCTGTATAAGAGATTTTCAAAAACAACTGACACAGGCTACAGGCGGGGTTTGAACCCGCGATTTCTGCCTCACCATGGCATAAATAAGCCTAACATGGCTTTAACATGTTTAAAATTCGCAAAAATATAGGTACATGGGTACATATAAAATACGAATTTACAATTCTCCAAAATATGAAACTGAGGGATGAAAATTCGTGCGGGGAATCGTTGGATAGGTTTTTAAAAATGATATGATGAGGGATTCTGTAGTAGTTAAGTTGCTGTAAGTACTTAGTTCTGAAGTATCTTTTTATTTAGGTTAATATTTGGTGAATGTGTCCTCCTCTGTTAACTTTCCAACCACGTCATTAAATAATCTGTAGTACCTAATAAACACTTCCAATTAATTCGTTTTGAACAATGTAATTAATGAGTTTAAAAAATGACTGTAAGTATTTCACAAAATTATTATGTAGGTACTTAAAAGTACCTTTTATACAGGGTGGCAGGTTAGACAGTGGAAATATTTTAAGGGGTCATTGTACTGTTCATCGCGAAAAACAAAATTAGCTGTTCCATACATTTTGTTGAATTATGTGAACATGTATGGAACAGCTGATATTTTTCGCGATTTCAGGGTTGGTACCATAGTAAAAGTTGTTCATAATGACGAGTACAATGACCCCTTAAAATGTTTCCACTGTCTAACCTGCCACCCTGTATTTGCTGTCAGTAACAATACATTCATACCTACTCCTTGCCAGTCCTTACTTAGTACCTATTACATGCTACGGAACCCTAGACTGTGCGTAGGCTGACACGCACTTGATCGGTTTTTTTCTTATTTCTCATCATCATAAAAGCTAAACGTTCAAACCAATGAATAAACATTTGTACTAGTTATAAGATTATCTGAAGACCGAATATATTTTCATGACCTACTATATTAACGTTTCAGCACTTATGAAAATATTTTGTATGCAAAGGAACTAAAGTCGTATATTTACTGTTATGTGTATTTCGACCTTTACAGATGCTATAAATCTCATAGCATTCGCATTCAAATTCAATGGTTTATTTAAAGGCATTCGTTATTAGGTATCTACTAGGAGGTAGGTACATGAAACGGTGTATATTTATCAATGCTACACATCATTATTTGTTAGTATGACATAATTACCTGCGAAGGTGCGAACATGTGAAACGGGGTAAAATATGGATTATAAAATAATATTATGAAAAACCTAGGTACTTATAAGAGCATTATATAATTTTATATATATAAAACATGTTACAGTTCACGAAAGTTTAAAAACTACAACATTATACATACATATATTAGATACATAATTATTAATAATATTTAATGTAGATACCTATTTATTTTTAGGAGTTTTCAGTATTTCCTTCGATAGCTTCCGTAATTTTATTCGCACAACAGTTTTCTGTACCTACCTAACCTAGTTAATATTCTGTTATATTCATTTTTTGAACACTATTGTAATTTTTAATTTACTTTTCGGAGGTTTTATTACTACCCGTAAAGTATTCACATAATAAGCACTAAGCACAAACCCTGTCTATATTTTTATATTAAATAGGTACCTAGAGCAGAGCTTATTTATACAACTTAACGTGATCTAAGTAGGTAGATAATCATATATAAATACGAGTAGGTATGTCAGAAGATAAATATAAAAATCTAAAAATCTAAATGTATATTGAAGCCGGCGGGGCCTTTTCAGGTTTTTGACTCTCAAGTCTTTAAACAGGAAGGGTGTGCGCAGTGTGTGCACGTGGAAATTAAGATTTCCTTTTATTCCTTGTTCATCTGCAATTTTGCTTATTTTCATGCTAGGCCCCGCCGACTTCAATATAGGTACATTTAGATTTTTAATTATAGAAGTTTAAACTTTTTATTTCATAGTTTTTAGTGTAGTTTTTGGAAGTCGGTTTTTTTAAAACCTGTTTTTTATTTTTAACTTTTTAGTGTAGTGTAACATGTCATGTTTTTTTTAATAATAATACCTTACGTATATAAAAGTACCTACCATAAAATCATGGACAGAGCGACTTTAATTCACACTTTGTATGTACTTTTACCGAGATCGATTGCTTTCACGAATTTAAATAGGTACTTACCTTCTAAGATATTTATGGATAAGTACGTTTCAGTAATCGAAAACAATGTTTTTTCTGCAATAGGCTCTTTCCCTAACTTTCTATCAAATAAGACTTGAACATAAAAAAAACTGTGTGTACTACACACCTCTGCCTAACCTTGCGGAAAATACTAGCGTGATGTTATGCATGTATAATATCGAGATCGATTGCGTCCAGGAATTCGTGTACCTACATAATATAACTTTTTTATTATCGTCATGATGTCATCGATATACACGAAAAATTCCGTTTATTGAAGCTGGTTACAAAACTATTCAACCTAAGTTAATACAATTTATATGGGACCACCTCGCGAGCTTCTTCTACTATATGAAAAAAAAATCACGTAAATCGGCTCAAAGATCACAGAGTAATCGGTGTACATACATAAAAAAAAAAAAAAAAAAAAAAAAAACCAACCGAATGCAGAACCTCCTCCTTTTTGGAAGTCGGTTAAAAATATCTTTATAGTCTAAGGCCCGAATAGGCTATAAGTAGAGTGTCTTTGGCACGTAGACTGGTGTTGGTGTTGCTAATCAGTAACCCATAAACTTGAACATCCAGGTGCAGCACTATGATGTTGGCTTTCAACTATCCACCTATAGCAAATGATCCTTAGAAAATGAATGAGGAAAATCTTTAACCATTTCCCACTGCAGTGAGCCACATAACTAATGGGCGCTTTTATAATTGACTGTAGCAAGGAACGCCACTACACGATTTTATCGTCACAAATTCGATACAATAGAAAAGCAAAATGTATGGAATTGTATGAAGATGCTTTTCATTCTCCGGCGACCTCTATCGTCGTTATATCGTAACTATAAAATCGTATCGTGACGTGCCGTGCTACGGTAAATTATAAAAGCGCCCAATGATGGTTCAAGCGGTTGATTTAAATATTGTGGCTGCTTCGCGGACAGTGAAAGTATTAATACCTTTGAATATCAATCATCGTCATCATAGCAGTCAGTGGACTGCTACGATGATTGAAATTCAAAGGTACCGTAGGAGCAGGTGCAGTAGGAGAGGCCTATCTCTAGCAGTGGCTAGAGATAGGCCTCTTCTACTTCACGGCACTGAGCTTGTTCCTCAGCCACTCTTATCCAACCATTACCAGCAGCCACTGCTGCGATGCGTCCTACACTGCGTTTGCCAATTCGCGGTCTCCATTCATGAAAACGTCTACCTAACGGCCATTGGCTCGGCAGCTAATATGTATGGCCGACCCATTGCCACTTCAGCTTGGTTATCCTATGGGCTATGTCGACGACTTTGGTTCTTTGTCGGATCACCTCGTTCCAGATTAGAGTCTTACCTATGTATAGGCCTTTCCGTAGACCGCTGAGCGACTTTAATTTTTTTATATACCAGCGCCGAACTGTGTCTACTTTTCAGCACCGTAAGTCATAACAGGTAGGACGCACTGGTCGAAGACCTCGACCTTTAGGGTGTGTGGCATAGGCAACGAGAAGACTTGACTAAATTTTTCAAATGCAACCCACTGAAAAACACCACTTTTTCACTGTCTTCTGATGGTAAATTCGAACAGGGTTCAATAATTCACAGTACCTACACCATTTTTACTAAGAATTAAAAATCTGTAATGACAAATTCGGGGGTTAAAAATAATTAGGTACTTACATTGCTCCCTGTTATATTATTTTTACCACCGAACAGGTTTTTACAGTAAAATACTTATTAGGTAT
Organism: Thalpophila matura; assembly: GCA_948465475.1. Classification (NCBI taxonomy): domain Eukaryota; kingdom Metazoa; phylum Arthropoda; class Insecta; order Lepidoptera; family Noctuidae; genus Thalpophila; species Thalpophila matura. The sequence continues at coordinate 10,112,183 of OX419183.1, forward strand.
GAGCCAGTAGAGCGCTCTTTCCTGAGTTGTGTTGTTTGTGGCAAGGGCAACTGATGTGCTGCCGTATTTTGTTATCTAAGTAGGTATGAAAAACAAAAATACACACCTCTACGTATTACAAAGTTCACGCAGCAGCCCTCTCGTCGAGGCGAGAGGGAGGCATCGACAACAATAGTCATTCGAGTTGGGCCTGCGCGCGGTCGCGCCCGTATTCATCGCCGCACTCGCACGATATCATATCTATTATTTCTGCTACCAAACATACGGAAACGAATACTATTTCCGTCAACACGTAAATGTTATTCAGAATTGTGACTAGTACTAGCTCCAAGAAAAGGAACTATTCATAAAATTTTATATTCTCATAACGTGTATTTTAAACTTTCGTTCAAGTGTTTTCAGCATTTGTGTGGAATATGTATCTACAATAATATAAACCAACCTAGATCGTAAGTATTATTGCAAATAAAATAAGTAACTATATTAGCCAACTGAAAACTAAGATTTAGCATAGTTTTCTAGACTCCCAAATATCTAAAGTTATGCTTTATTATTTTCACTAATTAGCCTCTCCAGTACTATGAGAATAGGTACCGTACCTACGTTAGCTACACAAATAAACTCGCTCTATTTTTTATTAAAGCCGAATAGTGGTTAACCATTTTGTTTCTGGTTAAGCTACGACGTTTTACATCTCGTAACACGAGTGTTACGAGATGTAAAACGTCGAGAACTGGTAGCCCTATCCTAACAGTAGTAGTAGTAAGGTTACGAGTAACCCTACTACTACTACTGTTAGGATAGGGCTACCAGTGGCGAAGGGTCAGTTTTAGTAAAAGGTAAGCCGAAGTTACAAATACTTACCTGGCCACGAAAAGTTAATTAATAAAAGTTGGCAATACTGCCAGTGTTATTTTTCAAAGGGAAGCCGGTAGGAATCGTATTGTAGGGACCCTTCGCCACTGAGGGCTACTATACGTCCCGGTACACCGGGACACATCCGGTGTCCCGGTCAGTATGTCAGTTGTCCCGGTTTGGTAGCTAGACATGCAACTACATAATGTAGTTGCACCATAGTTGCACACACGAAAGAAAAGCAAATCTTCTCAAAATGTGCCAATCTCTCTTTGCAATCCTAGGCCACAATGCTCACGTGGAACGGGTGGTTTCGTTGACCTCATCGCAGTGGATGAAAAACGAAAAGGGTGAAAAGGGGTTACTTAAAAAAATCAGACTTCAAAAACTATGAATGGGCAAAAATAAGTTGTACCTACTGAGAACGTAGATGGGTGAATTGCGCAAGCAAAAAAAATACACGGCAAACCTGAGAACGGTAGTGTAATGTGCTGATTTTTTATTTCATATATTTATTCTCAACAACGTAAGTACTTCTCTACCTTGACAAAAAAAATCATTGATTTCTACCCTCTAATATACCAAAAAAAATATTACAAAGTGTTATTTTATCATCACGGTCGCGGTGGCCTGTCCTGAACCCAATTCTGCTCATAAAATACCTACCCCTGCAAATACATTCGTAATATGGATTTAAATCGATTTTGTTATCATTAAATTATAATATTTTCGATCAAATAAAACTATTATTACTAGGTTAAAACTCATTATATTATAAAAATAAAATGTTGATTTTGTAAAATCGTTTTTAGGGTTCCGTACCAAAATGGTAAAAAAGGAACCCTTATGGTGCGACTTCGTCTGTCTGTCTGTCTGTCTGTCTGTCTGTCACACCTGGTTATTTCAGCAACTACTTATGCTATCAACTTGAAATTTGGAACAGTTATAAAGAATGCTTGTTCAACTTTTGACCGCACGGTTGTCACAGTGGCTGAGAGATTGGCTGCTGCGCAACGTGTCGCGGGTTCGATTCCCGCATTGCACATAGGTCTGGCTGTTTGTGTATGTGAAATTTGTGTTTGTAAACGCACCCACGATACAGGAGAAATCCTAGTGTGGGGCAACGTTTCTAAAAAAAAAATGAATTTTTTAACGTTTCTAAAAAGAAAATTATTGCAAATGAAAAAAGTCCAAAAATATTTTTAATTTTATTGCAAAAGGGGCCGGAGTGGGGGTTCGAAATTTTAAAGTGGGAGGTTACTAGGTCAAGTGACATATCATAATTATGAAAGGGCTTGATCTGCACATTTAAAATATATTTTTATTTTATTTTATGTCTCACAGTTTTCGACATATATGATGAAAAATGTCCAAAAAAATTCCATTACGCCGTTGCGGAGTGAAAAATCTGAAATAATTAGAGTTGATAGGAATTGACCCAAATATGGCACCAAAAAAACGATGTTCCTAACTAGTACAGTTTTTTTCTAAATCATCAAAATTCCTTCACAAACATAGTTGTGCGGTCCGGATTTTTTCACTTTATACGTCCAAAAATGATACGGAAACCTCGGTGCGCGAGTACGACTCAAGTGCGAGTCGTACTCGCGCACCGAGGTTTCCGTCGGTTTTTTTTTATCATTTGGTAGAATGACCCATCCACGTTTTCGTGAGATCTATAATTTCAAATAGATACTACTTAACATATCAAATTGATTGATTGCTACACATAGGTAGGATTTTAAAAAGTGGCAAATTATGTGTACATTACTGAATAATCTATACTTATAATAAATCTGTAGAGAGGTCAATTCTGTACATGAAATATATTTTCAAAATAACTATCAGGGGGTGATTAGTGATCGATACTGATGCCAAAAATGCAATCAGTAAAATTTTTGTCAATTTTTTAAGCTTCCGTCGCGTGTGCAGCCTTAATGGTTAAAGCTACATAGAAATCACGTATGACGGAAATGTTCTACATAAAATAATCTAAAAAATATCCCAAAACAGAATATGTCTATCTTTTATGGTTGACTCACAATAACACGTGTAACTCCCGATAGCTTAGCAGTTCGGAGCGCTCTGATGGTATTTGTTTACTCTTACGTATATAATACTCTCACTCATCCCTAATTAAAAAAGTTAACATTATTACCTATTCAATAAAAAAGAATCATAAAAATCGGTATAGAAACACCAAACTTATACATGAAATACGCTAATAAGTCATCGCGCCGTCGCGCGTGAATACTGAATCATGCTATAGGGATTATTTTTATGTAACGGTTGCCGCGCTCGACGCGGGATCGGTTAGTGGTGATGAATTTGCGGTATTGCTGTAATCGCGTGTGTTTATGTCACTCAAAATACAGTACAAACAGACACTTCAATTTTATTTATTTGTATAGAAGATATCAATCTTATTACCCCCACAGAAGAGCTGTTTTACCCCCGAGGACAGCTCTTCTGTGGGGGTAATAAGATTGATAATCTTCTATACAAATAAATAAAATTGAAGTGTCTGTTTGTACTGTCATGTTGTTGTAGGTACTGTTATGAACCGGAGAGTGATATAATGGTAGTTAAAGTTTACTCCTGAGGTACGTTCCCATGGGATAATTTCCGACGTCCACGAGGGCGAAGCCGCGGGCGAAAGCTAGTAAATAATAAAGAACAAAATAAGAAACTATTACCTAATGAAAAAAATTATAGGTACCTATTCAATTTATGCTATCAGATCTAGAATGATATTATATTATGTAAGTAGGTAAGTATACCTAAAACTGATGTAATAACTGTAAAAGCATACATACATAAGTAACCTATGTGTAATTTATTTTGACAGCGCCACATAAATATTCTGAAACATTCTCCGTGGCCCTAAAAATCGTAGAGACATTTGTTTTCATCTCAGCCCTTGTCACTTATACAGTCACTTGTTTCTATTACATCCATTCTCGGGAGATTTGGGAGTACACAAGACAAAATGCGTAAAAACAGAAACAGTTTTGTACCAGCCCCGGATCTAGGGGGGGGGGGGGGCTAGCCAGGGCCCATGCCCCGGGCGGCACATTCAGAGGGCGGCAAGTTCAAGCTTGGTAGAGGAATACAATGAGCAGTGTATTCGTCTACCAAGCGTAGTAATCGCAAAGAGCAGCGCTACAGACCGGTCGTTCTTTGAGGGAGGCCTCAAAACATAGAAACAAGGGAGGTGTGCCAAGGCACTATTGAGCTTGATGCTTTTATAATATGGTCACATTGACCGTATATAAAACGTAAACGCTGGCGACGAATCGAACACGATTGATGATATAAATTGTAAAGTTTTAGTTTAGTGCTAGTGTTGAAATTGAGGGTGTGCGGAATTTTTAATGTGTGGGAGATCTTTTTATTCACAAGGAGCGCTTGTAATTGTGACGAAAAATGTTCTAAAAGTGGCGACAGTTGTTCCCGTACTAATTTGCTATGATGGCATTTCTTGTTTCTATAATGTAGGGGGGAGAAACCATCAGCATCAATGGGCGCGTTATGGCTGAAATGATGATGATGAAAAAAAAAAAAATTTTTTGGGCGAGGGCGGCATTTTAAATTTTTTGCAAAACAGCCCCGGATCTTGGGTTATTTAGAGGGGGGCCTCAAAATAATCCAAGATCCGGGGCTGTTTTGTACATACGGGAAAATTGACGAGAATGTACGAGTAGGTATGATTTGCAGTTTTAGACATTTCTAGATTTTAAATATTGTCTAGGTTGCGACATTGCGAGATTAAGGAGGCAGCAATTTGGAAACTCTGTGAAAAGCATTTCCGACGTTTTTGCAAAATGGGTTATCCCGTGGTTATCCCAAAGCGTAAATTATGCTTCAGATTTAATGGCCCTTGTTGCGACGCCACATAAGTTTACATTATTATCATTTATTCATTTTATATACAGAACATATTTTTAAAATCTATACTAATATAAAAGGTAAAGCTGAAGAGTTTGTTAGTTTGTTTGAACGCGCTAATCTCTGGAGCTACCAATCGGATTCGAGAAATTATTTTTGAAATTGTACATGATAGCCAGATTTATGAGAAATAGTATAGGCTATTTAACATTACGCTACGACCCTTAGGAGCCGAGCAACGGGGTCTCTTCTAGAGAGAGGAACTTCCTCACAATACGGGCCGTGTGTAGGAAGAAGCACGCATCACTCTTTCTGTATCAAGTCCTTGATCCTGAAGTCTCACTGAGCAAGCGTGATGACAAATGCTCGTGCCTTCTATACGAGGATCTAGACATCTAGATGCCTTTCCCTTACAGTGGAACAATAATAAAGTCATATTCAAAATTTTATTATTTATTCACCATCGCTCCCGGCAATCAATAGTCAGAATACAACATTAATAAATTGTACTCGTACTTTTGGACGTTGGTAGTTTTGGGCTTGATATAGTACAGTAATAAAAGCTTAACCAAAAATAAAAATATATTTTAATTGTTCTTTGCCTAATTTATCTTAGAGATTAAGAATTGAATTCAAAAATCTAAATAAATAAGAAATAAAATGATTATGCCGTTGACATTTTGAAAAAAACCAATAAAACAAAAACGGGTGCATGCTGGCTGGCGCGTGCCTCCACAGAATATCACGTCGACAGCAACTAAAACCTTTGAATTGAGAACTCATTAGTCGGGCTTACGTACTTCATTGGATCATTCACACCAAGAAGATTAAATATACAGGATAAAATTAAAACCAGTGCGGATATTTTAGGAGGTGAAAGTACTCATGAATATGATCAAATTTTATTATGGGACCGACACTGAAAAAAAAATCAGCTGACATATGAAATAAAAAATCAGCTGTTCCCTACAAAAATGCACTACAACATGATCAAAATGTATGTAACAATTGTTTTTTTTTTTATATTCAGTGTCGGTCCCATAATAAAAGTTGATCATATTCATGAGTACTTTCACCTCCTAAAATATCCGCACTGGTTTTAATTTTACCCTGTATATACTTTAATATTCTTGATTCACACCATACTTAACCTCACTGCAACAAATACGAAGATTTCTCTTTAACCCAATTACGTACAAAAACAAAATAAAAAATGAATTTATATACTCTTGAAATACTCGATCACACCAAACTAATTTCATATCTGTACCGACATACACAATCTGAAGCCCAGCGTTCTATGGGCGTCTGCCGTGTCCATCAACACTTTATTTTCAAACAAAATTAGTCAATTATAATATTTTAAGTAGGTACCTACTTGATCGAATAATAAGTAAGGTTGTTGAAAGAGTAAATAAAATTAAAAAGGTTTAAGGAAATGGTTCTTTTATACAAAAAAAAACCCTTTAAGTAATATGATGACAACTTGGGACAGTATTATGAAAAAATAAAACCAGCATTTCATTGCGAAAAAGAGATGGTGATATTTGCCTTGTATAGCTTGGATCTATACAAGGCGAATATCACCATCTCTTTTTTTAGCTTCATCTCTTTGTAAAACCGAAACAACAATAATTTAAGGCCTGTAATTTTTAGTGTTTTTACATTGGCTGACATAGAGTCAGACAAATTGTCGGCCATGCTTCAGCTCAAAGGGAATATTTGTGAAGCTCTACCGTTGCTATGAGCTAGGTTGCCAAGCGGCTATAACCCACCTGAAGCTTTCATCCTCGTTGTACCCGCTGCCACTGTGGCCCCAAAGTTGCATGTCTTTCATACTGCCCTTATCAGCCATATCAGCCTTATCAGCCTTGTCCTCATGAGCCAGTTTGAGTCCTTGTTTAAACTGACAATTTATCACTAAGAACACCAGCGTACCATCTTTAACCAAAGGCTCTAAATAATATACACGTCTCTGCCCGACCTCGTCAGAATTAGTTGAGCCCCAAGCTTTTCTGTCTCCAATATTATCTGCAGTTGCTTCCAACTTGAAATACATGTCGCGATCGGTATTGTATAGTTTGAACGTAACACCATCGCTGTTCCACAACGGAACGACCTTCCAACTCACCCTCTTACTAGTTAGGCCAAGATCATTGCTACCCCAAGCAATTCTATCATTGTATGAGTCAGTAAGCACATGTAGTTTCAAAGCCAGTCCGTATTTTTTATTGACTATTGTCACAGGGTCTTCGTTAAAGATAAGTTGGAACGAATTAGGAAAATAATGACATACAATATGTTTGGCTTCACCGTGCCACAGTTTATAAGCGTAGGACATGACGTTCCGCGGAGCAGCGTTGATGAGCTTCATTACTACTTCGCTAATAATTTCACCGTCACCCGCGACTTCAAAAGATTTACTTAGATTCGTTGCATTGTCATAATTACCTTAAATGACGTCATTGAACAATTGATCCTTGTGCGTGTGTATGTTCAGAAAAGCCACGTGACTTTTGTGTAATGTCAAGCCTTGAAGTTCAATGGGCAAGGTGGCATTTGGACAAGGGAGCAAGCCTTTTTTCGCCAGTTCGACAGCGAGATGCAAGATCTTTTGTGAGTCTCCTAAAGGAGCCTCGGAGTAAGGAAACACTTTGTCGGTGTTGATGATGTAGTTTGGTCGGTCGGCAAGCTTCCAGACGGCAATGGAATGCATTTTGAAGTTTAACGCGTAGATTTTGCTGAAAACAAGTAAAACAAAATAAATTTGTAATAAGAACAAAGTGGGACTTAATCATGTTATTAACCACGATCGTGGTTAATAACATGACTAACCACGAGTCCACGAGTCAACCACGAGTCGATCTATCTGCGAGTTGAAGCTGCTCTTGCCTTGGTCAATCTATTGACTGGCCAACTATGTAAAGAAACGGTCACCCATTGGTGAATGGATGACCCTTCAGTGCCCAAAAGTACTGTTCTTCTGGACACGGAAGGGTCACCCATCCAATCACAATTGACTAATGTCTACTTAAGACAGTCGATAAGACGGTAAATGATATTAGGTTTCCCCATTATGGAATTCTCAGTAGCAGCCGAGATTTATGCCCGGTTACCTCTTGACTCTTGATGCAAATAAGGAAATATAAAATACGCAATATACAAGAATACAAGAACATACAATCGAAGAGGACTAAATAGAAAATATTGACGTGCAGTTCGAACTTTACGCATCTCAGACAAAGTCCTATAACGTGTTTTTATTTCAATTTATTTAACTGAGTCTTTGATTTATCAAATCTATTGTAACAATTTTTTTAATTAATACAAAACGACACAGTATGTATGGCGCAAGGTTACTCCTATTCTTACTTTGATCACATACCTAGTACGGGGGTATACTATTATGTAAGTCGCTGGACAGGAATGGTTTCATTGAAATAGACACACGTTTAAAATTTATAATAATTTATAGTGCAAACTTACCAACTTGAAGTATACCGGTGTATTTATAACTTCAGCATGGGCCTGATTCTTATATACGCATACAAGTTATCAGTTATGGTAACCACAGAAATAACATACAAAATTGTCAACTTCCGAAGTGTAAGCCGCAAACCGATAAGTTTCTACCTAAATATAGATATAAAAATCGGCCAAGTGCGTGTTGAAACTACGCATAATTTAGGGTTCCGTAATAGGTATAATGTATGTACTAAATCGCTAGTTAAGTTTCACCTACATACAGCAAATATATAAGTTTTTAATTGAGTTCGTTAAATTCAAAACAGGAAATTTTGAAAATTTAAAAACGCGACCGCGGTTTACACTGCGTCTTGTCTGGTCATCTAGTGTTAATAAAACCACTAAAAAGAACGAAAAAACAAGACATTGCAGTCCAGACCCACTCTATAATGACTCTTTCTGGGCAATTGGAGTCGTATAATAGTTCTATTATGGGTCCCGACTAAAACATTACATGGGTCACCGGATCCAGTCGTCTATCATTCTCCCTTCCACTTCCTCTCTCTACATTCTACTTGAAAAACCCTCCTTCCACCTCTTTCTCTCCTTTGCATTCATCCCATTCACTCACTCCTGCGTTCCATTTCCTACATAGACCTATATTTTCAAAATAATCTCTTCGAGTCCTTTATTTTGATGCTCCACTTCATCATTTTCTAATGATATCTCACAATGTTAAAATCCTTTCACTCGTTTAGTCTCTAGAAGAGAACACAGAAACTCAGATTTTTTTCATCATATGTCGAAAACTTTGAGACATAAAATAAAAATATATTTTGAAATGTGAAGATCAAGCCCTTTCATATGATATGTCACTTGACCTAGTAACCCCACTTTGAAATTTTGGACCCCCACTCCGGCCCCTTTTGCAATGAAAATAAAAATATTTTTGGACTTGTTGAACAAGCATTCTTTATAACTGTTCCAAATTTCAAGTCGATAGCATAAGTAGTTGCTGAAATAAGCAAGTGTGACAGACAGACAGACGAAGTCGCTCTATAAGGGTTCCTTTTTTACCATTTTGGTACGGAACCCTAAAAACTATAATATTTGGAGTTATATCTAAATAATTGATCGAAACAGAAAGGCATCAACAATGGTAACACTTAAAATTGGTAGTAAAACAGATACGATGAACATAAAAAATATTACCAGCCGAGAACTCGAACGCAAACCATGGCAAACGAGGTCGTAAAGTTACGCAATGGCATTTTGCGGTTGCTACCATCGATTCACCAAGGGGTTTATAACATGAACTACATCTTATTCTTATCTCACTAGTTTAGAAAATCACAACATATCTACCTAACCTATATGTTTTTACAGGATAGATGTATTTTGTAGTACTAGATATATCTACTTTACCGTGGTTCGAGATTTCTTCAGGTCGGGATAAATGCTAGAGTAAGATAGTTCATAAACTCCTACTTTTTGCTGTATCACGAAAACTAAGCTAACATTAAATATCTATAATATACCTAACCCGTTAGATCTTTTCGTTAGTTTCAACCTGACATTTAATGCTTTTTATACGAGAGTCTTTATTAGATTTATGTCCCATTCAGGTCAGTCTACATCGATGCACTTATTCAGTGTGAAGTGGCCACTAGAGTATAATGACTGCTATAGTGGCGATGAGCACCACGACATCACCAAAGACTTCGCTTGCCAAGCTCGTGTTGTATCCTAAGCCGAAACCGTTCAAGATTATGGTGTTAGGCCAGTCTGGAGTTGGGAAATCAGGTAAATAAACAAATGTGAAAGATACGAAGTTAAGTTTACAGTCGATGATATAGCATGGCCCCTAGTCTTTCCCTGAAAAGTCTTCCTTACATAGGTATTACATAAACAACGTTTTGATAAGATTATTGAACCTCAGAGTGTCGAAGCTCATATGCTCGATGTGCGCCTACTCGAAAGTCTATAGGTTCGAATTCTATACCGTCTTGTAAGTAGGTACCTATGTTAGCTATACTTATACTTCCAATATACCTATGTTATACTTCCAAGGCCTTACCATCTTCAATATTTATATTTAACATCACGAAAATCAAATTGGCGTTAATAATTTAATCTTTAGGTAATTTCAGCTCTTGTGGTTAGATTCATTACGCGAAGATTCATCGGCGAATACGACCCCAATTTAGAGAAGATCTACGCATTCCAAACCGTCATTGATAACGAGATGGTTTATTTTGAAATATTGGATTCCGCCGGGGACTCACATGTAAGTCTTGTATCACACTGATATAACATTGTGTTGTGTATTTTTATTTGTCATGTTATTAATTACAAACATACATGTTGGACATACTGAATATTTTTTTTTACGAATAACCTTTTTCTTTTAATATAATAATACGAGTAATATCATAATATACGCACCAAGTACCTATTACAAGCTAAAAAAATACAGAAAAAAAAAACATTTCAAACCGTAGCGTAGTCTAAACATTTTTTTATAAAACCTCATTACGCACGAAATCTATCTCTTATCACTCAATTTTCTACACATATTCATCTATATCTAAACAAACTGATGTTGATATTGTAATACTTAGTATGAAAATAAATAGATACGAATACGATGATTCATGAATGTATTTTTATTGTACTCAGGAAAGTGAATACGCGAATCTCGAGAGCAACATACGGTGGGCGGAGGCGTTCATTCTAATGTATTCGGTCACGGACAAGTGTTCCTTCGACGAGTGCCACCGGCTCAAATTCCTCATCAACTACAATAAGAGGAGACGCCGACTCGCTTCCTCTATGAGGGTTAGTCACGCACAAATAAGATGTTCTAAGAAAAGTACCTACTTACTAATCTTTTCTTAAAACATCTATAAGCAATCAAGAAAAGATTTATCGCTTATCAGAGGGTTAAAAGAAAAAACCTTAATTAACAATGGTATCATCGCTAACCATCATCTTCCTAGATGGTTATAAAGGTACACCCAAATAGTTACTTCCTTAATTTGCAATCAATTTAGATATAGGTCATCGGTAAGGTCAGATTCTTTCAATCAACCATAATGCTAAGCTATTTGCGTCCTTCGAACTGCGTGTTGAATAGTCAATCAATTTTATTACTTTCCGTGATAGAGATCGATAATAATGCACATCAAATCAAAGTGTCTGAAGGCGAAAATCTAATTAATATAAAATAAGGAAAGAAAAACTAATCAAAGTCAATAAATCGACAAAATGTATGGAACAGCATTTTTTTAGGGTTCCGTAGTAAAACTAGGAACCCTTATAGTTTCGTCATGTCCGTCTGTCCGTCTGTCTGTCCGTCTGTCACACCCTCGTCAAATCTACAGTTCATAACCAATTTGAATGAAACTCCGCAAGTAGATGTCTTGTATGTGCCGCCATAAAGACCTGTAGTGAAATCACAAAAAAATAAAATAATTAGGGGTGGCCCCCATACATGAAACTGAGGGATGAAAAAAAAATTACGCGCACCCCTTGGTGTGGGGTATCGTTGGATAGGTCTTTGAAAATAACATAAAGGTTTCTAAATGACTTTTTTGTTTAAGCGCATATTTAGTGAACTACAAGCTCCGAAACTCGTTAAAAATGGGTCCCCCCTGTAATTTTCCAACGACGTTATCTAAAAATGTGAAAAAAATCAAGCTTATAGCATCTAATAAATACACTCGATTAAAATTAGTTTGAACAAGATACGTCAATAACTTTTTGAAATATTCACTATTTTCAGTTTTGAGTTTGAGGACCGCAAAAATAACAAAATAAAAATGTTATGAAGTACAAATATACATATATTATTATATTTGCGGTCAGAAGACTGAAATACTTCTTGAAATATTTCTTGACACATTGCATTTGCATTGCATTAAAATTATTTTTTTTATAAAAACCCGACTGCGGTCTGCCCTACGTCTTATCTGTTGTTATAGACCCACGAAAAAGAAAAGGAAAACAAGATATTGCAGTCGGGACCCAGTGTTTCCGGGTAATAGTCATATAATGGGTCCCGACTGCAATATCTTGTTTTCCTTTTCTTTTTGGTGGGTCTATAACAACAGATAAGACGTAGGGCAGACCGCAGTCGGGTTTTTATAAAAATTTTAATTTTCTATTTTTTATAGAATATGGTTGAAGTTTTACTCTCTCGATTGTGCAGTAGGTAGGTACCTCATAATTTTGTGTATTTGCCTGAAGTAGGTTAAAAACCTGTACTTCAAGCTTAAAAGTGCCAACCTATTGTTATAAAATTAACTTTTACAGCTAAAATAATTTAGCGTATAAATACTTAGTTCTATTATATACGTACAAAAAATGGGCTCAGAAATGTAAAAAATCTTTCTACAAACACAAGTTTACTACATGAAATCAATAACCCTAAAAGAAAACTGAGTAGCATCATACTTACTTACCTACTTTCTATTTATAATTTTTTCGACATAAAAGAGTATTTTTATTATATTAATAGTATTTTTATCGATTATTCATTCTGATTATAGGCATTAGTACAGTACAGGTAGATACCTACCACTAAAACACAAGACACTTGAACTGCTAGTAACTGCATACCGCCTCTTTGTTTTCAGGACAGTGCCATAGAAACACCGGTGGTGATGGTGGGAAATAAGGTGGACCAGGTGGGCGACCGCATGGTCACCACCGAGGAGGGCCAGCGGCGCAGCAAGGAGATCGGCTGCGTCTGCTTCCACGAGATCTCAGTCAGAGAAAGTATTGATCAGGCAAGTACCATTAACATTATCCTTGTTGCAGAACAGATTAGATTAGGTAAATGTTTACTAAACATACCCCCTTACTTATAAACGCCTCTTTTAATTTAACCACTGATCAAAGATACAACTATCCTTGTCATTTGTATGACAATGAATAGGGATGACAATTTGACATAAGAGCTGTTTAGTTTAATCATCGTTTATAAGGGAAAAACATAGTACCTATGTCCTTTCCTTTGATTAAACCAATATATTGTTTGTATTTTTTATGAGATTTTCTCGTAGTAGGCGTATTCCGCGTATTATAGAGATTTACCTACAACAACCGAAGCAGGTGGGATACGGTAGCTCAGTGCTTAGAGCGATGCCACGGTGCGATAGAGGTCGTGGGTTCAAATCCCGCCCGTGTCAGTTGTTTTAAATCTCTTTTAATATATTTATTAACAACAAGATATTGTTGATCTTTTGTTCTCGTAACGCCAAACTGATTTAACTTAGGTAACGCTCCTTAAAATTTACCTATGTTATACCTATTTTTAGTTCCTATTTTACTTCCTCTGAAGAAAGGAAGTGTTCTCGAACGCTTTTCTGTTAAACTAGATGCGTAAAGCCATGTCGGAAGCAAAGGATTTCCAATTTTGTTAATATTAAAAATTCCATCGCGTTCCCGACTAGCTCTATGAAGGGGCTACACGAACGCTACAAATCGACTCATAAAACAAACTCTAAAGTAGGTAAGTTCACCACTCAAACTTTCTGCACTGCGTGAGTTTCTGTTTTTAGTATGCAACAAACGACACCTTTGGCTATTCTTGAATGTTATCAAAAAAAGATAATAATTTTGATATAAACAGACAGTGAAACACATAGGTCAACAAATCGTGTAGATAATATCTATTAGATTGTACTTACGTTTTCTACGGCCTTTTTCAGAAAACATTGGAAGAGCGACTGCTTGATATATATCATCTTGGTAAAAATTAAATGTGTCCACAGCACAGTCCACACGAGTGACAGTCAATGCGGTTCAAAACTTCAAATGTGCACACCCCGACGACAAACCAAATCACATTTAATGTCGAAGCATTAACTTATATTAATAATAATACATACAAATCTGAAATCATCTGCTTATTACAATAAAGGCTGTATAGGTAATTTCATTCTCGCCACTCAAAACCCAAAACACAAGAAGGATAAAAAATAAAAGCTTGTAGATAACAAAATAGTATTAACATAGTCATCAATATTATAATAGGTAACGGTACCCAAAAAGTTATACAAGGGAAGTTTGTATCGATCTTGATTTGACTTTTAGTAGGTCCTGTAGGTACTCTGTCATTATGAACTGACTACCTTCAAATGACTGGTACCTACATATAGGGTTGTCAGGCGTTCGGCTGGAGTTGGACATGTTTGGCTTTTTACGGTCGTGTCGGGCCAATTATTTACGTGTCCAGCCTGATCCGCTTCTTTAGCTGGCTCTGACGTCAATCCTCAATTTCGGCTCCTTTATTGAGTCAAGGCTAAATTGGCTCCTAAAAAGCTGGGTATCCTCTCGAAGGTGCGCACTTAAATTGGCAGCCAGATATTCTTGGCTGCGATAGGCATTACCTCAGATCATAGAAGGAGATATGCCATCATAGCAAATTAGTACCGGAACAACTGATGCCACTTTTAGTACATTTTCGACACAATTTCGCCCATAATTAAGCGTTCCTTGTGAATAAAAAGATCTCCCACGCATTAAACATTCCGCACACCCTTAATCTAACACTGTTAATCGTCACTCAACACTAGCACTAAACTAAAACACTGTATTTATACCATCGATCGTGTTCGGTTCGTCGCCAGCGGGTACGTTTTTAATATGAGCAATTTGCTCTAAATCAGGCATCAAGCTCGATAGCGCCTTGGCATTGGCACATCTCCCTTGTTTCTATGATCTGAGGGCATTACAGTTAGCAAAGTAGTAAAAGTGAAAACAATTACTTCTGAATAGTGAACCCAACCCCAGTAACCGAATGGAGATGACTTTGTAGGTTAATAAGTTTTAAAGGAGACTTTAACTATAGAAATTGTATGGTTAATGCCTCCATTATAATTTAATTATCTTTCTGCAACCGACCGTGTGTATATTTTAGTTACTTACTCGACGGCTATGTAAAGTAAGTAATTTAACTTTGCAATCCCACCCAATTTATACGTGAGGCTGTTGCTGACAAGTTCGATTTATTGTGGGGTGAGCCAATACAATTACCATCCGTGTCCTTCAAGGTTCAACTCTTCAAATACAATATTCCGTAATATTATTTGTGTCAACCGCTAGGTATTTTAGAACAAAAGGCAGGTGATCTATGATCTTTATAAAAATGTAAAAATGTACCTACCACTTCCCATCTATTAGGACTTTTTATTAAAGTTTAATCAAGTTTCCGAAGTAGTAGGTACTCTAGGTACCTAACCTACCTACTTTTATTTTAGGTTTATTTTATCAAACGTCTGTTCGATAAAAGCACTTGTAAATAAACAACTTTTTGTAAAAAAAAAAACAAATTGCTATCACTATGTATTTATTATATTTAATTATTATAGGTATAGTACATACCTACTTTAATTATTTATAACGCCGCCCGACTACTCCATTTACCCTGAGCCGGTGTAACATACAATAATTATAAGTCCAAATGATATTCTACAATATTTTTACGACCTACCAATCGGGATGCTTTTTCGTAAAAAAAATCCGTGGAAAATTCTGACCTCTCTTGCAGGCTTGATGGTACCTACCCTTTTAAGGAAACCCCAAATAAGCCAAGTGTTATTCCGAACATTTCATTTTTGTTTTATTTGTGTGGCGCCATAAAAACAAAATAGTAGGTACCTACGGCATACAAAAATACCTTTATTTTTATACTGGAAAAGATTTGCAGTTTCCTGTAAACAAGCAGAATACTGATTCTGTTTTATTTTTATTGTGTACCTCGTAGGTAGGTGTTAGTTATACGAAACAATGGGACAGCTAGTTTTATATCGTTTGTGATAGCAGTCGCGGCGCACACCTTATCCACTCAAGAGGCACTTGAGTGGTTAATGTCCTACGTCCTACCTAACAAGAGTCTTTAAATAAGTGTAGAATACACAAGGTGTAATTTTTGTCACCCACAATATGAAAAGGGATTATTATCTCATCATTATGAACAACTTTTTTGGGCTCAAACCTGAAAACGCGAAAAAAAAATTAATCAGCTGCTCCTGCACATAAATATGAGTGTGGAAATGAACATAAATGTTACATGAAAATGTTTTTGGTGGGATTTTTGTTACTCATGCCAAAACGGCTAAATGGATCTGCCGGTCGATTCTGTAAAAATCTCACCGTGAAAACTTAGGTGAAGTGAGTTTGTTTTTGCTAGGAATTGACACTATTGACAGCTCACTCCACGCTCACTTCACCTAATAAGTTTTCACGGTGAGAGGGTTACAGAATCGCACTGCTGGATGAAATTAGGCACAGAAATAATAGTTTATAGTTATAGTAGATTATAGAACAGGTTTTTTTATCCCGAATCAATGTACGGTTCCCGTGGGATATGAACAAATACACATCAACATTTTCATACGAACGAAGTCGCGGGCAACAGCCTGTATACCTAATAAGTGCACAAGTTTATATTCTACTCTAAAGCTAACGAACCCCAGGCCAAGATGTGACAGATTCCCAGGACGGCTATAAAGTTTATAATTATAAGTATGTCTATTTACAGCATTCGGTTATTTATAGGTAGTTACGAATTTTATGATATTAACAAAGTTGCAGGACCATCGTAAGTCGTAACTGCTAATATTGCCTTGGTCCATAAAATTAACATAATATAGATAACATGTTTGAACTTTTATTATACTTGTGTCGGATAAATTCTCCAAAGGTTAACTGGTACCTAGAGCTAAAGATTTACAAAAGGCCTTTGGTAAAAGCCTTAGACCTTAATCAGTGAACATTTAAACATGTGACTTCTTAATTATCTAAACTCATAGACGACACTTTCTTGGTGTATTTGACTTAATATCCGCGTTACTTCCTAATGTTAAATAAACTTGTGCAGCATAGCACAAAACCACATATAGGTAATTAATTCGTGAGTTACAGACCAATCATTTATTAACGCATGAGCTCGACATGTTCGTATCCAAACCAGGTACCTACTGTAAAACAAAGCTCACCGTAGGTATCCGCCGAGGCGTAGTTTCATAAACTTTAACCAAAAGTGCACGCGGTGCACTCTCTCTGCCCGAAGTACCATAGGTAGGTATTTGGAATGCTATATGTGACGCTGCAGCATCGTTACCCAATGCCAGATACCTGGTTGTACCTCTCTATCAGTTAGACCAGCGTACTACCTGCTCTACCTCTTCCCGTAAGTCTAGAAGTGGACAAGTCTAGAAGTGGCCTACCTACATTGAATCAATATAACTAACATCAATATTGCCGGGTGTGAGGAATGTCAACGCCAGATAGCGTTTGAGAAATGTAGTTTTCATCACCTATGAAGCTGTAGTAGCTGTATTAAATCTTGTAAATGCTGTAACTCAGGTATGGGGTGTATTCCGTGACGCGCGTCGGTTTTGGCGCGTGAGCAGCAAGTGGTCGAGGCGCGACGGTGACCGCCACCCGGCGGCGCTGGGCCGGCCGCTGGCGCGGGCGTCTTCTGATACCACGCCGGACACCAACGCGGCACCACCCTTCTGTAAGTTTAGAAACCCTGAAACCTGCTTGACGTAGTGCGTAGGTACAATAATATGTCGAATGTAGGAAAGAAGAGAGTAAAACGCAATTTAAATAAGCCCACTGCCCAATGCGCTGTGATATTTATGGAGATCGATAGTAGTAGGACATTATCGCCCCCTTTACCTCTTGTTTTGGGACAGCCCCGAAAAGTTTTAATTGTTATAATTATGCATATTGTCTGACCAAGTCGCCTCGTTAGTCACAGCTTGTAAAATTCAACATCACAGGATTTTAAAATGAATGGTCTGCTTACACTGAACAATCACCTAGTAAAACCTTTTCACCGACTAGACCCGTGGGAAATTATAATTCCATGAGAACAATTTCCTCTCATTACTAAAATTGTAATACGCGGAAAGAAAGACAGAAAGATCTCGAAATTGGAATGCCTTTCGACTAGGTACTGCATTATTCCAAGTTTTCGTAAACCCCTCGGGATTTCCCGAATGGATTACGCGGTTTATCATGTATATGAACTACTAACACTACATGTTCACTACAACCTTAGGATATAATATTTTAGGGACTTATTATCTCGGTTATAATAATGCGTCCGGTTTTAGGGCGGCGATATATGGGTTATATGGGACCCTTGGGAATGGTACGGTATCGCTCGAACCTACTGGACGAAAATCACCTGAGATATAACGAATATCGAGAAATTCCAAAGTAGGTTTGAAGAGCGTAAATAAAAGAAAGTATAGGTAGTAGTAGTACTCCTATGACCTGATGTAACAACGAATGAGTGATATATACCTACTAGGAATTAAAAACTTTATAGAACTCATTATCATAAAATCTTGAAGCTTGTTCATTTTAAATTTTAACCTGTGGAGCTGTAAATAGGTTTGTGAAAAGCAGCTTAGATTACTCTGAAGTATTTCCGAATATGTTTTACTGTCCATTCAACCATCTGTAGTCTGTACTAATGCATCTAAATATAAATTTTGCATGGAACACAAGTAGCAATATGAGATTTTAATAACACAGGCACAAGGGAAATAGATACCTAAGGAAATGTAATCACAGGAATAGGCACGCTACCTACTTATCATTTTATTATTACACACAAACTTAAATTCCCTAATAAAAAGATGTACCTACCTACTACTCAACGAACGGGTTAAAAAACGTTGTTTTTTTCCTTTACAATTTACATTATGCACCTATTAGGTACGCTATCTGGAATAAAACGTAAAATGCGTAAACTTGATTGCGCTGAAGTAAATCCTTCTGTCCTAAATCAAATCTGTATTTCATTGGGTTTTGTTAAGGCTTAACAAATAAACAATTTATGACCGACTGTTGTCAAGTATTTAAAATAAGTTTAAAATAATAATACTCTACGTTTTGGCCAGTGGCGGAGAGCTCTTTCATCGTTTAGAAACTTTTAATTTTAGGGTGTCAAATTTTCTTTAGAGACTTTTCTAATGACCAGCCTTTATTGATACCTAGAGATTGGTGTAAACAAAACGATCCGTATTTGGAACATAGGACTGAACCGTTTTATCCTCTGCACTAAGTAGATTAAATAAAACTTCAAATTACTTTCCGAACACGTTTTTTTCCTAAATTAATTTGAAATAATCGGTAGCCAGAAATAAATGCTCCGTAAAAATGAAAGTAGAATAAAATTTACTCATTCAATTCAATCTAGAGCTATCCTGTACAGAGTTCTTCAACTAACTGCTGATTTTTTACGTTTTTAGGGTTCCGTACCAAAATGGTAAAAAAAAGTTGTTCAACTTTATTGCAAATGAAAAAAATCCAAAAATATTTTTATTTTCATTGCAAAAGGGACCGGAGTGGGGGTCCAAAATTTTAAAGTGGGGTTACTAGGTCAAGTGACATATCATATGAAAGGGCTTGATCTGCACATTTCAAAATATATTTTCATTTTATTTTATGTCTCACAGTTTTCGACATATGATGAAAAATTTCCAAAAAATACCATTCCCCCCCCCCCTTATCTCCGAAGTTTGCGGGGCGAAAAATCTGAAATAAATAGGGTTGATAGGAATTGACCCAAATATGGCACCAAAAATAAAACGATGTTCCTAACTAGTACAGTTTTTTCAAAATCATCAAAATTCCTTCACAAACAAACTTAGTTATGCGGTCCGGATTTTTTCACTTTATACGTCTAAATATGATACGGAACCCTCGGTGCGTGAGTACGACTCGCACTTGGCCGGTTTTTTTTTATATGTCCCGCTTTCGACAAAAGAATCCCGCTTTTTTTACTCAAAAGGTTTCAAAATCCCGATTTGCGCAAAAAAAATCGGGCAATGCTGAATAAAACATAGGTATAAGTATCGGCAGGGATCTTAATCACAGATCGCGAATGTACATTTTTGGCCCAATAGACATAGACAGTTGACAATACGTAACAGAGAATAGTCCAATAGACAACGAGCATCGACTGACGAACCAATCACGTGCAGTCTCGGCGCCCCCCGTCTTCTTTATTCCGCCAAAGAGACCGAAAAATCAGCTAATGCGCAGTTGACGTTTGTGATCAAGACTGGTGCCGCTAGTTATACCTAGTAATTATTCCATTCCATATGAGGATCCTGTTTCAGTCATACCTGCCAGATGTGGCCAATAGGTACAATATTTATATCAGAATGTTTTTTTTTAAATACTCAATACGAAATATGTATTTTCCAGGTCGTCGATGGACAGAGATGGAGCTAGACGAAGAAGAAGAAGTGTGCGTAGGTCGCAGCGACTCCACGTCATCATCAGGTCGCTCGGAGTGCGGCGACGAGTTCCGAGCGCGCGCCAGCACAGACTCCCGCCTCCCGCCGCGACCCGCAAGACCCCGACACCCCTTACCAACTCGCCCCTTCCCGACCCCCGTCAGAAGAATGAGCGTCGCTATGAGAGGGAACAATGCTAGCACATATTGAAGCACAACTGCTTTGTTACACGACCAAACTTAATATTATGAGTACATACTATATGTACCTACTCCAGTGTAATATGTGTATAACTGAAACTATGTCAGATGCCTGAATATGTCCGTCGACGTTTTGGATGACAAACTGACCTAGCTCAGTTGTACTGTATCTGAGTACGATGTGAAACTGTTTTACAATATTTATTTAATAAGTTACCATGTTCGTAAGTAGGTATAAATCTATACATAAGCGTTAATTGCCAAACGTCCCACTTTTAACGCCTAATATATCATGTCCCGCGCGGGACGCCTTTTTGGTTAAATCACGCTTTTTTAAAATCGATCTATTTTATATTTTATCAATCTATCCTACACTAAGTTGCAGAAAAGGTCATTAAGTTTTAAAGGAGACTTTAACGATAGAAATTGTATGGTTAAAGTCTCCTTTAATTATCTTTCTGCAACTGACCACTAGTCTAATTTAATTTTGTCTTGAGCTTAGTTCTACCTATAAGAGCCGATTTCACCATCGTCAGATAACATTTACATCCAAGGAATAAAATTGAGATTTGACAGATTTTGTATAGAAAATCTGTCAAAAATTTAAAATTAATCCTTGGATAAAGTTATCTGACGTTGGTTAAAAAGTCATGAGAAAAATACATGGATACTTTTTGTAAAAAAAAATCATTTTTCGATGTTTATTCAATAATGCGTATTATTGATTTAATAAACATGGGTTGTTCCACTTTTATCCATCAAAACCAAAACACGCTTTTTTTTACTCTGAAATATTAGGTCTTTACCTATGAAATTGCCGTTCTGCAGTACTGGCCATTTCAAATCAAAATAATTTTTGTTTGGCTAAGAATTCTAATTTCAAATTAATTTTATTTTAAAAACATGGTTTTTTTTTCCAAAAGTAGTCATTTGTTTATTGATTAGTGTTACATTTTCATCGCATTTCAATCTTTTTCGTCATCATGGATACGTTAAAAATTCGAGTAATTATGGAATACGAGTACCGTCGTGGCAGCAACGCGCACAAGCGGCACGCAACATCAACGACGTTTACGGAGCTAACACTACAAACCAACGCGCCACCTGTTATTGGTTTGCTCGCTTCCGTTCTGGAAATTTCGACCTGAAAAATGAACCTCGCGGTCGTCCGAAGACTTTGGTTGACAATGACGAATTAAAGGTGATTGTGGAAGCTGATGATACACAATCTACGGCTGAATTAGCAGCAGCTTTCGACGTTAGCGTCAAAACAATATTGGTCCATTTGCGTCAAATTGGCAAGGTAAAAAAGCTTGACAAATGGGTGCCCCACGAACTCACACAAAGCTGCACACAAATGAAGGAATTTTGAACCACATTGTTACCTGCGAAGAGAAATGGATTCTGTTTGATAACCGCAAGCGCTCAGCAAGTTGGTTGGATCCTGCTTCAGCACCTAAACAATGCCCTAAACGAAAACTTACCCCTAGAAAAGTGATGGTCACTGTTTGGTGGTCTAGCGCCGGTGTGATTCATCACAGCTTCTTACCAAACGGGGTGAGCATTACTGCAGATGTGTACTGTGAAGAACTGAACACAATGATGAAGAAGCTGGCACATCTCCAACCAGCATTGGTCAATCGCTCGTCTCCACTGCTCCTGCACGACAACGCGCGACCTGATACTGCACAGCAGACGGTCTCCAAGTTGCAAGAACTGGGGTTGGAAGCTCTCCGTCATCCGCCCTACTCACCAGACCTTGCGCCTACAGACTACTACTTTTTCCAGAATTTGGATAACTTCTTGGCGGGAAAAAAATTCAATACCCGAGAGGCAGTACAAAATGCCTTTGAAGCTTTTGTTGCCTCCCGTCCAGCTGATTTCCTTAAGAAGGGCATCAATAAACTGCCACTGCATTGGCAAAGATGCATTGATTGCATGGGTGATTACTTCGATTAATACAAATAAAAAATACATGAAAAAAATTAGTTTAAATTTTTTCATACAAAACGGCAATTTCATAGGTAAAGACCTATTATTAAAAGTCCCGCCTTAACTATACTTATAATATATCTGTAGAGAGGTCAATTCTGTACATGAAATATATTTTCAAAATAACTATCAGGGGGTGATTAGTGATCGATACTGATGCCAAAAATGCAATCAGTAAAATTTTTGTCTGTCTGTCTGTCTCTCTGTCTGTATGTTCCTTATAGAAACAAAAACTACTCGACGGATTTTAACGAAACTTGGTACAATTCTTTTTCATACTCCTGGGCAGGTTATAGTATACTTTTCATCACGCTACAATCAATAGGAGCAGAGCAGTGAAGGGAAATGTTGGGAAAACGGGAGAAGTTACTCCATTTTTAAAGCTTCCGTCGCGTGTGCAGCCTTAATGGTTAAAGCTACATAGAAATCATGTATGACGGAAATGTTTTACATAAAATTATCTAAAAAAAAATATCCCACAACAGCATACGTCTATCTTTTATGGTTGACTCACAATGACACGTGTAACTCCCGATAGCTTAGCAGTTCGGAGCTTTCTGATTGTATTTGTTTACTCTTACGTTTATAATACTCTCACTTATCCCTAATTAAAAAAAGTTAACATTATTACCTATTCAATAAAAAAAGAATCATAGAAATAGGTATAGAAACGAAATACGCTAATAAGCCATCGCGCCGTCGCGCGTGAATACTGAATCATGCTATAAGTATTATTTTTGTGTAACGGTTGCCGCGCTCGACGCGGGATGGGTTAGTGGTGATGAATTTGCGGTATTGCTGTAATCGCGTGTGTTTATGTCACTCAAAATAGAAAAATAAAAAACTATTCACCCCCTCGGGGGTAAAACAGCTCTTCTGCGGGGGTAATAAGATTGATAATCTTTTATACAAATAAATAAAATTGAAGTGTCTGTTTGTACTGTCATGTTGTTGTAGGTACTGTTATGAACCGGAGAGTGATATAATGGTAGTTAAAGTTTACTCCTGAGGTACGTTCCCATGGGATGATTTCCGACGTCCACGCGGGCGAAGCCGCGGGCGAAAGCTAGTCAAAAATAAATCTGGCAACGCTGGTATACAATGATACTTATAAGATAGCCAAAACAAATACAAAATTAACTTACATTTGTACAACCTAACAAGAAAACCGCAAACTTGTGGTACCGAAACCTCAGAACATACAAACAAGAAGATTATGTTATCATGGCAAATTAGGACGGGAACCGCACTGTCACTACTTTTAAAGCAGTGTGCGTTAAAACTCAAACGTTCCTTTGCCACACACCCTCAATCTAACACTGTTATTCGTCACTCACCAGTATCACTCACACTAAACTACCAAATTAGAACACTCATCGATTGCGTTCGGTCCGTCCAGCAACATAGCGTCACAAGCTCAATAGCAGCTTGGCACATCTCCCTTGTTTCTATGTCCTGAGTGGTAAACTCTGTTTTTCTGTTGTTACCTATAGGCAGAGGTACCTCATGGTTAATGCATCGACCGTTTAAAAAAACAATATTAAATTTATATACTAAGAAACTCTGTTATGGTGCGGTTAAATGGGCTAGTTTTTTAATCATTTTTGCATTGTATAGCCGAGTTGAGATCTATATCGTGAAACTCAGTAGAACAATTGTCCCAATCTTGCAGTACAGCCTACAGATATTGCAATGAAATTTAATGATGGTACATACATATGTTCTACTGAGTTGCACGATAGAGATCTCAAGTTACGGCTATACAATTGCAGCAAGAAATTGCCAAAAAACTAGCCCGTTTGACCGCACCTTTAGGCTACGCATGAAAATCGGCTGTGAAATGATTTTACATTTTACAAGATTGCTTTTGATAAAACAATGTATAGAATCGATTTCGAAACCCAGTTTACCTATCCTCATCTGTTCCTTCAGGTTTGGGTAGTAACATAGTCTTTTCACACAAAACAAATCATGAAAATATCTTAAGCGATTTGAAAGTGATTACGTTTTTATGTTTTGGGTAGACAGTAATTCATGAAAATATTCACAGGTACGATTGATGTATATATGTTCTAGTTTAACATAAAAAAATGCACAACTAACCTGCATTATTTGACGGCGAAATAAGAGATTTAAAACTTGAGATTTACGGCCGTTACCATTTACCGTCGCCTTAATGTGCGATTTTACCTAAGTATCTGCTAGAAATTTTTTGTAGAACATTTTTTTTTTAGTTGGTCATCCATGATTCAGGGATGGGCAATTGCACCCATAACCCCTCCCCCTTCCTCCCCCCACTTCCCTAGTATCCGTGCCTGCATAGTCGACAGTTTTTATAAATCCGTAACTAAAAGTGGTCGGTGCCTGCTGTACTTACACTTTGATTATTTTTAAGAGTTTCATAATAACTACATAACAAAAAAGTTTTACTGTGCTACTTGAATCATTATACACAATCTAAATTAGACTGTGATGTTCATTTTTTCAAAGAAAATTCTGCTGCCACCTGCTACTATAAACATAGTAGGTAGGATAAATAAGCATAACATGGCTTTAAAATGTTTCAAAAAAAAAATCGCAAAAATTTACATTTAAAATGTATAGATGGTGATATCATATCGATGTCCTTCTACCTGCAAAGGTAAAAACATTGAGTTGGAGTCTGTAATTAGTCTCCGATAGACGTCACCAACGCTCCTAAGAGGCGTGAAAAGAGGTTTCCAATTACAACTGATTCAGACACGACACTGTAGCTCAGTGGTTAAGAGCGTTGCCCCGGTTTTAGGCAGAGGTCGCAGGTTCGATTCCTGCCTGTGTCAGTTTTTGGGAATGTCTTATGTATTTAATAACAACATAATAGGTAATCGTAAAAAAATATTTACAAATTACCTACTGCTAGTTATTTACCTATGGTATGCTATAATAAGTACCTAATATCGATAAGATAATGTACCTGATTATGTAAATGTCAGATGTTAACTTAAGGCGACGGTAAATGGTACGGTAAATGTAAATCTCAAGTTTTAAATCTCTTATTTCGCCGTCAAATAATGCAGGTTACAACATATATACATCAATCGTACCTGTGAATATTTAACTATTGTAGTAAAATACTTAATGAAATAAATTCATGAATTATTGTCTACCCAAAACATAAAAACTTTCAAATCGCTTAAGATATTTTCATGATTTGTTTTGTGTGAAAAGACTATGTTACTACCTATAATATTGCCTTTTCCTTTTTTTTGATTTTAGATACTAAAACGTAATAATACGTCTAATTCGGCACAGCGCGCTTCTTGATAGGCGAGTCGTATTGCTCGCTGGACGTATGTCGCGTTGCTTGAGCTCAGCGCAGAACACTCAAGCTATACCACCCAAATCAAGGCCGTTGGCAGTTATCAGCGCCTTAAACATGATTTGAAAATATTTAACACAACATTCTATTATTTTTATTGTCCTACACAGCCTCTCTATTCTGTCCCGATTTCCCGACACCCTTTGTGTATTGATGTGGAACTGTGGAACAGTCGAACTATACAAAACGATCTGCCTGTCTATTCTGTCCCTATTTCCCGACACGCCGCGTGATATCACCGCGAGAATTGCCAATTTATTTGCGAACGTTCGAGGGAGAATGTCACGGTGAGATTCTCGCTCGAACGTTCGCAAACAAATTGGCAATTCATTTGCGAACGTTCGAGGGAGAATGTCACGGTGAGATTCTCGCTCGAACGTTCGCAAACAAATTGGCAATTTATTTGCGAACGTTCGAGGGAGAATGTCACGGTGAGATTCTCGCTCGAACGTTCGCAAACAAATTGGCAATTTATTTGCGAACGTTCGAGGGAGAATGTCACGGTGAGATTCTCGCTCGAACGTTCGCAAACAAATTGGCAATTCTCGCGGTGATATCACGCGGCGTGTCGGGAAATAGGGACAGAATAGACAGGCAGATCGTTTTGTATAGTTCGACTGTTCCACAGTTCCACATCAATACACAAAGGGTGTGTGACAGGGAAAATCTTCCAACATTTGATTTCATTTCACCCGTAAAGATCAAACATAACACTTCCGAACCTGAGCGACCTTCCAGCAATCGCTTCATTTCAAAATATACTTATTTGTTATTTGTGTTTATTTGATTTCATTGGCGGATTATGTAGGTCAGTAGGTATTTATTATCTGTAAGCTCCTTTTTTTACAGATATATAAGTACAACATATAAATAAATATAAGTATAGGTATTACATAATATTTTTTTGGACCAGCAGCCAGCACCAAATTCATGGAAATTTAATATTATACGTTACAGCTATACATCATTATCTATCTACTTAGATATTTTTTAACCGATTCCAAAAAGGCGGAGGTTCTCAATTCGACTCTATTTTTAGGGTTCCAAAGCTCAAACGGAAAAACGGAATTTATAATATAACTAAATACTTAATTAAGTTTGTACGGAACCCTCGGGGCACGAGTCCTACTCGCACTTGTCCAGTTATTTTTTGGTATCGTGTCACTCAAAATAGAAAAATTATAAAACTTCAAAAAAGTTAAAACCGCCTTCAGGAAAATCGCATTAATGCTGTGATAACAGTTTCGGAGATCGGTGCCGAATCAAACCAAATCAAAAATCAAAGTCATTGACTTGCGAAACTGCTTTTTTTTTTTTTTGAGGATGGGAAATCATCAAATGACCCCTCCCGCTCTGGGCGGAGCGGAAGGGAGTGTCAGACTCTTACTGACTAAAACCCACCCGTGTTCCTTCCTTAGCCCTTTTGTCCGGGTCAGCGGTATCCCTTCCGGACAATCCCGCTTTTGCGAAACTGCTTGACACAACATTATTATGATCTTTTGAACGCAGTTGTAACTTTTTATTAATTTTTTCTTATATCCAAACCAGATTCCCGGAAGTGACGTAGCCGCGCAGTAGGACTGATGACCCCTAGGTATTCTTTGTTTGTTTAACCAAATGGTCAGTGATTTGGGGTTACAGATATGGGTCATATAAATTGATAAATAAATGAGCCATTAAATGGCGAGGAATGTTTCCTTCAAGAACATTATGATAACGTATCACCCTTATTTTTATTAATAAAATTATGTTCCCTCTATCCGTACTTCAAACAACTACATTAACATAACAAATGACTAATGCCCGGTTCCTATATTCAACGGATCGTCATGGTATGAAAGCTACTATCCGTTTTTCTAGAACCGACTACGAGTCGTAAATACCGTTCCACAATTTACTTTCTATACCTGCTATTGACGAACATATGTTGGTCATTGAAATACCGAGTCCTCTTCACTCACGTTTCGTTTTAAGTAAAATTAAAATTTAATAATACAAAAATCAAGACAAAATATGTTAGATTTACATACGAATAGTTCTTTAAGTTTTGTAAGATGTGTAAATAACTATACGATCGCAGGCATCTGCGTGTTATTTTTTAATTTTCTTACCAAATACAATAGAATGCAGCGTACACAACAAGAACGGAACGTTATAAGTTCAGCGTGCGAACTGACATTTGGCATCAAAAATGTTTCTTCGGTTCTGCATCTTTTCTTTACGGATAATCAATTAGCTCGCTGATAATACGGTTGTTTGTTGTGGCCAAAAATTATATAGTTATAGTGTAGTACAATACCTATAAATATACAGTACATACAGTTCCAGTAGTGTTCCAACAAAGTAGCAGTCATTGTTTGAAATGGATAATATAAATGGATAATATATTTATCTTATATGTGGATAAATTTCAAGAAGTAACTGTTCAGTAGATTCTTTATCGAGTTGAAATCTTACTTGAAATTCGTAAGAATCCAGCGTTGTTAAATAATCTACTCTTTCTTTATATATTCTAACGCGCCTATTATCTTCTTCTGAATCAGTCTCACTGGAGTTTGATATAATATCGAACACTTCTCTATCACTATCTGAACTCGACATTTCAAAATTAAAAAGCGAAAACAGTGAAATACATTAGAAACTTTGCTCCTAACCACACTCTAACCGACCGAAATTGACGGGTAACCAAATGACATAACGAATAGTAATCTTGACAGTTTACTGACGTTTAAAATATTTATAGGAACACTCCAAACACTCATCTCCGTACAATACGCTTACCGTCCGTTACCGGTAACCCTCCCATCCGTTAGTAGCAAGCCGTCAGTAAGTTGCATAACGAGTCGTTTTTTATAGGAACGGTTTTAGTTTACGGCTCGTCTAAAAAACTACTATTCGTAACTAAAACGGATCGTTTCTCAAATATAGGAACCGGGCATGAGTGATGTGTGGACGAAATACCATCTAGTACCTAGGTTCCTAACCTTGGGGTATATATAATAGTAAGGCTGGCAATAGCCAGGTAATTTTTATTAAATAAGTAATTTAAAAAAATATAAATTAAAAAGCCCGACCGCGGTTTGCCCTATGACTTGTAAAACCACAAAAAAAAAAAAAAAAAAAACCTGACTGCCAAAAAACAACTAAAAAGTTCAAAACAAGAGCACTTTTCAATCAGTCTGATGCAGTTGGTGGCAATTATTTGTGTTAAATCTTAGATTTTATGCCACCAACTGCATCAGACTGCTTGAAAAGTGCTCTTGTTTTGAACTTTTTAGTTGTTTTTTGGCAGTCGGGGTTTTTTAATTTTTAATTTACTATTTTTATTTTTCACTTTTTAGTTTTTAATGTTTGTTGTTGTTGTTATGTTTTCGTAATCTTCTTTTCGAGCCCTTCATTTTGATACCCCACATGATAGGTTTTGAGGATAAGTAAGAATTAGCGAGAATGATTGCTTTGTTAAACAACTTTAAATCGTTATATATCCTAAACTATTATTTAAAATGAAAAATGATAAAAGGAACCTAAAGATGATTTTAAAATACCTATTCAACGACACCCCACTTGACATAGTTCAACAACTTTTTTTTTTTCATTTTGACAATATGGCGTCTGGTTGTCGCTGTGGTGAATTTTGATTACTGTTATGTCTTTAGTGACACTCGCAAGGTTAAGACGAATCGATTGACGTAAGAATTATTAAAATCGGCCTACGCATTTGGTCTCTAGAACGCCACATAGAAACAAACATACATACATAGACTGATAATAAACACATTACCCTCCTTTGCGTCTCGCAGTCGGGTAAAAAGAAAACAATGCGGATACAAATCAATACATTAATTCATGAACTATTTATGCAATTTATTGTGATCAATAAAGACTATGTTGTTCGCGTGATAAAATGGGGGGGGGGGGGTAAAATGAGTTCCTCTTAGTGGCCATGTAGTGGGCATAGGGGTAACAAATATGTACCTGCACTAGAACAGTAAAATGCATGCGAATACAAAAACACTGAACCTTCAGGAAAATTACTCATCTTAAGGTCAAAATGATACGCCGCGTGCACCCATTACTTTTATCATATTACCTATCTAACGGTATTTCATTTGTTTACATTTTCACATGAAAACAGCTCTCCCTGACCCCTAGTCCCCTCGAGACAAGATTAGAACCGATCGTCGATCGCTGCCAACGCGACTTACACGCCATTACGTTATTGAAACGTGTCTGTGTTAGATATAATGACCACAGCTAAATAACGCTACACTTAGGTAGTGTTGTATTCCTGTGGTGAGTAGGGTCGCCAGAGCTCCTGAGCATGTGCTGTGTTGACAGTGGGGGACCTGCTTGTGGGTAAGCAGTCGGCACATCGAAAGAGTCGGCAACGCGCAAGTGATACTCAGTGTTGCAAGCGTTTCATAGGCTAGGGTAACAGTTTACTGAGCAGTTTACCATCAGGCCGACCGTACGGCTGTTTATCATCACCATCATATTAAAAAAAGATAAATCTTTTAAACGCAAAGCTATTGACTATCTGAGCTGCACTTGTCGTTGTTATCAAAAATACGCGTACACTCTCTTTTTACCCGGCTGCGGCGAAGCCCAAAAGTAATTAAGTATGTATGTATTTCCGTTTCTGTGTTGTTCCTAGAGACTAAACGAGCGGACATGGATTATGGACAAAACCAACTTGGCGGATTTTAGTTGCCTTTAAGTGGAATCGTAAGAAGAAAAAAAACTAAACAAGTGCGAGTATGCCTCGCGCCCTAAGGGTTCCGAAATATGATCATAGATGGCGCTACTGCATACTTCCAATGGCGCTATCTATGAGCAGATGGCTCCACTTATGGTCCGGTGACTGACGGCGGACAACAAAGTGATCCTATAAGGGTTCCGTTTTTCCTTTTGAGGTACGGAACCCTAAAAAAGACATACCTAGTCACGTGAGGTGTCAAAATGAGAGAGACGATTACGAATAAATAATATGTTACATAACCCTTTGACTGTCACTAATGAGACACAATTGATTTTTTTGTTCCACACCTGAATCAGGTTTCTCGACAGATGAACTAATATATATCTTACATTAAAGACTTAAAAATGAAAAATAATAAAATCAAAATAAAACCTGACCTTAGTTTGCCCTAATTATCTCGTGTAAAAAAAACCATTAAAAAGAAAAAGAATACAAGACATTGCAGTCGGGACTAGATATTACCCGGAAACAGTGGGTCCCGTCCCGACTCCCGACTGCAATGTCTTATTTTCTTTTTCGTTTTTAGTGGTTTTATTTAGTACACGAGATAGGTATGACGTAGAACAAACCGCGGTTGGGTTATAATTTTTAGGGTTCCGTAGTAAAACTAGAAACCCTTATAGTTTCATCCCATCCGTCTGTCCGTCTGTCCGTATGTCACACACTCGTCAAATCTACAGTTCATAACCAATCTGTATGAAACTTCGCAGTTAGATGTCTTCTGTAAGCCGCCATAAAAGCCTATAGTGAAATTACGAAAAACAAAATAATTAGGGGTGACCCACATACATGAAACTGAGGGATGAAAAAAAATATTTGCGCGCACCCCTTCGTGTGGTATCGTTGGATAGGTCTTTGAAAATAACTTAGAGTTTTCTAAATGACTTTTTTATTTAAGTCCATATTAAGTGAACTAGGAGCTCCAAAAGTCGATAACAATGTGCCCCCCCCCCTGTAATTTTCCAATCGCTTAATCAAAAGATCTGAAAAAAATCAAGCTTATGGCATCCAATAAATACTCTCGATTAAAATTGGTTTGAACAAGATACGTCAATAACTTTTTGAAATATTCATTATTTTCAGTTTTGAGTTTGACAGCCGCAAAAATAAGTTTGTATCTCATAATAATATTATGAAATACAAACTTATATTTGCGGTTGAAAGACTGAAATACTTCTTGCTACGAAACCCTAGACTGAGCCTGGTCCGGACACGCTCTTGCCCGGGTTTTTTTTAAATTAGTTATTTTTCTCGCCTCTATCTGAGATACCTACTCATGTATAAAAAACGATTTTTAGGGTTCCGTACCAAAATGGTAAAAAAGGAACCCTTATGGTGCGACTTCGTCTGTCTGTCTGTTTGTCTGTCTGTCTGTCTGTCTGTCTGTCTGTCTGTCACACCTGCTTATTTCAGCAACTACTAAAGCTATCGACTTGAAATTTAGAACAGTTATAAAAAATGCTAGCTCAACTTTATTGCAAATGAAAAAAGTCAAATAATATTTTTATTTTCATTGCAAAAGGGGCCGGAGTGGGGGTCCGAAATTTTAAAGTGGGGTTACTAGGTCAAATGGCATATCATATAAAAGGGCTTCATCTGCACATTTCAAAATATATTTTCATTTTATTTTATGTCTCACAGTTCTCGACACATGATGAAAAATGTCTGAAAAAATACCATTCTCCCCCCTTATCTC
Source organism: Thalpophila matura (assembly GCA_948465475.1). Taxonomy (NCBI): domain Eukaryota; kingdom Metazoa; phylum Arthropoda; class Insecta; order Lepidoptera; family Noctuidae; genus Thalpophila; species Thalpophila matura. The sequence goes on from OX419183.1 coordinate 10,144,668, forward strand.
CGAAGTTTGCGGAGCGAAAAATCTGAAATAATTAGAGCTGATAGGAATTGACCCAAATATGGCACCAAAATAAAACGATGTTCTTAACTAGTACAGTTTTTTCAAAATCATCAAAATTCCTTCACAAACAAACTTAGTTATGCGGTCCGGTTTTTTTCACTTTATACGTCCAAAAATGATACGGAACCCTCGGTGAGCGAGTACGACTCGCACTTGGCCAGTTTTTTCTCCATAGGTACTCGCATACAATTTTACTGGTAAGTAGTTTTAAATAAATAACAAACCTTGATCAATTTCCACAAGTTTAAAGAACACCAATCAAAAGCTGGCTCAAATAAACAAGCTATTATGACCTTCACAGAACAAATCTATTGTCTTAACAATATAAATCATGTGCACGGTATTATCAGATGATTAATTTGAACTATGGCCTGCAGACTACAGAGTACTAATAATTGATCAAATCACAGAGACTAGACAAATACAATAATAATTACATCGACTAGTTATTTATATGCAAATCATATAACATGAAGATGAGTGACACATGACACAGGACCTAGAGATCGGAAGGTTATTAATAATGATAATTATAATAATTGCCATAATTAGAATATTCGCATAGAAATATGAGAAATAGTCAACTCATTGCCATGGTCATGTCCGCTACTCGCTAGTACTGCTGCCAAGCCTGGCCACTGGTTTAGGTTCCTGGTATAGCGAAATGGGAAAACTATCAGTCGTTGAGCTGTATATTGTACACTGCAGTAAATGACGATAGACAAGTCCTCTGTTACATGGCATATGACCAAATATATCGTCAGTTTTACCTACGCTATAATAATAATATAATCAGCGTCGTAGCTAGTGCTGGCCGCGGGGGCGGCAGCCGGAGGTGCACTTCCAGACCCACAGCCTGCGGGCCGCTAAGAGCCTGGGACACGGACACACTATAAACTTAACCAAAATTAAAACACGATTATAAAGTCGTGTTTTAAATCGCGCCCCCAAAACTTAAGCTAACGTATTAGTAAAATGAGTTTTGGGGGCGCAAAATTCAAATCTTGCCCTGGGCGCTCATCACCTTAACTAAGTACAACACTATCAATAATGTCACAATTCATTTTAAAAAGGCATCTCATCTCAAATCAATTTTGCAGTACCTTTGACCATCGGCTCTCCAACAGATCCAGAAACAGAAAACATTGAAAGGTTGGTTAAAATATTTGCTAGTCTACGAGCACATCCCGAAACTCTTCATCTGTTCGACTATTTTATAATCGCTATAATATAGTTAGATTTATAGACCGGTTTGATTGCACCTGGTTCAGACGAATAGTAGGTAAAGAGAAAGGTATGTCATACAAGAACCTGTATGAAAAGTGGATGATAAATATGATTTACTCTTCGTTTAGCCCACTGAGTTTTATCCTACATAAAAAATCCTCGGTCGTCCCAAACAATATTATAGAATTAAAAATTAAAAGGGGTTGATAACCATAATATTTAATTAACCTTTTTTTCGAGTTTTGTGGAAACCTTTACAAAAAGGGTTTTGATGACTTAGCGTCAGCCAAGCGTAAAAAGGCTTTTCTAGGCCCGCTGAATAATGTTTAGTATTTAATGTAAATATAATAAGAATGATATATGAAAGCAACGTGGCCCACCTTAATGCCGCGATGGAACAGACGTGAGGGCCCGGCCTGACCGCAGGATATCGGCAGGGCCGGCACTTGCTGCGGATTAGCGAAACCGGGTCGCGGTGACACGCACCGCACGCGCACCCAGTAAACCAATTATGTGCAGTGTTCCAACGTAGCCTTTTGATAATTATGGCCTCTTCGATTTTGGTACGGCTAAAAGTTAATCTCTCTTATTCTGTGGCCATTATTAAAGGTAATATCTGAGTAATATGTCCCTTTCATCTAAAGAACCTACATTTCCTTCTTTTGTCCTAGCTTTTGCCAGAGAAGGACCGTCCACGCGTAAATATCCAAGAACTTTCAAACAGAAGACCCTCTTATCACTGCCTAAGAGGCAACGGAAGAGTAGAGCGTTCAATGAAGGTCTAAAGCAGTACCAACCGGCTTTACCTATGGTGCACCGTGCAGGGTCTTAGGGGGCGCCGGCCGCTCGCGACGCCCCCCAAGAGGCTGCGTCACTCGCGACGCCGGCGGCGCCGGCGGTAGCAAAGGTACCCGGCACCCGGGCGCTACATGGGCTAGAGGTCGGTCTCTGCTCAAAAGATTGCTAAATATAGTATTACCGGGCTTGCTACTCTTACTTGACGCCTAATACCTACAGTGTAACACAGTAGCGAATCCAGGGGGGGAGGGCTAGGGGCTGAAACTCCCCCAAAATCTTAAGTTCTCACAGATTTCAGCTTAGATTAGTGATTTCCACCCCTTGACCCGTCCCAAAATTGATATCTGGATGAGCCCTAAATATAATTTCTGGATTCGCCACTGGTGTAAAAGCTAAGTATCTACGTGACCTTTTACACGTTGCTGCTTACACATGATAGGTATTATTATAGCTCTAATTAATCATACCGTATAATTAACAATAACAGGTACATTTTTGGACATCCCGCATGACGCTATCAATTCACGGTAACGCGTGTATGTTTCCCTGAAGTTACATAGTTTTACGTTCAAACAAAGCAAAATGATTATCAAAATATTAGTATGATGCATTCTATGGTATGATTCAATATTTCAGAATCAAACTTGTGAGTCAGAAGTCGGTATATTCATGGCATTTCTTACTTGTGGTATTCCTTTCTGTTGCACACCATTAAATTGCAGGTAATAAGCGAATATAACCAATTTACCACTGGTCTTATAAAGCGTGTCATTGCAATCCGACGGACTTTAATTTTATGATGTCCGTTATGTAAGTATTATGAAAGAAATTACTTAACTGACATACTGCACTTTGTTCTACGATGGCCTACTGTCTAGTAAGTAGTAACTCACCAGTCACGCGACCCACGCCTGAAACCGGTCTATTTATATCACATTTGGCTTATGTTATTAGCAACACAACTTTAGAGGTATAATACCAATCATGAAGATTTTTTTTTTTTATCAGAGAATAAATACCGCCTTATTTTAGATTCGTTGCTTTTATTAGATGTGGGTTTGAGTTAACTTCACATTAAGAATTGAATAACAATTTTTAATTTTTTACTATAATTTTATGAAATTAAAATTAAATACTATAATGTTATTAAATATCTAGGAGATTTAAAAAATACATATAAGGCAGTTAAAGACTTAAGACCTACCAAAGTATCAAGCAAGACCTACTCGTAAATTTTGTATGTTTTTTCCACTGCAGACCCATTGTTGGGAATCCGCAACATATTTGCGTATCTACCTAACACACTTGCAATTACAATTGCTTTAATTTTGAAAAATCTATTGCACCGATCGATGTCCCCGAATCCGTGTTTACGATCGCTATTATCTTTACGCCAGCCGGAACGTAACGTAGACGTGTACATTTTTTTTTGTCTTTTAGGGTTCTGTACCTCAAAAGGAAGAAGGAACCGTTACAGGATCTCTTCGTTATCCGTCTGTAACAGGCATTTATGGATTGGTACCTACAAGGAACAATGCTGCATTCTTATTATGACCAGCCGCCCTCCGCAGTAAGTAGGTACAGTTATGTAAGATGATTTGAAGACACTGTGCTTAATTGCAATTTATTATTCATAAGCTATCAAGAAAAAAATTAAGATATCGTGCATATTTATGTCGAAGCCGAATTGTAGAACCACAAAACGGCTAGCTGCTTTACAAAACAGCTCAGACACACGTCCAATACGGTGGCTCAGTAATTAAATCGACGCAACGGTACGGCAGAAGTCGCGGGTTCAAGTCCCACCGGCACAGTAAAAATATGTACCAGTATGGAAATTAGGCCTAATTGCAGAAATAAATACCTACGCTCCACTGCAGCGGTAGGGTTGTCACTCTTAATGTTTTTGAAACTGAACTGTATTTATTAAAACATCTGATTCTGTGTTCTGCCGGCCTAGCATGACCACGATAGAAACGGGTTTTGTCTACATAGAAATAGACAAAGTGACAGATTTCATTCATAAAACGTAGAAATGTTTCTACAATCTGTCACTTTGTCTATTTCTATGTAGACAAAACCCGTTTCTATCGTGGTCATGCTAGGCCGGCTGTAGTGATCAAACAATCGAGTTAAAATAATTAGTTTACAAATAAAATTTAAATAGGTAATCTCTAAGACGAAAACGTTTCGTTCGGTCCTTGTCGGAACGCGCGGTGGATGCCGCAAGCGGCGCGCGGCATGGCGCATATGTGGCGCCGATGCGATGCCTGATCAACCGGCGACTGCGCACCGTACTATGCGTTTCAACTAAGGATGGGATGACCTTGGCAGTGGCACCATATTGTGACGATAATTAAGTTTAACAAAAAAATATTTTGTTCAAATTACTTTTCAATAATATCTATCATGTTATTTTCATATGATTATTGTTTATTTAAGAGCGTGTAAGTATTAGAAAAGCGTGCATGAGGCATGAGAGAATTCTAATATAGGGCCAAGGTCATCTTTATCTAAGTTAAAACGCATAGTACCTACTGGGTTTTAACCCGAAAATGTGTGTGACAGTAATTAAAAAACCACTACCTACATTTTAAAAAATATCTTTATTTTACACAGTTACTAATTGTTTACTGAAAAATACTTTCGTCTGCTACGACATGTTCGGAATGCTTTATTAATAAATTTTATGGTATAGTAAATTCTCATTCTAATGAATAGCTTCTTTAAATAAACTATTAAACTAAACTATTACTAAACGCAACCACTCGTCTTGACGCGGCACTCACGACTGACAGCACCGCGATGTCCGCTTAGAGGTCTCGTCGATTCGCGTGTTTGTGTGAGTGTGCCGTTTCGAACGTTAGTACGTAGTTTCCGTACTGGTGTACATATTTTTACTGTGCCACCGGTGACAGCGATTTATAACTCTATACTTATGACAGTGTAAATATTCTAAGGAGTCATTGTACTCATCATTATGAACAACTTTTACTAGGGGACCAAGCCTGAAATCGCGAAAAAAAATCTGCTGTTCGATACATTTTGTTGAGTTATGTGAACATAAATGTATGGAACATCTGATTTTTATTTCGCGATTTCTGGATTGGTCCCATAGTAAAAGTTGTTCTTAATTATGAGTACAATGATCCCTTAAAATATTTCCACTGTCTGACCTGCCATCCTGTATACATATACATATTTAATAACAATATTATGAGCTTAACATGGCTTCGACATACTTAAAAATCGGAAAAATATACCTATATATCTATACTAATAATAGTATTAAAAATACGAAATATTTTTCGGATGGATGGATATTTGTTACTCACATCACATCAGAACTGCTGAACGTATCTGGATGAAGTTTGTTACAGAGATAGATTATAGTTTGGAAAAGTACATAAGCTACTTTTTGTCCCGAAAAACGCGAGTGAGGCCGCGGGTGGAAGCTTTAGTAGGTAATATATAACTTGTTAGCCAGGAGCACATCGTTGCATCGCATTTCAACTTCGCCAATTGTACATGCATCTTTTTACGCGTGACTACAATTGTACACAGAATAATAGAAAAATAGAACAGCAACAACAAATCCCAGGAACGTGTTACGTGGGTCACGTTGACGTGCGTGACCGATGAATATTTTATTGCCTCCTCTACTGCCCACGGATGCCGCAAGTGCAGTGGGACACTTCACTTACGACTTGTAGTAAACATGTACCTTGTTCTATACCAACGTCTGCAAGCGCACATTTTAAACGTGAACATCACATTGGCCACAAAAGTTAAATGTTACTAGCACACTTACGGTCGGTTGCAGAAAGATAATTAAATATTAATGAAGGCATTACCCATGTACAATGTCTATCGTTAAAGTCACCTTTAAAACTTAATGACCTTTTTTGCAAGTCAGCGTTAGTCTACACAATATGCGCGTAACGCTTGTGCGAGTCAGTCATAACATCGTCTTCGTAAATTTCAGACGCAGTCTTGTTGCTGGTGAAAATTCATTTGTAGTTCATCTTTCCGTTTGTAGGATTCCGTAGCCAAATGGTAGAAACGGAATCCTTATAATTTCGACCATTCCGTCTGTCTGGACCTCCGGAGACCAGACTGTTCTTTTTAGGGTTCCGTACCAAAATGGTAAAAAAGGAACCCTTATGGTGCGACTTCGTCTGTCTGTCTGTCACACCTGCTTATTTCAGCAACTACTTATGCTATCGACTTGAAATTTGGAACAGTTATAAAGAATGCTTGTTCAACTTTATTGCAAATGAAAAAAGTCCAAAAATATTTTTGTTTTCATTGCAAAAGGGGCCGGAGTGGGGGTCCGAAATTACTTACTAGGTCAAGTGACATATTATATGAAAGGGCTTGATCTGCACATTTCAAAATATATTTTTATTTTATTTTATGTCTCACAGTTTTCGACATAATATATGATGAAAAATGTCCAAAAAAATACCATTCCCCCCCCCTTATCTCCGAAGTTTGCGGGGCAAAAAATCTGAAATAATAGGAATTGACTCAAATATGGCACCAAAAATAAAACGATGTTACTAACTAGTACAGTATTTTTAAAATCATCAAAATGCCTTCACAAACAAACTTAGTTATGCGGTCCGGATTTTTTCACTTTACGTATACGTCCAAAAATGATACGGAACCCTCGGTGTGCGAATACGACTCGCACTTGGCCGTTCTTTTTCCATTAGAGGAAACCCGCTAGTTCATCTGACAAGATTTTTTTAAATCAACCTTGGTTGAGTGGTTTTTCAACCAGCGTCAATGTAGATAAATTTAATCTACTTTATCTGAATCGATGTAATACCAAGATTAGCTAACTTAGCAAGTATGAGCAATACACGAATTCGTAAAAGTAATAGAATTAAGCAAATCATTTTTACCCGACTTCTTTATATGAATAGTTAAATGAGTAGGTAGGTACCTAGTTTAAGAGTCTTGACAGCTACATTTTCCTTAAAGTGAACACACGGTACCTATACGTGTTCTTTCAATTTCTGTTACTAAAATAAATCGGCTTCTATTGTTTTCTTACATTCATCCTCATGTCAGATTTGTCATCATATGTATTATTTTTGTATGACATGTCCCTATACAATTTCACATAGCCAGACAGGTTATTTTGACACACAAACACTGACTCACGGTAAAGGAAAACATCGCATAATTTCCTCATGATGCGATGTTTTGCTTCGCCGTCAAGTCAAAGTCTGAAATCAACAACACGCTATAAGCAGGCGTAGTGATTACGTTCTTTCCTTCTCAGATAGGGTGATTCTCGCTAGTTCTCAGATAGGGTGATTCTCGCTGGCTGGTTGGAGCTGGCTGATATCGCCTTCGATATATATTGATATATCGAAGGCGATATCAATATCGAACCCGCGAGAATCACCCCCCAGCTCTGTATCAATGTCCTTTTGTCACTCAGTAGGACGAAAACATTTGGTTATTTTTATTATGAGGTATTACAATTTTAGGTCAATAAGTGCAACATTTATACCGGGCAGGTCAGACATTAAAAATATTTAAAGAGATCATTGTACTCATCATTATGAACAACTTTTACTATGGGACCAACCCTGAAATCGCGAAAAAAAAGTCTACTGTTCCATACATTTTGTTGAGTTACGTAAACATAAATGTATGGAACAGCTGTTTTTTTTTCGCGATTTCCGGGTTGATCCCATAGTAAAAGTTGTTCATAATGATGAGTACAATGACCCATTTAAATATTTCCACTGTTTAACCTGCCACCCTGTATAAGAGGAAACTTTAAAATAATACATAATGTTTGAAGAATATTAAGCATGTTTTATTAATTATTGTAAACATATCTACCTAATAACTATACCTAACTAAGGCTAATGAAATGTATAATGTCTGACATTCTATCTTAGGTTAACACGTATGGTTTATCAACTGAGCCAAAGTTTACGCTGCGGTCATTTTAATCTACTATGACGAAAATAGAAGCTGAAAGAACGTTAGAGTCCCGTACACTACTTTACAAATCTCGAAGTACCTACATAAACACTTCAAGAGTTAGTAATATTTTGTAACATTTTATGAGCCATTCGTTAGGTAGCGAATATAATTGAACTCTACTCATTACGAGAAATGTACAACTACAAAGTCGAATAAATGCATAGCATAAGCATAGCATAGCATAATCGGCCTATAATGTTCCCACTGCTGGGGCCCAGGCCTCCTCTCTGTGAGAGGGAGTTGGCCGTAGTCCACCACGCGGGCCCAGTGCGGGTTGGTGGACGTCACATGTCTTCGATTTTTTGGTTCTAAGACATGCCGGTTTCCTCACGATGTTTTCCTTCACCGTTAAAGCAAGTGATAATTAATTTCTAATACGCACATGACTTCGAAAAGTCAGCTGTTGCACACTGCATACTTGATATGGGCCCTGAGTTCCTGAGTGAGTCAAACAGTACCACTAACACCAGTTTCTTGGATAAACAATAATAGTAATCTGTATATTAAAAATGCGAAAGTTTGGATGAATGGATGTTTGTTGCTCAATCACGCCAGAACGACTGAACGGATCTGAATGTTTGGAAGAGATAGATTATAGTCTGGAATAGCGCATAGGTCACTTTTTATCCTGGAAAAATGTACGGTTAAGTTACTGTTCCCTTGGGATAGATTTGTAATCTCCAGCAGAACGAAGTCGCGGGCAACAGCTAGTCTAGTATAAAAACAATAGTAAAATAATAAAGTCTAATTATATATTTTTTACTAATTTATTATATATATAAGCTTCTCATATTTTCGATCGCAAATAGTCTGCGTAGGCCCTCGGTAGCTGGTAGTTGCTACAAATTGCTACGTGCTACGAACTTTTTCCCTTTCGGCAAAAAAATCATAAATTCTGTAGTCTCGAAAACATTAGTAGTGATGACTGCTGATGATAGAACAAAGTATTATAATAACTTGGTGATTTCTTTATACCCACATTGTGGTGCCTACCTGTAAGTGCCGGTGGTACTATATCACTCTATCTATATATTATAATATATATACTTTTAGATAAATGCGAAATACCGCTCACTGAATAATCACGAAATCTCAGAAATTAAATTATAAAACCTACGAATTTGGCATGCAAGTTTTTTAAACAATTTAGATGCTCGTTTAGAAAGGATTTTTGGAAATTCTAACCCTAAGGGAGGTAAAAATAATATATAAAAAAAAATTAAAAAATTGAAATCTGCCGATGATTCGGTTCCAGTTCGTTCGTTCGTACGCGTACCGTAAGATGTTCATCGAATTCAAGTCAACAATTTATTATATGATGAGGCAGTGATAGCGCATGGGCGTAGCTAGGGAGGGGGGGTTGGGGGTTCAACCCCACATCCACCACCCCTGAAATATGCAAAATTGATCACATTTCTTATTTTTGGAACGAAGTTCTAACGCGGGTTACGGTACGAGTGAACTGAAAGAAATTTTACGCGATGACGTTTTCTGCCATTTCGCTTTTATAGGTAGGTACCTATTTCAACAAAATAGCACGCGCGGCTTCCGTCTATATCGATTACCTCAAGAACTATTGAACGGATTTTCATACGGTTTTCACCAATGGAAGGACATATTTTCGAGGAAGGTTTTTTTTCATATGAATATAAATGTCATTTCATGTAGGTACCTACATTTCTGTTGTTTTATTTTCTTCAAAGTATACTTTTTTTTTTTTTTTTTTTTTTGTAAATAGGTTAAAAATAACACTTTTACACGTCAAAACATTTTTTTAAGCTAGATGAGTTCGGTGTTTCCTATATGACTACCTTTGAGAAGAAACACCGAAACAAACTCAAAGGTTGATGTCTCTTTTAAAGTCCAGACAATTAAGATAAATTGTGTAAGAACCATGCAGGTTAGTCTGAAATGGCCTTTAGAGGAAAGAGCCATACAGATTTGAGTGGACCTGACCTGACTGTGCACGCATGTGCCGGGTATCGTGGTAGCTCAACCCAGACTTAGGGAGCTCAACGACCCGACGAACATTACCATCAGAGAGGACATTTGGGTAGGCCCCCTAAAGTACTCAAACTGTCAGACTGAACTTGAGATCTATAACAGTAACATAATAACCCACATAGTACTCACATTTACAATAATTATAATCAATATATTATCATTATTATCACATTCAATGTCATTTTGTATATAAATTGTTTCAAAAGGAAACATTCAATGTCAAAAAGTGTATATAGAAAAAAATATAAAATCAAAACGCTAAACGCTACTAAACGCTATGGCTACGCCTGTGTGATAGGTAAGTATCTACCTTGTTATTTATTGGTAGGTAATAGTAGATACTGTACTCTGTTCCGATATATTCTTACTTTTTCAATAGATTTTTATATAAAAACCACGGAATAGACTTTATCTATTCGGTGGTAAAACGAAATAATCATAGAATACAAAAAAGATCCACAGCCTACAAGTAAAGTCAGAGGGCAGTATCTAAGAGCTATTAATATCACTTAGATGCACATAATGAGACGATGTTTATTAGCTGGAACCGAACACGATCTGGCCTTGTCATGTTCTAGATTGTGGCGATCAATCAAATGCACTTTAGTTTAGATATTGAACACTTCACTGGCACTCTATAAATAATTTATAGTTGGTCCAAATTTTGAACAACGAAATTAGGGCAATTCGATAATAGTATATTGATATCGCTGTGAAGGTCCAAGTTAACACTGTCACGATATATCAACTCACAAACATGAGACCCCCAGGAACGATCGACTATAGGTATAACACCCGCGCATCACGTAGGAACCCTTTTAAATCTCATAGTTACGCCTAAAATGAGGAGTAAGGACGTACTAAAATTAGTAGCACTTGTAGTAAGGACAAAATATACATTCACACGAAACAAATTGCAGCCTCTAAATGCGCGATAGAGGAGACGATAGACAAAACTATAACATACTCTAATAAAATATACTTATAAATAAACTACTTAGTGATAATATCTCCAGTTAGCAATTTTATAAATAACGTCAATTCCTCATGCATCCATAAATAGCAATAAGATAATGGAACCGAGCAGATCCCCAAACATGTAGGAGGGCAGGTCTGGACTGGAGGCGCCAGCATGACAGCTTTCAAGCGTGTCTGCACTAATTAAATTGTGGAACAGACAGGAATGATAACGAACAGATTATATTTACGTAAACAGCATTAGCATAGGTTGTCAGATTTTCCGCTTACTACACTAATAAATAAGAGAGTGTTTCTTGTACCTATTTGCTGAAGATACCTACTTACTTACATTAAAATTACTTACCTGAAATTGTCATCCATTGTCGGTTTATTTTACTTGTTTCGTTATTAAGATGACAATGGATGGCAATGTGCAAATTATGTGTGTCCATCTGTGTTCGGCGCCGAATGAAGAAACCTACAGTTTTATGCTTTTATTCTGGAGCTAAGTACTAATTAGCACCCAATTCTATAACTAAGTAAATTAATAATGTGCTGAACCGCAAGAAGTGGGCATTTTAGAGAAAAGCACACGATAATTTAGGTTTTCCCAAACTTGTAAGATCCATCACTTCGAAAAGTTGAATAAAATAACCATTTTGCGAGAGAACAATTTGGAGGAGATAGGTAACTATGACGATGTAACTCCAGCCGTGATAGGTAGTAGTAAGTACTAAGTAGGTAAGCTTTTAGGGTTCCGTAGTAAAACTAGGAACCCTTATAGTTTCGTCATGTCCGTCTGTCCGTCTGTCACACCCTCGTAAAATCTACAGTTCATAACCAATTTATATGAAACTTCACAGGTAGATGTCTTCTGTGAGCAGCCATAAAGACCTGTAGTGAAATTATGAATAAAATAATTAACATAGCGCCATACATGAAACTGAAGGATGAACTGAAGGATTATAAATAAAATATTAACAGGCGCACCCCATCATATCGGGTATCGTTGGATAGGTCTTTGAAAATAACATAAAGGTTTTTAAATGACTTTTTGATTTAGGTGCATATTTAGTGAACTAGAAGCTTCGAAAGTCGTTAACAATGTGTCCCCCCCCCGTCATTTTCCAACCGTGCGATCAAATAATCTAAAAAAAATCAAGCTTGTAGCATCTAATAAATATACTTTCGATTAAAATTAGTTTGAACAAAATACGTCAATTAGTTTCTGAAATATTCACTATTTTCAGTTTTGAGTTTGCCAACCACTAAAATAAATTTGTATTTCATAATATTATTTTGAAATACAAACTTATATTTGCTGCAGAAGATGAAATACTTCTTGCTACGGAACTCTAGACTGTGCGTGGTCCGACACGCTCTTGCCCGGTTTTTTCATAAAATTTTGATTGATAGTCCGATGCATAAACAGAAGATCCTTATTCATAAATATTGTAGTAAGTAATGCGGTATTGCAAATATTGATGATCGTAAAAGGAATAAATTACCTAATGCTTTACAATAATAACAACAGCATTCCATCATTCGTGACACGAGGAGCAACACAATTTCACTGCAATTACTTCTCATTAGCACACATAGCGCAGACGACCTGTCAATAAATTGTCACCTTGTTTGTAAATAGCACTCTATATTGAGCGCTTCGCATTATTGCAAAGAATCCGATATAATTATAGTGATTACAGTCTCATGGAGTCAGTGACTCGTAGTAGTTGCACGTAGTAAACGCAACAACTGTCAGTGAACCCCCGCACCGGCAGGATATTCCACTATTCACCCACACAACGAGCATCCCTTACTAAGTATATTACGCATTACACACTTGTTCACAGATAACGACATAATAACCGCAACGTTTCTCGCACCTTTTATTGATAAGTTTACGGCACGTTCGGTTAACAGTCTGTCTATCCTACAGGTTTCGACGTCAATACCTATCTACTAGATATAATATTTACGCCGGAATCAGTTTTTGTAAACATAAGATGGGCTTAATAGAATTCTTGTTTTGCTGCAATCAAATCAAAATCAAAAGTCATTTATTCAAAGTGGGCTAAATGATTAGCACTTTTTGAACGTCAACATACATAAGACAGCCCCCAAAAACGCCCGCCCTTCACCGCTTCCTAGTGTTTTAGCTGCGAAGAAGAAACGGCGCAACAAACTCCGCAGCAACACAATTCTGTCTGTCAATTACTTTTATGTAAAATTATATAAATCAAAAGAAATATTAAATAAAGTTACACTGAGGTTTAGAACGGAAAAAGCTATAGGTAAATACTTAACAGTAGAATAATTAAGTAACACACGTCACACAATCATTATGATGTACTGATTGATTAACGGTTAGATGCTTATTATTTTTAATGATCCAAAACATTGAATTACTTGATCCGGCTTTAATTTTAAATGCATTTTTAGCACAGTGCCGTGCCGCTTGGAACTCCTGTTTAATGCCGGGAAACCACTGCCAAAAAAAATATTTACTTATTTATAAAATGTTTTTGGAAATTTTATGAACGAAACATTCGACTGCACCCAAACCAAGTACTTACTAACACTGACAACGTTTTTGTGCAGTAAATTACCTACACATACCTACCTATGATGGCCAAGGACTTTACAGAAATGAGACAAAAACAACCCCCTGAAAAAAATCTCTAATCTCTAGTTTTATTATTTGCTAAACATTCATGCAACAACAGCACAAACATTTACAACCAATTAAAATTATAACTGGATAAGAGATAAATACTAAGATAGAACAATATGAAAGATAGACAGACGGAGCATCGTACTTTGTAGACTTAGTAAAAGGTTCCATTGCCGCCCTTTAGGTACGTATACGGAACCTTTCAAAACTAGTCCAGTATGAATTGGATTCACTTGTCGAGGTTATCGAACATTAGTAATAAAATAAACGCGGTACAGGCCCCACAAGTTTTTGGTATTTTAATTATTATAAAATGCTTTTTGATGTTCGTCTAAGGTAGAGACAAACTGATCCCACGTAGGTAGGTACCTACGCAACATATGCAACGTTGGTATTTCTATTGCATAGTTTTTCATATAAAATCAAGAGTCCAGATATCTGAATGCGTTGCATACTTACATTGCGATCATTTTGTCTCTACCTTAATTATTTCACAAACATTTTTGTTTTGTCCTTTGTCATGTCAGCTGGCAACGATCTGCGTAGCTTCCAAAGTTCTCTACCTACGTCATCAATAGGAATTACGGGTGGCACACACAGGAAGCACAATGATTTTTATGAATCAATAGCATAGGTATTATATAGGTACCTATATTTTTACTATACAATACAATTTGTGGTAGATACCTACTAAAACTTGTGATAAGAATTCCTCTGTGGAAATACCACCATTACACAGCGCACGGTGGTCCCACCATAGGTCATTAACGTGAAACATCAACTGACTTTTGACATTATTCCCGCGTCCTCCTTTGCATTAGTCAACTGTCAAATGCTTATATTTAATAACTCTGATACTTACACCGATAAACAAGCTACCTGAGGATATAAACATGTCCACCATTCTACATAAAGCATATTAAAGCTATCACTCGGCTTTATCCCAGACTAGTCCACACTTGTTGCAATTTATTGTGATGTTTCCGACATGGATTTCTAAGAACAAGGTATGTTTTCAATAATTAGATGTATTTTTTACTTTTATTGGACTTAATATTTGTTTATTTTTACGTGCTACGCCATACAAGATTTATTTTTATACTATAAACATTTGCAACCATCTATTCTAACCATTTTCAAAAAAAAACCGGCCAAGTGCGAGTCGTACTCGCGCACCGAGGGTTCCGTATCATATTTGGACGTATAAAGTGAAAAAATCCGGACCGCATAACTAAGTTTGTTTGTGTAGGTATTTTGAAAAAACTGTACTAGTTAGGAACATTGTTTTATTTTTGGTGCCATATTTGGGTCAATTCCTATCAACCCTAATTATTTCAGATTTTTCACCCCGCAAATTTCGGAGATAAGGGGGGGGAATGGTATTTTTTTGAACATTTTTCATCATATGTCGAAAACTGTGAGACATAAAATAAAATGAAAATATATTTTGAAATGTGCACATCAAGCCCTTTCATATGATATGTCGCTTGACCTAGTACCCCCACTTTAAAATTTTGGACCCCCACTCCGGCCCCGTTTGCAAAGAAAATATTTTTATTTTTAATTTTTTTCATTTGCAATAAAGTTGAACAAGCATTCTTTATAACTGTTCCAAATTTCAAGTCGATAGCATAAGTAGTTGCTGAAATAAGCAGGTGTGGCACCATAAGGGTTCCTTTTTACCATTTTGGTACGGAACCCTAATGAACGTTGAAATGTCTATTTTGAAAATAATAAAGTTTCACCTATGTAAGTCTGCGAGCCTACGCAGTTGTAGAGAGTGTATAGGTAGTACCACCCTGCCGGCCTAGCATGACCACGATAGAAACGGGTTTTGTCTACATAGAAATAGACAAAGTGACAGATTTCATTCATAAAACGTAGAAATGTTTCTACAATCTGTCACTTTGTCTATTTCTATGTAGACAAAACCCGTTTCTATCGTGGTCATGCTAGGCCGGCTGGGGTACACCCTCTACGACTGCGTAGGCTCGAGCGTAGCACGGTCTACGAAACATATCCGTCAAATGTATTTTCTTTTATTTTCAGGTTTTTTGATTAAATTATCGTTTCTAAGGTTACATTTATTTGAGGTTTGATTGTTTATGAATGGAAATAGTACCTACACAGAAATGTAAACACGTCTAAGGGCCTGTGCACACCACGTTTTTTAACACGCGCGTTTGTAGCGATACAGACGCGATACGCACGTAAGTCAGACGCAGCCTGTAGAACTCTGTAGGATAAAAGCGCGCTTAAAAAACGTGGTGTGCATAGTGCATAGTAGTATTATTTGATCGTTTATAAATGGAAATAGTACCTATACAGAAATGTAAACACGTCAGAACACAACAGAAACGATTTTAGTGTCTTTAACATATAAGGGTTATATTGTGAGTTTGTGACGAAGTGATCCTTCTTCATCATTTCATTATTTAGTGCCTACTGGCCACCTTTTATCACTGGCTATTTAATGCTTCCAAATTTCGATTAAAATTGAGATTATTTAACCTACGAATCAATTCTGTATATTTTTCTATATTTAATGTGCATGATGTCGTAGTGGGCTGTGGGACACACGATTTTCGTATGGAGACAAAAATGAACCCTTTTAAAAAAACAAAAAAACACGCTCCTAATGAAACCGAATTGAACTTAAAATAATTTTATAAATACGAATATTATGACATAATTCTGTGAACCAGAAAAACCCTTATGAAAAATTAAGTACAATAAGTTACCATCGAAAGATCGACAGACCTTGGAGCAGACGAGTCCATGACTAGAGATGAATTACCTATGGGACTCTTGCCAGTAGCGAACAGGTAAATTATGTCAACATAACATACACTACCTAACTCAAAAATTGAGACAGGCCTATGTCCTGAAGTGGATTCCAAAAGGCTGATGTGTAGTACCTACTTGCTCATAAATATTTACTTCGTTCCATTGAGGCATCAGCATGTTCTTACCTGCTTATAAAATTTAATTAATGAATATACCTAATAAGAATAAGCTGTGATCATAATATATAGGTATTATGTGCTACGCGAACGTGGGTTCCTAGTTAGGTACCTACCCTATTTTATAACGAATTTCCCCTTTGAACGTTGACTATATTTTATTAACCGACTTCAAAAAAGGAGGTTCTGTATTCGTCCCGTATGTATGTATGTATGTTAGTATGTATGTATGTATGTTTGTATGTGCGCGATTTTCTCAAAAACTACTGATTCGATTTGGATGGCGTTTTCACTAACGTAATCTACATACTTTCAGGAAGGTTTTATTCTCATCGGAGACCCATCTTCAGTAGCAGATAGCGTTTAGGTACGGGCTAAAATGATTGGTACTTAGTACCTATCTGTTGATAGGTATGCAGTCAACATTCTTCTATAAATATGAATTTAGTTACGTTATAGGCTTATAATAAAATAAGTAGGTAAACGAACAATTCCTTTTCGATATCGGTTCTACCTCCTTCATTTCAGAACACAATCGGCCCTGTTCACAAATTTGCAATAAGTACATAGTGTTCTATTTTTGTATCAAACGAAAACAAAGTAGAACTCGGATACATATAACCATCAAACAACAACATGCACTTGGTCAATGACTTGAAGTCACCACTTTAGAGAGAGGTCATAAATGTTTTTATAGCGGAATCAGGGGTGAGTTGTGCGCGGGCGGGCGGAGCGCGGCGCGGCGCGGGGCGTGGCGGGTGCGCGCGCGCCGCCCATCACCGTCTGCGTATAATAAGCGCGCGCGGCGCACGCGGCGACTCGCCAGCGCGACTACAGCGGCGCCGGTGCACGACGCGCGTAGTGCACTCCGCGACCTGCTCGCACCTCGCACCAGTTACCGCGGCAAGCGATCCCGGCGCCACCGACCACGCCGTGTTGTGTCACAATACTGTTCACCATACAAACAACAACAGACTGCCACCAGGACCATTGTACCTTACAAAGTAAGTGATCATAATATCTAACTGACTTTACACAAAAATACCAGGTATTAACTTAAGTAGGTAGGTACTTTGTTATAATATGCCACCTCTGAACATTCGATTTTACAATGTAACAACTGTTGAAATTATCTACTACACATTAAATACACGATCATAAAATGTATGAGTAGGTACCTACTAAACATAGTTACTGCATGCTATCTCAAAGTTACTGTTATATTGCTGCGTTTAGACCATCAGTGCTCTTTGTTATAAGTACAACCATACGTTCCCATGATAAATAAATATCCACATTAATACTTATTTTATGACATAATATGACTGATATTATGGCATACCTACTTACAGGAAACAAGAGTTTAGAATATTAGGTAGGTATACTTACAAGCAGTTTGAGATACCTACCTACTCCTGCTTATAACTACATTATACAGATTGCCATAATATTAAATACGAATTATTTTTATCATTGATATTATGAATAATGTTTAATTAAATTTTGCCTATTTCTAACAAAAAACACTGTTTATAATAAACACTATCATTAAAAATTAAAATCCAACCAAGTAGTTGGAAGTTGCCAAAGCAAGTGTTTAAAAAAAATGTAATCATTTAATCTTCAAAATCGAGTTTAGACCTTTTTTGTCCAACTCTTTGTATACAGGTTGTCCCACGGCTATGCCACATGGAGGTAAAGTACCTGTAAGTGTGAGAAGATTGCTTCATGGAAACTTCACTTTATTTTTAAAATTAAGTAATACTGCATTCAAAGATTTTTTTAAAGTTGCTTGCTTGAAAAAAATAACATCCTATATTTTTATGATGCCGATTGAAAGAGTAAATTAAAAGCATTAATTCCTTGTAAGTAACATCGTATCCTAAATTAAAAGAACACCGTAATATTTTAGTTTTTTTCAAATTCGCCTAATGTCTAGCTCATAGCAAACGTGCATTCAAATAGTATTTTATTGCATTTATAATGCACTTATAAGGAAAACAGTGTAAAATGTACTTATTACTAAACAATCAAAGTTACGACACGAAAAGTTATGCTTATTATTTTCCTAAACTTATCTATAAAAATTCAAAGTTATCTAAGTTAATCAAATTAATTAAGTTAATCAAAGTTATCTATGAAAATCGACACGAAAAGTTATGCTAATTATTTTCCTAAAGTTAAATGTAAAATTTCACCATGTTATTTTAATTTAAGATGCTATGTTTCTTACAAGGAATGAATGCTTACAATGAACCCTTTCGATCGGCATCATAAAAATACAGGATGTTCATTTTGTCACATTAAGTCGGTTCGGTTCCCAGATGAAGCAAGCAACTTTTTAAAAATCTTTATATGCATTACTTAATTTTAAAAATAAAGTGAAGTTTCCATTAGGCAAAACTTCCTATCTCAAATATTTAAAGTACTTTCCCTCTATGTGGCATAGCCGTGTGATATCCTCTAATAGTCTTCATGTTGGTCCTAGAGTTTTGTCTCCAAAACTCGAAATTTTTAAGGGAAAACTGGTATTTTTTTGTCGTTTTTCATCATAAATATGTCGAAAACTATAATAGGGCAAGGAAACGAAAACATATTTTGAAATGTGCAGATAAAGCCCTTTATGATATGCCACTGGATCTAGTAACCCCACTTAACAATTTGGAACCCCCACTATGGCGCTTTTTGCAATGAAAATAAAAATACTTTTTAACTTCTTTCATTTGCAACAAAGGAGATAAAGCCCTTTATGATATGCCACTTGACCTAGTAGCCCCACTTAACAATTTGGAACCCCCACTACTTATGGCACTTTTTGCAATGAAAATAAAAATACTTTTTAACTTCTTTCATTTGCAACAAAGGTGGGTAAGCATTCTCTATAATTTTTCTAAATTTCTAGTCGATAGCATAAGTAGGTAGTTGTTGTTGTCTAGTTGTTGAAATAAGCTGTGACAGACAGACAGACAAAGTCGCACTATAAAGGTTCTGTTTTTACCATTTTGGTACGGAACCCTAAAAACATAAAATATAGGTACCGACAAAAGAATTCTTCAGTATCTACCTAGAAAAAATACAAAAGGTTGGTCAAATTATGTATCTACTTACTCCAAAAAAAATTAACTTCCGAATAAAATACTAAACTTTCGAAAAAATACCTACCAACTTACCGAAAAACATGTATAGCCAAAACCTCTTTTAAACGCATTGTAAGAATCAGCTTAATCGATAGCTAATAGTTAATAACTTATTATGTATAGAAATACATACCTTTATAACAGAATATTTTAAAGAAAATAACTAAGTAAGTATTAGGTACCACGCGCAAAGAAAAAAAAACGGCCAAGTGCGAGTCGTACTCGCGCACCGAGGGTTTCGTATAATTTTTGGACGTACAAAGTGAAAAAAACCGGACCGCATAACTAAGTTTGCTTGTGAAGGAATTTTGATGATTTTGAAAAAACTGTTCTAGTTAGGAACATCGTTTTATTTTTGGTGCAATATTTAGGTCAATTCCTATCAGCTCTAATTATTTCAGATCTTTCGCTCCGCAAACTTCGGAGATAAGGGGGGGGGAATGGTATTTTTTCAGTCATTTTTCATCATATGTCGAAAACTGTGAGACATAAAATAAAATGAAAAAATATTTTGAAATGTGCAGATCAAGCCCTTTCATATGATATGCCACTTGACCTAGTAACCCCGCTTTAAAATTACGGACCCCCACTCCGGCCCCTTTTGCTATGATAATAAAATATTTTTTGACTTTTTTCATTTGCAATAAAGTTGGGCAAGCATTCTTTATAACTGTTCCAAATTTCAAGTCGATAGCATTAGTAGTTGCTGAAATAAGCAGGTGTGACAGACAGACAGACAGACGAAGTCGCACCATAAGGGTTCATTTTTTACCATTTTGGTACGGAACCCTAAAAATAAATAAGTACCTAGTTGCTGAAAAACCGCTCGGGCTAGTTTAGTTTGGAAGGAACAGTTACCACATAAAGAACGAGCCGAGCGGCTACGAGCGAAGCGAGCTGCGCGTGTCTCGCTCGGCATCGCATCGGCAGCAGCCGGCTAGTGCCAGCGATGATTTTACTGGTATAAAAATCCTAAATTCTATACTCCCGTATGATATGACGCAAGCACCAAAGTTCATGAAACGTACAACAAGATGTTTTTAGGGTTCCGTACAAAAATGGTAAAAAAGGAACCCTTATGGTGCGACTTCGTCTGTCTGTCTGTCTGTCTGTCACACCTGCTTATTTCAGCAACTACTTATGCTATCGACTTGAAATTTGGAACAGTTATAAAGAATGCTTGTTCAACTTTATTGCAAATGAAAAAAGTCCAAAAATATTTTTATATTCATTGCAAAAGGGGCCGGAGTGGGGGTCCAAAATTTTAAAGTGGGGTTACTATAGGTCAAGTGACATATCATATTATGAAAGGGCTTGATCTGCACATTTCAAAATATATATTTTATTTTATGTCTTACAGTTTTCGACAAATGATGAAAAATGTCCAAAAAAATACCATTCCCCCCCCCTTATCTCCGAAATTTGCGGGGAAAAACATGTGAAATAATTAGAGTTGATAGGAATTGACCCAAATATGGCACCAAAAATAAAACGATGTTCCTAACTAGTACAGTTTTTTTCAAAATCATCAAAATTCCTTCACAAACAAACTTAGTTAAGCGGTCCGGTTTTTTTCACTTTATATGTCCAAAAATGATACGAAACCCTCGGTGCGCGAGTACGACTAGCACTTGGCCGGTTTTTTTTTAAATAGTTTTCATAGGTAGGTACGGTAAGTACCTACTTATTTTAAATTAATAAGTACCTATAATCTATAATTTAGGATAAAAATAACTATGTACCTACTATTTTCGGTAAAATAATATTTATACTGATAATTGATGATAGGGTAAGTCCGGGTTAGTTGGCCATAGTTTTTTTCAAAAACCGTTTTAGTAAAAAAAATCATCATTTTATTATACTTTGAACATTTAACTTAGGAATAGTACAAAAAACTATAAGTTTTAGAAAGTGACTCCGCGACCGCCGCCGTCACCTGAATTTGCAGCCGCCGCTTGTTGCTTAATTGGCAGCCGGCGCTGACTTTAGAAAAAAAGCGGGAAATGGGGTTGGCAATTTGGCATAATTAAAAAAACATTCAATGTTTCATTTGAGTAACATTCCTAACTAGGGTCCAAGAGCGAGCGAAGCGAGCTCGGGAACTTGGACACCCTGACACGGACAATTTAGATTCGAAGGGGTTGACGGGGGCTTCAGAGAGCGAGCAAAGCGAGCGAACGAAGCCCCCGTCAACCCCTTCGTGTTAGGTTACTTTTAACCTTGCAGTCAGAAATAGTCGACCGTTGACCACCTCCCTCCCCCTTGTAAGTACAAAAAAGTTATATTTTGTTTTACATTGACACTGTAATTAAAAGTCTGTCTAAGGTAGATAATTCAACTTAAAACACGGCAACATTAATCTGCTGCTACGGTAGTTTGCAATTATTTTCGTCTGGTATCACTGCTACTCCAAGGCTACGCCGGTTTCCAACGGCGTTATTTTTGGGAGCCGCCGCCGGCTGCGGAGGCGCTCCCTAAGTTTGAACATAATTGGTGGTATACAAATTACATTAAAAAAAAAACACGATCGGTTATCTCTCCCGGAGTACCCGCGAGAGTTGGCCTTAGTAGCAAGGGAGAGATGGCCAGTTTTATAATCTACATTAAGCCCAAATTAGCCACTGTTTTTCATGCACCCACAATAACATAGAGAATAAACTGGAGCCTGTCTTCGATTAAATGTGTTTCGTTATACTATTCTACACAACCAAAATAGTTATCTTCATCATCATTATTGATTCATCATCATCATTACTGCTTTCAAAAATAGTTTTTTATTGATTTTCTCTTTCCTGGGGCTCATTTTATGACTAATATTGGCAAACTTCGAGTGAAATGTCGATCTAACACTGCACGAACCGAACTAGCTTGTAAGTAGTGTCATTTAGTGAGCATAAGTAGGTATGTTTTTTTTCGTTGGCCATCTCTCCCTTACGGCCAACTCCCCCGGACTTACCCTATTGATTTTTCGGAGTTTACCTACAGTAGGTACCTATTTCTTTCGATAGTTTCGTTATTTTTATTCGCACAAAATTAATTTACTTTTCGGAGCCTTTACCTATTAGGTACTAGGTACGTAGGTACCCTTCAAATTTTAATATGTGTCCCAAAATGTTCAAGACGAGTACATTAGCATGATTTGTGTTGATCCAACAAATACAAGACAAACCTACCTAACTACTTATGTACCTACCTAAGTTAGGTACCTACATAGAATTGAAAAAAATAGGGATCTAACTCTTATAAGAATAACATTTCAAGCGTCGACTAATGAAATGAGACACAATTAATTTCTATTGTAGAGTCGGTAATCTGATATTCCACCAATATTTCACTTAGCTATACCTAAAAAAAACTTGATAATGTATCGTATATTATAAATAAACAACTGTAATACCTACCTACATAATAGGTACCAATGTGTACCTACCAGTACATTGTACACCACTAGGGGTCATAATATGGACAGTATAAATAAATTATATGATGATTTCTTCTCAGTAGTACACACCGAATTTATAAACAATTTTCAAGTAAAGAAGAAAAATATTTACCCTAAATTCATATTTAGCGACTGGGCAACTATAGGCATTAGGAAAAGTAGAAAAAGACTGTTCGAGCTGTATGGTCTAAAACCATATAATAATACGGACGTTTTTAAACAGTATGTTGCCACTTATTCTAAAACTTTCAAAAAAGTGTGTAAAATTGCTAAAGCCCTATACATCAGCAACAAAATAAAATCAGCTGATAATAAAATAAAGACCACCTGGAAAATAATTAATAATGAAACAAACAGGAATAAGAAATCAAATCAAGATTATACACTGGAGACACCACGAGGTCCCAAGCTCAAACATGGAAGTGGCTCAGGAATTTGTAAATTTCTTTACCAATATACCGTTGAAAACTACGGAATCTTTAAAGTCCTCGCCTGCACTTTCTATTACATTGCTTAGAGAAAACGTCTCCAGCTGTCCTGTAGAATTTAAGTTTAAACATATAGACCCTATGTCCGTGATTAAAGCTTTAAAGGATATTAAAATTAAACTGACCGAAGATCTATGGGGCATGTCAATTAAAGTTTGTCAATCTATTATTGTGACCGTAGCGCCCTACTTGGCCCTAATATTTAATTCGTGTGTGGATCAAGGAATTTTTCCGGATCTAATGAAATACAGTAAAGTCATACCGCTCTTCAAATCCGGGGATAGTAAGGACACCAATAATTATAGACCTGTATCTGTGCTGCCAGCTTTCAGCAAGGTGTTTGAAAAAAATATGCTTAATCAAATGCTACATCATTTTAATTCTAACAACATCTTACATGACCAACAGTATGGTTTCACCAAAGGACGTTGTACTACTGACGCCGGTGTTACTTTATTGAAGCATATTTTTAATGCGTGGGAGGAAGGGCAAGATGCCATCGGAATCTTTTGCGACCTCTCGAAGGCATTTGATTGCGTAAATCATGAAACACTGTTGTTGAAGCTCGAGTTTTACGGGCTTCATAAATGAGCACTCAGTTTGGTAGATTCTTACTTAAGTGATAGACAACAGTATGTTCAAATAAACGGTGTAAGTACATTGGGTCAAAAAGTGAAAATGGGGGTACCACAAGGATCAATATTGGGTCCGTTCCTATTTCTAGTATATATTAATGATTTACCACATTTACTGCAAAATCAGCCAAAGATGGTATTATTTGCTGATGACACATCATTGATTTTTAAAGTAGATAGACGTGTTCAAAATCTTGACGACGTAAATAATGCTATTCTTCAGGTACATGATTGGTTTACTGCAAATAATTTAGTGCTCAATGGCAAAAAAACTAAATGTATAAGGTTCGCCTTACCGAATGTAAAAAGCAGTGAATGTGACGTCGTACTAAATAAGGAAAAACTTGAGTTTATTAATGAGACAGTGTTTCTAGGGATCACGCTTGACTCGAAACTTCAATGGGGTCCTCACATAACTTCCCTTGCAGGACGGCTTAGTTCAGCCGCATACGCAGTAAGGAAAGTTCGGCAACTAACAGACGTCGATACCGCTAGACTGGTCTACTTTAGATACTTTCACAGCATCATGTCTTACGGTATTTTACTGTGGGGACGAGCTGCAGACATTGAATCTATTTTTATTCTGCAAAAGAGAGCTATAAGAGCCATTTATAAGCTCCGCAGTCGCGAATCTCTTAGAGAACTGTTCAAAGAAATAAACATCATGACGGTGCCTTGCCAATACATTTACGAAAACATAATGTATGTTAGGAAAAAGCTACATCTATTTAGTAAAAGATGTGAAAGACACCATTATAATACTCGAGATGGGAACAAACTAGTTCAACCACGCTACAGATTATCGAAAGTACATACATCTTTTATGGGGTACTGTATAAAATTTTATAATAAACTACCTCCCAACGTTCTCCAATTAAATGAGAATAAATTCAAAGATTGTATAAAACGCACACTTTGTAGGCAAGCATATTATAAACTAGAAGATTATATTGCTGATAAAGATGCTTGGCTTAATGCTGGTCCTGCTCCACAACCACTTAGACTCATATAATCGGAGTTAATAACTGCTCTTGAAGTTCCACTTTATGACTTTGTAAATTTTATTATTCTTCTGACATTTATAGGTAATCAGTCCAGAGATTGTCATGAATTAATTGTTCGTTTCTAATAAGTAAGCTGGTTTCTCTTGTATAGTTATAAATAACATTACTTTTGTATATTTAAGTAAATTTCTTTGAGATTTGTGAATGTGAGTACCATGTAGATATTTACAATGTTTTAAGCTGATTGTAGTATGACAGTTGAGAGCATGTCATGCTCGCTTTAATGTACCGCTGTTGGTGGCGTGTGTATTGGATCGTTCGATTCCCTCCAAAATGGTTGAGTTAAACGGTGCTAATGCACGCGTCATGTCCGTGAACGGGCGCTGTCAGTCGATACTGGTCATCTCTTGACTGCTCAAGCAATATTTTGACATTTTACAGGTTTAAATGATTTTTATTTTATTTTAGTACCTACCTTTGATTTTATTTTTTATCCTAAGGGATTTTTAAAATATCTCACATTGTTCTCACATATTAGGGCATAAATGTAAACAAAGAAATTGTATAGTTGAATTAGTTGAAAAAGAGTAACCATGGAGTTTCTTGTCCGTTCTTCTCCATAGGAATCTACGTTTTGGAACGGACAACCTAGCTTCAACTAACGGACAAACTGACTGACAACTATTGCTTGACTATTCAAAAGTGCCTGTAAATGGTCTAATTGAAATAAATGTTTTGACTTTGACTTTGACACCAGTGAAGTTTTATTTTGATTATTAATTAACGGCTAGTTAATACAAGCTAAAGTTTTATTTAGATAATTATACGCGATGCGGCTTGTATTTTATTTATATCAGTATAACGTTAAGTTAGAAACATGCAGTTTTAATTACATGCTTATACATCTCTCTTCGCAAGGCGTATGGTACCTACCTAGTTACAATTAGAAACCATTCGCGATAGGAATTCTAAGAAGTGGACGAATCCAGCCAGTTTCACGTTTACCGCCAGGGTTTTTACTGCTGTCTGTCGCTCACGCCCGCCGCTCAGACACATAACTCAGTTTTTACGATCTATCCCTTTTGGATTATAGAAATTTGTGAAATGTTTAAACAGGAACGTACGATTGATCGTTTACGCAGTTCAATATCAAGATCAAATTCATACAAACAAAGATGGCTACCGACAAACATATTACAGTATCAAAATGTATTTGCTTCGGCCATCTAGGTGTTTGAACTTTACCAGGTCAACGTTTAAATTGAGGTCGAAAGCGGTCACTACGGTCCTCGTTACACTTGTACGCACTACGCCACCCCTTCAATGATTTTTGCATGACACGCTACTATCATTATATTTGTAGTTGGTGCATAGTACGATTATAATTTATTGTATTGTGATGAAAGAATGAAACGTGTCTGAGAACATCAGCTCACAGGCTCACAGCTCTTCACGGTGCACTGTTGTTGTGTCGTAAACACACTGGAAATACAACCTGCTTTACTCGAACTCTATGAAAATTCCTAATAATTTGCATACTACGGCTGGTGGAAATACTTAGTGGAATTCGCTGCAATGTACCTACTTATTAAATATACGAGCGTGAATGCTAAGAAATGTCTATGTAAGTAGAGGGCTAATTGCGCTACTTTGCTATATAAGTATTTAGCAAAGTAGTGGCCCACTTATTATGTAATTGTAGATAGGTACCGAAGATATTTTATCCCACACATAACGTATGTACGAGATGTAACCTATTATCTGTACCTACCTACCTACTAATAATTGTAAAGAGGTAGGTACTCTACGTATACTTATTGGAGTCACCTAATCTCCGGAACTATTGATCCGATTCAGAAAATTGTTTCACAAATAGAAAGTTACATTATTCCTGGACTCTGAGTGCTATAGGCATTTGGGGGGAGGGGGGGGGGGGGGTTTACGCGGACGAAGTCGCGAGCAAAAACTAGTGAAATAGGGAACCGATATTTAATTAGGTAAGTAAGTATATTAAAACAATAATAGTCTATAGAAAGGTCCAGTGTAAAGCCAGCGACCGACTCGTCTCACCAATTGGGCAAGCCGACAAAATACACTTGACCCCGCAAACTATTAAATTATCTTTTGTTACCTATCGTCTGCCGCCATGTGCGCCCGTCTACCGTGTCTTGTAGGTACCTACTCGTTGCTAAGAGACCGACATGCTGGAGAACGGAATTCACCTACTACTTAGGTACCTATTTAATAAAAAAATACAATCCAAATTCGCAAACATGGTGAAAGAGTATTTTGAGGATCACTTAAATCTACATTTCTTCCAAAACAGACTGCGGATATTATGTAGCTATAGTAGGTAGGTAGGTAAATACGTACGTACATTACATTACAAAATTTGTAAAACTTAATATTTACACGTGAAATATTTACAAAGGGGAAGGGGCGCAGTTTGGATGCGTGCCTCGCCGCGCGCCGTTTTACTTCGCTACGCCCCTGACAGTAGTAGTAGGTACCAGGGATGTTACGAATGTCATATTTTTCACATTCGCGAATGCGAATGCGAATGTCTGGGATGCGAATGTGCGAATGCGAATGCGAATGTTTGGAAATAACATTTAAAAAAAAACAGTTAAGTTTTTTTTAAAGAAAATTCTCACAAACATTGCATTACGCGTAGTCTCGATCGATATCGATCGTAAAAAATTGCCATATGTTACTTTTCTTTCCCGGTGCCATGGGAAAAGCTGTCAAAATAGTACAACACAATTCTAAACTCGCAAACTAGGTACCTACTTTTTTATTTACTTAAACTGACTGACAACACTAACGAGGCAAACTAACTTGCTTATTTAGGCCCGTATTCCAGAACGACACTCGATATATACAATACGATTCCTACCGGCTTCCCTTTGAAAAATAGCAGAGGCAGTATTGCCTAATATTGTCAAATATTTATTATTAGCTTTTTGTGGCCAGGTAAGCATTTGTAACTCCGACTTCCTCTTACAAAAATTTACTCTTCGCCACTGATACTTAATTTTGCTTAGTTAATCCAATCTATTTTATAAGTAGGTACATGACCTTACCTAGTGGTATTAATTAGTTCGCAATCGCAACCTTTGTAGGTAGGTATCTTAACGATAAAGTAACATCACGCGCCCTGTCTATTTGATAATTTATCTAGGTAGGTAAGTATACCTATTATGCGAAAATAACTCTTCAGTTATTAGATTCTGGAGCTCTACCTACGAGTGACTCAATCGTAACAATCTTACGGCGGCGCGGCGGTGCGTCAGCGAAAATACTTGGTTTGTTATAGACCAACATTAAAGCAGGAGCAAGGCTACAGATACAATCAGAGATTCATGTAATTATTCAATCGAGTGCGCGAGCACGAGGCTCATCATGCGGTCCACAGCGACGCGCTTGCGATGGCGGTCGATCGCGGCGCGTCGGCGCGGGCGCACGGTGCACGCGCCCTACGAGTGACCGACGACCAGCCGATGACGAGTATTGTGTTCTAAACAACTACCTACCATGTCGTTACAGTGTCTGATCCTTAATCACAAATTGAAACAAGTTTATGTGCAGTTGCGCAGAGCAGGCGAGTGTCCTCTATCTTAATTGTATTGCAATAGCTTTCCATTACCTACAATATCTTAATTCTTAATTGCTTAATAATTTTACCTGTAAATACAATTATACCTAACAATCTTTGAATTTCACTGCTGTGATGGATGTTCAGCACCCACATTAAGTAGTAAATATTGAGTCAAGTGCTCTACATTGCCACGAACAGATATGGAGAGCAATTAGGTGCAGACGAACGTAGTCGAGTTCGCGTCTCGTGTGTGCGACGTGGCTACATATGTGCAATGTGCATATTGCACTGCGTCTAAGTAGGTACTAATACCTACCTACTGGGTGGGTGGCACACCGTGCTTAACTCTCACGTTGCTAGCACGTTAGTACCAGCTTTTAACTCTATAAATAGAACTTGTCCTCGATGCGTTATATACAAACATTCATTACACTACGATGTGGACAAAAGGACGTAATGTGGCACCCACCCTGGAATACTCTCGGAACGGCAATTTAGAAGAGGAAGTCGCTGATTTGCATTTTTATGAACGGGGAAGGTGAAGTGAAATCATCGTCATTACTACTAGTTTTATTTCAATGCTACATTCATAATATTTGATACGAAAAAATGTTGTACAGACGCTAATCATCAATACACGGACCTTACATGCAAAACACTACTAAGTAATATGATCATTTCAGCTCAAATAAATCCGATGTAGTATTTACTTAACCATGGTTTAGTATCACTGTTATCAGACATCGTCCATTTTTTAGGGTTCTGAACCAAAATGGTAAAATAGAATATAAGAGAGAAGATAATAATAATAGAAGAATAGACGGACAGACAGACGAAGTCGCACCATAGGGGTATGGTGCGACTTCGTCTGTCTGTCCGTCTGTCTGTCACAGCTGGTTATTTCAGAAACTACTAATGCTATCGACTTCAAATTTGGAACAATTATAAAGAATGCTTGTCCAGCTTTATTGCAAGTGAATGAAGTTAAAAAATGTTTTTAGTTTCATTGAAAAAGGGGCCGGAGTGAGGGTTCGAAATTTAAAAGTGGGGTCATTAGGTCAAGTGGCATATCATATGAAAGGGCTCAATCTGCACATTTCAAACTATATTTTCATTTTCTTTTGTCTTATAGTTTTCGACATATGATGAAAAATGTCTGAAAAATACCATTCCCCCCCCACTTATCTCCGAAGTTTGCAGAGCGAAAAATCTGAAATAATTTGAGTTGATAGGAATTGACCCAAATATTGCACCAAAAATAAAACGATGTTCCTAACTAGTACCTACAGTTTTTTCAAAATCATCAAAATTCCTTCACAAACAAACTTAGTTATGCGGTCCGGTTTCTTTAACTTTTAAACGTCCAAAAATGATACGCGCACCGAGAGTTCCCTCGGTGCGCGAGTACGACTCGCACTTGGCCGGTTTTTTTAAAACTATGTTTTAATACCTACCATCTGGCGGAAAATGCGGTGGAAATATTCGTAAATTAGTACCAAAAATGGAGTTAGGTAGGTACAAAGATTTAAGCCTATGCAATTAGGTAGGTAGGTATTGTCTGTTTTATCAATGCATTTTTTATACTTTTGTGCGCATACTTATTTTTTCTCATGCATGGGTCATGGTGTAACCTATTGGTGCCGATTCTGTTGTTTACGAACTAAACTAATTTAGTCTCATTATGTCCCTTTCTAATAAAAAACATGGGAAAGGGATAGCAGATATTTAATCCTGTCAAATTAGTACTCTTGATAATTTTAATGTCAACTTAGTCGTAATCGCAAAAGGTCACGATTATTTTCCCGTAAATGATAAGGGCTTAGACTAATTTGACAGTTCTAAATATTTTCTATCCTTTTTCAATTATATTTGTAAGAAAGAGATATAGTGTGATTAAAATTAGTTTAGTGCGATGTTCAACAGAATCAGCACCATTAACTACAATGTTCACTAGGTGTCTTATTGTGATTCATAGATATATCTTGTGATAACTGAAACATAAGTTTATAGTTTATACATCTTAATTATACAAAATATCATGTAGTGGACACATTTGTGTACCTAAGTAAATAATGTGGTCCAAGGAGAATCTCTTCTAGGTAGTGCAGTCCAGCGGTACAAAGATAATAGGTAGGTATCGATAATAATTTTCATTTATAATTATATAAATTAAAATTATTATCGATACCTATTATCTACTTAGTTTACCTACTAATGAATTAATGATGCAGCTAAATACTAATGTATTTAGCTGCATCATTATGATTAATTATTAATTAATTTAATTAATTATTAATATAAAAATTAATGATGCAGCTAAATACTAATGTATTTAGCTGCATCATTAATTCATTAGTAAACTAAGTAGTTAATTTATACTTAGGTACATAATTATAATAATTATGTAGGTATGGTATACCTACTTATCATTATCAGTTACACTTAAACTTATCCACGCGTGTACACAACCATACCTATCTGCTTATTAATTTCATGTAGGTACCTACACTACCTACCTATCTAACATTTGCGGTACCTAACTATCACACCTTCGATCTATTATTTCCTTTATTAGATATGAATTGATAAATGTGCATTTCACCGCCGAATCAGTCAGTAATGCACTTAGGAAATGAAAAGTCCTATGAGGGATACGTATCTGGTATCAAATGGGCGGTGCCGGTGTCGGATTACATGTTTGCCCCATAATGTATAAAAGCAGAAAACCTCCTCGAGTTACGCACATTAACTACTCGATTTTATGTTAGACAAATGTCATGGTAAAATCCAAATAATAATTATGTGATGTCTTAATAATTTTCCAGATTAGTAAATATGCTAGTAAACAAAGCAGTTCAGTTCGCCGTATTGGCGGCAGCAGTGTTACTCGAGAGCAGAACAGACGGGGCCACCTCCCCTGCTGTCAAGTTCTGCGGCCGTCAGCTCAGCGAGATCATGAGCAGGGTCTGCCATGCTTACAACAGTCCTTGGGATACACCTACAGGTATTGTCAACATTTCATGTTCCTCGATCAAAGTCAATAAGATTTACTTTAAATGACTAGTAGACTTATGCCCAAATTGAAAAAAACGCCGTAAACAAATAAAAACCGGCCAAGTGCGAGTCGTAGTCGCGCACCGAGGGTTCCGTATCATATTTGGACGTATAAAGTGAAAAAATCCGGACCGCATAACTAAGTATGTTTGTGAAGGAATTTTAATGATTTTGAAAAAACTGTACTAGTTAGGAACATCGTTTTATTTTTGGTGCCATATTTGGGTCAATTCCTATCAACTCTAATTATTTCAGATTTTTCGCCCAGCAGTCTTCGGAGATAAGGGGGGGGAATGGTATTTTTTTGGACATTTTTCATCATATGTCGAAAACTGTGAAACATAAAATAAAATGAAAATATATTTTGAAATGTGCAGATCAAGCCCTTTCATATGATATGTCACTTGATCTAGTAACCCCACTTTAAAATTTTGGACCCCCACTCCGGCCCCTTTTGCAATGAAAATAAAAATATTTTTGGACTTTTTTCATTTGCAATAAAGTTGAACAAGCATTCTTTATAACTGTTCCAAATTTTGAAAAAACTGTACTAGTTAGGAACATCGTTTTATTTTTGGTGCCATATTTGGGTCAATTCCTATCAACTCTAATTATTTCAGATTTTTCGCCCCGCAGTCTTCGGAGATAAGGGGGGGGGAATGGTATTTTTTTGGACATTTTTCATCATATGTCGAAAACTGGGAAACATAAAATAAAATGAAAATATATTTTGAAATGTGCAGATCAAGCCCTTTCATATTATGATATGTCACTTGATCTAGTAACCCCACTTTAAAATTTTGGATCCCCACTCCGGCCCCTTTTGCAATGAAAATAAAAATATTTTTGGACTTTTTTCATTTGCAATAAAGTTGAACAAGCATTCTTTATAACTGTTCCAAATTTCAAGTCGATAGCATAAGTAGTTGCTGAAATAAGCAGGTGTGACAGACAGACAGACAGACAGACAGAAGTCGCACCATAAGGGTTCCTTTTTTACCATTTTGGTACGGAACCCTAAAAATCACCGGATCGCATAACTAATTGTTTAGAAATATGCAGATAAAACCCTTTCATACCTGAAAATGGCACAAAGTATAACTAGTGCCACACCAAAAAAAAAAAAAAAAAAAAACCCTTTCATATGATATGCCACTTGTCCTAGTAAGCCCACTTTAAATTTCGAGCCCCACGCCTTTTGAAATGAAAATAAAAATATTTTTTAACTTCTTTCATTTGCACTAAATAGGTATGGGCAAGTATTCTTAATAAGTTATAAATAAGTATTCTTTTCTAGTCGATAGCATTAGCTGAAATAAGCAGTTGTGACAGACAGACAAAGCCGCAACAGGGTTCATTTTTTACCATTTTAGTACGGAACCTTAAAAAGTAGGTACTTATGATTATGATTTAAGTACCTACTCACCTACTAAGATTTATATTTAGACGTGGCAATAATACCTATGAGCTCAAACTTCTAAGAACAATACTTATCTATTGACCTTATACACAGAGCCTAAGTCTTGTACGATATCCGGAAAGCAACTGATATTATCGCTATCTCTAACAACATTCAATAACAAATTATAAAAGGTCACATACATACCTAATTCAATTAAAAACATAAAAATCATAACACCGTTCTACTTGAATAAGTATACCTACACCTACCTAATAGAGTTAAAATTATTAGAAACTTACGCTGAGTTGCAGAAAAGGTCATTAAGTTTTAAAGGAGACTTTAACGATAGAAATTGCATGGTTAATGCCTTCTTTAAAATTTAATTATCTTTCTGCAACTGACCGTTAGATAGGTATAAATAAATAGGAATTTGTCACCGAATTCATGATACCTAAGTATTAGGTAGGTACCTACTTATGTGGTTTTTTTACAGTTCAACTGTTTACATGCAATTTTACCCATTTTTACCTACTTACTATAAACCCGTCAACCCGCCTCATCGAGCTCCGGGATATGCATATTTTTAATTCAACCAAATGAAATGAGCAGTCTATAAAATGACACATGACCTTGCTCACAAATTTTCCTGGATTGCTTATTGTTTTGAACAAAAATACCTACCTACGCAGGTTCGCAAACAGCCCACAGGTTTCCATAATAATCATATAATTCTTGAATAACAATTAGCTTGAAATAGAAATTCGTTATTTAATATTGGTTAGTGTAACAGGAAAAATGTACAGCTACCTATTGTCAACAACTTAATCATACTTCAATGGGTAGGTTTTAAGTACCTACTGTGAAACTTTCATTAAAATAGGTATACATACCTTCATACATACAGAGTGGTCTATGTGTATATAAATATACAGGGTGGCAGGTTAGACAGTGGAAATATTTTAAGGGGTCATTGTACTCATCATTATGAACAACTTTTACTATGGGACCAACACTGAAATCGCGAAAAAAAAATCAGCTGTTCCATACATTTATGTTCACATACCTAACTCAGCAAAATGTATGGAACAGTTGATTTTTTTTTTCGCGATTTCAGGGTTGGTCCCATAGTAAAAGTTGTTCATAATGATGAGTGCAATGACCCCTTAAAATTTTTCCACTGTCTAACCTGCCACCCTGTATAAATAGTTATTTAGTATTTATTCAGACCAGGATAGGATCTAATAAATAAGCACAACCTCTCTGTTCGTTATCTTTTCGAGTAGGTACTGTGTAATGTCACAAACTAATATTACAAACAAAACATCACTGTTGTAGGTAGGTACCACAGTAACTGTAGTCCAACAATCTTCGCAATATTAGATATTATTTCTTATATTCGCAGTAGTAGGTATGTACCTACCTGCCATTCTTTCCTGGTGTTAATAATGTATACTTATACCTACCTACTGGCCAAGAGTAGGTACTAGTTTAATAAAATTACTCTTTATTTCAGTAGTGGAACAACCTGGCTCTGTTTTGAGAAGAAGACGACAGGTAGGAAATGGTATTGCTGATGAATGCTGCAACCACGGTTGCACGTGGGAACAGCTTAGTGAATACTGCTCCATCAGTGCCAAGTAAGTTTCTATCATTCATTCTTTAGATTATTGTTGCGTATTTGCCTCAGATCATAAAAAAGAAGCTAAAATATGCCATCATAGCAAATAAGTACGGGAACCACTGTCGCGACTGAAAGTACTAGACTAGTCATGCGCCTCTGTCTTCTGTAGACAAACAGTAGGCATAGGCACCTACCTATCGCTTGGTCGCAGCAAAGCCAAACATGTAGTTTAACTTACGTTGTTGTTAGATAAAGCCATTTGGTCCTCAACTCATGTTTTCATTTCAGTTTTTTTCTGATTATTTAAACAATAAGTTAACGTATTAACGTTGCATTATATCATCAACAGTTCAGAGTCACCGCTGGAGGACATGGAGACCCACATTATAGCAGACAGATCAGCGGAGCAGGGGGCGGCGGAGTCGAAGGATGCGGCGAGTCCGGCGGCAGCGCCGGCGGCGGTAGGCAGCGCGGGTTATGCGGGGCGCGCGGCGGGCGGGGCGCGGGTCCGCGCGCGGAGCCGCGGGTACGGGCGCGCACGAGCTCGAGGACGTCGTTGTTGGTGCCGGCGCAAGCGGCGCTCGGGCCGACGGCGATCCTCCCTCATGGGTAACATGGTGTGTCTGTCCTTCGCCGCCGATTTATTCTCTTGATTACAATTTTAGATAAAAACAAAGTTAATAAAAAACGTTAAGAGTATAAGACTAAAATAGTATTTAAGTAGGTTTTAATGGAAATATAATTTTAACCTACCTAAAATCTACAATTTAAATTCACACGGTGCATGTAAGACATGAGTGCAACAGAAGTAGGTACCTAAAGTAGGTAGGTACCTCACTAATTACAATATCAATGACAATATTAATTTAGGTATTGGTCATTTGAAAACATTATAAGCAAGTTTTGAAATACAACTCACAATATGTCAAGATCAGATATTAAAATATACCGTACCTATTTGAGCCCAAATACATTATACAGGATGGCAGGTTAGACAGTGGAAATATTTAAAGGGGTCTTTGTACTCATCATTATGAACAAGTTTTACTATAGGACCAACCCTGAATTCGCGAAAAATAAATCAGCTGTTCCATACATTTATGTTCACATAACTCAACAAAATATATGGAACAGCTGATTTTTTTTTGCGATTTCAGGGTTGGTCACATATTAAAAGTTGTTCATAATGATGAGTACAATGACCCCTTTAAATATTTCCAGTCTAACCTGCCACTCTGTATATTATGTGTCTGTAACAAAGAGAATACGAAGGCAGCGAATAACTAACCCTCATAATAATGCTTCCAGCATGTTCACTAATTGATCAGTAACTAACCACAAGATTTTTAATCAATCTCATTCATTATGGTACCAATGGTAATAATACCAATAATCTCGCTTGTTAGTCTATAATCAACAAAGAATGCTGCTAGTCATAGTAGTCATACAAGTAGGTATGCTATAATTATAAATTGTTGCATAACTCATCGTTGCCTACCTATTAACTGTGATGTTAAAATAATTGCATTTAACTAACTGTATGTCGTTATATTTAAATCAAAAACGTATGTTAAGTGCTTTAATCATGCTGAGCTAGGTTTAAAGCCGCGTATTCATTAGGCAACATTTGTTGCGAAACAGCCGACGTGTTTATCACCAAGTTTATAAACAAGATGTTTCAGCTTGCTCCCCGTTCGATCGGGGAGCACGGACACGTGTAAGTAATAGAAACAAAGTTTCATTGCATTTGTTTATCGACTGTTCATAGACTATTTCCAGAGATGATGAACGTTGCGAAACACTGTCAATAAACTGTTTCGCAACAGTGTATATCAACAAATGTTGCCTAATGAATACGCGGCAAGATTTAATGGTACCGACCTTACTCCATATTTTGTTGTTGTTTACGACGCTTAAACACTTAATACCTACTTATTACATTATACTACGCCCTTCAGTCTATCGCAAACAGACGTGTATCAATCAATAAGGGGAAGCTTTGTTTACCTACTTATACCGACCCACAGAACTATAAATAGGTAATAAATAAGTCAATAGAAATGTCATCTACTACATTTTATTCCCAGACGCGTCGCCGGTTCGCAGTCAATGTCAAAGCATCCAATGCAATGCTAAATTAAACTTAGTTCCATTCACATACGTCACATTTTTAAACGCGCGCTTTTGATGTAGTGGTGTCGTATAAGACACCACCTGACTTACATAATTTGCTCGAAAGCGGCAAAAAGGTCACACGCCTTTGCGACTTCCATTGACTTATTATTTAGATTTCTGGGCTTATACCTAGCTCGGAAGCGAATTTGTTATTTAATGCAATAACATGAAACGTAAAATAAGCTTCATAAACACAACAGCACATATATTCGCTTATGGACGCATGAATTATATTATAAATCAAAATTAGAATGAATCTAAGAGTGAATGGCGTTATCGATTTGTTATTGAAGTTTGTGTCTATTTCAGAACATGAAAATATAGACCATGAAAATTATTTATAATTCTAATTTTAAAAAATCCTCTAAGAACGAAAAAAATTATAGCCCGAGGATAGCACGAGTTACGGCGGTCACGTTTATTTGTATTAGATAAGGCATTTGTACGTAGTATTATAATTATCTATGCTAGCGTCAATCAACCAAGCCCATATAGCGAACATGACATACATTACTTATGTGCATTTGTGTACTACTCTATGTTCTAACAAGTTTTTGGTAAAAAATATAAAAAAATATCTTTGTGCTTATGTTATATTTATGTTGTTTCAGGACCTCGTAAAAAATGTAGCACGCGCTGCTCCCGTGGTGGGCACCGTATCGCCTCTAATCACATGGGGCCGGACACTCAACACTGACCTCTCGTTGGCCAGCCGGGACCAGTACGCGTACGTCGTCTACGCCTAATAAAACCCATGGTTGTTTGCAACCGTTGACGACGCCTGCGATCATCACTCTCCGTGAAAAGACGAAAATCAAGACCGAGTTCATATCATATGAAATAGATATAAGACGACGTGGTAAGGTACAATGTTTTAGTGTTCATTATTATGTAACTATTCATATGATAAGTATTTTTATATTACAGTGTCAATTTGATTAGAAACGATTTATGTCGATAATCAAGTGTTCCACTTTAAGAATACTTTCTTAATGAAATCTAAGAAATAGATCACAAAGTTAGTATACTTCTATTTGAATAGTTTTTTTAAGTAGTCTACTTAAATCTTCTTGCTAATGTTTACTACAAGCATTTGTATTATATTGCTATATACAATAGAATAATTATATGTATAAGAGGCTACACCCGTATTCACAAACAACAATGAGGTCTCGAACACACAGTGTACAGAAAACTCGTACGAATATGAACCTTAAATACAAATAATGTTCATATTCGTATGAGTTTTCTGTAGACTGTGCGTTCGAGACTCATAGTAATGTTTGTGTAAAACTGCACAATATATATTTGTGCTGAATTTGAAGCCTGCGTTGTTAATATAATATGCCAATTTTCCATTCTCTTTGTCCGAATATCTACATAGTTAATTAAGTGACATTATTATTATAGTATAAAAGTTAGCTCTCTAGACTTTTTATTGATATACGTACGTAGCGTGCAAATAGAAAGGAAAATTGACTATTCTTAAATTATTTGTATTTACACTTGCAATAAAAATTAACATTTGCCATAATAGACACCCAATAAATAATTTATTATTGTCTAAGATGTGTACCTATATGCTACCAATAAATCTCCTACCATTTAAGAATTAACGATCTCTAAAACATCTGTGATAACTCCAACTGATAAAAATAAATCATTAATTTATGAATCTTAGTTATGTCAGCATACTAGTTGAATGTATCTCCTTGTGTTAGAAAATGTACGTATTTAGACTTTAAGTAGTTCTAAGTTCAGAGTGGACACTTGTATATTAGCAGACAAATCTGTTCTCGACTGAAGATGTTACAAATAGTAAAAGATCAGTTTACCAACAGGTTTGCCGCATGCTTGAACATTTTTCTACTGTGACTGAACTGACTGACTAGGTGGATGCTGTATTAAAATTGACATTTATTTCTAAAAAGTGTTTCATTTCAACAAGTATTATTGGTGGTTTAAAAACATTACAATCTCGTGTTAAACAAAAGTATTTATCAAAATTATTTACAAAAAATCGCAAAATAAACAAAAGGTTTATATATGTTACTGTAAAAGCCCGAACTCAGGTAAATCTTAAGAAGTCCGAACTGTTCTATGATCATCGTTCATTTTGAACTTTTACCACTATACACTCGGTAAATATTAAGTTTTACCTCAGGGACACGGTAAGTGTTGAAAGGAGTGAATATGTTGCGACAAAACCAAATTGGTTAACCCGGACTCTACGTGATCTTGTTTGCCGTACCCCTAGAGTGTTTTTATAAACCCGGAGGCGCGGAGGGAGAGCAGCTTCCGCCCACTGTGACGAAGCGTAGGCACCTGGGAGCCTGCGATTTGTTACGCAAGGGCGGAGGGGCTGCACTTCCCGCAGCGCCGGCGACGTGTAAAATGCAAGTGGCACCGAAAACGAGGATGGAACTCGCAAAATATTAGTTTCCGCAACCCCAAAACCAACATTTACTAACCGTTATTGGTAAAACCTAGGATATGTACCAAACTCTAATGGTGAAAGCCCGAAAATTGTCTTTTTTATAAAATCCTTACATTTACCAAGTCATGTTGGTAAATCCTAAGATTTACTGCTAAAACCTAAGATTTACCACAATTCGGGCTTTTACATATACAGTTAAAACCTTTTTACGACATCACGGTTATAATAACCAAAAATCATAGGTCCCAGCTGATTAGTAGGCACCTCAAAAATATTGCCGGTTGTTACGACTATTGGTTTTTCTAACCAAATATGAGTGGTCCCTTCAATGTCGTTATAACAGATTTTGACTGCATGTATACAGGATAGACCAACCCGGAAATCGCGAATAAAAAACAGCTGTTCCATACATTTTGTTGAGTTATGTGAACATAAATGTATGGAACAGCAGATTTTTTTCTTCGCGATCGGGGTTGGTCCCATAGTAAAAGTTGTTCATAATGATAAGTACAATGACCCCTTAAAATATTTCCACTATCTAACCTGCCACCCTGTAGGTATATGTCGCAGGTTTTTCATAAAATTAGGTTTTTGATGAAAAACCGGAAGAAGATACATTTTAAACTCAATTTCATCATAAACCTGTAACAATCCAGATTTTTGATCAAAAACCTGAACTAGTTTGGGTTTATAATAAAGTTCTTGTCAAAATCACGTGTTTGCTTTGTTTTATGACAAATAATCAATTTAAATGAAATAAATAAAACAATCCGTCATCATTTGCAACTAGAGAGAAAACAATTATTTTTACATCCATGATCCAATTAATATTCTCCTTCTTCAATCCAATTATGAAATGAAATGTTTTAATTTCACGTAGGTACATATATTAATCTGATTTTGATAAGCCGCGTAAATGAAATTTCGTAACAATTATAAATACGACTCAACTGAGTCTCAGATTGATCATAAACCCAAACTAGTTCAGGTTTTTGATCACAAATCTGGATTGTTACAGGTTTATGATGAAATTGAGTTTAAAATGTGTCATGTTCCGGTTTTTCAACAAAAACCTAATTTTATGAAAAACCTGCGACATATACATGTACAGCAAGTCGCGGGCCGAAGCTAATAATAATTTTAAATAATACACAAGTTTAATATTGATTACCTGCAATATTATAAAATTTTCTTTACAAGTTGTCTTAAAAGGACACTGGGGATCTTGATCTATGAACGTATGAACTAATAAATATATACTTAACATATTTTTTTTTTAAACTGTCCAGTCTGAATTTGATAACTAAACAATATGCGTAGTTGCATACCTATGTACTTACCAGTGGCGAAGGGTCCCTACAATTCCCTTTAAAAAAAAGCAGAGGCAGTATTGCTTACTATTGTCAAATATTTATAATCAGCTTTTCGTGGCCAGGTAAGCATTTTGAAGCTCCGGCTTACCTCTTACAAAAATTGACCCTTCGCCACTGGTACTTACAAATTTTTAAAATCTACTAACCCAGCGGCGTGCATTGCATATAGGCAAGTAGGCAGTGCCTACCTCATAAGATTCAATAAAACACTTTTAACTATTACTACATAAGTATACCATCATCATATATCAATAAGTCATGATTGGTATATTATATTTATGTAGTAATAGTTAAAATAGTTTTATTGAATCTTGTGAGGTAGGCACTGCGGCCTACTTACCTATATGCAATGCACGCCACTGTACTACCACATCTCTAAATAGCTTTATAGATTAACCTTTTTTGCCTAGTCTTCATTGTGCTAATATACAAACATTTCAAGGCTCGAAATAAAAAAAATATTACTTATATTGTTTTTAACTTTACTACTAAGTAGGTAGATAGGTACATGATATTAGTCACAACTTCAAAAATGTTATAAAATAATGTTAAAATTACTCAATCACGTATTATTTATCAAAGAATTTCACTTTCAGTATAATAAGTTCGTTTATAGGTAATTGAGTACTAATATGCTTGCAAGTTCAAAAACTCACCTGTACCTAAGTATATTGTTTTTTCCTATTTTAACCAATGATTTGGTCTTTAAACTACATGCCTCTACTAGATGTGTTACCGGAAGGATAAACCAATCAGAAACAAGCAACAAAGTCATTGATGCAGTTTTAGGAACACTTCGAAACTTTAGCAAATTGTCAAGAGCTTAGTACACTGTAATGAAAGTATAAGGATAGATAGACATTTCTTGTTTTAATAAAAAAAAAAACCCTAAACAAACAATAAAAAATATTTCGATGCCTCCCACGTAAATTCTTGTATCTTCTATTGAATTCTATTCTGTTATAGAGGCATAAAGGATACAGCAATTTACGTGGGAGGCATCGATTTTATGATTTGTTTAAAGCACCTAAGGCTTTTACAAAAATAAAAATCACGAGTAGGTACCTAGTTTTTGAACATACTAAAAAAGAAAAATTTACAGAAGCAGGCATCGCTACTATGAAAGTATGAAACCGAATACCTACATACTTCATGTAATGTACCGTAAACTTCATCGTAAATATAACAGATTTTTTATATAAAAATTAATAGAAATACTACCTCAAATGCTTTACTCTGTCAACAGAATCGGATTTTTTAGATAATTTCTTAGGCTCGGAGTCCCTATTAATAAAATAATATTTTTTAAATATCACATACTTTGTGATTAATATTACTAGTAAGAGAGCCCCTAGTCATAGTGGGCCCTTGTCATTGTTGTTTTGATTAGAATCTGTGTTATTAGCATTAGCACCTTGGGAACTGCTATCTCTCAATGGTAGTAATTGAAACCTTAAATTGTTACCCTTCATTCTCTTCTGTACAATTTTGCTGATATTTTTCACTTGTTTTTCTATAACATCGTATATTCTTTCCTGAAAAATAAAATGTGTGTAGTAAATAAATCGTACATTTACAACAATACAATACGGTACCGGACTATTTTTTTTTTATTGTGAATCTGTAAACTATTTGAAGTAAAAAAACGGCCAAGTGCGAGTCGGACTCGCGCACGAAGGGTTTCGTGTCATTATCTATAAAAACGGCAAAAAAATCATGTCTGATGTATATATTTGTATTATTTTAATCTAATTATTTATTTTTAAAGTGAATATACAGGGTGGAAATTTGTAATGCCACCTGAAGGGAAAGTATTCTTAATACTGTAGATAGAAAAGGATCTTGACCAAAACAGGCCAAAGTTGCGGCACTCATGCGTCTTAACCATTTAT
Source organism: Thalpophila matura (assembly GCA_948465475.1). NCBI lineage: Eukaryota > Metazoa > Arthropoda > Insecta > Lepidoptera > Noctuidae > Thalpophila > Thalpophila matura. The sequence continues at coordinate 10,187,624 of OX419183.1, forward strand.
GTATAGATTTTTTTTTTAAATTATGATTTCACATATATTTATTTTAGTTAGAAGCAAATGGGGGTTTAAAAGTTATACAAAAAAAAATGTATATTGTTTCGAAATAAGTTAAGCCATCATTCTTATTTTTTATATTATTTTATAGCTCTGGGTACCAGCCCTTTTGCCAAAAGATACCAGTTTATTATGAATTCCAATTTAATGGGAAATAATAGAATAATAATATGCGAAATAAACATAGGAAGAGAAGCTAAAAACTCTAACTTTTTACATACCATTTATAAAATATTATTCATAAAATAATTTCTTTTGAAAAACAGGCAAAATTATTAAAAAAAACATTCAGTATTCATTAAAATATGGGTACATTGGGTACAGATTTTTATCATGCTGGCAACCGGAATCGTATGTGAAAGACAATGTCAATTTGATTGACAAAATCAAATGTTGTTGTTCATCTTGTTGTCAATGGTTGTTGTTATTTAGGTAACTAAGTAATATTTTGTTTGAAAAGAGCATTATCACAGATTCTGTGGGTATAAGTATAATATAATACCTAGGTATATTCCTACCGGGTGTATGTCATTTGTGCGACACACGCAAGTGCGACAGGTCGTTACTGCGACAGGTCGTTACTGCGACAGGTCGATACTGCGACAGGTCGTTATTGCGACAGGTCGTTACTGCGACAGGTCGTTACTGTGACAGGTCGTTACTGCGACAGGTCGTTACAGCGACATGAGGTATAATAATTTACGCAGACTACAGAAGAGGATTTCGTTTGACGGCTCGTATCGATAAAAGGACTCTAGTTTCCTCTCTTTTGAGTAATGACGACTACATATGACTACTGCAGCTGTACTTTTTACTTCATAGGTTTATGTATGTTTAAAAAATAAGTAAACTAAATAATAATTAATATGAACCTGTGCCTTATTTTACTAATAAGTATTCCTTATGCTCATTTGACATTCATGTAAGTACGAGTAAGACATGCCCCTACACGAGGCGATTAATTATTGCAACGATCGGTCGTTCGATTTTAACATGGAACGACGGATTTCACCTACGATATCGTATCCAATCTTTTAGTCGACCGATCGATTGAAAATCGCAACTGATATTCCCGAAAATATCGAACGATCTCAACATCGTTCGATCTATCGCACGTGTGACGTCATCATGCCACTGATCCGATAGGATGCGATCGTCTTCAGTCTGCCTATAGATCACAGAACAATATTACTCTATAGATTAATTAAAATATCGAATGACGGATCATTTTGATAATCGCCTCCTGTATGCAGCTACACTGAGAAATCATACGATTGCGTCCGCCACACACGAACGATGTACCTACTAATCGAACGATAAGATGAATCGTCGATACGATCTGGTCGTAATAATCGCCTCGTGTATTCATATAATCATAATTTTATCTCAGCAGCAGTTGAGCTCAAACGTCACCTGCGCATTAGCTGATTTTTCGGTCTCTTTGGCGGAATGAAGAAGACGGGAGGCGCCGAGGCTGCACGCGATTGGTTCGTCAGTCGATGCTCGTCGTCTAATTGGATCATTCTCTATTGCGTATTGTCAATTGTCTATTGCTTATTGGGCTAAAACGGTACATGCGCGATCTGTGCTTACCTATCACGTCGCTACCTATACCTACAAGTTACAACTATAACTTAACCTCAAAATTACTGAATAACTGAAATATTTAAAGTCCGATTACTAAAAAACTACCGTCGAATATCTTATTGATTATTTTTTTTCATAATCTAGACTACATTTCCTATATTTTACCGAAGATTCAGTCGAGACGCAAGATTAGCCTAGCTCTCATACAGGTTTGGGCAAGATCCTTTTACTCAAAGAAAACATTTCTTTATTTAAAAAAAAAATAATAATACTGCATTCAAAGATTTTTGAAAAGTTGCTTGCTTCACCTGGGAATCGAACCGACTAAATGTGAAAAAATGAACATTCTGTATTTTTATGATACCGATTGAAAGGGTTAATTGTAAGCATTAATTTATTTTAAAGTAACATGGTATCCTAAATTAAAGGAACACCATAATATTTTATTTTTTTTTCAAAGTCGCCTCCTGACTAGCTCATCGCAAAGATGAATTCAAATAGTATTTAGTTGCATTTATCATGCACTTATAAGGAACAGTGTAAAAAAGTACTTATTATTAAATAATCAAAGCTATCTATGAAAATCGACACGAAAAGTAATTCTAATTAATTATTTTGATAAACTTAAATGTAAAATTTCACCATGTTTTTTTAATTTAAGACACTACGTGTCTTAGAAGAAATTACTGCTTTTATTAACCCTTTCAATCGGCATTATAAAAATACAGGATGCTCATTTTTCCACATTTGGTGGGTTCGATTCCCAGATGAAGCAAGCAACTTTTTTAAAATTTTTGAATGCAGTTTTCTTTCTATTCAAAAATAAAAGAATGTTTTCTTTGAGTAAAATTTTCTATCTACAGTATTAAGAGTACTTACTTTCCCTTCAGGTGGCATTACAAAATTCCACCCTGTATAATTAAATATTCTGTGAATATTTCAAGCATCTACCTGTTGCCGTTATCAATATCGAGCAAAAACGAGCAAAAAAATCACGTTTGTTGTACGGGAACCCTTAAATATTCAGTATTGATTTTATTCTGTTTTTAGTATTTGTTGTTATAGCGGCAACAGACATACATCTGTGGAAATTTCAGCTGTCTAGCTATCACGGTTCATGAGATACAGCCTGGAGACAGACAGACAGACAGACAGACAGACAGACAGACAGACAGACAGACGGACAGCGAAGTCTCAGTAATAGGTTTCCGGTTTTACCCTTTGGGTACGAAACCCTAAAAAGATAATTAACAACAAAAAAACCGATGAAACATCTACAAAATTGGCAATGTTATAAGCGTTTTAAAATGATTTGCTAGACACGGACGGCACTATCATGCAGTGACGTAACACCACCTATGTCCGCTTCGCGCGACAAAGACAGAGCAATACTCCCTCCAAAAACTTTAAAAGCTTCTATGTTTTCCATTTTGTGATATTTTTTTAGGGTTCCGTACCAAAATGGTAAAAAAGGAACCCTTATGGTGCGACTTCGTCTGTCTGTCTGTCTGTCTGTCTGTCACACCTGCTTATTTCAGCAACTACTAATGCTGTGCTATCGACTTGAAATTTGGAACAGTTATAAAGAATGCTTGTCCAACTTTATTGCAAATGAAACTAAACAAAAAATATTTTTATTTTAATTAAAAAAGGGGCCGGAGTGGGGGTCCAAAATTTCAAAGTGGGGTTCCTAGGTCATGTGAACTCATGTGAAATATCATATGAAAGGGCTTGATCTGCATATTTCAAAATATATTTTTATTTAATTTTATGTCTCACAGTTTTTGACATATGATTAAAAATGTCTGAAAAAATACCATTTCCCCCCCTTATCTCCGAAGTTTGCGAGCGAAAAAAGAGTTGATAGGAATTGATCCAAATATTGCACCAAAAATAAAACGATGTTCCTAAACTGTAATGTACTGTAACTCAAGTTACAGTGTCTTGCCTTAATAGCATTCATTTTCAAAGATTTAAAAGCCCTTATCTCGTAACAGGTATTTCTGAGATACAGTGTTTTGGACTTACATGGCAGAGTTGTCCTACTGTATCTGTATGGTAAAGACCTCTCTGCTCATACAAAGGTGTAACAACAACAAGTAATAAACACCATGCATGCTCAGTGTAGATTCGCATTTCAGGCCATTATAATTCTGTCTATGATGTTATCCTTCACTGTCAGTCAGTAATATCTAGGGCTGCCATCACCAAAATTGCTGACGCCAGACAGAAACTTTAAAAACCCGGACATTTGGGTGAAATTAAGTATTTTTCCCGGATGCCCCCAAAAAAAATATTTCATCAATTAGGATTCCCCTGACACAAAGTAGGACAAGGACACTTTTTGGAACCCCTACTGGACGCTCCCCGGACACCCTCTAAACTAGGACAAATCTGGGGAAACCCGGATGGATGGCAGCCCTAGTAATATCTAATTATGTATTAACTTTGAAGGTACATTCCAACTTAAAAAAATCACATTAATTGTGTCTCATTAATCAACACTTGAAATGTTAATCACTTGCCAGGTATGACCTAGTACTCAAGAAGTGGATACTTTTATCACCCATTCATCTTTACTGCTTAATGTTATTCAAGTAATTTAAGTGGATAACTTACAGATTTATTTACAGCCTCAGCGTCTTCTCCAGCAATAACCACTTTAACTTCATATTGCTTTTCTAATAGTTTTATGATCTTTTTCACTCCAGTCATAAGATCATTTTCTCCTATCCTTGAGGATAATGTCATAAGTTTTTCACCTTTTATTAAAGTGTTCTGACGGGCTGTCTGTTTCTCTTTTCTTTTTGAAAGCTCTTCTGCATGATATTCAGTATTTGTCATCAGCCTGAAATATAAATTCTAATAAGTTTAAACCTATTAATAGCTACTATCTAAAAGCTGTAGGCTTGTAGGTTAAACTTATTACCGCGATTATAAACAAAATGATGCATACCAATTTGAATTAAATGCAATTCTTACTTTTTAAATTACACTTCTACTTACTTAAACACAGGTCGTCTGGCCTTGGAATCCACATCTTGTATTTTAACAAGCTTTAAATCCCGTCTAACAGATATATTCTGGGCATTCTTCAGATCAGTAATACTAACAGAATTATCTGGGCTTATCAGAGTTATTCTGTTTTCATAATTTTTCCTTTTGAGTACATCTTTTCCTTCAGCCGTAATTATTGTTTTGGTTGTAGCTGTTCGACACTCAAAAAATCTTTTCGCACCAAGTGTCGAAAATAATTTATTCAGGTTAAAGTAATTCATTTCAGATAAATTTTCTTTAAAAGATTACTTCTACAATATTTACCTATATTTTATACTGTTTATTCGTACAGGTGTGTAGGTACTTCGTTTATTCTTTTCCCATCATATCAATCGACACAAATCACAATCAAAGTTAATAATTATCAATCGTGAAACTGAAAACCTGTAAAAACACATTTATATTTATTTTCAATTCTTTGTCTTTGCCTTTTTTTACCTTTTTTCCCTTTTCTCAGGTCACTTCACTTCACTTCTTGGTTATGGCATTTGTGATATCAGGTGACTTTGACACTTTGACAGTGTCAGACACTAGGCTTGCAGAATAAATATCGATATATCGATATATCGATACTTTTTGTTCGATATATCGATATTTTTTAGCGATATTTATTATTTCGATACATCGATATATCGATATAAAATATCAAGTATCGAAAACGTATCAAAAACGATATATTTTCAGTAGCAAGACCATAGTCGCCATTGATTAAAATGTCACAGTTTTTAGATTTAAATGATAAAGTAATGTCAGGGACACTTGTGAACGAGAATAGGTGCTGAAAGAACACTTCCAACATCGTTAAAAACTCAGATCATAGAAACAAGAAGTTATGCCATCATAGCAAATTAGTACGGGAACAACTGTTCCCACTTTTTGTACATTTTTCGACACGATTACAAGAGCTTCTTGTTAATAAAAAGATCTCCCACACATTACAAATTCCGCACACCCTCAATCCAACACTGTTAATCGTCACTCAACACTAGCATTAAATTTAAATTCGGTTCGTTGCCAGCGTGTACTTTTGTACTACGCTCAAAATGACCAAATTAAAGTAAGTATCAAACTCAATAGCGCCTTGGCACATCTCCCTTGTTTCTACGATCTAAGGTTAATAACGTTGCAACTTAATGAAATTCAGCGCCGAAAGGAATTCTTAGTGAAACGCACACTACTTTTTAACCGACTTTCAAAAAGGAGGAGGTTCTGCATTCGGTTGGTATTTTTTTTTTTTCATGTATGTACACCGATTACTCTGTGATCTGTGAGCCGATATAGGTACGTGATTTTTTTTTCATATGGTAGAAGAAGCTCGCGCGGTGGTCCCATATAAATTGTATTAACTTAGGTTGAATAGTTTTGTAACCAGCTCCAATAAACGGAATTTTTCGTGTATATCGATGACATCATGACGGTAATAAAAAAGTCATATTATGTAGGTACACCAATTCCTGGACGCAATCGATCTCGATATTATACATGCATAACATCACGCTAGTATTTTCCGCAAGGTTAGGCAGAGGTGTATAGTACACACAGCTTTTTTTATGTTCAAGTCTTATTTGTTAGAAAGTTAGGGAAAGAGCCTATTGCTGAAAAAACATTGTTTTCGATGACTGAAACGCACTTATCCATAAATATCTTAGAAGGTAAGTACTTATTTAAATTCGTGAAAGCATTCGATCTCGGTAAAAGTACATACAAAATGTGTGTCAAAGGCAGTATATTATTAAAGTCGCTTTATCCATGATTTTATGGTACTTTTATAGTATACGTAAGGTATTATTATAAAAAAAAACATGACATGTTACACTACACTAAAAAGTTAAAAATAAAAAACAGGTTTTAAAAAAACCGACTTCCAAAAACTACACTAAAAACTATGAAATAAAAAGTTTAAACTTCCATAATTAAAAATCTAAATGTATTTTGAAGTCTGAAATATCAATGTAGTGTGTTTATAATATAATGAAGATTAATATAAACCACCTCGCCTAGTTTGGGGACCACCGTAAAGAACTTAATGATGTACATACCAATGGTTCAATAAATGATTAAATGATTAAATGATTTCCCAAAATGAGTCAAAAAGCCTATTGTATGGGTAATGCCTCCATTAAAATTTAATTATCTTTCTGCAACCGCCCACTGCAAACGCCCATGGCCACTTAAAGAATTTGAATAAATCGTTAAAATAAATGAAAATAATAAACGGATGACTCGAAATCTATCTCTAGACCGTTCCACGTAAGAATACCCCTAGAAGTTATGTTGGCTCCCCTGCTTGTCATTCCTATTTAGGTCATATCGTTTTGTGTTTTCTGTAGATTTATGTTTTATAATAATATTTAGGACGTTAAAAAGTGATAAAAGTGAATTGGTGCTGAAAGAAAACTTCCAACACAATTAAAAATGTTGTAATAAATTGAGATTCAGGGCAGCCAACATAACTTCTAGGGGAATTCTTACGTGGAACGGTATATATAGAGACCGTGACGTAGAGAGACTTAGAGATAGAGACATAGACGTCTCTACTATATTTTAGCATTTGTAGACAAAATTTGATTCCACCTGTCACCGCGTCAAATTCTTTTTTGCCAAGCTGTAGGGCGAAACGGAGGAGTGCACAAACAGCCGTAGACGTTCGATTTTCGCCGCGCGGTGAAAATTATGCGGCTTTAGTCACCCGTGTAAACCCTACTTTATGGCAAGCTAAAAGACTCATACCCATATACGAATTGTTTTTTGACTTTCTTGTTTCAGAAAAATAAAAAATTCTGTCACTTTGTTTTGACAACTGTGATCGGCAAAATGGTGCGTGATATTTTTCTCGAAAATCTCTAAATATTTATTTAATCGGGAATCAGAAAAGAAATATCTATCAACTAATTCAATTCTTTATATTTCAGTCGGCACACAAGACATTTATTATCAAGCGCAAGCTTGCCAAAAAGCTGAAACAAAACAGACCTATTCCACAATGGGTCAGAATGCGCACCGGAAATACAATTAGGTAAGTTTTATAGAATAATGTCTCAATATTCACAGCTATTTGCATATTATTAATTGTCATGTATATTGGCTGTAATATAGATTTAGAGTTACGTACTTCTAAAGTGATAGGTGTTTATACCTACTCATAGTAACCGTAAGCGCGGTATTAATTTGGTTTCAGTTTGAAGCCCAATTCTCGTAAATAAACACATTACCCTCCTTTGCGTCGCGCAGTCGGGTAAAAAATATGAGTTCCGATTTAATGATATTGTTCTCAAAGCTTTTTATGATGTCAATAATGGTATTCTTTTATCATGTTGATCCTCATATTGATGTTGTCATTCAGTAGGTACATGAGAACACCATCTGTCGCATTTGAAAAATCCGCCTCATTCAGGTCGAAATCAATTGTATATTTGTGACACTAAAGGCATTGAGATTATATCGAAACCAAATTGAAATTTTATTTTGAACATATTTACGAGGATTGGCCTTTAGATTAGATTTCGGTCAGAGTCGCCTTAGGGGCGGAGCAACATTATGTAGTAGGTACTTTATAAAAAAACACTGGTTGCTGCTTTTGTGGCACATATGCACACATTTTTGTAGGTGCCTTTGTTTAGCTGTATTGCACTAAAGTAATGTAAAAACATTGAATTGCATTCCTATGGAGCTCTAAATAATTTCTGAAAGCTATGTCATTTTAATCTGCTGCAAGTTGCTTGGATCTTGTTCACCAATCCCATTGCTGACCTAATGAAAGGCTAAGGCTTTCAGAAACTAGGATGTACCTAAATGTTTAAGCTCTGTTAAGCCTAAACTGATTATCCTGAAAAAGTATAGAAATTATAAACCTACTTTCCATTAACATATTTAGTGCTGCCATTGCATGTTTCATGTGGCAGAGATGTAAAGCTCTAATAACTAGGAATGTTCTGACTATCCGGCCACTTCTATAGTCGGCGACTAGTCGGCCATTACTTTATTCATATAAATAGGGTGATTGAAATGAAATTCTTTCATTATTGTTTTTATTTTAATATCAGTTACAATATTAGCAAAATAATATAGGAATAGGAACAAAAAATAAATTCTGAATGCAAGTTTCTAATAATAACTCTGATTTAAGACTTGCAGCAAGTGCGTTACAAGACGGTATATGTTGGTACATGGGTCTTTTTTGGTGCGGTACAAGACGTAATTGGCTTGTACGATTGTGTTTTTAGGGTTCCATACTAAAATGGTAAAAAAGGAACCCTTATGGTGTGACTTCGTCTGTCTGTCTGTCACACCTGCTTATTTCAGCAACTACTAATACTATCGACTTAAAATTTGGAACAGTTATAAAGAATGCTTGTCCAACTTTATTGCAAATGAAAAACGTCAAAAAATATTTTTATTTTCATTGCAAAAGGGGCTGGAGTGGGAGTCCAAAATTTCAAAGTGGGGTTACTAGGTCTTGTGACATATCATATGAAAGGGCAAGGGCATCTGGACATTTTAAAAAAATATTTTTATTTAATTTTATGTTTTACAGTTTTCGACATAATTATGATGAAAAATGTCTGAAAAAATACCATTCCCCCCCCCTTATCTCCGAAGTTTGCGGAGCGAAAAATCTGAAATAATTAGAGTTGATAGGAATTGATCCAAATATTGCACCAAAAATAAAACGATGTTCCCAACTAATACAGTTTTTCAAAATCATCACAATTTCTTCACAAACATAGTTATGCGGTCCGGTTTTTTTCACTTTATACGTCCAAAAATGATACGGAACCCTCGGAGCGCAAGTACGACTCGCACTTCTCTTCAAAAATTTTAGATAATATTCTACACGATACTTAACTTAATTTTTGTAAAAAAAATTGCGCAAACGAAACAATTGACGAATGCGTACTCAATAGTCAAAACTCCAGACAGCACTAATCTAAACATGCCGCTGCCCGTGGTGCGATACAAGGCGGATGGGTACAAGTCGTAAATGTCCTGTAGCGCACTGAACAATAATATGTTTACTTCAGTGCGTACAATACATATTTGTCTTGTACAGCTTTTACATTAGAAACTGATTGTATTAGAAGCAAGCTGCCCAAAAATATATTCCTCTTTTTTACTCTAATAAATCCTAATGAAAATGGCCCACGCACCACGAGATAGAGGAAAGTAGCTTCCTGGTCGGAAATGACTTTTACCGCACGCAACGTGTTAATAGGTCTTTGGAAAGGAATGGGGATCAAACTGGCGTAGATAATTACAAGAATTATTATTCTTATAATATAAAGATTTATGATTACCACTTAAAACATTGGCTTTATAGAATTCATTGTTTCATGTAAAAGAAGAATGAGCAAATCGGTCTTACCCCCCAATAGCATTAAGATATACACCAATAGATAGAGCTCTTTATTGTGAATATTTGTTATTATTACGACTTAGTTAGGGCCCCTTAAATGTGACAACTTAATAATATCATAAACTTGTCTTTCGTCAACTAATTATCGTAATATTATTAACAAATTAATATTCTCCGTAACGACCTCTTTTATATGATATAATTATATCTTAATGCTATTGGGGGGTCGGCAGATATGCCGGAGTCAGTAGGTATGACTACCTACTTATCCAAAAATATTTTTATTTAAACATGCAACTAGGAGGCCAATGTTAAAAAGTGGACTTTTAAAGGCTTTCAAGATGATTTTTATAAAGGTCTTCATTAATAACAGACAATTATTTGACGAACTACAAGATTATGATATTACATCACATTTAGGGGCTGAAACTCCGAACGGACTAACAATTGAGACAAGTCGTAATAATAACAAATATTCACCTTGAAGAGCTCTATCCATTGATGTATATATCTTAATGCTATTGGGGGGAAACGCAGACTACCATACTGGGGTGCCCAATCTCCTTTGCAGTTTATATCTCAAATGTAAAACTAATTACATTGCTCAATAATTAATGATGCTGGTTTTTTTTTCAGATACAACGCTAAGAGGCGTCACTGGAGGAGGACTAAGCTCAAGCTGTAAGCTTGAAGCTTGTAGTATAACACAATAATGCTAAATAAATTCCTTTCTTCAACCAAACCATTGTTTATTTTAATTATTTATACCTATAATTATATTAAGAACACAGATAAAAGTTAGAAAGTTCACTAATCAGGGAACTTTCAAAATTTTATTGTCTGTGAAAAAGCTGGGAGCTGCTTCTGCTGTGCAGTCCTCAGCACAGAACAATATTACTCTAGCGAGGTCCTCAGTCGCAAACTAATAGCATGAATAGCATCATAGAGATTTGTCGCAACTTTGGATAGGCCTGTATTAACAGCTGTGCATAGGGCTGCCAACCATAGGTAGGTACTATTAAAAAAACCCCGACTGCCAAAAAAAACAACTAAAATGTTCAAAACAAGAGCACATTTCAAGCAGTCTGATTCAGTTTGGTGGCAATTGTGTTAAATCGGAGCACACATTTCAAGCAGTCTGATTCAGTTGGTGGCAATTATTTGTGTTAAATCTTAGATTTAGTTGGTGGCATAAAATCTTAAGATTTTACACAATTGCCACCAACTGCATCAGACTGCTTGTAATGTGCTCTTGTTTTGAACTTTTTAGTTGTATTTTTGGCAGTCGGGTTATTTAATTTTTTAATTTACTGTTTTTATTTTTCACTTTTTATTTTTAGTTTTTAATGTATTTATATCAAAGATATATTTAAAAAGTCATTGATTTCGTTATCGGCTTTTCGAGCTCTTCATTTTGATACCCCACTCGATAGGATTTGAGGAAAACAAACTTGGAAGACGCCAAAAATCGGCCATTTTAAATTTTGATATATAGGTACCTATCCAGTGTCACACTCACACAATTAAGACGAATCTAAGGGCGTGCCAAAGAAATATACATACATACACACACTCGAAAGACATAACCCTCCTGGCGCAGTCGGGTAAAATCACCTTTTTTCGCTCCTTTGTTACTGTTCAATAAAAAGTAGGTACCTATACAAAATACTGTGTTCTCATCATTTCTGGTATCCATATCCAGAGCCATAAATTGAACCTGCGAAGATATAAATACAAAAACAATGTTACAAAATACCATAGACAGAGCTTATGGGCATAAAGCCGCTGGCAGTTTTTTGTTTGTGTGCGTGCGGGTTCTGGATTTGTATTAGTGGTGCGTGACTAGGGAAGTAGGGAAGGTTGATGCTTCAGTGACGTCACTATATCAAAACATTGCTGTGTATTTTACAGTGACGTCACTGTATCAGTGTCAACGAGAAATGACAGCCTTCACTCAGTATACAGACACGGTTAGACTACCTCCGGTATTATTATTGAATAATATTCCTATTTCCTCCAAGCAAAATACTGTTTGGGCTAAGTCAAGAGTCGTGGCCGCGTAACTTCTGTTTAGCCTTACCATAATTTATTGTTCCGTGCAGTAATAATAAGTACCTACCAGAATACATAGGTAGGTAAGTACCATGAGCATAGCCAGCCATGGGCTCAGGGTGGGGCAGCAGTCTAAAATAATATGTAACTAGCAAACTATACCCGCGGTCTTACCCCGGTTAATTTTTTTGTGTCGAATGTCGAGTGTGAACTTTCTTACGGATAAGTATTGTAGTTAGTACCTAGATAATTTAATTTTTTAGGTTGATTAAGTACCTTCTAGATAATTTAATTTTTTTAGGTTGGTTAAGTACCTTACAGGGCAGAACCAGGGTGGGACAAGCGCCCCACTGCCCGTGGCTACGCTCATGGTAAGGACCAAAATGCATAAGAAAAAATCGAACCATCGGGTTAAAAACAACAGTTAGGTACTGTTGTGTTTAACCCGATGGTTCGATTTTTGCACGAAGCAAATATTTGTTCCGGGTCTGGAGTGTTTGTGTATGTGGCCACGAGTCACACCACAGGAAAAATCCTAGTGTGGAGCAACTTTTAAAAAAAAAAAAAAAATGGCACCAATGAAGGCGTCCCGTACAATCTTACCTAACATATCCCGTGGATGTCGATGCCGAAGTGAGGAAGCATCAAAATGTTTATAAAAGATGTTTAGATGAAAGAAAGTAAAACTCAAAGACACATCTCCCTTGATGTGCCAAGACGCTATTGAGCTTGATGCTTTAGTCTAACTTTAATTTTGATCAATGTAATCAAAATTAAAGTTACACGCTGGCGACGGACCGAATGCGATCAATGATATTAATACTTCCAGTGTTTTAGTTTAGTGTACTAGTAATAGTAGATGAGTGATGAATAACAGTGTTAGATTGAGGGTGTGCGGAATTTCCAATGTGTGGGAGATCTTTATATTCACAAGAAGCGTTTGTAATTGTGTCGCAAACTGTTCTAAAAGTGGCGACAGTGGTTCCCGTAGGTACTAATTTGCTATAATGGCTTACTACTCCTTTTTTCTATGATATAAGAAGTAAAACAACAACGAAAATAGTGAAAATCATTTCTATATTTACAACGTTTAATACCAATTTTAATGCACCAATAAAAAGTATCACAATTTGCTAATACTGAACTGGGCTAAATTGTTCAGAATTCCGCACCTTCCCACGGAAATATAAAGCTTCTGCTATGTCAAGTAGTGTTGTCTTTGGGATCATTCTTTGATTTCTCGTCTTTTTTCTGCGCCGCCGACTGAGACAGAAGGTCTTCTAATAATAAATCATTGTCCATCAATTCCGTACTACCAGTTCTCTGTAAAATAAAGGGTATCATAACGTAATGGTTTGATTTGGCGTTTGAATAGGGATACCACCTATATACATACCACCCTCCCACCCTTATCGAATAGGCAAGGTATCTACCTATTCGATGAGGATGGGACCTACACTATAATAAATAGATACTTACAATTTAAAATCGTCTTGCAATTTATTTGATTTGCCACAAAAAAACAGGTGTTTTATGGGGAATATAATAATGAATATAATTTTAAACTTAACTAGGTAATAAAATTACCTTCTTTCTATATACAGGGTGGAATTTGGTAATGCCACCTGAAGGGAAAGTACTCTTAATACTCTGATAGAATATTTTACTCAAAGAAAACATTCCTTTATTTTTAAATTCAAAGATTCAATTCATTCAAAGATTTTTAAAAAGTTGCTTGCTTCATCTGGGAATCAAACCGATCAAATGTGAAAAAATAAACATCCTGTATTTTTATGATGCCGATCGAAAGGGTTAATTGTAAGCATTAATTCCTTCAAAGTAACATGGTATCCTAAATTAAAGGAACACTATTTTTTTTTTTTTTCAATATCGCCTACTGAGTAGCTCATAGCAAAGATGCATTCAAATAGTATTTTATTGCATTTATCATGCACTTATAAGGAAAACAGTATAAAAAGTAGGTACTTATTACTAAATAATCAAAGCTTGACGCTGGCTCCACACGTTGGCCCCAACGCCACTCGCCCAACGTGTGGATCTATAAAATAGCATTGGCCCCAACGTTGGCCAATACTATTTTCTAGATCCACACGTTGGGCGAGTGGCGTTGGGGCCAACGTGTGGAGCCGGTGTGAATCTATGAAAATCGACACGAAAAGAAAAAAATATTCTTTTAATAAACTTGAATGTAACATTTCACCATGTTATTTTAATTTAAGACACTATGTGTTTTTGAAGAAATTACTGCTTATAATTAACCCTTTCAATCGGCATTATAAAAATACAGAATGTTCATTTTTCACATTTGGTGGGTTCGATTCCCAGATGAAGCAACTTTTTAAAAATCTTTGAATTTAGTTTTCTTTCTATTCAAAAATAAAGGAATGTCTTCTTTGAGTAAAATATTCTATCTACAGTATTAAGAGTACTTTCCCTTCAGGTGGCATTACAAAATTCCACCCTGTATACTTAGGTACCTAATAATATTACGATTTTTTCTATATATAATATTACGCAAAAAGCATTATTATTTACCTGCTGCGCACTCACAGAACGAGCCATAAGTTTCTGTAGGTATTTATCACGTCGATGTTGCTCGCGTATGCTGCGCAAGCGATCAAAATCATCCAATTCAGGATCCTCCCCGCCATCCGCCTCATCCACTGAAATCATAAGCCAATAAAATAATATTGTATACCTAAGCGTTTAGTTTACCTGTAGGTACAGATTAGAAGCATTACTTAGTACGGGGAAAACTGTTGAGTAGAAAAAAGATTTAGGATGATAGGTATTAAAAAAAACACATACACAAAGTCTGGCTTCCGGCGGCACTTAGCGACGCGCCAACATCGCTGTCGAGTCTTGGACGTTCATTGGGTAAGCTGAAGGAGTCCTGCGTGTTGAGTGACTGGGCCGTAGGACTAAGATCGGGTCCTTCACTGGGCCGCGCGCCCCACGGCGTAGGTGCAGACGATGACAGGCGAGTGTCTGCAGACGTATTTGCTAATGAGTAGGTAACCAACAAATAAAAGAATATAAAGCACAGTATAGGTAATTTGTCTTAAATTAAATGCTGATGACGTATTCCATAGGGTGTTTGATGGCACTGGTGGATCCAGGGGAGGGAGGGGGGTGGGGGGGCTGAAGTGTTATTTTCCTCTTAAAACCCCCCTCCCCCCAAAATCATATCTGGATGAGCACTCAACCCCCCTCCCCCCAAATAATTCTTGGATCCGCCACTGCTTGATAACCTACCAGGTTTGCGTATATACAGATATAAGAATGATTTTTAACTAGCTTCGCCCGCGCTTTTGGCATAAAAAGTAGCCTATGTGTTATTCTGATGTACTTATACAACATGAAATTTTAGTGGTTGTTTTCCCGCAGCAGAACGATTTGCCCTCAGTAGTACTATCGAAACATAGAGTTAAATTTTAATAATTACCAGAAAAAAAAAATTATTTTACAAATTCCGCGTTTTTAAAACGGTCTAAAAAGTATAAAACAATTTCTAATGAAATAAAAAACGTGGGGCGCATCTTACAATTATGCGTCCTACATTTTTCATTTCATTAGAAATTATTTTACACTTTTTAGACAGTTTTAAAAATGTGGTTATTGAAAAACAATATATTTTTTTCTAATTATTATTAAAATTTAACCCTCTGTTTCGCTGGTACTACTTAGGGCAAATCGTTGTGCCGCGGGAAAACAACCACTAAAATTTCACGTTGTATGTATAAGCTATTTTACTTTAAAGTTTCATCAAAATCCGTTCAGTAATTTTTTGCGTGAAATAGTAACAATACATCCATCCACACATATATTCTTACAAACTTACACATTTATAATACCTATTAGTAGGATTAAGTTTTAAGTTTCTGATTCAATAAGTAAAATTCGGAGAGACAACGTACAGCTCAAACCGATGGGTCTAGATCTTGATTCTAGATTTCTATTAATTCTAGAAGCATGAAATTTTGCACAGGAGTTCCTTAACGTCACTAAGAAATGATTTTTGAAAAGTTATCACTGATGATGATATCCCATCGGGCACATGGCTGATGCTGTCATGAAATAAAATGTAAGAGAGGTGATCGGAATGCGAAGTTCGTTGTTAAAGAACTGTTGTGCTCCGAGGTTGTAATGATATCATAAATTAGTTTTCATTAACCTTAAGTAATTAAAACGGCAACTGCATCAGACGTTGCCTTGTAACAATTTAGCTGAATGCATAATCTAGGTTTTTTGTTTTTTCATTGTTTATTGTTTTCGTTATGAACAAAAACCTATTCGTTGATGAGTTGGTATGTTCTATAAATGAGTTGAGCTCGAAAACATGAATCATTAAGCAAATGATGAGGTCATTAATACTTAATAAACATAGGTAATACGTTTGTATATGTAATGCAACAAACAACAGGAAAACTTTACAATTTTATAAAATAGGGTAACATACTAGAGCTTGTGTTGTTTGAGTTCCTTGAAGGGACATCTACTGGGTCACTTGGGGCCGGAGGTGCTTGGGTGAATAAACTCATCGCTGTGGGCCTGAAAAAAAAAACCGTAGTAGGTAGGTAGGTATATTTGTAACGATAAACGGCGTTTTTTCCGAAATGTTGACAGATAGGTAACTACGTTAGGGAATTCATATCCAATAAAAAAAATACTGGCAAAACAAGTGGCGGGCGTTATGGATAAAAGTACCTAACCTATGACTATGTAGGTAGAGCCCTAGACCCTAGCTATGCATGCAATTTAATTTTACACAATAAAATATTAAATAAGTAGGTATAGGTATCTAGAATATGCGGAATATTACAAGAGAAACGTTACCTACCTAAAGGTAGGTATGCGTAAGTTGAAGTGTCTACCTAAAAGATAATAGAGTTATAAAACCTTGAAAATAACAATCGAGAAAAACTACAAATGGATTTTTGGGGTTCCGTACCAAATGGTAAAAAAGGAACCCTTATGGTGCGACTTCGTCTGTCTGTCTGTCTGTCACACCTGCTTATTTCAGCAACTACTAATGCTATCGACTTGAAATTTGGAACAGTTATAAAAAATGCTTGCCTCATAAGCATAATATGAGGCAAGCATTTTTTATAACTGTTCCAAATTTCAAGTCTATAGCATTAGTAGTTGATAGCTATCGACTTGAAATTTAGAACAGTTATAAAAAATGCTTGCCTAATTTTATTGAAAATGAAAAAAGTCAAAAAATGTTTTTATTTTCATTGCAAAAGGGGCCGGAGTGGGGGTCCGAAATTTCAAAGTGGGGTTACTAGGTCAAGTGACATATCATATGTCTTCATATGGCTTGATTTGCACATTTCAAAATATATTTTCATTTTATTTTATGTCTCACAGTTTTCGACATATGATGAAAAATGTCTGAAAAAATACCATTCCCCCCCCTTATCTCCGAAGTTTGCGGAGCGAAAAATCTGAAATAATTTGAGTTGATAGGAATTGACCCAAATATTGCACCAAAAATAAAACGATGTTCCTAACTAGTGCAGCTTTTTCAAAATCATCAAAATTCCTTGACAAACAAACTTAGTTATGCGGTCCGGTATTTTTCACTTTATACGTCCAAAACTGATACGGAACCCTCGGTGCGCGAGTACGACTCGCACTTGGCCGGATTTTTTTTAACAGGACACTTAAATAATTATCTTCTCAAACTATAGTGTACAAAAACTAATAACGAGTAGGTATCTAGTTACCTACCTATTCATCCAATACACAGAAAAAGTTACCAGTAGGTAGGTACCTACCTATACATATTCTAATAAAATACTTGTTTTGGTAGGATTAAAAACATGTGTGTAAAAATATCGTATCAATAATTTTATTTGTGTCGTTAGCGGAATTTTCACTACTTAATAGGTACCTACACGA
Source organism: Thalpophila matura (assembly GCA_948465475.1). NCBI lineage: Eukaryota > Metazoa > Arthropoda > Insecta > Lepidoptera > Noctuidae > Thalpophila > Thalpophila matura. The sequence goes on from OX419183.1 coordinate 10,205,655, forward strand.
TTTTGAAGAGCTACACAAATTAATTGATATTTTATTAGGTAATTTTATCGACTTGGTAGGTAGGTAGAGCGGCTATCTAAACTTTAAGCTTGAATGTCGACAAAATGGTCATGGGACAAGCAAAAATTGCCACTTTATTTTAGCTGTAGCCTGTAAGGCTACAGCCTTAAGCCGTGTCTCCTGCGCCCTGTTTTCGTGTTCGACGAACATCGAACAGTGAACAGTGAACGATAAAGGGGCGTGGTTTACGTGTTTTGACGAATAAAAACACTCAAAACACGTAGACCACGCCCCTTTATCGTTCACTGTTCACTGTTCGATGTTCGTCGAACACGAAAACAGGTCGCAGGAGACACGGCTTTACAGGCTACAGCTAAAATAAAGTGGCAATTTTTGCTTGTCCCATGACCATTACATATGGTACATACCTACTACAGTAGGTAGGTACCTTTCTATTTTGTACTAGGTATATGCTATTTAGAGTTACCTACCTACTGTGAACTCGGGAGATATTACTAAGAACTCTTACCGACTTTTATACAAAGACATTGGTTTACATATTCACTGCCAGTGTCAACATTTTTGAAAAACGCACACACACGTTTTATCGGAAAAAGTAGGGACACTAATAGCTGGTGGTTGTAAATTGTAATGCAAATACATGATACCTACCAAGGTACAAAAGCCTTTCCCTACAAAACATGATGATAAAATTCCTAAATTAAAAACACCCTAAGTATAGAATCTACCAGCTGTTTGTACATGTAGGTATTTTACATAAGTACCTACCTATCTATTTGATAAGAAACGGTACGGTAATGAGATACTCACAATTTTTTTTAAAAGTAGGCATGTGCGTGACGTAGTTACGTCACTGATAACGGCCGTAACAAGAAAACGTTTCACGCCAACAAAATGTTTATTCACGATCTAAAATGTAGTTCACAATGACTTGGTTGACGTTCAGGATTTTCATTAGAGTTAATTTACATAATTATAACATAGGGGTTTCCTGCACATAATGGGTAGTGGGTACCTACATAAGCTAAGTACCTATCAATGAAGTTAGACATTTCACATCTATACTATTATAAAATTGTAAACAAGCTGTGTCTGTACATTGAAGATATTCCAGAAAAAACAGTCGGGATAGGGTACAGGGACGTAACTATACCCAAAAAGATTTTTTTTAGATTTTTTGTCTGTTTGTCTGTTTATGTTTGTCTGTTTGTGCGCGCATCACGCAAAAAGTACTGAACCGATTTTGATGTGGTTTTCACAGTTCGACAGCTTGTGGTCCAAATTAAAATCTAAGCCACGTTTCATCTAATTTTGATGGGAGGAACCAGATATACAGTTTGAGCTCTTGGTAGTACTAGCCACTCTACACTGCGGAGGTCATTTAAACTGGTCATTTCACTGTAGTCCACGCGGACGGAGTCGCGGGCAAAATCTAGTTGGTAGATAAAATAAAACAAAATGAAACCTAAAAGTAAAAATCTTGTCCAGATTTCAACATTAACCCTTTCGTTGTCCCGTGTATCACATATATGATTCATGGCGAATGTCTAAATAATGTGTTTCCTTCATGCGGACAGCGAAGTTTTTAAAATCTGCACACAATAATAAACGCTGTATAACAAGGTGTAGGTAACTAGGTAAATATATAAAATTTAAATATCGTCAATGTAAGTAGGTAGGTACCTGTTTTCAGGTCGTTTCCCCATGCTAGTGATAGTCGCCTGCTCATCGAGCTCCTCTATGACTTCATTAGCGATCTTCATACTTCCCCCCATGGCCGTGGCAGGTTTGCTCAGGGTCGGATTACTGGCAGATATCGTAAACCGCGAACCTGTAAAATTAATGTGCATAATCAATAACTAAGTATAATTAGATACGATGAAACATCTAATTAACATACTAAACTGCTAATTCGTAGTAATGCGTTAACGAAGATGACGTGTGTATTAGACGGATAAGAAGTTCGTGGAGTGCTTAACAAACGGTAATGTAGAGGGAATGGCAAGATCGATCCATATCTAACTTGCAAACAAATACCTACCTACATCAACTGCTTACAATATGTCGCCACGTGTTGTACTTCCTAGCACGACCATGAACGCATTCATTGTAACTTTAGGTGGTAATAAAATTATTTTAATTTGTACTATTTTATACCACTAATTAGACATTTTGTACCTCTCAATTATCGTAGATATACAGGTCGTGCTAGGAAGTATCCTTCCCAGCACGACCACGCTAAAACTTCAGCTGGCATAGAAGTTGATGTACCGAGAGCATGCCTAAAAATTTGTACCATTATGTACTCCTATTTAATTACAGGTAATTTGTCGTAAATTGATAGAAAAGCAAAAAAACATTTTCTGCCTTTAAGCCTGTATATGATTTTTATACTTGACACTAGATGGCGTTAAATGCAAAAAATAAAATTACAAAAAATAACATAATGTACTAAATAGCTACATTTGTTTAGCAATTTAGCATAACAAACATGCGCGAAAATATTTACATAAAATCATTGGGAGAACTTTTATATTTACAACAAATAATAGATAATTATTTTTTCTCAACCTCAACTGGCTCGCGCCGGCCAAAAGTGACAATATTTAGGCGGACAATAATCGGTAATACCGATGTTCTTCAATACGTATGATATTATATGTCAACATTCTTTAGTATTTGGCTTATTAAATGACAGCAATAGTAACGCAGTAGCATTATGCACTTGTTTACTATAGAGTATCCCAAACTTGCCGAATGCTTATCGGTTGCGTACGCGCCTCAGTTAGGCATGCGCTTTAGCCCTGTTTTAATTATACTTCGCATGCATGTCTTTTTGATTTTTTTTTTTGTATGTTAGAGAAGGACTTCTCATATAAGTAAAATTTTTTACTATTATAGATGTAATAACTTTAATTATTTAAAGAAATTGTATAAAATTGACTCGAAAACAGTGATTCCATAGACGATAACAAAAATGTTCCGCAGAGTAGGTACCATCATTTACTTTTTACAATAACGTTGTTCAAGTCTTTTAAAAGGTCCATACAAAAATTTTGCTATCACTTTTTATCACTTTAGAAGTAATTCACAACAAAACCTGTCAGATTATGAAAAGTTCTGTTTATCGTAAGCAGTTCAAACAACTATCTCAACAGTGTTTCAAGAAGTACATGAATTCAATGGAAGATAGTATACCTCTTAATTTTTGGTCCGCATTTTTACGTTTCATCGGCCATCTTGATTTATTTTTTTCAAAAAAAAACATAGCCTATGATACGAATCAACTGATACCTCATTTGTCAAAATCTGATCAGTAGTTTTTGAGCTACGATCGAACATCTATATATAAACACATACATAGGCTGTTAAACTCATTACTCTTCCTTTTTCGTAGTCGGGTAATAAATACAGGGCTAAAGCGCATGCCTAACTGAGGCGCGTACGTAACCGATAAGCATCCGGCAAGTTTGGGATACCTACTCTAGTAAAAAAGTGTATAATGCTACTGCGTTACCATTGCTGTCATTTAGTAAGCCAAACACTAAAGAATGTTGACATATAGTATCATACGTATTGGAGAACATCGGTATTACCGATTTATTGTCCGCCTAAACCGTCACTTTTGCCCGGCGCGCGAGCCAGCTTTGAGTTGAGGTCGAGAAAAAATAATTATCTATTATTTGTTGTAAATATAAAAGTTCTCCCAATTATTTTATGTAAATATTTTCGCGCATGTTTGTTATGCTAAATTGCTAAACAAATGTAGCTATCTAGTACATTATGTTATTTTGTGTAATTTTATATTTTGCATTTAACGCCATCTAGTGTCAAGTATAAAAATCATATACAAGCTTAAAGGCTGAAAATGTTTTTTTGCTTTTCTATCAATTTACGACAAATTACCTGTAATTAAATAGGAGTACATAATGGTACAAATTTTTAGGCATGCTCTCGGTACATTAACTTCTATGCCAACTGAAGTTTTAGCGTGGTCGTGCTGGGAAGGATACTTCCTAGCACGACCTGTATATCTACGATAATTGAGAGGTACAAAATGTCTAATTAGTGGTATAAAATAGTACAAATTAAAAGAATTTTATTACCACCTAAAGTTACAATGAATGCGTTCATGGTCGTGCTAGGAAGTACAACACGTCGCCACGACTCAAATAGAAAATCGTTTCACGCTGTTTATCCTCATTGACATAACATGTCATTAACTAACAATTTTTTTACCAATATACATATAATCAGCCCAACGCTGAACATAGGCCTCTCCAAGTGCACGCCACTGAGTTCGATCCTCAGCCACGAACCAATACAAGTTAGCAATAAAACTACATCAAGCGGCAAAGTTAGTAGGTATCCAGCAAAATATGAAACAACATAACTAATTATCAAGTTACATTTAGAACACAAGTAAGAATTTCGTGAGTAAATTTTTTAATTAAGATATTTATTTAGTTAATTAAGTATTAGTATCACCCTAACCTAAACAAAATTTTCTTTTTAGTAGAATTCCAACGTTGTTTATTAATTTCAGCTTCTCTCCTGCTAGGACAAAAAGAGAGAATGACACGATGGACTGATCCTAGTGATTTTATGGTGCGTATCAAAGATTCTAGCGATAACAGGTATAGGGTCTACCGCCCTGATGTAGGATCTACCTACTTCTACCACCTTAACCACTAATCTGTTATCAGGTGTCGTTGTAATGCAATGCAATACACTTCTTAATAAATCTTTCGGTCTCAAACTGAACCTGTCAAAGTTAATAGAGGTACCTAATAGGAGGTTAGAGGTTAATATACCTATGAGTCTTTTATCAGCGACTCGTGTCCTTTATAACAAAGATGCAGACCAAAAAGGGACAAAATTACGTTACATCGATGAGAAATTGTTAATGAAGAGTTACCATCGTGTCTCAACAGGCTGAACGTACCACCATCAGTCTGAGTTGCCGATGCACCTCTCTGGTCCTCCTTTGAGAACAGCCTCTTCAACATAGAAGTAACGGAGGCTGTTCGCGCCATGGGGGTCTGTTGTAGCGACGCCATAGAGTTTGTGGAGCCCATAGAATTTCTGTCGTCACGTTTCCCCCGCTTACTGCCGCGGTTCACGATGAAATGGATGCCTGACACTGCGTCGTCATTCATTTGCAGTTGCTGTTATCATAAAAAAGGGTGTTAAAATAAAATTAGTTAGGTAGGTATATTCATTATTAGATACTTAATACGTATAACATCTATGTCGTACATTTAGGAAGGCACATAACAATGACATGCTACGTTATTTCAGGAAGGCAGATATTAATCATTTCCGACGACAATACACTTATGAGATAAGATTGTTACTGGATAACGGTTAATCTTTATGAAATAATCAAAATACATAATATGCTTATTATATACAGCCACAAACACAAAATAATAAGAAACCATTAGTATAGTACCTATACGCCCAGTTTAGATTGATCACAACGGACAATTAGTAAGAGGTAACATTGATGTCGTCAAGTACCTACACACAATTAAGAAAGTTAAGATAGATAAGCGTAAAATCATCAATTCATCACACACGGCAATTAGGTACCTAAAAGTACTTATTGACAAACATTATTATAGTTTTTTTTGTGACCATTATTTTCGATATAAGTACAATCTAGATTTCATGGCTCTAATGGTCTATAAATCATGTCAAAACACATGAACGTATGGAGTTTTCCATATAGGTACTTACCGATCACATTATAATAATTTACATAGGTAAGTACCTACCGATAATATAACCGATAACCGATAAAGAAATAAATTGTAATTATAAAATGTCTAATTGTCTATAATAGTAAAGTAGAGATTTAAGTAGTAAAAAAAAATTATGAAGGAGTTTGTTTAATATAGTAAATTAGTAAGTTACCTATCAATTGGTTACACATTATCTATTAGTCTACTATAAAAGCTTTATTAGTAATTGTTATTTTTTTATAATTATTTATTAATGATGATTAATGATTATGTATGAATGTTTTAACATTTTAAATGATTCAAAATGTGCTATCTTCTGGAATCCTCTGGAATTATAAGCCAATTAATTAATCGTTATTAAACAACTTGTTAAGAAAACACTAGTAAACATCCTCAAACTATCCTCAATTAGGAACAACAAACCTAGTACAAAATTAGGTGTGACAAAATGTACAAGGAAAATATGTAGGTAAGTATATAAGATTGAATATGACTGTAAACCTGAACACCGACACACTGCGAAGCTCCATTATAATCCGGGCGTGCAGCATGCTAAGAAAACGGACGGGTCTAACCTCTGGCGGGTCGAACTTGTAACTCACGGTGTTGGAGGGGTTCATCTCGTCGATCTTGACTTGCGAGGGCGTGGACAGCACCATGCTGCGCTGGCGCACGGGCACGGCCACGCGCGCCGTGGACGCCTCGGGGTGCTCCTCCCGGTTGTTCTCTGTCGCTAACGTGTACGGCAGCTCCGACGGGAATACCTCGTCCCAGTACTGATCTCTTATCAGTTCCGGATGCTCGTGGTGCATTTCATCCACGATCATGTACGAAACCTAATAATTTTAATTGAATGCATAGGTAGGTAGGTAGTTCATCAGTTTTAATCAAACATTTTAATAGGCAAACATTCTTAACGATTGTTAAAATCCGGTTTACCTGCAAATCCCTGTCTATCAACCAGTTCACTTCAAAGTCATCGTCATCTTCACCGAAAGGGTTAATCAGTGACTCTGCCACTTTCAGCCAGCCCATATAAAAGAAGAATTCTAGCGTAGTAAATACAGGAAAGTAGAGGTCGATATTACTAATGTTCGCCGAATCGTTACGTTGCAACTTATTGTCGACCCATTGGCTGCCCAAGGCAGATGTTATAAAATATGAGTATACTGCTATGGTAACTACCTGAAAGGTGATTGAAACCAATTATTCGCCATTATGAGCTTTTATGTCTTTATGGCTTTATGTCTAGATTGTAAGCAATTTATGGCGAAATAGCGACCGCATGTTAAAAAACCGGCCAAGTGCGAGTCGTACTCGCGCACCGAGGGTTCCGTATCAGTTTTGGACGTATAAAGTGAAAAAAACCGGACCGCAAAACTAAGTTTGTTTGTGAAAGAATTTTGATGATTTTGAAAAAACTGTACTAGGGTCCATTACAATTGAATTTGTTAACTTTGTTAACAATGTCTAAGTCAGTATGGCCATCTGTCAAAATTTGATGAATTTGTATAGAAAGTTTGTTTACATAGTTTACAAGTTCTATTGAAATGGAACATAGTTAGGAACATCGTTTTATTTTTGGTGCAATATTTGGGTCAATTCATATCAACTCTAATTATTTCAGATTTTTCACTCCGCAAACTTCGGAGATAGGGGGCGGGGGGGAATGGTATTTTTTCAGTCATTTTTCTGTGAGACATAAAATTAAATAAAAATATATTTTGAAATGTGCAGATCAAGCCCTTTCATATGATTTATGTCACTTGACCCAGTAACCCCACATTGAAATTTTGGACCCCCACTCCGGCCCCTTTTGCAATGAAAATAAAATTTTTTTTTTCATTTGCAATAAAGTTGGACAAGCATTCTTTATAACTGTTCCAAGTTTCAAGTCGATAGCATAAGTAGTTGCTGAAATAAGCAGGTGTGACAGACCAGACAGACAGACAGACAGGCGAATCGCACCATAAGGGTTCCTTTTTTACCATTTTGGTACGGAACCCTAAAAATCAGTACAAACCTGAGTATATACTAAAGGTACACTTATAGTATCGTAACTGAGGAGAAGTCCCGCTTGTCCTCTAAATTTGTTCAGTTCATCTATAATCGTCTTAACCGCAAAATCATCTCTTATTCGGCCCTCTTTACGGGCTCTCGTTACTATGCTAGTTGCCCAAACAATTGGTAACCTGAAATAACGATGATTTTTTTATTTTATACTATAAAATTCATGATTAATTACTGCACAATGGTGCCGATTCTGTTGTTTACGAACTAAACTTATTTAGTCTTAATAAGTCATTTTCTAATAAAAAACGTGAGAGAGGAATAGCAGATATTTTAATCCTGTCAAATTAGTCCACTTGAACAGTTTTAATGTCAATTTAGTCGTAATCGCAAAAGGTTACGACTATTTTCCCGTAAATGACAAAGGCGTAGACTAATTTGACAGTTCTAAATAATTTCTGTCCTTTTTCAATGATATTTGTAAGAAAGAGATATAGTGTGATTAAAATTAGTTTAGTGAGATCTTCAACAGAATCAGCACCATTGTTAACCTTATTTAGAAGCAAATAAACTAAGTGTGATGAGTAATGATGACGAATAAGCTATTGATATTTTGTAAGCACTTGATAATAATATTATTATTATTTAATGTCAATTACAAAACAATGATATATATCTAGATCATCAGTGGAAGTATAAACAATGTATCATCTGAATCAGGCACAAAAAAATCTCCTACCAATGTTTCGAAGGCTTCGGAAACTTGTCATTCAGATTATCGAGGATTGTTTTCTCATTTTCTAGCAGTAAACCAGCCTCGACGAAATTGTTAAGCGTTGGAAACCGTTTCTTGACTCTGGGTGAGATCATCGTGAGTACCATCGTAAGGCAGAGACACACGTAGCGAAGGATGGTTCGCCGCATCAGGCGCCCGCGCTCATCCTGTCCTCAAGTTGCATGATTAACTAAATATATCCCGTCTGTGGTACCTACTGTGCATTGTGCATCCACAATTTTACATTATTCATACAGTTTCCAGCTCAAAATTCATAAATATGTAAACCTGATATACACAAAAATAAAACAAATCACGCATGTTTATCCCGTGCGTTAATCCTTCCTTCACAATGCCTGAGTATGTCACACCTATTAATAATGCATACTTTAATGCACTCGAATCAGATATTTAAGTGATGAATAATTGATTATCATTTTATAAAAATAATACTCTCAGATTAATAACATAAAATTAAGGACCAATGTGCAATGAATGCAATGATGTTCAAAATGTTCAATCCAAATAGGTATTACATTAGTTTCGATAGGTACCATCAGACTCAAGCTAGGCTAGCTAAATAGATATCACGTCATTGCGTTTTTGCCTTGTCCTGCCGACTGAATTTCAATTTCAAGGTTATTGCCACTTCTAATTACTAAGCGGAGCACCTACCTACAGTTAATTTTATTTCTTTGTAAGTTATCTATTTTTACATTTCTTCGAATCTTGCTTTGTTATAGAATAACACAAAGCTATTTTTATTATTTTGTCGGTATTAGTAAAGCGAAACGTACCTATACAAGCATATTTCCTCTTTTTAGGGTTCCGTACCAAAATGGTAAAAAAGGAACCCTTACGGTGCGACTTCGTCTGTCTGTCTGTCACACCTGCTTATTTCAGCAACTACTAACGCTATCGACTTGAAATTTGGAACAGTTATAAAGAATGCTTGTCCAACTTTATTGCAAATGAAAAAAGTCGAAAAATATTTTTATTTTCATTGCAAAAGGGACCGGAGTGGGGGTCCAAAAGGGCACTGGCAGACGCCCATAGAACGCTGGGCTTCAGATTGTGTAGGTCGGTACAGATATGAAATTAGTTTGGTGTGATCGAGTATTTCAGGAGTATTTAAATTCATTTTTTATTTGTTTTTGTACGTAATTGGGTTAAAGAGAAATCTTCGTATTTGTGACAATGAGGTTAACCTCATTGTCACAACGAGAACTCATTAGTCGGGCTGTACTTCATTGGATCATTCACACCATACTTAAGTATGGTGTTCTCAATTCAAAGGTTTTAGTTGCTATCGAAATGATACTCTATGGAGGCACGAGCCAGGGCGCGTGCACCCGTTCTTGTTTTATGGTTTTTTTTTTAAATGTCAACGCCATAATCATTTTATTTCTTATTTATTTCGATTTTTTATTTCAATTCTTAATCTCTAAGATAAATTAGGCAAAGAACAATTAAAATATATTTTTATTTTTGGTTAAGCTTTTATTACTGTACTGCCGACGTCCAAAACTGCCGACGTCCTTTCAAAGTGGGGTTACTAGGTCATGTGACATATCATATGAAAGGGCTTGATCTGCATATTTCAAAATACATATATTTTTATTTAATTTTATGTCTCACAGTTTTCGACATTTATGATGAAAAATGTCTGAAAAAAATACCATTTCACCCCCTTATCTCCGAAGTTTGCGGAGCGAAAAATCTGAAATAATTAGAATTGATAGGAATTGATCCAAATATTGCACCAAAAATAAAACGATGTTCCTAACTACTACAGTTTTTTCAAAATCATCAAAATTCCTTCACAAACAAACTTAGTTATGCGGTCCGGTTTTTTTCAGTATTGCCTACTTTTATTAATTAGCTTTTCGTGGCCAGGTGAGCATTTTTAGCTCCGGCTTGCCTCTTACAAAAATTGACCATTCGCCACTGTTAACTATGTAGGTATGTTATTTTGCTTCGTCTGCGGCTTGGTTCAGCGAGAGCAATCTATTTTTGTTACTTTTATGTAAACTAACTCGTGTAAAAAAGTAAAAAAATAACAAATTAAGACAACCTTGGTACTCGTATTAAATTCCTTATCAGTGCAATTTATAATGCTAGATAGGTATGATACCTAATAATAGTAATAATCTATTTTGATAAGAACATTTTCCTCAAATTTTATTTATCAGCCTGATTGTACCTAGTATTGTATTGTACCTACTGCATAGTTATTATATTTCCGTCATCGTGTTTGTATTGTATCACCAAAAACTACTAGGTATCGCATCATTCATGTCATTATCATTACACATAACGTAATGTATGAAGAGATAAGATTACTCAAGATTACAAGTTATGTTGTACGTCGCGTCGTCGTCTTGTGTGAAATTGAATGGAAGGATAATGAGTAGACAAATTATACATGCGGATGTTTTGACAACACTAGATTATGGGGCATATAATAGAAACACTTAGGCCGCGGCCGCACCGGTACGGCGATTGCGACGCGACGGCGAACGAACTCAAATAAACATTATTTATGTCGATGGCCGCACTGCAGCAGTGCGGCCACCGACATATGTTTATATGAGTTTGTTTTCACGAAATCACCGTCGCGTCGCAATCGCCGTACCGGTGCGGCCGCGGCTTTATATTTATCATGTTTTACCATGGGGCTACGACCGACTTCTGCTGTCGATTGCTAGGTACATAAATACTATAACCACCACTGTACAAATGTACCTACAGCCTACACTGATAGATAAGGCTAACATCAAACTACGTCAAGTTGTTTAAACTCAAACATTGTACCTAAAGGTCAAAAGGTAGCTGTAGGCACTTTTAAAAATTCGTACATAACATTGATGAAATTTCAACTAGCTAGTTAGGAAATTTGCTCAGGACGCCGACACATTCCTATCAAGCCCAAGGCAACAACTGCCGGAAGACCCTGCCTACATAATGTCGAGACAATTAGAGTTATTTACATACATAGGTACCTACATACATAGCGTAGTGGTAGGATGGAGTAAAGCAGATTTACTTGACGTAGTATAATTATAATTATAAAAAGGGGGTAAAAGCGCCTCCGCAGCCGGCGGCGGCTCCCAAAAATAACGCCGTTGGAAACCGGCGTAGCCTTGGAGTAGCAGTGATACCAGACGAAAATAATTGCAAACTACCGTAGCAGCAGATTAATGTTGCCGTGTTTTAAGTTGAAGTTGAAAAGGGGCTTCGTTCGGTCGCTTTGCTCGCTCACTGAAGCCCCCGTCAACCCCTTCGAACCTAAATTGTCCGTGTCGGGGTGTCCAAGTTCCCAAGCTCGCTTCGCTCGCTCTTGGACCCTAGTTAGGTATGTTACTCAAATGAAACATTAAATGATTTTTTAATTATGCCAAATTGCCCACCTCATTTCCCACTTTTTTCTAAGTCAGCGCCGGCTGCCAATTTAGCAACCGGCGGCGGCTGCAAATTCAGGTCACGGCGGCGGTCGCGGAGTCACTTCCTTACAAAAATATTATTGTAATCTTTGGCTTTACAGTCGGTTTTGTACATACCTGTCCATGTATAGTTGCTGAGACGAAGACGGCAATAGAGTCGGGCCAAGGTATGGTTGTGTATTGATTCCACCAGCGGTTCATTACCACGGTAACATAGAACCCTAACACGAATGACAGAGGGATCACATTCCCGTGAAAACTGCAGTAGTTTACAACGCCCTCGAACACCCTGCGAGGAAATAATTGTTATGTAGGTAGGCACTAGGTAGGTAAGATTTTAAAATTACACTGTAAGTACGGTATTGAACATCTACCTATTTAACTTCATTGTACATTGTACCCTGTTGATACAAATTAATGGAAGAATTTAACAAAGGCAGCGTGCATATACACACATCAAAAGTGTCTAGGGATCAAGCATTTTTATGCGGATTTCTTGAGATTGAGATGTGGCTTTGTAATAAATTTATGATTTTATAAATTTATATGGATCCTTTTTGGGTGCATTTCATAATTTGAATCAGGAACTCTCAATCAAATTCGAGTAAAAGATGAAAATAAGCTGTCAATATTTTCCCTATAAAAACATACAACGCATTGAAGACATTATTAGTGCTACTGTTTCCCTACTACTGATTAAAACCAACGTTATTATGGAGCGGCGACGTCATTTAAGCAGGGAAGAAATGCTCAGAGCCGTGGGAATGATAGAAGCTGGTTCCCGGCAACGTACTGTAGCTTTAGCTCTGAATACAAGTCAGAGTGTTATCAGTCGACTTTGGACACGTTACCGAAGCACTGGTACCGTGGCTGAGCGCCATGGAGGACGGTATCGCTGCACCACACGGAGACAAGACCGATAGATTCAAATCTTAACTCGAAGAGCTCCAACAATAACCGCCATGATGTTAGCCGTGAGGCTTCATCACTCTTCAGGGAACTTAATTAGCGACCAAACAGTCAGAAACCGCTTGCATGAAGTGAACCTTCATTCCCGAAGACCGCTACGGGTACCACCTATAGCAATGCACAATCGTAGGATTCGATATCAATGGGCTCTTGAACACAGAAATTGGGCAGAAGAACAATGGCGTTTCGTGTGCTTTTCTGATGAGTCTCGTTTTGGTATGAGACCGGATACAAGACGTATACGACACTGGAGAACCCCTGGACGCCAACAGCGATTAAAATCCTGCCAGGAAGTCCATCCTTATAGTGGTGGAACCATCATGGTATGGGCGGGTATTTGGATCGGCGGAAGAACTGAGTTGATTTGGATCAGAGGCAACCTCAACGCTCAAATTTATGCTGAGACGATTGTATCAGACGTCATCGTTCCTCTACAAGTGCAAATCGGTCCCTTATTTCAGTTAATGCATGATAATGCACGACCGCACACCGCAAGAGTTGTAAGACAGACTCTCGCCGCAGCTAACATCAATGTCCTGCCCTGGCCTGCTCAGTCGCCAGACTTGAACCCGATTGAGCATGCATGGGATATGCTACAGAGAAGAGCTCTGCCGAATATGGAGGGTATCCAGTCGCAAGAAGACCTTTTTTTGTTGTTGCAACGAACATGGGCGGCCATTCCACAGCGTGATTTGGATGAACTCATTTTGAGTATGCCAAACCGATGTTCTTGTGTTGTTAGTGTTCGCGGTAGAAACACGGATTATTAATTGTTTAAGTTACCCAATAAAATGTTAAAGAAAACTGTTATTTCAGTCTTTTTTTCGAACTTTAATGTTAGTGGTTCAAATGTCAAAAATCCCTTTATTAGGAAAATGGCAAATTTCTTTATTAATGCAAAGGTGACTTGGTTTATCGTTACTGTGACAAACGAAAACACTTTATTTGATGAATCCTTAAAGAAAATTTTAATTAATATCAATCAGGAGAAAAGTTATTGCAAAAATATATGTTGATCCCTAGATACTTTTGATGTGTGTAGTTCATAAATGCAACTGGCCGTAACATAAATTATTACCTACAACTACAATAATTCACGATGAAATATTATAACGATCGTAGAACACGAAAATTTCAAATTATTTCAATTGTTTTATTTTGGTTTCCATTTCCATGCAAAACTTTTCATTGCAAATAAGCATTCTCGTTTGAAATATGTAACTACAAATATTTGTGTTCATTCATAACTATTTTTATAATTATGACATTATTATTGTTTTCCATGTTTCCCGTTCTTAGAACACCCTATAAAATTAGGTACCTACCGAGTTGAGCTCTTATGGCCAAGTTCACCGACAAGATAACAGTCCGTTAAATTGAAGACGGCTGTTTATCACATCTTTTTCTATACAAAAAGTAATGTTAAACGACCGTTTTCAATTTATCGGACTGTTATCTTGTCGGTGGACTTAGTAGTGGGTATAGTCCGTTCGCTAATTTAGTGTCGCCTTTGAAAGGCGCCGTCAATGGTGCCGCGCCTCCGCCGCCGCCGTCAAAGGGCTCCGCCACCGCCGCGCCGCCACCGTCACAAGAACCGCCTTTGAAGTGCGAGTGTGACACTTATTGAGCAAACGGACTATACACAGAACAGATGCACAATGTGCGATACCATCTTCGATCAACAATTTTATTATTGTTGATCGAAGGAGACCATAATAATCCATAGGTACCTACCTAAACCAATATGTATTATTGATGTAGTATCATTATTATGCGAAAGCATCTCGGTCTGTCTGTCTGTCTGTCTGTTACAGGTTCAGGGTTTAACTACTGAACCGATTTTGATAATTGGCATGAAGATAGCTTGAACCCTGGAAAAGGACATAGGACACTTTTTGTCCGGGACAATAAGTAGATCCGTTAGGATGCGAGCAATGGCGGATCCAGAAATTACTTTTGGGGGAAGCTGAGCTAAGAGCTCATCCAGATATTATTATGAGGGGGCTAAGGGTAGGAACCTCGAGCAACAGGTAGGTATAATATTATAAGAAAGTATTATAGGTATAGCCATTCTTATTTATTATTGCCCGCGGTTCAGCAGTTGGAAACGTAACAACAGACAGCCACTAATTTCGCATTATTTATAATATTAATTTAGATACCTACATCGCGTTTGGATATTGTAATGATCGATAATTTAGTTCTCGATGCCACTGCTAGATGGCGTTACTAGGCTCGCTACAACAAAACACATTTGACAATGTTGACAAGTGAGGGTGGCAGTAAAATAATTAGACCGGGCACATTGGTTGCGAGGATAGACAAAGGAAATAAACTAACGTTTGTTCCGTGATTAATTTGAATAGTTTCTGGAGACTAAAGCCATCATTGTTTGGAAATTATTACAGTAAATACTTACGTACGTACATACGTTGTGAATTTGTGTGCGAGTAGTGGACGTAACGGGGTAAGTGTTTGCGTCTATTTAATGAAATGTAGGTGGGCTAATTGGAGATGTTTTGCAAGGCTGACTATTCTCGTTTTGTCCTCAGCTTGCAGAAACGCCCTTATCGTCCAGACGCACACAGGCGAAAAATCGATAAAAGTTGGCATAAACCTAATGTTCATTTAATTTGCTAGGTTTGTTAATATTTTCATGAATAAATCCTAATTTAATTAGTTTAACTGGGAAATAACATGTTCAAGAGTAATAGATTGTAATTATAACGGGATATGTATTAAATAAAACATCGTTGTGAGAACATAAAGTATAATAAGAGAATATTGGTTTATGAAAAATTTTCATCTATTAGACTTAGGTCTAAAGGAGAGAAAGACGAATTTTTTTTTGATATTATTGTCCTTAATCCGGTTATATAAGGGTCTGAAGATACCATGAGTCTATGGTATGTGTCTTCCATAGCCATTTTCCTTGAAAATTTTCTTGAGAATTGCTCTCTGTACTTTCTTATGTCCTTATTGCGACTTTCTTGCGCATCTTCACTTAGAAGTCCTATAGCTATACCCATATTTTCAACAATTTGATGACCGTGGACCAATATTTTGTGCAACGTAGTTGGCATGTTAAACCATGGATAGTTTATGACAAATGCGGACGCGGTTTGAAGGCAAAAGTGTTTAAATTTTTCTGTGCGTATTCTATAACCACACGATAAAAGTTTTAATATTGTATGCAATCGATTAATAATATTTAAATTGATGCCAGTGATTTGAGAGACTTCTTCTGCGTGCTGGAACATTATGCGTGCTGTATTGCCGTCTGTCGACGTCCCTCCTCCCTGTCTCGGTTTGTCCACATGTAGTCCAAGTTTTTCTAAGAATTCTTTCTGAATTCGTTTCTTTTCTGAAGCAACGATCTCTTTATCTCTTTTGCCTCTTGCTTGCCACTTGGCAAGTTTTAATTTATATGCCAGATGTAACACGCATTCAGCTAATCTTATCCAGGCATGGAGGGAAGAAATGCCATATTCTAAATTTTCGGTCTTCACTGGTTTTTTTAAACAAACGTTTATTTTGTTAAAATCCTTGCTTGTGGCTCCACAAAGGTAACAACGCATCGCTGAGCTGGTGTCAGTTAAAGCGTTTATCATTTTTCCGTCTACCATTGTTAATTTTAGGTCGTGTTTAATGCACCATTCCTCATTTTTTGTTGGCAAAAGGTCTGCTCTCTCTATTTGTAAATTTGCAGCTTCTTGTCTTGAGAGTTCAGATGTTTCAGGAGCCATCTGAAGCCTCAAAGGCCGGCAGTATCGTGGTGAAGAAGGCCGGGGATTTTGCCAGACAAGTACATTATTCGTAGTTATTACACGTATTGGCACTATTGTTGTAACCATCATGTGCTCGTCCGATGATTCTTGGTCTTGAAACTTTTGTTTATATTGGGAATGGCTTCCAGATCCGTCACATCCCCACTTTGAAATAAGGCACAGGTCTTGTCTCTGATTGGGATGCAAATATAAAATCACTTCTTTTAGAGAAAGCAACAGTCTTTCAGCAGTGTGGTTTAAAAGATTTTGGAGAGATACTTCAGCTTTTATTTCAGTACACTTAATACCCTCGGGGTAACACTTCTTTTTAGCTTCTGTTACAGACTCGTAATTAGGGTAAATATTGCAATTTAACTCTAATGCAGACTTACGCAATAAATTGTATTGGTGTTTTGTTAGGTGGCTTTCAATAACCAAAGACAAAGCTTTGTCTGGCGTATAGCGTGCATGTGGTTCATCAACTGATTTTAAAGTTGTACCTGCAGAAATATCTTTTATCAATTTAGATTTATTAACTTCTCCTGCTGCGCGGTATTCCATTTGTGCAGCAAAAGCTAATTCAGCAGGTGTCAAATTCTTCCTAACGTCTTCGGTCTTTTTGCGTTTCGTACGTTCAGAACAGTCTTCAAAGTCTTTAACAGGACGACCACCCGAACCACTACTTCTTTTTTGTTCTCTGCTCGGTACAGGAAATGTAACATACGTTTCAAACCAATTTTTATTAGAGTTTTTACATCGCTCAAAGTTTTTATGTGATGTTTCTAGCTTTTTTTTGTATGTGTAAACCAGTTTGCTTAAGACACTTTTTATGTCACTTGACAATTCCGGCACTCTTAGGGCATTTGCAACTTTGTTACACAAATAATGCATTCTATCAACATCCCTCTTGGACTGACACTCTCGGTAGTAACTCACAAGAGTTATTCTGTTAATACAAATTTCTTCATTGTTGGATCCTAGAAAGAAGTAAAATTTTTAAAAAAGTACATCGTTTTCACTAATAGATAGGCTCATTCATTAGGGAGATTTTAGTATACATTTTATATATCTTTTGTATAAATTAGCTCAGGTATCACGCTGCTGCCTCTCGACCCAGATGAAACAAAATCCCCCCTGGAACGCTTACTAGACGTGCATTGTTAAAATCGTTCTAGTTACATGGAAGTGATGTATCGAATTTATTATTCCTTTCTATTAAATCTAAAAAAAAGTCTTTCACACTCTATGTATATCTACAAAGACAAACCCGTGCTAAGCCGAGACGTGTAGTTAATACTTAGTTGAGTTACACAGGAGACTCAATATTAGTTCCCATTCAAACGCATATTTTGTTAAAGCGTCTAAATTGGTCGCCTTTGAAAGTTACTTTTATTAATTAAACAGTAAATAAAGAGTGCAGTGAAGGTTATTTTAAGGAATGAAATGGCAGGAAATTACGCTTTTACTCTATCAGAAATCTCTGTTTAAAAAAAAAAAATACTGATTTCCTAAAACAATCATAACAAATGAAAGATCTGACTTATAAATTTGGATCACTATAAAAATAAACAATTATTACCTCCTGGAAGGGCATCCATTGTTGAAACACCAATAATATCACTATAACTTACAATATTTTAGATTGAAATGTCACAAAAATTGCTTAAAACACATCCACCGCTTAGCAAGTCAAACTTTGGACTAAGATGGCGTCCGTTCGGTGACTCATAGCCGGCCGGCGAAGGCGCAGGTAGCTAGGCCCGTTCAATGAGTCGTAAGATACAACAATTAGAAAAAGTTTTATGACATTTTTATTTTTTTAGTTTATGCCAACTTTTATCGATTTTTCGCCTGTGTGAGACGTAATAAATGTTTTGGATTATGTCCAGCTTCAGTTGATAAAATCAAATATTAAAGCACAGTGATCCATTGCTGCATATAAACGACATATTCGCCACGGTTTCTGAGTGACCGATTGGTCTCGGGGGCATAACGCTGGACCGCCAACACTCCGTCACTGGGTTCGATTCCAACCGAGAGAAATTCTTTTTGTGCTACAGGATTTTTTTTGTTTTGTTGTTTAAATTTATCCGCATAAGTTTATTTGTTAGTTTTATTAAAACAAAATATATATATATATATATATATATATATAGTCGTTAAAGTCATCTAAATTGTAAATTGAAATTTCGCGAGGCAATAAAATTTGTGTTAACTACATAATGTTCATCTTTCAATAATCAGTTTACTTGGAACCCCGGTCATCACAATATCTAATAGACATCCTGGCGTTACAGTAAAAGTTGAATGTATAATGAAATCAATGTTTCTACATCGTGCTCTGATAAAAGTCGAAACGAGTTTGTTGCATAAAAATATTAAATACTAGCTGTACCCCGCGGTTTTACCTCCGTTACTAGCGTGTTAAATAGCTTATACTATTTCTCATGAATCTGGATAGGTATTAGTGGCGAGGGTCCCTACAATACGATTCCTACCGGCTTCCCTTTGAAAAATTGCACAGGCAGTATTGCCTTCGCCATTGATAGGTATCATATACAAAACTACAATTTTTCTGATCCGACTGGTAGTTCCAGAGATTATCGCGTTCAAACAAACAAACTCTTCAGCTTTATAATATGAGTTTAGATTGTACGACGTACCTACCTTATTGGTATTAAGTACCTATAAGTTCATTTTATTTGATTAGTCAATATTTTACTCTCACCTTTTAGAATCCTCATCCAGTAACAGCCGATATGTCAAATTGAGTACATAATATAAAAGCAGGAATACTAGAAGGTCCAGCCATACTAATTTGTATATACTTCCCCGCCATCTGAAATTACAAGAATAATGTTAATTTCAGGCATACTCGTACATAGAGAATTTATTGAATAACTACGCGATAACTAGCTACTAGAAATGTATGTTCCTAAGTAGATAAATTAAACTACATAGTACATTTATTATTTAATCAAGTTTTATGTAGACAGACACTGTATTAAGACAACATCTAAACAGAACATTCTAAATCAAGATAAAAGTACAGACAAATCTTACAAACATGCTGGAAATGCACAGGATGATGAAAACTACAGTGTATTAGATTTAGTTGGATGCTCGGTAGTAGCGTAGTAGTAAGAGCATAGCTGTTATAATAACTATACGTATGTGAAGATACTATTGTAATTGTATTCTACTCCACGCATACTGGTTTTATGACATTCGTTCGTTTATTAGTATGCGTATAGCTGTTTTATAGCCTCACATTTGAGTGTAGATTACGTCACTGGTTTATTATGTTATTGATTGTAGATGTAATTGTAGATCGTGAATAATCGTGATTGAAGATCGACAAATAAAACGGGAGATATGGTTTGATCTCATAGTAAAAAGGCATACAAATAAGGTGTAAATTGACCTTAGGGATTTACGATTTGTACCTATTCAGTGTGGAAATATCAAATGGCGAATGAATCTATGATATTGTGTATTATGTTTTCTAGAATGGAATATTCAAGTTATATAATTTCCGTTTCACGAATTTAAGAGATTCTAGGTCCTACAGTCCTACATGGTTGCCAAATATTTAGGGTTCCGTAGTAAAACTAGGAACCCTTATAGTTTCGTCATGTCCGTCTGTCTGTCTGTCCGTCTGTCACACCTTCGTAAAATCTACAGTTCATAACCAATTTGTATGAAACTTCACAGGTAGATGTCTTCTGTGAGCCGCCATAAAGGCCTGTAGTGAACTTATAAAAAAAAATAATTAGAGGGGGGGGGGGCATACATGAAACTGAAGGATGCAAAAAAATATTTTCGCGCACCCCTTCATGTGGTATCGTTGGATAGGTCTTTGAAAATAACATAAAGGTTTCTAAATGACTTTTTTATTTAGATGCATATTTAATTATTTAGTGAACTAGAACCTTCGAAAGTCGTTAACAATTTTTGATAATAATCCGTCCGGCTGTTTAAAAGCTATGAGCTTGTTTCCGAAAAGGTGGGATTTCATAGACATATTGTAATTAAATATAGTACAATAATTAACATAAGTTTTATAAATTACAATAGTAATTGCAGTAGTATTCAAGTTTATAAAGTTGCAAATAAAACTTAAATTAAAAATTTGAATAAAACCCCCAACACAAAACCATCCTTTATAAAGTAAAAAAAAACGTGTGCGGTCGGGGACCCCCATCAGGAACGAATTTCCAATAATGTACATAATTATTCGTATGAACGTTTCTTTAATATTACCCACTAGCTGACCCGCCCCGGCTTCGCAGGGTTAAGTTTGGTTTACCGTCGCGCATTTCAGAGGCGGCGCCTTTGACGGCGCCTTTTGGGGACACTAAATGAGCGAACAGACTATATTCGATCTCGCATTTTTCTTACAAGAAAATTGTAAGAACTTTACTGCAACATTTATTTATAAATGTTGTAAGACAAATAGAAAATATATTTACATAAAGGCTATAGTTGCACACAGAACTCAGCAATTCGCCAAGCTCTGCAATACAGATTAGCTAGTTTAGCCACTTACCGAGACAATGGATTAATTTATCGCTTATACTTTACAACAATAAGTTCCAATTGTATCGGTTTAATAATTGTGTTGCCCATTGGTGTTATGATGTGTTAACCTTGACTGCGAAGATACAGCATGCAGCTGTCGGGTTGGTGTTAGTCGTGCAGCACGCGATCACAACTAAACACGTCCGTAATTATAATAACTTGTACCTATACGTCTGTATGTCTGCTTTGTGATTGTTTGTGCTAAAATAATCGGATCACATTCTGATTTCATATTTGTGACACATTGAGATAATATCTACCTATGTAAAGAGATATAAACGACCTGTGATGCTGAGGAAAGCATTATTTCTCAAAAACCAATACCACAACACAATACCTAATAACTTATTACCTACTTAATATAAAATTTACAATAATTAGTAGTATTTATTATCACGCTTTTATTTTTATACCTACTTACATAAATAGGCAGACCTGTAGGTAATGTAGCACTCAATAACTTTGCAGAGTTCGTGCTGCTTTTAAATTAAATGACTATTTTCACTACGGATTATTCGCAAGTAAAATTGTTAAATATTTAGATAGGTAGGTATAAGCATATTAAAACTTTTCGGTGCATGTAAAATACTGAGCAACTGTTAGGTATTTGTTATTTCTGAATTTAGTTATTTGCTATAAAAATAAAACTTACACTAGGAAGAAAATTCGTTTCGAATGTTTCACTTTATACGACAAAGCATCATAAAACGTCTCATCAGTTTCACGCCACGCCATTCCGTATCAGAACTTTGTATAATACTGCCTCCGATAGTCCACTCAGTTATAATTCGCGAAAAAAACGGAGTCGCGCGAGCGCAACTCAGTCTCACCGTGTTTTGTTCAGACTCACTAATTTACTCGTTCGTAACTCGCTGTATCAACGCTTTGAAACGGTACGGTACGTCACAAAACAAGTGAATGTAATATAAGTAGGTAGACACTGAATTATACCATTTGTTAGATTCACAGAGAGCATCAGATTGGTTGGTTATGGTGGTACCTACCTACCTACCTACATGTTAAAAAATACAATGTATACCTAGGTGCACAAATAGTAAATATAATACACCACTTTTAATGTTAGGTACTATCTGTAACTTCGGAAGTTCTCCGACTAGGTACATTAGTCCAACGAACACAATATAAACACAATATTTTACGATCAAGTGCTAAATCCCTACATCTAATTAAGACGTAATCTAATGTCTGTCGACACTTATCTCAATATTAGCAAACACTAAATACCCTGAGGTCAACTAAGACTCATACTACACTGACAGGATATTACGTCACCCTGCGCCACGCTTTTGGTTTGTGCCGTGGGTGGAACGTGGAACTGAATGAGCATTTAGAGCTGCACAGTTCTTTAAAGTTTAAATAATGAATCATTCACCAATTTCGTCTTAGAGGTACCTACCTAGTTCATGGAAATCCCAAAACTGCTTAGGTACTGCAGTGTTAATTGCCGAGTCTCCTTGACATGTTGTCAATTTGCGTTGTAGGTACCTACCTACCTACCTACTTTGGAGTAAGATATTATCGCAATCGCGTTTCACATTTAAAGTGACCCATCCTACATGAATGACTCACTCATACCATAATGAAATAATGAAGGTTTTGACTAGGTACTCGCCACTGTTTACTGACGTAAATTGTTGTAGGTAGGTAGGTACTAGCTAAGAGCAGGATAAGGTACCTACCGAAAAAAAAATCTGCTGTTCCATACATTTTGTTGAGATAGGATAATCCTACTAATATTATAAATTAATGTGAAAGTTTGTGAGGATGGACGGTTGGATGTATGGATGTTTGTTACTCTTTCACGCAAAAACTACTGAACGGATTTTGATGATGATGATGACATCAGAATAACACAGGCTACTTTTTATCCCAAAAACGCGGGCGATTCTCTAAACCCAAGACAACCTATATTGAAAACGAAACTAAAACATTAATAGAATAGAGAAGACTGCTCCTAAAACTTGGAAAAGACAAGCAAAATCTAAGAGACATATCAAAATTAAGTAAAAAATTATGCAATAGTATTAAAAAGGACAGAACCAAAAAAAGAATAAACGTACTCAACTGGTGGAGACGAAAGAAGACGGAGAGAGAAAATGGATACCAGACATGAAAAATAAAACAGGAAAACAGGAAACGACAAGAAAGGCTATAATCCAGACAGCAACTGATTTTTACAGAAAACTTTATGCAGCTGAACGACATACCCCAGATTCAATTGTAGACCTTGATGATGACGACACTGAAGACATACCAGTGTTTATACAATCAGAGATAGAAAAGGCTGTGAATAGTCAAAAGAATGATAAAGCACCACCCGGACCAGATCAGATTACAAACGAGATGATCGAAACCTCAGTTACCGTACCGGAAAATCTGCGAAAACTCACGGAAATATACAACTCTATTTTAAGCTCAGAATTTGTATATACAATCTCAATGGACCAAAAGCATAATTATACTATTACACAAAAAAGGAGATAGGAACATCATTGAAAACTACAGGCCCATAAGCCTCATGTCGAATATTTACAAAGTATTTTCTAAATTGATCTTAAACAGAATAACAGGGATAATGGACGAACAACAACGCATAGAACAAGCTGGCTTCAGAACGGGGTTTTCAACTACTGATCATATATTATGCATGTCATAAAACAGCTAATAGAAAAATGACAAGAATACGGTAAAGCCTTGCACATCGCATTTGTGGACTACAGTAAAGCATTCGATTCTATAAAACATGATTCGCTTTGGAGGGCTCTAATCCAGCAAGGAGTACCTACTACCTACCTAAAAAATATATACGTATAATTAAAAATATATACATGAATAGCACAGCACAAATAAAACTAGAATCGACCGGCGAAGAGTTTCCAATATCTAGAGGTGTGAGGCAAGGAGATCCGTTATCCCCAAAACTTTTCACTGCAACCTCAGAAAGCGTATTTAGGGATCTTGAGTGGGACAATTTTGGCATAAATATCAACGGCAGGCAACTTAACCATTTAAGATTCGCGGATGATTTAGTCCTAATATCTGACAACGCTAATGCGCTCCAACAAATGCTACAACAGCTGACGGAGGCAAGCAGTATAGTTGGTCTTTCTATGAATAAATCAAAAACAAAATTAATAACAAACAGGGAAGAAATAACCATAAAAGTACATAATAAAGATATTGAATATGTTAGAAATTATACATACTTAGGGCAATCAATATCATTCAGAGATCAAACAGACACAGAAATAGAAAGAAGAGTGGTACGTGCTTGGAAAAGATACTGGTCCCTTTAAGAGGTTTTCAAAAGTAAACACTTTCCTATGACCGCCAAGAGA
This sequence comes from Thalpophila matura, assembly GCA_948465475.1. Taxonomy (NCBI): domain Eukaryota; kingdom Metazoa; phylum Arthropoda; class Insecta; order Lepidoptera; family Noctuidae; genus Thalpophila; species Thalpophila matura. Next base: position 10,230,327 of record OX419183.1, read on the forward strand.
AAAATATTTAACTCGTGTGTCCTGCCATGTCTCACGTATGGATGCCAAACTTGGACGTTGACTCTGAACGTGTCAAAGGGGAATGGAGAGAAGTATGTTGGGCGTAACGCTAAAAGACCGAAAAAGATCTGAAGATATTAGATCTACAACGAAGGTGGAAGACATATTAAAGAAAATAAGACAGTTAAAATGGCGATGGACAGGACACATGACAAGGGACAATAAGATTAAATGGACGAAAATTATAACGGAATGGCAAACACGTGATGGCAAAAGTAAAAGAGGCAGACAAGCTAAAAGTTGGACAGATGATATCAAGATTTATTTGAGGGGCAATCTGGTCAAGAAAAGCTAAAAATAGAGAAGAATGGAAACAGCTGGAAGAGGCCTATGTCTCGCAAGACACGCTGACCACTAGACCGAGAAATCCGATGTGCTAGATTTACTAAATGTATACACATGTAAGTTTAGTATCAGCAATAAAGGCTTAATAAAAAATAAATAAATAGGTATTATAAAGCTGAAGAGTTCGTTTGTTTGTTTGAACGCGCTAATCTCTGGAACTACCTACCAGATTTTAAAAATGATTGTTGTAGGTATTTGATAGCCAGATTTATGAGGAATAGTATATAATAATATATAGGCTGTTTAACATCACGCTATGACCCTTAGGACTCAGGAACCAAGCAACGGGGGTGAAATCGCGGGGAACAGCTAGTAAATAGATAAACGAGGCGATGGACAGTGGCTAAGATGGAAGGTATTCCGCTTTGGTATTCCTTGCTTTGTAGAGCTTTGTGAAAGTCGGCGGCATAACTAGGTAATACCAAGCACGAGTGTACGACTGAACTTCGACAGTCTACAGCAAGAAAGGCTGAACTACGAAAACACTTTCATTGAACTGAAACTCATCTCCGACAGGACTCCTCTCCGACAAGTCATCTGCGACACAGCTTGTCTCCGACAGTCAATATATGCTTGTACTTTCGATTTCTAGCAACGTGTTTTTTAAACGGTTTTTCAGCAAATATCAGTTTTTATTTCTTTTGGAATGGAACTTGGAATCAAAACTATAAAAAACCGGTAAACTGTGAACACTTTTAAGTTGTAACAATATTCCAACTAACAATCATTAAGGTTTTCTTTACTCTAAAATTATCTTGTTACTGTAAAAGCCTTGTAGCAGTAGCACTTGTTAAGGTCAGGTGCTTTTCGGCCCACGTACACCACACAAAATCGCTGTCATACTCATTTTATAATTGAAATTAATAATCTTTCATGTTATGCATTAAAACTTAAAGAAATACAGTATTTTTTCACGTAAATCAGCGAAATCGGCAAAATTTCGTACCTATGTACACGTATAGCCTCATATACAGAATTATAAGTTTGTAATGTGGCTCAAAAAAAATACCTGCAACACAAAACAGATTACAGAATTTGACCTGTTTCGTGTCGCCGTTTTTGTCATACAGCCAAGGAAATTTTATTTCACTACGAGTATCGAATTATAATGTTAGTAGGTATTACTCTATTTAATATGAAATCGACACATCAAAACTCGAATTGACACAAAGGAATCAAAGATACAACAGTTGTATACGAAATGATCGATGCCAAGCTATTTATGTAGTTAAAGCATAAAGTGGAACGTCGAACGTTACGAAAGTGGGGCTGGAAAGTGCAGTAGGATTCACTGAATAATAAATGTCCCTTGCCTGGTAACCACGAAGTAAACCATTTCGTATGGCAATTGATTTCTTCGTATGTACGTCGGAAACGGTTGGCACTTGGATAGTTACTAGAATTTAATGCTACTTTCCGATGGGCCGACACGGGTTGTCGGTGATTAGTTATTAAACAGAATGAAGTTTTCAGAATGGGGTATTTTATGGGGATTTTCTATATTCTCGCTATCGCTAACGTATTAAATTATATATAGGTAGGTAGGTATATGAGTTGGTAAATAGATTTCGTTCCACTATTTAAAATCTCTCTTCGCACGGATAAAGTTTAGTCTTTTTAAAATTGAAGTGTTTGTTTGTAATGTCGAAATACACACATCAAAAGTGTCTAGGGATCAAGCATTTTTATGCGGATTTCTTGAGATTGAGATGTGGCTTTGTAATAAATTTATGATTTTATAAATTTATATGGATCCTTTTTGGTGCATTTCATAATTTGAATCAGGAACTCTCAATCAAATTCGAGTAAAAGATGAAAATAAGCTGTCAATATTTTCCCTATAAAAACATACAACGCATTGAAGACATTATTAGTGCTACTGTTTCCCTACTACTGATTAAAACCAACGTTATTATGGAGCGGCGACGTCATTTAAGCAGGGAAGAAATGCTCAGAGCCGTGGGAATGATAGAAGCTGGTTCCCGGCAACGTACTGTAGCTTTAGCTCTGAATACAAGTCAGAGTGTTATCAGTCGACTTTGGACACGTTACCGAAGCACTGGTACCGTGGCTGAGCGCCATGGAGGACGGTATCGCTGCACCACACGGAGACAAGACCGATACATTCAAATCTTAACTCGAAGAGCTCCAACAATAACCGCCATGATGTTAGCCGTGAGGCTTCATCACTCTTCAGGGAACTTAATTAGCGACCAAACAGTCAGAAACCGCTTGCATGAAGTGAACCTTCATTCCCGAAGACCGCTACGGGTACCACCTATAGCAATGCACAATCGTAGGATTCGATATCAATGGGCTCTTGAACACAGAAATTGGGCAGAAGAACAATGGCGTTTCGTGTGCTTTTCTGATGAGTCTCGTTTTGGTATGAGACCGGATACAAGACGTATACGACACTGGAGAACCCCTGGACGCCAACAGCGATTAAAATCCTGCCAGGAAGTCCATCCTTATAGTGGTGGAACCATCATGGTATGGGCGGGTATTTGGATCGGCGGAAGAACTGAGTTGATTTGGATCAGAGGCAACCTCAACGCTCAAATTTATGCTGAGACGATTGTATCAGACGTCATCGTTCCTCTACAAGTGCAAATCGGTCCCTTATTTCAGTTAATGCATGATAATGCACGACCGCACACCGCAAGAGTTGTAAGACAGACTCTCGCCGCAGCTAACATCAATGTCCTGCCCTGGCCTGCTCAGTCGCCAGACTTGAACCCGATTGAGCATGAATGGGATATGCTACAGAGAAGAGCTCTGCCGAATATGGAGGGTATCCAGTCGCAAGAAGACCTTTTTTTGTTGTTGCAACGAACATGGGCGGCCATTCCACAGCGTGATTTGGATGAACTCATTTTGAGTATGCCAAACCGATGTTCTTGTTGTTAGTGTTCGCGGTAGAAACACGGATTATTAATTGTTTAAGTTACCCAATAAAATTTTAAAGAAAACTGTTATTTCAGTCTTTTTTTCGAACTTTAATGTTAGTGGTTCAAATGTCAAAAATCCCTTTATTAGGAAAATGGCAAATTTCTTTATTAATGCAAAGGTGACTTGGTTTATCGTTACTGTGACAAACGAAAACACTTTGATGAATCCTTAAAGAAAATTTTAATTAATATCAATCAGGAGAAAAGTTATTGCAAAAATATATGTTGATCCCTAGATACTTTTGATGTGTGTATATTGGATTTCATGGATTTTTGATGAACTATTGCGGCTGGAATCGTTCAATTTATGAACGATATCAGTCAATTTGGCGTAAAATCACTCATTCGTTCTCTTAATTCCAGAGACCGGAGGGCCGTTCCGGGCGTCTGTTTTGACTTGACCCTTATAATATCAGCTATCAGCCAGTGAAAGTCCCGTCAAAATCGGTCCAGCTGTTCGGAGATTGGCCGGAACAAACAGACGGACAACATTACAAACAGACTTAAATTTTTAGGGTTCCATAGTAAAACTAGAAACCCTTAAGTTTCGTCATGTCTGTCTGTCCGTCTGTGATACTTACACCCTCGTCAAATCTACAGTTTATAACCGATTTGTATGAAACTTCGCAGGCAGATGTCTTCTTTATGCTGCCACAAAGGCCTGTAGTGAAATTATGAAAAATAAAATAATTAATCTAATATTAAAAGCAATAACGTATGTATAAACGTATGTATAAGCATAATTTTTACTTGGCCTAAAAATACTTCACATAATTTTCATAAAATACGTAGGTAGGTATAACATTCAGTTTTTACAATAAACACATCCTATAATATTATTGTCTAACGTTCATTTAATATATATTGTAACATTGTAACCACTGCCACTATCCAAGCGATTTGCTTGTTTTTTAGGGTTCCATACCTCAAAAGGAAAAACGTTACCCTTATAGGATCACTTTGTTGTCCGCCAGTCGTTTTTTTTTTTTAATGGAAGGTATAAATTATGAACTTGAGAATCTCAAGTTATAGTAAAATGTGATTTCCTTCTAATTGAGGTAGGTACGCGGTTCGTTTTGTCTAAGATCACTTACTGGAACGAGCTCTTTCATTTGAGCTTAACTGGTTAAGTTAACCAATTAAGCTCAAATGAAAGAAAGCTAGGTGCATACAACCAGCGTCCGTCGCCCGAACGGAAACAGGCCCGAGACGGTGGCGCGACGTGTTCCGCGCGCGCCTCTCTAGAGGAATTGCGGCTGTGCATGACGGCCGCATAGGGTGACGGGGCCCGCCTTTCATTTGGCGGGCCAATACCTGCCGGGGGTGCGGACGAATGCGCAAGCGACTCCCGCGCCCCCGGCGTAAGGTAATTGGAGCAACACCGGGGTGGTTTTAGTCAGTAAGAGTCTGACAGACCCCTCCGCCTTCCCTAGGGCGGGGGACATCAATGAGGATTTCCACATCGAAAAAAAAAAAAAAAAAAAAAAGGTGCATACAACCAACTTGACTTTCAATATGCGTTTCAAATAGGTTACAATAATTAGTACTTATCTTATGAGAGCGTTATTTTCGAATTATACGTATTATCAACACAATACTGCGGAGCTCTCGTATAAATAAAATTACTAATTAGCAAATCAAAATTAAATGTTCAGCTCGCCAAAAGATAAAATCCGAATCGCGATTTGCTGCTCTTTTACAAATTTATTGCTACAGATATATTTAGTTGCTTATAACATCAATTTTTAGGCCGCCCAATATCACGTTACTTGCTAATAAATTAGTTATTTTTGCCGACCACTAGAAGAAGCTCAATTTACTTTGTTTGCTGACAATATACATTTTGGAGCTGACCAAACCCTCTTTAATTAGCTGACCGTTTAAATGATAGCCTATAAATAATGGTGAAACCTAGCTGCCTATAATGACGGAACTGCCCCACCTGCTTGCATTGCTATATTTACCAGACAAACACACGTCCTCGTCGAGCCAGTCATGAAAATGTTCTTTTTTCGAGTGACACATGACAAAATGTAGGTATGATACTGAAGCAAACATTAGTCATTTGCAACGAAGCGAAACAGACGACCCACGACTGAAACAATAGCATGACGCCGTAGAAGGTTTCTAGTGGGATCGTAATTGATAATCTCATTTTTACACTGGTTAAGTGATGTGCGAGAGAATGAGACGAAGTCATATTATGCGGTTATGCGTGTGGTTCTGGAGTAGTCAGTAGTTGCGGCGACGATGTATCGATCCGCAAGAGCGATGACCTTTATAAAAACACCTCTTACTCTGCATTTTCAAACAGTACTGATATTCTAGAAAGAGGATTGTTGACTTTTTTGTTATACTTAGTAGTACCTACCATTTTCTTTATTTTAATGACTAACAAAGTTGGGTCGATAATGCTCATAATAGTAATAATTGAACCGGTGGTGGCGATGATCACTATGATCAGTCAGCCTTTCGATAAGACCACATGGTTCTGATGATACCTGTCTAGAGTCTAGACGTTGTCGGCATTTACCGCAAGATCAAAGGCGTCGTCCTACTGTATGTTTCTTTATACTGTGGTAATAGTTTCTAAATAATTAATAGATTTAATTTTATGTACTTAAAAGTTTTTTGATTTTTTAAAGTCAAAGTCAAAAGCGTTTATTGCGAACTAAGTGTACAATATTGGTGTTAAGTTATGATCTAAGTACTTATGACTTAGCTTTTTCTATTTTGAATCAATAAACACACGCGATTACAGCAGTAGCCAGAATTCATTACCACTAACCGAACCTACACACTTTTTACTGCATGGATTAACATCGCTAACATAGGCGAAGTGAATTAAATTCCATTTTGACGCTGACTGTACAACTTCATTACATTTTCTTTGCCATATCGTGATAAACATAAACACATTGCAATTTGATTACAATCTGTTACAAATCCTTCCATATAACATACCCTTACTGTAAACCGTTGAAGAGTTCCATTGATCATCGTCAAGTTCTACTACCACATTTACTTTACCATAAAGAAATCACGGTAAATCAAATATCCCAATACCCTCAGTGATTTGCCCGAGTATTGCTTACGTGCTCCTGAGAATTGAAGAGTTCCGTTATTTTGTCATGGATCCCATCATCAGATCATGACCAAATTTTGTAAGATTACTTCTGAATTACCCAGTTACCCACTTCTCAATGTGAGAAAACACATTGTACATGGCTATAAAATTTGAGGAGTTCCCTCGATTTCCATGAGATCCCCTCATCAGATCCTGAATTGTTGACAATGGGACCCCCTCGAGAGAATACCCTTTAAATCAAAAAAAGAATTTTCATATCGGTTCCCAATTGACAGAGTAATCGCTGAACATACATAAAAAAATATATTATATGACGGCGCGACCATATTATTTTGAGTGTTTTTTGTGATTTTGTTTAAATTGTGTAATGAATTTGGTTGAATTTGTTTGTATATCGAATTATTTGTATCATCGACACTGATTTGGATTTTCTTTATAAAATAAGTCGCTAAAACAAAGAGGGGACTTAGTAGTCCGCGTGGACTTGGGAGTAACGTCAGCGCCAGAACTAGTCATGCTTGTTGTAGCAAAGTGGGGGTAGTGGGGAGGCCAGTGTCTTTATAAAGCAGCCGGCCGTGTTGTGAATGTTGTGATGCAGTTCAGTTTAAGTGAGACCGTGGTATTGACCGCACGCTCGCCATTCCACGTACCTCTTGTCATTGTAAATTGTAAACGTGTGTCAAAGTTAATACTCTGTATTTGTAATTGTAATTAGTTGAAAAAGAGTAACCATGGAGTTTCTCGTCCGTTCTTCTCCATGGGAATCTACGTTTTGGAACGGACAACTAGCTTCAATTAATGGACAAGCTGAGTGACATCTTTTGCTTGATAATTCAAATAATGATCTAACTGAAATAAATGTTTTGACCTTGACTTTGACGTTTGACTTTTATTTGATGCTAAACCCCGTCATATATATTCCGACGAACTGAGAACCTCCTCCTTTTTTTGAAGTCGGTTAAAAATACAGCTTCCGATGTCAGACCATTTCAGCGTATAACGAAATTGAAAGTCTAACTTGTGCGATAACGACACTAATATGGGGATGAAAGTTATAAGCAATTTCAGAAGTAAGAAGTTAGAACAAAGCATTACAATATTACTTACATTTATTATTATTAATTATATTAAACATCTAGAAATCAATGCGAACTACCTACACATCCATGTACTCGTACTCTTGATACTCACGATCTGGGTACCTACTCCAAGTTAACATCTACCTATTTCATCATCATTACCAATAACATCAACATTAATATTATTTTTTTATTGATTATACCTTTAAACTAAACAAAGTAAACAATAACTAAGACTACGCAACGAAAACCGTGTAGGTACCAATTAGGCTGTTTTTAAATATTTTCTATCTTGCTGGTTACGGAAGCTTCCACAATGATTTAATCAGCTTAACGAGGTATAGATTCTTCCGTGCGCTTGTCTTTAAACAAGGTAGATTTCAGATATCTTGGAGGTAGTATCATATTGACAGAAAAATCCTGGCAAGGCAGACAGAAAAACACGATAATATGAGTTCTGGTTAGTTTTCATCCAAGTTTGGGCTGTGCCAAGCCAATGCATATCAGTTTCATCTCTCTTGGTCTGAGACCAGCCGGCTTAGCATGACCAATTCTATCTCTATTCTTACAAAGAATAGACAAAGTTCTTTCTATTCAACTCGCTATCTCTACTGCCGGAGCACGCGGCGACCCGTGGTTGACGTACTAGGCTTTTGTCTACTGCAGAATAAAAACTTCTTCTTCTGTAGACAAAACCCGTTTCTATCGTGATCATGCTAAGCGTGCTGAGTATACCTGGGCATGCACGAAAAGTTTATCAAGTAACGGGACAACAATTATTGGGATAAGTTTAGTTATATAACACTGACGGTCGGTTGCAGAAAGTAAATTAAATTTTAATGGAGGCATTAACCATACAATTTCTATCGTTAAAGTCTCCTTTAAAACTTAATGACCTTTTCTGCACCTCAGCGTGAGTTGCAGAAAAGGTTATTAAGTTTTAAAGGAGACTTTAATGATAGAAACTGTATGGTTTAAGTCTCCATTAAAATTTAATTTTATCTTTCTGCAACCGATCGTAAGCCTCGTATTCATTACGGGACAAAAGCCCGTGACATCTGTCGCACAACCAATCGGGTGAGGTTGCGGGACGTTTTGTAAGAAAGCACAACTCGCGCAACATCGTCAGAGGTGATGCACGACAGAAAACATAAATAGCGACGGGATCCATAATGAATATGCAGCTTTACTTTTTTATCGTGGAGCGGGCCGAGAATTCAGGATTAGATAGATATATAAACAACAACATTCACATTTTTATGGCAGCTATTACATACCGTGAGGAGTGAGGACTACAGCTGTTGGAGCTTTTTATTTTCGTTCGATGTTCATTTCATCATCATTTTTCTTGCACGGTAAACGGCATAGGTACCGGATAATGTGTTATGACGTGGTTGAACGAATTTGATCTGGTGCCGGTACCGGCTGCCCTGAGAGCTGCGTGGTCAATACCTACTGGCACATTCATTATTAAAATAAACACTGCCTGGTAAGTGCATGTTAAGATTATTATTACTTACCTACTCTGTGGTGAGACAGAAAACTAGGTAGGTGGGTATTATTAATATGCTGTTAGATCGTGTAGGCAGATTTTACCGATAAAGCAAGGATTAGCGCGTAATGAGTTTACATCTGCAGATTTCCTAATGCTGCTGATGTTCAGGCAAATTCCAGTTTCTTTTAGTTTTTAACTATTGCAGCGTACCTATCGAGAGAGTTTTCAGAGCAACCAAACTGTAATATTCGGAAATTTTGGAAAAGGCATCGTTGTGGGAGCGCAGTGCCTGGAATGCATTTTTTCTAGATTCTTTTCAACATCCCTAGTAATTTTAATATTTTTTTATTGGCTGTCCAACAGTTGGAGTTGGAACTTGGACTCCGTTCGTAACCCTAAAAATGTCCAGGAAATATTAAGCCTAAATCTGGCAACCCTGGTTAGGTCACATCCCTGTGGAGATTTATAAGGCCAACCTCACACGTCAGGTACCTGATCCGGTTCCCTGATTCGGTTACCCGACCGAATGAGCCCCGCACACATACGGCAGATTGCATTCGGTTTCACCGCCCGTGCACTCTGACCGGACGTTAGGTTTTTTAACCGTCCGGGCAGAATCGTGCGTGTGCGGTGCACAGGTGCACTGTACTGTTATGGAATTGACGCCTTCGGTTGCCCTGTTCCGGTAACCGGATTGTGGAACCTGATCGGAGAACCTGACGTGTGCGGCCGGCCTAATCTACCCTGAGCCTAGCTGTGCACGGCAGCAAGTGACCACTGTGCCACAGTCTCTGGGATCACTCGATGGACGGACAGAGTCTCCACTTTGAGCGCCCGCAGCCCCAAAGGCCCGCCTGCTTTAAATGGTGCAGGCGGAGCGGTATCGGCTATCTCATGATCTCGCTCAGCGGTCTCTTTCTGAACCATCACGGTTTTTCAGAAGCAGGTCACTTTCCTGCAGTTCTCCGGCTCCGCCAGCATAGCTCTCACTACTGCTGGCAGAGACAGATTTCGCCCGATTCTGGCGAACAGATCTCACCGTTCGGAAGCCTGTTCAGGCACTCACCGAAGCAACTGTGCTTGGTCAGCAACTGGGTGAGCATGTAAGAGATCCGCTCCTCTCTTTTCAGCTAGATTTCGAAGTGCGGCAGGACGACTTCGATAACACGCATAAGCAAATAATGTGGCTATTATAGTGGCTCGCGCCATCGCTCTCATCGAGCGCGTGTCGCCGTTCCTGCCGCCTCAGCCTTTAAGGCTAGCATTCTCTAGGCGAGCCGAGCCGAGCCGAATAGAAACGCAATAATTCGCCTCCTATACATTTACTATGAAACTGCGTCCATTAGTGTCGAGCCGTGGTGCGCCGAATCTTCTGAACGCATTGTTCGTGAGGCGAATTTCTTCGCCAATGCGTTTCGGCTTCATTTGGCGCATCTCAGTGGACGCGGGAAGCGGATGCGTTTCTACCTGTGGTTTCGACGCGTCTGCGTGTGATTAAGTTAAGTTTTAGTTGTTGGTTTAATCAGTTTTCAAGATGAATGAAGAACTTTTAGTAGGTACCCCTGGTACAAAAAAATCCAGAATTATACAATCATGAAGCTTCCGCATATCATGACGACCGCATTATGGAAAGATTTTTTTTTTTTAATACTCTCATTACACTGCGATCTGTCGCCACAGGGACATTTATCAGTCGGTTGGTTGGGTTTGTCATTGGCATGCTCGGTATGCGACCTGTGTCACATCCTACTTTACTTTAGCAGTTTAAGAGTGTCTTGGGGCATCTTCCGTTTCAATCTGCGAATTATAGTGTTATCTTCCATCAAGAATTCAAGACATTGGCCAAGCTGTTCGGGTGGTCTTTAATTCTTTCCTTGTACTTGTTTTATGGTAGAGTATTTCCTGTTTGACTGTGGTCATGTGCAGGTCGTGATGAAGTTGTTTATTTGTGACGAACCAGGCACCGGTTATCGTCCTCAGGATTTTGTTTTGGAATCTTTGCATGATTTCGATGTTGGAATGGGAGGCTGTTCCGTATGTCCAAATCGGCTAAAGTATCGTTTTGTAGAGTAGAAGCTTATTACTTAGCGACACGACGACGTTATGACCGGTGACCTATTAACCAATACAGTTTATGTGGTTGTAATCCTAATTGTTTCCTTTTTGTGGAATTATGTTTTTGCCAGGTGAGTGGTCATGGTCTGATTGCGGGACTTCTAAGTTGTTGAGTTTGACGGGTGGACAAGCGCCTCTTCTTAGACTTCGAGTAAAGGTAACATTTACAGATTTTGTTTCGTTTGCCTTGATTATCCATTTTTAGGGTTCCGTACCAAAATGGTAAAAAAGGAACCCTTATGGTGCGACTTCGTCTGTCTGTCTGTCTGTCACACCTGCTTATTTCAGCAACTACTAATGCTATCGACTTGAAATTTGGAACAGTTATAAATAATGCTTGTTCAACTTCGACCGCACGGTTGTCGCAGTGGCCGAGAGATTGGCTGCTGCGCAACGTGTCGCGCGTCAACGTTTAAAAAAAAAAATAAAAAAAAAAAAAAAAAAAAAAAAAAAACTTTATTGCAAATGAATAAAATCCAAAAATATTTTTATTTTCATTGCAAAAGGGGCCGGAGTGGGGGTCCGAAATTTTAAAGTGGGGTTACTAGGTCATGTGACATATCATGGGCTTGATCTGCACATTTCAAAATATATATATTTTTTATTTTATGTCTCACAGTTTTCGACATATGATGAAAAATTACCAAAAAAATACCATTCCCATTCCCCTATCTCCGAAGTTTGCGGGGCGAAAAATCTGAAATAATTAGAGTTGATAGGAATTGACCCAAATATGGCACCAAAAATAAAACGATGTTCCTAACTAGTACAGTTTTTTCAAAATCATCAAAATTCCTTTACAAACAAACTTAGTTATGCGGTCCGGATATTTTCACTTTATACGTCCAAAAATGATACGGAACCCTCGGTCCGCGAGTATGACTCGCACTTGTTTAAAGTTGTACGGTAAGGTACCTACCTACACATTAATTATGATTTAGAAATTCCCGCCAACATTTACTGACTGATTCGCCTCGATTCGGCTTTGATGGACGTACACGGAAGAAATGCAGCTCGACTCGGCGCAACTCGATTATCGCGCGTTTCTTCTGTACAGTCCCCGGCACGTAACTTGGCAAGGTTTTGGTTTGGTTTTGGCATAGTGGGGGTAAGTTCGCGCATCGTGGCCCATACCCCGCGCCCCACTTGACCACCAAAAATACCTACCTACAAAACGACTTCTGCGCATCTAACGACTCTTGCCAAGTTACGTGCCGGGGACTGTAATAGATGCCAGGCATTACGAGTACGATCTCTGGCACACTATTACTGCTTTGGCGGATGGCACAGATCCGGTCAGACCTTCGCATCCATATCCGCCAGGATGTTCGACAGGGAAAGCGTGCCGGAGAGTTGCCGCCTCAAAAAACAACGTTCGGTAGGTATCCCTCGGAATGGCCAAAATCTGATCTTAGTCCTTCAGCGTCGGGCGCCTGAAAGTCTACCTAATCAAAAGAGTTTCTTCCCGAGGTCACCCGAGATTAGGCAGCAGTCTAATGCAAAGCACCCACTGCCACTGCCTTGTCGATCCGGGGGACCAGGCGCTTGAAGTGCTCTTCTGACAGTCTGCGATTAGACTAAGATACGGATGTTTAGGCCCACCTGGACTTGCATCTCCAAAGCAAATTAAGTTTGCTCCTAGGTCTTATCACAACAATGTCATGAAGTTTTATTATCACAAAACTTTTTCAAAGTAGGTATCTACCTAGGTACGTAGCTAATATTAGGAAAACTACGGTAGGTAAAATATAATGAATCTGCCTAAGGTAGGTAGTTAAACCCACTCACATTAATGATTAGTGCATAATTAGGAATAACTTTTTAGGGAGTGCCTCCGCAGCCGGCGGCGGCTCCCAAAAATAACGCCGTTGCAAACCGGCGTAGCCTTGGAGTAGCAGTGATACCAGACGAAAATAATTGCAAACTACCGTAGCAGCAGATTTATGTTGCCGTGTTTTAAGTGGAATTATCTACCTTAGACTGACTTTTAATTACAGTGTCAATGTAAAACAAAATATAACTTTTTCGGACTTACAAGGGGGAGGGAGGTGGTCGAAGAAAGACAGAAATAGAAAGACAGAAATAGGAGCCCCGCGTAGCGGGGCTCCTATTTCTGTCTGCAAAGTTAAAAGTAACCTAACACGAAGGGGTTGACGAGGGCTTCGTTCGCTCGCTTTGCTCGCTCACTGAAGTCCCCGTCAACCCCTTCGAACCTAAATTGTCCGTGTCGGGGTGTCCAAGTTCCCGAGCCGCTCGCTCTTGGACCCTAGTTAGGTATGTAACTCAAATGAAACATTAAATGTTTTTATAATTATGCCAAATTGCCAACCCCATTTCCCGCTTTTTTCCCAAAGTCAGCGCCGGCTGCCAATTGAGCAACCGGCGGCGGCTGCAAATTCAGGTCACGGCGGCGGTCGCGGAGTCACTTCCAAGTTCCAACTTTTTAATGTTTTTATGTTATGTAGTAGGTATCAACTTCCGGAATAAACTTTGTACTCTGGCGATTAAATCTGTACATAGTAGGTACCTATCTACCTACATAGTAATTTTTAGAAAAACAATAATACGGCTTAGTAATATAGGTACTTACCTAAATACATTATTTTTATGGTGATTCTTTACGCATACCTACTAATTTGCGTGCACTTACTTGTATAAAACTTTTAGGAATGTGCCGAATCCGCGACATGTTGCTACCTCACCGGTGTATGTTACGGTCATTTTTAAAGAAATATCACAGAAACAGATTCGAAAATTAAATACTTGTATGTCCTATTCAGCGGCACAGCCAAAATCGTTTTATAAACTTTTCCAATTCACAATTAGTCATGGTTTGACTTTCATACACAACATATCTACTAGTAAATAAACGAAATTAATTCAATTTTATTTACATAATGATACATAAAGTTATAAATTATTGATTTATATTTCACAAAATCATGTACCTATTCAGTGTAAAATTTTTAAAAACACACAAATTGTATTTCACACACTTTACGAATAAATAAAAAGTTAAAATATTTTTTTTCTCTTACACCACACTTACAAACACTACACTACACATAAATGCGAATCGCGAATGAATGAATGAACCGCAACCAATGAAGGAACCGTAGACAGAGATGAACGGAATGAACCACACGTCAGATAAAGGCCCGCGGGCACTAGCAGAGCCGAGCCAAGCCACTCCAAGGCCAAGCCCAATTCGCTAAGACTCGATTGGCTAAATCTAAGCCGTGTCTCCTGCGCCCTGTTTTCGTGTTCGACGAACATCGAACAGTGAACAGTGAACGATGGTCTACGTGTTTTGAGTGTTTTTATTCGTCAAAACACGTAGACCACGCCCCTTTCTCGTTCACTGTTCACTGTTCCATGTTCGTCGAACACGAAAACAGGGCGCAAGAGACACGGCTTAAGATTATAGAAAAAGAGGGCTAAATGCATACACAGCACAGCACACGGAAGAAATGCGATTCGACTCGCTCAGCGCACCTCGATTATTTTGTAATGGACCATAGACATAGGATCTATATAATATATAGATCCAACCGATTGCCAAACCAACAAGATTGCCAACCGTGTTTCCCTAAATGCGCTATATTATAGCGCATTTAGGGAAACACGGTTGGCAATCTTGTTAGGCTGTTTGTGCACTACACGTTTACAGCACATTTTACACGGACCGTTTTTTTTACATACGTTTTAAAAAGTGGTGGCCTGCAGAACGATCCGTTCTGCAGGCCTATTGGCTAAAAATCCGTAAAAAACCGAATACGATTTGAAAACGTCTGTAGTGCACAAACGCGTGCGTGACTTGGGAAGAGTTTAGGTACTCTCTATAGCAGGGTTTCTTAAGTCGTGTCTCATGCGCCCTGTTTTCGTGTTCGACGAACATCGAACAGTGAACAGTGAACGAGAAAGGGGCGTGGTCTACGTGTTTTGACGAATAAAAACACTCAAAACACGTAGACCACGCCCCTTTATCGTTCACTGTTCACTGTTCGATGTTCGTCGAACACGAAAACAGGGCGCAAGAGACGCGGCATTAAGGCGGGTCGCCTGCGCGTGTTCATTGAACATCGAACATGTTTAATGAACAAAAAGGGGTGTGGCCTACGCGTTTTGTTTAGCAAAATCACTCGACCACGTGACAGAAAACATGTTCGATGTTCAATTGAACACGAAAACACGTCGCACGAGACCAGTTTAAATGACTTCCGTAGTGTAGTGTGGCTAGTACTACCAAGAGGTCAAGCTGTAGGTATTCCTTGAATTTTTTCAGCGGAATCAGATAAAACGTGTCTTTTTTTTTTTTTTTTTTTGTGAATAGGCTTGCGTTTGACCGCCATCTCGCCTGATGTTAAGCGATGATGCGGTCTACGATGGAGCACGCTTGCCTAGAAGAAACCGATTCACTCGTGACTTGAAGACACCCAGATTGTAACTATCGGGGAACACCCACTCGGGCAGCGCATTCCACTGTTTGGCGGTTTTCACAATGAAAGTGGAATCAAAGCGCTTCGTTCGGGTTTTTGGTATATCAACCATGAACCGATGGCGCTTTTTCGTGCTTCTGGCCGTCCGATAGAAAAAAGGGCAGGATGGAATTAGATCATGCAGATCTGAAGCACACTCTCCGAAATGTATCCGATAAAAAACCGATAGGCTAGCAACTTTGCGCCGGTGCTCAAGACTTAGGAGCTTGGTCTGAACAAGGGAGTCGTTGTTGATGAGCTTCTTGGCACGCTTCTCAATGGACTCCAACGCCTCAAGCTGGTACTTGGCTGAGCCATCCCAAAGATGCGAGCAGTACTCCATGCACGAACGAACTTGTGCTTGGTACGATTGAAGCAATTGTTCCGACGTGAAGTACCGCCGCACCTTCGAGAGGATACCTAGCTTTTTAGCAGCCAATTGAGCTTTGGACTCAATATAGGAGCCAAAGTTGAGGGTTGACGTCAAAGTAACGCCCAAGAGCTCGATATGGTCAGTTATCGGTATGATGGACACATCTCGAAAAGTAGGAGCCAGCTGGAATGGCCTCCTTTTGGCGGAGAACAGACACGCCTGGGTCTTAGCTGCTCAGTCTTCTTCTTAGTCTGGTCTTAGTCTTAACTTGACCAGATTGGCATCGCCCCAATCGGAGACTGCCTTAAGGGCCAAATTCAGGCGCTCGACCATGGCCTCTCTCAGAGACTGGATTTGGGGTCCACTGGTTCGTGCGTTGGCTATGTAGCTCTCTACAACAGTGCTGTCGTCTGCATACCCAAAGGTTCCGGGATTTAGCAGGTCATTGATATGCAGCAGGAAGAGCGTCGCAGAGAGCACCGACCCCTGGGGAACACCGGCATTAATAGCCATTCGATCAGACGAGCATCCATCAATGACCACTCGAATCGAACGATCCCTCAGGAAGTCCGATATCCACGCAATGAAACCGGAGGATAAGCCGTATGAAGAAAGCTTGCTAATAAGGCCGTCATGCCAAACCCTATCGAAAGCCTTCGAGATGTCGAGGGAAACGGTGAGCGCCTCCCCATGTTTCTCGATGGCCTCACTCCATATGTAAGTGGCGTACGCTAGAAGGTCTCCAGTAGACCGGTTTCGGCGGAAGCCGTATTGCCGGTCACTGAGGAGGTCATTAGCTTCCAGATACGTTAGGAGCCTGCTATTGAGTACACATTCCATAGTCTTGCAAAGTATGGACGTAACCGAGATGGGCCTATAGTTGGCAGGGTCGGCACGACTACCTTTTTTGGGCACGGGTTGCACGTTGGCAAGCTTCCATGATTTCGGCACTCGACCAGTCTCAAGAGAGAGACGAAAGAGGCGCGTCAACACAGGAGACAACTCAGGCGCACATGTCTTCAGAACTATGGCTGAAATACCATCTGGGCCACTGGCCTTGTTCACGTCGAGATTGCGCAGCGATTTGCGAACCTCCATTTGGCGAATGCGAATTTCCGACATAAATGTCGTGCTGCCTTTCGAAGTTGGAGGTATCGCGCTACCAGCATCGAGACGCGAAGACTCCGCAAACAGAGAAGCAAACAAGTTTGCTTTCTCTTCGGCGGTGTGAGCCAGCGTCCCATCAGGTTTCAGCAGTGGCGGTAGTGAGGGGCGGCAGAAGTTCGTTTCGACTGATTTAGCTAGGGACCAAAACGCTTTACTACCCGCAAGCCAATTTGTTCCCTATTCGACTAATGTGGTCGAAGCGAGCCCTCTGAAGAACCTTTTTGCAGGACTTGGCAGCCTTGTTATATGCCTTCTTTCTCCGACGAATGTCCTTCGCTTTACGGTGTTGAGCATCAACCCAGGCCAGGTATGCCTCATGTTTACGGGCCTCAGCGCGACCACATTGAGGCCCAAACCACGGGCGAGCTTTGCCGGACAGTGGTACATCGGAATAAGGGATGAAGTATTCCATGGCCCGATGCAACACATCCGTCACAGCATCCGCGCAGGTCGAAGGATCGTCAGACGAAAAACACATCGACTGCCAAGGATAAGATGCAAAGAAAGACCGCATCTCATCCCAATCTGCTGACCTGTATCGCCACACCCGTCGAGTATCCCGACTGTTTTTTCTGGAATATCTTCAATGTACAGACACGAAATTTTTACAATTTTTTAATAGTACTAGACTTTTGCCCGCGTCTCCGTCCGCGTGGAATACAATGACATGTCCAGTTTAAATGACCTTCGTAGTGTAGGGTGGCTAGTACTACCAAGAGGTCAAGCTGTATCTCTGGTTTATCCCACCGGAATTAGATAAAACGTAGCTTAGATTTTAAGTTGAACCCCAAGCTATCGAACTGTGAAAACATATCGAAATCCGTTCAGTACTTTTTGCGTGATGCGCGCACAAACAGACAAAAATTCTAAAAAAAATATTTTCGGGCATGGTTACGTCCCAGTACCCTATCCCGACTATTATTTCTGGAATATCTTCAATGTACAGACACGGCTTTTTTACAATTTTTTAATAGTATAGACGTGAAAGTTTGTGAGGATGTATGGATGTATGGATGGATGTTACACAGCGACTCACGTGGCAATGATGCGGCGGATGAACTCGCTAGAAGGGGATCGAGCATGGCAGCGGTGGGGCCAGAACCTATCGTACCACTCCCTTTCGGATACATACGCACACTGGTAAGGAAACGAACTAGCGTACAACACCACAAGCTGTGGCTGGACCATGGCGAGTGTAGGCAGGCCAAGGAAGCACTTCCTGATATCGACGGCCGCTTCACCAAACGCGCGCTGCGGCTGACTAAACCACAGCTGCGCACAGTTACAGCTGCCGTCACCGGACACGGCTCGTTTAATAAACACCTCTTTGTCTTAGGAGTCACGGACAGCCCCCTGTGTCGTGCCTGCATGGAGGTAGAAGAGACAGCAGCCCACGTGCTCCTGCACTGCCCGGCGGTTGCAACATACAGGGCAAAGTACTTTGGCAACCCAGGTACTCTCCGCGAGATAGTCAGCAACATTGGGGCGCTGCTGGCCTTTCTCGGGGAATTGGGATGGGTCGAATAGTCTCCCACCCGTTCCCACCCGCACGCAAAATACGCGCTTTGACGTGGAGTTGCGGACACCAGCCCGTTATACAATACAATGGATGGATGTTTGTTACTCTATCACGCAAAAACTACTGGACGGATTTTGATGAAACTTTAAGTACCTAATATAACTTATACATCAGAATAACACATAGGCTACTTTTTATCCCAAAAACGTGGGCGAAGCCGCGGGCAGAAGCTAGTCCTCCATGTAATGGATGCTAAGCTTTATTAATACAATGGATTAGTAATTACTAATCTATTTATGTAATCGAGATATCTTGAAACATCTTCTTAATCTTTTAAATGATTCCATTGGTCCTCTCTAATTCGCACACCGCTACGTACGGCTTATTTTGTGGGCTAATTCTTGCAGTGCGGCGCATATGTAGTAGATAGACTAGATACCGCAAACTGTCCGTCCCAGCGTGCCCGAAAGTATACTGTGCCATCAGTGCCATGCGTCTACTTGCCGAATTTCTACTTGAGTTTACTTTCAAACGCGCCGGTGAAACTTGAAAAATAGTGTCGTTGAAGACATAAAAATGCCAAATTGTACCTACCAATAATAACTGTAGAAACTCTTATAGGGTTGCCCAAGGCTTATAAATGACTTCCACGACAGCATAATAGGTAGAAAAAGTGGCACGCTCATTTTCATACTATTTATTTAGTGAACATGCGGCTATCTAGCCTAATCCAAATCTGTGCAGCTGCGGCCACAGAGTACTTTATTAATATATGAAAGCTGCGGCTGCGGCCTGTGGCATCATCGCTACGCAACACTATTAAAAAAAAAAAAAACAGAAAAATACCATGCAAGATGGCCGATCCTAACTTCGATTCGATTCCTAATAAAAAAAATTAGATTGCTCGCTTGTGTGTTCTTACATTTCGCTTTGTGGTTCCCTGGTCATTCTAATAATATTATTTTTGTTTATTTATTATTTGAACAAGTGAAGAGCATTGTTTAAGTAAATGAATAACAACTTTCACGATGAGTGAAATTGCCAACAGTGAAGGAGCTTCTGAATCTGAGAAGCCGGTTCAGAATGATTTTGTACAATTCCCGCCCTTCCCAGGTATGTACCTATTCCTTGTTATCTGATAGTTGTTCTACTTTATTATAACAATCGCTAACTCATTGACTTTTAGATCCTAAAGATGAAGATTTCGACGAAGACATTACGGAAGACGAAAGAAGTTACTACAAAACTGTGTTTAAAGGTAATAAATACTTACTCGATGTATACATTTACGTCTAGGCATCTAAATAAGTTGTTTTTAATAATACTTACTTGGTATATTCCAGACCTCAACACTATAAAGGGCATGAGATTACATTGTACGGCTTGTGATCGTCATATGGGATGTTCAGCACGCAATGAAGTCCGTATGCGAGCTCATCCAATGCTACGCACCCTAGTGTGTCACAATTGTCACATTTTTTACAATAGTGGAGAATTCGAAAAGGGTGATGATGGCTCAGAACTTTACTGTAGATGGTGTGGCCAAGGCGGTCAAGTATACTGTTGCTCTGACTGCCCTCATGTTTTTTGTGCGGTAATATTAAATATATTTTTTATTGTTATACATACTTTACATTGTTCATTCAATCATCTTGATTGTTAAATAATAATGAATATTTTTTGTTATTAACAGAAATGCATCAAACGCAATTTGGGAGCTCCCAAAATAAAAGAAATTGAAAATGCTGATGATTGGAAATGCTTTAAGTGCAATTCAAAATGTTTGTGGGATCTACGTGCATTATGTTGGGCTGTCTTGCGCTACTGCGACCTTAAAAATAAGTAATACTTTTAGTTCTTTATACAACTTTTTTTAAAGTCTATGTACAGTACATGCAATATCAGTTAAATGGTCTGAAGTTCTTACTGAGGGCATTGCAGTATCAGGCCAGTCAAGTTGAGATCGTATGTATTGTAAATATATGCAATCATAGTCAAACCATTCTTGGCTTGTTTGGTAGGTTATGGCCTTACTTTCTTTCACTCTGAAGAGGCCTAGTCCCAGCAGTGGGAACATAATAGGCTGATTGTGTTTGTTTTGGTCAACTAATTAGAGACAAGAAATTGTTAGGGATGAGTTATTATTGTTAAATAAAAGTTGATCATATTCATGAGTACTTTCACCTCCTAAAATATCCGTAGTGGATTAAAATTTATCCTATACACAGTGGTCGATACATAATTAGAAACAACAAGTAATGGTTACTCTATTATTGTACCACTAGCTTTTGCCCGCGACTTCGTCCGCGTTTCCGTCGGTTTTCGTAAAAAAGTAGCGTATGTCCTTCCTCACGGTTCAATGGTTTTGATGTAACAGACAGATTAACTTTCGTATTTTAGTAGGGAAATATAATATGTCAATCCACAATACTGTTGAAAAATATCGCAATAAGGAACCGCAGAATATTATTAATAATAGCTGTGCCCGCGACTCCATCAGCGTGTAACTCCTTGTGTGTAATACAATCAGAAAGCTCCGAACTGCTAAGCTATCGGGAGTTACACGTGTTATTGTGAGTCAACCATAAAAGATAGACATATGCTGTTGTGAGATATTTTTTAGATAATTTTATGTAGAAAATTTCCGTCGTATATTATGTAGCTTTAACCATTAAGGCTGCACACGCGACGGAAGCTTAAAAAATGGAGTAACTTCTCCCGTTTTCCCAACATTTCCCTTCACTGCTCTGCTCCTATTGATTGTAGCGTGATGAAAAGTATACTATAACCTGCCCAGGAGTATGAAGAATAATTGTACCAAGTTTTGTTAAAATCCGTAGAGTAGTTTTTGTTTCTATAAGAAACATACAGACAGACAGACAGACAAAAATTTTACTGATTGCATTTTTGGCATCAGTATCGATCACTAATCACCCCCCGATAGTTATTTTGAAAATATATTTCATGTACAGAATTGACCACTCTACAGATTTATTATAAGTATAGATTACATACCTACTATATGTATATTGGTTTGTAATTGGCACTACAAAGGACATTAACTAAACTGTGTAAGGCAAGGCTAATTACCTGTTTGTTTACCTTTTAAATTTAATTGGAATGAAATAGACTGCGTGGTTGATAAGCCTGAATACACTATGTAGGTTCCTTCCCTCTCGTTACTCAGATTAAGATAACCATTTTGGTTTTATTCTTTTGCAAGGTGTCAAAGTATGAAGTTGCCTTTTAAATGTAAATGGCCTATATGTATAGTTTGTGTCAATCCATTTTAATAAAAAGGTAAACAAACAGGTACCTACAGCAGTTTAGTGACGTCCAATTGTAGTGCTAATTACAAATCAATTAAATAATTGAATGATTGGATTTTATTATTTGAATGAGTTAAAAGCGCTTTTTTTAGAATTTCGTTATTTACTATTAAAACATGTTAAATTCGATACTGTCAGAGTGAAGATATTTCAATAAATAGTACCTAAATAACGAAATTAGTAGTAATAATAAGAAAATTATGGTCCTTACGGAGTCTTATTGAACAAATTTCGATTTTTAATCGATTTTAATTGAATAAACTGAACAGTTTTTTCGAACATCACTCAGGAGCAGGACCATAGACAATGTATGATTTTTAAGGTTCCGTAGTAAAACTAGGAACCCTTATAGTTTCGTCATGTCCGTCTGTCTGTCCGTCTGTCACAGCCTCGTCAAATCTACAGTTCATAACCAATTTGTATGAAACTTCGTAGGTAGGTGTCTTTTATAAGCCGCCATAAAGGCCTGTAGTACAATTACGAAAAATATAATTATTAGGGGGGGCTCCCATACATAAAACTGAGGGATGAAAAAAAATATTATATATTATATATTTTACGCACCCCATCATGTGGGATATCGTTGGATAGGTCTTTAAAAATAACATGAAGGTTTCTAAATTACTTATTTATTTAAGTGCATATTGAGTGAACTAGGAGCTCCGAAAGTCGTTAACAATGTGTCCCCCCCCCCCTGTAATTTTCCAACCGCGCTATCGAAAAATCTGAAAAAAAGCTTATAGCATCTAATAAATACGGGTATGATTTAATCAGTTACCTAATAAATGCATTTTCAGTGATCTAATCAATCATGTTTGTTCCTAGAATAATAGATCTGTCACCTAAATTGATTCACCAAATAATATCAAAACGCTTACCTAAATATTAATTAAGAATTACTGGGAAATAATATCAATCATCTAATAATTGTATTGGGTATCAAAATAATAGAAGTGTCACTAAAATTGAATTACCAAACAATACAAAAATGTTTACCTAAAAATAAATTTATAATCACTAGAAAATAATATTACTATAAATTATCGATATTTCACCTGAAATTTAAATCTACAGCAATAAGGAAGGAAGGTGGTCGACGGAGCCCCGCTACGCGGGGCTCCTATTTCTGTCTGCAAGGTTAAAAGTAACCTAACACGAAGGGGTTGACGGGGGCTTCGTTCGCTCGCTTTGCTCGCTCACTGAAGCCCCCGTCAACCCCTTCGAACCTAACCTGTCCATGTCGGAGTGCCCAAGTTCCCGAGCTCGCTTCGCTCGCTCTTGGTTCGTAATGTTATTTTTATGCTAACCGATTTTCTCAATCCAATACAATCTCTATTAGGCATTTTTTCATAAAATTATGGAACTGATCTATTTATTAGGCGATACATCTATTTATTAGGTGACAGATCTATCATTTTGATGATAGAACGATTTTTTTGAGCACAGAACTTATATTTGGGCTATAAAAAAAAGTGATCAAACTATTATTTAAGTTACATAATTATTTACATTAATTTGATGATTCATACTTAGAGACCGTTTTTATTAAAATGATGACTATTATATTTCTTAGGAATAGATATATTAATTAGGGTATCGCAGATTGGTGACCAATCTAAACTTAGATGACAGAAAATATAGTTCCCAATAAATACTTTCGATTAAAATTGGTTTGAATAAGATACGTCAATAACTTTTTGAAATATTCACTATTTTCAGTTTTGAGTTTGATAACCGCAAAAATAACTTTGTTTTTCATAATATTCTTATATTTGCGGTTGAAACACCGAAATACTTCTTGCTACGGAACCCTACACTGCGTGGTCCGACAGGCTCTTGCCCGGTTTTTTATCTGTTAAAATTTAACAGATAAAAAACCGGGCAAGAGCTTTATTTAATAATTATTTAATAATTTACTAGTTATTTAATAACCTCACTTTTCGTCTAAGATTTTTCCTCGATTTTTCAAATACAATTTTAAAATGTTAATCAAATAAATATTGTTGCAAAAAGTGGTGAAGTGTCAAGCTGAAACCTTCAAAATACGGATTAATGTGTAAATCATTCCATTTAGTGAGTGATTGTGGGATAATTTTATCCAAATTAGGTTTGTTTACCTTTTTAGGGTTCCGTACCAAAATATTAAAAAAGGAACCCTTATGGTGCGACTTCGTCTGTCTGTCTGTCTGTCTGTCTGTCACACCTACTTATTTCAGCAACTACTTATGCTATCGACTTGAAATTTGGAACAGTTATAAAGAATGCTTGTTCAACTTTATTGCAAATGAAAATAGTCCAAAAATATTTTTATTTTCATTGCAAAAGGGGCCGGAGTGGGGGTCCGAAATTTCAAAGTGGGGTTACTAGGTCAAGTGACATATCATATGAAAGGGCTTGATCTGCACATTTCAAATTATATTTTTATTTGATTTTATGTCTCACAGTTTTCGACATATGATGAAAAATTTCCAAAAAAATACCATTCCCCCCCCTTATCTCCGAAGTTTGCGGGGCGAAAAATCTGAAATAATTAGAGTTGATAGAAATTGACCTAAATATGGCACCAAAAATAAAACGATGTTCCTAACTAGTACAGTTTTTTCAAAATCATCAAAATTCCTTTACAAACAAACTTAGTTATGCGGTCCGGATTTTTTCACTTTATACGTCCAAAAATGATACGGAACCCTCGGTGCGCGAGTACGACTCGCACTTGGCCGGTTTTTTTAAAATGGATTGACACAAACTATACATACATAAAACGGCAACTCATACTATAACACCTAATATAACAAACTTAAACTAATTCCATGTATTACTTGCTGACGAGTGTTGCTGGTCTTCATTTACAGAATGGCATACCAAACTCAAGATCAACAATTAAGAGAAGCATATAAAAAGGACTGCTCTATAGACTATGCAGAATGTTGCAAAAATAAAATCAATAAGAGAATTCAGAAGATAGAAACCATGAAAAAGAAGGAAATCAAGAAGGAAACCGATGCAAAGTCAGCTGCTAATATAATATCTAAAATTCCATCTACAATACAGGTACCCTAAATTTTCTCAATAGCCTGGTTATCTCAAATTTCCTTGCAAATTGAAATGAAACATTTGATTGTAGGTTAAAAAGTTCGCTGCGGTAAATATGGATGATCTTATGAAACCGGATAAAAAACCGCAAAAGAGATCTTTAAGTCCAAAAACCAAAGCAGTTTATGTGAAGAACCCAATAAATATAGCACCATGTACAAAAGTAATGAACCCTATCGTTGTACCACCCTTGGCGAAAAAGATGAGGGTATGTTTTTCTTAATTTTATATACTTTACTGCTTCTTTTGCAATATTACACTATCCAATATTTAGTAGGAACGATTTTAAAAATCTTAAGATGATATGACCAATGACGTATTATACATATACATAATTATAGACGCGTCATACACCAACATCACTGTAATAAAAAAAACGTGTGGGGTCGCCCGACCTCCGTCAGGAACGAAGTTCCAAAAATTTATTAATGCCTCTTAATTAGAATTTTCATAAATCTAAAAATTACTCGAACTTAAAATATTATTCTTACTAATAAATGGCGCTGCTTGCATTTTCAATGTTTACCCAACTAGCAAAATCATGTCGTAATAAAGTGAGCAGCACGTTTCTATTTCACCTATTGGTGGAGAGACGGATCTTTAAAATTTAAAGGGGTATTGTACTCATCAGTATGAACAACTTTTACTATGGGACCAACCCTGAAAACACGAAAAAAAAATCTGCTGTTCCATACATTTATGTTCACATAACTCAACAAAATGTATGGAACATCTGATTTTTTTCTCGCGATTTCAAGGTTGGTCCCATAGTAAAAGTTGTCCGTAATGATGAGTACAATGACCCCTTAAAATATTTCCACTGTTTAACCTGCCACCCTGTATAGATGTATAATGTAATGCTATGTATATCTAGTTATTGCTAATAAAAATATATCTGTTACAGTTACCAAATTCTACCATGATGACTACTCCAGTGCGGCTTGTAAATGATCGAAAGACAATATCTACGTACACTCGCATAAGGCCTAAGCCACCTCAACCGCCGATGTCTATGGCTAATTGTAGCTTCAATGGTTTTGGTGCAAATCTTTTCAGCACCGATAATATAAATTTATCAATAGAAAGTTTAACGCAGGTAAATGTTATCTACAATGTGAATTTTTCAACTCTTCTTGGATGGCTAAATGCGAAACTATAAAAACTAGCGAAAAATACTCAAAGGAGTCTCGGGGCCGATTTTGATGAAAATTAAACTGCATCATTAGATTTTTTAAAAAATAATTTTCCTTGCTGGGAATCAAACCCGTTGATTTTGAAAAAAAAATACAATTATTAAAAATCAACACTTTCCTTTGGTTTGGGCGCTAATAACCAAACCAAAGGAAAGTGTTGATTTTCAATAAACTGATTCATATTTTCAAGTAGGTATTCATACATTACCGTACCTTAGCTGTTATAAGTCCCGGCGTCAGTCTTGATCACAAACATCACCTACGCACTAGCTGATTTTCGGTCTCTTTGGCGGAATAAAGAAGACGGGGGGTGCCTAGGCTGCAGGCGATTGGTTCGTCATTTGATGCTCGTTGTCTAATTGGACCATTCTCTATTACGTATTGTCTATTGGACGGTATTAAACCCGGTACCTAAAATTCATCCTGTATAGTGTTTAATTTAGGTATGAAAATGAATTTATGGCCTGACATTTGGCAATGTGTATCTTATAATGGATATTTTATTGTGAAATTCAGGAATTCTGAATTATGACATTATTTTTTAATTGCTCATCGTCCTTATCTCCGAAGTTTGCAGAGAGAAAAATCTGAAATAATTACAGCTGATAGAAATTGCATAAAACAATGTTCCTTACGACGACAGTTTTTAGGGTTCCGTACCAAAATGGTAAAAAAGGAACCCTTATGGTGCGACTTCGTCTGTCTGTCTGTCTGTCACACCTGCTTATTTCAGCAACTACTAATGCTATCGACTTGAAATTTGGAACAGTTATAAAAAATGCTTGTCCAACTTTATTGCAAATGAAAAAATTAAAAATATATATTTATTTTCATTGCAAAAGGGGCCGGAGTGGGGGTCCAAAATGTCAAAGTGGGGTTACTAGGTCAAGTGACATATCATATGAAAGGGCTTGATCTGTACATTTCAAAATATATTTTCATTTAATTTTATGTCTCACAGTTTTCAACATATGATGAAAAATGTCCCCCCCCCTTAATCCGAAGTTTGCGGAGTGAAAAATCTGAAATAATTAGTGTTGATAGGAATTGACCCAAATATGGCACCAAAAATAAAACGATGTTCCTAACTAGTACAGTTTTTTCAAAATCATCAAAATTCTTTCACAAACAAACTTAGTTTTGCGGTCCGGATTTTTTCACTTTATACGTCCAAAACTGATACGGAACCCTCGGTGCGCGAGTACGACTCGCACTTGGCCGGTTTTTTTTAAATCGTCTAAATTCCTTCACAAACAAACTTAGTTATGCGGTTCGGTTTTTTATTTTTTTTTATTCGTCCAAGGATTATACTTTTTCAAATCACGAGCGCGCGTCATGTGAATCTTATGATTATTTACAATAAGGTTTAAATAAGAAAATTGACGCGCTCTTGTGCAACAACTGTATCAAAAAAACTTGTCTTAAATCCGATTTACTTTCACAAGAAATAGTAATAAGACATCGTAATTATAATTTTCATATTTTGTGTTTTCAGGGATTAGACATGGGCGCTGTAGCAGCTATATGCCAGAATACTATGGATGATGATGTTGTATGTACTCCAGATTTTCCCCTGGAGCCTCTCTGCGAGGTAAATATTACTTTTTGTCAACAGCTTTGTGGACGGCTCTAATAAATTAGATAGGTATGGTGCATTAATTATTTGTTATTTACATTTGATAAACTATTGCAGGTTACTGAAGACAATGATGATGACGTGCAATGCATTACACCTGGTCCGGTGGTCCCGCCTAAGTTGTCTAATCCTCCTCCCTTAGTACCTCGATCTGTAAATAGTTTAACAACTGATATAACATCAGACAATATTGTTCAAATGACAGAAAATGATGTAACCGTAAATGCTGCTACTGGAGGATTGAAATTTCGAGTTGATCCCCAAACTTTATCATCTAACAAAATGTATCGTTTACCTGATGGACGCATATTTGCTATCAACGCTAATCCAACTATGCCTGGCGGATATTCTGCTACTATTGTAGCTGTCACAGAACCCAGTGGTAAAGCGGCACCTAAAGGAGCAACATATGCAGCTAAACTCAGCTCAATTACCACTTCTACACCAGTAGCCACTCATACTTCTAAAACAACTCGGAATACGCCTCGCATTTTGAAACGAAGCACGCCAAAGACCGTAAGGGTAACAAGATCAACTGAAACTTCATCTAGGGAATGTGATTTAAATGTGCCTGTAGAGTGGTATAGATACAATTTAATTGATGCGGTTGACGCTTTGGAATATGCTCTCTCAAGGCTTAACAAATTGAAAAAGGAAGCTACTACTGTCTACTTGCGTACACGGACAGCTAATGAAATGCGAAATGTTCATCGAACTTTAGAGCGATTATTGAGTACGTCAGCTAGTAGATTCGGTGAAATCCGTGATAATCTTAATAAAGGACTTAAACAGTATGTGTTACGAAAATCAGGTGGTAACAATAGTGAAGACGATGATGACGTCGAAATATTGCCAGATATGGAAGATAATGATGATCCAATATTTATCGACGAAAATTCGGTGGAATCTACTATGAATGGTAGTGAAAACCAAGAGGTTGACTTGACAGGCGCTGGCAGCAGTGAGTACAACGATAGTGGAGAAAATACTAAAGATAATAACTTTTCCAAAACTGACATTGATCCTTTGAATGTAAATGACAATGAAACCAGTCAACATGCTGATGTACTTGCAGTCCTAAGTCCCAATAATACTTTTGTGGATGCTACGGTAAGTCAAATTACCAGACAAGACAGCGATAACAGGGATAATCCTGACAGGGACAATGTTAAGGACAGTGAAACTGAGATCAAACTTAAGGGAAATGAAACTGAGAGTAATGATAAAGAAAATGAAACTGAGATCAAACTTAAGGCAAATAAAACTGAGAGTAATGATAAAGAAAATGAAACTGAAAGTAATGTTAAGGAAAAGGAAACTGAGAGTAATGTTAGAGAAAATGAATCGGACACTAATATCAAAGAACATGAAAAAACAGAGAATAATGTCAGCAAAAATGAAGCTGAGAACAATGTTACGGATAAAAATGAAAATTTTAACATGAAAACAGATACTGACAAGAATGAAACTGACACCACACAAAAAAGTCTAATTGATGATGATGCCATGGATAATGCGGCTGTGACACCTACCTGCGAGGAAGTGAACTGTAAGAAAATATTTGATGAAATAAATAGTGTAATGCCAGAAGCTATTAAAAAACCAGATAAATTATCTAAAATCGAAGAAGAAAACAGTGTTAATCATCACGATTTAAATGATAAGGCTGATAGTCAAGATAGTGATGATAAATTACAAGATACTGAAATGAGTGAGGAGATGATTGAAACATTGTTGAAAGATGATAATGTAGGGGATGATGAATCAGCATCTAATTTAAAAAGTATGGATGTTTCTGAAGTACTAAAAGAAACTTAAGTAGTAAACATTTTATATTTTCTTTTAATTAAGTGAAATATGTACTAAATACACAGATAAGATAGGTAGATAAGTGCATAAATTAAATAAAATTGAGGACAACATATTAAATAATACTTACTCATCTTGTGATGCAGGCGATCGAAACAATTTTTTCTAATAAAATATACTATCCTTGTAGAAATGCGATTTGCAAATAAATATATTAAATGGACATAAATCTTAACGCAGACGACCGCTTTTAATAACCATTTTGTGTCCGTCTTCAACCAGAAGAAAAGTTATTTAAACAATAATCGAACTATTTAATTTTTATAAGCAGCTATGCCGGCGGATGTCAGAAAATAGCATTATCTGTGATAAATTATATCTGTAATCTGTTGCTAATGCTTCGGAAACGAAATGAGTAAACAGAAACACACAAAAAAAAAACTTATGTGACTGTTGAGTGGGTTGTGACGCAGAACGTCACTTTCGCAAAATGACATCGTAAAAATTGTTGTCACTTCGCATAATGTCACTTTCGCAAAAAGTCACATTCGTACAATGTCACTTTCGCAAAAAGTCACTTGTTGTTATCTATTCCCATTCAGCATATTATAATAAAAAATATTAAAAGAAATATCATAATCATTAAGAAAATGGAAGTACTATAGATATACGCAACAGGAAAGACTTAAAATTACCATAATATCTATTGCCAAATCTTTTTAAGACGGGAAAATAAAAAGATTTGATTTTGTAGTATGGATAGTGCTTCATAAACTTTTTTTTTTTATTGCAACTAGCTTGCGCTAAACACTCGATTCTCCGCCTACCGCATTCGGCGTCCTATGCTGCGTTTTTAAGGAGAAAGCTTCGTTGTTATAGGGTGTAAAAAGACCCTTAACGAAAACTGAAACCACATATTCTACCCATCAATACGATGATTTCCTTGTACTAGACTGTACCGGTTGTGGAGATATTGAAGCTTAAAGTCTCAATATTTTTTTTACGTTTTCGCGAAAATGGCACTGAGCGGCAGCGGCAGGGTTCGGGGGCCGGGGGTATGCCTGTACTCCACCTCCCCTGTCCCTTACAAATCATCACACCCCTAGGCTTAGTCGGTAGCGCGTAATTACAAAAAACAGCTGTTTTTTATAGCTAAAAATAAAAGTCGTTTCCCAGCAATTATTTTTGCTCAATGTTACTTAGTTACACCTACAGAACGCGTAGGTGTCGGCTTGGTGATGTGACTTTTTACACCCTGTATAGGACTAGTGACATTATGTTATGTATTTATGTATGTCACCAAAACTAGCGGACAGCCATCAAACCTACATTATTATAGACACAATACGGTACCGGTTTTTTTTTTTTATTGTGAATCTGTAAACTATTGGAAAAAAGATAATTAACACCAAAACAACCGGTAAAACATCTACAAAATTGGCAAAGTTTTAAAATGATTTGCTAGACACGGACGGCATGCATGATAAGTGACGTAACACCACCTATGTCCGCTAAAGCGTCTATGTTTTCCATTTTGCGTTTTTTTTTTTTTTCTACTTTTTGTTATTCCTATTCCTTCTTTGGAATAAAATAATTTATTTGTACTTTTTTAATAGTAGTCTACTACTTATTAGTTGCTAATCGGTTCGTCCATAATAATTGAAATCGGTCGTCTGCGCGTCTCTTTAGAGTGAACATTGAATGTATTTATTGGAATTACTTGGGCATTCCAACAATAGGTATTTTTAATTGTTTGGTATTTTTTTTTTGTCAAAATTGTCATGTTTCGGTAAGTAAAACGGGTTCCGCCGTCGTGGTTATTTATTTAAAATATATCAAAGCCTAATAAAATATGAGTTAACTTTACGTTTCATTTTATAGTATAATAAAAGTTTATATTATACAGGGTGATATTGAAAACAGTCGACAAATAGTATAGGGCAGGAGACTCAGTATCGATAGTATATTTGTTTAAAAAAAAATTAACAAAACTGCTTTTAACGTCTAAAACGATGAAGACGAAGTCATAGTCTTCAAGTATACTTACTCAAAATATCAGTGTTGCATATTTTTTTCTAAATGATGAAATTAATTAAACATTCAAAGTATCATGTAAAATGGTCGTAAGCGAGAGTTAAAATCGTATTAGATATTTGTGCACACGAAATTTGACAATGGGTCGACTAATGGTCATTCAAAAATTATTAATTTTGCTTAAAATAAACCTGTAGCACGAGTACAGTGACGTTGCCAAACCGTTAACATATCCCGACTGTTCAAGTGTGCACTCCCCAAAATTAAGGCCCCTCTTCCCGAAACAATGGCATCCCTTTCTCTTTGGGACATACAAAAGTGATGGAAGATAGCTCAAGAGATAGAGTTACTACTTAATTTAATAAACTCCAAAATAAGGTTACAAACTATGTTCTATAAAAATGCATACATTTCAAATCATTTTGATGAATGTAGGTACCTATTAACAAAATGTTGACTACTGCCAAGGATTAAGTACTTACTACAGTATACACGAGAAACCAAATGAGTACCTTGCTCTACCACTTTGCAACTGATTATCAAACTATATTTCAGAAATAAATTGTCATTTAATAAAGTTAACTGATTTAATTTATTGTATAGTAAATTAATCAGTGTGAATAGTGAACTTTGAGATGATGCACTACAGGGCGGTGATTCTCGCGGGTTCGATATTGATATCGAATTCGATATATATTGCAACAAATTTCTAAATGGTAGGGAGTTTGACAGTTGTTGCAATATATATCGAATTCGATATCAATATCGAACCCGCGAGAATCACCCCCCAGAAGTGATAGTAGTTAATGACTCAGTGTTTGAGCACATGATGTGTAATAATTTAAGAATCTTAATTCAGTCTACAGACTTATCTGTAGACTGTTTTTGATTACTTATAATAACCACATTTTAACATTTGACTTTCGAGCACAACCTTGTATGAAAGAGTAGGTATGCGCCGAGCCGGCCTGCCGCGCGCCTCCCTCCTTTATCTACTCATTGATACACGCAATTAAGTTGCATAGAATTATTTTTGATTAGTTTGATGGTTTAAGACCAAATTGTTATAAATGATGCAATTTTTTTTTTCGTATGATATTGATCGTGAGACGAATATCAAAACATCATTTTTATTCACCGTTTTCATTTTTAAATAATTTCTAGCCTGTTAACAATAGTAAATTGGTTACTTTTTATATGTAATTATGACCGTCAAACATTAACTATTTCCACGGGGCCCAAAAGAAGAGTAGCCCCAGTTTATTTATTTAAAAGTTCGAATAACATTATTTTGCATAGATACAAACTACTTGATAGTTTTTTGTACAAAGGCTTTTCCCAATGAACTGTTAAATTTTTTTGCGTACATTTTACGTAAGAATGTTGTTCATCTCCCTTTCTAACACGGCGGCGTTTGGTGAAATAGCAAGTATTTTGGTGTGGTCCACCGGCGAGTTTGTCTGAGCGGCATGCGCACTCTTAAGTCATTCTTACAGAGCTTATTCATTTTGACCAATAATGTGCCCTAAATATTCTTTCTTACACATAAATTACTGAATTACTCATTAAAGTTTGTCGACTCAATTCAAAGTCGCCCTGTATAGTATGCAAATTATAGAATTATGAACGTTTAAAACAACAACAAAAAACAGGGTTCGAAGTTTTTAATAATAATTGTCATGATGAATTAGCTTGAGAGAGAGGAAAACAAGAATTAGCACGGATAATTAATTGAAATTATCTTGAATATTTCAAACCCTGATATAAAATCATATTTGATGCCATCGACACAGATGTTGGTGTAGGTAGCCTGTTATGCATTTTGTCCAATATTCATTATTTTATTATATTTGAGTGTAGATTATAACAATTGCCTACGAATATTGATGTCTATGCTTAAAGTCACTATAGTACATTTTTGATTTCCTTTGTTTAAGTATAATTATATTATTTGGAAACTGATGTTTATCGTGAGACTAAACAGGAGATAACGATGTAAGTGAAAGTCTTTAAAAAGATAATATGGATGCCACAAAACTCAAGAACATTTCTCTTATATAGTTACTTAACTGTAGGTATAAAAGAAATGTTCTTGAGTTTTGTGGCATCCATATTATCTATTATTTGTTTTAAATATACATTTATATTTAAAACAAATAATAGATAATAACCAACACCTGGTTCATACATATTAAGAATTTATATGAGAACATTCCTGTTTCCCTCTCCCAGAACGTGCAACAGAGGCCCTGAGGCCCTAGACAAGTTGCTTTTCTGTTAGCGTTCACGCCAAACGCTACGGACAAAATGTATGGAATTGACATTTGTGAGTCACGTGACTTTTCCGCAGCTAATGTCATTGCCATACATTTTGGACGTAGCGTTTGGCGTGAACGATAACAGAAAAGCAACTTATCTAGGGCGTCTGGACAATTAACTTTTCTGTTAGCGTTTATGCCAAACGTTCGATACAAGTAGTGGCGTGCCTAGAGGGCAAGACCGACGCATTTTTTTGGTTTTAGAGGGTATTTATTTTCATTTTTCATGAATTTGAGTTAATGTCGTTATTAAAGCAATATGTACATTAAAAATCACATATTCTTACAAAATGAACATAAATACTCTCTAAAACCAAAAAAATGCATACGGCTTGCCCTCTAGGCACGCCACTGGGTACAAGATGATTGTATGACAATGACATACCTGTGGAAAAGTCACGTTTCCTCACTAATTTCATTGCCATACATTTTGTACCTAACGTTTAACGTAAACGCTAATTTATTTTTCTAGGGCCTCAGGTATGCATCAGAAAATATTCGCTACTGTTGGATGTAATTCATAGAAAGCAAAATAGATTATAAACTAAGTCTAAATCTACCGGTCTTGCATCAATCACAGCAGTTAATACCATTAGAAATTTATATGAAAGGAGAAGGGGCACCGAAATAATTATGGCAATTTGCAGTGCATTGTTGTTCAAAATACGAAAATAGAAATGTAATTTAATTAGGCTGGATTCGACCAAATTACTTGTTATAGCAGAATAACTATCTTTGGAATAATTTTACTCTTTAGATTTACTTTCTGATAACTTCGTTTGCA
Organism: Thalpophila matura; assembly: GCA_948465475.1. Taxonomy (NCBI): domain Eukaryota; kingdom Metazoa; phylum Arthropoda; class Insecta; order Lepidoptera; family Noctuidae; genus Thalpophila; species Thalpophila matura. The sequence continues at coordinate 10,265,193 of OX419183.1, forward strand.
TTTTTCCATCGCAAACTTTATTTTTATTCTAGGGACAGCTGAATGAATAGTGTACGAATATGTAAACTAAAATCTAAATACAATAAAATTGTTCTTTGTAGTGCAAGACGAACTTTTGTGCCAGTTTAATTTCATTGGACCATCTCTTAGAACGTAGTGATTATATAAGGTGTTAAAAAATTAACTCTAAAGAAATTTAATGGGTTTTTGAAAATTCTATTTAGAAGATAATTAAGAAAAAAAAATACTTATGTTTCAAAGATAATATACAATCTTTTTCATTACGCAAAAAATATCTAAAATGCGCACTTTCTATCGTACTTAGGCCGCCGGGGGTTATTTTGCCACTGCGCTAGCACCCGGGCTCGTGACTCACCTGCCACGAATACGTAAACAGACTGCTGATTAAAATTTTCACATACTTTACCAAAAAAAAGAAAAATAAACATAGCTTAATAGCATTTCTTTTTGCAATGTGTTTCGTTTTTCGATACCGGGCAACTCCTCGAAATTCTTAATTTTTAACACCTTATATACCTACTTACTAATAGATTGGATTATTAAACTGTTGTCATGATTATGTTTTAATTTTAAAACGGTATTTAGAGAGCGTTTTAATGAGAGTTCCTTCGACGCTTTTTTGGCTGCCCTGAATGTCAATATGTTACAACGTTTTTAATCGTGTAGAAAGTTTTTATTCAGTACCAATTTTTGTTCACCACTTTTTAGCGTCCTCCTAGGCATTACTTTAACACATAAATCTACAAAAAACATAAAACTATAATTCCTTAACAGGAGTGACAGACAGGGTAGGCAACATAGCGTCGAAGGGATTTCATCTTACGTGAAACGCTCTATATACTTACAAGTTAGGCCATCGACGTGAGTCGCTTATTCGGAATTTTAATACTTCAATATCGTAGAACCTAATTATTATTTTAATTAAGTATATATAATAAATAATACAAGTTTTAAAAGTACTGTCTGACCTTCAATTTTTTGTTACTAGCATGTAATAATTGACAAGTTTTCATTCATAAAGCTTTCGACTGCTGTTTATCGACTTATGTCGCTGACTGTACTACACTCACATCAGTCACGTCGTTGTCAAGTGGCTCGTCAGCAGCGTTGCCAGATTATTTTTTGGGCAAAGCGGGATTTTCAAACTTATTGAGTAAAAAAAGCGGGATTCTTTCGTCGAAAGCGGGACATTCAGCAGTTTATTTTTTATTTTTTAAATAAACTGCTGAATGTCCTTATAAGTATCTTTAAGAAGTACCTACCTACCTAGGTACTTATCCTTGTATTTGAGTTTCAAATTATGTTTACAATGATGATAGATAGCCACCGAAAATATATTTTAAGGAAAATAGGTTACTTTACTATAATAATAACCGCCGCGCCGCATAGTGGCGTAATCCTCGAAAAGCGGGACTGAGCCTGTCCCGCGCGGGACATTTAATTTTGGGGCTAAAAATCGGGACGTCCCTCCAAAATCGAGACGTCTGGCAACGCTGCCCGTCAGTCACGTCAAAAAAAAACGTTATGTATGTAGGAATCAAGAATATTAAAGAATATCTTTAATATTCTTGGTAGGAATCGTAGGCCATCGACCTGACACGTCACGTCAGTCACGTCACGACCGGCGCGTCTTGGTCATCGTCGCGTCACCAGCGCAATCTGACGTGTACCTATTATTTAAAGATGTTGCTGTGACTGGCCACCTATTCACGTAGGGTCACATGGTTGACAGTGGATCACTTTTTTTCAGACTTCTCTAGATGATAAACCGATCGTCGGTTTTGTATGAAAAATAGACGTGAGGCTTGGATATTTATCGTATATCAATAAATTTTACCTTTTATATCTTCAGGTGTTTATTTAAACAAGTAATCGAAAGTTTTTTTAAAAATGGGATTTGATCCACTGTGTACTATGGATGGTAAACAATGGATCGCCCCATGGTGAACAATGGATCAAGGGGTTTATGAGGCGTAATAAAAGACATTTCGTTGCGAATCAACTTACTATATTAACATAGAACCTCCTCCTTTTTGGAAGTCGGTTAAAAATAAAAACATAATCAACATTCTGTTGTTTTAAAAAACATAATTATTATTTTAATCAAAGTATTTTTGTGATAACAAGGCAGAAGCAATAGAAGCAACATTTGCATCTAGGTTAAGAACAAAGAAAGCAAAAACAAATCAAAACTTTTAAGAAAAAATAATAATTAAAGATCCTATTTTTTATTTAGTAGGTTTTTTTTTTGTTAAGGGTATGACTACCTCAGTATATCAACTCTATAAAATCTCATAAATGTCCTTTATATAAACTATTAATAACTCAACAACCAGCTCGATAACACTTTGACATTTTTACTTAAGGCAAGTGAATACATGTTGTGAATACTTTTCGGACTTTATAGTTTGGTGTCAGGCGATGAGCATCCCCCCTTTTATTGTACCTTTGTAAAGTAGTGAAGGCGATGTTGAATTCTTGGGCCGCTTGTCTTATACTTTTCCCAGACTTTATCGCATCTAACGCATTTTTCATTTGGTTCTCCGTATGATTGCCTATTTTTCTGTCCGTTTTCTTTCTTCCCATTCTGTAAATTTAGTTTATTTCAATATTTCAATTTATTAAAAAACATTATTTAGCTTTAAGAATAAAAGTAATTTTAAACATCATGGCCTTAAATTACTTATCACCAAGTACACAGTGAATCGCGATCCACGGTGTACTCAGTGGATCAGATCCACCGTGTACACAGGGAATCAGATCCACCGTTCACCTTAGTGGCGTTTCACACAGAAGCAGGAATTGACACGTTAAAAACAAAGAGCTTGTTAGTTATTATAATGATAAATTACAGCTTATTGATAACGTCAAATAGTAGCAATATAATATCATCGAAATTTATAGTAGTTTTGCAAATATAAACAGAATATCAACTCACTTTTTCGGTATTTTGAGCCAAGTTGAAATAAAAATTCACTGTCACACGTTGTTACTTGAACACAGCCGCTTGCGAACTAAGGGAGCGTGGATTACGTGCGGGGGGGCGTCTGTAACCGCTAAAATCTTATCGCTACCTATACTAGTTTCGCCAATGTGTGGGTGATCCAGTGTACCCTACTGATCCACCGTTAACCATGTGACCCTACATCACGTCATGACTTTACGTCCTTGTGGCCAGCGTTGACGTGATTGAACGGTGACTTGACGGCCACGTGACCGATGCGTGTGATGTAGAACCAGGTATAGTATGTTCGCTTATTTAGTGTTGCCTTTGAAAGGCGCCGTCAAAGGCACCGCCGCCACCGTCAAATGCGCCGCCGCTCGCCGTCAAAAGCGCCGCCTTTGAAATGCGACACACTTTCAAATTGATGATGATGCAAACATTAACGTGTAGCAATACAAATGTTTTATGTACTGTGCAGATATTTTTGGGTAATGTTTGCGACATAACACGAGTATTGAGACCTAGCATTAAAATACTCTCGGATATAGTGCCACGAAGTTTTCTGTTCAGTAACCATTATTGGGACTATGTATTTTTGCCATCTTTAGATAACACTCTGTTCATTGTCTTTGTCCAAGATTAATAAACGTTATTTAGCACGTGCCTTGGCTTAGCATTATTCCTGTGACTGTCGCACAACTGTCAAACTACAAGTGCAAGATAGCGACGAGAATATATCTAAGCCAAAGCACATACCTACTAAGAACGCGTCGTTCACAGGCTCGAGGAACGCCCACGCCCAAAGTGGGGTAGGCCTAAGATTCTTCATCATATCACTCATATTCACATTGTTACGGTGCCATCAATATATTTTTTTTTCTTTTAAAATAGTTCTTTATGTTCATGCATGATTCAGCATGATTCAAATAAATATATTTACTCAAAAAATCTGTTAATAAGTAGGTAATGTTGTAATTTGTGCTCAGTTTCTTAAATCTCAAGACATGGGTAGTTCTTTCTTTAGGGTACACCAAACACAGCAGACGACTGTCTGATCTATAATCATGAGTTGTGATTGTCACAAAATCACAATACGTTTCGTAGAACAGAAAAAATTGTGGCACTAAAACTTATTTATTTACCACATGCATTATGGCCGCGATTTTCTCTTGCGATGCCGTCTTTTTTTGGATAAGAGTCTGTAAAGCGCAAAGTTCGATAAAAAATTATGATTTTAATCTCAAGATAAGATGTATACCTTACCTACTAGTTTTGTCGAATCCACCCTTAGTCATAATTAGGGCGCTGTACAATGCGCGCATTTTTGTCTTACTTAACTGGACTAAAGACTCCACAATTTAGCGCATATAGTTACAATTGTTGAAATAAAGCCGGGTCTCCAGCGCGTGTTCATTGAACATCGAACATGTTTAATGAACAAAAAGGGGCGTAGCCTACGCGTTTTGTTTAGCAAAAACACTCGAACACGCTACGAAAAACATGTTCGACATTCAAATGAACACGAAAACACGTCGCTGGAGACCGCCGCTTTAAAAAAACACGAATACATAATTGCGACGCCATTCGCACGAACTTCAGCCCAGTCAAGCTAAATTGCACGTATTGTAACTCGAAAAACAATAATGATTGGGAAAGTCATTATAACAACAAATGGAACATGGTTTTAAGTTTTATGTTTTAACACTTCATAGCATGGCAGGAGGCATTAATACCGCTAACTGATTTGAGAAACGAAACATGTTCAATTCAAATTATAAGTATATTTTTTAGTTTTGTTTATACCTAACACTTAACATTTTATGACTTCAGCACAAAGCAAGAACAATGTTTTCAATGTATTTAAAAATGTAGTATTCCAAACAAGATTCAACAATCGTAGTTAAGTATTTAGGTAAATGGTTAGACTTATTAATCTATGGCAATTTTATTATAAGTATTTCTTTTAGTATTCGCAAGCGTGACTGCCGAGCACCTAGCTGAGGTCCTAGGGTCGATCCCCGGGCTGGGCGAAGTGATAATGGGTTTTTCTATCAAGAAATTCATAGTAGCAGCCCGGATTCTGAATTTGTGCCCGGTTACAGGCAGTAGGTTCGCCCCTTATTACATGGAACTTTAACATAATTGGCGAAACGTGAGTGTATAATAATATTACACCCCTGCCGGCCTAGCATGACCACGATAGAAACGGGTTTTGTCTACATAGAAATAGACAAAGTGACAGATTTCATTCATAAAACGTAAAAATGTTTCTACAATCTGTCACTTTGTCTATTTCTATGTAGACAAAACCCGTTTCTATCGTGGTCATGCTAGGCCGGCTGCCTAACTCTTCGGGGAATACAAGCCTGATGCTATGTATTTTTATGTATTTCGTTTCATGGTCAATATTATTATTTTTTAAATTATAGGTAATTCTTGAGTCGTAACCTCGTAACTTTAAACAGAATTTTATGCTGCGAGTTGCAACTGTTATTGCAAGCAACGCGTTTCTGCGTTAATTTTTGATATTTAATTTATGACCAATGTGATTCATTGCAGAAAGCGATCTCTCGAATTTAAGTGTGGTTTATTTAATGTTTATTTATGCCTGAGTAGGCACACCTACTTTCAAGACTTTTCACATTGTTTATTTAAGCTACTATATCTACCTACAAGGCTCGCTGTACAAAGAAAAGAAATCATTGTTTTCCTACTTTTTTGTTGTTGTGTTGCATGTTTAAAAACTAATGAAAAAAAGTAGGTATGTTAGACAAAATGTTATTATCTATCTGATTTAATATTTAAAGTTTCAGTCAGTGTTTTCAGTCTTGATAAAGAAAAAACGCATAACCACAAAAATTTTCAATAATTATTCTTATTGTAACTTTATAAAGAAGATTATAGGTTTATAGGCGTCGAAAGTTGAATCTCGTTCGGATATACTTGGTTTATTATATTTTTGTTTGCTTGGCTACTTTATTGTTTAGTTTGTTAATAATTATGACGTGATATGTGACAAGGTGACTATAGTTTAACATTTAATTCCTACAAGTACTGGAATTAAAACCATTTATAATTTAGATTTAAACTATATTATGTAAAGTACGTTTGGTATATAAAATATAGTTGCTAAATGCCTTCCTAATGTTTTTATTCTTGAAAACCGAAAGGTACCTAATGTAAATAAAATCTGGCTCAGGCTAATCCCAACAAGCACAAGTAGCATTACAAAATATATCATTTTTGGTTTAAATCGTGAATATTAACAATCACGTAATAAACATTTAATAAGGTTCACACACCAAAGGCGTTGCGAGATCCTCGTCTAACCCAGAAATGCAGCATCAGGCTGCATGTTGGTTCACTTGAACTATACTGAAATACGTAGGTATAATAGACAAACTGGGTTGCACTCTTGTACGGCCATGGTAATTATTTCAAAATTAAAACAGTTCACATAGGTTTCTTATGAATGTCGCCATTTGTTCCAATATGTTGTTTTTATGATTTATTCATGATTAAAATTTCATATTTAATTTCGCGTTAAAAATACACTTCATCTTATATAAAACTAGCTGACCCGCCCGGGCTTCGCACGGGTAAAGTTTAGTACACCTACCCTACACCTACCCTACACCTACCCTACACCTACCCTACACCTACCCTACACCTACCCTACACCTACCCTACACCTACCCTACACCTACCCTACACCTACCCTACACCTACCCTACACCTACCCTACACCTACCCTACACCTACCCTACACCTACCCTACACCTACCCTACACCTACCCTACACCTACCCTACACCTACCCTACACCTACCCTACACCTACCCTACACCTACCCTACACCTACCCTACACCTACCCTACACCTACCCTACACCTACCCTACACCTACCCTACACCTACCCTACACCTACCCTACACCTACCCTACACCTACCCTACACCTACCCTACACCTACCCTACACCTACCCTAAAAGTATCCTATGTCCTTCTCCTGGCTCTAAACTACCTCCCTGCCAATTTTCAGCTAAATCGGTTCAGCCGTTCTTGAGTTATAAGTGAAGTAACTAACACGACTTTCTTTTATATATATAGATAATAGGAAGTGACTCCGTGACTGCCGCCGTGACCTGAATTTGCAGCCAGCGGCGGTTGCTAAATTGGCAGCCGGCGCTGACTTTGGAAAAGAAGCGGGAAATAGGGTTGGCAATTTGGCATCATTAAGAAAATATTTCATGTTTCATTTGAATAACATACCTAATTAGGGTCCAAGAGCGAGCGAAGCGAGCTCGGGAACTTGGACACCCCGACACGGACAGGTTAGGTTTGAAGGGGCTAACGGGGGCTTCAGTGAGCGAGCAAAGCGAGCGAACGAAGCCCCCGTCATCCCCTTCGTGTTAGGTTACTTTTAACCTTGCAGACAGAAATAGGGGCTCCGTCGACCACCTCCCTCGCCCTTGTAAGTCCAAAAAAGTTGTATTTTGATTCACATTGACACTGTAATTTAAAAGTCAGTCTAAGGTCGATAATTCAACTTAAAACACGGCAACATTAATCTGCTGCTACGGTAGTTTGCAATTATTTTCGTCTGGTATTACTGCTACTCCAAGACTACTCCGGTTCCCAACGGCGTTATTTTTGGGAGCCGGCGCCGGCTGCGGAGGCTCTCCCAAAATAATAACTTTGTATAATTTTGTGTTAGTCACACAAAAAAGAGATATTTTCGAATCGCGTAATTTTTTGCTATAAAATCATACACATATAGGTACATCAGGTACATTCAAAGTAAACTTGCATTCCCAACTATTTTCACAGGCTATAACGTTAAAAAACCTAAGAAACATTTATCGGCACCCATCATTATCCAAATGAAACCAGGAAATTGTGTAAATTTTTTTACCAGTTAGCATATAGTGCTTAGGCTATATAATTGGACACTCGTATTTTCTTAAACAACTAATAAACAACCTTGTGACCAATAATAATTAAAATATAGTGCTACTATAAAGCTTTTATGTAGAAATGTGAACCAAATTACAACCAAAGGCCCATTTAAGAGTTATATAAGCTGTTACAGCGCTATAAACACTATTGTAATACTTCTTATACAGCTCTTAGTTTCAGTGTTACCAGAAAGTGATCTCTTTAGTGCTACTTGTGCTACTAGGGATGTTATCAATAGATGTAAACCATTTAGATCTAGAAACGGTTTTTGTTTAATTTGCTTATGAGTTATGTTATTGTAATAGTCGGTAGGCCCTCAGTTCTTAGCTGTCGTTACTGAGGCTGGCTAAAAACTAAGAAATACAAAGCTGTTGTATCTCAGTATTCAGTACTTTTATTATAAGCCCATTTTGCTAATTTAGTTTCGTTTCCATCTCCGTTTTATTTTTTACTACCGATATATTTTCATGGTTTAGGAGAAATTAAAAAGTAAGTATAGGTACCGGCATCAATCATGAGCACAAACGTCACCTGCACATTAACTTGTTTTTCTTCGGTTTTTGGTGGAATTAAGAAGACGGGGGGCGCCGAGGCAGCACGCGATAGATTCGTCAGTCGATGCTCGTCGCCTAATTGGACCATTCTCTATTACGTATTGTCAACTGTCTATTGTCTAATTTATTGGGCCGAAAATGTACAATGCGCGATCTGTGCTCATGATTCCTGCCGGTACCTATACCTTACACATGTACCGAATATTTACAAAACCCTATTACATATATTAAATCATGATTATACATTATTTAGGGTTTAGGCAGAGATCGCGGGTTCAAACCCTGCCTGTGTCAGTTGTTTTCTCTTATAATATTATTTTAAAAACATTAAATCAGGATGTCTTGCATTTCTGTATACCTACCAACACAATTATTTTTTTGTGGTAGATATACGAAATAAATTTCATTTGAAGTTGCTTTAGCTAGGGGAAATTAATTAACAAGGATACTAAGGCAGTGACTTAATTTTATTAATAAAGAAAATCTTAATTCATACTTATTATAAAAAAAAAAAGTACGAATGCAAACAGTACGATGTGTTTGGTAATAATTTTATAACTAATTTACAACAATATCGAAATGTATGATTAGACAAAAGCACTAATAATATCACATTTCTTTTACAAACAAACTCACGGTTTACTAGATATTAATATTGTTTTTAATCGCTCTTGTTTTCTTTATAAACAAGGCTCGAGCCATACTGACGCAGTAATAGCGGCGCATCTTTTTACTCCATACTGAGATTTATCTGCACTATGTGCTAGGGAGGATCCAGGGGGAGGGTGATGGGGGTCATGACACTCATGACACCGCATCTCCCTGGGGCAACCAGGAAAGCCTAGGTCAACCTCTGATAATATTTGAAGCCTGTCCTGGCTGGACCTCGATTACGTGACCCCTGACTCAAAAGCTGGATCCGCCCTTGCTACGAAGTTTTCTGTTCAATAGTTATTATTGGAATTATAAATTCCATTATGTTCCTTCATTCCTTGTTATTGTCTATATAGGCTTACAAAGTTGGATTACAATCAATACAAAATGCCACAGATAGCACATACTATTTTTTATAAATACAATCACTTGGTCCCAGTTTTTCAAGGACAGCGAACGATTTTCACCCGTGTGTCCTATTTTAGGACAGGCTAAAGTGGATCCAAGTCCATGCAGCATTATTGGAGCTATAAATACACTAATTATTGTATCTACTTTTTAATTTAAATCGAACGTGAATCGAATAATATTTTGAATTATCAAATTTTGACTTGTGATGAGTGAACAAAGTACCTATTGTCGTAAATTAATATACCTATCCTAAGATAGTATTAAAATTTTACTAGTCACACAAAAATATAGGCGCCAACTGGTGATGATGAGACTTCAATTTACTTGAACAGAAAACTATATCCCTGGAGGGTGCGCGCATGCGTGTTCGTTCGTTCTTTGTTTCGCACAAGGTACACTCGACGCCATTGACGGTCGACCACTTTTCACCCTTATGTTTTTAGTAATAAGGGTGAAAAGTGGTCGACCGTCAATGGCGTCGAGTGTACATACCGATTGGAGATAAAGTTCACCATACGATCTGCGTCAGTATGCCTTGAGCATAATAAATTAAGCAAATCTATGTTATGTGTGTGACCGTATACAATATTGTCAGGAGTTCATGGAAATGCGTTTGGAAAATAATCTAGAATATCATCTACAGATATACGCATTTATCATAAAATACAGCTACCTAATAATGTTGACTGGGTCGAATAAAGCGTCAGCCAACCAACAGTAAAAGTGTTTTATGATGAATGTATCACTAAAACAATAGATTTCAGGCTTCTGAAGCATAGTAAACATTTTCATAAGTTCATCGAGCTGAGGATTACTATACTATGAGCCATGAATAACTTATCAGAATATTGGTTCAACTTACCTATGCTGTAAAGAGAAGTTGAGTTGCTATAGTCCATCGACAACAAGCACCATACTATATCTCTCCCACTGTTGGCTTTTAAAGCTTGTGGGGCCATTACAGCTGATACTTAGATACATACAATACATACCCAACTACTTTATGATAGACACACTAACGTTATTTAAAAATATTATGCTAGGCACAGGAATTATTTAGAAAACACTTATAAAAAGAGAAACAATTTGCATTGATAGTTACAATAGGGGTACACTAAAAAACTCCAAATTCGTTCTCATTGTGTCACTCGGACATACATTGCATAATTTGTGACTTGATACTTACAAAATTCCGTTATGGATTTACCACACATAATCGTTATGGTGTTATTTTTTTTTTAATAAATACATCATTACTCCTTAGTAACGGAATTGGCCTTTCCTGGAACGTTCCTCGTGGTACACTCGCATAGGCGAGTACGTGCCGTTCGATGCTCCGTTCGCGTTTAAGCCTGAAATTCATTAAAATGTTAAATTTTCGGCAACTGTTTTACTCTTCTGCCACATTGTGGTTCATGCGCGTTTTACGCATCTGAACGTTATTGTAGTTCTGCAATCAAGATCCTGCAGTTTTACTAGCAATACTTTATTAAATAGGTACTAGCACTTTGCCCGCGACTTCGTCCGCGTGACATACACATAGCGCCATCTAGCGTCCTAAAGCAATTGTGACCGTTGAAAGTTATTGTTTTTTTCCCTCAGGAACAGTACTTTTTTTCTGGATGAATGGTAATAAACCCTATGACCTTTTCTGTACCCCCCAGACAACGTAGGTATATTATATGCACATGATTATCGGTTCAGTGATTTAGGCATCAAAAGATAACAAGCAAACTTGCTTTCGCCTTTATAATGTTAGGAATAGGATTTCTAGTAAAATTAAAGCAGGCAGGACACTCCTCAACTGTCAGTCACTCATTAGTGCTTCTCCCAAGTCAAATATGAGATAGGAATTTTGAATGCGACTACAGTCCCCGAACACAGACCTACATGTTTTTTTTTTTATTACTTTTCTATAATTAAAATTTATAAGACATCTTTGAGCACCACGCAGGGAGACAGCAAGCCTGGGCCCGTAAGTAGGTACTATGATATATTATTGCCTCATGGCAATAATATCCCAAGCAGCACATTAGCGAAAATTATATCCATAAACCAGCTATATGACAGCCAACGGCTGTTATATAGCTGTACTAATGGATACGACGATGCTTGAGGCTGTATAAGGGGCGATTTCTACACTGCAGCTGACTAATGGCTGTATAATGGAGTAAAAATCAACTAAATGCATTTAGTAGAACTTGAAAGAACTATTCTCCAGCTTTTGGCTACGTATAATGCTACTAGCTGGTTAAGAAGCCCAGAGCTTGTTAACGGCTGCTTAACGCGATAAAGTAACACCATTTGTAAACTGTGAGCTGTATTAGAAAATCAAATTTTGCCACTGGCTTTTTTATGGTGTACACAAATTCTATTATAATGCTACCTCAATGAGCTTAATAGTAGCTGGTTAATAGCATTTTTAGAGCGCATGAGCTGTACATTGGTGTAGCCTTACTCCACTTTAATTCCAAAGCTAACAGTGTAAATATTAGCTATTTTACAGCCTCTAGAATTATTGAAGAGTAAACATAGGTTAGTAGTGCTATGATAACCTCAATTTTGTCATAACCTCGAAACGCGACTTTGATTATCGTGCAAGAATAAAAATGAATACGATTAAACCATGGAAAAAAAGGAAAAGAACTGGTGCAGTTAAAAATAAACTTAAAAGAATATAATAAGCAAGGATAGTGAAAGTCTCATTCATTTATCTAGCTGCAGTCAAGTGCCAGTGTCGATTAAAAATGAGGGTTCCGGACACATAGATTTTGTTACAAATAATCATAGTTCCGTACAAATGCTTACTAAACCTGGCCACGAAACCTAATTCTTGTACCTACTAAAATGTCTATAGACCCTTTCCGTCATCATCATCATCATCGAAGTAATTATCATCGAAATCATCATCATCGAAATCATCATCATCGAAATCATCATCATTGAAATCATCATCATAGAAATCATCATCATCATCATCATCGAAATCATCATCATCGAAATCATCATCATTGAAATCATCATCATAGAAATCATCATCATAGAAATCATCATCATCAAAATCATCATCATCATCATTGAAATCATCATCGAAATCATCATCATCGAAATCATCATCATCGAAATCATCATCATTGAAATCATCATCATAGAAATCATCATCATCATCATCATCATCGAAATCATCATCGAAATTGAAATGATCATCATCGAAATCATCATCATCATCATCGAAATCATCATCATCATCGAAATCATCATCAAAATTGAAATCATCATCATCGAAATTGAAATCATCACCCTAATCAGTACCCTAAGCTAATTGAGTACGAAATGCCCGAAATGGTTTTCTATCAAGATTAGAGATCCCTAAGACGCTGTCGTATACTCTCACTTTACTCCCTTAACCAGCCGTTAGAATAACTGAAAACCATCGTACAGCCATTAAACAGAAAAGAGAGGGTCAAGGGAATTTTGTGAGAATTATTGCTGGATAACAAATTGACGCCATTTTAATGTAAACAAGCCGATTACATATGAATAAAACCACTGATATCTGTTATATTTTCATGTTATTTGTGAGCTATTAAATTAAAAACACATTATTTCATTGTTACAAATAGATATTAATGCTCATTAAATGTAAATGAAATAGTCAAAGTAAATACGCGTATTTACTTTGTATAATATTTTTAGTAATACTATATTATTTCGAGGGCGCGTGTAATATTTGACAATATCACCTATATATATAACAGTAAAGTGGCACCCGCAGTACAATTTACCAATAGATATACAAAACAAACGTGAAAAATGACTTCCCTAATTAGAAATTATTATATTTGTCCACAGATTATATAGTAAGACCACCATATTGTCATTATTTCTTTGTAGAATTAACAATAACCGTTACAAAGCCATTAACCATCTCTTGGCTGTCTAAGAGAATTCTAGGAGCTGTATAGTAGAATTATTAGCCATTGTACAGCCCTTGTACAGCTGTTACAATGCTCCTAGAGTTCTAGACAGCTATTAACAAGCTACTATTTCACTCAGGGCTGGTTAATTGGGGCCAAATTTAGAGTTAATAGAGCTGTGTATCCGGATGTACAGCCCTTGTACAGACGCAAAACAGCCTCGAGTTTTCAAAAATTCTGTTGTCCAGTCACTCTACAGCTGTGTGTGCTGCTTGGGATATCATAGTACCTCATCATTGTTCTGCTATCTTTTTAAAAGAACAGTGGTTTCAACCAGTCCCATGACCCACTTATGGGCCGTGGTGATTGTTTGACTATTGTGTCTTCTTCGCGGACATATTATAGTATCTACCTACTGCCCCAGTAAAGTATATTAGTTTAGTAGATTGTGATGTTGTTTTTGGTAAATAATAACGTCATACCTTTGGCATTAAGCTGTCCATCAATAGAGCAAGCTTTCGAAATAAATAAAACGAAAATATTAGCATGTACATACCACAGGTAATACCTAGACGAGTGAGCGAAGCCTACAGAACTACATAATAATTATAAATCATTATTTATTAATTAACTTGACATGAGTAAGTATCTATAAAATCCGTTTTTTGGCAGCTTGATTTAGTCATGAATTTGGGCCTCCCGCGCACTAGGCCGCCTAGCTGCGGCAGTCAATCCGACATAATGGCTCATACTGGCTGTGGATTTAGTCACTCCCCTCACCCCCTTTAAAGTTGCAGGTGACTAAATCAACAGCCTGAATTTATGTTTTTCGCTGCCTAGTGCGCGCGTAGTCCAATATATTATGTTGGATGGACTACTACAGCCTGGCTGCCTAGTGCGTGGGAGGCCTAAGTTCCTTGCTTTGCCTATCTGATTTCAAAATGTCACCTTATTTTATAAAATATCTAGTCACGTGCTGGTTAGCATCACAACGTGACGATTGTAGGCAACAACGTTTAACTACATTATGAATTCTTCTTATTTTATAAAAAAAGAATTCTTTATTTATTTAGTGTAGGTAGGACTTATTCAGTTATATTAGGGTAATTCTCACGAAATCGCGAAATTCTTGTCCTTCAAGTTTTATTAAAAATCTAACAAATATAGGTATAACGGTTACCAATATTTCCTTGAAGTCTACATTACTATAGCTAAAAGATTCACTTATCATTTTGGAATCATATGTGTAAATAAAAACAATAGGTACATCTGTAGTTATATCTCTAAAATCATTCCCTCACTGTGTCCCTAGCTCCAATTTCAATACTTATACAGGGTAAAATTAAAACCAGTGCGGATATTTTAGGAGGTGAAAGTACTCATGAATATGATCAACTTTTACTATGGGACCGACACTGAATATGAAAAAAAAAAAACAGCTGTTCCCTACAAAAATGCACTACACACGATCAAAATGTATGGAACAGCTGATTTTTTTTTTTCATATTTCAGTGTCGGTCCCATAATAAAAGTTGATCATATTCATGAGTACTTTCACCTCCTAATATATCCGCACTGGTTTTAATTTTATCCTGTATATTATCAAACAACCAAAAAAAATCTTAAAGTCTTGCAAGTACCTACCTATGACCGATTGATTGAAAATATAGTAGATTAATAAAAAAAAAACTTATATTGATTTATAAACTTATAAACGGATTAAATAAAACAAAATACACACGTGTCCCATGAAAATAAATCATTCCCTCACATCTTTACTAACAGTCGATTTAATGAACTCATTTTTAATCAAACAACGCTATCATTACTTTTTGAAAGTTGCTAGTACCTACTGTCAATTTAAGAATATGGGGAATTTAACGTGAGCGTGTTGGAGTTTGTGTTGCAAAAAGGTTTTTTTTTTTTTTGTGTACCTACCTAATTACATTTTTGATCGTCATTCCATCACAACCTAAAAAAGAGAAGGTAGAATACTTTAACCGATAATAACTGCATAGAGGGATAGGGTTTTGGGAGTAATAAACTTAAGCAAAAAAACTTTTTTTATAGTAATAATAAAATATGTCACGAGCTTTTTTTGATTATTCTTTATTTCGTCATTCCCTCACCCGTCATTCCCTCATATAAATTTTGTAGTGAGCTTGCTTTTTTGATTGTTTGCTTTAACTAACTCTTGAATTTGATGTTACTAGCTTTTATTTATAAAGTGGTCCCCAGATTAAACGTGTTTTATAAGAATCACATTCGTTTCTTTAAACATCCTCATTTAAAGAAAATGTGAGGGAACGACCATTACCACCATTAAGAAATGACCTTATATGAAATTAAGGGAATGTAAAATTAAGGGAATGACCATGAAGAAAATAACATTTGATTATTAAATAAATAGATTACCTACTTATATTTAAAAAAAAAAACAATTTTATTTTCCAAGGTTCTTAAATTGCTCGTAATCACCTAAGTCGTCATTCCCTCACATTCATTTCTTTGAATATCCTCATAATTCTCATAAAACACGTTTAATCTAGGGACCACTATATATAATTAAAATCTAGTAACATTAGTAGGTACTACGAAATCCATAGAACCTATTTAAGGTACTTTATTTCAAAATTATTTGTCAATTTTTAATGATCGAATTTCGCGATTTCGTGAGAATTACACATTAATTTGATTTCGGAATATTGAATCGAATTATTACCTATATATCAAGCTGATTGTACCTACCTACTTAGGGGAAGCAGGGGTAATGAGAGTCACATAAGCGAGAATCCAAATAAAAGCTTTAAAATAAAATCTTTACTTCAACCACTTAATAACTTATTCAGCTATCTATCAGTTAAGGCCAGTTTTACGTTGGCAATAAACTTTGGAAATAATGACAGTTTAAAAAAAAACAGATCTCATTACCCGCGCTTCCCCTACTTAGTTCACTAAACTTTTTACTTGATTATAAGGTATGACTGAAGTATAATAGCGATATTCAATATTAAAATTCAATGAAAACGACTATCATATTGGCATATTGTTGAAATACTTATACCTATAAGTACCTACTTTTGCGAGCAAGCATAGCAGTCGCCGTGAACTACTTAGTACATAAAGTGCTGAGCACACTGACTACACATGAATAATAAATCAATTCACTTCAGTGCAGTTCACACTTGTCAACAGTTTAGGTACTACAGTTTTATATCGTGCTTACCTTGAAGGAGATGATGGGGTGGTGATACAGCAGGAGCAGCGCATCTGGGTGCCAGCAGCAGGTGGTACAGTGCGAGGTACACCGCGGCCGACAGGAGCGCCACCACGCCGAGCGCGCGGTACACGTCGCGGGCCGACTCTAGCGGCAGCTCTAGCGAGACCATGCCCCCGACAATGGCGCCTATGCACCGTCCTGCGGTCAAAATATTACCTACAGTCAATTCTGGTAACTTTGATTTTTTCTTGTATATCTACTTATAACTTTGAATATTTGAAGATCGTAAACATTTTGAGAAAAAGATTTAGAATCTTGAAACAGGTACCTATTCAAAGTTACAAGAAAAATTCAAAGTTGGAACTTGGCTGTAAAGTACTTATGTATGTATTTGAAAAAGTTTTATTTTGAAACGATAAAAGATGTTTTAGCAGATTATGATTCCTACTCCTAACCCATAGCTCGGCTCACTCATTTCAACCTACAGCTCAAAAAAGAGAGCTGGGAGGTGCTACACCGACAAGAGTGTTCACTAAAAAAGAGGAGCCGTTATTTATATTAATTTTAATTATTAATAATATATTAACTAAGTATGTATCTATTACATATAGAACTATGGGACTTACCGATACAGAAGTGGGCAATGACGGGCAGAGCTTGGCCGGTAGCTGTGTATTTTCTCGGCACTAAGTGACGGAAGTACAACACTGCCGTCACCCACACCAAGCTTAGCGTGAACACTTCCAATATCTCGCACACTACTACCCATGTGTAGTCACTGCTGTACGCCAAACCTGGAAGTAGGAGGTACCTAGTTACTACTACTAGCATGATAATTATGTATGTACTGTCAGATATGTAGGTCATCGGCATAACAGAAAAAATGGGTTGGAAAATATTGCTAGGCTGTTACACTTTTTAAAATATGTCATTAAAAGAGGAAATTAAACATATTATTTAGGTGTAGGTACCGGCACTAGTCATGAGCATAAAAGTTATTCGCGATTTTTCGGAATGAAGAAGATGGGGGGCGCCGAGGCTGCACGCGATATGGTTCATCAGTCGATGCTCGTCGTCTATTGGACCTATTATTAAATACGTATTGTCAACTGTCTATTGGGCCGAAAATGTACATGCGCGATCTGTGCTCATAATATAGCTCACGCATACCTATATCAACTTGGTAGAGCTTCCGAAAGTGTCTTAAAATGACTACGGATAAGACAAAGGTCGATTTTACCCACGGAACAGAAAAACTGTTCCGTGATTTTATCTACCTACCCCCGGTTTTTGAAATTTAAGCCTATTGAATATAATTGCCAATAATTGGTCGTTAAAATAATGTCTGTCGTTGTTACAACATACATAACATACCAGTATATCGTATGCCGTAGAAGGTGAAAGCCATGATGAAGACGTTTGAATGACCGATGTAGTCCACTAGGGCTTCTGCCCACCAGAGGGCGGGCACGGCAGGCAGGGCTCCTGCCGTTAGCGTCAGGCCCATTTCTGACACAGTGCCATTCAGCTCTTGTACCGTCCTGGAAAATAATTGCATGGGTTTATGTAAAAACTTGTCACTTGTAACCACTACAACAGCAGCTGTTCTCCGCGGTTTCATCCCCGTTGCTCGGCCCCCAAGGGTCGTAGCGTGATGTTAAATAGCCTATAGGTACTATGCCTCATGAATCTGGCTATTATTAGGTAGGTATACTCCTCAGATCATAGAAACAAGGAGATATGCCATCATAGCAAATTAGTACGGGAACAACTGATGCCACTTTTAGTACATTATTCGACACAATTACGCGCATAATTAAGCGCTCCTTGTGAATAAAAAGATCTCCCACGCATTGAACATTCCGCACACCCTCAATCTAACACTGTTAATCGTCACTCAACACTAGCACTAAACTAAAATACTGTATTTATACCATCGATCGTGTTCGGTTCGTCGCCAGCGCGTACGTCTTTAATATGAGCAATTTGCTCAAGATCAGGCATCAAGCTCGATAGCGCCTTGGCACATCTCCTTGTTTCTATGATCTGAGGTATACTTACATACAAAAACAAACCCTTCAGCTTTATAATATTACTTAGTAGGTATCTATAGATAGTGACAGTCAGTTCCTAAAGTGCTGCTTATTGTTTTAATAATGGGTTCCAGTAAAAGTAAGTGGAATAACTCCATTAAGTAGGTACCTATAATAAACATACATATAATGACACCAGAGTCCACCAGACACAGTAAAGACTAACATTTTCAAATTCACAAAAATATAGGTACATTTATAGGTACTGTAAACGGTGATATCGCATCGATGTCACAATGCAAAGTTGAGTTGGAGTCTGTAATGGTTTCCGATAGATGTCGCCAACGCTCATAAGAGGCGTTGCAAAGGGATCTCAAACGAGTTGACCGAGCAGGTCGCGGTGGCTTAGTTGGTAAAACGTTGGCACGGTTCGCCAGAGATCGCAGGTTCAAATCCTGCTCGTGACATTCGATTTTTGAGAATCTCTTAAAATATTTAATAACTTAATAATAACGTATTATATACTAAAACCTTCCTGAAAGTATGTAGGTAGGTAGATTACGTTAGTGAAAACCCCATCCAAATCGAATCAGTAGTTTTTGAGAAAATCGCGCACATCCAAACATACATACGGGACGAATACAGAACCTCCTTTTTTGAAGTCGGTTAATACATACATACGGGACGAATACAGAACCTCCTTTTTTGAAGTCGGTTAAAAAGAGTATCTTACCAGGGCAGGTAGGCATCGATGCCACTCCACAGTGTGCCAAGCAGCGCGACCACAGCGAACACGGCAGCAGTCTCCGCGCCGTAACGCCGCACCGTGTTCATCGGCATCGTCAGCACGCCCGTCGACGTGTGCCACCACCACTCCGGTGTCGAGAGGGGCATGTGACTGTCATTAACAATAAAATAAGTATTATAAGAAAAACCGGCCAAGTGTGAGTCGGACTCGCGCACGAAGGGGTCCGTAACATCATCTATACAACATAAGTTACGATATTATTTATAATAATATAATAATTTGTTATATGCGAGCTTTGGTTATTCTGTTTTTGGTATTTGTTATAGCGGCAACAGAAATACTCGACTTTGATAACGTAGGGTGTTCTATGTTTGACGCCTAGATGTCTGTCTGTCTGTGTCCTTCTATCTATGGCATCGTAGCGTCCAAACGAATGAACCGATTTCAATGTGTTTTAGTTTAATTATATAGGTAGGATGGTTCTTAGCTATATTTAGTGAAAATCTATCCAGTTGTTTAAAAGTTCTGAGCTCTTTAGTTCTAGTAAGTATCTATCTAGTATAGCTAGGTACTTACATACATAATTTGCATCTATAAATAAGTAGGTAAGTACCTACACAATTTATGACTATGAGCCGTGTGAATCATTCAAAAGATGCAATATTTAAAGCAAATCATCATATTACATCGAAGGCATTCAGTGATTCATAGGAATATTCTTTTATCACACATCGAGTAGATATATTCAGGCACATATCTAACATTCATACAAGAGTACCTATGTACCTACCAACATTAACACACACTTCTCTTAAAATTCGCAATACTTACCTACGTTTGAACTACAATCTAATTAAAATTATACTTAACTGTCATAAACGATTTAAAACCCTTGACATAGTAGTTTTATGAGTGAGTGTACGGTACGCACCTATCGAATAGTAGAATAAGCGCTCCAATGACCATGAATACCGCATGCAAAACGAACGGCACAAGGTATGGAGTGTCAGGCATTTGTTCTGCAGCCAGTCCAGCCAGTGGAGGGAAGATAGCTAGGCCAAGGGTGCCAAATGCCAACTGTCTGCCGACATCGCCTCGCCCTAGCGACGTTTCTCTAGTCGCAATCACACAGGCCGTGCCGAGAAGAGCTAACCCTGCAGTTGGCCAGATGTCAGCTAAAATTCTGGAAGATAATAAACATGTAAGTCTTGTGCTATACTTAAATAAAAACATTAATTACCTACATATATAACACTTGCAGGATCATGCGGATTTGCTAGGAAATAATATTCCTAGATACTTAGGTACCTATCTACCTTTACCTTGCAACTTTAAAACACCTAACTTAAAAAATATAAATGTAGGTAGGTAGGTATAACTATTTTAAATTCTATAGTATTCTAGGCTACTAGCTATTAAACATATTCCCAGATTGACGCTAATGTTGCTGTTGAATTAATACTAAACTTATTATTATATTCACCCTAAGCGGAAATAACTGATAGTTTTTGTTATTAAAATTAATATTATATTAGTAACTATTAGTACCTACCTACCTAGTTTGAGTCATTGATAGCATAACCGCAGCGTTCAACAATCATTCAGCTTTTCATGATTTACGTATATGTATACCTATTTATTGAGCGAAGTTGGTAATAAAGACATGTCACATGACATGAGTAAGGTCTCATAAAATTATTATCTTTCAAAATTGTTGTAGGGAGGAAAATTTTAATGAACAGACTGAATAAGTACATTATTCAGAAATGGGTAAGTTTCGTAGAGAACACACTAACCTTATCACTAAGTAAGTCCAGAAAGTATAACTCGGGTCTCCAATGATCAGTCGGCATTCGGCGTCGGCTAACACGCCGTCGGGTTCGTCGTAAGGGTCGAGCACTTGACACCGCACCGCTGGCCTGCACTCCTTGTCATCTGTTACCTCTGCCAGCCGATTCGGTGGCACCTGGCAATTGGACGGCCCCGCTAAAATATAAAGTTATAGCTTTAAAACACACGGCCTTTGCGGTAGTGTAGAATAAGTACTAAACGACATCGAAGTAGGTAGATCATCTGGAATGCAGGCACTGGATACATTTAAAACCTTTAATAGGTACTTGATTACCTGTTCGATAAGTGCACCAATCCGAGTCGGCGGTGCTGTTGTCCTCAGGTAACTCTGGAGCTATCAAAGAGAGGGGCACGCGGAGTCTCGCCTGGTGTTGCATGTACACCAGACACTGGCCGTTGTAGCAAAAGTGTGGAGGGTTCACTTCGAACGGCATCACGTGCTTAGCCTCCTCTTCTTCCGTCACTGCCGGCTCCGAAGTCTGTTCGAATGTGTAAACATTTGGTTAATTTTTAATAAAAAAAAAAATAGTTTTCCCGCACCTGAATGTTCCCCCATATCGTGTGCGCGTTAACAAACACAAATCACACAGACACAAACTCCTAGACCTGAAACAAATATTAGTTCCGTGAGGGAATCGAACCCGCGACACGTCATGCAACAGCCAATCGCTCAGCCCACGGAATAGAGAAATTACTATTCCGTGGCTCAGCCACTGCGTCAACCTACTATCAGTAATCTGTGGTATGACGTAACAATAATTCAGATAAGTAGATTATAACGTAATAAAATGGAGACATCAACTAGGATAACAATAAAACTTCTATTGTCTATTGAGTGTCTGCAAAAGTGTTCAGTTAAGCAAGTCTAACAACCTATATGGTGTGAACATAATAAATTAACATCGTTTAAATCATATTGTGAGTTCCGAGCTTTATTGCTACTAATTAGAATGAATCTGTGCATCCAAACTGATGTATTTGTTGAGATGGTATCTAAGAGTCTTGCATACTAGGGATTGTTGCAGAAAAAAATCTTCTTTTCTGTGGTTATTCTAAAAATTCAACCATGACACTTACTTATAAGTTCACCGACAAGATAACACAGTGCGTTAAATTGAAAAAAATCTTTTTAATACAAAAAGTCATATTAAACGGCCGTTTTCAATTTATCGGACTGTTATCTTGTCGGTGAACTTGGGCCTAAGCTGAACAGCTGGACTTGAGCCGCAAAGAGTGTTGGTTCCAAGAGTACCTACTGTTGCGATAACATCACGCCTTACCGTGGCATTGGCGACGTTGAGGTACATAGGGCTGAGCGTGGTGGTGGTCGATGTTGTGGTGAAAGGCTGCTTAACCCACGTCATGTTCTCGTCCGCGCACCCGTACTCGCATGCCGTCACAGCCAGCACTCCTGTCTGCGAGAAATTAAAGACGAATTTAGTGGCGATGCATTTTTTGTGTAGGTAAGTACCTATCCACCTATAGGTAGGTATGTAGGGATAATCAACTACTAAAATATCATATTTTTTAGGGTTCCGAACCTCAAAAGGAAAAACGGAACCCTTATAAGATCACTGTCGTCCGTCTGTCACTGGATCCCTATAAATATAATACTATGAAAATATAGCTTGCTGCTGCTGGTTGATGCTATTCAATTATATTCTCATAGATGGCGCTATTGTACCATCATATTTTTATACGCCTGAGGAAGATACGGAACCCTCTGAGCGCGAGTGCGACTCGCACTTGACCGGTTTTTTTATATAAGCACTACCATGTTTCTGTTGCTGAATTTATTATCAGTTATTAAATTAATTTTAGAAGAATTATACTGACTTTTTCCCCAGACCAGCGGTTGCAGCGCATGTCCTCTTTGCATACTTCTTGCATGACGTAAGCGCTGTCTTCATCGCACATAAACAGGACCTGAGGTCGTCGAGCCTGTGGGATAATGTGGGATGATGAATTAATGATAGGTAATGCAGTGTGAAGGTTGGTATTGTTTTGCATTTGCAAGCAGGTAAAGTTTTAATTATTGATTATAAAATGTATCATCTATTACCAGCCTTATTACCCCCGCAGAATGACTGTAACCCAGGAGAGAGAGGCACCTTTACAATGTGAGATTTGAGTTTAGAAACAACATTCAAATAGGTACTTAGTACTTATAACAAATAACTAGGTACCTAAATTAAACATCCCTTCATAAACCGTGTGCATATATGTACTTTCATAGCCAATTTCCACCCGTAATATAGTGGATTCGGCTTTTACGCAAAAGATTGAACTAGATGGGCAGGAGAACGTCTGCCGGCCTAGCATGACCACGATAGAAACGGGTTTTGTCTACATAGAAATAGACAAAGTGACAGATTGTAGAAACATTTCTACGTTTTATGAATGAAATCTGTCACTTTGTCTATTTCTATGTAGACAAAACCCGTTTCTATCGTGGTCATGCTAGGCCGGCTGTCTAGACTATAAGGTCTACGACGCGATTTAGTGCGCAGCATCGCGCTATCAGCATCTCATCACCATAATATCGCTGGCGGCCACCGATTTTTTTTTTGATGAACCTTTGCTTTGCTTTTGCTTTTTTTTACATAGTTACCACATTCAGGGGTTAACACCATGTTGGCTTTGCCATACTATGCATGGTGCGTTACGGCGGCTACGCACAAACTACAGAGAAAATCTATGTGTTGACGATAATGAGTGTTGATAGGTACCTCATGTCGCTCCGTATACGGCACGGCGAGGAGGAGTGTATAGAATACAGCGCTGAGGATAAGGCAGGCAGCCGTGATTACTCGCAGCAGGCGTCCGGAGCCGCTGGCGTTGGTGCCGCCACCAGTTGACCCTCGCCCCACTGACAACCTGCACACAAATTAGAAGTTTGAGTGGGGAGAAACGTGGAGTACCTACCTATAAACATTTTTTTTTTCGAAATACTTACAAATTATTAGGTGTTCGAAACGAAGTTCCAATTTGGGAATACGCACCCCAAAGCTTAAAGCTTAGCAATTAAAGTTTCTTAAAAATCACTTGACAACAAGCGACTAAATCAACAGAATAACAATTTGTCACAAGGCGAGCCTTGATCTGTAAGCCCAAAAGAGGAACAATTGATGACCATAAGTAAGTCCATAATACTCACTTATCAATGAGAGGCCCCAACACGGCCGGGCCGAGCAGCGCGATGCATGGTGCGACAGCTGATATAAGTCGAGCTTCTCCCTTGTCTAAACCCACTGATAGCATGTGAAGTGGCAGAAACGGGAAAATGCAGCCAATACCTAAGACAAGATATTATATTGTGACAAAAGAAGGCTACATAGGTTAAGTGAAGTTAATAAAGATGTTCCGCCATTGATATTAACACAGTATGACGACATTTAAACGCTAATTAACATTGTAGTAAATTGCGTGCGCGCAATGATCTCAATGAGAGAGTTGTAAGAAATAAGTGGGTGCATATGGGTCATACTGGCCGCAATGTAATGGCAAGTCCGAGGTGAACGGTCCCTAAATCATTCGATAGGTAGCAGTCGCCGCTCCTTAGAAGGCAGGTTGCAACAGAGCGGCTTGAATTATTGGCTGTATGTACCTACTACCTAACCGTCCATGATGACTTGGACTTACTTGGACCACTTTTTATAGACGAGCCAACTGGGACTTGTAACCATCTTGTTCTTATTTCGTTGCCCAAGAAAGGAGCAAACATGCGTGGTTTATGTATTATTACCGCGAAGTGATTTACAAGTTAAAGATTTTATCTCAGCGCTGCTGTGATAAAACCTGTTTAGGTTTTTGTCTCGGAGACTCTAGCTAGAGTAAAGAGACCCCCAACATCGCAAGTCGTGTAAATGTTAATCTTATTTGTCTGTCTTAAAATCTTATTTCTTCTCCATGTGCTTTAAGGGCGACATCGGAAAGAGTACCTAAGTATAAGGTACTTAACTACTTTTAAAAGTCTTGAAAACTTACCCGAGAGAAAACAGAAGAGTACGCACTTAAGCGTAATAAGGTTTTTATTGACGACTTCCTTCATCTTTGCTGTTTTTGGCGTAGGTATCTTGACTTAAGATGGTTAACTTATTCAGGCATCTTGCATCTGCAACAAAATAGTACCTTTGTAGGTAGGTATGTTGACTATGGTAAGTAAATAGAAAACAGTCAAATAGACTATTGCACGTGTGTTTTAAGTTTTTCCTTCGTAAATAAGTAGTAGATTTATTCGTAAAATTTGTTTTCTCAAATTTTATCTTGTTACTTAGGTACCTAATTATCATTATGAATATGAGTTGTTTGTAGTACCTACGTACATCTCTAGACGCTATCTCTTTGCGCAAGTACCTACGTGCGTATTGGCAGATTAAAAAAAATGTAAAAAAATCTCAAACAATCAATGCAGCGCGTTAGTAAATCGGGGCCACGGCCACTTATTTAAACGCCTACATCACCGGCGTCTCGTAGTGACACAACCAATGCCAACTGTTATTAGTATTAAAATAGATGCTATGAGATGACTGTTGCAATGATCTCATCCTGAACACACAACAACACTGGACAAACGGGCTCGTAAAAAGTTCGCTAAGCATTGCGTGCCGGCCGGAGTGACACTCATTGAAACTACATAATTATAGAGCGACCTTTAAAATGAGCAT
The DNA here is from genome assembly GCA_948465475.1 of Thalpophila matura. Taxonomy (NCBI): domain Eukaryota; kingdom Metazoa; phylum Arthropoda; class Insecta; order Lepidoptera; family Noctuidae; genus Thalpophila; species Thalpophila matura. The sequence goes on from OX419183.1 coordinate 10,291,170, forward strand.
CTCATCCTCATATATAATGAATGCCGTGACATCACGGTGAGAATGTCACAGTGAAATTCTCCCTCGAGCGTTCGCAAACAAATTGGAGTAGCGCGCGCGTTGCCATGACAACCGAAGTGAGTTGGCTGAATGCCGTGATATCACGGTGAGATTCTCCTTCGAGCGTTCGCAAACAAGTTGGAGTAGCGCGCGCGTTGCCATGACAACCGAAGTGAGTTTGCTGAATGCCGTGATATCACGGTGAGAATGTCACGGTGAGATTCTCCCTCGAGCGTTCGCAAACAAATTGGAGTAGCGTTCGCGTTCCCATGACAACCGAACGCCAATTTGTTTGTGACTCACGTGTGACACACGGCATTCAAGCAAACTCACCTAATTTCTCACTTCTCACTTCACGCAAGCGCATAACCTACGTGTGACTCACGCGTGACACACGGCATTCAGCAAAACTCACTTCGGTTGTCATGGCAATGCGCGCGCCTGACAAGGCTTTGTTTGGTAACGCTCGCGCTCGAGGAACAAATTCATTTACCTAGGTAGGCATGACTTACGCGTAGCACAGTGAGATGCACATGCCGCGCATGCGTGTTACGTGCGCGTGACTCACGCGGAACGTAATACCTAATTCATAATTAATATCGATATGATTGTACTTTTTGTCAATCCCTACAGACGTCAGCAATGCTCACCGGGTGAATTCATGCGGTGAGCTCACACGGCGTATCGGTACAGAATAGACTAGCTGTTCTCTGATCATCGTTTTACCACCCTTCACTGACACGCGGAGGGTGAGCAGTCCCCGCTCTCCGCCCGCTGCCTGGATGCCAGCAATTTGTTACGCAAGGGTATATGGGCTGCACTCCCCGTAGCCGGAGACGTGTAAAATGTAAGTGGATACCGAAAAATTGCAAGTGGGTACCGAAAACGTGGATAGAACTCGCAAAATAGGTATTAGTTTCCACAGCCCCAAAAACAACATAAATCGTCATTGTTAAAACCTAGCATGATTGTCTTTTATCTAATGGTAACAGCCCGACTTTTAATCGTCTCATTTTATACCAAATCTTACATTTACCAAGTCCTAAGAATTTTTAATCATTCAAGGTAGGTACGTAAATTATATGGTAGGTACCTACCTACTATATTATAAGTGTTATAACATAATATTTATCTATCTAAACTACCTACTACTTCATCGTTTATCAACAATCACACCTTTTTCTACGTTATAGCACAGTCTATAAAACCATATGTTACTTTATACTGTGGTTATAGGTTTACACCAAGTAGCTTAGGTAAATAAAGTGAAGGAATTTCAAATATCGTTAGCGGAAACTTTTTTTCTCCATTTCGTAATAGTACGAGGTTCAAGAGGTTCAATCGTTGACTGCTTGTGTTCATGTTATTTCGACACCTTTTTTTTTTTTTTTTTTTTTTTTTTCGATGTGGAAATCCTCATGGATTTCCCCCGCCCTGGGGAGGGCGGGGGGGTCTGTCAGACTCTTACTGACTAAAACCACCCCGGTGTTCCTCCAACTACCTTACGCCGGGGGCACGGGAGTCGCTTGCGCATTCGTCCGCACCCCCGGCAGGTATTGGCCCGCCAAATGAAAGGCGGGCCCCGTCACCCTATGCGGCCGTCATGTACGGCCGCAATTCCTCTGGACAGGCGCGCGCGGAACACGTCGCGCCACCATCTCGGGCCTGTTTTCGTTCGGGCGACGGACGCCCCAAGTCCGCCGCCCGCAGGCCGCACCCTATGGTGGCCGGAGATCGTTGGCCGCCCTACGGCGCCCGGTGCGTCTGCTGCGGATGGGGAGAGAGGACACCGCCTCCCTCTCCCTTTCCGCCGCCTCCTTGGCGTCCATCACCTCCTCGCAGAAGGAGGCGACGGCGCTCCAAGCGCTCTCGCCGCCGACCATGGCCTCAACCACGGCCGGCAGCGAGAGGCCACCCGCAGCTCCGACCGCCGCGACGAGGTCACGGCGCTGCACTGCCCAAGCTGGGCACTCCTCCAGTGTGTGCTGCGCCGTGTCGTCGGGGCAGTCACCGCAATGGTGGCAACCGGGCGTCGGCTCCCGGCCTATACGGCACAGGTACTTTCCGAAGCACCCGTGTCCAGAAAGCACCTGTGTAAGCCGGAAGCTAAGGGCGCCATGCCGTCTCCCGAGCCACTCCCTCATCACGGGCCTTACCGCCGCTATTGCGGCGTGCCCGATGTTATTTCGACACCTTACAAAAGGGTACCTATCGTATAATCTCTTTGTGTAACTGGGTTACGATCGCGTAAACATAAACATGACCGTCCCATAATTTTACACGACAGCTGTTTTGCCAGTTTTTCCTGTGGCAAACCGCCAATTCGGACTGGATTTTTTAAATGATAATATTATTGAGTTTCATTGAAATAAATTACAGATATTTATTTATTTAAATTAATTTACCTCATCATCCGCCTAGCCTTTTCCCAAACTAGATTGGGGTCGGCTTCCTGTGTAACTCTAGTTGCGGCTGAATATAAATATTTTACTGGAGGGACTGCCATCTGTGCCATCAACCCAATTATTGGGTAATTGTATTCGAATATTAGACTAGTTTTGTCAGACTTTCGGGCTCATGACTACCCGTAATGACTGTCAAAGATATTCCTTCCTATGACTCTATGACCACCGGGACCGACTGCTTAAAAGGTGCTCTCCGAGGCATGGAGGGCTCGATGTGTAAAGAACGGTCTTCATTCAAGGACTGACCGCGGCAAGCGCAGCTTAACCTCGCAGATTTAGCCACGAGCTCGAGTCGGGACCCATTATATGACTATTACCCGGAAACACTGGGTCCCGACTGCAATGTCTTGTTTTCCTTTTCTTTTTGGGGGGTCTATAACACAAGATAAGACGTAGGGCAAACCGCGGTCGGGTTTTTATAATTTTTTAAATTTTCTATTTTTATTTTTCACTTTTTAGTTTTTCATGTCCATGACATAATATTATATAATTTCGCAATCGTCTCTTTAAGCTCTTCATTTCGATACCCCACATGATGATGTAACAAGAAAATAAAAATCAATCAGTTTTTTTTAGGTAAATATTTTTTTAGATAAATCTTTTTTTAACGTATAAGATATATATATTTTCGTAATCGTCTTTTTGAGCCCTTCATTTTGATACCTCACACGACCATGTCAGATTTTTTTTATTTTTTACGACTTCACTTAAGGGCGATTAAAATCCGCCATGTTGGTTTTTTTCATAATCCATATAGCCTATGTTACTCGCGACGTTGATACGAATCTAGTGATATATCATGTTAAAATCCGATCGCTTGTTTAGTCTCTAGGAGGGAACACAGAAACGGAAATACATACCCACATACATACATACATACATAGATACATACATACTAACATACAGGTGAAACACTATATCCTCCTTTTGGGCTTCGCCGCAGTCGGGTAAAAATAAATAATGTGGGATTGGTCATACAAAATGGCGCATAAGTGTCATGGAAACATGTACTTAGTCTGACTCGATTTACCCCATCAAAAGAGAAACCGCAGCAAAATTATTATTATGACGTCCCGTTCAATTTATTTTAGTCCTACATTGTAGGTAATAAATAACAATAAAGCATAATGTTATAATAAGTAATACATAATATTTAGTTTGCGTGTCAGAAGGCCGTTTGATAAATAAGCATCTAGAGGGCACGGCAGCGGTCGTTGGCCGAAATTCGGCAAAACTAAGTGACATTGCGAAATTAAGGTGGCTAAAATTAAACGAAACACGTGAACGTGAATGTGACACCAATAAACTCAAGGAATAAAACGTTAGAATGAACGTTATTCATGTATTGCAGTTTGTCAGCAAAACAGTAGCAGTGGCAGTGGCAACGCATAACGCAGACTGCGATCTTGATCACTAACCGTTACGAACTGTCACGAGTTCACAACACAACCGCTGTTCGTTTCGCGATTTTTTTACAATAGCTAAAACATTTTTACGCATTTCGTCGTTATTATTTCTTTTAAACGGCGAAAAAGGTAACCCTTGTTTTGCGTGTACAGTTTCAAAGGGCTAAATTGAAACAGCAGCGCTAAATGTAGAGCCAAACGTTTACATCGTATGAGTCAATGTAACATTAACAATTTCAATGCGTTCAGAGGAAATAAAAGCTAAACAACAAGAAACGTTATGAATAATCATGATGCTATTTCATAGTTGTTTACCGAAGGCAATAAAGCGAATACTAAGTACTTAATCGTATTAGTTTATTCTCATCTTGATCATGTTTTAGGAAAGAATAATCTACTAATTGCACCTTAAGGGATAGCCCTTAAGGTGCAATTAGTAGATTATTCTTTAACCTACCCTTAACCATTTAGTATAGTCCTACTAATATAATGCGCCTATTCAAAGTTCTGAATAAATTAAGAAATATTGACGAATTCGTACCTAGGTGGTCTTATAGGTAACCTACCTACGTATTCTTTAGCACTGCCGTAATTAGCCTTTTATGCGCATGGTGCAAGCTTCTAATAATTGCGCCCTTCTTGGTCCTAGTCTGATAATTTCTGCGTCCCTCCAGGATCGCATCCTGTACCTGGGCTCCGCTGGCACTACCCTAGTTACGACACTGCTCTTTAGTCAACAAAAAAATATTTACAAAAAGCATGGTAGGTAGCAACCTAGAAGCCATTCCATAGCAATTCCACATGAGAGAATATTCTTCTTTTAAAAACTTCTCTCATTGTAGCTTGTTCTTTTGGCACTAAACTTATGGTTGAAAATACTGAAAATACCTGAAGTCTCCATACATACATATGTGTAGTCCAAGTGGACTGTATCTACCTACGTAGGTGGGTATAGAATATGTCTGCTGTTCATTCACCCAATGCGTGATATAAGGAGATACTTAGGTCTGTGTAATTGATTGAGTGGAGATGTCACAGTTGTCGGACCAATTTAATTCACTGTAGTCTGGCCGGTCACTTGTTTATACATCGCCAGTTGAATTGTGACTGTACTACCTACATAGACTTATGTAGGTACGTAGCGAGCACACCATTATGCGAAGTGGAAGGAAAAATCGATAAAGTAGGTAAGCGATAGAAACTGGAACACCATACTTCACTGTAAGCTGTTGCTGAATACAACGCATAGGTACTAGGTACTCCAAAAGTTTATGAAAGGACTAGACTGGTCAGGTTTTATTTTGGTCAGTTGGAAATTGTGTAGGTACTAATTTGAGTTACTGAATAGACCTAAGATTTATGGATCTCTACATATTTTTTTTTCAGTTAAGTAGGTACCTACTTTTATAGGCAATTTCTAAACGGTGTAGGTCAACTAGGAATCTAGGCAACAGTAACTATCGTGTTGATCATAGTCTTTCCAATACTTTCTTTAGTATTACAGAAAGATAATTTATTTATTCATGAAAGTCAATGATTAGAATAAATATTTAGATCAAAAATGTTTTATTAACCAAAAAACGTTTATTATTTTCAATAAAACCAACCACGACACCTTGATTGACCTACGCAACAAGCCAATAAATGAAAGTTTGCTTGCATGACTGAATCAAATAAAAGAACTTATCATTTCTAATCCCCATTTAGAATATCGCCCTAAAAAAACAGGGGATGATTGTCTAAATAATATTGGTATTAATTGTTTCGAAATATATAATATTAAGCCTTATTTGGATTGAATTGAATTCATGAATTGTATTTTTTGGATTAAGTAAACTCAATCAGTACTAACAAAGAATATAACAGCAAACGTCGTCATACAAATGGAGAGAATTAGAGACACTTAGAGATTAGATTATTATTATTAGAGATCACTATTAAAAATCCTGCACCATTAAGTCATTGCGCCTGAATTTCCCAAAAGCAGGGCAGAAATGTTATACACTCACTGTACTGCCCATATTTTGGCAGTTTAGGGGAGCCGGGGGGAATGAGAGTCAGTGGGCAATGAGGGTCAATTCAAAAAGAAATGAACCTAAAGCATTACAGAATACGGCTATGTCGCACGGGGTTTAGCTCGGCATCCCTCCCGCACTCCCCAATACGCCGACCCGCTAGTCAAGCTCGCGTCACCGATACTGTATAATCTATGACCGGGAGCGACACAGGTGTCACAGGGGAGGGGCCGTTGTAAAATTTCCGAAATTTCGATCTAAAACGTGAGTATCTATATTTGTTAATTTTACGAATAGAATAATCTTAAAATGTAGTACTAGAACTAAACTTATGTTTATTAATGCAAGATATTATTCTTATTCCCCCATGAGCTGACTTTCATTTCCCTTACATGTGGGTAATTGGAGTCAAAACTACTTTTTTGTTTCTTAATTATAATTATGTTTATGTTAATGATAGTCAAAAAAGACTTATATATCTTGATACTTGATTAGTTTTTAAAGATTAGTAAATATGAAAAAAATATAAGACTGATCATTTGTGATTACAATAATGACTTTTCCTTAAGTGACTCCCAATTCCCCCATCTCCCCTACTTTGAATTTCCTGATAGAAATATTCAGGAAAACTTTGAGTGACTTGGAAATTGAAATCAAGACCCCAAAGCCCACACGCTCAATAGACATACTTGAGACCATTGGACTAACAAACAAGGCAGTCAAGCTCCTGCTATCTTATTAAAAAGATTGGTACCTTTATCTCCCAAAATTAATATACGTAGGTAGGTACCTACCTAATAAGATTTAGGTGGTTCGTATTCATATTTAGGACAACCTCGGGCCACAAGACATTAATATTACTTAGTAGACGTAGGAAGAAAAGGATACCTAGGTACCTAATGGCGAACTAACCGTGCTAATTTATTCTTCTCTCTGGTAGATTATTAACTAAGTACCTAATTATTTTTAGCTTCCATGAGCCGAATGAAACGACTGAAGCAACATTTGCTAGTAATTATAAAATTATGGTTTCATGCTCAAAAAAAAAACAATGTAACGATAATAATCATGTAAAGTACATACTTATAGGGACTGTTATTTTTAGATTTCACATAATAATTGCCAACCTTCCATTAGACCGCAAAGGAATGCTGATTTAAGTAAATGAAAAAAATAATGGTACGTTATTTACACCTTTTAAGTATGTACTGATGTAAATCAGCATTTGAATGAATAAATAATGTACCAATTTATTAAAATACATCGATAGCATCAAACGAGAAACAATCGTAACATTAAAGCAGTTCCACGTATGTATGACTTACAATACAATATCAACACACCTTGAACGTGCCTTGACCGGCTGAATAAGGACAGGTTTAAGGAGCAGTCTTACGGCAACAGGCTTAGGGCCATGCTGAGTGCCTGTGTTGCTATATTACTATAGTTGTGCCAAGCCCGATGGCGTCACCGCTATAATCGGCGAAGGTCTGTCATGTGCCCGAACGCGACGGTGACGCCTGCGCGAGTCGCTTCACAAATATCATCACACACTATACTTAATTCAAAGAAGTATGATGTAAACGACTCTGATATAAACAGTCATTTATAAATTTAAGTATGACTACGTTCACAAAACTCACTCACGCTCTCAATGATGAAGGGCTAGGTCAGAAAGCGAAACTTCCACTTTCGCTTTCCTGCTATAGGTAACTACATACCTAATAACCTTCATTAGTAAAGAAACTAATGATTTGAGTCCTTAGAACTGCATGTGTTCGTAGCGTGCATTTAAATCGCTGAGTTACTAAAACATTACGCTATTCTGATTGACTATTTAATTTCACATCACGTTTTTCATTGCCATCCTATGAAACTAAAGAACCCAGATTATACACATCATTTGCCTGTTTAGGGTTCTCTCAAGAACATAGAACGCTGTATTTTTTACGATTATCACAATTAAACATTTTATGAATAAGTCGATTAAAATCCAGTCTCTGTAATGACGGCTTGCAGAGGTTACTTACATAAAAAATCGGGTGCACTACGTTATCGATAACCTTTAACTTTGACTATCAAAGACCTATTTAATAACCACAAATAAGAACACTTCAGTAGTGTTTTGTAATTAGTTGTCCTATAAATTTGTTAATATAGGTACTCGTAATAGTCTCTAATATAAAAGCCAATGTCAGTATCAGAATAATTCATGATCAGAAATAATTAAAAGTGTGTCCGAAGGCTTATACAGTAGGTACCTATCCTGTAACTCTACTACCAATAGTTGAAGAACGCAGACTAGACTCAGTAACGGAGTAAAATAACTTGGTAATGCAAGGAAAAGTAGACTTTTCTACTGCAATGCAGCCTTATCTAATGTCTTAAGTTCAATATGCTTATTTTTGAAAACTATTATAGTGTAGGTAGGCAAGTACCTACATATTTCGCGATTGCAATTTGGCCATTCACCAACATTCCTGCTAGGCTACTCTTCCGCGTGCTCGTGGTGCTCTGTTCATCAGGGGACAGCATTTAATTCGATACGAATCCTATTTTCGGCGTTGGCACTAGCTTTGGTGTAGGAAAGCAGTAGTAGATATAGGTACCGTAGCAGCTTTATTTTAAACTAGCTTCCTCTCGCGGCTTCGCCCACGTTTTTGGGATAAAAAGTAGCCTATGTGTTATTCTGATGTATAAGCTATATTACTGTAAAGTTTCATCAAAATCCGTTCAGTAGTTTTTGCGTGAAAGATTAACAAACATCCATACATCTTTACATCCTCACAAACTTTCACGTTTATAATATAGTAGGAAGTAGGATTAGAAGATTGATTCGACCCCCTGGACCAGACGTCATGAGTAAATAAATATTTAAATTATGAATGTGGAGTTCCAGGGTGCCAGACAGATCAGATACGTTTCAGCGGAAGACGATAGTAATTAGAATAAATGGATCGAAAAGAATAATGGTTCGTGAATTCGCAGGTCGTTGAACTGCCATGTCCGCTCGAGGCGAGACGCGACGATACATTATTATAATACTCAGGGGAGTAGAGAGTGTAGGTGGGCGCGTCTTTGCACCGATAAGAACTCGCCGTCACGCAGCGAACATCTGGGCCATACGTCGTATTGTTTCACCTACAACTACTTAGGTTCAAAGAAATGCTGGTAATTCATCAAGGTAAACTCTCCAAGAGAGCAGTGGCTATTTAAACATTACATTATATATTCTACTGGTACCACATTCAAAATTGAAAAAGGGGTAAAACAAGGTGACCCGCTCTCTTCCAAACTATACACTACCACATTTGAGGAGTTATTCAAAGAGTTAGTAGTAGAGCCATGGGCAAAGAAGCATATTCGAGTTGGTAATAAAATGTTGACAAACCTTCGGCTTCAGACGATATCGTCCTTTTTGCATCTTCGGCAGATCAACTGCAGCAAATGCTCCAAGAACAGCACAGCAAGCCTTGAGATTGGAGTGACAATGAATTGGTCAGCTAAATGTAGGGTCGAGGTCGGGCAGGAAATACACTATGTTGACGAATGTATTTACACTGGACCCGCTATCTGTAGTAACCAGACAGGACAAAGAAATCGACCATCGCGTTGAAAACGCTTGAAGAAGGCTCTACTGGTCCATGAAGACGTTAACGAAGGGCGATCTTCCAATGCCAATAAAGCGGTAAGCTCATAATATTGACATTTGTATCCTGCCTATCCTACCTATGGTGCTCAGACTTGGTTTTTAACTCAGAAGTCCTAATGTTTTCCAATGTGCGTAGCATATCGAAAATAAAACTATGGGATTAAATCCGGAATAGGTATCACTATACACTCCAAAAGAGGCATTGCCGACGTGGGAAACAAGTTTACCTGGCTGAACTGGGACTGGTCTGGTCAAATTTGTTGAATATTCGACAACTGGACTCGAAGACGGGCAACGTTACTGAAGCAGACCTATCGAAAACGCATGCAGGCATGAGCATGAGGACTTAGATATGTTCATGGTTCATGAGTTCATGCCAGACTGGCCAAAAAATACATCTAAAAATATGGAATTCTATGAGGAAGACCGTTGCCCAGCAGTGGGACAGCATAGATTTAATTAAAAAAATACTTAGTAAGGTACTGAAAATATACTATCATGACATGAAGGTAGGCAGTTACGTTCAACTGTTATCTCGCAACTTTTCATAACGATTTGTTAATACAAATCGTTATGAAAAGTGTCGTGAGTGGGTAGTAATTAGTAATCTAATTACTACCCACTCATCGTGGGTGCCCATAATATACGTACATCACGTATTACTCAACAGCATCATTGTTATTTTTGTAACATATGGTTCGTTTGTTGGAGACAATAAGAAAACGAGAAACGTTGTAGGTACCTAGGTACACGACAATGTGAGTGATTCATTAGGAATTATGTATTCGGTATCAGTTGGACTCCGACAACTTGGACCATGTTTTATTATTCCATCTTATAAAATATGCAGCTTTTACAGCGAGGTCAACGATTGACTGATAATGAAGGATATTATCTACATAATTATACTAGGTACTCACGTAGGTACCATGTGTAGGAACGATCCATCCGTATCAGGGTTAACCACATAATGCGCCTGTAGGTAGTTAACATTAGCATGGAGATAATTTCTATTGTAGAGGAAGATCGCCACAATGGTGAACAGTTTTGAAGTTTAGTTGAATTAATAGGCTAATAAATAGACAACTTCGATTCGGTATAAGTAATAATATGCGGGCCATTCACAGGCCATTACACAAAATATCCAAGATTTATTCCAGTCTGGTCGTTTTAAAAGCGCGCGTTTACCAACGATAATACAAAGGAAAATTTTGCCTTTGCCACTTTGCCTTATGCATTCACTATTAACGGTATATACCTACTACTGAAATACCAATTTGTAACTAATTCAATATATTAAAACGACATCATTATAGTAGACTATATTCACACCAAGGGGTTAGAGTATAAAAAGCAATGTCTTATGTCGCGCTCGCTATTTTGAATCCCGAGCGTAATGAAGGATTCTAGGTAACTCCCAAGCGCAGTAAGGGAGTTTGGAGTTAACTCCCGAGTGAAGCGAGGAAGTTAAGACTAGAATCCTGAGTGCAGCGAGGGATTCAAGCTCACCCAAGACGAAGACACGTTTATCCCCGAGGAGAATAGCTAGGTACTCTACTTTTCACACCTTCTGCGAGCACTAGAATTAAAGTATTTTAAAAGGTATTCTAATAAAGTTTTAATTACAGTTGTGTAGGATCTATTAAATTATACACACTCGAAATTTTTAAAAGAATTTGTCGTTTGGAATCAAGCAACGCAGTGATTTGCAATATTTGCGCCTTTTTCTTGTGTTCTACACGTATTGGCCAGTTCGATTTCGAACAGGTTCTTTTTGGTGCAGGTCTCTGTGGTAAAAGTGTTCATAAGAATTTTTAGTTGAGGTTCCAAATTCAAATCACATTATTGACCAGCGGGTTATAATGAAATTCAGAACAATATTATTGCCCTAGGGCTATAATGACTTACTTTAGGTTATGTTTGCATGACATATAATTTTACATTTTTGAGCAGTTGGCATGCATGAGTCATGTGATGTACACCTATGTACAAGTTCAATAATTCTAAATGCATATGTATCTAAGCTTTTTTTGCTACTGATTTCCGGCAACATTGTAACAAAAAAAAGAACAGGAGTAAATTCGTTAGTTTCTTAGAGGTTAGTTTAGAATGTGGCTAAAGACATCGTTTAATTTTCACAGTGTTAATTAACCACGTGTAACAATAACAGTTAGTTTCATGTTACATAAATAATCTAAACCACATTGTGTATATGAACGCTGGAACGCACCATGGCATGGCATGGCGGTTACGGTGGCAGGGCAACCGCCAAAGTTTTTATTAGCACATTGAACGGAAGTCGTGCGTGATGCCATTAACTACACAAAATGTGTGCTATATATTTTTTTAATCAATCGACACAAATATGGCAGCTGTGTGAAACTGAACACGTGTCTCTCTTGGAAACTATAATTTTCGAAAATTGTTTATATGGACTCGGTCACTTGGCATTAAGTTTACGAAATGTACCTAAATAGGTATGTAGGTACCTACTCTATCTAAAAAATCTCTAAAATTGAGATGGACATATGTGACCTTACGGGCTCGTCAGACCCAATTTAGATATTAGGTATGTCTCTGTCTACGACATGTATGGTTGAGGAGTAGACTGGAACGGCATCGGCATTAGCATAATTGGAGGTCGGCAGCCGCAGTCGCGGAACCGGTTGGTCCGTGGTACGAAAATGACGTCATCACTGACATCACCATGTATATCAATTCCATAAAATAATAAAAGTTAAAAGGATATTTTTAAATGAACAACACCTACGCATTTCAAGTCTAGAAAACAACCCTGCTAACCAATCATTAATCTATCTCTAGGTAGAGTCTATTAAGTTTTGTGCAAAACCCCTCTAAAACCGGGCAAGAGCGTGTCGAACCACGCACAGTCTAGGGTTCCGTAGGAAGAAGTATTTCAGTCTTCCAACTGCAAACATAAGTTTGTATTTTCTAATATTGTACCTAATGAAATACAAAGTTATTTTTGCGGTCAAAACTGAAAATAGTGAATATTTCAAAAAGTTATTAACGTATAATGTTCAAACCAATTTTAATCGTAATTATTTATAAGATGCTATTAGCTTGATTGGAAAATTACAGAGGGGGGGGGACAAATTGTTAACGACTTTCGAAGCTTTTAGTTCACTAAATATGCACTTAAATAAAGAAGTAATTTAGAAACCTTGATCTTATTTTCAAAGACCTATCCAACGATACCCCACATGAAGGGGTGCGCGAAAAAAATGTTTTTCATCCTTCAGTTTCATGTATTCCCCCCCCCCCCCCCCCTAATTATTTTATTTTTTATAATTTCGCTACAGGTTTTTATAGCGGCTTACAGAAGACATCTAACTGTGAAGTTTCATACATATTGGTTATGAACTGTAGATTTTACGAGGGTGTGACAGACGGACAGACAGACAGACAAACAGACAGACGGACAGATGTACATGACGAAACTATAAGGGTTCCTAGTTTTACTACGGAACCCTAAAAAAAGGATATATTGCAACTAACTAGAATAGCAGTGTGTTGTTTAAAAAAACTTGACATGTATGTGTACCTACATCTGCTATTTTCAGATGACAAGAGTCAAAACTAAAAAAAAATATAGTGTGACTGGCTTATATATATAAAGTTAAGTAGGTAGGTACCTAGGTAATTAACATCAGCTTAATTAATTGACGAGTCGACATCGACATTCGTGATAACGTTCTGTGAATAATCTGCGATTCACCCGCAGTTACTAAACACATTCCTACGTGTAATTATTGAAATAGTTAATTCCATAATATTGCAGTATAAGGTGCGGGGATCTACCACCTAGTTTTTATTAATTAAACTGTCTTCAACAGACAACACAAAATCTGGTATCTAGGTCAGCACACCCACAGCCCACAGAGGTGAGGTGGTCAGGCCCAACCCTATAGAACTGAGCCACCCGTCTTCACCATCATAACTTTTATACACGGGACAGTATAATAATCATACTTTGTTTAATTAAGGTGTTAATAAATTACATATTCCTAGGTACTACCTTCCCAATACTGTACTGTCATATAATAATTGTACACTTCAGAGCACGTGCCTGTTACGAGACCTAGGTACCTACCTATCTAGCAAGCATGACGATAACTTTTATAATGTTTTTTTTCCATCTTGTCATTTTACAGAATTATAGGTAGGTAGGTACTTCTTTGAGCATGTTGATATCGGCAATTCGGCAATAAATGGATTATGGATACAATGTTACGTGGTTTTCTTCAGGCTAACTAACCTAGGTTAGTTAGCCTGAAGAAAATTTGTGTGGGTATACCTATACTGTGCTACCGCGCTATTCGACAGGGAGTCCCGCGGAGTCCCACCATCGCCAATCCCGTCCGTCACTATGAAGGACATTACCTAGGTAGGTACGTGTCAATTAACACTTAGTTGCCAGATTTATTTTATCAGTTAAATCTTCTTTAGGCCTGCCTGCCTAGATATGCCTGCCTAGATACCTAGATAGTTTACGCTGTAGATATGAATTTTATTTTCTAAACGAATAGAAAGTTTTGATAAGTTTTGTAACTTGTTAGGTAGGTACCTACCTACCTATAACTATAAGCTCCAGTCATAGATAGTAATAGAGATACTAATGCTGATTGCTGCTTTACGTAGGTACGGTAGGTACTTAATTATTTTGAGAACTGACAAAATGAGTTTATTAATTAAATTCATCAAAGGCTTACAAAAGGACAACACATTAGAATAGATATTAGGTAGGTACCTACCAAAAATAAATTATGCTTTTATGCGCATCCATAAAAAATAGTAAATTAAAAATTAAAAAAACCCGACTGCCAAAAAACAACTAAAAAGTTCAAAACAAGAGCACTTTTCAAGCAGTCTGATGCAGTTGGTGGCAATTATTTGTGTTAAATCTTAGATTTTATGCCACCAACTGCATCAGACTGCTTGAAAAGTGCTCTTGTTTTGAACTTTTTAGTTGTTTTTTGGCAGTCGGGTTTTTTTAATTTTTAATTTACTATTTTTATTTTTCACTTTTTAGTTTTTAATGTATGTTTTCGTAATCTTCTTTTCGAGCCCTTCATTTTGATACCCCACATGATAGGTTTTGAGGATAAGTAAGAATTAGCGAGAATGATTGCTTTGTTGAACAACTTTAAATCGTTATATATCCTAAACTATTATTTAAAATGAAAAATGATAAAAGAAACCTAAAGATGATTTTAAAATACCTATTCAACGACACCCCACTTGACATAGTTCATCAACTTTTTTTTTTTTCATTTTGACAATATGGCGTCTGGTTGTCGCTGTGGTGAATTTTGATTACTGTTATGTCTTTAGTGACACTCGCAAGGTTAAGACGAATCGATTGACGTAAGAATTATCAAAATCGGCCTACGCATTTGGTCTCTAGAACGCCACATAGAAACAAACATACATACATACATACATACATACATACATACATACATACATACATACATACATACATACATACATACATAGACTGATAAACACATTACCCTCCTTTGCGTCTCGCAGTCGGGTAAAAAGAGAACAAGCAGCAGATGGTCCACAGGGCGATGATTCGGGCCCGAAAATGCTCTAATAAATAAAACCACTGCTATACCTTGATAAGGAGGTAGGTACTTCTGCAGTAGGTACTTACCTACTTAACATCTTTCTAATACATATTATAAAATTTATATCTAAGTAGTACATATCACATATAGATATTATACTGTGTTACTTCTGATTAATCCTACGATACGAACAAGCAGACGTGGCGGAATAAGGCGCCAGGCTAATGAAAGCCATGAAGTTACTGCAGAGCCGCGGGTTCGTAGAGTTACGAATAAGCTGTACCTATACATTTGTTGATTTGTATTAAAACAACGCGCAACGTCAAGAAATGTCTGCAATAACATTATTTTATTTATAATAATCAGGTTAATGCCTTTTTCTGTTTGTTAGTTCAGATTCATTATAATCAAAATATTCAATTTATGTAGAGTCTGAGTTTCTGACTAACGGCCAACTGGAACATTGAATGATATATAAAAATAAAAACATAATAATATGTAGATACCTTACCTACCTACATAACTCATTGTAGGTATAGGTACCTATTATATTACAAAACCAGTTTGTGTTTTATTCTCCGCTTCCTCCGCAGTCTAGATAGGTATTAGCACTTCAAGTTTTCAGAAACTGTCCTTTGTAAAATTGTATCACATCGTCACTTTATGTAGGTAGGTATAATAATATAACATTATTAATTTACCTATTTAATTAAATAACATAGGTAACTTTTACATTCCGAATGTAGGTAGGTAGGTATATTTTTTATGAATTTTGAAACAGTCAAAGCCATTTTATGCTTCTCATATTTCCTTTACCTAACTGCAAAATTAAAGACTTCTTCCGGAAACTATATGTATAGGTACAGCTGACTCCTACATTTAGTAGGAGTCTGTACCTATATTATATAGACCTATAGGGGTACCTACTACCTACATCGGTACCTATCGCATTTTTATGTAAAAAAAACAAAACCAGCCAAGTGCGAGTCGTACTCGCGCACCGGGGGTTCCGAACCATCTTTGGACGTTTATAAGTAAAAAAAAACCGGATCGCATAACTAAGTTTGTTTGTAAAGGAATTTTGATGATTTTGAAAAAACTTTAAGTACCTACTAGTTAGGAACATCGTTTTATTTTTGGTGCAATATATAATGGGTCCTATCAACTCTAATTATTTCAGATTTTTCGCTCAACAAACTTCGGAGATAAGGGGGGAGAATGGTATTTTTTCAGACATTTTTATCATAATGTCGAAAACTAGGTAGGTACCTATATAAGACATTATAAAAGAAAATGAAAATATATTTTGAAATGTGCACCCTTTCAAATGATAATGCCACTCAACCTAATGACCCCACTTTTAAATTTCGAACCCCCACTTCAGCCCTCTTTTTCAATGAAACTAAAAATATTTTTTAACTTCACTCACTTGCAATGAAGCTGAGCAAGCATTCTTTATAATTGTTCCAAATTTGAAGTCGATAGCATTAGTAGTTGCTGAAATAACCAGCCGTGCCAGACAGACAGACAGACAGATGAGGTCGCACCATAAGGGTCCTTTTTACCATTTTGGTACGGAACCCTAAAAAAACTAATACCTAAGCATTTAATACAGTATAGGTTCCTCTCTATAAATGAAAACAAAATAATAAATAATATTTACCTCACTAGGTATAAGAACGATAAAATGTTTTTAATTAGGTACAACTTTAATTCACTGAACCACACTTTTATTTAGAAATTCGCGACATTCATAACACACACACACAATTTCAACGTCCAAACTGTAGGAGAATCCAGTTATTCCTAACTTCGCTAAAGTATTGTTCGCGCATACCGTATAGTCACATACAGAGAAGCGCGCCCAGTCGGCAGGTCAAACGCGCACTAAACTACGAACAACTCTCAATCTCCAATGCGAGCCGGACGAAAATCAGAAATAATGCTACGCTGCCTCTACACACTGGCCGGCCAACGTTTACCAAAACACAGGCATCCATCGCTTTATTTGTATGCGAACGAGCCAACAAAGTAATTCAAAATAAAGCAATGGACTCAATATAAGCATCAAACTGGGCCAACATACAATGGCAGCATAAGCATTTCACTACACGAACACGACACGCTTGGGCGCCCTACATCGTTGGTGAAGGTAGGTACCTATAACATGCAATTTGCTTGCTGTGTCATGATTATTTTCATTTCAAAAATGATTTATAACTTTATTTAGGTAGGTACCTGAGTCGGCTAGTCCGTTAGTTATTAAATAAATTGATGAATATTGAATTGATGTGCAGTTTCTGGCAATACTTATAAGAAGTACAGGCTACTTAACGGTAGGTAGGTAGCAGAGTCTTCGTTAGTGCGCTGAAACTCACTTTTTTGGTTTTCTTCTGGTGGTAAATATTATAAGTTGGTACTTAGGTATACTTACATGCAAAATTATCACTTCTATGTTATTGTTTCCTGTAAAAGTTAATAAGACGTGCTAATTTAGCACTTACCTAGCAGCATTTAATATTTTACAATAGCACTGCCAATGTGGGTTACTTTACCTCATTTACAGTTTCAAGATGTCATTTCTGTGTGAGAGGAAATAGTCATAATGTGGCGGATGGTTAAAGACCCCTCAAATCTTAAGTGCTGACAGATTGAGATTAGATTAGTGATGTAGTGTTTGGATTTCCAATTTTGCCTGATGTGTAAAGAACGGCAACTCGTGCGGCAACCTATTCATCTGAGACTTGACTGCGCAGCGTTACATGATAACTAATAAAATAATCAACGCAGAATGCACTAGAAAGTGATCATCTTGCGTGATACTTTCGGGCTTGCCACGGATTTTATAAGTACCTACCTATTTCAGTATTCCACGGAGGTGCAGTAATTGCCTAGCCATTAACCACGTGCCTCCCACGGCGAATGGTTCGGGTTTGATCCATGGGCACGCACCGCTGACTTTTCGAAGTCATGCGCGTATTAGAAATTAACTGCCGTCCCTTTGCCGTTGCCGAACCTTATAAACCTATCCTTGAAAAACCTCATAGGCCACCTACTGAAGTCCTCCGGGAAAACCTTGGCAGGAAGCCCGTTCCGCATTCGGAGCGCTGATTTTCAGAATTTCTGATAGTTTTGTGAACACCAACAGATACGTGTAGATAGTTAGATACTGAATTTATGGGTGTTAACAATAAAACCGGACAAGTGCGAATACGACTCGCACCCTTAGGGTTCCGAAATATGCAATAGCGCCATCTATGCCGCTGTTAGGTACCTACATCATGTAGATTTATCATATCTTGATCATAGATGGCGCTACTGCATACCTACTCCTAGTGGCGCCATCTATGAACAGATGCCAGATGGCTCCACTTATGTTCCGGTGACAGACGGACAACAAAGTGATCCTAAAAGGGTTCCGTTTTTCCTTTTGAAGTACGGAACCCTAATACAGGTAACGAACAAGTACAAATAACAACTGATGATTGGTGATGATCTTGCGGTATTACTGAACTAGCTGTTCCCCGCAGTTTCACCCCCGTTGCTCGGCTCCTAAGGGTCGTAGCGTAATGTTAAATAGCCTATACATACTATCATACTTTTCTTCATGAATCAGGCTATCATAATAGGTAATTAATACCAAAAGATTTTTTCGAATCCGACTGGTGGTTCCAGAGATTAGCGCCTTCAAACAAACAAACTCTTCAGCTTTATTATATTATACCTACTTAGATGTTCTGGGTGCGGATAATCACATAAATCACACTATCACACTAATATTATAAATGCGAAAGTTTGTCAAGTGCGTGTGTGTGTGTTTGTGTGTGTGTATGTTTGTTACTTCTTCACGCTGAAACGGCTGGACGGATTTGGATGAAAGGCACACAGATAGATTACTAGCTTCTGCCCGCGGCTTCGCTCGCGTTTTTGGGATAAAAAGTAGCCTATGTGTTATTCTGATATAAGCTATATTTACTGTAGAGTTTCATCAAAATCCGTTCAGTAGTTTTTGCGTGAAAGAGTAACAAACATCCATACATTCATACATACATACATCCATCCTTACAAACTTTCACATTTATAATATTAGTAGGATAGTCTGGAACACGGAATAGAAAATTATTATTCCGTGGTCTGGAATAACACATAGGCTACCTTTTATCGCAAAAACGTAGGCGAAGCCGCGGGCGGAAGCTAGTTATCGATAATTTAACAATTTTCTATCAAATCGAGAATAAAACAAAATACTTCCATAAAGCTCTACCTACCAGTGGCGAAGGGTCCCTACAATACGATTCCTACCGGTTTCCCTTTGAAAAATAGCAGAGGCAATATTGCCTACTTTTATTAATTAGCTTTTTGTGGCCAGCCGGCCTAGCATGACCACGATAGATACGGGTTTTGTCTACATAGAAATGGACAAAGTGACAGATAGTAGAAACATTTCTACGTTTTATGAATGAAACGGTAGAAATGTTTCTACAATCTGTCACTTTGTCTATTTCTATGTAGACAAAACCCGTTTCTATCGTGGTCATGCTAGGCCGGCAGGTAAGCATTTGCAGCTCGGCTTACCTCTTACAAAAACTGACTATTCACCACTGTGACCTACCAAGGGAGGCAAATTGTACGGAACCAACTGATGCCATTTTTAGTTCATTTTTCGACTCAATTACGCGCATAATTAACCGCTCCTTGTGAATAAAAAGATCTCCCACGCATTAAACATTCCGCACACCCTCAATCTAACACTGTTAATCGTCACTCAACACTAGCACTTAACTAAAACACTGTATTTATACCATCGATCGTGTTCGGTTCGTCGCCAGCGCGTACGTTTTTAGTATGAGCAATTTGGTCAACATCATGGCATCAAGCTCGATAGTGCCTTGGCACATCTCCCTTGTTTCTATGATCTGGGTTTCTTATATTTCTTATATTCATTTCTATATTCTGCGATTTGTTACGCAAGGGCGGAGGGGCTGCACTTCCCACAGCGCCGGAGACGTGAAAAATGCAAGTGACACCGAAAACGAGGATGGAACTTGCAAAATATAAGTTTCCGCAGCCCCAAAACTAATATTTACCAAACGTCATTAGTAAAACCTAGGGTGTACTAAACTCTAATGGTAAAAGCCCGAAAAAGTATCTCCTTTGAATAAAATCCTTACATTTACCAACTGATCATGTTGGTAAATCCTAAGATTTACCAGTAAAACTTAGGATTTACCACTATTCGGGCTTTTACAGTACCTAACAGATATAATAATTAGGGTATCGCAGATGGGTGACCAATCTAAACTTAGATGACGAAAATATAGTTCCCAAAATAAAACATATAAATGAAAAAAATATGAAAGGTGTAAAAAAAACACAAAAGTATGTAATATCTTAACTATTCGGGGGTGGTTTGAACCCCCCAAACCCGGGCCCCTGGCTACGCCCGTGATGGACAGTGTGGACACCCTCTCGCGCCCAGCTCCAAAAAAGAAGGATCTCAATGGATCTAAGACTGCATAGTAAGTATAGGTTAAGTGTAGGTACCTACAAAAATTAATGGAATGGGCAAATGCAATAGCCAAATACCAATAGCTATATTATTGCGTAGGTAGGTCTAGGATAATGTTGACTGTTGTCAGTTTAACTTCAATAAGCAGCGGGTTCAGCTAGCACGAGCCCGTCTTAGTAATACCACAGTAAAAAGAAACATAATATGGATTTATAGACCGTGGTAATGCTGAGACCATCACCGGCATGGAGCTAGGCTCTTTTAATAACCATAATCGTGATCAGGTTGCTACCTGATAGCTAAAGAAACCCTTGTTACAGGATTTCCGTAGTGTGCTATTGCTATAGGTACGTGTTCACCTCGCCCCCCGCAAAAAGTGGCAGAAAATGTTATTCGGTGATTCGCCGCTGCATCTCCAGGGGTAAATGTTTCTAAGACATTTTGCTTTCCTACGGCTTTCCTATTGTATATAGTGGCGATAATATCGTCCCATGAGCTGAGCTGCCGTGCCATGAAACCAAGACACGGTAAATAAAAAAAAACGCCCATTACCTTTCAAAAAGTAACTAAGCAAAAAGCCTCGAAGTCAATTCATGAATACATTTTTTAAAAGTAAAGTAAGGCCGTAGCAGGGTTACCAACTATGGGATTTTCTCCTAGATTTATGGAAACAACAAGTAGAATGGTTGATCATAAGGGGCGTTTTATGAATTTATTATGAATACATACAATGTTATTAAATATTTAATGATTTGGTGACTTCTCAAAATTTGGGCTTGCATTAATTACAGTCCCGATTTCAAGCCCGCCTAGCGCAATATAGTTTGTTAGCGCTCCTTTTCTAGTTACATTTTTTTATACAGGGTAAAATTAAAACCAGTGCGGATATTTTAAGAGGTGAAAGTACTCATGAATATGATCAACTTTTACTAAGGGACCGACACTGAAATATGAAAAAAAAAATCAGCTGTTCCCTACAAAAATGCACTACAACACGATCAAAATGTATGGAACAGCTGATTTTTTTTTCATATTTCAGTGTCGGCCCCATAATAAAAGTTGTTTGTTCATATTCATGAGTACCTACTTTCACCTCCTAAACTATCCGCACTGGTTTTAATTTTACCCTGTCTGTATACTTAAATACGTTATTTAGCTGAAATACTATTACTAATTATTAGCCACTATGATAGGAAGACTGCAGATGAATGATGACATATGAACATTTAATCCATTGAAAAAACGTTATGAATACTATTCAAATGGTAGGTATCTATGACTTCAAAATAATCGCTGCTTGTGCACTACCTACACGTTTACAGCACGTTTTTTCATGGACCGTTTTTTTTTTTCATACATTTTAAAAAGTGGTGGGGATCGTTCTGCACGCCTATTGGCTAAAAATCCGTAAAAAACCGAATACGAATTGAAAACGTCTGTTAGTGCACAAACAACCAATATCTCATAAAACCGAAACTCGGTTTAAAATAAGTTGTATATTTTGTAAATGGGTAAAGAATATTTCGAAACTATGTCAGAGTATAGTTATAGGCCTTTAAATATCAACTAGGTTGATATTTAAAGCCCAATTATTTTATTTTCGGAATATTTCGACATTCGACTTGGTTTTGGGGTAAACTTTTTTTTGGAGTTGGCAACCGTGGTCGTAGTTGGCCAGCTAGCCAGCCGAGCCAATAAAATATTTTAACTTTGCGTCAAAGAAGAAAAAAGAAAAACCTTGCAAAAGATCTTGTTTGCTGCAAATTGCACTACGAAAAAGCGCGGGAAACCTTAAATTTGGCGGTCGTGTTTTTTGGTTGTATTAAATTTTTTATTGGTTTGGATATACATATTGTAAATATTTAGTGTTAGTGTGTATATATTAATATTAGTTTAGTTCTATCTACGTTTTATCTTCATATCTGGTAAGTTTTTAACTTTTTTCCGAATGGATCCTCCGGATGATCCCGGAGGGACCATTCCCGATATAGCCCACTATGTCACAATTTCCAACAATGAAACCAGTGCAGTTGATACTGATGGATCTCTCAGCGGCGGTTTAAATGCTAAAAGAAAAAGAGTGTCTGCTCGACCCACAATATGCAAACAATGTAATAAAAAAAGGCGCAAAAATGGCGGCAAACGACACAACGATTGTGGTTGTATTGAGGATATGGAGATTTCACATACAAACAAGCCTAGTTCGGATCCCCCAGCTAGCCCAATTACGGGTCTCAACATTGACGGAAAATCTCCACAGTCCACAGTAGCAAGATTATTTTACAATGCATCAGATGCAGCCCCATATGTTGTTCACATACAGCGTGAACAAGTTAATAATGATAATGTTTTTTTAAATGCAATTGCCTTTGGTCGGTTTATAAAAAGAAATTCATTTCATAACATAGTCAATGGCAGCCTTAAAAAAATTGGCCGGAACAGACTCTCCATATCATTTTCAACTTTCCAGGAAGCCAATTTATTTTTAGACAGCAAACTTTTACTAAATGAAAAATATAAAGCATTTGTTCCCACCTTTTCTGTCACCCGCATGGGTGTAGTAAGAGGTGTACCTTCAGATTGGTCCGATGAGGAAGTCAAAGAAAATATTTGTGTACCAATCGGTTGTGGTGATATTTTGAAAATAAGAAGGATGAAAAGGAAGATAAGCATTAATGATCAATATGAATTTAAAAATACAGAAACTGTTATCTTAACGTTTGATGGTCAAGTTTTGCCTAAACGTGTATACATGTGTTTTACAGCATTGCCTGTAGACTTATATATATATCCCACTATTCAATGCTACAACTGCTGTAGGTATGGTCATGTCAAAAATGTATGTAGATCTAAACCTAGGTGTTATAAATGTGGACAAGGGCACACTGGGAGTGGTTGTACAGCCGCTGAGGATAATTTATCATGTTGTCTTTGTAAGGGCTTTCATGAAGCCATCAGTAAGAAGTGCTTGGAATATGAAAGACAAAAGAATATTAAAGAATCTATGGCCAAATCATGTATTTCATATGCAGAAGCCTCAAAATTATATCCAATCATTTCCAAAATTTCTTATGCTGATGCCTTATTATCATCACCTAAACTTTCTAATAATTTAACTACATCAATTCCTCAAGATTACTCACCATTCCAACAAAATAAAACTCAGTCATATAAAAAAACAGTATTTATTAAACCTCGTTCTCCACCTTCCTTTTCTAAAGGTTATGATCAACAATTCCATCAAGATCTTGCAAGGGACAGTAGAATGCCGGATCCAAAGGATGGTTGTGCACTTGCTCCCAGTGATAATTTGTCTACATTATCTGTAAATGATTTAATTATAGCTTTGATTAAGTCTTTGACACAATCTCATTTAATTTCACCGTCCATCGCTGCCCCTGTATACAATGCAGTTACTGAATATTCAAAAAATAATAATGGACAATCCAGCCAAGGTATTCCAATGGAATTGCCGAAGCGCAATTTCTAAAAAATCTGATATATTTTTTCTAGTAAATAAATATAAACCTTTTGTTTTTGCTCTTCAAGAGACATGGCTTAAGCCAGGGTCTTTGTTTAAGATTCCTGGCTATGCCTGTCTTAGAGAAGACCGCTCTGATGGGTATGGCGGTGTTGCCTTACTTATCAGACACTCTTATTCTTTTTCATTATTCTCTATTCCTTCTCATAATAATGATTTTTCTATTATTGCAGCAGTTGTAAATAATATTTGTTTTGTTTCTGTTTATATTCCTCGTCCATCTAACATTATTTTTAATGAACTTGTAAATATTTTTTCTGATCTTCCTAAACCCTTTATAGTCCTAGGTGATTTTAATTGTCAGCATCGATCTTGGGGCAGTTCTATGTCTAATAATTTCGGTGATGCTTTATTAGATATCATAGATGATTACAATCTGTGTATTCTAAACACTGGTTCTCCAACTCGACGCACTGCTCCAAACGAAGCTATCAGTGCTCCTGATTTATCCTTATGCTCCTCCAAACTAGCTTCTTCTTTAACATGGGAAGTTATGTCTTCTACTTTTGGCAGTGATCATTTCCCTTTAATCTTAACATTTCCATTCAATAATAAAGCTTATTACAAACGTCCTCCTCGACTGAAGTACAAATTATCGGATGTTGATTGGCATATGTTCAGGGAACAATTAGATAAAACTATTTCTGTACTTCCGGAAATTAAAATTAGTAGTGAGCAATCTTGTAATGATGCCCTAACTAAGGCCATGATAGAAACCGCTGATAAACTTTTCCCAATAAAAAAACCATCTCATAATAGAGATGGGTAGCTATTTTAATAACTAGCTGAATACCGGCTATCCAAGAGATAGCCACGGCTATGATATTCATCAGCACAATAGCTGGCTAGTCGGCTAGTCAGCTATCGCGCTTGCGCTGTACCGTACCGCGCAACCGACGCCAGTTTACAGCTAGCCAGCTATCCGGTAGCCGCCGCTAGCCGGCTAGCCGGCTAGCCGCCGTAGCTGACTAGCTGAGTGAGTGATTCATATACCTAGCTATATTAGCTATGACAACTAGCCAACGTACGAGCCGCGGCGCGCGCGATTTACGATTTTAAGCCTAATTTTGTAAAACATTAGGTTCAAAATTGTACGACGATAGCGTCGATAGAAATAAATCGATTTCATCAACTAACGTAGCGCGCCATCTATAATTTATTTGTATAACAAAAGTGTGAACTGACTTAACAATATGCTTCTTAATTCATAGCGATGAATAGAGATGGCGCTGTAGATATATTTTCAACAGTTTTTTATTATTTATTATAATAAATTTAATAATCACGGAAATTCATTTAATTTTAAGTCAAAAAAATAATAAAAAAGTATAAAAAGTAATAAAAAACGGTACGGTACAGCGCAAGCGCGATAGTTGACTAGCCGGCTAGTCAGCTATCGCGCTTGCGCTGTACCGTACCGCGCAACCGACGCCAGTTTACAGCTAGCCAGCTATCCGGTAGCCGCCGCTAGCCGGCTAGCCGGCTAGCCGCCGTAGCTGACTAGCTGAGTGGGTGATTCATATACCTAGCTATATTAGCTATGACAAATGACAACTAGCCAACGTACGAGCGGCGGCGCGCGCGATTTACGATTTTAAGCCTAATTTTCTAAAATATTAGGTTCAAAATTGTACGACGATAGCGTCGATAGAAATAAATCGATTTCATCAACTAACGTAGCGCGCCATCTATAATTTATTTGTATAACAAAAGTGTGAACTGACTTAACAAAATGCTTCTTAATTCATAGCGATGAATAGAGATGGCGCTGTAGATATATTTTCAACAGTTTTTTATTATTTATTATAATAAATTTAATAATCACGGAAATTCATTTAATTTTAAGTCAAAAAATAATAAAAAAGTATAAAAAGTAATAAAAAACGAAATCCTAACATCAAAAAATATCAATAAATTTGTTACCGCGGCGAGGATCGAACTTGAATCAAACTGATTCGCGGGGCAGTTGAACGATAATCAAGACGGCTACCTAGCTATTGCCGCTAGCGCTATCAACTGCCAGCCGGCTAGTGAGTCATCTAACCAATAGCCAAATAGCTGAATAGCTGGCTAGCTAGCTGGCTATTTCACCACAAATAGCCGGCTAGCTGAGCTATTGGAATTTCGGCTAGTTACCCATCTCTATCTCATAATAAAATTCCATCTCCACCTTGGTGGGATAAAGATTGCACAGATGCGATAAAAAAGAGGAAGGAGGCTGAAAAAAAATACTACGAAAATTCTACCGTAGAAAATTTTAATATTCTGAGTGAAGTAGTAACTAAAACGCGGAAATTGTTTAAAAAAAAGAAATTTGTTAGTTGGAGATCTTTTTGCCTGGCTATTTCTCCTAATGTTCAGCCATCTGTCGTATGGCGTAACATTAGAAGATTCAAATCAGCGTTCACAGAGACATCAAGTACTTTACTCCCACCCCAGTTACAAAATCAGTTTTTAGACAATTTAGCGCCCTCATATGCTCCAGAAGAATCAATCACGTATTCAATACCTTCATCGGTGAGAAACGATCTCTCAGGTCTTAATAGCCCATTTACTCTTTCAGAACTTAAAGGTGTAGTTAGTCATGTTAAAGACTCCGCCCCGGGAGAAGATGGAATTCCTTATTCTTTTATGTCAAATTTAAGTGATCTTTCACTTTCTTATTTTTTAAAATTGATCAATACTATAATGATAAGTGGCAATGTACCAGCTTCCTGGAAATCCCAAGTAGTATTGCCCATTTTGAAACCTAACAAAAATCCATCAAGTAGTTCAGCTTACCGACCTATCGCCCTTTCATCAGTATTGTTAAAAATTGCGGAGCATTTGGTCAAAAATAGGTTAGAATGGTATTTAGAAAGCCGTGGCCTATTGGGTGAAAGTCAGTATGGCTTTAGGCGGGGTAAAAGTACACTAGATAGTCTTAGTATATTCGTCACTGATATTAGATTGGCTTTTTCGGAGAATCATTCTATAGTATCAGCATTTCTCGATATTACTTCTGCTTACGATAATGTTGTTATATCTTCTCTAAAAAATAAACTTCTTCAACTAGAAGTTCCTATTTTGCTTACTAATTTCATTTTAAATATCTTGTCTGAGAGGTGCATAAATCTTTCAGTTGAGGATTCTAGTTCTAGCTTTGAATCTAGATTCATATGGAAAGGTCTCCCTCAAGGATCGGTTCTCAGTCCTTTGTTATATAACATTTATACCCATGACCTTGAATCTTCTATAGGTAGTGATGTCAAAGTACTTCAATATGCCGATGATCTTCTTTTATATTGTCCTCACCACTGTATTGCATCAGCATGCAATTCACTATCTTCCTCTCTTAGTTCCTTAAAAAAATGGCTTGATCGCAATGGTCTGGAGCTGTCTGCTTCTAAAAGTTCCATTGTTCTCTTTTCTAGAATGCGCCTTCCTCCTCCCATTTTTGTTTATTATGATGACAATCTCATTCCTGTAAAGTCTTCTGTAAAGTTTTTAGGAGTATTCTTAGATAGTAAGCTTACGGGGATTCCTCATTGTGAGTATATCACCGCAAAGTGTGAAAAGAGACTGAACATGTTAAGATGTTTGGCAGGAGTATGGTGGGGAGCACATCCATTTTCTTTAAAACTTTTATATAATGCTTTAGTTAGAAGCGTTCTGGACTATGGAACATTTTTATTAGAGCCTGGAAATAGAGCTGCATTTAAAAAATTAGATAATATTCAGTCAAAAGCATTAAGAATTATATCTGGTGCAATGAAATCAAGCCCAATTAATGCTTTACAAGTTGAAAGTGTAGAACCACCCCTCTATCTCCGGCGCCAGTATCTTTCCGATAAGTTTTTATTCCGCTCTTTGCAATTTATGAATCATCCACTACGTGCTAAACTTAAATCCCTTCTAGATCAGACTAATTCTTCTAGTTATTGGTCACATAAATCATCTCCTTGCCTTGTACAAAGTTTTAAAAAATATGTAGCTTTAGAAGCACCGAGTTACTGCTTAATGTCATATCCACTTTTTACTAGTATCTATGAATCATTGGTGTTTTCTCCAGATATTATCTTGGCCTTAGGTATTGATAAAAGGGACAATTTTGCAAATTCCTCATTTAATTATATTAAAGATAAGAACTGGGGGGATTGGCATCACATATATACTGATGCTTCTAAGCACTCCACTTCAGGAAATGTTGGGATTGGAATTTTCCATTCTCAATTTAATATAGTTCAGAAAGTTAAACTCCCGCCTGAATCATCAGTATTTACAGGTGAATGCTACGGTATATTTAAAGCTTTAGAGTACATTCGTATCATGAAACTTAAAAAAACGATAATATTTACCGATGCCTTAAGTGCATTACAGGCCATTAAGAAAAATCCGTTCAAATGTAAACCAGTTTTCCCTATAATTTTATTTATAAGGAACCTTCTCTATGATTGCTCACAATTAGGACTAACTATTTCTTTTGCATGGATTCCTGGTCATTGTGACATCACGGGAAATGTTAAAGCAGATCATCTAGCTAACGATGCTGTGGACTGTGGAGATCTTTTTCCTTACGTAAATTTTAGCCATGACCTAGCGAGTTTGCCTATGAAATTCCTTTGGGAGGCGTGGGGGGATTCATGGGCAAATAGCAGCAAGACCAAAGGAAATTACTATTCACGCCTACAACCATCTATCCCAAAAAAGCCTTGGTATTTTAAATTAAACTTTGGAAAAGCTGCTACCAGTTGCCTTATTCGCATGAGGTTGGGTCATAATTGTACCCCAGCTCATCTTGCAAGACTAAATATTGTAAATAGTGATCTTTGCGAATGTGGTGAAGGTGTGGGAGATCTGAATCACATTTTCTTTTCCTGTTCTCTTTATAATCACGATCCATTTTTTGACTCGCTATTTTCCTATTGTGTTCCATTGCCTACATCCATTCCTGTCTTACTGGCTTCTAATGATTCTAGAATATATAAGTATTTATCGTTATTTATTACCCTCAATAATTTACGTATATGATAGTCATATTCACTTTATCAATATTATCCTTATGATCCTTACCAATAATATTCCAAATTCCTTATCCTAAATTATTTTTCATTCCTACTAAAAGTTTCCCCGTTTTTGTTAGTGGCATTGCGCAAATCGCGACTTGCCAATTTAAAAAAAAAAAAAAAAAAAAAAAAAAAAAAATTGCACTACTTTAACGAAAAATATTTTCAATCCTAGAAACAAAATGTAATATGTACATTAGTGATTATAGGTTTTGTAAAACATAAAGCTTTGTGAATTAAAAAAGTTCGTAATAAAATTAATTTCGCTAGAATTAATTTTATTTATTGCTTTATATCCTCGATATTTTATTACATTGAACTTGAAAGTTACTTAATACTATGAATCTTTTAAATGTCAGCAAAAAAAACTGAATGTTATGGCTCCTGGTAACAACGAGCGACATCCAAGTCATACGGGAACTATACCCAAGACAAAAGTGAGAAATAATTGTAATGTTCCACAAGAAGCAGTTACACCCACAAGAAGAGACATGACGACCAATCTCGTAACGGTGAGAAATACTTATCTGAACTAAGCACTTTCATTACACATTGCTTTTCAAAAAAATTTTTATCTCTTTAATTTATTGTATTTCACTACCTAGCTGCAATAGGCTTGGGGCTGTAGTCATGCATGGGCGTAGCCAGGTACAGGCAGGGTGCTCCCGCCCTAGCAACTCCCTAAACGAAAAGTACATAATTTTAGAAAGAAATAAATCATTTTAATTCAATCCTAAACTGATTATTTCGCATCAAGTTGAATATCGTTTAAACTTAGACCGCACGGTTGTCGCAGTGGCTGAGAGATTGGCTGCTGCGCAACATGTCGTGGGTTCGATTTCCGCATTGCACATAGGTCTGGCTGTTTGTGTATGTGAAATTTGTGTTTGTAAACGCACCCATGATACAGGAGAAATACTAGTGTGGGGCAATGTTAAAAAAAAAAAAAGAATAAACTATGAGCATTCTTTATGGGGATCATCTCGTGCACCTTTCCTCTATGTATGTTTGGCTTGCCTGCCCCCCCTGAACAAAATCCTGACTATGCCCTTCGCTGTAGTACTAGGATGTTATTACCATCATTGTTTGTGTTTGAGGGAGAGATGAAGATATTACAAAATGTATAGTTATGGTATAGTTCGAAAAGTTATGGTTTTAACAGTTCGTAGTATGGCCTCCAGGTGTGCCGAGAGGGCAAGCCCAATGATTTTTTTTTTGTTTTAGTGGGTATTTATGTTCACTTTTTATGAATTTAAGTGAGTTAATGTCATTATTAAAACAATACTTACTTTAAAAATCACTTACATTCATGAAAAATGAATACACATACTCTCTAAAATGAAAAAAATGCATAGGTCTTGTCCTTTAGGCACCCCACTGATGGCCACTGGTAGTAGTAGTAGTACCTAATTAATTAACTGACTGGAAGCTCAGTGTATAGTTTCCACAGTGGTGTGCAGTACATTTAAGTAATTAGGTAGTGCCTGCCTCATAACATTTGATTAAACTATTTTAACAGATTACTACATAAATAAAATACATCAATTATTACTGATGATTGATTTAAGATGATGATAATTAGTATGCAATAATACCTACATAGTTAAAATAGTTTAATCAAATCTTATGAAGTAGGTACTGCTTAAATGCCTTTATGCAATTTAATAGGAGATGTATGATTTGAAAGAAAACCTGTCTGTGAGTCATATTCCAGAACCTAACTCAAGATTGAGCATTACTTAAAACAAGTTTTAGCCAACCAAATAAAATTGAAAACTTAAAACAAGTTTTAAGTAATGCTTGAGTCTTGAGTTAGGTTCTATCTGCTATCAGGTGAAATTATATCAAACTTGTACCTAATTACACTCAGTGGCATGCATTGCATAAAGGCAAGTAGGCAGTGCCGACCTTATAAGATCAAATAAATCAATTTTAACTAGTATAAATAAAACATAAATAAATAAAACATATCAACCATCACTGATTATACAGGGTGGCAGGTTAGACAGTGGAAATATTCAAATGGGTCATTGTCCTCATCATTATGAACAACTTTTACTATGTGACCAAATGCGACAAAAAAAAATAGGTGCTCCATATGTTCACATAACAAAATGTTGAGTTATGTGAACATGATTTTTTTTCGCGATTTCAGGGGTTGGTCCATTGTAAAAGTTGTTCATAATGATGAGTACAATGCTTTGAATATTTCCACTGTCTAACCTGCCACTCTGTATATTATGATAATTATGATGTTTATAATATTTATGTAGTAATAGGTATTTAAAATAGTTTTATTGAATCTCATGAGGTTGGCACTGCTTTCTTACCTATATGCAATGCACACCACTGTTACACTAACCACCAGTTTTGAAAGCCTGATCTTGATCAGGCTTTCAAAACTGGTGGTTATCAGTTCCTTGGAACTGATCAGTAAATCTGCTGTCAAATCTCATGTCAGCTGTTGTTATTGGTTTCCTGAAATAACATTGGTCAAATTTATCATTTGACTACAGATTAAATTGAACAGGCTTTCAGCAACTAGTACTAGTACTAGGTAACTAGGGAGTAAGTTGAAGCAAAATATGAAGGTAAACTGCAAGCAAGAAGGTACAAAGGTGTCCTTTCTATGTATTTGGTGGTACCTACCATAATTTATCTCATCAATTACTTCACAAAATCACCATACCTAGGTTGTTTTAGGGTGCAGTTAATAAAAATATTCTTTAAATAGAACACAAAAATAAAAGATATGTATTGCAATCAGGTAGGTGTTATAATTTTGATAGTGGTCACTACTAAATAAAATGGTGATCACTTGATGTTAGCTATGGCTATGACCTAGGCTTTAGATTTCACTTTCACTTATTTCACTTAGATAGAATATAAATAATAATCAATAGTTGTGCCATAGTTAGTTCATATGAGAATACCTACTTAGTATGTTTCAGAACTGATTCTTTTTTTCTACTACAAGAATTTAGTCCCATTGTGGAATTTAGAAATAATAATTTATTTCTCATGAACAATAAATTATTTTTAAATTTCCCAAACCCAAATAAAAATAAAATTAATTACTTCACGGGAAAACAAAGTATAAGTATGTGATAATGTACTTAATTTTGTACTAATTTAATTTAGTACACCTATACACACTTAATAAACTATGAAACTATTTTAACAATGTAATGAAAATATAATAACAACTGATGTGTTTCTTAGCAAAGCTTGAACACATGTGAAGTTCGTATGGGTTTATTTTTGGAAACCTGAAAGATTCATGTATTTGAATTGGTGCCAAGCTGCTATGGTTTGTGACATAGATAATACTGAACATAAAACAGTTCTGTTCCTTTTATTCTAAATTGAATTATGTTAAAGATGTGGTGTAAAATATCCTTCAATAGTGATTCTAATTAGAATTTATTGAAATACCCTATGGGAGGTTGCTTTTCTAAATTTAGTGCACCAAAGGTGTGTTCAGCACTCAGTTATTGTACAACATATTTTAAGAGCTGGTGTGACATGTGATATTTGAAAACAATTATTTTTTAGACATCTCTTGATTGGGTGCCTGTCTCCGAATACAACAGTCGTACAAACTACAGTCAGTCAAGAAAACCAACAAATAATACGTCAGATCACGAACTAACTGATTTGGGTAAGCTAATTTTATCATATTCATAGAACCAAATTTAGATTTCGGGTCCTGGTATATAAATGCGTGTTTTTTTAGACAATTCTGTATCATTTGAGAGTGGATTTGGAAGATTTGTGCCTGTAAGACCACAGCCACGTGCATTACCCCTGAACGTGCAGAATCGCGAGAATATAACGGCTGAACAACATGACGATGGCACTGGGTCGTCAATATCTGGTCACACTTTGCACCCCTATGTGCATCAAATGCAGAATGGTAATATTTCCACTGTTTTTCAATCTGATAATAAAGTATTATTTTACTGTATTGATCACTGATATTTGACAACTATTCTGGGAAACTGAGAAAATAACTTATTTGAAGATAAAAATGTTGCTATATTTTTGCCATTCATTTCTTAGGCCTAATCCCTCACTCCAATCATGCGTCAGCTGCTGTTATGATAGTCAATCCAACTACACCAAATGCTGTTACTGGAAATGTGTCACAACCATTTAATGTAAGTATCCTTTAAAACATTTAACAGTTAATAGTTCTAGGGAGCTATTATTTTGTTTTACAAATTTTCTGCATTTTTAGGCGCCAAATCAAAACAGAAACAATTTAACAAGGAACTTGAATCCTTCCCGAAACAATTTTGAAGGAAACCACGCAAGCAACAATAACACTACACCACCTATATCCAATTCTAGAACTGGGACAAAGACTGTCAATTTAATCAACAACATGTATGAACAGGGACAAGGAAGTTTTAATAATCTCAATGAAAGTAATCATGTAAGTAGTAACTACAAATATAATTTTGTAACTATACTTTTCCTACCATAACTACACTGATAAGTATTTGTAAGGCAAGACCTAAGTAGGTACCTATATGTACCAATGCGTCAATATACTAAAGTCTTAGGCTCATATTAAAGAACCTAACTCAATACTCAAGCATTACTTAAAAAACCAGTATTAGCCAATCAAATGGCATGAAACTAGTTTTAAATAATGCTTGAGTCTTCAGTTAGGTTCTGTAATATGACCCTTACCTTAGTAGCATTATCAAGAAATTAAAGGACCATGGTAGTATAATAAATTAAGGCCTAATAAGTGTAAGTAAATTATGTTGTAGATATTACATGAAAAATTTATATTAAAGAAATGTTTTGCAAACATCTCTATATTTTATGCCCTCCTCATGTCATCTTGGTTATTTTTAGGTTCACAGGGAGTCGGCGCGAGCCCTAGGAGAGGCAATAGCTGCAGCTTGTCCTGACGCAGCAGCAGTAGAACGTCGGCTCGGCCAAATACGAGAATACATCCGAGTCACTTCGTCTCTCGTTGATACTATGCGTAACTCTGAAGAAGAGGTATGTGCATCACTTTTTATATGTTTACAAATAGACATAAGATCATGTAAAAATTGGTTGATATTATTTTTAATTTAGGCTTTTATCGAACACACTAAAGAAGAATATGATGAACTGGTAGAGATGGTAATGAAGTTAAAGGAAAGTGAAACTAAACTGGAATGTATGTTAGTGCCAAGCACACCAGAAAATGTTGAAGTGCCTGCTGAGGAAACAGATGGAGTTGTTATTGTAGAGATACCAGCAACTGATGCTAATATAGAGAGTAAAACTGAACCTCCATTAGAACCTAATATCAGCCCAGATAAAATGAGCAATATGAAAAATACGACTGACAATAACGTCATAAACAATAACTTAAAAAAAGTTACTAATATTGAAAACGAGCAGCTAAATAAATCAATGCATAACATTAGAATAGAGGAAGAAAGTCATCTTCAAGAAGGAATTAATAAACTTGCTGATGGCGTTCTTGTTACTATTGAAAATACACAGCAGCTATCAGGACCTCCTGACAATGTAGAGGGAACTGAAGATGTCAATAAAGAGAATACGACACAGGTTGTGGAGCAGTGTGAAGTAAGAAAGGATGACCAAGAATTAAAAGATATGTTGCGTAAGAACATACTCTCTTGTGTGGAAAAAATAACGCGGATAGAGGAGATGAAAACTAAAAAGAAAGACTCCAATACATGCAGCGATCAGGTTTTTGTTTGTTACTGTGAACTATGGAGTGTGTCCCCTATGTTGTGAGCCGAAAAATCCATAGCATGAAATGGATGCAGTTTTGGAGCAGAAAATAACCGTCTCTAATACCTACTATCATACTCGCCAAATGTCATTTGATACTTTCTATTGTGTCAAAGCTGCTTTCTAGCTTTAACTTAGCTGCTGTTTTATGTGGATATATTGTAATTGTATAACAATCACTGTACAGGTTTGTGCATGTTAGAGACCCCTTTAACTAGTCCAATCGAGGAATTAATAAAGATAATAAACACATTGTAACCCTATAACAGTAATCTTAATTTTGGCGCAAGTGTTGATCACACTTTGACACAAATCACATACATATAATATCTAATGATCCAAAAAATACAAAGTTTAATAATATAAATAGACACAAAACCCTTTAAAAAAGTACTACACATAGATCTGTGTGTTTTTGTGTTACCCTCAAACCAATAGATCTGTTTTAGTGTTATTTCTCTTTTCTCGTTGAACGGTTACTTAAATTCATCATTGTTTTCGGCAGGATGTTGTAACGCGGCCGGTGTCCGCACAAAGCAACGGCTCGACATACAGTGACAATGAACTGTGGCAGAATGAAATCAAAAATAAAATGGAAATGTCGCAAATGCGTTTGGCAGCATTGAAACAACAACAAAGAAGGCTCCTCAAATATCAGGTAAGCTTTACAAAATTTGAAAAAAAAATATATCAGATTATTATGCATGCAACAAAATTGTAAATACTATAATACTAGCTGTTGCCCGCGACTTCGTCTGCGTAAAAATGGATGAAAAGTACCTACCCCTTTGTCAAATTTCTTTCAATTCCGTTCAGCCGTTTCAGGGTAAAGGAGTAACAAACACACGCACATACACAAACTTTCACATTTATAATATTATTGTGACTTGACTTAACAAAATGTTTTACAGGAAGAAGCCAAGCATCAGTTAGAAGAAATGAATAGAGATAGAGAAAGGGAGAGTCAAGCCCAGGAAGTACAGCCATCTACTTCACATGACAATTTTGTTGGTGCACAAGTAAATATATCACTAAACTCATTACTATGTATTTTCCTGTGCTGCCATAATCTTGGACACCAATATAATCAATCTATCATTGTTATTTTAGAACCAATCGCTAAGTGGTAATTACCATCATGCGAATCGAATGTACGCCGCCAATCAACAAATAGGTGTAGCGACAACGTTGCCACATTCATCAGAGGCTCTGCATGTACCACAGAACATGGCGGCTAGTGTAGACACTGACCACGGACATTCAACGCATTCTACACATAGCCAAGATGACAGGTTCTCTCATCGTGACACTAATGTCACTGGTAGTGAGGTAAGTGAATTAGACCTAGTTTTTAGAAATTGCAGTTACACTTCCGACTAGATCAGTGGTTCCTAACCTTTTCAATCTTGCTACCCCTATGACCTATTAGAGAAACTCATTTTACTCCTAATTTTCCCCTCCCGCCTGCCTTTAAAATGTTATCTTATCACATGAAAAATCTTTATTGATCACAATAAATTGCACAAAAAGTTCATGTATGAGTTAATGATCAGTGTGAAAGTTGATATTGTTTTTTATTCGCATGTTTTTAATGTTTAGTTTAGTTTTTAATGATTATAAAATTATATTGCCAGTCTTATTACCCCCGCAGAATAGCTGTTTTACCCCCGAGGGGGTAATTACCCAGGTTAGGAACCCAGGGACTAGATTATAACTGTTCTTTTAATGTCACAGGAGGCGGCGGGCGCCGGACGTGACAGCGAAGCAGACGATGACGAAGTACTGCTCAATGAGCGCAGCCGTATTCTTCAGCTTAAGCTGAGAGAGTTACAGATGAAGAAACAACATATGGAAAGTTTGGTATGCATACAGTACTACGAAACATGTAATGCGCCTTGGCAATCATCACTTTTCTAAAGTACTACTAATTGCGGAATTACATGCTCTTGGATTTTAGAACTTATTATCATAGGTTACGGTTTTAATTGAATGACAATAAATGTTTCTCGCTCAGTTCTGTCAGTCACTTGGAGTACATTGAGTTATGGTTATTTTAAAATTGCAATAATCATCATAATCCATCCTCCGATGATAAACGAAAATGGTTGAGGCGCATTTCATAGTGCTGTACATTCTTTTGTTCTTTCTTCAAGGTCCAATGTCGAACGTAAACATTCATTTATTTTTTGTTTGTAGGTCCAAGAATTTCAAAAATTGCAAATGGCAACACACCTCGGTTCCGGCCCTAATACGTATTCTAGTTCTGGCGAAGACAGCGGAGAGGAAGAATTACCCCGAAAATGTATGTATCTTTAAAATAATTACTTTTAGATAATATTACGTTGTAGAGTCTGCTTAAATTATGGTAAACTATTGCTTATGCTTATCTTTTAGGTAATAAACCCGGAAGTAACAACAAGAATGAAGATCCTTTCAAACTAATGGAAATAAAGGCTATCAAGACTGCTCTACAAAAAACAAAAGGTTAATAAAATATATAACATCGCACATAAGAAGGTAATGAATTAGGTAATAGATACTATATCCTATTATTTTTTTTACAGACTTAATGAGATCGGTGGAAAACTATGAAGCGGAGCATCTTTCGACGGCTCATGATGATTCCTTCAGAGAATTATCAACTCATTCGAATATTCACGACAAGTATGGGCTTAACTTTGAATTTCAATTTAAATAATCAAATATAAGACATCATTTCAATGAGCGTTGTTATTTTATAGTAAATCCGAAGGCGGTGGAAGTATGGGAGGATGGTCTAACGACGGCAGCATGTGTCGTGTGCGGAACTCGTTGCCGCAACGTCACAAGTTCACCAACGAACAACACTCTCAACAACATTCACAGCAACTTCATGCGCAACAACAACATGTGCAACAACAACAACAACAACATGCGCAACAACAACAACATGCGCATCAGCAACATCATACGCAACAGCAACAACATGCGCAACAGCAACATCATGTGCCACCGCAACATCATGCGCAACAGCAACATCATTCGCAACAACATGCGCAACAACAACAAAGTAAATAAGATTCAATTTAATTGTTTTACTGAATAGTCTTTCACATTGTGTTAGACTGTAGAAAACGATAACTTTTTTGTGACGACAGCGATTCAGCCCGTCTCGTCAGTATAGTATATTATTGTGTATGTGCTGCGAGTTAAATGATAAGGTCATTACAGCAATAGGTACTTTTACGTAGGTACACGAACGTAGGAAAAATTGCGATTTGCGAAGATTTTATTCAGATAATTTTGGGATGTTCGAATAAAATAGTTTTTACGAATGATAAAACTAAAGTTTCAACTATAAAATGAGAAAGAATCCGTGAGAAAACGAAAGAAGATAAGCGATACGAAACTATTTGAAAATATTTGTATTTGTCTCAACTCAGGTCACGAGGAAAACCTAGCGACGTTACAAGAGTTAGTTCAAGAGCTTCGGATGGAAACCGAGAAGATAATGGGGGAGCGCGCAATGATCAAGGATATGATCTCTAACAAGGGTAAGCGAACTCTCATGTACATCATTCCCGAAAGAAGGGTTCTTTAAATTTTAGACTGATATACTTACATTTCAGTTCCTCTATTTTTGGCCATATTATATGTTATCCAAAAGTGTCGTCAACTAGAGCCTTTTACAACTGTTCCTCACGGCCTTGTGTCTATTTCTAACTAGCTTTTGCTCGCGAGTTCGTCCGCGTGAGAAAAGAACCGATATTAAAAAATATGGCCTATATCCTTCAGGGATATGTAGTTTTCTATTAGTGAAAGAATTTTCAAAATCGGATCCGTAGTTCCTGTGATTTCCTCCTACATACATAAAAACTTACAAACTTTACCTTTTTATAAATTAGTATAGAATTCCTATTCCGCTTCGTGCACATATTTTTGCCGTAGCATATTATGCTACGGCAAAAATTGGAAACTTGTAGAATAAGTTGCAGGTACTTAGTCATGGTCAGGTATCATAATAGCACTCTCTAGACCAGCGGTCGGCAACAGACGGACCGTGGTCCGTATCCGAATCGCGGAAGGTCGAATCTTAGACCGCCAAATATTCCTTAAACCTACCTATTCAATTTAAAAACTATGTAGTACGCCAGTAACATAATGTATTCGTATTGTTTTTTTTTACAGAAAGGATAAAAATCTAAACCGCCCTTTTTTTTTGCAAAAGAGTTTATAATTACATAGATAAGACAAAATAAAAACTAGTAAGCATTGTGAGTTATTTTTTCTGGGGTTCGATAAAATTTTTAACAGTATCCAATCCGGACCCCACTAAAAATACTTGCCGACCCCTGGTCTAGACGTTGGATCTTAGCATTATTGACATCATGAGTTATGCGCATAAGTAGAATTAATAGATTGGTTAATATCGCTGATAAAGGTTTTATTCATAATAATGCGCGGTGTTACCTGTACTAATAAAATAAGTCGTCTGTGTCGCAGAGGTGAGTCGTAAGCAGAAGAAAGTGAACGAAGAAGTGCGGGCGGGGCCCAGCGGGCAGCCGGGGCCGGCCGAGCGGCGGCAGATGCAACTGCGCGCGCTACTTGCCGACAAGCAGCGCGAACTAGAAGCGCTTCTCAACAAGGAGGTTGGTCCATATTGTAACAATAAGGCGATTCGCACGCCGCACCGCACGCAGCTTAGCGCGGGAGTGCGTGATCTTCCGTTGTTTGCAAGTACCTGTATTTGTATAGAAATCACGCGTAGTGCAACACACTGATAACGCATTCACGCGCGGGGCTTTTGTTCCGTCGCCACGCACCCCGCAGCGTAGCGCGGCAAGGTATGTGATTCGCCTAAATACTGGTGCGTACTCACCGGGCGTGTAATGTAACAGTTCAGATTCGAGCATTACCCGCTCCAATAAAGAAACGAATCGAAAATGGCGGCACTAATTGCCTCCCACTCGCACGGTATTCCTGTCTTTACTTACAAAATTCACTAAAATCGGATTATTAGTAATTAAGCTGTACAAACGTACCAACTACCCAGAGGTTCATTTTTTTTAGACTAATAATATTATTAGTATGAGTATGGTTATTGTTACAGAAAGTACTATGCTCTGCTCCCGAACCGCAAAATATGAAATCCGAATCTCGCAGCGCTTCAGTCGTCAATCAGTCATACAATAGGTACGTTATTATTGTACTTTTTTCAGTTTGAGTATTTTTTGTTGTTATGTTGACGTGTCTTATAAGTAGGTACCTAAGGGTTACAAAACTTTAATACCAAATCAGTTCAGTAAACAGTTACTAATATTAATATAACATGTTCTAGTGAACAAGACCGCATCAGCGAACCGGAATCCAGATCTGAGCAAATCCTTTTAGATTCACAGGACTCTAGGGAAACTGAGAACTTTAGGGTAAGTCTGACGATTTATAGTATGGCAGTAATATAATTATTTGTTATTTAAAATATTTATCAACGTATTTTACGTTTAGGGTGGTGGAGACAGTGCCTTGGGCGGAAGATCTGTCGCAGCTTTACCGCCTCACATGGGCAGCGCTTACGGAAGCGACACAGACAGGTAACTATACATTAAAGCACTTCTAAGGGTGATTTCATAGTCGCGCTGACCGTCAGCGCGGGCGGCCAGCGCGGCTCTTAGGGCGGGTTGCTTCAAACCATCTGTATTCGTAAGTCAGTACGTAATCGTTAAGTCAGTATGAAATTGTCGTACAAGCCGCCATATTTGACGGTTACAGATACGTAACTGTAAGATGAAACAACATGGCCTTAAGCCATACCATCGTACGCGACTCACTATGAAATGGTAGGTACACAACACGTCTATCCCGTGGGCCACGGGATATATGGTGGGCCACTGGATATACGGTGGGCCACGGGATAGATGGTGGGCCACGGGATAGACGGTGGGCCACGGGATAGACGGTGGGCCACGGGCCGTGGCCCGCGCCGCTATCCATCCGCTTACCATCCGCACGCGCGACTGAAATCACCCTAAAATTCTAAATGCATGTACGAGTGCCGTACCGCCATTGGTCTACCCGAAGATGAGATTAACCCGAACATCATTTATTTTTTGTTTTATATTCTACAGTGCGTCCAGAAATAAATCTAATCAAAGAAATCGGGTGCGACGGAGACAACCCCAAGAGAGACAGCCAGATGAGAACAGTGTAAGTGCATTTCCTTTTATTAAGCTATCCAGTCCAATTTAGAATACATTAGTCATTATGATTACTTATGACGCCCTTTTTTTCAGCTAACCACCCAGTCGAATAATACGAATCAAAATATCCGTCATGAGCCTAGAGTGGAATCGTCTAATGTCAATATGGTTCCGCCAATTTCACAAAACAGTAAGTTATTTTATTTCTTCACCTTTATTTTATTATCATCAGTCAATTTGTCACTAGATTTTTAATTTTGTAATTTTCTTGGTTTAGCTGGTGAAAACCCTGGGAACATGCCATATCCGCATCTGCCACCGCCTGGCTGGAACACCAACAATAAATCCAACCAGGTAAAACTGAATATGATGATATTTGTGCAAGGGCTCCTTTATCTAGGTATATCTATACTAATATTATAAAGCTGAAAAGTTTGTTTGAACACACTTATCTCTGGAACTACCAGTCATATTTGAAAAAATATTTTTGTATACTATAGTCAGATTCATGAGGAATAGTATAGGCTATTTAACATCACGCTACGGCCCTTAAGAACCGAGCAACGGGGGTGAAATCGCGGGGAACAGCTAGTACCTCAGATCATAGAAACAAGGAGATGTGCCAAGGCGCTATCGAGCTTGATGCCTGATCTTGAGCAAATTGCTCATATTAAAAACGTACGCGCTGGCGACGAACCGAACACGATCGATGGTATAAATACAGTGTTTTAGTTTAGTGCTAGTGTTGAGTGACGATTAACAGTGTTAGATTGAGGGTGTGCGGAATGTTCAATGCGTGGAGATTTTTTATTCACAAGGAGCGCTTAATTATGCACGAAATTGTGTCGAAAAATGTACTAAAAGTGGCATCAGTTGTTCCTGTACTAATTTGCTATGATATCTCCTTGTTTCTAAGATCTGAGGCTAGTACTAATATAATAAAGCTGAAGAGTTTGTGTTTTTTTGTTTGAACGCGCTAACCTCTGGAACTCCCAGTCGAATTTCAAAAGTTATTTTGCATTTTGATAGCCCAGTTGTTGAGGAAGGTTATAGGCTATTTAACTAATTTGAAAAGTCTGAAAGAACGCTAACGAAAACGAAGTAATAGCACATGTTGATGAATAATGCGATTTCTTTTATATTAAAGGGCGGGTGAAACCTCGGGGCACAGATAGTTTTATACAAGCGGGATCAACTCCGCCATGATTTTTTTTTCCAAATGCCTGGTGCCAACTGCATAAGGATTTTTTTTTTTTTCAGGATATGCGGAACCAATTCACGCAAAATAGTCACTCTCAGACTATGGAGCGTTTGATGGGGACGCCACAACTATCTTTCCCGCCGTCTATGCCGTTCAACATGATGATGCCTTATAGTAAGCAATTTAATAGCATTGAAATAGGCATCTTGCATAGCAATCTAAGATATTATGTCGCGTGTTTTAAAGCAAATTAATCCGCTGCCTTTTCTGCAAAAGAGGGGCAACTATGTTGCATTCTTTAATTATAATAGAGGATGGATCATAGAAACAAGGGAGATGTGCCAAGGCGCTATTGAGTTTGATGCTTTAGTTTGACCACATTGGTCGTAAATTCGTAATCAAAACGTACACGCTGGCGACGAACCGAACACGATCGATGATATAAAAACAGTGTTTTAGTTAAGTGCAAGTGTTGAGTGACGATTAACAGTGTCAGATTGAGGGTGTGAGGAATTTTTAATGTGTGGGAGATCTTTTTATTCTCAAGGAGCGCATCTTGTAATTGTGTCGAAAAATTTACTAAAAGTGGCATCATTTGTTCCCGTACTAATTTGATATGATGGCAATTCTCCTTGTTTCTATGATCTGACTGGGGGATGGACGGTCCTCGTCAGTATACTGTTATTTTCGAGAAAGAGATGAAATATGACATGTTAGTATTTTAGTTTAAAATGTTTAATTTTATTTTATTGTTACAACAGGTATGGTAGGTGGTTGCAGCTGTGGCTGCGGGTTCTGGGGCGCGTGGTGCTGGCAACAGCTCGTCATGCAACAACGAGAGATACACCAACTGAGAGATCAACTCAATCACGTAAGCCTTATTTTTAATGTATTTTCTGATTCGCCTGATGCTGTTGGACACGGAAAGCGACGCATCCAGAAAATATTGGGGGTAACTAAGGGTTCATCCAAATATGATAGGTATTATCTTGGAAATCAAATCTGGTAGAGTGGTAGGTTACAGCAATGGCATGGTATGCCAGTCGTTGAGGTTTCGAGTCGCGCTAGTGTCATTGATTTTTTAATCTACTACAAGAATATATTTCTATTGGTACTAATACCGTAAAGCTGAAGAGTTTTTTTGCTTGAACGCGCTAATCTCTGGAACTATGAGCCGGTTTCGAAAAAATCTTTTTGTATGATAGCCAGATGAAGAGTATAGGCTATTTAACATCGCGCTATGACCCTTGGGAGCCGAGTGAAACCGCGGGGCACACAGGCGCGGTCGCAGCCGACGATTTTGGGGGGGGGGGGGGGGTCATACCGATTAATACCGAAGAGCGATACCGTGAATTACCGTGTTTGGTGCATTTTGGTAC
This sequence comes from Thalpophila matura, assembly GCA_948465475.1. Lineage (NCBI taxonomy): Eukaryota > Metazoa > Arthropoda > Insecta > Lepidoptera > Noctuidae > Thalpophila > Thalpophila matura. Next base: position 10,334,964 of record OX419183.1, read on the forward strand.
GTTTGGAGGGGGGGGGGGGCATGACCACCACGACGCCCTCCCCCTCGGACCGCGCCTGGGGGCACAGCTAGTTTATAATAATAATTATACTCTTTCTAGATGGAGGAGCGCTGGCGTGCAGAAACAGCTTCGCATACGCTAAATAACCAAGTGCCTCCGGGAAACAGAGCCAATAACTATTGGGATAATTTCCGCAGGTAACATTTCAGTAATTTTGTACTTTTATAGAAATGTAGTAGAATGAGCGATGCATAGTATGCAGAAATAAGAAGTAATTATTTACCATGCTTTTCTCTTTTCAGATATTAGGATACACGCATTATGTTTTGACTTATTATAATGTATATTTAATTAATATAGTACATACACCGTATTTATGTATTTTATAATACAAAAATGTCATTAAGGGTGAGAATAGTGTTTGCCCTAGAATTTTTCATTTTGACTCAATATTTTTTCATGCTTTGTAATAAGACTAATCATACATGCCTGTGTGATATTATAATACTCCTTCATGACGTGTTTATACTAACATTACAGTGGTATTAAACTCGGTTTGTTAATATATTTTTTCACTGCAGTATTAAGAAATAAAATAATGTACATTTTTCTTTTTCAGTTATTCCCGTCAAAATCTTCTGTCAGCTAATAACAAGGCAAATGCTGACGGGCACTTAGGGGTCGGGCCCGCTCATAATCCACACCCTTTAGTTGAAAGATCTCATAACACACTTCATCGTACCCCCTCGGCTACCCCTCCCTGCATCACACCCAAGAGAAATACCAACGCTGCTAGTTCATCACAAAACGCCGCTCAATCATCTCAGGCAAATAATGATGACATACCAAACAGACACACGCGACGGAACGTTGCCTACGAAAGATCCCTTTCATTTTCTTCTGCGCCAGATGTATTGAACGTCAATCAAAACCCAGACACAGACATGACGTCTGCTTGCCACTCAAGAAATATTGACGAAAACAATGTTACTAACGTTTGCAACATCAATATAAATCGCCAAGAAGCTCCATCAAACTCTTTTAGAAATTTGAATATTACAAATCCAATTCCTGAGATTATACAGGCACATGCAAATAACTTAAACACGTCAGCTAATAGTAAAAAGAAATCCTCTTCAAAATTGCCAGCTAAGAATTCAACTAATCGAAGAAATTACACTCTGGATTATTCGCAAATGAGCAATATTAACATTGCCAGTACATCCGAAATGCCTAATCCTAATTTAGCATCAACAAGTCGCGAAGTACAAGATAAGGCTACCTCAAAGTTATTTGATCTTCTCAGAGAAAACGTTTATTCTGAAGTGACTGCTCTGATTGATGTGAATGAATCTCACCCAGATTTTTTGATACAGCTTTTCAGAGAGCTACAGTTGATTAGTTCTGATACTTTACGACAGAAAGTATTACAGTCGATACGTAATGTACTATCTCAGTATAGTTCTATTATTGAAAGTCAAAGCAATGAAAGTGCCCGCGAAGAAAATAGACAAGAATCGGCTTCAACAACATCCGGAGAACCTAGCGCATATAATGACTGTAACTCATTAACAATTCAAAATATGTGTGGCAATGCTCTGCAATTTGATAATAAAATAGTTCGCTTTTTATTGTTAAAAAGCGATGAAACATGTACGACTGAATTTTTAGAGACGTTGGTATCTCTAATTTTAAGCAATGCTGCTGATGGAAGGTATACTCAACAAGCCAAGAGGAGGCTACTAGAATTACTTTCTAAATACGAGGGTATGCGAGTTTGTGATGTTTCAGGCGACATTATTGAAAATTTGCCAGTATTCATACCTGCTAGTAACGAAGGCGAACCGACACAACTCGCAAATGAGCTATCTGAGTCATCTATACTGCAAGATGTTGCTGGTTCTTTAAATTTATTTAGTTCAAGCGACAGCCAGTTACATCAGCTAAATGCTTGTCCTTACGATTTGTGGCCGGGACACGTCCACATGGATATTGAGACTCCGGACATGAACGACAACAGTCCACGTTCTAGTCAAGGTAAAGTCGATCTCATTAATTGTTCTGAAATGCATAACGGAGATTTGGCTGAAGCTGACCAAACGTGTCACACTGAAGTTGATAATGGAGGTGCTAATGGACATGACGAAGCTGGAGCTAATGCAGAAGCTCTACCTGACGTGGTAGACACCGAAGAAGTCACTCCGACTGAGGTAATGCAACACGTACTGTATTGTAGATGCCTGCCATTAATCAATTGTGCTAATCGCAATGAATAAGTACTTTATATCTTTTGTCTAACGTTTACAGTATGTTATGAACTGAGTCATTGATGGGACATATGAAATCGTCTTCATATCAGTCAACAGGTTAGTGCAGTCCATGTTGCGGTATACTGCGCTAACAAAATAATAACACGTCACGTCATCGACATGAAAGAAGAACAGGTTTATATTCAAAGATTCTTCAAATCCTATTTAAGGTCGCGCGACCAGTCGTCACGCCTCTCAAATACGTAAACGGATTGCTGATTCTCATTTCCCTATCATAATTTGCCAAAAAATAAAACAATAGTTAACATCACAGGATGTTGACTATTTTTTTTTATTGTAAATCTGTAAACTATTTGAAAAAAGACAATTACCACCAAAAAACTGATGAAACATCTACTAAATTGGTAAAGTTATAAGCGTTTTAAAATGATTTGCTAGACAGGGACGGCACTATCACGCGGTGACGTAACACCACGCGAACGTCGTACTTAACTTCACACCACCGCATACTATGTCCGTTTCGCGCGACAAAGATGGAGAATACTCGAATATTCGTACGTAAACACACGTTATTGGGCGTACGAAATAAGCGCGCATACTGGTTACGTTTTTCTCTCTTGAAATGCCCGTAATGACTGTGACCCATAAGGCCGTGACATTATCGTAATGAATAATTTATATCTGCTAGATGATTCTTCGCTGATTTGAAGCCTGCGGCGGCCGGTGGCGTCGTAATAACCGTCGTAGAACATATTCGTTTACGTACACAAATTCATATTTTTTTTCTAAATCAATTCTAAGATGTCCGTATGGATTGAGGAGCCACTTTTCGTAGCTTAATGAAATTAATATACTTATTTAGTTCCAGGGTTCCGAACCAAAATGGTAAAAAGGAAACCTTATGGTGCGACTTCGTCTGTCTGTCTGTCACGGCCGCTTATTTCAGCAACTACTAATGCTATCAACTTGAAATTTGGAAGTTATAAAGAATGCTTGCCCATCTTTAATGCAAATGAAAAAAGAAAATATTACAATTAATCTTATTTTCATTGCAAATGGCGCCGAAGTGGGGGTTGAAAATTTTAAAGTGGGGTTACCAGGTCAAGTGGCATATCATATGAAAGGGCTTCTTTTGCACATTTCAAAATATATTTTTGTTCTGTTTTACGCCTTATAGTTTTCGACATAATGGTCAAAAATGTCTAAAAAATACCATTCCCCCCTTATCTCCGAATGTCCAATGTCCTCTACTACATTTTATTCCCAGACGCGTGTCCTCGGTTCGCTGTCAATGTCGAAACATCCAATGCAATACAAAATTAAACTTAATTCCATTTACATGCATCATATTTTTAAATGCGTGCTCTCCGATGTAGTGGTGTCCTGTAAGACACCATCTGCCTTACATAATTTGCTTCAAAGCATGATAAGATCACGCGCCTTTGCCACTTCTATAGACTTATTATTTAGATTGATGTGCTCGGGTCGGGATGGACCGTGCGTATTTGTATGTGATCCTACGAGTCAAATTCGTACGAAAACGCTTCCAAAGTGCGGCCAGACTTAGGGCGGGTTGCTTCAAACCATCTGTATTCGTAAGTCAGTACGTAATCGTTAAGTCAGTATGAAATTGTCGTACAAGCCGCCATATTTGACGGTTACAGATACGTAACTGTAAGATGAAACAACATGGCCTTAGAGTTAATTCTTTAACACCTTATATAAAATGGTATTTAGATTTGAAGTGCTTGATATCTGATTTTTTCAACATTGCATTTGTTTTTGACTCAGGATCCTATTAGTTACTTGGTTCATAAGGTACCTATTTAACCTATATATTGCCTAGGCCACAAGTTTACATAATTCTGTTTATTCATATTTGCCCAAATAAACTATGCTTATGGCCGTTTTCACTGTCTCTGGAAAGTCTCGTTTAACTTAATTGGCAAATAACTTCATACGTTAATATTTATATTAATTATAATAATATTATATATATAATATATTATATATATATTATAATATATAATAATTATATTAATTAATATTTACTTTAATATGTTCCATTTTTAAATTAAATTGCTCATCTATATAGTGCCAATCCGGCCGGAGACTGTGAAACTAGCCCCTAATATTGTTAACATAATTTACTTTGCCTATTATGGTGACGGGTGCTATTTCATATTTTGAAATTATTAGTAATTCATGGTCAATTATATATGAAATCTTAAATTCGACTGACCTTAACAGCACTATTTTGTATGTTACTGTATCTTTGTGGCCCAAGCTTCACATCGTCAATTCTGTATATTGTGCACTTTATTCTGTGAATCTATAGGTATTTGTCACGTGTTTACTATCATTTATTTTTATAATTTGTAATATGGGACATAATAAACTGAAATATTTATAATTGCATTTTCACTTCCAAGGAATTACTACCAAGATTAAAAAACTCATTAAATTATAATAATTTATTACAATATCAGGTACAAAGACATAATTGTTAAACACAGACAGTTGGTTTTGGTTAATAACCTAGTTATGTAACACTTGCACTCTAAATACCAATCTGTATGTTAAAGACAAACTGTAAATTGTTGGTATGTTTACGTTAAAGGCGGAAGCTGAGTGGCTTGGACTTGACCGTGTGCCAACAAGGCTGCACATGGAAGAATCATCTGAAAAACAAAAAGGTGAAGTTATTACACCATAAAAGTGGAGCAAAAACTCAAACTGAGCCATTTTCGGCTTTAGTGTAGTTTGAGCATATACTGAAAGAAAAATACAACAATTAAAGCTTCTTTACTGCATCTGGAACAGAAAAACAAAGTAAATTGAAATAATTAGTGTTTTCTTTTTTTACAGATTGAACTAAGAAGTTTGATGATCCCTGATGACTTTAGTATTATTGAATGTTATTATTGTATCCCATTATTATTATTGAGTTACTCTTATCTTTTACATAAATACCTACTTTGTGTAATATATATACTTATTATATTAATAAATAATGTTAAACAAATATTTTTATATTTAAAAAAACACCCTTCCTTTGCCTATTATATTTTTATTACATAAACCGTATACTAATTAATAAGAAACTTATGCAACTCATAGTTTACAAAATTGTTGAATATTTCTTAATGTCCCAATCACTTTTATTTTAGAAATATCACAAATTTTAATATTGTAATTGAGTCACAGGCACTGTATCAAATGAAAAATATTTCCTCCGTGAATGTTCCAATATAAAGATTCCATGATATCTTCTGTATTTGTATCCAATTTCACTGTCTCGTATGTCTCAGGTTCAATGTTTTTCTCTCTTTGTACTTCTGCAGATAAAATTAACATTGTCTAAATTATTTTTCGTCTTTGGTGACATTGCAGTAGAGATTAGATCATATGGACCATGAGACAACGAGATATGTCTGGGTTGTTGTGTGTTGGACGTAGTAAACATGGATTGTAGTTGGAAGTCGATGGCACCATACCCTCTGAAATAAATTCGAATCACATCACATTGGGCCTCAAGTTCCAGACAGGAAGCCTCCAAGCCAAGTTTTGTTGCGGTTTCAACATAATTTTATCGTTATTTGGTAAAATAATAAGTTTATAAACCCCATTTAGTTCCATGGCTAAGCACATTTAATATACGAATTTATTTTGTTTTTCCGTTAACTTCGATAAAGCTGACCGCTCATAGTACCTACGCATTCACTCGTGACGTTGCGGGCCCATTGGCGGGCGGCGTAGCGCGGCGGCTCGCGACTAAACAAATAGATGCATGTAGCACACGCGCTGTGTCAAAAAATGCCGCGCTGTACCACATAGGGTTACGCGTAGGTATCATTTCCGTCGTCTTTCTGGGGTTCCGTACCTCAAAAGAAAAAATGGAACCCTTATAAGATCGCTTTGTTGTCAGTCTGTTGGTGTGTCATCAAGACCTAAACGGGAGGCCTTTTCTTATAGATGGCGCTATTGCATATTTCTAGTGGAATATTTTAATTATTCTTTAAAAATTAAAATAAACGGAACCCTCAGGGCGCGAGTCCTACTCGCACTTGTCCGGTTTTTAGGTTTCCGTACCAAAATGGTAAAAAAGGAACCCTTATGGTGCGACTTCGTCTGTCTGTCTGTCACACCTGCTTATTTCAGCAACTACTAATGCTATCGACTTGAAATTTGGAACAGTTATAAAGAATGCTTGCCCAACTTTATTGCAAATGAAAAAAGTCAAAAAATATTTTTATTTTCATTCCATTGGCCGGAGTGGGGGTCCGAAATTTTAAAGTGGTACTAGGTCAAGTGGCATATCATATGAAAGGGCTTGATCTGCACATTTCAAAATATATTTTCATTTTATTTTATGTCTCACAGTTTTCGACATGTGATGAAAAATGTCTGAAAAAATACCATCCCCCCCCCCCTATCTCCAAAGTTTGCGGAGCGAAAAATCTGAAATAATTAGAGCTGAAAGGAATTGACCTAAATATTGCACCAAAAATAAAACGATGTTCCTAACTAATACAGTTATTTCAAAATCATTAAAATTCCTTCACAAACAAACTTACGCGGTCCGGTTTTTTTACTTTATACGTCCAAAAATGATACGGAACCCTCGGTGCGCGAGTACGACTTGCACTTGGCCGGTTTTTATATTAGTCCAGAATAATTTAATTTGTGTTTTGACCTGTTAATGGTACTATAAACAACGAACCTTAACTTCACTGCTACGATGCGTGACACATCTGGCTACATTTCAGGTGGCCATCCGGAAACTTGACACGTTCAAGCTTTCACAAAAAATGGAACTTGTTTAAGTAGAATAAGATTCGTTTTCGATTATTATACCAAAATGGTGCGTCGCTCCGCCAATTTATTTAATTCGCTTGCCCAAATTTCTATTAGTACAGAAACGCAACTAGTGATAAAATATATATATATTATTTTACTTTCACGTTAATACAAACGTGTTTGCGACCCAGCCTATGTAATTTCTTATGTGATTCTTTGGGGGAAATATGGTGTACAGTAGAACCCATATTTAATAAACTTTCTGTAACTGAATAAACGGACTGATCTGTCAAACAAATCAGTTGTGCAGTAAAATGGTCACCAATGTACGGTCAGCATTTAATATAGGAAGTTAACATTATTACCACAATGACAGGCAAAATTAGAGGAATACATGTAAAGGGAAACAGAATGTTTATCTCTTCTGAAGCTTAAACTTTACATCTATTCGATTATCTACTGGCATAGAGACTAAAACTGGTAATCGCCTCCAGCTCTGTGTTAAAGCATCAGTACGTTTTATCTCGCCTACACTCTGTGTTATAGCATCAGTACGTTTTATAGCCTATGCTTGAAAACCGTAACCTGCACTCGCACTCGGAGTGGGCTTAAATAATAAGGATTTCCAACTTGCCCATTTTGAATTAATCATTTATGTTTTTAAATTAATAATAGCATAATAATATAAGATCGCACTTATTGTAACCATAATCATTATACCAAGGCGCATTGCATAATTTGTAATAGTGGATACCACGGAATAATTATAAAGAGGAGGTGGCCTAAATAACTGCACTGTGATACTGAGCCTGTTCTGACGTTACCAAGGTGGGCGTGGTCTTGGTCAGTCCGTCGCCACCCCTTTTACGCACACAACGTTCGTGTTCCCATCATATTTTATTATTTTCTTAGTTATTTGATAAATAAGATGAAATGTTGTGTATCTGCTGTTTATCCTGAAAATGCTACTCGGCTAAACGTTCTGAAGCGTGCGATAATGGCGTCACATCTCATTTCTTTTTTTATACGTAATAATTACGTATAAAATACGGTACCGGACTATTTTTTTTATTGTAAATCTGTATACTATTTGAAAAAAGATAATTAATACCAAAAAAAACGATGATACCATCTACAACATTGGCAAAGTTATAAGCGTTTTAAAATGATTTGCTAGACACGGACGGCATGCATGATAAGTGACGTAACACCACCTATGTCCGCTACGCGCGACAAAGACTGAGCGATACTCCCTCCAAAAACTTTAAAAGCGTCTATGTTTTCCATTTTGTGATAAATTATTATTTTTTTTACTTTTTTGTTATTCCTATTCCTTCTTTAGAATAAAATTGATAAGAGAAATGCATCTTATTAATTAGGATCCATGTCTCTTATCATACTTTTACTTCTTGACAAAAGATGGCGTCACTTTTTATCAAATTAATTGCAAAAATCACTAAACAGAACAAATTGCGATTACTTGAAGTCTTTTTGACAAAAATATCGTATTACTCACGGTAAAAACAACTGTTTAGGTATATTATTATTTTGTGACGTAGCTAAACTAGATCGTAATCAGTACAGAGTCGGAGTGTTTACCGCTAGACAAAAAAAATATAGAAGGCGAGCGGTATAAGATATCATACGGGCCCCCTCGTCCCGCAAAATCTCACGCATCGTAATTAAGGCAAATCTCTTTACAACATTTCTTTGTATTTACTCCGTTCGTACATAAAAGTATCGGCGTGGATCTTGATCACAAACGTCACCTGCGCACTAACTGATTTTCGGTCTCTTTGGCGGAATGAAGAAGACGTGGAGCGCCGAGGCTGCAGGCGATTGGTTCGTCAGTCGATGCTCGTCGTCTAATTGGACCATTCTCTATTACGTATTGTCAATTGTCTATTGGACGGATAATGTACATGCCCGATCTGTGATCATCTTTAATGCCGGTACCTATACCTACCTACATCTCGTATATACGGAAGATGCCTGTAAAATAATTTACTAAAATATTAATCTTACCTTGCTGTTGTTGTTTCTATGTTAAATATATATAAACAACAACAGCAAGGTAAGATTAATATTTTAGTACCTATATCCGTATATCTGGTTCTGTAATATTTTCACGATACAAATAATAAAGTACCTACCTAAAATTATGCTATCGTAAACAAATAATTTTTAACCGACTTCATTCTACCCATTTTAGTGTTCCTCTAATGTTACTTGTGCTATTGAGATTAAAGTGATTTTAATGCGCTTAGCCTGCAGGGAAGTTAATCTAAAGAATTCCTACATAAAAGCATCAAACAATAAGTATCATTGTTTTGACGACACACATTATATTGTATTAAGTATTAATAAAAGGCGCGGCAGGCCCCGAAGAAGATGGCGAGATGAACTTGGACTCCTATTATTATTTATTTATTTTATTATAAAGGTACATATTAAGGTCTATAAAATAATATAATGGCCTATTTATGGCCTCAGACAGCATTAGATAGAGACGCGTGAAATGAGGGAAGGGAGGCCTTTACCCAGCAGTGGGACGCTTTTTAAGCTTAAATAAAAAACTCGAAGGATTGTTCAAAACGACTTTCTATTAATTGGGTTATATTTAACTGACATTATTGTCAAAATGTTCCTTAAGACGATTAATTACTATGAATATGTAACGGGCAACTTGATTAGCCGGGCAAAAATGTCGATCAAATTGATATTTATTATTTTGAATGGCCCATTTAATAATTTAATAAAAATCAAGGTTTGAGATAGCTTGAATTTATCACTTTGACCGGGCAGTATGAACTATGAATACTTCCCTACTTCTAGCCCAAGTATGTCGACCATTGCCTTTCCCACCAAGCACTAAGTATGCCATAATGCCATTGTCGTAAACATCTATTTAATTATAAATCAATTAAATACATAGGTTTTTCAAATAACATAATCAACCATATTTATTTTCTGACTGATCGTAGGTACCTACTACCTACCTACTGTAAATAATTAATTGTAAAAACACTGCTTCTTACAAGTTACATAAAAAAAACTTATAATGTAGACAGTTTGTATTAAATCCTTAAATGGTAAATAAGGGTGAATATACAAAAATTGGGTAACTCACTGTCACCAGTCAATAGCTACGACATCTTATTACATTTCGTTAATATTATATTTTATTTTAAAACAATTAAAAGCCCTTTAGGCGGTCACCCAATTTCAGCTATTTATTTTAAATACAAGTTTGTAAAACAATCCAAGAAATCCTCGAAACGTCAGTACTTTGGCGTGTCACAATCACAAAACCGCGTAATCAAATAGCTGTATAATAAATATTATGATTAATTTAGTAAAACTTATTATTTCACTACAATCTGTAATAATGTACATAATAATGTATATCACAACTTCCACCATGTAATAATGTCACTGTTATTTTAAAAAAAATAAGAAATTTGTCATCAGTTTCATTCGTCAGTCCGTTGTGCGTTGTTCAAATTCGAAATTCTCGGAAAATATCACCGACTCAAAATTAAATCCTTGTTAAATTTTTAATATTGGTAGAGAAGTTAACTGTAGACCGCGCCATTTGACGGCCACCATTGCTGTGCCCGTGTTAGAGTCGTAGTTACCGAGTATGTAAGTGCCGGTCCAGTCAAAAATTTCAGTGTGGTAAGTCATTATTTCCTTCCTACGTGTGTTTTATTTTGATTCATCCATAGATAACTATGATTAGTTAAAATGTTACTTGTGAATATTCGAAAATACCGAAAGAAACATTCGTTCCAATTATAACCTCTATGTCCTGTTCATACTCTCAATACTTTGGCGTCAGTCCTGTGTCATTGTACGAAATGAATAAGTGGTATTAAACTTATAAAAATTATGAACTTGTTATTCTTAATCTTGCCCGTAGTTATTATATTAATGGTGGTATTGAATAAGTTATTTATTAGCTTTCGTACATCCTATAAGATATTTTTTTTTTCATTTTTGGGTTCTTTTTATTTTTATTAAATTCAATTCTGTTACTGTATTAATAAAATTAATTTTTAATGTTACGTAAGCGATGTCCCGAGTCTCAGAACAATTTTCGTCCAAAAAAAAATGTTGTCATATGGAAGTCTCCACTTTTTGTTTCTATTCCTCAAAGTTTAGGTAATTTTGATCAGTGCTTATGTGATTTAACATTTCAAAGATATGTGGCATTATAAGATTCTAAGAAACTTGCTCAAAGTGATAATAAATTTTCGTGGCAGTCAAATTCACAAAAATCGAAATATCTCAAAATCTACTTAAAAGAGTGACTGGCCCGATTTAGAACAAAACATTCATTAGATTACCTATCATAAATACCCCAATTTATAGACATTTAACTTAAAAAGTGTAGTAAACAAAATATCCCCAAAAGTTACCCAATTTTTGTATATTCACCCATAAGAGCTAAAAAATCTTAAAACACAATAGGTATTTGAGAAAATCTAGTATGGGATACAAAAAAAATTCAGACATACTTACCTATTTAAAATTGTCCTGTAAACTAACCCCCTTACTTATAAAAACTTGTTCGCTTTTAACCACTGATTAAATATTTAACTAGCCTTGTCATTTCTATGAAAATCAATTACCTAAGAGCTATTTAAGATAAACAACAACTAATCATAGTTTATAAGTAAGGGGGTAAGTGTTTTATCAGGCAGATCTTACAAATATTGCAATGAAAGTGATATTTAATTTAAAAAAAAAAACTTACTCAAGAGCTACTACTCCTAACTTTCAAGTTTTGGTTACTAGGGTCCATTTCAATTGAATTTGTTAACTTTGTAAACAATGTCAGTATGGCCAACTGTCAAAATTTGATGAATTTGTATAGAAAGTTTGTTTACATAGTTTACAAGTTCTATTGAAATGGACCATAATTATCAAGTTTTGGTGAAGATTTGCATTGTCAGGATGAGTATGTATGCATTTGCAAAATACTGCATACAATATTTTAATTGGAAGGTCATCTTATGAGTATATTTTTTGGACCAAAGTATTATGCATGGCAAAAATCTTCATAAAAGCTCAATATTTTACATAGTAGATAATTATTCAAAAGGTGCAACATTCATCATAATCTACACAATAACAATTTTTAAGCATGTATGAAACTGCAACAAAACTGTAAATAATATCTATAGGCAGTAGGTACCATCTGCATAACACTGGGAGACTTCCTACAAAGCAAAACCTACAGAACAATCTTGTTGCTCTACATCAGTGTTTTTCAACCTGTGGGTTGCAACCCCCTGCCGACAACATAGAAATAGACAAAGTGACAGATTGTAGAAACATTTCTACCGTTTCATTCATAAAACGTAGAAATGTTTCTACAATCTGTCACTTTGTCTATTTCTATGTAGACAAAACCCGTTTCTATCGTGGTCATGCTAGGCCAGCTGGAGGGTCGCAGACTTGCGGAGGGGGTTGCGGTCGAAGCAAGTTAAAAATAAAAGCACTAGGCAAAATAAAAAACATAACCCTCCTTCTGGCGCAGTTGGATAAAAATAAAACGATTTCAGTGAGAAGACTACCGGTTTTTTTAACCCTTCCAGCGCTTTCTATGCAATAAAGAATAATCAGTGCCCGCGACTACATTGCACTGTTCAGTTGATTTCTCGATCGGAAATTTAAATAATAATGCCATCTTTCAAATCTCTTACATTGTCTTATTATGGCCCTGATGGGTCTCCAGAATTTATATACTCACAAAGGGGTCACGTAGTCAAGAAGGTTGAAAAACACTGCTCTACATAATATTATATTTATGCAATAAATAAATTATCGTTGTGAAACTCATATTTTTGCATATTAGAAACCCCACTGAATAATACAATGACATTGAAAACTCTTTCGAAAACGGATTCAGTTAGATTCCAATAAATAAACGTACCTTCTCGAAGACGCTTTCTTTGAGGATATTCTTCTTCATCAGCGCTCCGCTTCCTTGAGGTCATTTTGGAAGGCGTTCCATCAGGGAGTTCTAATGCGATCATTTCGCAATCTGTGTCAATGTGGTTGTTCTCAGGTCTTTTTAAGTCGTGATAGCCGTAGTAGCAATTTGTGGATATATGCACATTCTGACATTGGCCTATTGATTGATTGGCACCAGTAGAAATTGGGGCGGTTCGCACGGCGTCGAAATTATTTCTGGCGTCTTGCAAGTATGAACCAATGTTGCTTGCCGGCATTTTCATGTCGTATTATTTTGTGGTGGATTAGAGTTCTAATGTGAAATTACAGCGCAGAAAGCTATCTAAACCGCACTATCTGCTCACTAATACAAGTTAACAATTTTGTTCTAGTTTTGCACAATTAATGCAAGTCAGAATAAATCAAAATCAAATCAACAGCGGACAGCGCACAGAATATTACTCTAGCGAAGTAGCGACAGCGAGGGAGGAGGGACAGCGGCTGGACCAGTGTTGCCAACTTTTTTCTGCCATATCCGCTAAAAGTAACTGTTCAAACCACCAGAAAACACTAAAAGCCAGAATCATTTTAAAAAAAACTTGGGCACATACGCCAAAAAAAAAAACTTGTACCTAAGTCCGCGCGATAAATGAAAAGCTGACTGAACTAGATACCTCTGGGGAGGGGCAGGGATTCCTGAATCTAGTATTGTCTACATCATTATGTCGAAACCTTGTGACAAAAGCCCTTTTCATAACAAAAACATCGTTTATGTGTTAGCGGATAATGTTTTGCTTACCACTTATTGTTATAAACTAAACCACTAGCGAAAACCACCAGCCACTAAAAACAAAATTCCTCCGCTGAAAAAGGGGTCCGAACCACCAGTATTAGTGGAAAATCCACTAAGTTGGCAACACTGGGCTGGACTGGTTTTTTTTTTTAATTTTTTTTATTCATGACCATAGATCCAAGTCTTTCAGGAAATGTTTTTCTGTCTGAACTGTCCAAAAAAAAGTTGGCAACACTGACTTACGTTGATTGTCATAATTTATCCAAATGTCATCAATGTCATAGTTATGCACAGAACAATATTACTCTAGCGAGAAGAATATCAACTTCATAGTAAAAATGTGAGACGAATTTGCACGCCATCTAGTGGGATCCCAGTTAATCCAATGAAAAAAAATTATATGCCCACCTAGAATAGATATTATTTTATTGACAGTAAGACAATAAAATAATATCTATTCATAAAGGTGGGCATATAATACAAATTAATACATCTTGAAAAGCTGGAAATCCACAATTGACGCATTTTCCTATGTTTTACTTTGATTAATTGCGAAACAACTCTCGTTCTCACAAAGAAATCTCGAAAGAATCACTATCTCACTCAACACAACACTTTTTCACCGCAACGGCGTAACAGTATGCCGACTCAACGTTATGATGGAAAAATCAGAAACAGTTTATCGTTTTAAAGCACAACAATTAAACAGAAACAAGAAAAAACGACCAACCATAACAGCAGACATTTATTATATGGTGTTGCCAGAGTAAACTACCAGAGTCCATTTTTTAAATTCAAATTTATTTCTAAAGATATAATTATTTGTCCAAATTTCGTTTAGAGTTCATAATTTTAATTATATAACCGTAAAAAAAATAGGTGTTAGTTAATAAGCTACATTTTAAATTAATTAATCATGTTTAGGTCATAATTTGTTCCACGATATTTCATTTTATTTTACTTGGTAACATTTCATTGTAATCAGCCTGTTAGACAGAGTCATCGATATCGCTATTCTTATCATGAACTGGAACCCACCTTGTGTCCAAAGTCACCCATACACAGTTGACCGAGCCTGTAGTTATGTCATTGTCATGTCATCTGATGTCATCTGTCTGTACGAGTTAGAACTAGAACGAGTCCTAATTATATCAAAATAAAATAATTATGTGTAACGTTAATTTTAGTAGATAAGCGACAATCTTACGTACACTTTAAGTATAATGTATATTTAAACACAACATTAGGGGTTATAGTTTCTTTATTATTCATGTGACATATTCCATTCAAGGTTGGACTTTTCTATCGAACTATCATGTTGCCTTCGGTAGCCGCTAAGTGTTTCTACAGAAATCTAAGTAGACATTCTATAGAAATAAAGTATTTGCATTCATTATGTTTTGGTGCACCCAGAATCTTACGACAAGACATTTTTCACGAAGGCAAGGAACTATGGAGATATGTGCACACTTCAGCCTACCTGTTGGACAAACCCAAATCCAAAAATGCCCTTCAGACGGAAAAATCGCCAGCTACCAATGATAATGCCAATAAAATAATAAAACAGAGTGTAACTGGAGACATCATAGTTAAAACTGAAACTGATGCCAACAAAATTGTAACTAAGGTTACAATTGAGAAAACGAAACCACCAGATAAACCAGAAGATGTACCTCAACCAAAACCAGGTTACTTTTTTATTTCATTTAATTAAAGTGAATATTTGTGATAATTTAAATTTAATGTTATATTTTTATGTAACATACCTACATCCTAGGCACAAAATAGGATCCTCATTCCAACATTGATGATGCTACAAACAATTACGTTAAATAAGTTAGTGTTCTCTTCTTATAAAAAAGTCCAGAAGCAAGTAAATCTAAAAGAGAGATTACATAATCTATTTTTAATGCTGAAATTATTTATGTACATATTATGTACTTACATTTTTAATTTATTTCAAGTATTTTCACATTACCTTTAAATCAAAAAAATATAAAAACCAAGCAACTATAGTTTGATTTTGAATGAGTGCTTAAGGGTGCTCTCGGAATTTTGTCTCCTCTCTCGCTCGCACAGAACCATTTTTAAGAATGTTGAATGAAAAGATGCATTTTTGAAAAATGAGATCTGACAGTGAAATTCAGAATAATATTAATTTTACAGGTAAATAATTAAAACACATTGCTACTGTGATATCTAATAAATAAACTTAAAAACAATGATTTGTTTTTGGGGTTTGTATAACTTGTGATTGAGTTTTTAGTAATTAAATTTGAGTTTATAATAATTATTATAAATTAATATCATTTTGTAGTTTGCTATCAGATTACATTTTTCAAAAATGCATCTTTTCATTTAATATTCTTAAAATATATGGTTCTGTGCGAGCGAGAGAGGTGCCGAATGCGAGAGCCCTCTTAATGTGGGTATAGATGTAAAAAAAATATATTTTAATATTTCCAGTAAAAAAAAGACTACTCATTGACTTTTCTGCATCTTACACGGAGCGTAACTTTATAACACCTATGAGAGCTATGACAGAATATTTACTAAAGCAATCTGATTTGGAGTCATTGCCAAAAGTTCTTAGAAGGTCACCATATGAATCGGAACCACCAATAACTGTTTATTATCGCAAGGATGTGGAAGCAAAAGCATTTGAGGTATGTCCATAATAACTTGCAAGGATTAAAAGTATAAAAATAAACTTAGGATATTTACTTTTCATATTATGATTTACCTATGTATTTTGCAATTGGGGTTTGCAAACCTGTTTATGTTGCTACTTTAATGAAAACATTTTCATAAATCTTTAGTTTTATAAAATTATAATGACAACTCATTAATAAAAGAAAGTAAAACAAAGACAAAAATGTTAAAAATAAACCTAAAAAATATTTTCATGCAGCATAACCACACGAGTGTTAATAGAGGCGACTTTACCAATACCTATAGCAATGTATAATATAATATTTTTTTATTATTATAATCATTTTGTTAAAATTTAAACCCTTATAAGGTATGGGGATCAAAAGAAGCACTTGAAAAGGAACTATTAAGAAGAGAATTAGATAGAAGAAGATATGAACAAGGCAAGTTTAATGAATGCTTTTTATTCTTTGCATACAATAAGATTCTTAAAAAAAACTCTATAGGTTCCCCGAAACGGTCAATTGCAAATCTATAAAAGGTTTTTTCTGCAGATGTGTTTACTGTAAAAAGGCGGCTAAGAAATTATAGAAGAGAAATGAGCCACAAACGTCTTAAACATGGAGTGGAAGAGTTAGGATTAAGAACTAGATCTGGAAGGGTTGTACTTACAGCTGTGGGAATGTAAGTTCGGGATTAAAAATTATACAAAAATAACTTCAAAATGTTCCACATAGATGATGATGTGTTTATTTTCAGAAATGGCTGTAACTTTCTTTTCAAGCTCTGTGCTTGGTTTTATACTGGGTCACACAGTTTATTCTCTGAATGCATCCATTCTCTTGCGGATACTGTGAATCAGCTGATCCTTGCATATGGAATACATAAATCTGTTCAAGTATGTTGCATATTTCTATACTTATTATTAAATAGAAATAATAATTTCAAATTAATATTGAATAATACTGTATACTTACTAAATAGGCGTACTTTATCATTGTTTCAGATGGCAGATCCAGCACATCCGTATGGCTATACAAACATGAGATATGTGTCTTCCCTAATATCCGGTGTTGGGATATTTTGTGTAGGATGTGGCTTATCTTTCTACCATGGAGTTACCGGTATCTTAGACCCTCAACCTCTCCATGATTTTTACTGGGTGAGTAAGATATTTTTATACCTAGAAAAACTTTTGTTCTGTCCTATCTTTTTTCTGAAATACAATTTAATTTCAGGCTTATTTCGTTCTTGGTGGCGCAGTCGTGTCAGAAGGCGCTACCTTAATGGTAGCTTTAAATGCTATTAGAAAAGGCGCTAAAGAGGCCAACACATCATTATATGAATACAGTAAGCATTTTGAATTCAATAGCCTTGCTTTTTCTTTTTGTTGGTGGCCTGTTGGCAAAGTGTTGGTATACTGTACATGAATATAATTGTGTTGATCATTCATAGTATGTATGTCATCTATACTTCTATACTAATTTAATAAGCTGATGAGTTTGTTTGTTTGTTTGGACGCGCTAATCTCTGAAAGTACCAGTTGGATTACAAAATTATTTTTGAATTTGATAGCACAATTTTTGAGGAAGGATATCATAGTCTATTTAACCTCACGCTACGAGCCTTAGGAGCCAAGCAAAGAGAACGCTAAGTGAAAACGAAGTAATAGCGCGTGCGGGTAAATAGTTCGATTTCTTTTTAACTAAACGGCGGGGAAACCGCGGGCCACAGCTATAGTTAGTGTCAATCCATTTTAATAAAAAGGTAAACAAACCCAATTTCGGTAAAATTGTCCCACAATCACTTACTAAATGGAATTATAGTAACACATTAATCCGTATTTTGAAGGTTTCAGCTTGACACTTCACCACTTTTTCCTACAATATTCGTTTGATTAACAATAAAAAATTGTATTTGAAAAATCGAGGAAAAATCTTAGACGAAAAGTGAGGTTAGTTAACAGATAAAAAATCATACTTTCATACTTTGTCTATGGTCCTGAGTGATGTTCGAAAAAATAGTTCAGTTTATTCAATTAAATTCGATTACAAATCGAAATTTGTTCACTAAAACTCCGTACAGACCATAATTTTCTTATCCTATTTATTGAAATATCACCACTCAGTATCGAATTTAACTCATGTTTTAATAGTAAATAACGAAATTCCAAAAGAAGCGCTTCTAACTCATTCAATTAATAAAATTGAATCATTCAATTTATTATTTAATTGATTTGTAATAGGCTATTTGCCTCATTTTGGGAAATGGTTTATATTAATCTTCATTATATTATAAGCACACTACATTGATATTTCAGGGAGATCTACTGTCTTTATCGATAAAAATCAGTGATAAAGTATAAATTTCCAAAACCGCTCCAAAAACGCTGTTTCTGACGGAAGTGACGTAACACGCTAGTAAACGAGCTTTGTCAACAAGACAGACGGTGCAGCTGAAATTAATTTCATCAATTATTTTTTATTGGCTATAATGGCGTATAAATGGTGTGTAGTTCCACAATGTACAAATACGTCTTTAAGCCGTCCATCATGATTCATGACACAAAAGAATTTATAGGTAATGTTTCTGAGTTTTTATCAACATAACCTAAAATGAGATTTCACAAAACTTCTGAATGATTATACAAAATATTTGTAAATAAATAGGTAGGTACTTACACTGCTGTTTTTACATTTTTAAGTTCCGCGTAATAATCAGCGTTATTCTTAAAGAAAAGTGCAACCATAAATGCGTCTATCTTAGGTAGGTTGTATCAGCTGCACAAAATTTTACTCCATTTTGAGATTCGATATGAATATTTATGCCACTAGATAGAAGATTTCTATGAAAACAGCTTCAGAAATAGCTCTAAGATCAAATATAGCACCCAGAAAACATAAAACGCAAACTGCAACCTGTCAAAGCCGTGCTTACTCCAGTGTTGCCAAGTTAGATTTTCATTTTACCCCAATGCCTGATTAATTTTACTCTAAAATCATAACTATTTATACAAAAATACCTGGCTAAAGTTTTCGTTTTAGATATACAATAAAACAAATTCTTTCTTAATCAATGGTCATGTTTCACAATAAAAATATGCTGAATTTGTTTGTTTAACTCAAATTCAATTCAAATACTTAGGTACCTGCATGTATTGCTTACCAAAAAGCCCATAAACTTTAGTAATCATAACAACAATACGAAATCTAACCATAAAATTTTGCCGGCGCTGACTTTGGAAAAAAAAGCGGGAAAGGGAGTTGGCAATTTGGCATAATTAAAAAAACATTTCATGTTTTATTTGAGTAACATACCTAATTAGGGTCCAAGAGCGAGCGAAGCGAGATCGGGAACTTGGACACCCCGACACGGACAGGTTAGGTTCGAAGAGGTTGACGGGGGCTTCAGTGAGCGAGCGAACGAAGCCCCCGTCAACCCCTTCGTGTTAGGTTACTTTTAACCTTGCAGACTGAAATAGGAGCTCCGCGTACCGGGGCTCCGTCGACCACCTCCATCCCCCTTGTAAAAGTTGTATTTTGTTCTACATTGGCACTGTAATTTAAAAGTCAGTCTAAGGTATTTAATTCAACTTAAAAGACGGCAACATTAATCTGCTTCTACGGTAGTTTGCAATTATTTTCGTCTGGTATCACTGCCACTCCAAGGCTACTCCGGTTCCTAACGGCATTATTTTTGGGAGCCTAGTCGACGCCGGCTGCGGAGGCGCTCCCTAAAATTTTACCCTCAAATTTACCCTAAACAATTCTTTACCCTAAAAATAAGTTGGCAACACTGGCTTACTAGCGTGTGGCGTCACCAGAGTGCAACAGGCCGTTCTTGTCACAGCTAAAATAACAAAAAATATTACATTTTATTTTCGTGTGATTTGCAAAAAATATACATATTTTAGTTGAAAATCAAGTGAAATAAGTTTATTTACGCTATGAACTGATAGGATGACCACAATCTGTAGCATATTTTCAATGTTGGCAAGAACCCTATTAGCACTACAATTGGACGTCACTAAACTGCTGTAGATACCTGTTTGTTTACCTTTTTATTAAAATGGATTGACACAAACTATAGTGTATATTATGTTGATATGTAGTTTCTGGTCAGTAAACCTACTAATTAGCGATTGAAAGATTGAAAAATAAAAACCACAAATGAAATCACTTAACATGAGATTTAAGAACACATTTTTAACGTTTATATATTTTATATACTTCCCGAACCTGATGGCATAGGGTAACCCTTATAAACTTAATTTGCTAAGATTTCTAGCTCAGTTATTATTTTATATTCCAGTAATGCGTAGCTCGGATCCGTCAGTAAATGTGGTACTGTTGGAAGATACTGCAGCTGTAGCTGGCGTGATTTTAGCCGCGGGTTGTATGGCTTTATCACAGTACACAGGCAACCCATTATATGATGCTGTTGGTTGTATACTAGTAGGAACCTTACTTGGTGGAGTCGCGTCCTTTATTATTCTTACGAACGTGGGGGCTCTGGTTGGCAGGTAATTATTGATAATGTCGGATTAAAGCATAGTGTATCTTATTAAATTCTTAAAATCTGTTTTATTTAATTTCAACAGATCAATACCGCAAGAGCAGTTGGACCAAATAAACAGTGTTTTGGAACGAGATTTTATGATAAGAGCTATTCATGACGTCAAGGGCATAGATATAGGCAGTAATCTAATAAGATATAAGGTAAATACTTCTGCCTGTGTCAGTTGTTTTTGGGAATCTCTTATATATATTTAATAACATTAAATAAGCATAATAACATGGCTTTAACATGTTTAAAATTCGCAAAAATATACATTTCTAAATATACTTCTTTTTTGCATTTTATGATGTCAAGAACAAATTTTTACTAAGTGATCTTTTACATTCTAGGCAGAAGTTGATTTTGACGGCAGAGCTCTAACGCGGTCGTACTTGGAAAAACACGATTTGAACATTTTAATGGAGGTGAGGGTTTGATCTTGATAAATGCTATTTTTAAATTCTACTATGGAGAATACTGAATAATGCCTCATGAATATTTTATATTTACATAATTATTATTTATCGAAAACTATCTTCAGTGACATGTATCGTGTCTGTTTATTATAAATAAAGCTTTTATTCCGGCGGGTGCGCGGGCATTCCAGCGGATGCGCGAGCATTCCGGAAGAATAAGAACTTTATTTACTCTAGAGATACTTCAATTTCCTCTACCGCATTGTAAAATTTCCGTCCGGTGTAAATCGTTCCTTACTTAGCCAGGCCGCCGACCGAGCAGCATACATGCTTTAGGCAGATTGCTGCCTAAAGCATGTATGCTGCCCGGTCGGCGGAAATGAAATTAGGTAAATGTATGGGAGCATTAATTGTAATGCGCCCATACATTTACCTAATTTCATTTATACGCACATAATGTATGGGCGCATCAATTGTTGCCTAAAGCATTTGCCGTATGCTGCTCTGGTGTGCGGCCTGCCTGACACTGCAGTTCGGGTTTCCGTTTAAGTAGGTACAGTATTTTTATTCCGGATAAGTTGTAATTATGGTTGTAATTATGTATGGACTATGCGATTGTTTCAGGACATGAAAAAGGTAGAAACTATTGATGATGTAGAAGCATTCTTATTGAAACACGGCGAAAACATTGTAGATATGTTAGGTGGAGAGATTGACAGAATAGAATTAAAACTACGGGTAAGGAAATCTGTTCCGGTAGTTATCAAATATCTATTGCATTTTCAACTACCTTCTCACACTAATTTTATTTTATTTTCAGAAAAAGTTTCCGCAAGTTCGGCACTGTGATTTAGAAATACTTTAAAATGTAATTATGAAGATAATGTTATTGCTTATAAGAGCTGCAAACTAGTCAAATAGTTACAGACCCCGCAAAAAGAGGTCGATATTAGTGGAAGGGGGCTTAAATCAAATTGTTCAAAAGCTGCACAGACAGGTTAAATAGCGTGTGCATTATTCACACAAATTCAATAGACAGTAACATTACTGAATAAAAACAATGTTTAGAAAAAATCAACAAAAATCCAGTAACTTTTGAGATAGATCATAATCGTAGGAGTAATAAATAACGGCTTTGCTACCTTGTACAGCTTAACTTTTAGTAACCTTTATTACTATTGATTTATGGAGCATTGGTGCTAAATGGTAATCAATATACTCTGTATAGGTATATAATATTGTTGAATACACTATTACTGTGACTTCAAGATTTATATCTAAATCGTGTATTACTGTTGGCAGCATTTGATATATAAGACTAAAATTGGTATCTGGTAAATTAGGTATTGAGTAGTAATGCTGGCAATGCACCTGGCACCTCTTTACCTACTGTCACACGGTCTGCGGCACATTCTAGTACACTTTACTCGTCTCTATATATAGCGGTAGGCGTATTCCTTGCACGCCCTCAAATATTTAATTGCTTTCAGGAAGCTAGTTTCATAAAAACGTCCGGCAATACTGAATCGGTCAGTGCTTAATATATTTTTTTATAAGTTCTACGAATACTACGATGGTGACGAGCTGCAGGCCTCCGGCCCGCTTGATGGTAAGCAGTTACCGTAGCCTATGAAACGCACCACCGAGTACCTACCATTTATGTGCGTTGCTGACTCTTTAAAATGAGAATGCTTTAAAAGAGACGGCTTAGTGGACAAGCAGCTCCCCCGCTGTCAACCTAGCGCATTCTCAGGAGCTCTGGTTATTTAGCTGTGGTATTCTATAAGGTGGAGGTACTACCCAAGTTGGGTTGCTCTTCAATTCTTATAATAAAACAAGTTTAAACGGATTAAATCGCGTAAATTACAGATTTTTACAGAGTTTTTTTCTCTTCAATTCTTGTCCATTTATGGTATTTTAGGCGCGTACGGACACGCACATGTAGGTACTGGACGCAACAAGGCGCCCCGAGTATCGAGACTAGCGTGTAGAAACGCACAACTGTGGACGGAATGTCTCGGGCTTGGCTTTTATTATATCGGCTACGCGCGTAATACCTACGCTTTACTCGGACGACATTGTGCTGGTGCAATGCTATTAATGTTTATAAGTAAAATAAACTTAGGCTGCTAACTGCATAATAATACGGTAGTGGACTACTATTAAAAAAGTACAAATAAATTATTTTATTCCAAAGAAGGAATAGAATAACAAAAAAGTAAAAAAATAAAAATAATTTATCACAAAATGGAAAACATAGACGCTTTTAAAGTTTTTGGAGGACATAGGTGGTGTTACGTCACTTATCATGCGTGCCGTCCCGCGTCCGTGTCTAGCAAATCATTTTAAAACGCTTATAACTTTGCCAATTTTGTAGATGTTTCATCGTTTTTTTTGTGTTAATTATCTTTTTTCAAATAGTTTACAGATTCACAATAAAAAATAATAGTCCGGTACCGTATTTGCATATTTTGTGAACTTAAAAAAACATTTTTAACAAATTTTATCTAGATTGGAAGACATTCCAGGAATCAATCGCTCCTAATAAACTCGTAGGCGTAGTCTTTCTCCACTTTTATTGTAACAGTGTGCCTTGATTTTCATTAGTCTCAATTAGTTTCCTGATTAATATTGTTGTATTTCTCTGTGATTTAGGAATGTATTTTATGTATGTAATCTATAGTTGTATAACTACTGCATAGGCGTAAAAGTAATTTGTAAGCCTCGTATGTTCTGTCTTTGTGTAAATAAACTGTTATATTTTATTTGATGTGTAAGTTATTGAATAATCTATAGTATGTAAATTCTTAATACGAATTAAAATGACTGCCTCGATAGTTAGTTTACCAGCCCCGGATCTAGGGGGTAGACGGGGCGGTAATGTATTTGTCTACCAAGCGTATTAATCGCAAAAGAGCAGCGCTAGACCGGTCGTTGTGGCGTTCTTTGGGACAGGCCTATGTCCATCAGCAGCAAAGGCGTGTTATGGCTGAAGTGATGATGATAAAGGTCAAAATATTGTCGGGCGGGGGCGGCATTTTTCAGTTTTTGCCCCGCCTCGAAATAATTGACGATGCTAGAACCAGAGTGATCTAAGTGACATTTTTGGCAAAAATAGTTTTTTTTACACAATTGCATGGAAAAATCATAATTCTTTCATGCCATACTGATCTAAGTGTTTTTGCCAAAAATGTCACTTAGATCACTCTGGTTCTAGCATCGTCAATTCAAGATCCGGGGCCGAGTCTAGCTAGTGGTCGCAAGCGGCTGAGCGTGAGGTCCTGGGTTCGATCCCAGGGTAGGGCTAAGTGTGAATGGTATTTTGGACTATGAATGTCAAAGTTGTAATCATTTATCTATACTAATAGTAATATAAATGCAAATGTTTGTTACTCAATCACGCCAGAACGGCTGAACGCATCTGCTGCCCTAGACAAGTTACTTTTCTGTAGCGTTAACGTCAAAAGCTACGGATAAAATGTATGGCGATGACATTACCTGCGGAAAAGTCACGTGACTCACAAATGTCATTTCCATACATTTTATCCGTAGCGTTTGACGCTAACGCTACAGAAAAGTAACTTGTCTAGGGCCTCTGGATGATATTGGCACACACGTAGATTATAGTCTGGAATAGCACGTAGGCTACTTTTAATCCTGAAAAACGCGGGCGAAGCCGCGTGCGGAAGCATGTTATTAATAAAAAAAAAAACTTAATTTATGTATACTTTATTTAGTATAAAATATAACAATTCCATTGTAACTTACATGCTTGATATTTTGTCACGATAATAAAATGACGTTAGGCAAATTAAAAGACTCGTATTATTATGGACAGCCATTGAAATTCGTAGTAGCTAATCATTATGACGGAAACTAATTACTCTAATAAATTAGATATACAAACAATTTGAACATAATATGTTCAAATTGTTTTATATATTATATAAAATCAAGCTTATCGTAACTTAGAATTTAGATATCAACTTTTGATCAAATTAATCACATTGTTAGTTTGAAGCTGAGCTGTTAATCTTTCTTTTTAACCGACTTCAAAAAAGGAGGTTCTGTATTCGTCCCGTATGTATGTATGTGCGTGATTTTTTTTATAATGGACTGTCGCGTTGGTTCAAAGTGGACTTTCGTGGTTCGCGGCCGATGCGTCTGACGCATGCGGCTTACGGCTTGCGGAATGTATGGCGCCCCTTTCGAGGCTAGCGACTGACGCATGCGGCTGACGGCCTTAGGATGGCTGCACGCCGCGCGAAGACGTTTGTTAGAGATAGTAATGTTTTATTTTCTTCGCAAGATGATGAATATTTAATTAATTTAGTTGCCCAGAACCCTTTCTTATATGATTTAAATTTACCGGGGTACAAAAAATATTTTAAGCGCGATATAGCGTGGGAATTAGCGTAAAATAATAATAAAATATTAATAACAGTCCAACAAAGCCATTTTTTTTTATTTTACTGACGAATCACGACACCACTGGAAGTGACGAACGAACAACACTGACTGCACGGCGCGCGACTGACGCGTACCACGAAAGCCGGGTGTGTCGTCGGCCGCACGCGTCTGTCGCATCGGCTGCTAGCCTCGGAAGTCCACCTTTAGAGGTCGCAAGAGCGACTACTGAGCGCGGGATCCCCGGATCGGGTAGTGTTATTAGGAATTCTCACTCACAGCCCGGAGTCTGGATTTATGTTCGGTACTTACCAGTGGCGTGCCTACAGGGCAAGCCCGAGGGTATTTCGCGTATTTTCATGATTGCGTGTTTTTTGTACGTTACTTACATTCATGAAAAATTTAGAGATATACCCTCGGACTTGCCCGTAGGCACGCCACTTGCATGGCAATATGCTCGCCCCCAATTACATGGAACTTGAGACATAACTGGCGAAATGTGGGTGTGCTAGATATTACACATTTTTGTCTAATTTGTTAATTGCCTTCGGGGAATACGGGTGTGATGTTACGTTTAAATGTTTTTATAATGGGTATTCAGAGTCTAAGAAGCAAAGTTGATAAGTTTAAAAAGGTAACAATTTAGTGGGCAATGATTTTGAATTAAACATGAAGAGAGTAAAGCCGTGTCTCCTGCGCCCTGTTTTCGTGTTCGTGAGACACATCGAACAGTGAACAGTGAACGATAAAGGGGCGTGGTCTACGTGTACTTTCTCGTTCACTGTTCACTGTTCGATGTTCGTCGAACACGAAAACAGGTCGCAGGAGACGCGCCTTAAGGCTCTCTAGGTTACATTCACTAAAATCTAAATAATAAATCAATAGAAGTCGCAAAGGCGCGTCATCTTATCGCCGCTTTCGGGCAAATATGTAAGGGAGGTGGTGTCTTACACGACACCACTGCATCGAAAGCGCGCGTTAAAAATGTGACGTATGTGAATGGAATTAAGTTTAATTTTGAATTGCATTGGATGCTATGACATTGACTACGAACATTAAATGTAGTAGATGACATTTCTATTGATTTATTATTAAGATTTCTGTGGTTATATCAAAACTATTTCAATAAGGTAATATTCTAAGGTACGATTTACATCGACCGGCGTGCGGCGGAATGCTCAGGCATCCGCCGGGATAAGAATTTTGTTTGCTGTTGCGGCACTTCAATTTCGGTCGGTGTAAATCATACCTAAAAGTTAATGTACTATTTCTTGTAGCAACATTGTCATAATTTATCATGAATGATTAATTTGAGCCAGGTTACACCTAGGTGTTATACTGTCGGTCTGTGTGTTATACTGTAAAAATATAAATGCACGTGTGGAATCTAAGGGCTTATTGAAGCCAATTATCTCAGCTTTACAAAATAGCATTAATTTATTGGCAGCTAGAAACAGTTTAATAGAAAATTATGTTCCAAGACATTAATTTGAAACATTAAAATACGATTGAGCTCTTAAATAGCAGGTTTTGTTTGTGGTAAACAGAGATTATAGTGAGCAGTTTTATTCCAGAAGTCTGAATTCTTCCAGCCGCACCACCCCTTACTGATAACAGTGGACAAATCGTCTGGGCCCGTGTAGTGGGGGTCTAAGATTAGATAGCGTATTTCATTAGATGCCGAGTTGAATTCCACCCCCAAAATTGTGTGCGCCAGTACTCCGCCACCTACAAACATAAAAGTACTATGAGCATGTAAGCGGACTGCAGTTTCAGAACTGATTGATTACTAATTAACTAAAAAAAATGCGAAAATTGCGCCTCCGAAATGACTTATCCGTTTCGTTGAAAATAGAGGAATAAGAGGTGACTATGGGATTACTAGATGGGCTGATAAATAATTTACGATAGTAATACTAATAATAATAACATACTTACCAATCATAATTGGACTTCCATGTGTCTGGAAGTGATGAACTAGATCATGAGCATAACTCTGTAATTCAGCTCCAGTATTAGCAAATATAATCCTTGATTGAACACCTAATAGTGTTTCTAAACAAAACATAACTTCAGTGGAACCTATCCATTGCTTTGAACCTAAAAACGAAGTCTGTTTATCACCAATATTAACAAGGCACTGTTGGATATCTCTGTGAGTTGGTATATCAATGGTTGTGTATCCTTGGTACCTGAAAATAAAACAAATGTTTTTTAACATAATCACTACATAGTATGTACATAGTCGCTTCCCGCTGTCTGTCCCTATGTATGCTTAGATCCTTAAATCTACCCAACGGATTTTGATGCGGTTTTTTTAATAGATAGAGTGATTCAAGAGGAAGGTTTTTATATGTATAATACATCCCGAAAAACGCGGGGCAAGCCGCGGGCGGAAGCTAGTAAAAAATAAATAATAGTATTTTTACTATTTTTATAAGAGGTCAAATAAAAACTCACCTAAACCACGAAAATATAGTTTGCATCGAGCGGTAGGCGCAACCCCAACCATCATCATTAAAGTTGTCCTGCATGTAATGATGGTATGTATACCGCCCTCGGACTAGTGCCACAGTGACGTCAGCCTTTGATGGCTGTTGTGATATAGCTTCGTGAGGATTCACTAAACGTCCACCACTTTTATCAGAGTATGCATTACCTCTACGGAATACAGGTCTATTC
Source organism: Thalpophila matura (assembly GCA_948465475.1). Lineage (NCBI taxonomy): Eukaryota > Metazoa > Arthropoda > Insecta > Lepidoptera > Noctuidae > Thalpophila > Thalpophila matura. Next base: position 10,363,502 of record OX419183.1, read on the forward strand.
TGGACTATACCTAACTGTTCATGCAGCAAACGCCGTTCTTTTTCTGCAAATATTTAAAAGGATTTTGCAGAATTATATAATGATCGATGTATATGTCGCAGGCAATTTGAATGATTCCGCCGAATACATACGGCGTCGTCTGTTTATAAACGCTTGCAGTTATGCAATATGCCGAAGGCAAAATGATAACTATAATTTCGTCGTTGGTTGTAGTTTTAGGGTGACCATGATAAAACACAGTTTGGACAAATCAGACTTTATTTCAGTAATCAGGTGCTATTACGTACTTGTAAACGAGAATAAATTGTGACAAGTGACAGAACCGCATTGGCCAACCCCGACTCCACGTGGTCTTGTCTGCCCTACACTAGAGTGTTTTTATAAACCCGGAGGCGCGGAGGGAAAGCAGCCCTCTCCCGCCGTAACAAAGTGTAGGCACCCGTGCGAGCCAGAGCGGTTGAGGCTGGTCGCCGAAGGCGATCAAAAAGCCGAAGCTGCGAAGGTGAGCCCGGGTGCCTGCGATTTATACGGTTAAGGGCGGAGGGGCTGCGCTTCCCGCAGCGCCGGAGACGTGTAAAAACCAACTGGATACTAAAAAATTCAAAGTGAATATCTAAAATTTTATTTGAGACCCAGATTTTATGGTTACCTTAGCATTTTTTAACCTCAAAAACCTAAATACTTCAATTTGCCGCGGCATTATGTAAGCGGCGTTTAAATTGTCTATGAAATGTAGTGGCATACTACAAAGTGACACGGCAATATACATTTTTCCTTCGGCATAATGCGAACGAGCGAGCGTTTTTTAACTGACGACGCCATATAAATATTATGTAAACGGCGGAATCGAACAAATTGCCTGCGACATATACATTGTAAATAGTATTGCTATAATTTGTTATATCAAAACTTACCCATACTTTCATCTGGAATGGCCTTAGGTACTACTCTTGTAATGAAATGACCTAGTTCTTGTGGCAGGAAATGGAAAGTTTCAGGTAAACGTAGCCCTGCACCATCTCCAATACCTTCTTGCCCTGAAATGTAGGTTAATTTTCAGTTACATAGAAAATTACTAATTTTAGCAATATACAGTTAATTGATTAAAATATTACAAACCTAGTTGTTCTAGTAGGACACTTTCTAGTAATCTGAGTGACCTGCAGGCAGCCTCCACAAGAACCGTGTAAAGTTCCAGTAACTTCGTGTTGCGATGTATCATTGCCAATGTATCTATTCTCAAAGGCATACTGATGCAAAAGGCAGCTGAAATATGATAAAATTCCTAATTTAGATTTATTGTTTTTTTTTTTAATAAAACGTTGCCACACACTAGAATTTCTCCTGTGTCGTGGGTGCGTTTACAAACACAAATGTCACATACAAAAACACGTCAGACTCGGAGTCGGAACAAATATTTGCTCCGTGCGGGAATGTAACCCGCGGCACGTCGCGCAGGAGCCAATCGCTCAGCCACTACGACAAATGTGCCGCCTTGCCGCCTATTAATTTATATTTATATTTGTGCACATTTAACAGCTGCATATTTATAAATTGCTTTTAGTATTCTTCAGCCAAGTTTTAATTTATACGTAACATTAAGCTAGATCTCCAAAATTATAAAATAATATTTTTATCCTAAAAAAATACACAACTGAAAACCTTTTTAAGACCTTACGTTTTCTTTGAGTTGTCATCATTTTAACTGCAGTCTTTACGAGTTTATCTGATAACATATCCTTTGTTGTTTTCAATACAAGATTTATAGGTACTATTTCCTGAAAGCAAATAAAAATAACATAAGAAAACCTAATACACATACAGGCAGTCACTGTTGCGTTTATAATATTATTATTAGTTTAGATGTCAATGATACTTACTACACTATTTGTATTATGTTTCCTTTTCTTAGGCTGTTCTGGACTCATAGAGTCAAGAAGTTCTCCTATGGTTGCCTCTGTGCTAGTACCAGTTAGCCCCACATCTGATGCAACACCAAACAAGTACACTGATGTCCCGTCGACATGGAATGACACTTGACCAGAAGCAATCTGTACCAATGATGAATTTTATTATTAAGATATATACAGGTTGTCCCACAGGCCACGGCTATGCCACATAGAGGGGAGCCTTGCCTCTGTGTTTATTTACTGTGTAGTTATTTAATAGCCTTTATTTAGATGATACCTACATTTGTTATTTAAATACTTTGAAATAATTTGTATCACACAATGACACAATCATAACTAATTTAAAGATCACAAAAATGAATATGCCTGTAGTTACTGAAAGCTTATCAAAAATAATCTGATGTTTACTAATATTGGCTATTGTTATTAAGTTCAACCAATCACAACAGCCAGCATGAAAGTAAAATAGCTTTTATGAATTTTCAGGATATGTAGGTACCTAAAGTCACACCTTTTTCATTGCAAACAATTTATAATAACTTGATAATATCATAAACAAACAAAAGACTTTTACCTTTTTCCTCTTGTTCTGTAGGATATTTTTGACTCCAGATATTGTTGCCTCACAGCTTAGTGGTAATATTGTATTCAAGCGCACATGAAGAAACTGCTTCCACATATCATCTGTGCTCAACACTTCATATTTGGTTTCTTCAAATTTGTCATGGACCAGAAAATGGGTTTTCATTTCTTTCTTTTCATTGACTATCATCACCAGAGGATTGTCTGTTATATCGACATCCTGAAAAAACATATACATAGAAAAAGTTACAGTATTTATAAAAAAAAAACCTGCAAGCGCGTGTCGGACTATGCACAGATCTATGAGGTTAAGCTGCACTTGACCGAGGCGCACATGACACATTTTATTATTATTACATTTAAGTGTTGCGATCGCTTGCATGCACTCTGAGCTTGGAAATAGTAGTCTGCCAGTTTGAATAACGATTTTCAAATTCTAAAGCTTTGAGCTCAAGTTTTTTGGTCTGATTCATATACCTAGATATAGTGCTTATAGATCACAGAGAAAACAGATGGGAATGACAAGGCAATGATTACCTGTAATATTTCTTTCATTGTATTTCCAGTAGTCAAAGTTTCGCCGAACCTCACGACTCCGCATAGTTCTATCTCGGTAGGAAGGTTCAGCAACAACTGCCTATATGTGTTCTTCTCATTTTCAAATAATTCTAAGCTGAGTCCAACCACGAGCAATGTGCCATCGTACATGAGGCCGTACAGACATCCTGTACTTTCATTTGTGTCTATATTAGACAGCCTCTAAAAACAACAATTATCAACGTAAATATTAAAACATTTGATAAAACATAAAACTAGAAATAACAACTCAAATGATGACTTGAGATGAGAGATGATGACGTATGTAATTAAACAATATTTATATACAATTTTACAGCAAACGTACGAATTTAAAAGAAAGTTAACTACATTATTTATATTATTGGCCGTAATTCGAGACTTTACAAGTCGATGTTTTAATAAAATAAAATAGTTTACCTCAATGACACAATTTGATATTTTGAGACGTGGTGACATTTTACATGAATATTACCAGCTGAGAAATCGTAACGTCAATGTCAATATGTCAACCTAATCTTAATAATTCATAGTTGCAAAAGCGCGGGAAATTCGTATCGATTGGGCGCCTTTTTTAAAACAAATTTTCAAATAATTAGTTTATTCCTTCACAAGTTCATTTGCTTGCTTTTCTCATGATGGGGAAGAAAGGGCATCCAAAGAAAAGAAAAAAAGAAGATGTTTCGTCTTCTGCTCCACCATTGCTGTCCTCTGAAGACGACGGTGGAGCCTCAAGCTCTTCAGAGGAATCAGTACCAATTGAAAAGGATAAGTATCGGGAATTCAGGATTCCTGACTACATTTAGGTCATACCCTGAAAGCGGAGGCAATTTTGAATATGTCGTATTTTTTGAAAGTATTGACTTAGTCCCGATCGGTGATAGAGACATGATGTCCCTTTCAACCAGCATAAAAAAATACAACAAGGGAGTAAAACAATTATTGCGCATGAATCGTTATAAAATTGGTGTTATTTTTGAACGTCCTGGTTTAGCCAATGCAGCGTTATTGAATCGTAAGTTTTTGGATAGTTATAAATTGAAAGCCAGTATTCCTGCAACTGCTACGGAAAATACAGGTGTTATTATGCATGTTCCAATTGACCTGAGCAACGAACACATTTATAATGCTATAACTAGCACAAAGAATATTATTTCTGTCAGAAGATTTATGCGTCGTACTATTTCAGAAGGAGGGGGGGTGTCTTTTCAGCCTACGAAGACGGTGTCCATCACATTCTCGTGTGCAACAATACCCGATAGTGTAGACCTGAACAGCTGGCGATTCGAAGTACGGCCGTACATTCCGCCGGTGAAACAATGCCTGAAGTGTCTAAGGTATGGTCATATAGCCAAATTCTGTAAGAACTCCCAAAGATGTTCCATATGTACAAAGGACCATAATTATAAAGAATGTCAAATACCATCAACTGAGGCTACATGTTGTCACTGTCAAGGTAATCATGTAGCTATTTCGGCACAGTGTCCAGTCAAACAGCAAAAAGTGGAAGAAAACAAACACAAAATTAATAAGAAATCTTATGCAGATTTATTCAATGAAAAGTCATTTCCATCCCTTTCAAAGTCCAGTCCTGCTAAACAATTACAATCACTAATTGAAACAGAACCAATTTTAAATATTTTAATACAGACAATAGTAACATTAATTTCTCAAAATAAAAATAATGAAAAGAGTATTTGTACTCAAAGCATAAAAGATGTTCTATTATCAAAAATCCAGAATAATATAAATAAACCTTAATTTTATGGATCAGCTGAATATTGTACAGTGGAATGCTCAGAGCATCAATAGTAATAAACTTGCTTTTTCGTATTTTTTACATGAGTATAACATACATGTAGCTTTATTGTGTGAGACTTGGCTCAAGCCTCACATGAGATTTAGTATTAAAGGTTATAATATAGTAAGATTAGACTCAGGTAATTCACACAATGGTGTAGCTATTTTAATACATAACAGTTTACAATTTAGTAAAATAGATACTTTATATGATGATTCCATACAAAATATAGCGATTCGTTTAAAATATGGCAATAAAAAAGAAATTTCATTAGTTAGTTTTTATAGTCCTGGAAATGCTTCATTTACTAAGTATAAGTTTGATAATTTAATTCGCAATATTCCTGGTCCTCTTTTGGTGGGTGGAGATTTCAATGCACATCATTCGGCTTGGGGATGTAACAGTGTGAACATCCGTGGCCGAGAGGTGCTTGAAATCATTAATGACTGTAATTTGGTTTTATTGAACGATGGAGAAATGACAACTGTAGGCTCTGATAGGTGGCAAAGAAATGCACTTGATTTAACTGTAGTATCAACTTCAATTTCATTATCTTGTAACTGGTCTGTTCATGATGATCCTTTAGGTAGTTACCATTTGCCTGTAATTACAAAGTTACTTATTAATGACAATTATAATAACCCACATGATATGGAAGCTTCAAATTTGCCAAAACATTTTAATTTTAACCTGGTTGATTGGGAAATATACAAGAAGACTGTTGATAGTTTGTTAATGAATTTTAAAATTAATAAAGATAACCCATTAAATTCATATAATGACATGATAAAGTTATTAAATTTAGCTGTTATTAAGTCATTACCATCAACTATAAGATCTGATTCTTCTTTTGATACAGCATCAGTAAACAATAATCGTAAAAAACGCATTCCATTACCATGGTGGAATTTGAATTGCACTAAAGCAGTAGAAGACTCTAGGAATGCCTATATAGTATTCAAGCACCATCTCACATTGGAAAAATATATTGAGTTTAAAAAATTACAAGCTCTTAAAAAATTAGTGTTAAAAAGAGAAAGATATTTAAGTTGGATTTCTCTGTGTGAGTCATTTAATAGAACTACTCCATTATCTAGGGTTTGGCAAATGTCAAAAAGATTTAATAAAACATTTTCACCTTCAAGTAATAATATTGCTCCTTGGGTATTTGATTTTCTTAAAAAATATACTCCAGATACAGTTGAGGGGCCATTTCAATCAATTCCTCATGAAGTAAATGAAGCTTTTACTTCATGAGGAATTGATTGAAATGGCCCCAATGGACATTATGAATATCTAATTTATCCATTTTCTCTTCAGGAATTAAAATCTGCAATATCATCTAGACGAGATTCAGCTTTTGGCCTTGATGGAATACCTTACAAAATGTTGAAAAATGTATCAATTATGGCACTTTCTGACATATTAAGTGTTTTAAATTTACTCTGGCAGGAAATGGTTATCCCTAATGAATGGAAAACAGATTGTCTTATCCCAGTACTTAAACCTAACAAAGTAAGACACAAAGCAGAATCTTATAGGCCAGTAGCATTAACATCATGCATGGGAAAAACCTTTGAACAACTAATTAAACAAAGAGTAGAATTTTATATAGAAAGTAATAGTCTATTACCATCCAATCAATTTGGCTTTCGACGTGGGTTCTCTACTCGAGATAGCATTTCTCATTTGCAATTAGATATATACAATTCTATTAAAATGGACAATCATTTTGTTGGTGTCTTCTTTGATGTAGTGGGTGCATTCAACAACATTAATCTGCACATTTTGTGTGGTGAACTTCGTGCCCTTGGTATTCCTGAAAAAATTATAATATGGATCTTTAACTTTTTACATGGTAGAGAAGTATATGTCAAGGTGAATAAACGTTTAATAGGGCCACGTTTTTCATATAAAGGCGTATGTCAAGGTGGCATCCTCAGTCCATTGATTTATCTTCTTTATTTACATAGACTAAACATTGTACTTGGTCTTGAAGTGGCAAATTTGCAGTTTGCAGATGATTTGGTTATCTATGCTTCAGGTTCAGATATAAGTTCTGTTGAAAGTATTTTAAACACAGCTTTAACTCGGCTAAAGAACTATTTTCATTATCTTAACTTAGATATTAGTCCAGAAAAATCTAAAGTTATAGTGTTTGGAGAGTGTGAAACAGACCTACATATCTATTACAATAATAGTGTTCTTCCAATAGTGAATGAAGTGAAGTTTCTGGGTATCATTTTTACAAGTAACCTTTCATGGACTAAGTATGTCGATTATCTGTTAGGTAGAGCTAATAAAGCATTTAATTTTATAAAGTCACTGTCGATTGCAGCTGATCCAAAAATTTTGCTTATGTTATATAAATCTCTAGTCCGCAGTCATTTCGAATATGGATTTTTGTGCTTTGGGTCTGATCAGAGATTGGTTCACAAATTGGAGATTCTTCAAAACCATAATCTTAGATGTGTAACTGGTGCAATGAAGACAACTCCAATTAATTCTCTTCAAATTGAGTGTAACACTCCTCCTATGAATATAAGATTTCAGTTTTTAAAGTCCAAATACATTCTCAAGCTTTTATCTTTCGAAAATCATCCTTTAATAAAGAAAATATTATTTTATTATAGAGTATACAATCCCTCTAATTTCGTAAATGTCCCTTATATATTTCATGACTTTTCTAATCTAATCAGTATTGATGATCAATATCAAATTGAGAAATGTAAAGGCAGATGGCCATGTTACTCCGGTAATTACATCAGCAAATTCTGGCCCATGAACATTTACATTAATCGCGATCTTCGGAGTAAAGAAGATGTCTATCAGTTAATTGCAGAGTTCCCTGGGTACAGGCATATATTTACTGATGGATCCAAAAACAATAGAAATGTTTCGTTAGCCATATATTTACCTCATCTTACTGTTGGACATGGAGTTCGGTTACCTGGAGCCATGTCTATATTTACAGCAGAATCTCTAGCCATTTTATCAGCTCTGCAGTACATACATGTAAAGAATCTTGGGCACACATCTTGGCTTATAGCGACCGACTGCATGAGTGTTCTCATGGCCTTACAAAACCCGAAACTGGACGCCAATACCGGAAATATTTTATATGAGATTCGGACTTTATACGCTGATCTTTGTTCTAGAGGATTTAAAATAAGCTTAATATGGACACCCTCCCACATAGGAGTAGCAGGAAACGAAAACGCAGATTATCTTGCAAGAGTTATTGTTGACGTTGACATCCCAGAGACAAGAAATGTTTCCATACCAAGTTCGGACCTGCTTACTAAATTACGTGAACAAAACACCTGTAATTGGCATGAGAACTGGCAAGAAACACTAAGAACTAAAGGAAAATGGTATGCGAAAATAAATCAAATCACAGGTTCTGCGCCCTGGTTCACCAGATCTGTTCTTCCTAAGAGCAGAAAATTTTACACAACTTTAAACCGTCTTAGATTTGGACATGGAAGATTCAATGCACATTTAGCCAGAATGAAAATTATTACATCGCCTGCTTGTATAAATTGTAACTTAGGAATTGATCAGACCCTAGATCATATAATTTTTGAATGCCCTGCATATGATCTACAAAGAATTCCTCTATTTGATAAATTACTGGAAATATATAAAACGCCAGCAAGCATCCCGCGCGACACTCAAAGTTTGCTGGAAAATTACAGTACATACACAGCACTGTATACATTTATTGACAGCACTGGTTGGGCAATCTGACCGATCGGGGCGACATAATAATATTAGAAGGATATGACCCGGATATGACCTTACTTTACAACATGATTATGACGAATACACGGATATGACACCTTAATATTATGATTTTGACTAATGAATACTGAAGACGTGGCTCTGGCCTAAAATAAATAAACATAATCAAGATATAAACTACTAAGGACGAGGCTGTGGCCTTATTTACTTTTGGACAAGAAGTATGAAACTGAAGACGAGGCTTCGGCCTTACTTACCTTTGAACAAGGAGGATAAAACTGAAGACGAGGCTTTGGCCTTACTTTTAATCAAGAAGGACAATAATTACTGAAGACGAGGCGGTATGGTCCAAGACCTTAGCCTGCCCAAGAAGGGCGAAGAGAAAAAAAAAAAAAAAAAAAAAAATTCATAGTTGCCAACCTTTGCCAGAGTCTGGCAAACGAAAGTTGACGTTGTAGTTGTACAAGCGCGGCAAAATTAGAATCATGTTTTCCCAATTTAGAAATTGCTTTGTGCATTTGTCTCTCTTGATTGCTAGCTGCAGTCAGGTAGGCGGGTGTATCCCACAATTTCCATGGAAATACAAAATAGAAAAAGTGGAACGAGTGGGACCAGCGTTTTTTACAAATTACCTATATCCCATTATTTCTATTGCGACAAAAAAACGCAGATATGTTACCTATTTGAAAAGTTTACCTCTTATAATGAATAGATTAAAATATTAAAACACGACTTCTCGGTATTCAAAAATAAATAAATGGAGAACAAATTAATAATCTGCAATAGAAATAGAAACCGAAATCCGAAAGCAATAGAAATAGTGGGACAATCAGTCTGAATCCGGCCCTTTATTTCTATCAATAGAAATACCTAATAGAAATACTGGGATACACCCGGGCAGGCGTGGTCGCAGCAGACGACTTTGGGGGGGGTCATACCGAAGCTGAAGACTTTGGGGGGGGGGGGGGGGGGTCATACCAATTAATGCCGACGAGCTATACCGTGAAGTCCGTGTTTCAGACATTAAGATTTTGGGGGTCATGACCCCCACGACCGCTCGTACCGCGCCTGACTACAGTGGTGAACGTTCATTTCGATATTGCCTTGCATCTAATAGACAAAGCATAGCGTAGGTATAAAAAATGAATTATGGGCCCCTATAGGCCTATAGCAGATCAAGGGCCCCTCGCCTCGATAGAATTTGCTACGGGCCCCGCGCTTGTTTAATCCGGCACTGCATGATAGAAATGTTATAATCTCATTGTTTCGAGGTTAAAAAGAGATGGAGCTATACAAGTCAAATAACACCATCCCTTTTGCACAACAGCACAAACAGACAATGCTACTTTTAACACTTACCGGCAAATAACTTAAACATTGACCTTGATTGCGCAATAAATAATAGTCGATTTTGTGCATCTCGACTTAACCCCTAAAGGCGGGTCTCCTGCGACATGTTCGATGTTCAATTAAACATCGAACATGTTTTCCGTCACGTGGTAGAGTGTTTTTGCTAAACAAAACACGTAGGCCGCGCCTGTTTTGTTCTCTAAACATGTTTGATGTTTAATAAACACGAAAACACGTCGCACGAGACCCGCCATAATGCTACCGTAAGCTATAAAGCTGTCTTCAGACTACGCTATACTATATGTATAGCATCAATAGCATATAGCTCATAGCACGACAATATCGCGCACCATACATTGTTATGGACACGTTCACACTGTGCTATACTATACAGGGTGGCAGGGTAAACAGTGGAAATATTTTAAGGGGTCATTGTACTCATAATTATGAATAACTTTTACTATGGGACCAACCCTGAAATCGCGAAAAAAAAAAAGCTGTTCCATACATTTTGTTGAGTTTTGTGAACATAAATGTATGGAACAGCTGATTTTTTTTTCACGATTTCAGGGTTGGTCTCATAGTAAAAGTTGATCATAATGATGAGTACAATGACCCCTTAAAATATTTCCACTGTCTAATCTGCCAGTCTAGTCTAGTATGTCTAGTATGGCTTTGTATGGCGCGCTATACTACACTCGGCGTCACAAAAATCGCACCTCTTCGAAAATAAGTTTTAAGCATGTGCCGCCATCAACGAATACATTAAACCCAATTAATATTGGTATCAATTGAAAGTATGTTTAACGACCTTTAAATTAACAACAGTTAGAATTCCTAAACACAACAGATCTCATTAGCACGTTACGTTAAAAAAATGTTGTCAAAATACGCATTACAACGGCCACTAATTGCACCTCCCTACAAGGGTATAAAATGGGCGACCCGGGTTAAATGTGGGTCATTCGCTATTCAACCTTCGAAGTGAACACACGTGAACAGTTACAGCAAGAAAAATACCCCAGAAGATGGATACCACTGCAGATGAAGCCGCTCAAGTCATTGCACTACTGCAATCAGGGATGCGGCAATGTGATGTTGCTCGGCAACTGAACTTGAGTCGTTTTTCCGTTCGACGAGTGTTCCAACGCTTCCAAGAGACTGGTGGCTATATCCGAAGACGTGGATCTGGAAGACAACGGTGCACATCCGAAAGAGACGATCGCTTCATTGTTTCGACGTCTTTACGTAATCGGTTCTCCAATGCTGTTGAGCTGCAACAACAACTGCGATCAGCTCGCAGAACTTCTGTAAGCGTCTCCACGATTAGAAGAAGAATGCGGGAGAAGAAAATTGCAGCTCACAGGGCTGCTACAGGGCCAAAATTGACTGCACAGCATAGGAGAGACCGGTTGCAATTTGCCCGTGACCATGTAAATTGGACAATAGACCAGTGGAGGGCTGTGCTCTTCTCGGATGAGACTAGGGTGTGTCTTTTCTGCAACGACAGGCGTCGAAGAGTGTACAGGAGGCAAGGAGAACGATTCGCACAAGCCTGTATTCAAGAGACAGTGGAATACGGGGGTGGCTCGTGCATGTTCTGGGGCGGCATATCAATCGACGGCAAAACGAACCTTGTGTGTGTTTCTCGGACTGGAAGTGCTCGCGGGCAAGGGTCGCTGACTGCTCATCGGTACATAACAGAGATCTTAGAGGAGCAGGTTGTCCCTTATGCGGGTTTTGTTGGCAGTGGGTTCACGTTAATGCACGATAACGCCCGCTGTCACACCGCTTTAATTGTAAGAGACTACCTGCAAGAAGTTGGGATCCCTGTTATGCGCTGGCCGGCGCGAAGTCCAGACCTGAACCCTATTGAGCACCTTTGGGATGAACTGAAACGGCGAGTACGGGCACGTGATCCTGCCCCTACCACTCTTCAAGACCTCCAAGATGCTGTCGTTGCGGAATGGGACAACATTCCTCAAGAGACTGTTGTCACATTAATTAGGTCCATGAGAGAACGCATGGAAGCAGTCATCAGGGCTAGGGGGGGTAACACTAGGTTTTAAGTTGTTTTTAAGGACTTTGTTGTAATTTTTGCTGATAAAATTAAATTTAACTTTTTAATCATTTGCATTAGCTTGCTTTTTTTTATTCCCTGGTAAAGAAAAAACCAAATCTGTTGATTTATTCTGAAATTTAAATAAATTACCTTTCCAATGATACCTTATAGTCATATGTCTACTATTGATTAATAGGGTTAAAATGACTTTGAAAGGAATTCTTAAAGAGGTGCGATTTTTGTGACGCCGAGTGTATATACTACAGCGTAGTCTGAAGACAGCAAGGGTAGGTACGTACGTAGACTTTCCCCGACTACCAAAGAGTAGTAACTAATGAGTAACTATACCAACCAAGAAGATTAAATACTAATACGTCATTGAATGCAGTTTAGGCAGGTACTATAAAATCTTGGGTAGAGACGTGTACCTAAGTTCCTTGTTCTTGACTAGTTTACATAATATCGTTATATCTATACTATAGGGATAATTTTACATAGTTTACTGAAATGCAGTTACCTATGCCAGTGCAACAATCAATAGGTCATAATTGTGTCTCTGTCTAGCTTGCAGGAAGGGATCAGCAGCATCAATAGGCTTACTTCAACAAAAAGGATAAGGGTGACAAAAAAAAACTAAAATAGCATCTATTTTTTACTTTCTAATTCATAATTTTTGATGCAGACATCAACAACTTCTTCAACAAGCTGGGCTTTTTCTTTAGCTATTTTAAGTGACTTTTCTTCACAATCTTTAGAGAGGTTACAGCCACCAAATTTTTGAGAGCCACAAAGAGTGCCCATGTTGTAGCACATTATTAAATTAGCACCAATGCCTCCACACATTTCTTCTTCATATGCTGAGGGGTCAGCTAAAATAATATTGCTGAAAAAATTGAGTTAGCTTCATTCACTGGGCTAAAAAATGTTTCAATTAAGATATACATGCTTTAGTATAATATAGTTGTATATACCTTTGGTCATGTTTGTACAAAGCAAAGCTTGCTGCCACCGGTAGACCATGCACATTTAGTGTTTTCCTAACACTTGTATCTACAGAAATTTCTTCTGTTTCTGGGTCATATGTCACCATTGGAATAGTTACTAAAAAAAATACATACATTTGACAAACTAAGACTTGATATCTCTTTGAATTGCAGAAGGCATCATAATATTGTTATTTATTTATTTATTTTATTTAATACTTCAATGTACAATGGTGGTACATAAGGCGGACTTAATGCCATAAGGCATTCTCTACCAGTCAACTTTTGGGTCAAAGAGAACAACATCGAAAAGAGGTACAAAGTATAAAAATAAAAACTAAGGATATTAGCAACTTAATTAACAATATGGATAGCCGGATGGCCAAACTATTATAAATATGGGACATAAAAAGATATATAAATAAGTATAATTACATAAATATATACCTATAAAATATGTACATAAGTATGAGTAGGTATACATAAAACATCAAATATATGTATAAATATGTGTATAATAAATATCCAATTATAATTATGACGAAAATTGTAAATGTCAACTAGGGAGGCAGCAATTTCAGATAGTATTCACTGACTTTGCATTTAAATAAAAATTTGTTGGGAGCCTTTTTAATATCAAGGGGAAGCACATTGAAATGAAACCCGTACGGTGAGAAGGAATCTGAAGGAGCAAATTTTCAGAAGCACAAAGGTTGCGATTGTGAGAACTACTTAAGACCTGAAAACAGCTTTTCAGATACTCAGGCGCACAAGGATCATTTAGTATGGAAAAGAGCAAACAGAGAGATCTGAGGTATCTTCTCTGGCGGATAGGCAGCCATTTAAGCTGAGAATGATTAGAGGAAATGTGATCATATTTACGAAGTCCATAAATAAAGCGAATACAATTATTTTGTATGTACAATTAATTGTTATGTACTTGATGTAATAATTCAACTTACATGTTTTTAAACTAGCCATCAATGTCATGATACAAGCATCAACCAAGCTGCCATCATTGTCCACACAGACCATATCACAATACAACACCCATACTAATTTATCAGGTACTATGCACAAGTCTTTAAGATCAACAGATTTGGAATTAAGCAATATATCCGAGACTAGGTTACTGGTGACTTGTGCAGTGTCTGAAGGTGGGCCAGGTCTATATTTAGAAGAACATAATGGAGGCAGTTCTACATTTGTAACTAGAAATCCCACATCTGGTTCTTCTGCTTTTGGTGTCGCTAGTTCCTGTAAAGTAAGAATGCTTGTATGTATATACAATTAAATGAAATTTTTACAATAAAAAACAATACATATTTGTAAATAAAGATTACCAGCTTAATTCCACAAACAACTGTAGTGTTCCCACACTTGACTACAGCCGAAGAATCTGCTGTTTTTATAGAATTAACATTTAATTTTATATTTCTTTGTTCATGAAATGCTCTTCCGTCTGGGCGTATGTTTCTGGATATGTAGTCGTTAAAATACTTGACCGGGTGAATAAGCCTGTAAAATAAATAGGTACCTCAGAATGTCTTAAAGAATTATCATCATATTGGCCGAAAAACGTCTGCTGCAGGCACAGGCCTCCCTCAAGCATGGCCACAACGATCAACGCGAAGAATTTATTTTAGAAATTTATTATCATAGCAAAATGACTCGTACTTGTATATTTCAGCCATATTCTTGTTACAAAATAATTAGTAGGTATTAACTTTTCAGAAACGATTTCAAAATCTTGTTGAGAAACGAAACGTGTTTTTGTTGTCTTCGTGCACAGAACAATATTACTCTTGTCTTCAGGGTTGCCAACTCAATGCCACGGTTGGGTGCTAAGTAACATCTCAAATAGTGCTAAATTTCTAGAAAGTTTCAAAAATAGTGCCAAATATATGAATTTAATAAAAACATCCATTTTCGTCTCACTGTCACCGAACACAAAACAAATGTAAGTTAATAAAATGATTAATACTATTAATCAGATAATTATTGCACGCAAAGACACGATGAATGAAAAACAAAAATGAACGAAAAACAAGCAAGGTTAGACAATTCTGAGTTATCTTAGAGAAAAAGACAAACATAGCACTGTTCGCGTCGTCTGCCATACACGCTTTTATTTTCACGTTCACGGGAATCCCCTACCGAAGTGCCGCAGATTACAGACTACACTAGTTTGAGTTTTGTTACTTCAGCCACAGCTGCATTTTGTGAGCGAACAGACAACATCAAAATTAGTGCTAGATTTAGTGCTGGGTGCTGTTTCTTAAATTTCAGTGCTAGGCACATGAAAATAGTGCTAAATCGAGCACTCAAAGTGCTGAGTTGGCATCACTGCTTGTCTTCAGAGTTCAGGTAGGTATGTTCAAAGAGTATAGTAACTATACCAAAGGACAAGAGTGCCCTCTTGGGACTTTTTTTTGTTAACCAAATTGACGCCATATTGCTACACTAGCGCGCTCTGGAAAATGTTTCGGTTTACGGCGTATACACATACCCTATAGCTAGCTACTGTATTATAGATTTATTTTGTATTCAGAGTTCGATTTGTGTTTATATTCATTGGAAAAGTTTAAATATCGATAATGTATTATTTTTCTGTTCCGGTCTACATAATTCGAACTGTTTTAGGGTAAGAATTATGTAAATACAATGAAATATTAATATGGAACAAAATAATAGTACATTATTGATATTTAAGACATTTCCAATAAATATATACACAAAGCGAACACAATTTCAATGAATTTAGTGTTATTAGTAAATAAAACGCATGTATTTTAATTATTTCAGTTTATTTTCTATTTTTGTAGTTTTTGTACTTTTCGTAATATAATTTTGCAGCTACTTTTGTTTCATCCTCACCATCGTAAGCTATTTTTCCTGTTAAAATTCTATTAATGGATCTACACCAACTATAAATCAGTAAATTTACCGTTGTGTCAATAAAAACTTTTTTTAACTTTTCCTTATGAGTATGACAATGAAATGGAAAAACAACTAGAATATCCGTCAGTTGCACAATTTTTTCTTTAATTTTTAATATTTGAACATTTTTTTTTAGTGAAGATGTGACCACATTTTGAAGATCATGAAAACATTTTTGCAATTGTTCAGAGGGATAACAAAGCCATTGTTTATTTTTATTGTATTCTTTTAATTTTATGAAGGTATTATTTTCGGCATCCTTAGTACCTATTAATGACGCTCTGCAAACTTTACAATTTTTAACTACAATTTTAAGACATTTCGTCAATACCCATCCACAAACATAATTACTTTGACCTGCATCTGGTTCGATATTATCATCATATAATGTTTCATAATTTATAATTAGTTCTTCTTCTTCTTTGGGAACATCAGAATCACAAACGTTGTGAGAACTAACATCTTTCAGGAAGAAATCTAAATTTTGTAAACATGCATTAGTATCATCCTCACAATTGGATTTTATAGAATGGGGCGAGTTATAATTATTAAGTAGTAAAGCTTTATAAGCGCTTTCGAAAGCAACACTATTAGGTGCATTATTCCTCGCCCCATAACTCCTGATGTTCCCAAAGAAATTTTCAACTGGGTCTTGATTGAAATGTCGAGTTAGCATAGCGTCCAATGAATATTTCCTTGAAACAATTGTCCATAATGCTTCCATGCCTTCAATTGTTTTTATAAAATTGTGTACTGATGGAACTGTTGTATCAACGTATCTAATTTCATTGCCATTTCGTTTTTCTTGTACAAATTTTACAGTATTTAAGACTTTTTTAGCATTTAACCATAGCCGATGGTGAGGAGAATTTCTTCTTACGGGCCCTCTATATATTTTGCCATTTGGTATGTGGAATGTGTTTGAATTGAGAGAATCAAATAAATTATCTAATAAAAGAACAATATCGATCATTTGGCGACACTCTGCAGGTAGGTCACCTCTCCCCGTTAAATGTTCTGTAGCCACTGCAACACTGTGGCTAAATGTTTGCACTGCTGTTTTAACTTTCATTTTGCTCATTTTATGTGGATTCACGTGCTCTTCTGTTATCTTCTGCAATAGTCGCAGTTCTCCATATGATCTGTCCGCAGCATACAACTTCTCCAAATATTCCCACTTCATAATTTTTTCTTCATCATTGATGATATATTTTAAATTTTTGGTGATTAAATTATTTCTTATTCCCTTGATCAAATGGGGAACGTCATACAGAGGTATCAAAGATTTTTTATTCACTTGAATAACATCGTGGCGCCACTCTTTACCCTTTTTCGAATAGATTCTTTTGGTGTCTTCTATTAAACTTGTGATTGCGCTCACATTGACTGTGCTTTGATCACACACTGTGTTTAAAATGATTAGTCCAGTGTCTTGAACATTTTTTATAACTATTTTAATTATTTCCTTTAGTTCATGTTTCTTCAAATTACTTGTGAAAAAATATGCAACTGGCTGCTTGAAATTTTCTTTTATTCCTTTCACCATAAAAACGAGGACATGATCCGCAAACTTTTTTCCTCCTTCAGCAAAACCTTGTAATTCGTCCTTCTGTGCATTATAATGAATCTGCGGCGTTATTGACATCTCATCAAAAATTAGTGAACATAGACGATCTGAGACATCTTTGTCAGCCACGGTTTCCTTAATTTTTTCAAACACTATTGTGTTAATGCCAGATTTAATTTTTATTTGTGATAAAAGTCTTTTCATGGCTTTTGCCGACGGCAATACAAACAATTTGGAAAGAAGGCCATAACATTTAGGACTTTTTTTGTACATGGATAAGCATAACACTTTCTCATCTATGGTATAACGTCTCCCCTTCGGTTTCTTGGAGCTTTGATAAACTTGCATCTGTGTAAATAGTTTTGCAGGCCTTGTCATATATTTTGTAACTTTGTGGAACAATTCATTATTGGATAGCTTCTCTGCATTTTTTAACCTTGCTTTAAGACTTTTTCCTTTTTTTCGAAGTCTGCAAATTTCGGACTGCAAACCACGAACTTTTCGGTCTGACAAAGATAATACGCCTTTTCTTGCACCTGTAAAACAGATAAGTAACGATTAGTCAAACGAGTCTTATATATTTTATCTTTTTTAGTTACTTAGTACATTCTTCGGTCTTTTATTTTCTAGGAGAACATACAGCACAATTCACTTAAAAAATCTTAAAATATTGTAGCAATAGGAGGCCAATTATTGTCCTCACAATTACCAACACAATAACAATTTTGCTAGAGCAGATATACTATATTTAGACACAAGTTAGATATTATGACACTAAAATGTAAACTCTGAAATAAAATTATTTTTAAGGCTTTTTTAATTGCAATAAAAATGCGTAAGCATTTTCGCGATTACTACACATTATAATAAAACAAGTCTAAAGGGATTAAATCGCGTATATTACAGATTTTTCCTGACGTTTCGAACACTTTGCAGCGTTCGTGGTCGTCCTGCGACCACGAACGCTGCGTTCCGTCTAAACTCCGTTTAAACTTGTTTTATTATAATGCGTAAGCATTATTTATAACTGTTGTAAATTTCAAGTAGATAGCATTAGTAGTTGCTAAAAAAAGCAGCTTATGGGTTCCTTTTTTACCATTTTGGTATGGTACCTCTACCTACCCTAAAAATAGTATAATGTCAAACCAACACTTACGTTTTGCTGAGGTTTTATTTTCTGAGATAAAGTAATTGTGCTCCATCAAAACCGCGAATCCTGTACTGGTTGCGTTGACTGAAAAAAAAAAAATATATATATATTAATAAAAGAAACCGGCCAAGTGCGAGTCGTACTCGCGCACCGAGGATTCCATATCATTTTTGGACGTATAAATTGAAAAAAACCGGACCGCATAACTAAGTTTGTTTGTGAAGGAATTTTGATGGTTTTGAAAAAACTGTACTACAGTTATCAAAACCTAAAAGTACCATTTGACAGTTGTCAGATTTATTAGACTAGGCATGCGAACAAAAAAATCGGTACCTACATTATGCGATTCTTAAGAGATATCGATATTGATCCTTTAGAGTTGGTAATCGATTATACTTTTATCTACATTAACGCCAGAATAAATTAGAACAGGATAACTCAAAACACGAAATTTTCTGCTAATTTCTCGAGAGCCAGAACTAAATAAATACCTACATTTATTGTATGGTATAGCATGATAAATGTGTGCCTCAGAAATATGTATAATGTTGTGGTTTACCTGTGAAAGATGTTGAAGGTTGAGTAAATGTAGTTTCAGAAACTAGGCTTGTTCTTGGTTCCCGTTCTAGTACATCAGCAGTCTGAACTGTAAAACATTAAAAGAAAATAAATAAATTTGTAGCTATTCAAAGGTAGTAGGAAAGGCAGCAATTTATATATTGCCTATTTTTACCCGACTCAGCAAAGCCAAAAAGAAGGGTAATGATTTTAGCAGTCTATTATGTATTTAGGGTCCATTTCAATAGAATTTGTTAACTTTGTAAACAATATCAGTATGGCCAACTGTCAAAATTTTATGAATTTGTATAGAAAGTTTGTTTACAAAGTTTACAAGTTCTATTGAAATGGACCATAGTAGTACATATTATCAAAATAAATTTTATGTGGATGTTATTATTATTTTAATTACAACATAATGGCCTGTTGTAAATATTTAGGCCCGTATTCCAGAACGATACTCGAGCACTGATCTCTGCTTGAGCATAGATTTCAACCAACCAAATGGCTTTAAATCTATGCTCAAGCAGAGATCTGTGCTCGAGCATCGTTCTGTAATACGGGCCTTAGTATACTTGGAAGAAAAAAAAATGTTAATAGAATAATGAGTGGACAGTCGCTTCCATACTCTTTGTATACCCCTAAGACAAAATGGTTATGATGGTTAATATAATGGCAACATACTAGTATGGTCGGTTCTTATGTGGTAAATTATAATTATACTTAGCATAAACCATGATAATTATATCTACATACACTACACTTATTGTATAGAGGTATTATAGCATGAAAAATATGTACTTCTAAAATTATATGATGTGGTTTACCTGTGAAAGATGTTGAGGGTTGAGTGAATGTACTTTCAGAAGCTGAGCTTGTACTTGGTTCCGGCTGTGTATTGGCAGCAATCTGACCTGAAAAATAAAATAGTATTTAATGAATGCAGGTTTATTTCTGTCACCATGTAGTGATTTCAGATGTGTTTCTTATTAATGTCATAGGAAGGAAGGCGAGAAAAAAAAGTAACTTACTTGGTATATGTACAGATGGAACGGCTAATCCTGTTGATTCTGGCTGTATATTGGCAGCAATCTGACCTGAAAAATAAAATAGTATTTAATGAATGCAGGTTTATTTCTTTCACCATGTAGTGATTTCAGATTTGTGTTATTTATGTGATAGGAAGGAAGGCGAGAAATAAAAAGTAACTTACTTGGTATATGTACAGATGGAATGGCTAATCCAGTTGGTTCTGGCTGTGTATTGGCAGCAATCTGACCTGAAAAATTATTTATAATATTTAATGAATGCGGGTTTATTTCTATGTTACCATCTAGTAATTCCAGATGTCTTATTTATGTGATAGGAAGGAAGGCAAAAAAAAGGGACTTACTTGGTATTTGTACAGATGGAACGGCTAATGCACTTGGTTCTGGCTGTGTATTGGCAGCAATCCGACCTGAAAAATAAAATAGTATTTGATAAATGCAGGTTTCTTTCTGTCACCATCTAGTGATTTCAGATGTATATCTTATTATGTGATAGGAAGGAAGGTGAGAAAAAAATCTAACTTACGTGGTATATGTAGAGATGGGATGGCTAATGCATTTAACCGGTTATTTCGGTTTCGATCTTTTTGTGTAAAATGTATGTCGCAAAGTTTCATCTTTCTATATTCTACATAATCACGAGGTGTTTCCAATTTTCCACCAACAATTTTGACCCATGCTTTAAACCGGTCAGGGTATTTAGCTGGATCTGGGAAAGTATGGACTGGAACATCTGAAAAGAAATTTTACTTCGTTAACAATAGTATTAATATCAAAAACCACACAACTCAGGAGTGCAAACATGTCTGCATTAACTATTTGCAAAAAGCTATTTGTAAAAAATCAGGAGAGAAAGGATAAAAATATGTGACAGTCCACAGGTAGGTACGGCCATTATGGCCAGTATGGAGTTATGCATATTCCCATAATCTGCAATAATTTAGCTATCAATATCAAAAAAGATCACTTAAAAAATATTTGCCTTAATTCTGTACTTTCACGAAACAGCCTATTTATGTTTAGTAACACAAAATAGTAAGTTGTAGGTAGTTGAAAGTTACCTATTACATGAAAAATATAAAAATAAATATCAATCTTCACAACTAGAACAAGCAAAAAAAGAAAACATATTTTCGCATGTTTCCACAAAACATTATGGGCCGTACCACAAAAAAGATAGACACGCGTTAAACGCGAATGATACCAAAAATAATACACGCTTGTTTTAGACAAGTTAGTGCTAAAACAAGTGCATATTATTTTTGGTAGCATTCGCGTTTAACGCGTGTCTATCTTTTTTGTGGTAAGGGTGTAAATATCTTCAAAACTAGAAACGGCCACAAGGTACAGTATAATGCTAAGAATACAGCACCCACTTTGTTATTGACCATTTCTCGCAATTAAAGTGTAAACTAAAAACTTCAAACATACATAAATATACAACAACATTGGTGGGTCGATGCCAACTGTTAAAAATTATGAATTTTTAAGAATTACTACCTAGTAATTAGGTAAGAAAGCTTCCTACTTTTGATAAATACATAGTGACAACAGTGTTTAAACTTAATATTCTTTGCAACAGAGTTGTCTTTCTGTCAGAGGTTTTCGATCCATGAAATCAGTTAAATAATATGTACAAAATATGTATTATAATAGTCCTAAAAACGTAACTACATCCACAACAGTTCGGTCAATCTCTGGTATCCCATTGTTTGGTTGATTTCGGTGGCACATTTTTTTCTATTAATGACATTTTAACAAGAAATATGAAATCTAGATTTAACTTAGAGAGTATTGGTAGCAGAGGGTACAGATATTTCCTTTAAAATGTCTTAGTTAATCAGAGAAAATTGTGCCACCGAAATCAACCAAACAATGGGACACCAGACAATCATCAAGAGGCATTGTCTCGGGTTTCGGTTGAAAATTTAGCTGGTACTTACCAGGATATTCACATCCCAATTCACAGCGTCTAGGCATGTTGTTCGTGTTATCTAACACAACACAGCACGAGAGACTAGCGTCCTTTTCGCAAAACACCACAGCACAGTAGAATAGCGTCCTTTTCGCAAAACAGCACAGCACAATAGAAAAGCGTCCTTTTCGCAAAACACCACAGCACTGCAGAATAGCGTCCTTTTCGCAAAACACTACAGCACTGTAGAATAGCGTCCTTTTTGCAAAACACCACAGCACAATAGAATAGCGTCCTATCGCAAAACGACGTCCTTTGGCAAAAGACCGGCCGGTCGGTCTACACGCCACGGAAGTCCTAGCAGTCGTACGGAGGAACACAAGGCTCAACTCAACGTAAAAACTGGAGGGAAGTTCTAGCAGTCGTACGGAGGAACACGAGGCTCAACTCAAGGTAGAAACTGTAGAAAACGGAAAAGGCACAAAATGGGACAACAACAAATACACCACGCGCACTCGAAGCGTCACCAATTTGTAAAAGTTAAAATGGCGGGCCATATTTTGGCAAAACAATTTCATTATTACCAGTTGAAAAAATAAATATAAATTTTGAAATATTGATAAAAAATGTTTAGAAATTAATTTGTCATTATTGCAATATTAAAATGTTAATTAATTAATTATTTATTGAATTTATAATTTATTTTTTATTATAAAATGCTATTAGGGTGACATCTGTTGACAATATAATGAAACTTAAACCGTAACAAAACATAGACGGCGACACTTTCTTTCTGAACGAGCGGACATATGCAACTGTCCCCCCCCTGGGTATGTTTCAGTAGGTAGGTATGTACCTATGTTTTGACTTTTTTTTTTTTTTTTTCTCTTCGCCTTACTTGTGCAGGCTAAGGTCTTGGACCATACCGCCTCGTCTTCAGTAATTATTGTCCTTCTTGATTAAAAGTAAGGCCAAAGCCACGTCTTCAATTTTATCCTTCTTGTTCAAAAGTAAGTAAGGCCGAAGCCTCGTCTTCAGTTTCATACTTCTTGTCCAAAAGTTGGTGTACCTAACTGTAAAGTTGACTGTTGACATTTTTGACAACTCGAAGCACTCAGCGGGGACATTTTTTTTTTTTTTTTTTTGAGGATGGGAAATCATCAAATGACCCCTCCCGCTCTGGGCGGAGCGGAAGGGAGTGTCAGACTCTTACTGACTAAAACCCACCCATGTTCCTTCGTTAGCCCTTTTGTCCGGGTCAGCGGTATCCCTTCCGGACAATCCCGCGACTTTCCTATATACCTACATATTAGTCTATGGACATGACCATGACACTGAGGCTGTTTGTGCACTACTCCGTTTCCAGCACGTTTTCATGAACCGTGAAAATACGAACCGTTTCGGCGTCCATAGTAAGGCTGCTTGTGCACTACAGACGTTTTCAATTCGTATTAGGTTTTTTACGGATTTTTAGCCAATAGGCGTGCAGAACGATCGCCACCACTTTTTAAAATGTATGAATAAGAAAACGGTCCGTGAAAAAACCTGCTGTTAACATGTAGTGCACAAGCAGCCTAAATGTATGGTGCCTTAAACACTAGGATTCCGTCTTTTTCAAACAGTTTTTTAAGAATCGTGTGACGTCACACGCTTAATACGTGCGGGGAGGAGTGGGGAAGGAAGGCAGAGATCGAATTCTATGATTGTCATGCAAAAACTAATAGAATTGTAAAAGTAGGTAGGTAGGTAGGTACTAGTTAAACGTTTTAGAAAATTAAAAAACACGAATACGAGCGTTTTCCATCCGTTTTTAACACGTTTTTTTACGAACCGTTTTTTTCATACACTTTAAAAACTGGTAGGTATCGAATACATTCGACATACAAACGGACGGGACGGGAAATACGAATACATATGTGAGTGGTTGACCAAAAAGGGACCTCAAGGGAAAATAATTGATTTCGAGTAAATCGCGTTTGAAATTTCGTGTAGAAACAAGTTTCGACTCGTGCGCGGGCGGGGGGCGCGGCATGTTTTATGTCAGTATGCGACTTCGTTAGTGAGTGTCAACACGTGTTTGCGGTGAGTAGCGTCGTCGTCACTTTCTGACAAGTACGAGCGTATTTTTGGACCTGCACACGATAAAGAGACTTCGTTGCACTAGAGATAACCTTAAAAGTACGATAAAACAATAAAACTGATTGTATCCACTTACCTGACATAAAAAAAAACTAGTGTGCGCTGTGTGTAAGGTGTAATTTTTCCAAAACTGCCTCGGCTCACAAAAAAAATCATAAAAAAAACACTACGGCACCTAAAAATATTCTGGTTAGACCAAAACAAAGCTAAAAGACCACAGATTAAAAAATTCAAAAAAAAAAAAAAACGGTTTCCAATCCCAGGTCCCTTTTTGGTCAAACACTCACATATTGGAAACGGATTATAAGTGCATAAATGCCCTACGATAAGTATTTCTTACCGTCCGCCATTTTGTTTACTTTGGTAATTTGACATGACAAATTATACAGGGTGGCAGGTTAGACAGTGGAAATATTTTAAGGGGTCACTGTACCCATCATTATGAACAACTTTTACTATGGGACCAACCCTAAAATCACGAAAAAAAAATCAGCTGTTCCGTACATTTATGTTCTCAAAACTCAACAAAATGTATGGAACAGCTGATTTTTTTTTCGCGATTTCAGGGTTGGTCCCATAGTAAAAGTTGTTCATAATGATGAGTACATTGACCCCTTAAAATATTTCCACTGTCTAACCTGCCACCCTGTATAATTTGTCATGTCAAATTACCAAAGTAAACAAAATGGCGGACGGTAAGAAATACTTATCGTAGGGCATTGAGTGATTGGAATTACATAGTTGGAAGTTTCTCGGGTTACTAATTAAGAATGCATTTTCGAATCCAAGATGGCGTACCTACATATTTTTTTCGTAAAATGTTATGGGTGTCAATTTCGAGCTTTATTGGGGTGATGATTACGAAAATGAGATCCATTTTCAAACCTCAGCAAGTTATTATTTAATAAATGATTGTTAATTATTGTTATTAATAATAATATTGATGACGATGTTGATGTGAAATAAATAAATAATTTAATAAATACTTGTGACAACCCTAGCCTCCAGACGCTGTCGCGAAACTGTCTAGATGTTGTCGGCATTTACCGCAAGATCAAAGGCGTCGTCCTACTGTATGTTTCTTTATACTGTGGTAGTGCACAAGGCGTCATTCGGAAATATTGATCCGTTTCCGTATAAAACTGGATACGAACTGGAAACGTATGTGGTGCACAAACGCCCTAAGATGACAAGATGACATAGATTCTGCAAACTTTTTAATAGTGACATTGTAAGACAAGGAACAGGTAACAGATACCAATAAAATATAGATTGTATTACTCTTTGATTACATATCCAACTTGATAAATATCATTTTGATGCCACTCGACGTGATTAAGTAGGTACTTTGTGATTAAAGTTTTGTAATGTAACCTGTTTAAAAAGAACCATAAAAAGGAACGCCTTTGACCATTGGAAATGTAAAGAATAAAAAATAGAGTTAAGCAAAAGATAGGTAGGTAGGTACATAATTTAAAATATTTTTTCTGGGGCTACAATACCGATGCGTTATACTAACGATGATACCGATAATACAATTACGGGCGATTTGATAAATCCGGTCACTATTAATAATGACCAGTCTGTATTAATAATGCCCGTATCAATTGGGCCATGTAACTGCATGATTAATCACTTTTCCCGGTCATTATGAATAATGATGACCACCCTGTCTTGGGCAAAATAATAAAACCCATGAACTGTTGCTACTGCGTTACTGCGAAGTGGGCTAAAGGGTCGAAGGGGTCGAAGGGTCGAAGTGGTCGTAGGGGTGGTGGGGGTCAAAGGGGGCTAAGGGGGCTTGGGGTTTGGGATAAGGGGAGCTGGGGGAAGGACAATGGTCGACGTAGCTCCGCTTCGCGGGGCTCCTATTTCTGTCTGCATGGTTAAAATAAACTAAACACGAAGGATTTGACGCTCTTGGACTTATTATTGGGCTAGAAGTAGGAAGTAATCATACTACCCGGTCCAAATGAAAAATTCAAGCCATCTCAAACCTTGATTTATTAAATGGACCACGAGCCCTCGGGCATTATTAATAATGGCTGGTCAAAGTAATTCGGTTCTTGACAACATTGAAAATATGCTACAGATTGTGGTCATCCTATCAGTTCATAGCGTAAATAAACTTATTTCACTTGATTTTTAACTAAAATATGTATATTTTTTGCGAATTACACGAAAATAAAATGCAATATTTTTGGTTATTGTAGCTGTCACAAGAACGGCCTGTCGCACTCTGTTGACGTCACACGCTCGTAAGCCAGTGTTGCCAACTTATTTTTAGGGTAAAAAATTCTTTAGGGTAAATTTGAGGGTAAAATTTTAGGGAGCGCCTCCGCAGCCGGCGCCGACTAGGTTCCCAAAAATAATGCCGTTAGGAACCGGAGTAGCCTTGAAGTAGCTGTGATACCAGACGAAAATAATTGCAAACTACCGTAGCAGCAGATTAATGTTGCCGTGTTTTAAGTTGAATTAAATACCTTAGACTGACTTTTAAATAACAGTGTTAATGTAAAACAAAATACAACTTTTTTGGACTTACAAGGGGGATGGAGGTGGTCGACGGAGCCCCGGTACGCGGAGCTCCTATTTCTATCTGCAAGGTTAAAAGTAACAACACGAAGGGGTTGACGGGGGCTTCGTTCGCTCGCTCACTGAAGCCCCCGTCAACCCCTTCGAACCTAACCTGTCCGTGTCGGGGTGTCCAAGTTCCCGAGCTCGCTTCGCTCGCTCTTGGACCCTAATTAGGTATGTTACTCAAATGAAACATGAAATGTTTTTTTTAATTATGACAAATTGCCAACTCTCTTTCCTGCTTTTTTTTTCAAAAGTCAGCGCCGGCTGCCAATTCAGGTCACGGCGGCGGTCGCGGGAGTCACTTCCAAAATTTTAAGGTTAGATTTCGTATTGTTGTTATGATTACTATAGTTTATGGGCTTTTTGGTAAGCAATACATGTAGGTACCTAAGTATTTGAATTGAATTTGAGTTAAAAAAATTCAGCATATTTTTATTGTGAAACATGACCATTGATTAAGAAAGAACTTGTTTTATTATATATCTAAAACCAAAACTTTAGCCAGGTATTTTTGTATAAATAGTTATGATTTTAGAGTAAAATTAATCAGGCATTGGGGTAAAATGAAAATCTAGCTTGGCAACATTGGAGTAAGCACGGCTTTGACAGATTGTAGTTTGCGTTTTATGGTTTCTGGGTGCTATATTTGATCTTAGAGCTATTTCTGAAGCTGTTTTCATAGAAATCTTCTATCTAGTGGCATAAATGGACGCTGTTATGCAATACTGTGTGAACCCACATGCTCGCCATTTTGAGTAAATTGTGTTCTTAGTATGATTTCTATTTTCAATAAGTTTGTTAATAAAATATCAAGAAATCTTGAGCGTGTAAACTTTTTGTGAATTAATTATATACGAAGATTATAATTCAAATAGTAAAACAGCTAATAGTAGTATATTCTTCGTAAAAAGAACAAAAATTGATATGGCAAAATAGTTTATTAGCCATTTATTATTCAAAAACATTTCAATCTTCATAACACACTATTGCTAAACTGGAAGCAGTTAATTCTAAATTGACTTGCTTTATGTTAAGTAACATAACACTGTATTGATCAATATTTATATCGGAATAAGTTTAAACAGGATAGTGTTATGTTAGTCATGAATGAAAGTCATTATGACAAAAATATCTTGTGTTTATTAAAATTGAAAAAAAACCTATAGGAACATAAAAAATAGCAGCCTCTACATGAGATTAGTTTACAGCCTTTTACTGATTAGTAATTTCTTACATACGACTTACGAGTAGGTACTAATAAAAATATGAAAAAAGAAACAAAAACTTTACGTACGTAATACTTATGACTCTTTCGTAAAAAAACAAAACGTTTTCTAAAACTATCCATATTGTAATCAAACAAAATCTTCTAAATCTAAATATCAACATTATTTTTATTGTTATCCATAATAAAATATGTAGAAAAAGACATTAAAAGCCTGGTGTTCACCAACATTGAATCTTGAAGACGGATGCGGTCTACGATGGAGCACGCTTGCCCAGACGAAACCGATTCACTCGTAACTTGAAGACACCCAGATTGTAACTGTCGGGGAACACCCACTCGGGCAGCGCATTCCACTATTTGGCAGTTTTCACAATGAAAGCGGAATCAAAGCGCGTTCGGGTTCGGGTTTTTGGTATCTCAACCATGAACCGATGGCGCTTTTTCGTGCTTCTGGCTGTCCGATAGAAGAAAGGGCAGGAGGGAATTATGTAGATCTAAAGCACACTCTCCAAAATATATCCGATAAAAAACCGATAGACTAGCAACTTTGCGCCGATGCGCAAGACTTAAGAGCTTGGTCTGCACAAGGGAGTCATTGCTGATGAGCTTCTTGGCACACTTCTCAATGGTCTCCAACGCCTCAAGTTGGTACTTGGCTGAGCCATCCCAAAGGTGCGAGCAGTACTCCGTGCACGAACGAACCTGTGCTTGGTACAATTGAAGCAATTGTTCCGACGTGAAGTACCGCTGCAGTTAGAGAGGATACCCAGAGTTTTAGCAGCCAATTGAGCTTTGGACTCAATATAGGAGCCAAAGTTGAGAGTTGACGTCAGGGTAACGCCCAAAAGCTCAACAAAATCGTCAGTTATCGGTATAGACACATCTCGAAAAGTAGGAGCCAGCTGGAATGGTCTCCTTTTGGCAGAGAACAGACACGCCTGGGTCTTGATTGTTGTTAATCCTGCTCCGATAAATAAATATTCGGAAGTGAGGTACTTCCTAGAGATGATTCCAAAACCTCATTGTTAGGTCTTACATCATTCTGCACCAGAAGACCTTAGCATCGTTTTCGTTCTGTGAGTAACTTGAAACCTCTGTAGAGAACGTCTCATTAGACGTCAGAGTTTCGTGAAGATTTTCCTTTGAGTTCACGAGATCCACAAGCATGTGGCCCCTTGATTTTGGCAGCGGCATCTTATAATAATAATAATGTAAATGATTAAAAAAGATTCGAGATTTGGAGTAGGTATCTAATAAAAATATTAATTTATTGAATTGCCTACATAATAGTGATTTTAATCCCTAATACACAGTGTATAACAATTATTTCAAATATTATAATTTTCACGTTTTACAAAAACACGTCAAAGCATTTAAAAGCAAATTGAACGTAAAACTTAAAACTTCGAAACTATAATTATATTTTGCAATAAAGTGTTAACCTGAAGAACTCAATAAAAATTACTAGTGATTTGCCAACTTAGTGTTTTGCATTAACATGTCAAACGAAATATTTAAGTTTACCCTTATATTTTAAAAAACTTACGGAAGCTTATAATATTTTTAATTTTCCAGGTAAATTAAACATATTTGCTTCAATTACAATATTCATTACTATCTCACGAAGTATTTTTTAATAATTTTACCGGCAAAATAACCTCAATAGTATTTTCTGACTAAAACCTATGAAACACGAATATTTGGACTCACCTTCAGTAAAATACACACTCTTTTTACCATTTATCAACATTTTATTAATTCACTGCTCATAACAATAACAAGATTATTTTAATTCATTATTATAACCGATCTCTGCTGTTGTTGACAGTCAGGAATTGACTGATTCAGTTTAGCAATAATGTGTTAATCCTCATAACCTCTTATTACTTTAGACAGATGTCACTGTCTTAGGAAGAAATTGATGCTAAGGAACATAGTGTATTATTGTTAAATGTTGTATGCAAGTTTGTTGTTTTGTTTCAAGTGTTTTTTCAATCTTTTTGGGGGTAAAATAATTTAAATCCGATAACACTTTATTGGAAAACGTACTCAATCAGCTATTTAAGTGGTTGACATCAAAATCTCAATTTTCGTCATTTTGTGGGTTGACGCAATATTGCATAACAGCGTCCAAATATTCATATCGAATCTCAAAATGGAGTCAAATTTTGTGCAAGCTGATACAACCTACCTAAGATAGACGCATTTATGGTTGCACTTTTCTTTAAGAATACCTAACGCTGATTATTATGCTGCGGAACTTAAAAATGTAAAAACAGCAGTGTAAGTACCTACCTGCCACATATTTATTTACAAATCTTTTGTATAATCATTCAGAAGTTTTGTGAAATCTCATTTTAGGTTAAGTTGATAAAAACTTAGAAACATTACCTATAAATTCTTTTGTGTCATGAATCATGATGGACTGCTTTAAGACGTATTTGTACATTGTGGAACTACACACCATTTATATACGCCATATAAAAATAGCCAATAAAAATGATTTATTCATGAAATTAATTTCAGCTGCACCGTCTGTCTTGTTAACAAAGCTCGTTTACTAGCGTGTTACGTCACTTCCGCAGAAACAGCGTTTTTGGAGCGGTTTTGGAAATTTATACTTTATCACTGATTTTTATTGATAAATACAGTAGATCTCCCTGAAATATCAATGTAGTGTGCTTATAATATAATGAAGATTAATATAAACCATTTCCCAAAATCAGTCAAATACCTAATTATCACTTTGACCGACGCTCTTGGTCATTAATATTAGTAATGAATAATGTGGTATTTTACGTCAAATTTAACGAAGAAGTTCATAAATTGAATGATTGCGGCTGTACTGTAATCGTTAAATTTATGAACGATTCCATTTACTTTGATTTAAATCACTCATTCAGATTCCGGAGGGGCATTCCGGACGTATTATGTTCTCACTAGTGATGTGCCGGATCAGCAAAAATGTAGATCCGCGGATACGGATCCGGATACGAATTATTGGCGACAAGATCCGCGGATACGGATACGGATCTTAAGTTTCCCACTCAATCGATGACGGTGCGCGTGAACTTGAAACGATAGTAGACGCCACTTGACGCTTGGCGTGACAGAACATGTTTCGATTTGTGTTGTGCGGGTCTTTCTTTAGTTTTATTTATAGTTTAGTGCAGTGTTTTTCAACCTGTGGGTCGCGACTCCCAGGGGCTTCGCCAGGACTTACTCGGGAGGTCGTGGTCGCAAGCCAGGTAAAACTAAAAAGCATGGGTTGTAGGACTTAAGTACACTAAAATAGTAACCTTTCCTTTTGGCTTTGCCAAAATCAGGTAAAAATACAGCGATTTTAGTGAGATGGCTGTGCCTGTTTATTTTTAACCCTTCCCGCGCCTGATCCGCGGCAATGAATAATCACCGACCGAAGAGCGCCCGCGTCTATCTTGCATAAAGCACTTGATTTCTCAAACAGTAGATAGTTTTAGCCTAGTAGCGTAGTGATAGCCTAGTGGGTTAACCATGTGCATCCCACGGCGAATGGTTTGAGTTCGATCCTGGGGCACACACCGCTGACTTTTCGAAGTCATGTGCGTATTAGAAATGATTTATCACTTGCTTTAACGGCGAAGGAAAACATTCGTCAGGAAACCGGCATGTCCTAGAACCAAAAATTCGAAAAACACGTGACGTCCACCAACCCGCACTGGGCCCGTGTGATGGACTACGGTCCACTCCTTCTCACAGAGGAGGCCTGTGTCCCAGCAGTGGGGATTATTATGCTATGCTAAAGAAATAAAATTAAATAATAAAGTAGGTATGTCGTCTTTCAAATCACTGACATTTACAATCTTGAGGGGTCGCCAGAGTATTTTTACTTGCAAAGGGGTCGCGTATTCAAGAAAGTTGAAAAACACTGGTTTAGTGTGACACTGGGCAGTATAGATAACGTTTGTGTTTGTTGTACGAGTTAAAAAAATGTCTACCAAGAAGTTTAGTTGTGCAATTTGGAATTATTTCGTGTGGTAAAAGATCCGTACAAGATCCGTCAAAAATGTAACGGATCCGGATACGGACCTTTTTTTTCCTGCGGATATCCGCGGATACGGATACGGATATCCGGCACATCACTAGTTCTCACCCTAAGTATAGGACACGGCGGACGCCCATAGAACGCTGGGCTTCAGATTGTGTAAGTCGGTACAGATATGAAATTAGTTTGGTGTGATCGAGTATTTCAAGAGTATTTAAATTCATTTTTTATTTGTTTTTGTACGTAATTGGATTAAAGAGAAATCTTCGTATTTGTGACAGTGAGGTTAAGTATGGTGTGTGTGAATTATCCAATGAAGTACAGCCCGACTAATGAGTTCTCAATTCAAAGGTTTTAGTTGCTGTCGACAAGATATTCTATGGAGGCACGCGCCAGCCAGGATGCACCCGTTTTTGTTTTATTGTTTTTTTCAAAATGTCAACAGCATAATCATTTTATTTCTTATTTATTTCGATTTTTGATTCCAATTCTCTAAGATAAATTAGGCAAAGAACAATTAAAATATATTTTTATTTTTGGCTTTTATTACTGTACCATATCAAGCCCAAAACTACCAACGTTCTTTAAGTTTTCGAAGTAAGTAATTCAGTTATTTCTGTTGTATTACATTTTAATATTTTATGTAAAACATTTGTACATATACTGTAGTAAAACTGGCATTAATGAAGCTAAAGCTACTCTTTTAGTTTTTACCAACACATTATTATAATGCTACTGGTTAGGA
The DNA here is from genome assembly GCA_948465475.1 of Thalpophila matura. Lineage (NCBI taxonomy): Eukaryota > Metazoa > Arthropoda > Insecta > Lepidoptera > Noctuidae > Thalpophila > Thalpophila matura. The sequence goes on from OX419183.1 coordinate 10,396,405, forward strand.
AATAAAACATTGGAATCTGTTGAAATTGGTTGAAATCGCTGATAACGTATAGCTTGCTTCGTAACTTCGTAACTGTCAAAACCACTTGACATGTGTAACTTGACTTTGACGTTTCTTTTTTGATTTGGTTTGGTGCGCGAAGCTCCGAGGTGTGTGTATTTATGAAATAATCCAGTATAATCATGTAATATCAATGCTGGAATAGCTGGATTTGGTTATACTAAGTGATCTTATTAGCTGATTTAAGTCCTGAGAGTCTTATTTTGTGATATTATTTCAGATCACAATGGCAAAACCTAAGGGAGAGAGGAAAGGCAAATCTGCCATCAACGAAGTTGTAACTCGTGAATACACGGTTAACTTACACAAACGGCTTCATGGAGTAGGATTCAAGAAACGCGCTCCGCGTGCCATTAAGGAAGTCCGTAAATTCGCAGAGAAACAAATGGGAACTCCCGATGTTCGTGTGGACACTCGCCTAAACAAATTCCTTTGGTCCAAGGGAGTCAGGTAATTTATTCATTCTTGATTAAGTTTTGGAATAAGATAAAGAAACATAATTTTGGTGCTGGACTACAACAATACTTATAAATTTAAGTAAATAACCTAAAAGTTGTGATGTTTTTGAAAACACCAGTCTTATTATCCCAAAAATGTAGTGCTCCAATCTGGGAAGTAGTGAAACTATGATCAATTTCAATAGAACTTGTAAACTATGTAAACAAACTTTCTATACAAATTCATCAAATTAAGAAATAAATAAATGGAATTACCTGGAATTGAGAAATTAAGTCTGAAATCTATCAGTGGTCAATTCATTGTTTTGTTTTCAAATGAGTTCTATTCTATTACTAATAGTTATATTAGCTCCAAATATTATTGGAGAAGTTTTCTGTATTGATGCCATAAAATTTTGTGTTATTATATAATATTAGTGTATTATTAACTAATATTATTATAATGTCTATTTCAGAAATGTCCCCTTCCGTGTCCGTGTGAGGCTGTCTCGGAGACGTAATGACGATGAGGACTCTGCACACAAACTGTTCACGCTTGTGACATATGTACCAGTTGCCTCAATCAAGGGCTTGCAGACAGAGAATGTGGACGCTAGCCAAGAATAAACACTAAGTTTAAGATATTACTGCAGTTTCTTTTCAAATCCATCATAGATTTTTATTGCACTCTGGAGTTCATGTAAGATTAAACTGAATATAACTAATTATCTGGATTATATAAAACGGGTATTCTGTATAAAGAAAATCTGGATAATTGACAGCTTTGGCCAAAAAAATTTAAAATCTGCAATTAGAGCTGTGACCGGAGTCTGGATAATCAGTGTTTGGATAATTGGGATTGTAATAGCTTGTTGCAATCTGCAATATGTGGTGTATGATATGTGCAATATACACTGTGTAATTGAATAAACGCAAAACCAGAAACTAGTTTGTTCAGAAACGAGAAGAGAATCGATTACACTACTTTTAAATATTGGTTATTCTTTTTAGGGTTCTGTACCAAAATGGTAAAAAAGGAACCCTTATGGTGCGACTTCGTCTGTCTGTCACACCTGCTTATTTCAGCAACTACTAATGCTATCGACTTGAAATTTGGAACAGTTATAAAGAATGCTTGTCCAACTTTATTCCAAAATAAAAAAAAAAATTATTTTCATTGCAAAAGGGGCCGGAGTGGGGGTCCAAAATTTCAAAGTGGGGTTACTGGGTCAAGTGACATATCATATGAAAGGACTTGATCTGAACATTTCAAAATATATTTTCATTTAATTTTATGTCTCACAGTTTTCGACATATGATGAAAAATGTCTGAAAAAATACCATTCACCCCCCCCCCCCCCCCCCTTATCTCCGAAGTTTGCTGAGTGAAAATTCTGAAATAATTAGAGTTGATAGGCATTGACCCAAATATTGCACCAAAAATAAAACGATGTTCCTAACTAGTACAGTTTTTTCAAAATCATCAAAATTCTTTCACAAACAAACTTAGTTTTGCGTTTTTTTTTTAAATGGGATAGGTAAGTACAGGATACTTACAGCCCAGGGCCAATACATAGTAGAGTCAGCGACTAAAGTTGATCTGAATAATAAAATATTATACAGGCTGGCAGGTTTGACAGTGGAAATATTTTAAAGGATCATTTTACTCATAATTATGAACTACTTTTACTATGGGACCAACTCTGAAATCGCGAAAAAAAATCAGCTGTTCCATACATTTATGTTCACATAACTCAACAAAATGTATGGAACAGCTGATTTTTTTTTCGCGATTTTATAATATTATTATATTGATAATTAATATCTTTTGAACGGGCACGGTCGGGGTCAAGGTCAAAGGTCACATGGCTTTGTTAAGCCCGGTTTCCACTGCGAGCGGAACGGACCCATTAAGGACTCCGTTTAACTCGCAAGAGTAAACTGCATGCTTGTTCACATGAATCCAGGACAACTAAGTAGTTGTTTATACATATGTGGTTTCATATAGCTTAAGTCCAATACTTACCGACTATTTGTTGGAAATACAAGTAAGCAGTTTACTCTTGCGAGTTAAACGGAGTCCTTGGCTCCGTTCCGCTCGCAGTGTAAACCGGGCTTTAGACTCAGTAATAATACCTAAAAGTTTCAGCTTTACAATGCAAGACAAAAAACTTATGAGGAAAACAAATTCCATTTTCATACATTTGAAATGTATAAACTCATTTTTTATGGTGTTGATTGGAATAAACATCCCGTGACTACTAGTTTATACAATGTTTTGATGTGCTCAACAAAACTGTATACTTCAAACTGTCAAAACATTAAATTTTTCGAGAATCCTATGAAAGGGAAGCTTGTTTTTTCGCCTACTGTGCGGCGACGGAATAAAATGTGTCTTGTACCGTTTCATAGTGAGACGCGTGCGAAATGCGATTGTGTATACTCTTTGAGTGCAACTATGAAATCACCCTAAAAAGTTCGCACGATCTAACTTGGCCGAGGACTAACCGAACCACTTGCGCATGTACAGTCGCTAAGAATACTGTTAAAAGTGGACAATAAACTTTGTTGTTTCACAAAAATATACTTTTTCAGTTATTCCTTGATTTATGTAGTTAGGACCTAATCAGCAATTTAAATTAGCAGCCACTCGTGACTTACTTCTGTCTGGTGAAGTAAAATCGTGCGGACTGTACAGTCACGAGCATAAATACAGGATGTAAGGGGAACGCTTCCGAAGCCAGAACGTAGATTATATACAACCTAAATGCAAACGGATACCAATAACCTTTCGCTTTAAATTGATTATTTTCAAGACTTCATATTTCGTAAACACGCAATGGAAACCGTACAAAGCGTGAGGTCACTGACACGCTAGCAACAAAGCGCGCGCGGAGCTGGGGTCGTCGGCCGCGCGGCTGTCGGCGAGTGCGTGTACTTTGAACTCGAGGTTATGCGCGAGCGTCAGCTGATATTATTTACAGTACATTTTATAGTACATGGCGTGTTAATGTTGCAAAGAAAAAAAATGTATTTAATCGCAATTATTGGTTTTAGTTACCTGTTCTCACAGCATAGTGTACGAAAAATGCAAAAAAAATTGGTAAAATTGTAATTTTTTTTCCCGATTTTTGATGGTATCGTATCGAGAATCACTAGCTCTATCACCTGTCTTCGTTTTCGGAAGCGTTTCCCTTACACCCTGTATATTACCATGGACAGTTCGGCAATAATATCTGATTCCATGATTCATTCATTAATTTTTAAAAAATACTGAATGAATCATTAAATCAGTATTATATTAATCAGTATTATAACTGAACTGATTAATTCATTAATTTATAAAATTCATGAATGAATCACGAAATAAGATAGTGTTGAAGAACTGTCCATGGTAATATACCTATTTATGCTCGTGACTGTACATCGACTAGCCGTTTATTCCACTATGACGGTCTTAACCGTCTAAACACTTGCAGTAAAAACGAAAATACATCTTAACATACAGGTTAAACCTCAGATCATAGAAACAAGGGAGATGTGCCAATGCGCTATAGAGCTTGACGATTCAGAATTAAAGCGTCACGCTGGCGACGGACTTCGCCGCAGTCGGGCAATAACATCGTTTTGATAGGTAGGTTATTCCATAAAGACTACTAAATAATGCTAGATAAATCTTGGGGACAAAGAGTATACCTATAGTAAAGAGTGTTGAAGTTGTTCTGCTTGCGTCCCACTTAATAATGTAACCGCTCCATTGTGAACATAGGTACATACTTACATAGTCACTTAACGCATGTCACTATTCTGCAGGATGTGGCACCGAGCGGAGGTGTGCACGCCCGGTGCCCACAACGCTAAGCCTGCGGTTCACTTCCATTAGTACGGCTAAATCCATTACAGATACATCTCGCCTACTATCCGTATTAAGTGTTCGTCTTGTGTGTCATATCTACCTGTGTGAGATATTGCATCTTCAAGATAGGTGTAGAATTAGATCTATGAAATATTTAAATCTAGGGATTTCAATATTTCCAATCGTGTGAAAATGTTATTCTCCAGCTTCTAAGTGCTACTTTGAGGTGAACTAGGGTTGTTTTATGTTTTGTCAACAGATCCTTCCAAATAAAATTAATGGTAACCGCTCGATTGATTAATTATCTAAAATTCTAAACTATTATAGAGAGGAAAGATTTGATTGTTTGTATGTTTGTAATGGATAAACTCGAAAACTACTGAACCGTATTTAAAAATTCTTTCACCTATTGCAAGCTACATTATCACCAAAACATATATATTATTGGCTATATTTTATTTTGAAAAAGTAGTGATCCTTACGAAATATACAATAATGTAACCCAAGGTATCAAAAATTTGACTATAAAAGTCATTATTTGGCGTACGATACGTAAAATAATGTAATACATGTTTATAGTACTCATCATTACCTACAAAAAAGTCCGCGAGGCTATATATCTAAATATTATAGTTAAGTCAGAATAACCGCTTTTTGTTCAAAGGACTCAATCAAAACACGAGTAGAATGGAAAGATGATGTCATTAGTATCCTGATATTAATCCTTATCCAAATAAATAGTTTCATAATCAAGGTTGATTATATGTACACGTCAATTACTCTTTAAATTATTCGAATGAGACCTTCCGTAGAAGTTACGATGGGTATAAAAATGCTAAAAGTAAGAAAAATGCCGCGGTGTGAGCGAACAGCCCTATGCTTAATAGTCTATTAGTAATGATTAAACTCAAAAACTACAGGACTGATTTTAAAAATTCTTTCACCAATGGAAAGCTGCATTATTGTTGAGTAATACAGGCTACTTTTTATTCCGAAGAAATGCACAGTTCTTGTGGGTCACGCGGACGGAGTCGCGGGCAAAGTGCTAGTAATTTAATAATTTTTTTGCGACTTTGTCGATCGAGGTTGTCACTGGAAGTAATATTGGTAGGATTACAATTACTATGCCAATAATACTTTTACGTTTTGACTGAAATGTGACTAATGAAGGTACTATAATAATAATTATAGTTCCTTGATTCCTTCATTAGTCAGAAAGAACGTGTACGAATTTAAAAGCTGTAGCACGCTGCTGGCTACGGTGTAGTGTGCCAAACCGCTACAATTACTGTCTCGTAGCACGCTACGGCTACGTGCGAGAAGGATGGCCGGATTGGCCGGCGACGTTGTCGACGCATTTTGAAGGGTCGTGTAAAGTCGTGTTCTAGTGTTCTTTAAGAGACGGGTACTAGGTAAGTTCACTTTCACGTTAAGAGCAACACTGAGGCACTTAACTTGTGACTAAGAAACTGTGTATGATCCTCGAGACTAGTTGCTATTTTGTATGACCTGACCAGTCGGGCTAGCATGCGCGCCGCGACAAAATTTTGTTGACGCTTTTACCGTGCATTTGTCTCATATTCGCACGAGAAAGATCGACAGTCGACAAAATTTTCGGCAGTCGGCAGGAACAGAAACATTTTCGAATAAACTATTTACGGAATCCAAATTTGTTCGAACAGACTAGTTAGTTTGACTTACTAGTTTCGATTGAACAAATGGTGGAAAGTGATCGACTAATCGTTTCTTGTGTTGTGTGGAAAGAAAAGCTTATTAGTTTAGAAAAACGAATATTTACCTACATAATTGTTCAGGTTCTTAGGTTTTTCATTTCTTTTTCTAAGCGGGGCCCTCCTATTTATATTTATTTTATTATATTTAACACATTTATAATTATACCTATACAAAAACTTTCCTCGGGAATCTGCCCTTTCATTGGTAAAAACCTCAGATCATAGAAACAAGGAGATATCAAATTAGTAGCGGAACAACTGATGCCACTTTTAGTACATTTTTCGACACAATTACGTGCATAATTAAGCACTCCTTGTGAATAAAAAGATCTCCCACGCATTAAACATTCCGCACACCCTCAATCTAACACTGTTAATCGTCACTCAACACTAGCACTAAACTAAAACACTGTACTTATACCATCGATCGTGTTCGGTTCGTCGCCAGCGCGTACGTTTTTAATATGAGCAATTTGCTCAAGATCAGGCATCAAGCTCGATAGCGCCTTGGCACATCTCCCTTGTTTCTATGATCTGAGGTAAAAACCATATGAAGATCCGTACAGTAGTTTGAGTTTATAGATAGACAGACGCGGCGCGTTTTGCGTGAAATGGAAGTAAACGTAAAACGCTGCCGCGCATGACGTTTGTCAACTCCTGCCGTAAGCCGCGTCAAGGAACTTTGTTAAAAAAAAAAAGAAATTTCTCATAAGAAAACTGACAGATACGCGCTTGACCGATTCTTGGCAATAAATTAAATAAACTATAGCTTAGGAAAGTGGGACAGTTTGTTTGAAATAGCGCAATCTATTCTTAGTTTGTAAGTGGATAAGTTTTCGTTGATTCCCATGGGAACTATTTGATTGGTCAAGGTATAAAGAATCCCAAGTCCAGCCCTAATTCTCTATGACACCATTGTGTAATGGGAAGTCGTTATGTAGTTAAGACATGAAAAAGATCATCAACAAACCAAAGAATTTATTTTTAAATAGAGACCTTACACGATGATTCACTTAAGCTTTAGAATCACATCATATTTTAAATCTACTTAGATTTCATTATTATTTATTTTACCTCCTACTTAGAATAAGTAGGTACTTATCTAAATAAACTACCTAGTTTTAAAGCATAGGTAACATAAACTTACGCTATGTACCCCAAAGGATTAGACAGAGGTAGTGGTGGATGCAGGAATTATTAGAAGGGGGGTAGGGGGTTGAGGGCTTGTTCAGATATGATTTTGGGGGAAATAGGGCTAAGAGGTAAAAATCAAAACACTAAATCACTAATCCAGTCTGAAATCTGTCAGAACTTAAGATTGGGGGGGGGGGGGGGTCAGCCCTCTAGCTCCCCACCTAGATCCGGCAGAGGTGTTTGTTCAATCAATCAAAAGAAAGCATGGATATTATTGCAATTAATTTCAGAGATTTCTCAACAACTTTATAAAAAAACCGGCCAAGTGCGAGTCGTAGGTACTCGCGCACTGAGGGTTCCGAATCGGTTTTGGACGTATAAAGTGAAAAAAAAACGGACCGCATAACTAAGTTTGTTTGTTAAGGAATTTTGATGATTTTGAAAAAACTGCACTAGTTAGGAACATCGTTTTATTTTTGGTGCAATATTTGGGTCAATTCCTATCAACTCTAATTATTTTAGATTTTTCGCTCCGCAAACTTCGGGGATAAGGGGGCGGGGGGGAATGGTATTTTCTCAGTCATTTTTCATCATTTATGTCGAAAACTGTGAGACATAAAATTAAATGAAAATATATTTTGAAATGTGCAGATCAAGCCCTTTCATATCATATGTCACTTGACCTAGTAACCCCACTTTGAAATTTCGGACCTCCACTCCCTTTTGCAATGAAAATAAAAACATTTTTAGACTTTTTTCATTTTCAATAAAGTTTGGCAAGCATTTCTTATAACTGTTCCAAATTTCAAGTCGATAGCATTAGTAGTTGCTGAAATAAGCAGGTGTGACAGACAGACAGACAGACAGACAGACAGACGAAGTCGCACCATAAGGGTTCCTTTTTTACCAATTTGGTACGGAACCCTAAAAACTGGTCATTTCACTGTAGTCCACGCGGACGGAGTCGTGGGCAAAAGTCTAGTAACTTATATAAAACTAGTAAGTATTACGCGCATATTGTGCGATATTTGCATGCAAAAGTAAGTCATTAAAAGTACTCCGTTTCATTAAAAGTACCTATATAAGCAGCAGCTACCACAATTAAATCCATGTCGAAATAACTAATCGCTATCGCTAAATGTGCCAATTACCTACCTACCTATAGTTACCTGCAATAGTTACACGACGACGAAATTATCGCAGAACGTTAATTATAATCTTTTTGTTCTAATTACAAGGTACCGTAGTCCCTATTTATTGCAGTTTTCCTTCATAATGGAAATTTTTAGATAGCTAGATATTTAATTTAAACTTTTGGTTACTCGTTATTATTTAATTGAACGTAAGGGACTTTAATAGTCAAATAATATAATAATATCTAAAACATTTTGGTTTAAAAATTAACTTATTCATTGAAAGACTGCTAGGTAAGATATTCATGGAATTTGGAAACTGGAATCTAAATTGGCTGTTTCCGGGATGAAATCTAACAATCCTATAACTACCTAATACTAAGAAGAGAATAGGTAGGTACGCATAAACCAATGATATCGATTGAGATTGCGGTTTCATCAACAGTCTCATACCAAGCTGAATTCCGTTTCCGTCACCGCTCATCGACATCGTCACAGTTTAGTCGTAGCCCGGTTGGAATACAAATAGGTATAAACCCAAAGGTCGCCGAGCCGTATGATCTTCCTACAGCAAAACAAACGTAGATAATAAAATCGATTTAACTTCAATCTTAAACATCATGATAATTTAGGCGTCTTATTTTTCATAAGTTCATTCAACATTCTGGAATCATCATTTATGCGATCAAGTAGCAGGACTGTGTAATTAGAGCTTCGTAACTCAACTGTCGATACTATAAAATTATAATCAGTAATTGCTCTGGTTTCTGTGACGATTGATTGCTCACTGTGCCTGATGGCTTGACATTTCGCCAAAGCGACGTGATATCGGGGCCGAGGTGTTTTGTTTTTTAAAGATCAAAAGTTTTGGACCTACCTACAATTAAGTTAAGAATTTTCGTGCCCCCGTTTTGATCTCACTTCGAAGTTTCCAACCGAAACACTAAAACGTACAAAATTATCTTTGCTCACTGAAAATCAGCGACTGTAAACATAAATAGTGGCATTCTATTCTAGAGTCTAAAGTAAGGAATAGCGTGACTTTCTCCCGTTTGTGTCACCAACTTTATTTACATCCGTGCGCCGACGCCTGATAAAGTTAAAGTATTAGCTGGATATGTGTCTACTTACTTGCACAAAACTTGGTGCACGTATGAAAGGCTGCATTTTTATTTTGGCAATCTTTATGAGGAATTAGTACGTACCTAACGCCTTCCTAGGAAACTTGTTTCCGTACGTTTTAAGGCTTCCTTTCTTGGTGTTTGGAATAGATAATAAACTGGGTGCGGGTAGGTTATATAATAATATAGATAATTTTACAATGAAATCTACCCTCAAATACTTTGATTTTTAGAGTTTCGGGTTTAGAGTTTGATACCTAGGTAGTTTTCGGATAATGCTCCTATTACTTACATTTACTATTAAGTTTTCTCTGTGTTGTTGGTGACGACAATGGTTCCCGCGTCGTACCAAAGTAAATTAATAAGAGTTTGGTGCTACATGGTGGTAAAAATCCAAGTGGTTGTAATGCGGCTGTGTGACGCTCTGTGTCTAAACTAAACATTGACTTACACTTCGATAACCCTTAACTATTTTGTTGTATCTGGTATAAGAAGTATCTAGTAAAATCCCTACGAGGGAATAGACAGACTTACATGTAATCTTGTATCTTGCATCATCATGCCGTTTTGGTAAGTTGTAATTTTATATAAGTTCACGAATCTATAGCAGAATCTTAAGGGTTTGTTGGGCTGATGATCCCAGTCGGTGCGATAGACTCGCAATGACCAGGGTCGTAGGATATGTCGTTGCCATTACTATTCCAGTGTAAGAGAGAGATGGAGCTACAAGAAAAATAGCTCTATCCCATTTTCACTCTTATGTCTTAAGAGTACGGATCACTCCTGCACTACTTGGAAGGTAATTTTGATCGCAATCTGAATAGATTTTTATTATGTTGTACGTAACGTGTAACGGTGTAACAGAAATGCGTGGTGAGAGGGTTGTTTGGACTATTCAGAGCAAAAAGCCTAAAATATTTCGACTTTCCCTATGAATTGACCCGATCAGCTGATGCCGTTTGTATGGAGACTCAAAAACAAAATGACCGATTTTTTTGTTTGACCTATCAAAATGCTGCTCTGAATACAATCAATCAAACAATCCCCATAAATACGACCACGCATTTCGGATAGGTAGGTACACGTTATACTGTGTTATTTTGAAAAACTTCTTAGTTCTATCTTCATGAGCTTTCAAACATACCCAGTACCTACCAATTTTGGCCAACATACAAAAATGGTAAGCTGTAAAAGATTGACTGAATAAGCGAACACATAACTCGACAATGTATTGCAACGTGCATTGGACGTGTCAACATTTTGCTGTGAATAGATCTTTATTGTTCGTGTTTCATCGTAATAACAATGTTGAATAAATTGTGGCACAATCAAACATACGATAAACGTAAATTTCATGTCAGGTAGCGATTAATACTTATATTTATAGAAGTAGGACCCTTAGTAGTTTAATATTTCATAGATGTACGGAATATAAACTCTAAACACTTGTATTAAAAACTTATGCAAAAAAGACTACACCTTCGTGAAAAAGCAGCTTACCTCTTCACCAAGTGCCAAGCTCAGGGACCGATTAATCGGGTAAGGTATATATCGTATCGTATAAGGTTACCGGTTAAATCTCTAACCCATATGTTTGGTTAATCTTAACGCAGGGTAACCGGTTAACCCGTTAATACGGTTACCGTTACCGGTTAATATTGCTGATTAACCTGAATGAAATGGAACAAAAACGAAAAAATAGGAACAAAAATGAACTTTATGCGTGAACCTGGTTATTAATCGGCTGATTAACCCAGAATACGGGTTAACCTTATGCAAGGTTTTTCCTAACCTAACCTAACCCAAAAAAATAACACGGGTTAACCCCTATACGGGTGACCTTTTCGGTCCCTGGCCAAGCTACATCTCTAAATACCTGATTAGCAATGAAGATCGCACATTGTTTGTATTCCTGCTATCCCCACCTGCTAATGCATGCTTGCTCATAAAACTGGTGCTAGCTAATTTACGCCAAACCGAACACACGAGCCGATATTTCTGTGGTTCGGGTTATAATTTCGAATGTAGAAAATGTCTATTAATCGAAACGTCGAGGTTAGTCAAAATACTGTTATTTTGATTATGTTATGTGCGTGTAAAGTACCGATCTAGTTAAAAGAAAAACATGTCTAACGAGAACACTCACCGAGTCGTGGTTAGTACCTAGGTATGTGATAGTGTGTAATGGTGTATGATGGATTTTGACAAATAAGTATCATGGGATTTCAATCTACTCGTGATCTAGGTTGACGTGGTAAATATGTCTGATCCAGCACTAAATATCACAGCATCGTATTGATTAAATGTGGTACTAGCAGGTACCTACAGAGCTCTAGAATACTCTATAAAGATCGTGATGCGTCTGGGGTTTAGATCACGATAAATATTAAGCGCGTAGGGTTCCTCCAATGTTTGTTTACTTGGAATCGTTCGCATTGCCTTTAGACCAGCCATACTCAAACTTATTTTTCTTGGGCCACTTGCACCTTGCAGATTTTATAACTTTGCGCACGGTTCACAACATCTGATACTTAGGTGTTAATTAAAAAAATACATATAATATTTTTTATTTAAATTTAAGTGAGAACGATGATCTTGGGAAAATATTTTAACAATTTTATCTAGATCTGGCTTTCATCGAGATGGGAATATTAAGCCGGTTTCAGTATACCTACTTATGTTCTTTATTATTTAACGATTGAAAAATCCGGCTCTTATAGTTACATGGAATTTGAAGCTAAGTTTAACCATACAATTTCAATGGTTAAAGTCTCCTTTAAAACTTAATGACCTTTTCTGCAACTGACTGTGAACCTGGTGGTCCACTATACAGAGTGGCAGGTAAGACAGTGGAAATATTTTTAGGGGTCATTGTACTCATCATTATGAACAACTTTTACTATGGGACCAACCCTGAAATCGCGAAAAAAAAATCAGCTGTTCCATACATTTATGTTCACTTAACTCAGCTGATTTTTTTTTCGCGATTTCCGGGTTGGTCCCATAATAAAATTTGTTCATAATGATGAGTACTATGACCTTAAAATTTTTAAATTAATTAAAATATTTCCACTGTCTAACCTGCCACCCTGTATAATGGGCCACATGCGGCCCGCAACCCGCGGGTCGCAGTTTGAGTATGGTTGCGACGATCTTGAGTAGGTACAGTACACGTATACTACATATTATAAACTATCTACTCCGCTTTTAAAAGGTGTTTGTTGATTAGAAATGAATACTTAATTTCACTTTACAAGAGATGTTCATATTTTATAGATTCTGCTAATAAAAGTGGTGTAATGGTCGGTATTACGTAGGTAGCCACGCTGCCGACAGCAATAATAATTATTATCGGATAATACGGCGCCGATGTTAAAACTTGCGTAATTAGGGCAAATTACTATAAATTGCCCAAAAGTACTAAATTATTAAATTGAACTTCCCTCATTAAAACAGCGCCGTTGAGTAGGTACCTATAGTTGACAGAATTTTATATTATGCTTATCGTTAAACTTCAGTATGAATATTAACTGAATAAAACAACTGTGGGAGGTATAATGAACTGTTTTAAAGTGATTTGCTAGTGAAAGAATATTGAAAAACAAAACAAATAAACTAACAAGAGAACTGAAACGTAAATGAGTACCTACCTTTCTGTTCAATAGTGATCAAAAAAGTGGCTATGTAAAAATAACGAATCGATTATGTATATATCATTACATGAAAAAGCACATAGTTTGCGATATTGAATAGGTAATTAGGTATTAGGTACAATTTATAAAAGAATATGAATCTTATAAGAAATCGTAGGTATCTAATTACGTTAATAAAGTTTTATATCTGTAATAATTAAACGTGTTCGTTTAGTTTACCGTTTGTACCTTTAGTCAGTGAGCTTTTCACAATGTACATTAGGTACGTGTCATGTAATGTCCTTCAACCAAAATATTCGCCGTCACAGCGTTGTTTACTACAAACGTGACCTCACAGGACGTAGGTGAAACATTTCATATTAACGACACAGAAGTTATCTCGTGCCATTGTCAAATCGTGACATCTTAGTTAACAGGGTTTTGTGACTCAGACCACGTGCGAAGAGTTACTACTATCGACTTTGGTACGATCCAACTTGCCACCACTTCGGCACAGTTTGCAGTTTGACAAGTAATTAATTCTAGAGGTACCTACGTGGTGCTAGTAGAAACTAACGGAATTATGTGCATTTTTGAATAATTTTAAATATTTTAATATCAGAGTAAATTCAGTGAGGTATGCTACTTTGGTACATTGATTTGTTGCTCATCTCTCAGGTGAAAATGTGAGAGGAAAGTGAAGATTCATGTATCTTGGTTGACATTTTGTAATAAAACACAGTGTAACTCACACTCCAAATGGCATGAACCCTTCAGTCACCACCCCCCCTCATAAAGCCATACAGCTGTAATGATTTACAGTTGGAAACAATACAGTGCACAAACAACGCCAGGACAATTCGTTTTCCTTCGTTCATTTTTACAACTTGATGATACTTGTGGCTTTGCATTGAACAATAACATACTGAATTAAAATAACATAATGATTGCTTAGTATAGCAGGTTACATTTGCTAGTGTCTAGCACATCATGTAGTATTATTTCATCCTAATTATGTAATGTTCAAAAATAGAAATCAAATGATATATGAAGCTTAATCACGAAACACGAGGAAATCAACTAAGTGTTAGGTAATGGTAGCACCATTTTATGAGCCAAAGATTACCCGCTATTATACGCGAAACTGATCGTTTAAAACATCTATAGTAGATGTAACAGTACACCCCCCTTTAAAAAAAAAAATATTATGGTAATAGTGTTTACAATATAAATTTGACCTAGACCTTACTAGTTATTTGCTGATGTATATAAACAATAATGCTATTGTACGCGGTGGAATTTGATGACGCCTGTTGTGGTGTGATTTGCTGACGTATGTAATTTTGACTTAGCTGCACGAGTGTTTATTATTTTTTTCCGTTAAACTCTTCATTCTTCTGTCCAGTGTTTTTATTATGCCGTAAAGTAGGATCACGCCGATTGTTAAAATAATCTGTCCCATTGCAACATTTCTTGTCCACCGTAAGTCCTCCTGGATCAGGTTACGGAGTTTGTCCGCTTCGTTTTGATTGAGGCAACTGTCCGTATTGTATGTTATCTGGTCCTTAGAACTTTGATTTCCCATTTTAGATGTCTTGTTGTTACGAGTAGTTGTGAATTAATGGTATATGTTAAGATCTATGTTAATATATATATGAATAGCTTGCTTATATCAGCGATTTTTTATAGACGTACTACTGGCTTTACTTTACGTCCCGATCGTGTAGTGTACGTGTGTGAATGTCTGTAGAAATCCTTTGAATCTGGCACGTAGTTTGATTCGTCATTGATCATGAATGCTGGTTTCAATCTATCAATTGATATCACTGTCTCTTTATCCCTAATTCTAATGCAAAATGTTTTATCTGTTTTACTAATTACTGGGTAGGGTCCTTCATACGGCGGTGTCAGGGCTTTCTTAATTCTATCACACCGAACAAATACGTGTGAGCATTCTTTGAGTTCGGGATGCACAAATATAGCTTGGTTGTGGTTTTTTCTTTTCGGAATTGATGTCATTTGTGTGATGTCCTTTTGAATTTGTTTTACAAACTCTTCGTACGTTGATAACTGTGCTGCTGATGACTCAAAAAATCCTCCAGGGAGTCGTATTGGCGTTCCATATGTCATCTCTGCTGAACTATAACCTGTGTCTTCTCGCAAGCTACTCCGCAACCCGAGTAAAACTGTTGGAATTTCTTTTAACCAATTTTCGTTGGATTCTCTTGTCATTAACGCCACCTTTAAAGTTCTATGAAATCTCTCTATCATTCCATTGGCTTGCGGATGATAAGGTGTTGTCCTAATTTTATGTATTCCCAAAAATTGTGAGAGTGACTCAAATATTCTTGATTCAAACTGTCGGCCTTGATCCGTAGTAATGCGCAATGGACATCCAAAACGAGTAATCCATCCTTCGAAAAGTGTCTTGGCTACTGTTTCTGCAGTTATATCTTCTACCGGAAATATTTCGGGCCATGACGTACAACGATCTATGATTGTGATTAAATATCTCTTCCCTTGTGAAATCGGAAGTGGTCCGACGATGTCAATATGTAAATGTTCAAAACGTTGCGCTGTCATAAATGTACCAGGGGGTGATATCGTATGTCGTTGTATTTTTGATTTTTGGCAGGCTATACATGATCTACACCAATTATTGATATCTTTGTTCATATACGGCCATAAATACCTTTGGGTTATCATTTTTCTCGTAGTTCTTTTTCCTGGATGGCTCATACCATGAATGGTATCGAAAATTTGTTTGCGAAATTGCTTTGGTAAGTAGGGGCGGCTTTTTCCAGTAGACGTGTCGCAGGTGATGTTTATTGTGGAACCCGGAAGCGTAATGTTTTTGAATTTTAATCTTTTATTGTCACGTAATTTACTTAGTTCATTATCTGTTGATTGACATTTTTCCAATTCAGCGTAATCGATAGGTGATGGCACGTATATTTCCTCTATTCGAGATAAGGCATCGGCGGTAATATTGTCACGTCCGCTTATGTGTTGAATGTTGGTACTGTATTGTGAAATGAAATCTAACTGCCGGACCCGTCGCGGTGTATCGTTTGATGATGGTTTTTGGGAGAATGCGTATGTCAAAGGTCGGTGATCCGTAAATATTGTAAATTCTCTTCCCTCGATTAATCTGTGAAAATGTTTGACGGCCATGTATATTCCTAACAGCTCTCTGTCAAACGTAGAATATTTTTGTTGAGTTTCGCTCAATTTTTGTGAAAAAAAACCTAATGGTTCCCAATTGCGTCCGGATTTTTGTTGTAAAACTCCACCAACGCAAGTAGCACTAGCGTCGGTCATGAGCGCTAGTGATGCGTTGCGGGAAGGATGCGCTGTTAACACTGCGTTTTTCATGCTTTCCTTGCATTTTTCGTAAGCTTTGTCTGCTTCCGTTGTCCAAGGAACAGGTGAATTATCGTTCTTTTTTGAACCATGTAGATATTCGTTTAAAATTCTTTGATTTTCCGCTGCGCGTGGAATATTACTTCTGTAGAAATTGACCATGCCCAAAAATCGTCTTAATTCTTGAATTGTTTTCGGTTTGGGAAATTCCATGATTGCTTTGTAATTTTCTTCGGTAGGTTGTATTCCTTGGCTCGTTATATGATAACCTAAGAAATCTATTTCCCTTCTGAGAAATTCGCATTTTTCGAGATTAATGGTTATTCCATTCTCGTGTAAACGTTTGAAAACCGTTTCTAAATGCTGATAATGCAAATCTTCGTTGTCCGATGCGATGAGACAGTCGTCTACAAATATAAATACGAAGTTTAAATCTCTAAATAAGGAATCCATGAATCGTTGAAATGTTTGTGCCGCATTGCGTAATCCGAAAGGCATTCTTAAGTACTCAAAAAGTCCGAAAGGTGTGATGATGGCTGTTTTTTCTATATCTTTAACAGGAATACAGTGGTATGCTTTGCGTATATCTATCTTGCTTAGTATCTTCTTATTTTCTAATATGTATGTAAAGTCAGTTAATCTTGGTAGTGGGTATTTGTCCGGTACTGTCGTGCTATTGAGCATTCGGTAGTCTCCGCACGGTCTCCATTCGCCATTTTTCTTTTTTACCATATGTAATGGGCTTGCCCATGGGCTATCTGACGGTCGGCAAATTCCGAGCTCTATCATATTTTGAAATTCCTTTTTGGCTATGTCGTATTTTTCTGGAGGTAATGGTCTTGCCCGAGCTGCGACGGGTGGTCCTGTAGTGATAATGTGGTGTTCAATCTTATGTTTGGGCGCATTGCGTAGAGAGGACTCTTTCGTGATGTCTTCGTATTTGTTTAAAAGTTGCGTAATACGTGAATTCGTTCCCACTGCGATAGTACGAATTGTTTGTTGTGTCGCTTTTTCTGAAGTTACATGCGTTGTCAGCTCTGTAACTTTGTCGATAAGTTTGCGACCTGCTATGTCGACTAATAGTTTATAGTGCTCTAGAAAATCTGCTCCAATTATTGGTTGTGTAACATCGGCGATTATAAAATTCCATTTATAACATCGTTGTAGTCCTAAATTCAAGGTAAGCGTCTTCTCGCCGTAAGTCCTAATTTTAGTCCCATTTGCAGCGTATAGTGTGTATTGTTCATTTTGTAAAATTGAATATCTCTGTTGCTTGCTAATGACTGAAATATTTGCGCCCGTGTCAATTAAAAACTTCATACCACTTTTTCGGTCGGTAATGGTGAGGCGATTGGATGGGTGGATTGCACAGAGTTTCGCCGTTGTCTGTGCTCTTATTCGTTTCCCTGGTTCCGTACGTAAGTCATTGGTTTCCAACCGCATGGTTTAATGCAGTTCCTTGCATATTTTCCGAATCTTTCGTGGTAGTAACAAAATCGATTTGCTCCTCTATAGTTTGTTCTCGGCCTCATAATCGGGAATTGTTGACGTTTCTTGAAATGATTGTGCGTGCTGGGTCGATAGCCATATTGACCTTGCTGAATTGCGTCAATATCTATCTGTAATTTTGCTAGCTGGGCTAAAATGCATGCTGTATTGTTGTCGTTTGAAGTGTCGTTGCTAACAGCTGATATTTCGGTTACTTTTGAATTCATTATTATTTTGTCTGCAATTTGGCTCAGTTTGTCAATTTCCATGTCTTCCGTAACTGCTAGAACCGTAGTAACTGATGTTGGTAAAAGCCTGAACCATAGTAGTTTAATTGTTTCGTCACTGATTTTTCCTCTCCCGAGGACTCGCATTTGACGTAATAACTGCGAAGGTTTTTGATCACCGAGTTCTGTCTCTGATATTAATTTTTGAAACTGTCGCTGTTCTGTTTCTTCGTAACAATCAATTAAACGTTCCTTGATGTTTTTATATTTATCTGTAGTCGGTGGTGAAGTGATTAGGTCACTAACTTGTAGTATTTCTTCCTTGGATAATTTTGCTATTACTGTACAGTATTTGTATTCGTCTCCTTGCTTCTGTGGTGCTAATATGGCTTCTAGTTGCGTGAACCATAATCTTGGTTGGTCTTTCCAAAATTCCGGAATGCGAGATAAAACCGAGGTGCCAGCAGCTACTTCAAGTGTTCCTTGCTGATTTATGTTCGCCTTGCATGGTGATTGTGCCATGTTTCTTGCTGCGTATTCGTTCGTCGGGGTCACCAATTTGCCTAACTTCTTGGCAGTATATGATTAGGTATAAATGAGACAAAGTTGTAGTATAGTCTGGTTATAATTATCCAAAGGTGCATCTTATATACTAACGACTACGTGTTGATCACGGATAGTAGAAACATTTAATAGATATTGAACGTGCGATAAAGATCATAAGATTGCGATGTAGATTGTAGATACAGCACAAAGATATTGTACTGTAACAGTAGATATAAAGCTCCACAGGTTTGTACAGTGTGTTAAGTTAGCGAACAAAAAAATTAATATAATAATGCTCCGTTCAGGCTTCACCCAATCACTGAATGGTTATTACTAGCAAGGGCAGCCGGAGGTATTATCTCTCGCGCTTGACCGAGCTTCGATCACTGCCTCGACGACTCCCAAAGCCTTGTTAAAGCCTAATGACACGAGCACAACCAAAATCTCCACTTATTTATACCTTTCAACGCTACGATAGCTCTCGAAATGATTCAGGTGATAATCGAGTGAACCTTTATGTAATATTGTTCGAGGGGCTAACGTAATTAATATACTTATTTTCAACTAGTTAGGTGCCCGTTTTCATTGTTTGCTTCTTTTATCAATTATGGTAGGTTTAAATGGATTTTGTGTGGGCTCGTAGTATCCTCTTACAATAATGGTCCCCAAAATACCTTTAGTTACGATATTAGAAAAGAAGAAAGTAATGAAATGTTATTCGGATAACAATTTGTTTTGTAAGTTTTACTCTTTATTTATTTTTCGGAACTAATCAAATGTTTCTGACAAGTTAGATTGTTTCTAACATTTAGGATAAAGAAAGAGATGATAATTATACCCTAATTCCCTTCAAGGCATCACAAACAAAAGCTAAAATAGAGCGTTCAAACATTTACGTTTGGTATAGCCTAAAGAGTTGCTATACATCGTGCCAGCAATCAAACACAGATATCATCTACCTCGCCGTAGATCTAATAAATGTCCCGTGTGCGCGCGAACGGAGGCGGTGCTCCACCTAAATTATGGACTATTTCGTTTTTTTTTGTTTCACAAACACATACTTTGCTTACATGCTTGAGGTATTTTTAAAACAGATTTTTCTTCTAAACGTAGGTATTGTCAGTTTATAACTGTAGATTAGATGTTTGGAGAGGCTTAACTTGACTGTTTTGTTAACCAGCTTGTGTTGTTAGATTTTTTCGTTTGTCATTGTTATGACGTAATCCAGTGAAGGTATTTTCGCAGTTGTCTATCTTGTTAATGCGCTTATCCTGCAGCGTGCTGTCATAATGCATCATCCTTTGTTTGTTTTTTAAGGGGTAGGGGAGCTTTAAGCTGTACCTAATTATGGCACCCATCCGTACCCTCGTTACATAACGCAGAATAACCTGATTAATAATTGCATGAAATTAATTAAGAAGTTTACCGGAAAAATACACTTTATTTGTAATCCGTTAATTAAAATGTCAACAAATACAGGGTGAAGGTAGATCCGTAACTCATTTCCTCTTCCTGTTACAAATATAACTTACATATTCTGACACGGGCGCGACCTACATAAAAGTTTTGGATTAAGTACAACGCGGCTCAGCCAGCTGGCAAAACGTACGAATAGATAATTTACTGTTAGGTGACCTTCAGCGGATTTCAGTGGGAGATATGAGAAGGGGAGTTGCGCCGGGAAGACAATGTCGTACATATTTTAAGCGGGCACGCCCCGTTCGCACAAAGGCGTAATTTATAGGGCCGCGCGGAGACGGGCGCCTGAGTTATGTCCCGACGATAGCGACGAGCTTTTAACTGCCTAATGGAGCGATTTACTCAGACCACCTTGCGCCCGCTCCG
Source organism: Thalpophila matura (assembly GCA_948465475.1). Classification (NCBI taxonomy): domain Eukaryota; kingdom Metazoa; phylum Arthropoda; class Insecta; order Lepidoptera; family Noctuidae; genus Thalpophila; species Thalpophila matura. The sequence goes on from OX419183.1 coordinate 10,416,980, forward strand.
CTGTTTACACTGAAGCACACCGAATTGGGCAGATAACGACGATGGAATTAATTCTTGTTTGTACTTGTTAGAAAAAATACGGATTTTTCCGTGATCTTCAATTTAATGAATAATATACTTACCTACTGAATACTGATATTGGCAATATTGGCGTACTAGACGCTGAAGTACGTTGGTAGTCTGGCGACGGCATGTCGGGTAGAGCGCTCGGAGTATTGAAGAGCAACGCGAAAAGTTTTTCAATAAAACATAGCCCTCTGAGACAACATTTCAATGGAGCGCCGTGCGATGTTTACGGCCCGAGCGCCGCCGCGGCGCGCTCCTCTACACTCTGCAGAACAATCCAATCCGAAGGTATTGATCAAATTGTGCGGATACACGTACGTGTGTAGTACAAACCAATTGAAACAAATAAATGCAATTTCAGCCTCCAGGCTAAAGCTTAACACATAATCTTTCTCTGCACACATCCATTTTTTATTCCGACTGATCATTTTTATTTTCGAGTGGCTGTAAAGGTTAAAGAAGTCTTCCGATCTTGCAAAATTTGATGGTAATGGGTTTTACAGCGGGAAATGAGGGAATACTTGTGTACAATTTGTTAATACGTGTTGTATATGATTATGTTCTCTGAAAGATATTCTAATTTATCTACCTTGCAACCAAAACATGAGTTTAACGACGTTTGAAAAATGGACCCAAGACCATGTTATAAGTACATTATTATTACAGGAAAATTTAAGAAAGAACAAAAAGATTTTTCCACAGAAACGGCTTGTGTTTTTCTTCAAACTTCCTGCATGTAAGTGCTCTACAAGTCGAATAACACACCTTTATTCATTTTCCTGGAAGAATCTGAAATAGCTACCACGTACAAAACTGCATGATTCGCGAGAAAGTTAGTGCGGGCTTACTGTTACATTTATTTATATTCAGCATTTCTTGGATTAATTTTACGTTCCTCGGCTTTATGAGCTTTAATAAGACAAAATTAAATTTATAAAGGATGAGACATGTTAGATATTTATATACAAAGACTAATCTTAACCTTATGATTTTTTTTTTCATATTTTATGTGTAAGTATCAACCTACGCATGAAAATGGGACTAAAATGGGCTATAAGCGATTATTTTATTAAAAAAATTGAATATGTCGGTAACGTTCTCATGTATACGGAGTTAGTTTTCAATGACCAGCCAAATATTCAGAGACGGTTCAGAATCCATAATATTTTCGATATGTGAAATAGGTATTTTTTTTTCTATATGATTTTATAATTACGGGCCTAGGCCCTATGCCCTAAGTATGAAAGTTACGAAATTGTTAGACATTTTCAAATGAATATTTTACTATATTAAGTACAATGTATATTTAACAATAATGAAAACGATCTATTTTTTTGGCTGGTCGATGAAAACTAATGCTGTATAATAACTTATTGTATGTACTTAAACCCCTGGGCGTGTTACTTTCATAAGTGCAAAATATGGTAAGAGACTCTCATATCGAACTAAAAGAGAAGTGTGCAATGACCCAGATGCTTGTTGCATTTTCATCCGCCGGCGTTTCCTTAGAACACTTACATGCATGCATATGTTATGATACATAGAATATATGTATGTGAGAGTGAACCTTGGTTCTTTAGATCAGAAAGATCCGTGTGTTTTGAGAGCGCTCGCTTGTAGCCGCCTTTTGTTGCGCGTTTTGCATTGCAGGTCAAGTGCAATCCTCGGAGATTGCTGCAGGCTACGCGCGGAATAACGTAAACCATTTGGAGAGCCTAATGACCGTGCATGTTTCAAACTCACGTATTATAATGACTAACATACCTATTAATCGAGTCTACGTGAATTCGATCTTCGATTGAATAAGACATTACCTAATCGATTAAACAGAACAACGGATATAATTGTAGTAATAAGTGATTCTCAATTGTCATTAGAAGAAACAATTAGGTCGGTAGTGGATTACTGAGGGTGATTGCGTCGCGGAACGAGGTATTTGTGTCACATCGAGCGATCGATCCGCCCACTCCCAGCCAATTACTACCGATACACGACCGAATATTGTTCTCGATACGCCCGTTACAGCGAATACTGTGGGGTTATACTACACGGGGTACATTCACGCGAACTCCTGATCTCTATATGAAGCTCTCGGGCGGGCACGGCGAGGCGGCGACACCGCGCGATATGGCTCGCCGGCTGTATCTAGTTGCGCCTTTGTCACGGATATCTGCACTTCAATGTTTTGACGATAACCCAATTGAATGTTCGTGATCTGATCACAAAACGTCTACTGTACGTTTTTTATTTTCCTTCGCAGCGAGATTCTGCAGAAATGCGAAACTTAGGTAGGTAGTTGGGTTTCGTTCTATCCGTATAAGGTTCACCGTGTACTAATTAGTGCTGGGCTCATAATTCTTTGTTTAATTCTGGTTTGGGTTATTCAAATACCTACAGAGTGTAAAGTTACGTTCTGTTTACTTTTTACCATCCCTTCGACATTACTGCTACCTACTGTATTGCAACAATTGCAACGCATGTAGAATATGTTATAAATTGACAATGCAGAAGGTAAATACAAAATAGAAAAAATAGTTGAAATAATACATATATATCCCTTCAAATAATGATTATTGATATTGTTCTTAAATCATGTATTCAAAATAAATGCATGGATTTCGTAAAAACAATTACATAGTGTCAACAAGATTAGTTTTATAAAATGATAATTAAATAAACCAATTATTTTGCACATTTTATTCCGTTCCGCAACCAATGAATGCTAAAATAATTGTGGAACATTAGTGGAGGCCATGTAATTTAATTGCACGTGGGCACAATTGATATTTATTGCTGCAGCATACTTTACCTACACACAATAAGTACGTGTTTCCGCTTACAATGTTATACTTACTGCTCTAAATACGGTTAAATTGGAACTAACTTTTTATAGCTACATTTTGTAAAAAGCAAAAAGCTATTTCAAAACATAAAGTAAAATTAAATAAAAATTGAATTAAAATTCAAAACCTATTTTATTAATTTCTAACTAACTTTAGGCTAGATCCGGTCCTTACACTAGCCCGCTAAAAAGTAGATACCTAGGTACATATAGGTAGATAGGTACACATGTGTCCGTGTAAAACTTCACGAACACATAATATGTACTTATGTAGGTACTTTTTAGTCTGCCCTGGATACAGTTTCACGTGTCACCAATACAAATATTGTTTTTGTAGTAGTCCGACACTGTTTCAAATCGATCTCGCGTCAAAGAGCCGCATGTAAATAAAGCGAAAACCTTTTATAGAGAGAAATAAAAATAGTAAATGAAAAATTTAAAAAACCCGACTGCCAAAAAAAACAACTAACTAAAAAGTTCAAGAGCACTTTTCAAGTAGTCTGATGCAGTTGGTGGCAATGATTTGTGTTAAATCTTAGATTTTATGCCACCAACTGCATCAGACTGCTTGAAAAGTGCTCTTGTTTTGAACTTTTCAGTTGTATTTTTGGCAGTCGGGTTTTTTTAAATTTTGATTTACTATTTTTATTTTTCACTTTTTAGTTTTTAATGTATTTATATATGTTTTCGTAATCGTCTTTTTGAGCCCTTCATTTTGATACCCCACTCGATAGGTTTTGAGGAAAACAAACTTTTTGAAGACGCCAAAAATCGGCCATTTTATTTTTTTTATCATTTTGATATATCCAGTGTCACTCTCACAATTAAGACGAATCTAACGATACCTCTCAAGCTAAAATCCATCAAGCCGTTTAGGCTACAGAGCGTGCCAAAGAAATATACATACATACATACAAACATACATACATACCTACATACACTCGAAAAACATAACCCTCCTTCTGGCGCAGTCGGGTAAAAAACAACCTAATCGGAGTAGTTTTGAGTAAATTAAACAGTGACGAAAAGGGATTGGGTCGAAGACGGTCAGCATTTCGGATTTTCCGGGTTCCTATGTTAATGCCGCGAATTCCAATTAATTTATTCAGATGGTACGTTGGTAGGGGAACTTTATTTGTGATACGTTTTACAACAAGAACTTAGATTGCGACTCAGATGTCTTGGCGGTGATGTAATTCTTGGTTTGGTTTTCTAAAATTGTATTAAGCTTATAGATTTCAGTTAATTATAACTCTTATAATCATCATGTGAAAGCTAGATAATAACTATGAGTAATGGATTTGCAGGCGATTAGGTATGATTTTTCAAATGGATGTGTGATAAAAGGCCTAGATTTACAAACCGGCAAATAAATCACTACGTATGTTTTGTTTAGTTCGCAAAACCATTTAGTTTCAATGTAAGTATTATTACTTATAACTAGTAAAAGAACAAGCGCAAGATCTTAGACGGGTAGGTAATTAGAATGTTAAGTTGTAAGCACAATACAATATTTGTATATTAAGACTGTGCGATAATATCGCAAGCGATATTACGATAATGCGTCCCCATCCTGTCCACAAAGCCGTGTTTTTATCGTGCGATATTGTCAATGTGTGTGTGTGTGTGCGTGTCTCGCGTTATACAGTCTCTCCCTCATAGGTCATAGGCAGTGGCGTGCCTACAGGGCAAGCCCGAGGGTATTTCGCGTAATTTTTCATGTATTTAAGTGTTTTTTATTGTACGCTACTCACTTTCATTCATGAAAAATTTAGAGATATACCCTCGGGCTTGCCCTGTAGGCACGCCACTGGTCATAGGTGAGACATGAACGGTCGATAATATCGCAGGACGCATTATTATCGTGTATACTAGTATAGTGTGTAAGATCACATATATGCGTCCTATTACAAAATATATTAGGGATAAATATCACAGGAGTGTGTAAGATCGCAGAGGTCCTAATACAAAACAAAATTAAATATAGGTACTAAGAACAAATATCGCAGTATTACTTGTGATATTATCGTTGTGTCGAGAATCCTTATATAACAGTTATATTTTTTTAAAACCATATCAATTAATTAATAAATAAAATGCATTCCTATTTGGTGAGTATGTAACTACGAGTATATCACAATTATTATTCTATTATTCTTAACTTTTAAAGTTAGTTGGAAGACTGTTTCACTTTAATAAACTAATTTATAATCTTACCACGATAGCAGTGGCTCGTAGTACAATTTTTTGGGTAAAAATTAACAAAACAAAAATTAAATAACCGGCCTAATGTGTGTCGGACCACCCAAGGAGTATTTCAGTTTTGGACCGGAAATATAAGTTTGTGTACTGTCATAAAGCAAATACCTCAAAACTACACCTACAACCTATCTTAATCAAACCAATTTTCGTTGTTTTTTAAAATTCTACCCCCTTAATTTTTTTCAGATTTTTCCACCCCATAGTTGAAAAATAGAGGGGGTGGAGGCAAATCTTACAACTTTAGAAGCTCACAGCTCACCTGAATAAAGAAGTCACTTAGAAATATTCATACTATTTTCAAAGACCTATTCAACGATACACTAGGTAGTACATGAAGGGGAGCGCGATAATTTATTTTTTCATACATACGGTTTCATGTAGGTATAGAGTGCTCGCTTAAATTATTTTATTCGTATTTTTACTACGGTCCTTTAAGGCCATTCGCAGAAGACGTAGTACTTGCGAAGTTCACCTGTATATGTCCTTGGTCTCCGAGTAAAATGGCTGTGACATACGGACGGACGGACAGACGGTCAGGACGAAAATAAGGGTTGTGTTCTTGCCATTTAGCTACGGAACCCTAAAAAGTAGTCGATTCTGAGGCACCTACTTTCAGGACTTGTGCGTTTATTCTGTTATTTGTTGAACATTATGCTGAGCACGTGTATTATGAACTCAACTCACCTTGAAGGACAAAAGAACGTAAAGTACCTTCGTAAATATGACTTACGTCATACAAAACATGAACTAAAGTAATATATTTATAAATATCTACTCTGTCTTGCCTCATATTTTTATAAATGAAAGAAGACGTCACCGGTTTATATTTTTAGACTTTTCATATTTTTTTACTGAAGCACATCAGACGCCGTTTGCATATATTTTATCCCATAAAGAGGCTTTTAGGTATAATCTCGTGTTTACAAACCCATGGCGGGTTCTCTATCTCTAATACATATATTTTTCATGTGGTTGGCAAGAAAAATATCCTTTTGCATAAATATATTTTGTGATTATTTATTAACAAGGGGCTTAAATAAGAGTTGTATCTTTATGATTTTGTTTGCATGGGGATCGCAAATCTATCATTCCTGCAACTCCTACATCTGAACAACCGGGTTGAAAGGAAATAGATGTTTTATAATCTTATTGTTACCTTCAGGATTTAAAATAATGGAGTCTGTGTTAGTTTCCACTAGATTCACCAACGCTCATATGAGGCGTAGTTATTCAAAGAGATTTCAAATTTCGAGTGAGGCGAGTGAAGACGCGATAGCTCAGTTGGTTCAGAACACTAGCCACGGTAGGTACGGTGGAGGTTAAGGGTTCGGTACACGCTCGATTTTTGAAAATCTGTTATATAATTAATAACGATCGAAAATAATTTCAGTTTTTGTAGTTTTAATTATGACATCGTTAATAATAAAAAATCAAATACCTATATTTTTATAGAGGTTTGTTTATCAGCGGATGTAAATGTGACTTTTAGATTTTTTTCCAACCCATTCACCGTATTTCATTTTTCCCAATAAGTATAACTCGTTAACGGTTTCGACGCCACAAAAATGTTTATTTAAAACTTTGCACAATTGTTTTCAGATAATGTTCAGTTTACATACACTTAAGTTAGAGTTGAACTCACAGCGACATCAACATATCAGGTCATTTTATTTTAGTTCAGCGAGCTCTTTACAGGGCAAAAAAGACACCGAAGATGCAGTGAAAACCTCGTTCAAAGAATTCTTTGACTCTCGTCCAGGAGATTTCCGCGCCAGTAGCGTAAATCAACTGCCATTAAAACGGCAAAAATGATGTTCTTTGAACAAATATTTTCGTTCAGACTTTTTGGTGTATTTGTTAAATATAAAATTCTTCATAGGTGAAATAAAACGGCAACGTAAAGCATAATTCGAAAGTATAGAGCTTAGTTGGAAAGCCAGGCTACGAGTTTCAATCAATCTTTCAGTTGACTTTTACAGCGCTAGAAAATGAGCAATGGGTACATTCATGTTGTTTTAGTTTTCTAGATCACGTTGTTATCGAATATTGTGAATGAGAATGACGGATTAGTGACGCAACAGAAGATATTACTATTGGAAAACTCGATACTTAGTTGTGAAGTGATTTTACCTTCACTAGCAAATAGAAGTGGTCGGCACTAAAGTACCTAAGTACGTGAATTTAACAATTTTTTACTAATACTACGTGTTTGGCTGTGTCCGTCAAAGTAGGTAATATCCTGCTATATTTTTGCGACAACGTGCTGATTTTGCACATGAATATAATAGGATGCTTTGATAGACACTCACACCGCACACGCCTTCGTAGACTGATTAAAGCAAAAATTAAAACTGTGTCGTGGCTTTATTTAAAACTAATACCTATACGACCATAAAATTCAAAAATTCGTAGAAGCGGGAAGAAGTCTCATTAAGGTTTAGTGAAAAGATGCTTAACTAAGTAATCCTGGTAGGAGGTGCAGCGTGCAGTGCGGCTTCTAACGACCCTACAACACTCGAGGGCACTCTACGCTTCAGCTGCTTCGCGCTCATGCACTTTTCAAGTACGCACTGTTTATGCTCTAGTTCGGTTCAGAAACTTACATTTAGCTGCAGACATCGCTTGTTTGGATCTGAATATCGAATTCGTTTTGCTGATTTTTTTGCATTTTCATCTTGAGAGTAAATTTTAATTCGTTTTGTTTATATTGTAAATAATTATATCTTATTTTGTAAATACATACATCGTTTAGTCTCAAGATGTGAAATACTGTCTAGGTATATTACAATTAAAGTAAGGTTGCGATTAGGTATTTTTGAAAGTTTCAGTAATACAATATTTTAATATTTTAAGAGGCTGTTTTTTTTCCTTTCTTACTATGGGTTCACCATAATTAATATTGTGGCTTTGTAAGAGTATAAATGTAGGCAGCAGCCATAAAACATTTAATTATGAGTACTGTGTACAAAAAAGTTTATAAAAATATCTCACGATACTTACCTACCGTTATTCTACTTTGTCAGTCTCTTAATTAATAAAATCATTAATTCTTAAAGTGTTATCAAAGTTTTTTTATTACACAGTTTATTTCTTATCCATTTATAGACACTAATCCATTTATTCGCACAAGTGCGCAACAATCACAAACTACACGTGATTTATGTAGCTAGATGTACCGTTTAACCTATTCCGGTAGGTGCCTGTTGTGCATACCCGTTTGATTCTAATACATTAGATCGGTGAGTGGTGGCGAGTGAGTGTAACACGGACGGGCCGTATGCAGCGAGCTAAGTGGAGGCATGCTCAAGATATGAAGAGCTCTTGCCCCTAGCCTTCTGCACGCCGAGGTGCGATGTTTATGCATTATGCATCACCAGGAGGCTGATACTACACCGCGAGTTTTGCATACAGCTTTTGAACAAATTCTTAAAGAAATTTCGAGTAACGTAAAACAGGGCTGTATATTATTTGAATTGATGTTACTACGGGAAAGTCACGTTTACATACAGGCAAAATTAGAAGTTGAGCTAAGAGATGAGTAGAGTCGCAAGAGAAAATTGTATTGTAAGTAGTATTACAAGTTGTAAAAGTTCCCCGGCCTTGGCCTCTATATCAACATCCTTTATTGACTTTTATGACTTCTACAGTTGTACGCAATGGATGTAAAGGAAAAACATTAGGCATCTCAATTCTCAGTTTATTGATAATTTTATTGGAGCCATTAGCAAATAAGTTGTTTTCAGTCTTTTCAGGCGCTTCAAGGACAGTTGGCTAAGTTGAATGTTTCCCTAATTCGAAAACATGATTATCAAAACCTTCAGATTCCTTGTCATTGGATGATTGAATAATGAAGAGAAATTGGGACGGCAATCACATTGTATAAGATTAATGCCTCGTTTCTGTTGTTGAATGAAGGCGACTCGCTCGATGCTAATTTCACCGATGTACCGGACGGGTGACACTTTAGTTTCCTATTCCACTATTTGTGCTGTGACATCTGTTTAATTACATGCCATACGCACTTTATTGTTATTATTGCTTTATTCTGTAATTTGTACCGCTGCTGTTATATTATTCCCGGTCTAATTTGTTTTTTCTTCAATGATAGAATACCTACGTCAAATCTAAAATTGCACGCTCCTCGACTAAATCTATACAACTCTACATACCTTGTCGTTATTTCCATCAGAACCACATTTAGCAATGGGATTAGTTATCAAAATATGGCAAGTATTACTACAGGACCCTTTTCCCGGCTTTTACTTCTCCCAAGAGTGTTGGGGTGGTTCTTTCGTAGACGGGGGACCTAACAGGTTTTACTTACGGTTTTGAATATTGTTTTTTATTGCTCTCACACAATCTAAAATATCACACGTAAGTTAAAATTATTTGAAAGGCCTTGCCTTAGTATATAGCAACTTTCATTTATGGATGTGTATATAGAAGTAGAAATCCATATCAACATAATTATATTCCGACAGCTATATACTGTTTTAACATAAACCATTTAGTTAATTTCGGTAATTTGCTAGGCGCGGTTCGTGATTAGCGCTTCATTTTGTAACATGTGATTTGGAACTGTTCCGAATACACTACATGTTATTACTTCTGTATAATTCGTTGAAATGAAAATATACATATTATTGTACCACAATTCCTTTTATGTTGAAACAAAATTGTATTTTTCCAAGGTAAGTATAACTGATGAGACGATGTTACGTCAAATTGTGCGGCAAAAAGAAATGTTAGTATTGTTACATATTAATGATATATGAATGCGGCAGTTATGACGTATACGTGTATGTATCGCCATTGAAATTTATTGCTGATTCACGTCCGATGTACTGCGTTGTTATTTCAGTTGAGTGACTGGGGTGAAGTGAAATAAATGAAACTATGTTACACAACCGATTGAGCAAATATTTCATCAACTTGTTGCCCCAAAGGACATGGAAAAAATCATTGTTCCTATTGCCGGTAACGTCCTACAACGAAAGTTTAATAGAGGTTGGATTTGGATTCTTTGTTCGATCCTCGCAGGAGTTCGTAATGTGTAACGTATCGAGTTCATTGTTGTCGATTAATGTTCTCAGTGTTATTCCTGTGTGGTGGATGTAGTGATGTAGGCATTGCGTTAAATGTGTTGAATGTTTGTACGCCGCGGGCGCGGGCTAATCGCGGCGTCCAGGAATATTTACTGTCCCCCGGGAGGCGTCATCCGATAATGTTATGTTTGGCCCTGTTGTAAAAATCGTTGTTCATTTCAATGACGGGACATCGCGTGACATAAATAACTCGATATTCGTTTAAATCTTGAACGGCTTTAATGCGAATATCCAGTTAGGATGATTAATAATAACGGCTTGAGCAGCTGTTTTATGAGCTGTTTTATTTCAATATTTTCGAGAGGTATCTCTGAAAGTAATTTGTTTATTATACACTGTGCTGATAAAATTGATTTATCTTCATGTTCAATGTTTATACTACTGCAACGTTCAGCAAAGTCGGGAGTGTAGATATTGTAACATACAGTTAGAGGATATAGATATTACACACACAGCGTTTGTTAGGTGCCCTGAGTAAACATTATAGTAATATATCCGTGTTGATTACGTTGTACGTGAGGGCTCGCTGAGTGATTGGGCTTCAACTTTCCAATCGATACGAGTAAATAGAATGGACTAGCGTGTACAATTCAACTGTTGTTAGCTTTGTAAAGGCTAATGAAACTATTGAGAATGGGAATTACCTACATGGGCATTATTTGTAACTGTATTTTTTTGTAGGTCGCAAGTTTGAACAGTTCAACTAGCTGTGACGGACGGACTTCGTTGGACGTAATAATTAAATATTCCCTTTCTCAGTATTCGTAGCACGACCTTACAAAACCGTGAAACAAACAACTAAATTCATAAATATAATATTTCCAAATAATTATGACAGCCAAAACTTTGTACAAAGCCGAGTGAATGTATGATTTAATCATGTATTCTAAACTATAACATCGTTAGGGTCGTAGGGTTGCCCACCCATCGGGCGTTAAATGATGATCACGTAAAAGGCATAACATTAGTACAATAAAGTGGGCCTTTTGCCTATAACAATCATAATATACGAACCCTTTCGGCTTAACAACTCGGGACCGACTAGTCGTTACCGAGCGGTGTGCTTGCTAAATGTCAACACGATAATGTACAATTTAAAATGTGTGAGATAAACGAACTTTAAGATATATTGGAAACATTTTGTGGAGACAAGCTCATGTTTGTCACGGGTCTACTATCTATCGGAGTAAATTAAGAACGTAAAATTCAATATGAGTCAAAATAATCATGTGTTATTTTTGGAACGAAGTTTTTTAACGCGGCTTACGCTAGGAGTTAGGTAACTGAGAGAAATCATATGCGGCAGCAATTGCAGCGATAACGTTTTCTGCCTTTTCGTTATTGTATTCAAAAACGTAGTATCTGCACCCACCGCGTCTGTCTACCTATAAACTCAAAAACTGCTGAACAAATTTTCATACGGTTTTCACTAATGGAAGGACAGATTCCCGAGGAAGGTTTTAATATATAATTTACTAGCCTGCCGCCTGCGGCTTCACCCACGTTTATCCGGATAAAAAGTAGCTTATATAATATTTTGATGTATAAGCTAAATATTACTGTAAAGTTTCAACAAAATCCGTTCAGTAGTTTTAGCGTAAAAGAGTAACAAACATCCATACATCCGTCAGTACATCCTCACAAACTTTCGCATTTATTATATTAGTAGGGATACATTTGTTATATTTATATAGCTGAGAATATACGCTTGGCTGGACTTTGATGCAAAATAATATTAATAACCTACTTTATTAACATTCCCATATTAAAAATAAAATCTTATTATAAAAATGTAATCGAAATATTCCCATAAAAAATGTAATATGGAGATCGCTTTATTAAAGTTAGCAGGTATACAATAGGCGCTTTAGCTTTAGCGCCAATTAGGGCCGGTAAAATATAGGAACTGGTCAACAAGTAGAACTCAGTAGCATTTATTGATGCGCACGAGAAGCGACTACGAAGCCTTCGTAGCAGTCGTAGCGGAGTCTGAGAGACACAAAGAAATTGTGAGTAAAGAAAGAATAATAAAATTATATTTTCTATTGGCGAGGGCGGACTCACTTATTAGATCGTTATATCATTCACTAAAATAGAGGTAAAATTTTCTATCATCCGCCCTATTATACTGGGTGGCAGATAAGACAGTGGAAATATTTTAAGGGGTCATTGTACTCATTATTATGAACAACTTTTACTATGGGACAAACCCTGAAATCGCGAAAAAAAAATCGGGCTCACTACCTGTGACGACTGGCAAAAATATTCCTATGACAACCGGGACCAACTGTTTAACGTGCTCTCAGAAGCACGGAGGGTTGCAAAAAATTGTCACCCATCCATGGGCTAACCGCGGCAAGCGCAGCTTAACCTCGCAGATCGATCGATCAGCGCGGCTGTCACTTAACCACGAGTTCCTCAAAAAGGGCAAACTATTTCTATAACTTAAAAATATGTTGATATGATTAGGAATTTTTCAATTCAATTCAATTCAATTTAAATCATTTATTTGCTAGAACATGGTATGTACAATGGTCTTACATACGATACATAATAATTATGAAATTAGAAACAATTCAATTAATATTACTTAAATTAATACTCAATTACAAAAAATGTTATTATCTAATATTATATATTTTTTATTATTATATCTTGTCGTCAATAAATTCTTTAACACTATAATAAGTTTTGTTTAGTAATAGGTTATGTAACTGTTTTTTAAACAATGTGAGGCGTTGTTGAGTAAGGCTTTGAGGAAGGTGATTAAATATTCTAATACACATACAGTACACGTTTCTTTTAAATATTTCTAAATGTATTGGCGGCATGCGTAATCTGTTTTTGTGTCTGGATCGGCTATTCACATTATCACTAAATTTTTCAAAAAAATGGGGATACTTTTTTACAAATAAACAGATTTCGAATATATATAGACAAGGCAATCAAATAATAAATAAATAAATAATTCTTTATTGACATAAAACACTGTTACATATTTAATATTGAAGCCCTGACTCCTGAGCTAGGTTGATACCTGTGTTACAGGAGTCAGTGTCTTCTCCCGCTTATGTCGCTAGTATGCAATAAAAAACTATAAAATGGTAATATTTGGCAATGGCAATGGTAATATTTTTAGTTTTTTAAAAAGGCGTTTACAACTATCTACATAGTGGGCATCACATATTGCTCGGATACATTTTTTTTGAGCTTTAAATACTTTATGGGATCCAGAAAGCTGACATAAAAAGCAACAATCTCCTTTTACAGTTTAAACGAGATTTGCTACTTGAAAGCCTCGTCGGTAGTCTAAACGCGGATGCTGACTACGATTACTAGTGGTACGTGGTATTATCGATTCTATTCTGCCAAGAAATGGAACACGACTGAAATTCGGTTTTCACTGTACCTAATTAACTGAATTAACTCAAACCCAATAAACCATTATAAATACTAATAACAGCCTATATTGAATAGTTGTTAGTTCAAACTTCAATATTGAAGCCTAAAGTAATAACAAAATTATAGCATTTTATATCTCCTTTAATATTTAATTAAATTTCACCTCACCGAGCGATGTAATTATACGAATTGGCTTAAATTATATTGACTTGGTTCTAATAAAAGGTACCGTAGTGTACTCGTTTACTGTTACTCATTTCAGTTCATGGGCTATTTCAACGGGCTCTAGTACTATCGTGTCTTCATTGCTCTAGTTTATTGGTCGAGGGACAAGGATCGTACATTACTAATGGCATACCTACATGTATAAACAAAAAACTACAGCAACAAAAAAGTGGCAATTCTTTAGTACCGCTTTGTCTTCCAAATCATTAGACATTTTGTAGCAGACACCGAACGTTGATAGCTTGATAAATCCATTACGAATAGTACGACAAAAAAGCAAGAATTCTTTCAGCTTTGTAATCTTATCGAGTGTTTTTTCGGAATCCACAAGGCTGACAAGCGGTTTCAAATATTTTACGGCACAAAATTAGAGTGGTGGAATTTTTGGGGAAGTTCCCCTAAACGACGCAAGTTGTGCGCTCGTTTGATGTTCAAAATTAAGGCATCATACGAAAATGGGAATTTCACATACTTTAATAACTCTCGACGTTAACAGCTCTTGTTAATAGTGTTGTGTCATGAATTCTGGTTGTGTGCTATTTATTAGATCGCCAAAAAACGTATAAGAAAAGTTGTTAAAACACGTTAATTATTCACGTTAAGTTAATGATGCTTAACCTTAAATTGGAAGTAGGGTCTGTTATTCCTGCTAGGTAATTAGGACTGTTGTAAGCAATAAAGTTGAAAGTTGTGGAATTGTTCCCTCCGGCCTTTATCGCAATGTGCTAAAGTATGTTTGAGGTGCAAAAATGGATTAAATTATTTTAAATAGGTATACATGCAAAATTAAACCTTATAGGTATATTTTTAAAAGGAATGTCTAATGTTATAAATGTATTACGATGTGTATTTTATATGGCCTATATTACCATATTGTTTTGTCGAAGCAATATAACCGTTCTTGCATCTTTTTTTATCACCAATAGAGGCAATAACAGCAAAAGCAAAATATAAGCTTATCATATTTTTCTTTCTTCTCATCTCAAAACGCAGACGGGGCAGATATTAAGATATTTGGTTTTCTTTTGTCTTGACTGTGGCATTAGCGTGTTAATTAACTTCTTGTCAAATATGATAATTTGAATACCGACAGCGGTTTCATTTGTTTCTATTATAACACAGAAAATAACTAAAACTGTTACGCAATTTTCTGCGCCGTTACTGTTCATCTTACAGGACATATGGAGCTGTCAAACCACCATTCATATTTAAATTACTTGGCAGTAACTCATGATAATATGAGGGGGAGGGCAGGGCTATAAAAATATCAAGTACAGAGGCTCTCCGCCTGCCATGGGCCGTCGAACGGATGACTGTGTGCGTGCTGTCATCGGCGAATATTAAAATATTGTGTGATATTGTATCAAATGCCCGTCCCAGGTGCACGGCCGAATATACGCTATCGGGAAATTTTGATACATGTAGCATGTTTTGAGCGGTTTTCCATAGCCAGCTTTGACGTAAGTCAATTATGTTGATACTTTATTGACAAGAAATTTAAGTAACAAAGCCGACCGTTAAATAATTTTAGCTTTAATAATAAATAGTAGCTGCAAAATATGAAAATTCTGGCAGTAACGTGGTAACATAAAAAGTGTTTTAGGTACGTGCTCCTGGCGTTTGTTTTATGTACACATAAGCACAATAAAAACCTAATTGGTGAAGCGCTTTGAATTAAAAAATGTAAATAACATTACGTATAGGGCAGGCAGGCGGGCCGGTATCGCCTGTGTCGGATGACCGTCGTAATTACTCTTCCACGCTCCGAGCCTCATCATCGTCTATTAAAATTCATCCATATACACGACCTTTTCCTCTATGAATAAAATTATTACATTAAATAGATGTATTAAATGTTAAAACCTCTACATCGCTTTCACACGTTTGATAGAAAATTAAATTTAAAACAGTTTGCTTAAAAATATTTATCCCTACACAAAAATACTATTTCAAGCAGCAACGTACAAAATTCTTCGATTTTCAAATTAAGTGTAAAATACCCACCCGAAAAAATTACAGGCAATCTAAAACTCATTGAAAAATGCCCGAAGGTGACTTTCCTACCGGTAGGCAAGCTATATACAGTAACGACATATTTGGTAACCGCTCTTTTGAAATTTGAATTTGAGCGGCACATTACTCTGTAAATGACTGGCTATAAAGACTTCAAACGCAGGCTAATCGTGGCTTCCGACCTTTTGGGGCAGCGAAGAAGGGCCCAAGTACCTGACAAAACGTTTCCTTACTTATTGAACAACCGTATTTTAAGTATGTGTAGGGTCAAGTGTAAAAAGACCTTTTTATGAATCAGGAAAAAATGAATTATAGATAGAATTTCAATGTGAAGTATCTCCACGTGTGAATACTCGTATGTTCTTGATTTTAAATGATGTCATTTACGTATGATTTGCATATTGGCTGTCCGGGTTGTATATAATATTTTTGATATGAGTCCAAACATTTAGGCTGATGTTTTAGCTAACAATCGTTCGATATTTACCATTCAAAACTAGATGATTCGGAAACTGCGGTCTTATATTCAATAGTTTCATATTCATACGGAAAACAACAATTGTATAGTGTAGATATAAGCAAGTAGCTATATACTAAGTTTATCTATATTGTACAATAAAATTGTTAGTTCTTCCAACTAAATAAAATAAGTATCTGTTCACATTTGAATGCTTCACCATTAGCTATAGAGTAAGTTTAGCTGTAGCAAGTTGATCATATTTCTTAGTAACGCGCCAGCTCTTAGTACACGTTTTGTTTTCATTATAGCACCGATTGGCGGGCGCCGCGAGTGACACACGGCTCCACAGTTATTGTGACACTGCATCAAAGTTCTGCAACAACTCGGTTCAGTAATATCGGTGCAAGTGGAACTAAACAAACAGGCAATAGACCTCACATAAAACTGTTACAGCGGCTCTGGGCGCCGCTCCCGGGGTAATGTTTCATTGTGCGAAATGCTATAAAAATCGTCGTAAAAATTTATAAAGCTACTCAATAAAATGTACACTTGGAATTTTGTGAGCTCGAATATTACTTCAGGTTAGCATCGAATAAAATACGTCGAAATTGTAAAAGTGGAACAGTTTTTACGATTCAAGTGAAAGCATTAGATACGAAATTAAATTATGTTATATTTAATTGTACTTACCTGATTGTTTAAATTACCGAGGTAGTCAATTGGTTACCAATTCTTTGACGTGAAAATCTAAAGGCAGTAAAATAATTTTATTTTTCCTGAAACAGTGAAGCATGCGCTCGTGTGTAGTGTGCCATGTGTCGGCCTAGTTAACTCTCTTCCGATGTCTTGCCATAGTGCTGTGAATAATTGTACAGGTGTGATATACCTATTGGCCGTGATCGTGGTGAAGAAATGGAACAATCTATCATTATGCTGCCTAAAAGCCTTAATTGATGTTATGTCGTGTTTAGCCGTTTGAATATAGTTGGGTGTGTCATTCAGATCATTAAGAGTCACAATAATCATTGTTTTGAATCTTACTAATGACCTAAATGGGGAGCTGCTAGCAATGTGTATAGCTTTATTATTTTGTTTTCCAGTAGGTACATACACACAATAGTGTATGGTAGGTCTGATCTTATCGAAATCCACTGATCCTAGATTTGTGAAAAAAGAAAAACATAACGGTATAAATAGTTATAGTAAAAGCACGAATAATTTTCAAACTCATAAAATGATAAGTATATGTTTCTGATTTAGACACATCGCCTATCCGACTGAATGAAGATTATAATTTATTATGAAGTATGTCAATCAATATTTTTTCTCTTGTCCACCCTTGGTATTCCAACCAAATTCTCTTGCGATAGCACTAGTATGATACCTAAGTACTGTACATAGTAACGTTTACACTGTACATTAACGAAGCTAATGTCTTCATGTACATACAAGCGGATTATGATATGAAATTAGGTATTGTCTGGTAATTGACACGTACCGTATCTAGGAGACACTGTGACAGGCGCGTCTGTAGACTCGTCTGTGATCGTCTGTGATCGTCTATGATGTCGGCTTAGATGCCAAGGCGCTATTGAGCTTGATGCTTTAGTTTGATCACATTGACCATAGTTAAAACATACACGCTGGCGACGGACTGAACGCGATCGATGATATAAATACAGTGTTTTAGTTTAGTGTAATGTTAGTGATCACTAACACTAAACTAAAACACTGTATTTACTTATCTCTGATGAGTGATAAGGAAGGAGCGCTTGTAATTGTGTCGCAAACTGTTCCAAAAGTGGCGACAGTGGTTCCGTACTAATTTGCTATGATGGCATATCTCCTTGTTCTATGATCTGAGGATGTCGGTGTACGCGCCAGGCCGGTCGTGCACTTCGCCTACTCTTCGATTCAATTTTATTTTGTCTGTGCGTCAATGTAGGTCAACGGCCGCCGACGCTCAATAAATATACCGCGTAACTTTTAAATAATATATTTAATTACGACTGCGTTCACTTGTTTGAACGACTATCGAAGCGATAACATTCGTTAAAATATTTTATTCAATAAATATTTAAGCCGTTGACACGAAAAGAAAATCGTATTTTGAGTTCTGTGAACATTTTCTAGATAATATTATTATCCTGTCAGGTCTTTAAAGGCTCTCGGTTTTGTTCAGTTTATCGTGTAGAATGCATAGATCTCCAAGAAAAATGTTTAACATAACATGCTGAGTAAAATATTAGGTTTCAAAGCTGGGCGGGCGGAGTAACCGCGCTATGGGCGGTCTTTCTAAACACAGTGCATGCTCCTAGGAAAGTTCTTTGTTCACTTTTGATTACGCAAAAGTACATAAAATATGTTTCGCCTGTATTAGGTACATAAAAATGGTACCTTTTAGAATAAATAGTGAACAGTTATCATGCTAATTATAGCACTAGTTCATAATTTTGTTAATAAATATTGATGACAACCTGAATATAAGTAGCTGCTGTTATACTACTTACGAATAAACAATAAACCAACACAAAATGTTCAATTCGTTTTTGATATATGCTATCTAATGCCAGCTTTCGGCTAAGAGAAAGAAAGGGAAATAACCATTTTACAAATACAAATTACTTAGAGATTCGCGGAGGCACGCGTAAAGATAAGAAGAATAGTACCGAGATAAAATGCATTTCGTTTGCATACCAAGAGTTGTTCCGGAAAAGTTACCCGCCTTATGTAGGCTTAGTGCACGGTGCAGCTTCATTTGCGTCGGGTATGCTAATAAGATGTTCAGCGGCGGAGCAGTCAGCAGTTTGACTGTAAGGCAAGCTGCACCTTAAAGGTGCGGGCGCGAAGGACCCTGTGGCGTGGTTGGAAACTTAAGGGATGATCGGTGCGGGGCGCGGGGCGGCGCGCCAGTGCTGGTCGCTACTCCGCCGCGAGCGAACGTCGCGCCGCCGCCGCAGCAGCCGCGGTCGCCGCCGAGTGCCGACGCCACTGCCGACGACTCGTGTCCTGCACGCTCGTTTATTTAATTAAGTGTCGCATAAACTGAGAGCTCACGTGGATGTTGCCATATAAGTTTCGTGAAATCCGAAATGACACAAGCTGAGTCAGTTGCGCGACACTAAACTGGTATGCAATCATTTTGACGTAAGAACAGCCTAATTTTAAAAAGTTTTTCCATTAAATATGAACTTTTCAGGGTTTTTCGTTTGTCTAAGGACTTTATTGTAAATGAAAATCGTTCCTTTTTAAGTATTCTCTGATTTATAACAGCTTATTAAGTACACTTCTAAAAGTTTACTAATTCGTTGCGTTGGTTTTGTTTAGTATTTTTGTAATTTGTTTAGCAAGTCAGCTGTATAAATCAAAAGTCCAAAACTTATGCTACGATAAAAAATAATTTTAAGATTATTTTTAAGGCGGATTATTCGAACGCTGTTAATTAAGGGAAGATTAAGACGCTTAACGTTGTTAAAAGCTTCCTTTTTTGATAGAGCAACGACTTTTCTGACAATCGATTTATGTTATTTATGAAACTTTCATCCAATTATACTAAAAACTTTCATGGGAGTGGTGTTGGTTTTGCAGTTGGCCATTGACAGGCCATAACTACGATAAATTCATGAATATGACAGGTGGTATACTGGCATAGTTGCATACCTACGAATAACAAATTGAGCTGGCTTTGTGTTTGGGTACTGGGCTTGTACAAATATAGAACATACTATAGTGAATATGTATAGGTACCTACATGTATATACAGAGGGTGTGAGCCGTGAGGATTGTTGAATAAACATGGCTGATAACAATTTACCGCATTACATGGAGCTTCTTCAGGCATGTTAAACAAGACAATTATTTTATTAATTTGAAGTACCGTACTACATCTTGTTGACAACTGAATTTCATACGGACGTTACATAGGTACCTATAAGTATAAATAAAGCGAATGGTACCTGGAAATACCTATAATCTCAAATGTATAGGTCTTCGTGGCGTACCTGAGAGCAAGCGCGGGACTACTAGCTTTTCTGAACGTCAACCTTACTGCACACGGTATCATGTCACTAAGAAACTGACCAACCAGGCCGTAGCGTTAGAGTATATATTATATTGCCAGCCTAAATATTCCGGATAGTAGCCTAGGAGTAACACCCAAAAGAGTCTATGAGCTCCGTGGATACCAAGCCGCTTACTTTGTGGCGCTTACTGCCATTATCTCACGTGTCGGGTAGTCTTTTTCTGGAAATGGACTGCCATAGGCTTAGGCTGTCGGATAAGCCATTTTAATACAATATTTTGCAAACAGACAATCGTTTCCACGCTACAACATTAGTATGACTCGTGCGTGGTAGGTAAAAAGCGGCGCCTTATTAATTTTTCGAGCATTATAGAGTCAACGACCTTCGGCGCCGAACTTGCGTAGTACTCGTAAATATGTTAATAAAGTAAGGCGACCCAAAACCCATTCAGTTTCGGTCGTAATTTCCATGTTACTTTGTTGGGGACAATGGATATACTACAGTTTATCTACAGTTCATCCATAGTTTCCGGACGTGCTGCCTAACGACGATATAAAACACTTTAAGTTATGAAAACACTTCCTACATTGCTTGGGGCTGTTTTCTTTCTACTTCGCTTTTTAAGCTAAGGAATATTAAGGAAGAATAATGACTTTACCTTTGTTGTTGTGGGTTTATTGTGCTTTATCGGTACAGTTGATATGCCTATTGTTGCTCTATTGATGGAAACAGCCAATAGTAGTGTAGAGCTGTGAAAAATGCGTTCTTAAACTTTTATGTGAACATTTTTGGAAGCTGCTGTCGGAGCGGAAGCGGGAGTAAATTTTAAGAACACCGATGAGTTGGTTTCAGCGATTATTAGATCATAAATAAAACATCATAAGTTATGGTAATACTTTAATACTAAATTAGTGTAAAGTCAGATTACCGGTTTTGATTCTATATGACTCATTTGTTCACTGAAGAAGGTTCCCGAAAATTTCTTACCACAGTTTGTTTGTGATGCTCAAATATCATTGAAAGTGAAGCCGTCTACAAACAAGTTTTGATCAAAAGTATTGGCGATTTGGAATTCGAAATCAGGACCTTATTTTAGCGGTCCGAAGCAGTGCCTGTTACCACTAGGCTAAAGGTGAAATGAGGCGACGGTTGACACTGTATATACCTACAAACATACAGATATAAATGTATGTCACTGTGTTCGGGACACCTCAACTATAGAAACCTCTCAAAGCGTAAAAGGCGTTGACGTTAGTCTCAGTCGTTTAATTTGCCTTCGTGTCTAGACATTATATAAATACGTATGTATGTACTTATGTATATTTTGTTTAAATTCTTGAAAAACGTTTAATACAAAAATTGAAAGTCAAGAAAACCAATAAAGCATTAGAACAATAATTGACGTGTTTTCGATAAAGCTAACGTCATGATTGCAGTCGGTTCGTGATATCTGATTCTCTATTTATTATCACGTGTGAAAATTTTTGCAATCGACCGTTGTACGTGCATGCAGCGAAGACATTAAGATTGGTTACGCTTTTCCATTTGACTTTCCATGTGGAAATTGCGTCTTGTCATGAAAGGAGCTCTCTGAACCTTTTCAGGTTATTAGGTTATCATAACTGCCCTTTTTCTCGTAAAGAATTTTGACTTTTATTAGCTCTAAACTTAACCGGAAACAGGAAAATGCTAATTTTTTTATGCCTTTTATTAATTTTAAATATTGGCTTTTAAGTATTTGTATAAGTACATTGTACGCATTTCCGCTTTCGGTAGATTATGATGATAATGACATCTAAACAAAATAAAAATGTTTTGTTTTAAATCCACAAATAACTTAGAACGAACGGGGAACATGCTACTGGGCCTACTGGCATAATTATACCTTTAAAATATCTGAAACAAATTATAGATGGCTCTATAAAACAAAGAAACAACGAACGAAGAGATGGAAAGAGACAACAGAAAAAGTCTATGTCAAGTATGCAGGCAATGCGCACTGGCGCTTAGATTTTCCCGCCCAATTGGACAATGATAAATAAGAAGAAACCATTTTTACTGTAGGCAAAGTAGTACCTGTTAGTTATTGAGCTTTAGGAAATTAGTTAATAATGAAGTATTTACATGCGCCGTGCCTATATACATAAATAAAAGTAGCATAAATATTATGGATTATTATGTAATGTTACCTGTAGACTAATGTTCCGCTGTAGATAACGACTGTTTATTTTCGAAGTAAGTAGTCGTTTATTTTCAAATTTGAATAAAATATACGACAGACGTTTAGAGACCTGACATTTTTAAAGACGACTTGTCCACTGAATGCGATAAACCAACATTCAAGGATGTGCCTACCAGTAATCTTAGATCTAAGTATTCAAGCTTTTCCTTTTGTTAGTAGAATTTCTACTGGGTGGGCTTTCGAAGCTATTGAATGTAAGGCCTTATCCTCTAGTAGGGTTGTCAAATGTGCAACTTTGCGAAATAATCTTTGTCTCTTTGAAAGTCACGTCAGCTAAAAATTAAAGCCAGCCTTTTGTGAAACATTTTTGCTTTTCACTTATATACAATGGCCTCGCAAGCGATGCGACAATGGCGGGGCAAGGGATGCAATTTTGCTACACTTCTTTTGTTTTTTATTTAACTCGTGTCATAATAAGTGAACATTTGTATGCATTCACGATTCAGAGGGTAATAATACTTTTTTACATCACAGAGAAAGTACCTAGATAAGTTTAATTTAGTAATTTAAGGGTATACCTACATGAAACGCAAAGCTATGGTTACAGAAGATCTATAAAGAATGGTAGGTTAATGCCTTATATGAGGCATAAGGGCGATTGTCTATGGCCTTAAGCCAAAAAACATTCGGGAGTTAGGGACAACATTATAAACCGAATTTTGATTTTGTTTGTAGTCAATACCTATAGGTACATTAAAAGCAATGATTACAGTCATGTACAGGTTGTATTTTATTTTTCCAGTGACATTTTTTATTTGTTTTATATTTTTACGTTTGTTTTTTCTATGTTATGTAGCCTATACTGTCCCACCGCCTTGCAAGTCCTTCCAGGACTTGGAAGGCCTCTGCCTAGCAGTCCAGCACAAGCCTCTGCCCTCTGCCCAGCAGTCCTACGACAGTTGTTTTTTTTTATATTCGGTAGCTGTAAGAATAACTGGCAATAGAGCGTTCCCCAATAGTTGAACTTCGGAAACATTTTCTGCTAGCACTACATGGGTATACTGCAGACACTAATCCGATGCACCATTGGCACGTCGGATTGGCTAACACAATCGGAGTTCAGCCACCGGATTGGCTAACGCGCTTAATGCCTTAATACGTTATGTGCCGTAGCCGTAGTAATATTTTTTGAAAGGCTTTCAGCGACTGATAAGGATTTGTCAATTCTATTGCTGTGACTGAAACTTGCGCAGCATAAATACTATTTGGATTGTATCCGTTTTAAGGCGAATCACACTCAGCCCCGCGCTACGCTGCGGGGTGCGTGGCGACAGAACAAAAATCCCGCGCGTGAATGCGTTTTCAGTGTGTTGCACCATGCGTGATTTCTATACAAATACAGGTACTTGCAAACAACGGAACATCACGCATCCCCGCATCACGCAGCGGGGTGCGTGGCGACGGCGCCACGCGTGCGTGTGCGGGAGTGCAGATCTGCATCATCATGCAGATTTTTCCGCACAAACGCGCGTAGGTGCAGTATTGTCATGCGGTAGAGTAGAGGAAAAAACGATACGCCACCTACTAGTGTTGTCTTAGCAACTTTTTTGACATTTTATAAAGCAGTTCATTAGTATCTAATTTATTACACTTGATGGCAATGATTGTCTTGTTCTTCATACTGGCAGATTTAAAATAAAACAAACTTCCTAGCAACCATATGTATGTATATGTTGTCGGCAGATGTCAACTGTCAACACGAAATCACGCACGATACTGCAGATCTCAGTGTGCCATACCTTGCGTCTTGCTCCGCACCCACGCGCGGGGGTGCGTGTTTCTCCGCATGTAGGTGCGTGATCTGCAACCCCGCGCGTGAATGCGTTTTCAGTGTGTTGCACTATGCGTGATTTCTATACAAACGTAGGTACTTGCAAACAATGTAAGATTACGCACTCCCGCACCCCGCTGCGTGATGCGGGGCAGCGTGCGAATCGCCTAAGCTAGATTTAGCAGGAAATGTCGAGGTAAAATCACAATAGTGCTTAAGCAATGACAGTTGCCTGGCATCTTCAGAACCACAATACCCGCTTTGCTTTTAACTGTTGTAGTTCTGGGATGAAAAATTTTTTACTTAATAAAGACTCTTGTATAAAGACTCTCGTCTGAAGTCTTGTCTTATTTTTGTGCGTAAATAATTTCCAAGTTATAAATAAGTAGGTAGGTATATTTTTTTTTTAAACGAGAGGTTAGTTGAGCTTACGTTGTATTTTTCATTTCAGTTAAGTTGAATTCTTGAAAACTTTATAAAACATTGTTACTGGCGTCTTTTGTCCCTGTCAACCCTGTTCCGAGAAGTGAGACACTTACGTCCTCGCCAACTATTCCGGGTTTGACGACTTCTAAAACTCGATCACATTTATATTCAAGGACTTGTTTTAAATTGCTATTCTCAGTATTAGAATAGATGAAAGTTTCACTTTGACGTAAGATCCTATAAGAATTTCCGATTTTTAAAGCCTTATTGTAGGAGGGGATGATACTTAAACTTTTAAGACATCAAACTTATTTGTTTCGCGAAACTTGAAGTATAGGTAAAATTGGAAATATTATTTTTATAATAATATCTAAGTAGGTCAGTAGATATGTAGGTACATACTTAAGGGGAAATGGCCACGATCATCACATCTGGCAGGCAGATTGGTAACATTTTTTTTTTGAGTTTTCCCTTACCTTATTTTCTTTTCTTTCTTTCAGTTTAACCTTTAACCTTACCTTATTACCTTTATTTCTTTTTCTTCTCTTATCGGCACGAACTATAAACGATTAGCTCATGTTGTGAGTAGTAGTATAGCAGTCAGTAAGGTCGTAGCGGGGCTGACTGCCCAGGGTGCGCCAGACTACGGAGCAGACAGATTAGCCTTGATTGGCAACCCCCTTTGCTAAGATACTTGTATGTGTAGTGGGTACCCGATTATTGCAGGCGTTTGTACACATAAGTATCGCCACTCGTGAAGGTTAATGCACCGTCCCAACTTGACAGGAGGATTTGAGTGCCTACTGCTGCCGTAAGGGAATATTGCCCTAATCGTGCTAAGCAAACGGATTAGTGACCGTGATAGGATGATATGAGGGCACAGGAGGATGACATAATCCTTTTCGCCTTTACGACAACCCGGGGAAAATAGAGGGAGGACTATTCGTTCCCGGAAACCATACGACCAAAACAAAAAATATATTAGGTGCTTATCGTCCCGCGTTTATCGTAAAACCCGAATGGGGGAAATTATTGCTGCACCGGTAGATGGGCAATGGGCTGGCAAGCTGTCACTGCATGGCGTGATGTTATCAACTTTTAACTCGCCATGCTTGCCAAATGTGGGTGTAATCATCACTGCGTTTAAGCTGTTAGAGATCATAAGCATGCATTACAAAACTGCACTGATAATAATACTGGCCTGTAATTCTCAACTGTATACATACAGAAAAGAAATGACTATCAATCAATTTTTAAATTGGATTTGGATTGGATTTTTTTATAGTCCAGGTTTCTCCGCGATGTTTTCTCTTACCATAATTTAATTTTGTCCAAAATCAATTTAGAAGGTACATTTGATTATTAAAATAGTCACATTATTGTACTTTGACCCGTTTGATACTTTACCGGGCCATCACTTTATTTCAAAACTGTATTTAAAGAAAATGGTTTGTTGACGTTACCTAATGTGGGAATGAAAGCAGAATGGTGTGGCAGCTGTTTGTTATACAGAGCGCGTTGTAAGTCAAGCGGGGAAGTTAGGTGGTCGGTGCGCTCATGCACTGCTAACAACGTGTTATTACTTACAGGAGTTAGGGTTTTTGATCTAGTTATTGTTAGATGTTTAATTAAATGGTTGTTGACGCAGTTAAGACTGCTTCTTTTATTTTGTATTGTCTCAAATATATTTTATTTGGGATATTGTACTACAACACAAAGCACATAATATCTTCACACATACTCCCACGAGTTGCAGGTTTCATTCTCACCAGCAAGGATGGTTGTTCCGTGTCTGAACTTTTATGCATGTGAATTTTTATGAATGTGAATTTTATTACCATTAATAGCTTCCGCCCGCGGCTTCACCCGCGTTTTCCGGGATAAAAAGTAGCCTATGTGTTATTCCAGGTCCCAGGCTACCTCTTTGCCAAATTTCATCCAAATCCGTCCAGCCGTTTCAGCGTGAAGAAGTAACAAACATACACACACACATACACACACACACAAACTTTCGCATTTATAATATTAGTGGGATAATGTATCACACAGTATTTCATAAATTCTTATCCTCATAGAAAAACTTAAACAGAATTAGAGGCTTTATTATAAATATACTTATTTTTTTAAAATCATGTCTTACTACTACTTAGGAAACTGTATCAGTCACGATCACTGGAAATATTTAAACAAGTAATTTTCACTTAAAAATAAATAAAAGATTAAAATATCTGCAGAGCCGATTAGGTGATTGGGAAAACGTCCCATTCGGAAACGGCGACATTTTCACTTCCGTGTACTGAAACCGAAGAAGTGGAAGAGAGACGGTCGTCATTTCCGAGTGTATTGTCGTTTCCGGTGCGTTTTCTGTAGACTTGCTACCAGAATATTGCTAACGGTTTGCCAGTGGAAATCAGAATTGGTGCCGTTCAGTTTATTTGTTAGTGTGTTTGTGTCCGAATTTTTATGAGCTTACATAGTTGTATGCCTTCGAAGTGCTTAAATTATGCAAAGGACAATTTGGCAATAGTAACAGTTTCTCTATAAAAATGACATTGTGATATCACATTGGTTGCAGCCGCTGGTTTTGTCTAAAGCTCTTGTAGGGTGTAAACATTGATGGAATGGTTTATCGATCCCTATGAGTGCAAAAAGACCCATCCTAAGGAAGGAAGGAAGGAAGGAATTGGTTGCAAATGTTTCCTCGCGAGTGAACCGGTTTCTTCTTGTCAAGCTTGCTCTATCGTAGACCGCATCATTGCTTAACATCAGGCGGGATGGCGATCAAACGTTATTTCCAAATTTAAAAAAGTAAATTCATCCTGCAATTACACTTTCCTTACCATCAAGCTAACTTGGATAACTATCAACTTACGCTCCGTTTCGAATTCATGATCCACTTCCTTGGTTGGCAAGCCAGAATTTGTCTGATTCACCAGCAATGGTCCTTCGGATACCTTCGCTCAGACTAGATTAAACGTATTCCGAAAGTTGCCTAAGTCACGTTTAACGACATGTCTCTCTCAGGAAAGGATTAAAGACTGTCCCTTTGTGAACGAGACAAAGCAACAAAACGATTCTACAATAGTTACGAATTAATAAAGATTTTATGTTCGATGCATTATTCCATTTTCTCTAGTTCATTCAGCCCATTGCATTGTATTGAACTCGTATTGTATGGGCACCATTTGCAACTGCTCAATTTATTATTATGTAGGGAATTTCTTTATTGTTATATGAAAATTACAACATTTTTGTGGTTGTATTGTGTTTTTTTTATTTTATTATTAAGTTTTGAAACGTAGGTATTTTACTTTTAAGTTAATTATTGATGTCAGTTGTAGGTAATACTTAAATGCCTAGTTCCATTACAATCAAATGTTTTCTATCACACAAGTACTTCGAAGCAATCCGAATCCGAATTGCTTCGAAGTTTGAAAATACGACCAAATATGAACGATAGTGTACCTGCTAAAGGATCCCTTTCCCTGACCGTACGAGTATTTATGTATGTCAGTGGTAGATAAATCGAACGACAGTGTAGGTACTTTAATCAGTACTATACCGACAATTTTTTAAGTTTCCATTGAGCTTGTTTTAGTGATATATACACCGTGTAATTGACAGTTTGGCAAAAACTGAAACTGTAGCTTCATGACCATGATTATGACTGAAAAATGTTGGAATTTTCTTCAGGAAAATTGTCGAATTTTCCGACCGTTTTTCAACTAGATTTGTGTTCTATTCATTTGTTACAACAAAATCCAGCCCTAAAAACACAATTTTAGTGAAAATCGTAAAAGAAAATTCATACAACCCGCGCGGAATCAGCTGTTAGCTGTAAAAGTTTACTGGCCTCCGTAGTACCTACATCATTTCCGGGAAAATATTTCACTATCAAAATATTAACAATACCAGTCTGAATTCATACTTTTCGTTTTTGCCAACCTGTCAATTACACGCTGTATAATATTTTGTTACGTTGCATTACAACATAATAGCGTAGTATAACATA
This sequence comes from Thalpophila matura, assembly GCA_948465475.1. NCBI lineage: Eukaryota > Metazoa > Arthropoda > Insecta > Lepidoptera > Noctuidae > Thalpophila > Thalpophila matura. The sequence goes on from OX419183.1 coordinate 10,445,828, forward strand.
ATCAGCCTACTACGTTCCCACTTCTGGGAAGGAAGTCCTATGTGTATGGATTGGTGGACTTTACATGTCTTCAAATTTGTGGTTCTAGGACATGCCGGTTTCCTCACGATGTTTTCTTTCACCGTTTTTAGTGTGGTGATGAAACAAATTGCACAAAGTGTGGACCTGCTGGCGTTTGAACCTACTACCACTACTTGTAAGTCGGGGTCGCTATCACTGCATCACCACTGCTCTTGCGTTGCACTATAGGATTTCTACTAAATCGTGGGTGTGACGTGTGTTTTAATACAGATCCAAAATAATTATCTGTAATTCATACAAATTGTTTGGTTTGTGCGGGTGTAAACCACGTGACCAAAAGCAAAATACTGCCTATCCACCACTGAAAAATTAAATAGAATGTAAAACAAAACTTGTATTTTACTTAATTGGCAATTCCTAACAAAGGCATTATTAAAATTTTGTAGTCATGCTTTTATAAATGTCGTGGTCGTGTACGTATGTACGTATGTACGTATGTACGTATGTACGTATCCATGTTATGCTTTTCTTAAGTTATTAAATATAAATGTACAAGAGATTTCAAAAATTGAATGACGCGAGCGGGACTTGAACCCGCGACCTCTGCCGAGCCGTGGCACTGCTCTGCCAACTGAGCTAACGCGTGTCGCCAACTTCAGTCAAAATTTGAAATCTCTTTGTCTTTGTGAAATGATAATATTATTGAGTTTCATTGAAATAAATTAGAGACATTTATTTATAACTAGCATTGAATACTGAACACCCTCCTTCAATATGTCCCTCGTTCAACGTTATTATACCCAATATAGAAGATAGCATATAAAAATTCTATTGTTATGTCAATATTCAGAATAATTTTCATGAATTTAAAATACTAAGCCACTGAAATAACTAATTAAGTAATGCGGCACAGAGAAATTACAAACTCAATTTATATTTCTCGCATAGATTTGACATTGCAATCGACACGATCAATTAACATAATGCTTAATTTGTGTGCCACAATTTCTATATTCGTTGACGCAGTGCAATGAAATTGCAAATGTCTGGCTAATAATGATGCTATGTTCTATGTAATATTATTGTTCTAGCTGTGTTCGGGTCCGTTGCCCGCATAAAAGGTTTTTGTTTTTACGTGATGGACATAATTTTATACTGATTATGTATTATTTTCGTTTATTGGTAGGTAATTAAAATTAGTTTCGTGGTAACAAATTGAATTAACAAAGTATAATGACAGATACAAGGCAAAAACCGGCAAGTGCGAGTACGACTCGCGCCCTGAGGGTTGCAAATGCAACAGCGCCATCTATGCCGCTATTATATCATAGTAGATATACTCATAATAATATCGTGATAATAGTTGGCGCTACTGTTGGCGCATACTTCTAGTGGCGCCATCTATGAGCAGATGGCTCATAGATGATGAAATGAGCCATGTAAGATTTTTAATATTGTAGGTACCTACCACAGAGGAATTATAGGTACCTACATATAATTCACTAGACACAGATATAGAAACGTAGAGTTGCACTAATTTTCTTTAAGGCATTAATTATTATCATTAAAATCCCAACTAGGTCTGTCTAAAATATTGGAGCCAATTTTAATAAATCATAGGACGACTGAGAAATCACAATTTTGTCAGTGTCTTCACAAGTTGAGAAAAGGCAGCGACCCGAACGCGTTTCTGCCACATGCTGCAGAAAGCGGTACAATTTATGATCGTATTGTCAGTGTTAATAAGATCTGACAAGAATCCCTATGATTTATCTCTATCTATATTCTATTTAAGAAAGACGATGTCATTTTTAGGGTTCCTTACCAAAATGGTAAAAAAGGAACCCTTATGGTGCGACTTCGTCTGTCTGTCTGTCACACCTGCTTATTTCAGCAACTACTAAAGCTATCGACTTGAAATTTGGAACAGTTATAAAAAAATCTTGCCCAACTTTATTGCTAATGAAAAAAGTCAAAAAACATTTTTATTTTCGTTGCAAAAGGGGCCGGAGTGGGGGTCGGAAATTTTAAAGTGGAGTTACTAGGTCAAGTGACATATCATATGAAAGGGCTTGATTTGCACATTTCAAAATATATTTTCATTTTATTTTATATCTCACAGTTTTCGAAATTGACCCAAATATTGCACCAAAAATAAAACAATGTTCCTAACTATTGCAGTTTTTTCAAAATCACCAAAATTCCTTGACGGTCAAACTTAGTTATGCGGTCCGGTTTTTTTCACTTTATACGTCCAAAACTGATACGGAACCCTCGGTGCGCGAGTACGACTCGCAATTTTCCGGTTTTTTTTATAGTTCCTTGCCAAGATTGGCAAACGAAACACTTAAATCACTTCATTGTCAATTCGCACGTTTCTCACACGCGAGTTTCTCTAAAATTATTCGACACAAAATTTAGTAGGTACAGAGGTAAAGTATAAAGTATGACATACGTGCAGATTGAACTAAAATAATCGCGGAACTCCCTCCCTCCATCATTTTCTTTATGATTGAGTTGTGGCGTCCATCCATCTGCCACTAGTACACTATAGTACCCGGCACGAATTTTTAGCTCTGATCTGCGATTTTGGACCTTGCTCTTAAGACAATACGACGCACACACAAAGCCGACCCACTCCACTTAGAGCTCAAAATAAATGCCGGCAACTATAGATGAAAGAAAGAAAGAAAGAAAAATGATTTATTGCATGCGACGACATGACAATAATAAAGGTGGCAAACAACAAAAAAAAATCGAAGGGTATTGAAAAGTAGGTAGGTACATGCAAAAATATTAATAAAATAATAAAAAATAAAAATAAAAACATTTGTAGGTAGGTACCTACATTTAAAAAACAAAAAGTTGCGTCGCATTCGCATGCAAAAAGGCCGATACTCAGCATAATGTTGTGGTATGGCAACACTGAGATTATTTTCTCAACATGCCACACCACAACGCTGATTTTCAGTGCCGGCCTAGGATGACGTAATGGCGTCCTAACAGCAATATTTACGATGAGGCTCAGAAGAATTTTGAACTTTCTCTTGTGAATAGTGAGCCCATAGTAGAACTCACCAAACTAAAGATTTTTATCTCTATGGGTTTTAGTTACTTGGTAAGAAATAAATAAATTAAGATACTGTTCAAATATAAAATATAATCCTATTATAGAAACACGATACGATATGATAATAAAGTTCTCGTAACCATTTACCCAGAAATGTAAATTAATATTATTTCGGAGATGGTAACATGGCATGACGGACTAATTAAACTAATGACTAGAAATTATACTGAAAGGTAGAATTATATTTCAAATTAACTTCCAGCATGTCTTTTCATTACACTGAATTTCTATTAAACAAGAAATACACCGAACATGGAACTTGTTTACTAGGTATGAAAACCGAATGTTATGGTGCCGCTGCTCCAAAGTTAGTAGCAAAACACGATAATGAAATATGTTATGAAACTATATCATTAATATGGTCATAATATTCTTATTATCTAAAGTTTCGACATAAATAATAGGTCTTTACCTATGAAATTGCCGTTTTGTATGAAAAAAATTAAACTAATTTTTTTCATGTATTTTTTATTTGTATTAATCGAAGTAATCACCCATGCAATCAATGCATCTTTGCCAATGCAGTGGCAGTTTATTGATGCCCTTCTTAAGAAAATCAGCTGGACGGGAGGCAACAAAAGCTTCAAAGGCATTTTGTACTGCCTCTCGGGTATTGAATTTTTTTCCCGCCAAGAAGTTATCCAAATTCTGGAAAAAGTAGTAGTCTGTAGGCGCAAGGTCTGGTGAGTAGGGCGGATGACGGAGAGCTTCCAACCCCAGTTCTTGCAACTTGGAGACCGTCTGCTGTGCAGTATCAGGTCGCGCGTTGTCGTGCAGGAGCAGTGGAGACGAGCGATTGACCAATGCTGGTTGGAGATGTGCCAGCTTCTTCATCATTGTGTTCAGTTCTTCACAGTACACATCTGCAGTAATGCTCACCCCGTTTGGTAAGAAGCTGTGATGAATCACACCGGCGCTAGACCACCAAACAGTGACCATCACTTTTCTAGGGGTAAGTTTTCGTTTAGGGCATTGTTTAGGTGCTGAAGCAGGATCCAACCAACTTGCTGAGCGCTTGCGGTTATCAAACAGAATCCATTTCTCTTCGCAGGTAACAATGTGGTTCAAAATTCCTTCATTTGTGTGTCTGTTGAGCAGTGCAAGGCACGTCTCGACGCGTACTTCGCGCTGGCGATCATTGAGTTCGTGGGGCACCCATTTGTCAAGCTTTTTTACCTTGCCAATTTGACGCAAATGGACCAATATTGTTTTGACGTTAACGTCGAAAGCTGCTGCTAATTCAGCCGTAGATTGTGTATCATCAGCTTCCACAATCACCTTTAATTCGTCATTGTCAACCAAAGTCTTCGGACGACCGCGAGGTTCATTTTTCAGGTCGAAATTTCCAGAACGGAAGCGAGCAAACCAATAACAGGTGGTGCGTTGGTTTGTAGTGTTAGCTCCGTAAACGTCGTTGATGTTGCGTACCGCTTGTGCGCGTTGCTGCCACGACGGTACTCGTATTCCATAATTACTCGAATTTTTAACGTATCCATGATGACGAAAAAGATTGAAATGCGATGAAAATGTAACACTAATCAATAAACAAATGACTACTTTTGGAAAAAAAAAACCATGTTTTTAAAATAAAATTAATTTGAAATTAGAATTCTTAGCCAAACAAAAATTATTTTGATTTGAAATGGCCAGTACTGCAGAACGGCAATTTCATAGGTAAAGACCTAATATTATGTCATAAAAAATGGTCTACTAGACACACTGTTCATGGTTGCGTCACGCGAGGAGCTTTTAGGTCTCTAGGAGCTTCAAATAGGAGCCCCAGTTGAGTCCGAAACTAGTCGGATATACCCGAAACATGTGCGTGAGCAAATGTGTAGGCTATGTGTAGGATAAATATGAATGACAATGTAATTTATATCTGTTATGTATAATTTTATTTTGTGTGATATATATCTATCATTTACCTGTAATTGTAATACATTTAATAATTACGTGTACGCACATACATTACTCAGAAATGTACAAGTAATATCATATTTCAGAGTCGTGCATATCTAGGGTAATTATGTTTAAAGTTACAATCCCCAGAACCGGCGACGCAAGTGATCTTGTGTGCATTATAAATGCAAGTAGACCGAACTTAAAATCAAGTTGAATCTGCTATGAAACTAAGCTCTGAATATCAAGTAGCAAGCGATATGATGCATACTCTTAACGACTGACTTGATGCGAAGCAGTCTTATTTTATATGTATTAGGTGCATGGTAGAGCAAATAGAACTCACCTTAGAGATTAATCTAGCATGAACTGTTTTTTTACATAATATGTATCTGCATAAGATGAGTAGCTAAAGTGATCTCCTAACTTTGTACGAGTATATAATGGACTGCTTTAAAGGTGGATACAGACATTGCGAGGCATGCGCAACGCACGGCGCTCATCGCATGCTTCGCAACGTGTGGACGTTCATATTCGTGGTGAGGCATGTGCAAATGTATGAAGCGTGCGTTGCGAGATGTTGCCGGCGCTTGCCTTGCTGTCTGTATCCGCCTTAAGAAAGGTGCTCTTCGTTTAATTAGTTGCGAAAGAGGCGCTTGTGGTATAATAATAATATAATAATACAAATAATATTTTCTTACTAATTAAACACGGGCTAAATCATTAATTGATGATTCAAGAGGAAGGTTTATATGTATAATACATCCCAAAAAACGCGGGCGAAGCCGCGGGCGGAAGCTTAAATTATAAGGTGAAGAATTTCTTACTACGAGTAGGTACCAAGAATCTTAGTACGAGTCGGGTGACATCATAAAAGGATTCCTCGTATTAAACACAATATTGTTTTTATTAACACCTCAGTGTCGATGTCTATGTCTGGCTCCTGCGATATTATTGATATTTACAAAATTAAAATATGTATAATATTCATTGAAACTCAGTCACTTCAAATAAATTAATTTAGCTTGAATTCATCAATATATTTTCTATTACCGTGAATCAGCCTCAGGCAACCACATCGAACAAACAAATAAGCCAGGTAACCGACACCAACAAACAAAATGTAAAAGTGAACCCAGTAATCAGTATTGAGTTTACAAAGAATATCATATTTTTGGCTCTCCATTTCGCTGATTAAAAGTTACTTTATTACCTCGAAACGCCCAGCTGTTCAAGTGCTCATCATCAATTGTTGATTATGATAACAGTACCTACATTGAACATCTATCATTGTCTAGTCGGCAGTTTGTCAAGATCCACGTGATAAAGCCGCGAAACAAGGTTACCCATTTCGTGTTTTCTCAAGTAAAGATTTCCGTAGACAGTAAAAATGTCCAAACTTTTGCCAACAGCAGCATAACGTAGTGGCTGTAACTTGTTTTGGGACATGTTTAACGGAATTATCTTATTGTTTGCTTTCGCGAACGAAGCACAAAAGAGAACAGTTGTTTCTTCTTGTTAGTTGCATTTCTCACTCATGATAAGTATGTTACAAACGCTATGTGTAGACGACTTAACGAAAGATTTGAAGTCATTCAGTTTAATGTTGTACATGAAATACTAAGTTATTTATGTCTTAGTAAGTATTTAATGGGTGAATTGCGCAAGCAAAAAAAATACACGGCAAACCTGAGAACGGTAGTGCAATGTGCTGATTTTTAATTTTATATATTTTTTCTCAACAACGTAAGTACTTCTCTACCTTGACAAAAAAATCATTGATTTCTACCCTGTAATATACCAAAAAAAATAATCCAATGTGTTATTTTATCATCACGGTGGCCTGTCCTGAACCCAATTCCGCTCATAAAATACCTATCCCTAATAATATGGATGTAATATGGATTTAAATCGATTTTGTTAAATCCATGAGAAAGAAGATAAACAAACAAAAATAGTTTTATTTGATCGAAAATATTATATTCACATTAACATTATTAATAATATGTATGGTACATATTATTAATAATGTTAATGTGAACTAAATATTTTCGATCAAATAAAACTATTTTTGTTTGTTTATCTTCTTTCTCATGGATTTGACAGGCAGTCAACTTTTGTCTGGAAAAAAGTTATCATTTCAGAGGACAGTAAGTTTTAGTAGAATAGCCATGTCAATTGCATTGTTACGCCCCTCTCACCTTTCCTCACTTCGGATCAGTCCGGCTCAAGCTTCCGGCGCGAACACACCGGTCCCAACGTCTTGCGGTTTCCCGCCAAAAAAGTAAGTTTATCATTTCAGTGATATGGGGACAAAAACGTAGTAAAATAGTTTCATTTCGGTGGCTGTTATAACTCGTGCTAGATTCGTTTAATTTGTTTCAAAATTGTGTATTAAATTCGTCGTAAGTACTATTTTGTTTGAGTAGTGTTCATATATTTTTAATTATTTTATAATTTTAATAATTTAGTTCTCTCTCTCTTTAATAGTTTAGTAGTCTATCATTTCGGTGGTAATTTTTATCGTTTCGGTAGACACTTTTCATTTCAGTGGACTTTTAGAAATTCATCCTTAAATATTTATGTAAGTTATGATGAAATTTGATGTCCACTAACGCACAATGTTATAAAATAGGCTAAAGTTTTATTTGTCACTAAAAATATGTAGATAGCATTGAAATAAAAAAATCCCACCGAAATGACACATAAAAATCTCTTGTTGAAATTCACCCTAATGTACCTACCTAAAAAGCTTTACATAAACTGATGAACAGTATGGCGTTTACTTGTGTTCATCACTATCATGGATATGCTTTTTTTAAAGCGTAGACTAGACACCTCCTGCGGTCGGAAAATAATAGAATAATTTTAATTAATAAGTCTCATTTCAGTTTACTGTATGAATAACAAAAATAATTTTGTTATTCAAATTCAGTAATAAAATGAACTGCGGAATGCAATGCATTCCATGATCGGATTACTTAATATATACAACCTTTTAAGTAGAATTTAAGAGGAATTTCATTGAGGGATTTAAAATTTTGAGTGATGGAACTGAAACATAGTTTCCAGCAAGGATTTGATTGACAAGGGTAAGGGTGACGGGTTAGGCGGCGAGTCGGTGGTGTGCAACACACGCGGTCACGTGCGGCAACCACGCTCTCACACATATAAAACATCCTTTGAATCACGCTCACCTATTTCCCAACATGCCCTCTTGACATGGCTTCCAATCTGTAAATATTTATATCATGTTGACACACGTTCGTATGTAGTGTGACTACGCAAAGTCAATTCTCCCATGTCATATTGTGAAAGGGAAACGGGGCTAAAAATATAACTTCTGACATTGTTTTCATGTAATGTTTTTTGGAATATCAACGAGCGTGGAGATAAATGTCAGCTGGGTTACGATCTCTTTCGGTATTATAGTTTGTTTTTATAAAGAAACCGATTTAAGGTATGATTGTCGTGATCACCATGCTCGGGCAGATTGGAGTTTGTTGTTTTTGATATAAGCAGACTACTCATTCCTATAGAATGTTTAATCGCCTTCTTTTACTGCACCCATGGGAAGTGAAAGGATCGTCCAATTTGTAACCGAGTCCTGCCTGCCAGGAGTGTAAATAAATTAGCGACCCGCAACTAGGGCACCGCGTAGGCTCTAGCATTACTAGTACCTAAGCAAGTAGAGGTTGTGATGGCTAAAAACGTGTTCGTAGAACAGCGTACGAGCCTCTTTCACAAATTGTCATAGACTAAATTAATATTATTATACGCATATTCTATAACTACATTCTCAAGAATTTATTGATCTCTACTTAAATGTCTCAAACGTACCTAATTTGCCAAATTAGTTCTAGATGGCCTTTGACAGAACAGAGATGACGAAACTTGTCACATTAAAATTCTTATTAAGCACAGTTATTAAGACAAAATGGTATACTTAATTAAATTAAATAATGTAGGTATTATAACAATATGTAATTTAATTACACTATCTATTGAACATATTATTTAAAAGGTAATGAATAACTTAATGTAATTTCTACCACGTGCAACCTTTGGCACTCGTGGCGGCATTACAGTATAATTTCAGATTATGTTTTTGATGAATGACAGTGAATACTTCGTTATCTTAAAGTGGTATACCTAATAAATAATATTATGATCAGTGTATTTGGTAAGTAGCTAACATTTTGTTCATTTGCGTGTTGATGACTGTTTGTTATCTCTATGTCGTTTACGTGAGGTGCCTACTACCTATAGCTTTTGGATTTTATGTCAATTTTATTACTTATGTGAGTCGTTTTATGTTATATAGATTGGCTCGTTTGCTTCAGAGGAACATTGCCATAAAAGTTAGTATGTAAACTTTTTGTAATCATGGATTGATTTAATTATTCATAAGTTAACTTTACTACTAAACTAAACTACTACTGACTTTACTAATAAAGATCACTACTTGTAATGAAAGCTTGAACTAGACGGGATACATAAATAAAACTGATCGCCAATTTCAATCTTGGTTGATAAGTACATTTAAAAGTCGAAATCGAAGTATGTTATCTTCAAAAGTGTTAAATCAATCCTACATTTCATGTAACATGCAAGTTTTTGACGAGTATTGTGCTTTTAAACACCGTGAAACATCTTTTAGATAACATTGTAACCGAGTGCCGGAAAGTAGGTAATCGGAAGTCCGAGCTTTCGGTACCGAAAGTGAAGCTTACTTACATCCCTAGCTTGAAGGCTTAAATGATAATGCGTATTTAACGTATCATCACTAAGCTGGGACTAGTACCAGTTATATCCTGTGTACCTATAGTGAAGCATTCATGGAACTTTAACAAAATGTTAAACCTGAAACTCTGCACGTTCTATGTGAATGCGACCCACTGATGCATAAACAAAATGTACATCTGGGGAGCATTATGTTACTCACATGAACTAGGACACAAATCTTCACTAAGGAAATTCAACAGTTCTTCGCTGTTGTAGGTATCAGCTGAGAATTTTAAATTAAACTCTATCCATGAGCCAGGCATAGGGATTTAAGTAGCTTTCTTCAGTTCACGTGAATACCTATTGATTGAAAGTCTCCTGGCCTCTAATGGCAATGCGAAATAGATGGATATTAACACAGATGTTGTGTATAAGTAGTATTCGGGCATTGGACGCGCGCTTTTACATATTCCATTTGAATACTATTACTAAGTTTTAGGTATAACTACACAGAGCACTAAAACGTGCGCGACCTATGCCTCATAAGGGTCATAGAGAGTAAGGGTCGCGTTAAACACGAAATGGAAATATTTTATTAAGGCGCATTTAGTTGTCCATCAGTCCCCTACTACATTTTTATGTCGTGGTGGACGCAGGGATAGTATTGGTCTTCCGGATTATGACTGGAATAGCTATCTATAACTATAACATAATTGCGGATAAAATATAACAAGTACCAGCCGGCCTAGCATGACCACGATAGAAACGGGTTTTGTCTACATAGAAATAGACAAAGTGACAGATTGTAGAAACATTTCTACGTTTTATGAATGAAACGGTAGAAATGTTTCTACAATCTGTCACTTTGAGCTTCGCTCGGTGTCTTTCAAATTATTTTTTTGCGTGAAAACGGATTTTCTCAGAGACTCAGAGACGACACCTATCTAGATAAACTTGGAAAGTAAAACATTATCTAAATACCAATCCAAATCGTTAGACCTGTTTCCGAGAAACCAATTATATATAAACATTTAATACAAGAATTGCTTACATTTATTTATTTATTTTATATATTTATTATAAAGGTACATTTTAAGGTCTATAAAATAATATAATGTCCAAAAAAACTATATATATAGTTTATATACCTATATAGTTTTTATATATATATACATAAAGTAATAAGATAAATAATAATCATAATACATAATGTATGTTATATGTATGTAGTAAAACAGAATACTGGAACTTATTAATGTTAATATTTGTAAATGGAATTTCTGAATTGCAACGTACCATAATTAATAAACAGTGGTCTTAGTTTTAACTTTAATCAAATTATTTCTATTTATTTGAACATAGCTAATAAATTAATTTCCAGCGTTATTCGTGTTATTTCTGAAATATAAGTAGCACTGTCCTAATTCGATTGAATACCTTTGAAAAGAAAGTAAGCTCGGTGCCATTGTTATTGTTACTGTACCTTCATTGTTACAAGCTTAAATTTTTTGAAAGAAGGGCAAGTGATCAAAGACAAAACCTTTCCAGTGCTATTCTACTTTATTATCAAAAAGTTTCATTAAGGAAAAGTTGACGGATGTTTGCCGGTTTATTGTCCAATTCATTTGTGTGGAAGCGAGCGCAAACCGCTACGGTAAATAATGGAAATGCTGGGGACTCCGTCGCCTCGCGTTGTGTTCACGCCACCAGATTATTGTGCACTAAGTTTGTCTTGCTCGTTATGTTCTAACAGAATACGAAGAACAAACTTTGTTATTGCTGCACTGATAGCACGTATTAAACAACGCTCTACATACCCGTATATTAGCCGAGCTGTGTAACTTAAAATTAAATGCTGTAGGTGTAACGAACTGTTTGTTATTCATTTTAAAACTATACTTTATTCATCGAGTTTTTCAGTCACTAGACTGTAAATAAAGTGGTTACCCGATAAAGCTATTCCTAGAGTCATTAAGACCTTCTATTTCTTACGAAACTGATAATGTCAGAATGAGCCTGAACCTACACCCAATTTGTTGCCTGTATCTACCAGTATTTTTAGAACATGTTCATGTAAATTGAGGTATCAAGGGTAAAACAGAATTTATCGGCTAGTGAGCTTATTGCGTTAACTAGCTAGTGACTAAGCTTAGTGACTTCGTTACGAAATATTACGTAACGACGAACGTAACGCTGAAAATAGTTTAGATGCAATATTTGCCTATCTAGAATGATTGGATGTTTTGGGAAGCTGCATGGTGTCCACGAAAGGGATATTTATTCATGTGTCGAGAAGGTGGACTAAGCGTTTGTATCAACAACATGGGTAGCACCATCCTAGACTCTAATAATCACATATATAGGGGTATAAATCCAACCCATCCTCATCATATTTCCTAATCAACGCTGCATTTATTTATTTGTTTATTACTTATATACCTACTTTATTGTACACCAAATATCGCTCTGTAGCTCGTAGGACAGAACATTCTTATTAGAAACATACAATGGGCAGCCGTAACGCTACTGCGATTTCTCACAGGCAAGCATAACATGCATCTACTAATAAAATATTTGCTCATTTATTTTGTTACGAGATCTTTAGCATATATTTTTTATTCAGTTTTCAGTAAAAGCTAAAGTAATACCCGCAATTTGCCGCCAGTTTGTCATATTTAATTACTGTCTTGAGAACAGCGGCACAAACGATCATAATTTTAGTCGGCTTGTGGTAGTTGGTATGAAAACTTAGCATGCGGGATATGTGTATATAACATATATAGGTTTGTTTTACATAGTGTGCTGTATGTATATTTTTAGGGTTCCGTAGTAAAACTAGGAACCCTTATAGTTTCGTCATGTCCGTCTGTTTCGATTGTTTTTAATGTTTGAAAGAAAGATGTTAAGTTATGTTAAGATTACGGCATACAACGATTTGTATATTTATGATAGGCCAGAAAATATTCTTTTCTTTTCGCAAAAGTAATCTATCATTCATTTTGTTTCAGGAATCGGTGTTCGCGTTGCGATCAAGTGAATAACGAGGCACGTGACATTTGCGTGACAGTGCGCAACAATCATCGTAATAGCTAAAACACAGTAACTGATCGTAGTCAATTACGAATAATAAAATAAGTCTTGAGTGTCTCTTGTTAAGGTTAGCGCTTTAGAAAATGCTTTTACATATTGTGTTGTTTGTTGTCGCTGTTGGTCTCTAATCGTCTAGCTAATAAAGATTAGGTGTGTCACTTCTTCTAACTGTGCAAGTGTTTTGTGTAGAAAATAGTCAAATAAGGACTTGGCAGCGGTAATTTATTACGAGGTGAGTTCATGTTTAGTTACCAAAATTTTAGATTTAAAACACAAATTGTTAAAAAATTTAAGTAAGTAGTAACTTATTATGTTCATATTGATTTTACTATGAAACTCTACGGAACAGTATAAATTATAATTGTTGCGTCGGTCGTTTACTAGCCAGCGAAATAAACTGTTCGCAAAGTTGTATATTTTAGTTGAATAAAATACAGAAATGCCAAACTAATTTATAAAAGTAACGGAATGAATTTCAGTTTATTTCAACGCAAATTTTCGCGGCTTATTCAGAAAGTTTTGTCCCGAAGATACATGGGTAAGAACGTTATTCATCGTTCTAAATTATAAATCTTTTTGAATGCCTTGCAGTGGAGTAAACAAACTTCGCCAAGTTTAGTGAGCGTTCGGAGCGTTTGCGCTGCAGTGCTTTAAAAATCAACATACACAGTGTACATACATACATCGCCTCATATAGTTCAGTGGGTAACTGATGCATAATATAAAAATCTGCGCTCGCTTGGCATTACCACCTCAATTTATATTCCCGTGTAAATCTTGCTTATTTTTTCCCGCAGTCAGCGAATTTTATCCAACGAATTCATCTTAATCAACGCAAACTTCCCGGCTTAGGAATACACAACTACGAAGAAATACTAATTTACTTCAATTTCTTAGTCCCTGAAACACATAACTTTTAATTCCTTTCTTTTGAGAACCATTAAATTCCGGAGTGTTACAAATTGACTAAAACAGGAAACGAAACTAATTTGAATCTTAATACTGGTGTGAAATATATAAGAGATTTAAATTCTTATAAAGATCTTACTCTTAAGCATTCCGCTATTACACAAGCTGGGTGCTAAGATCACTCTTTACGCACTGTTACAATTCATATCAAGAAAACGATAATAGTGAATAAATACTGATTTATCATACACATACGATGATCACGAAAATGATACAAACTAACGACAATATTAGGTAATGTACCTAATAGTAATAAAACGATAATAAAAAAAAACCGGCCAAGTGCGAGTCGTACTCGCGCACCAAGGGTTCCGTATCATTTTCCGACGTAGGTAAAAGTAAAAAAAACCGGACCGCACCGAAGTTTGTTTGTGAAGGAATTTTGATGATTTATAAAAAACTGTGCTAGTTACGAACATCGTTTTACTTTTGGAGCAATATTTAGGTAAACTTCTATCAACTCTAATTATTTCAGATTTTTCGCTTTGCAAACTTCGGAGATAAGTGGGGGTGAATGGTATTATTTTAGACATTTTTTATCACACTAGCTTCCGCCTGCGGCTTCGCCCGCGTTTTCCGGGATAAAAGGTAGCCTATGTGTTATTCCAGACTATAATCTATCTGTGTGCCAAATTTCATCCAAATCCGTCCAGCCGTTTCACCGTGAAGAAGTAACAAACACACACACACACACAACTTTCGCCTTTATAATATTAGTGTGATGTCAAAATTTATAAGGCACAAAATAAAATAAAAATCTATTTTAAAATGTGCAGATCAAGCGCTTTCATATGATATGTCACTTGACCTAGTAACCCCACTTTCAAATTTTGGACCCCCACTCCGGCCCCTTTTGCAATAAAAATAAAAATATTTTTTGACTTTTTTCATTTGCAATAAAGTTGAGCAAGCATTTTTTATAACTGTTCCAAATTTCAAGTCGATAGCATTAGCAGTTGCTGAAATAAGTAGCCGTGACCGACAGGCAGACAGACGAAGTCGCACCATAAGGGTTCCTTTTTTACCATTTTGGTACGGATCCGTAAAAATATGAAATCATATAATTACCTTACTTGTTTTCAACTGTTACAAATATGATAGTATAGTAAACAGCCGCAATGCAAGTGGTGAAGGCTTTATTCAGTCCGACATGCGGAACCGTTGCTTGCAAAATATAAATTGCACCCGCTTGAAATTACCTCTACGTTTTATGAGTTTATGACACAAACGAGAAAAAAGTTCCACCATCCGCGCCTCATCGCCTCATTTTACACTACATTTTTCCCTAAATTAAAAACTGATAATAAATTTATCCTTGTATTTTTACGACCACTCATAATTTTGATTATCTTTGTATTACATTTCATTTTAATTAGTTGTATAACTATAATTAATTTTCTCCATTTATCATAAGAGACTTCAGGGTAGTTAAGTAATTGTTTTATTTTTGCGTTGAACAGATTAGATTTTTAATTAATATCTAGATATTATTTTTAGTATAATTACATTATACATTTCCAGGTTTTTTAGCTGTCTCAGATAATAGCTGAGAGTTGAGTATTTATTTAATTTGCGCTGAACAGACAATAGGTATTATTAATTTGTACGTAATTATTTTTAGTATAATTACATTGTACGTTTCCAGTTTGCTTTTAATATATTCAAAAGTATAAGAAATAGTGAATTATTATATATTTATATATTAATAATTATAAATTCTGTGAAATAATTCCACAGGAACGCTCGTGGCGTTTTTGTACGTAAAATTCAATGCATATTGATAGCGATTATGCTCTTTTCACGAAAGTCTGTTATTGGTACACGTTTCCATTTATAGGCAGCAGTTTGGTGTGATGGATCAGATTGAATACATATACAGGGTGGCGATTAGGTTATCACATTAAATGAAACCATGTATCCTAAATGGCGTTCTTAGTACATACACAATAAAAAAAATTGCCGGTTGCCGCTTTTACAGGTCAGTAAATGTACCAATAAATAGTACAACTGTTAATACAAGTTGGTACATTTACTGACCTGTAAAAGCGGCAACCGGCAATTTTTTTTATTGTGTATGTACTAAGAACGCCATTTAGGATACATGGTTTCATTTAATGTGATAACCTAATCGCCACCCTGTATACAGGAATCGTCTAGAAGCCAATAATATTTAGGCCGTCAATAGTGGAAGCCAGGGTTAATAACACTACAAAGTAAAAAAAACCGTACGTGTGTGAGTAGGTCTCGCGCTTTGAGGATTCCCTACAAAACGGCAGTTTGTATAATCGTAAATATATTTTTTCATGTGATATTTATATCTAACTATAAATTAATAATTTTCGGACTTTTTTCTTTGCTTGTGCTGTGAGACCTTTTCATTCAAATTCAACGGGAAGTAGGTACCCTAAAGATTTTGATTTATTTGCGAGTCTCAAAATAAGCGGCATAAATGACCGTTTTTTTATTGCGTTGATTTAGAAGCTTGATTTCAACTTGATACCTCAACGCGTTCCTAGGAAAAAGGGTCTTGACAGACATACATATGGACAACAAAGTGATCCCTTAATATAAGAGTTAGCCCTAAAAGGGCCTGAAATGTATCTACCTAGATTTAGAAAAATAACCCTGTTACATCGGGAGGGTATTTTCATATAGGTACATGGAAAATAAACAAATTGTTAGTAGTATCACAGTATAAAGAAACATAATTTATAGACTGTGGTAGTATAGTAGAATTATTATGTAGCAGCGCTATTAACCTGCTGGCAGGAATTAACTTGTCAGCACATTAGTACCGCTTAGTTAATTTCTTGCTTCTTCAATGCGGCATGAGCAAATCTTCTCGTACAGCTCGTGATGCCGACACGAGAGAAGAAGTGGAAGGGATAGAAGTAGAGATTCGTAAGAAAATTTGGAGTATGTATTACTATATTTTTACCAACAAGCAGCACTGCTGTGTTCCAGCTTAAAGGGTATGGGTACCAGTGGAGTTACTGGCACCTAATACAGTTAAACTTTATTACTGGGTAATGCGAGTCAAAGCTACTTACTGCTCGTCCTAAGAAGACGTGACCTGTAAAATGTTGCAATTTTAATATGTGGAAGTTATCGTTTAACCGTGTATATCGTATTTTTAAGGGGGATGCTCTATACTCGCGGAATTAAATTTTTATTCAGTTTTTTGCAAATTGCAGCTCTATTTTACCTCATATGTTGATCAAAATACGTTTCGCGACTGTAAGGTGCATTTATGTATATTTACTGAATAATATCTAAGTATATTTAAAATAATATCAATCGTCTATCATTATTATAATGGATATTTCATGAAATATTCATACTTGAGACAAATTAGAACGTAGAGAGTGAAATAAAAACATAAGGAGCTTATTTAAGTCTATGATCGGAATTTGACATTATAATATTATTTGTAAAACGACTGAAATACGCATTAGTTATTTATAGTTTCTAAAGAGCCACTTTCCTCTCCTACAAGTCTTGTATAGAGAAATAATTAGCTTCAGGAATTAGGGCTCAATATGACAAATGACAAAATACAAACATACCTTTAGAGCTTTGTCACTGTGTGCTTTACCGAGACGTTATTTAGCCAAGGAGACACGTTCACAATCTGCCTTTTCACAAGGGGACTCCATCACAAAACTCATTTGGCATTCAGCCACCTACAATGGCTCGTGTGGATGCGAAGCGGTTTAAAATACCTGCTTTTTTGCCGACACAAGTTGGCACGTTCAAATTCGAATACGACGCTTTAAATAAAAACAACTTTATTCGTTATAGTCATCTTGTTGTTGTTAAATGTATAAAAAAATAAAAACAACTGACATTGGCGGTATTTGAACCCGCGACCTCTGCCATGGGTCAATATCACGACGTGGGCAGAGGTCGTGGTTTCAAATCCCGCCCGTGTCAGTTGTTTTTAAAAATTTTAGCTAATACATTTAATAACAATATGATACGTTTAAAATGGCTTTGACATATTTAAAAAATCACTAAAAGGTATACATATTATAGTAATCTACAACCTAAATTACTGAAAATGTAATAAGTTGGTGAAACGTGATTGTGTTTCTTAACTGTTTTTTTTTTCAAGGATATTTAGACGGGGAGAAATGACTGTTATTAATGTCTAACGAATATTTTACTGAACGCCGAAAATCTTATAAATGGTTGGTATTAAAATTTCCCTGTTTCGAAAGAAGAATTATTTCGTGTCAAAGGACGTTTTAAAAACTTTGATAACGCTTTTCCATGACGTTAGAGGTAATCTCTGAATATTTTGCTTGCACCTTCACTTCCATTTAGAAGAGGTTACAAGCATAAAGATCTTGTTTCCAAAAGTTGATAAATTAAGTTTTTTTTTTCAATAAGATTTTCTTTTCATATAATTATCTAAGATTGTGATTTTTTCTATGATTTATCATAATACAAAACAGGTTAACAAATGTCCAACGCTAAGTCTTGTTTAAAACATTTATTAAGTACCTACATAATATTAAACATTCCAATTAGATTGGCATTCGGTAATAAGCCAGAGAGGTGCTAAAGGTTACAGACGCTAAGTTTGAGGTTGCAAATCGTGATTAAAGCAAAATAGGGCAAAGTAAAACAAATGATTGGGATAAATATATCGGTTGGATGATTCGGCAGCAAATGGTTCGTTAGTTCGACGGCAGTGTTGAGCGCCGCGCTGTGCATCCGGCTGGCGGAAAAACTGACGACGGCAAATACAAATCGCGCTTCCTCTGCGCCGTCGCCGCCACGCTGCCGCGCTGACGGCCCGGCGGCGGCGCGCTGTCGAGCTGCGCCCGCGCCTGTAACATACACTAAGTACTATGTTAGCGTTTTTTGTTGATATCACAACATGACGAGTACACGCTCGTTAACCAGTCATACCAACACATACCTGCATGAGGACTCTATTTACATTGACACACTTGTTTACTCAATTCTCACATTTTATTTTTAAGGCCGCTTTTACTCTCCCAATCCGGCAAATGTTTTGTTTAATTTTTAAATTCTGATTTCCTTTTTGTACAAGTTAGAGCCTCATTTGGTGCTCAGGTACACTAGACATAATTTATTTATAAAAGCAAATCGTGTTATTTTCACGAAATGAAGTGTTGAATTGACAATGAAGTTGTTTTCGGAGAAGTTTCAATTGTACACAGCGAAAACTCGAACACATAAAAATAAACTATTATTATTGCCATTATGTGAAAATGTTTATATTGGTGTAAAGCTTTTTTCCAAAAGTGAATGTTTATTATAGATATAGATATGAGTACCTAATGCCTTTGTTTATACTTTTGAATATTCGTCTGATTGAAAAACAAATAAAGCGTGTGCGTGAGATTTCATTATGGTTTCTAAATGGAAAAACTGTGTACGGTTTGTGTCATCGCATATTCATGGGGCATTTTCGTGAGTCGACCTCTCAAGATTTGCGCACCGACTAAGTAAACAACGTCTAATGGAGGGATTCCAGGAGGTTACGTGACGTTTATAAACATTCAATCCTTAGTAATTTATGTACTAATTTATTATTTACCTGCGACAAGCCGGTAGAGGTTGTATAATGGCCCTCTACGTTTACGATAGCCATATTTTTTCCAAATATGCGTCGTTAAAGTACTGTCGTGAAAAAAGTTCATCACTCGTAGCTACGCAAAAGTTTATTTAATCCACGAAACGCAATTACACTAAAATTAATTATTTAGTGTTTTTCTTTATCAATTGGCATACCAACTGATAAAGAAAAACACTAAATAATTAATTTCAACTGACCATAGTCAACTGCCCAGTTTTAATCAGCCTAGCACGGAGAGATGCAAAAATAATGAAAAGGGATTGCACAAAATGCCTGAGAGTAAACTGTGGGGAGGCACGGGGGGTGAACACTCAGAAAGCGGCTTTAATTAATATGATTTATACATGTTACTGTTTATTTGGCAACCTGTTTTGTATGTATGTATTATTAAAATGAGAGACGAAATAAGAATAACATCCTATCATAAAAATAAATTGAAATGCCATAGATAGAGACATGTATGTCATCTATGACATTCATGTCTCTCAATTTATTTGTAAATACATACTCGGATACGTACATATCAATTTTGAAGGTAATCTCGTGTTGAGTCAACGTAAAGATTATTTCCCAAATATGTTTACATTTATTCATGCGTAACAGAAGGCTCAGAGTAAATATAATATATGTGAAGTGAGTAAACAATTGTTTACATAACCGAAGTACCTACATTGAAGCAAAGTGCTCCTGTTAGACTGACAATAATTTTTCGCGGAGGCGCTTGTTAAAGTTTTATCAGAAACGAAGTTCAACGGAGCGTCTCGCGTTAGTATTCAGAAGTCACGGTTTATTACCAACTTTCAGTTCAGCCCAGGTAGTGGGTTACGGAAGTCTTTGTGCGCAGTGGGAGGGCCGGGAGTATCACTTGCAGTTTGCGTAGCTCGGTCAACGGCATTCAATTCAATACCATTGCTATTTGACATAAAAAAGAGCCGAATGATAACATATAGCTGTATCGCTTGGCAATATTTTATCCGGTATATTTTTATCTTGCTGCCAAGAAATGAGTACAGAAGCTAACTTGCGACCCGGTTGCAATGTATAGTCATATTGATATAGCAAACACGTCGTTGTAAAATATTTCAAATTCAACCAAATGTTGTATTTACGGAAATAGTTTGTATATTTTCGTAAATTTGTAAAGGGATTAGGGTTAAATCGTTTTAGGTTAGAAAAACTCGTGTGTGAATTGAAATCAAAATGGTCAGATTGGGACAATTTGGATTCATAACTATAATACAATCTTATCTACATGGTCTACGAGGTTGCTTCATGAGGTTTTCTTGTAATCAATCTATACTAATGTAATAAAGTTGAAAGTTTTTTTGTTTGTTTAAACGCGCTAATCTCTGGAACTACCAGTAGGAATCGATTTTTTTTTATGAGTACTTATATGATAGTCAGATTCATGAGGAATAGTATATTTAATTACCTAAGCTATTTCACATCACGCTATGACCTTTGAAGTCGAGGAAAACTAAAAAATATCCAGAAAGAAAACTAAGCGAAAACGAAGTAATAACGCAGCCGGGTAAATGTTCCGATTTCGTTTAAATTAAACGGCGGGTGAAACCACTGGGCACAGGTAGTATATAAGAGTATGTCCATAATATCATAATCACCATTCTCAATATTTTCATTATTTAAAAACCGTAGACGTCGACGAGCAGGATATTCAAATTATATCTGATATTGAAATAATCAGCACTTATTAACGGATTACCATTTCGCATTTCACAATTCATTTTGCATTAAAATATACGCAATTAAACTCAGGCAAACAGGTGGTGATGCAAATTGTTTAGCATTACTGCAATCTTTAAAGCTGCCGGGTATTATTATATGATTTTCAAGAGAAATTAAAATTACTTTCATACGAGCGTTTTTAATCCTTTAGTTCAAGCGACTTTCGGGTACAACTGGATATAGAGAAGAATTTTCAGTTCCATTTTTATTTTAAAAAGAAAATAGAACACCTCGGCAGCGTTTGCTTAGGCAGCGCTACAATAGGAATCATTCGATTGGAATTCTCGATTAGATAAATCTCATAGTATCGAGAAGGTCCCGATAAACAAGACTTATTGAATTGAACACGCGGACAATATGACCGAATGGAGCGACGCGGAACAGCGGGACTCAACCGCAAATATAAAGTTAGCTTGATTTATATACGAGGGCTGACAATAGTGATTGATTCGTACCGTTATACTGAAATGAGGTTTGAACCAACCAAGCGGACATTCGGACACACAGTTCAGGTATTCATTACTTAAGGGTATATAGAAATTCCTTTTTATTACGTCAGTGTCGAAGGTCCGATGGTTGCCAGAAATTCATGATGTATAGGTACCTAATTCAAATGAATTACTTTTAAACCGCATTGCTATTTTATGCTTTTGATGCCGATGCATAAAAACTATTGTAGGTACAAGTACAGGCATTGCTATTATAATATCTTTCCAGGTGGGTGGGCAGTAGACCATAAATCAATGAAATCATTCTATAAAACCGAGTAGCCTTCTTGTACTTGAAGTTAGGCGCAAGAAGTTCTGTATGCGAGCAACTAGAGCCTTTCATAAAATGCTTGTAAATTGTTAATGTGAAATAAAAACTTTTGAACTTATATGGCAGTTGCTTCGTATGCAAGTTGCTCCGGAAACTTCTAACGTAAACCTTGCCCGTGCGCATCAAATCTTTTAAACGATGCAACGACGCCGAATAAATGTTAGAACGGTGAAGCATTATCTGAACCTCAGATCATAGAAACAAGGAGATATACCATCATAGCAAATTAGTACCGGAACAACTGATGCCACTTTTAGTACATTTTTCGACACAATTACGCGCATAATTAAGCGCTCCTTGTGAATAAAAAGATCTCCCACGCATTAAACATTTCGCACACCCTCAATCTAACACTGTTAATCGTCACTCAACACTAGCACTAAACTAAAACACTGTATTTATACCATCGATCGTGTTCGGTTCGTCGCCAGCGCGTACGTTTTTAATATGAGCAATTTGCTCAAAATCAGGCATCAAGCTCGATAGCGCCTTGGCACATCTCCCTTGTTTCTATGATCTGAGATCTGAACATTATCAGTTTAGCTTCCACTTAAAATACGTACAAACTCCACTTCTGGTCCGCAAAGTTCGCTAGATTACTTGTTAGATAGCTCTTAACAATTCAGTTGGCACATACTATTACGTACAATTATCATTGTAACTCCCCCATTTCTTTGGAAGGGGGCGAGTAATAACTTTCAAGTACATTTCAAATTGCTCCTTCACTCTACGATCAAAACATAAACAGTATTATTTATTTCTGCAATGAATTTCATTAAAGTTTTCATGCTGCTCATTGTTGAAAAGGTTTACTCTTGCATTGAATTCAATGAATAATTTCATTGTTGTTAGATATTTAAAGCATTTATTAAGCGAAGTTTTGTTGGTTTTGGAACAATGGAATGAAAATGAACTTGTTTACGATTTCTGTATAAGATAATTAACTTACTGTATTTTCAATATAACAGAAATGTATTTTAGGAGAAATGAATAGTCTTTTACATGTGTTCCTATAGTTTTAGAATATATTATTGTGTACTAAACAGGAGTCAGTCCCGACACTTCTGGCTAAAATTTGGCTTCTAAAATTTGGGGTACTGCGCCGTGAGTACATCTCCGTGTCCATCAACCGAGCAATAAACACCCTAACGACACTTGTTGTGCTCCCAATTACTGTAACAGACCTCTTACTGGCAACAAATGAGCGGAGCAACCAACATTGTTACGTCACCAAAAGTAAAGCCCTCCAAACATCGATTTACTCTTGATTATTTTCATATGAGTAGCTCCGTTTCAGACTTTTACGACTATATACGTCTTCTGAGGGCGATAACTTAGTCATTTTATGCTCACCCCTTCTTACTCCACTGTACTTACGTCGAGAAGTTCAACGTGTGAGTCCCCGTGGAGCGTCATAAACACGCATATCCTTTTCCATCTTCCATTTGAATATGTTTTTCTTATGCCGTCTCATATAAGTAAATTCATTTTGACCTCCATTTATATTTTCATTAACTGAAAATATAAAGCCCGCTTAGCATTTTTTCAATAAAGGTTTACAAGCGTAATAAAAATCAAAGTGCTAAATAAAATGTAGATTAAACGTAAGGTGAAAAACAAAAAGTTAGCTGGGGTCGCCGGCGAGTCGTAAGGGGTGGGCGAATCGGTCGCGCGCGGCACTTTATAGTTTTAATATCGTGCGGTCTGAGGTCGTCCGAGTTATGGCGGAAACACGGTTTTACTACAAATGCGTGTCCTCAGAATTGTTACATCGGAACATGTGTACAGAACAAACCGAAGTTACACAAGTTAATATACTAACCGCTTGATTTTTGTCTCCTCTTTCACATAGGAACTACTCAGTTCCAATGTTTAGTTGCGTAAGTCAGCCGCTATCCTGCTCGTAACGGTTATTTCAAACGAGATAGCGTGATATCGCATTCAGTATTACGACTATGGTTTACAATACGTAGATATCTTTTGTTGCGGTTACAATGCGCGAGTTGCTAGTGCGTTGTATTGTGTCTTCAGGAATAATTAAAGCTTGTACAAAAAACAAAGCTACTAAGTAAATTACTTTCATGTCGCGTTGTGCAAACAGACAGCGGAACAACTTCACGTAGGGCATGCCAGAGCAAACGTTTATTTAAAATAAACATTTTATTTGCTGCCTTTCCGTGTTAATGTAAAAAAACTCTGGCACAAGGCTTAGGTAGGCACAAGTTATTTTCGTTTTATATTTTCCTCGAGTCGCCCGGGGCGCCCTCTCTCGGGGCAGATAATTTCGTATAGGCTACGTGCTGCGTCCCTCGCTGTCGGGACCAGTTGACCTGGAGTGCCTCCTAAACCTCAAAGCAAGAAAAGCGAATTACTTGTACGTTACCTACTCACTATAATCCGTTCCGTCTTCGTGAGCATCTATTGTTTCCCTTACTTAACCAGATCTAATCTCGTTTTAATTGAACGTACCTACCTACCTGGTTCTTTTGTTTATATACTCTTGCATATGAGTATTGCCTATTTTTTATTCCGTATTGTTAGCGAATTGTATCCAATGAGTATTCTGAATTAAATATGATAATTTTAATGTATTCGTTTTTTCTGATGGTAAAAGATGTTCCGATAGATAGAGGTTCATATAGTTATTTTGTTCCTTTCTACACATAAAATAAGACTGTAAATGGTTATTAAGTTAGGTACACATAGCTACGTTAGATAGTTATTTAGAATAATTTGGTTCAATAGACAATTCTCAGGGACTTCCTTCGCCTCCAATATTAAAATCTGATATTGACTTGTAGATGTAATGCATAATATTTTAGTATCAAGTTACTTTAAAAGATGATTACTTACTTACGGAATAGTATAAATACCTGGCTAAGTAAAAATCACATAAAACCCTTCCTAACTAGCTTGGCACCCAACTAACGCCATCCACGGGAAATACGATCAAAGTAATTACTATAAAAGATAGAGCAAAGACTCCGTATTAAAGTAAATACACTTATATAATTACATTAAAAGTGGCTATCTAGCCAAGCGTCGGTAACCAATTAGGTACGTCTTATCGAGCGGCTCTAGGGCGGCTATATGGGTAGAACTACCTACTCCCTTACCACCTTTTTGCATAAAATATTTACTTCTAGACATGAATTAACAATTATAAATTTACTCTTGGGACCGGAACACCGTAAATGGTCTAAAATCTCATAGAGAGAGCAACAATGCTGTTAGTAAAACTGTTTTAAAATGATTTGTGGCCATGTAGATAGCTCTTTTTGATATCTTACATCATTAGATTTAAAGATGCTTTTGTGTTTTTTTATTAGATCCAGGCAGAAATGTTTGATTAACTTCGGTGGACAAAGTTTTCTTCTGATAATTCGCATACAATCTTTGAAAGAAATAAAGTTCAAAAGATGTGCGAGAAAATCAATTTAATTGCTAAGCTGAACTTCTGTTTCTATAAATAAATCAGACTATTAAAATAGTCTAGTCAGTTTTGACATGATCAATTATTTGTAAAAGACGACAACCTCTAATGGGCTATTTTAATCTAAAACCAATAAATTACTGTATGTTTATTTTCGTAACCCGCTAATATACCCGAAGTTGCGGAGCGATACTTACGAGTATGTCCGATTCACAACGCAAAACTATTACAATAAATATGTTGGGGTAATTAATGTAAGTGGTAATTTAGACGGGGTCAGAATAAATTGTGGTTTGGGAGACAAGAGTCTATAAAGTGGGACGCAAGGTGACGGGACGTGAGCAGCCACTGTGCCCGCGTCCTACATCCCGCCTTTTTTATGGTGGGACGCTATCGAGCCTCTCATCTATTCGAGACCTTAGATAGTGGATCACGCACGCATGAGCGGCTCCTACACAAAAACTTGACCTATTTTAGTGACATAAAATGCAACTACCAATTGAGAAATGTGACTTCGGTGTTTTATTCAGGTCAAGTGGTTTTATGTGAACAGAATGTAGGTATGAGATCAAAGAGTTATTATGCTCTTACCAATGGGTTTTGTGATATATTGGAGCTTAAGATATAGAAATATTAAAAAGTAACCTATTTTAATTCAAATTGTTTTACCTAAGTAATTTTACTAGAAATTACACAGCACTCTGGTACGACGATGACCGCATAAGTCATATGCATATGGCGCCATGACAAGTGTGGGTCGAGGTAGGGGGTGATGTTAGGTGGAAAATTCAGTAATCAGGTAGCGAGAGTAGGTATTGAGGTGCTATTATTTCAGACTTCATTTGAAAAGAAGTCATAATTATGTAACTATAGAAATATCAGTACCTATGTACCCTTCAAAACTGCAAACGAATTATTACAATATGTAGTTCTTACTATATTACGTAAATACATCAAAATAGATATCTTTGTTTACGGTCAAAGTGAACAAAACAAATAAGTATTTGGGAGGCAGTTGGGAATCTATTACTCAATGCCAAGTTTTCCAAAGTTTGCCAACTCGTAGAGAAGTTCTCCGCAGAGCAAACAGGCTACAAGTCGAAACCTCCATTTGCCGAGTTACCTGTAAACAAAAACAATTCATTTAATATCTAAAAATATCCTCTATGATGATATTACAAACTCACTTTTGGTAAGAATTTTTCACATCTTAACTTTTGTTTTGAAGTGAAATTTCAGGCGAAAATATTAAATATTTTTCTTTCTTTTTATATTGTTGTAACGTAGCAACAATGGGACGGGAGGGAGTGGTTTCATTGTAAATAAAGTATACCGCTTATTCATCTTACTCAAGTTTGTATTATACAAGTGGTACAGCAACACCACTTAATATTTATGTATTTTATTTTTACCTCAACGTGAGGCCATACACTAAATCCCGCATTGGTATATGGATAGCTCGGAACATTAACACCTAAATTGATTCAAATTATTTGATAGAGTGCTTTTAACCATTTCGCGAATTAGTCAAGAGTTTGTCTTGTTTTGATGTTACATCTGTTCAGCTATTTATTTCAGTTTTGATTTTAAAAACTGAAGTTTTAACCAAACTTTGTCGCTGAGTGTGCAAACGAATGAATATTCTATAGTTTTAGTTGTTTTAGGTTATCAATATTTTTTTGTATGCTAAAATATTGATATTCAGCCGCAACCAGTTAGACTGGAAGCCGACCCCAATCATGTTTGGAAAAAGGCTAGGCGCATGATATTTTTGTATGCTCGGAAATATAGACTCCCAAAGCTTTCAATGCATAGTAAAAATAATGATACTGTATGCGAAATTGCTTACTTATGTTAGAGAACATAAAAAAGAGCGTATACATTGGGCTAACCCAACTTTTTCTACTAAAGAAAAAGTCTACGTAGACATTTTTTTATGACTAAGAGACTAAGTAATCCATCCATATTCGATACAGAATATTAATACGATCGCAATATTTTGTGAGTCATTCGAAAGTCACGATTTATCTAGGGAGACGACTGAACAGCTAGATTCGAATTACTTGGGACGCGTGTGACACGAAAATATTGCTCATTTTATATTCTTAGCATGAGTTCACATCACGTTATCAAAATGATCATCTAAACACTTTTTAATAGGTAGCAAGAAATACATTACGGTGGGGACAAGAGCTGTTTCCAATTTGGACGCGGCCAACTTTTATGTCGGCAGCTTTACGTGAGCTGAAACGTGAGCAATAAGATTAAAAATAAATTATGTTCCGTGTGAAGGTACCCATAAAAGACGAGGAAGAGACACGGCTCAAGTAGGAATATAAAAATAGAAATTCTGTTATTTTTATCACCTGAGTATCCAAGAATTAAAGTAAAAATCACGATAAGCCTCCCAGTGTCCTCAGTTTCATTGCGTCATCCTCCAGTACCTGGCTTACCAAGTAGTTTTCTGCGGTTGCCAAGGAAAACAGCAAAGTAGCGACGCCGGTGGTCGTCGAAGCTTGACGAAAGTTACTCTTAAGTATTGAAACCCGCGTGAACAAAAGTAAAAGGCGTAGGCGGTAGGCTGAATTGTCTTGGTTCAATGTTAAAAGCTTCGTATTGTCTTATTATTTCACTAGCAAGATTGCTATTAATATTGGTGTTGACGATGTTCACTCCCATCCTAAGGTTAACTTATGAAAATATTTAACATTCAATATTGCCGTTTATTGACTCTTTGACAAGTAGTCATGTTGGCCGTTATTCTACTTCCTTCTAATATTATAAACGCGAAAGTTTGTGAGGATGTATGTATGTTTGTTACTCCTTCACGCAAAAACTACTGAATGGGTTTTGATGAAACTTTACACCAATGTAGCTCATACATCAGAATAACACATAAACTACAATTTATAAAGATATTGTGAGGGTTTCTGCGTCAAAATCTAAAAACTTTTAAAAATTACGCAAAAATTTAATTCACGCGGACGAAGCCGCGGGCAGAAGCTAGTATTTAATGTTTTAATTTGATGTCGGTCTTGAAAGTCCTAGACCTTCAAGACCGTTTTGGTGCTTCTTCTCAGACTTAGTCGGATAATGAATAGGTAAATAATTTATTATAGAATAAAATTTATACGGCGATTGTGTTTTATCGTTACGTGCCAACGCACGTAACGTAAATAACGCACTCCATATGAACCCAACCGAGCTTAAAGAAATACAATGAGACTAAAATTAGTTTAGTGCGATGAGCTCCGCTACCATTACCAATCATGCGAACATAGCTAATCTTTATACCAAACCAGGAACTATTCTAGTATAGATCATACACACAAATTTTATCTAGTGCCTACAGTGTTATTTGCTTGTGTATTCCGCACACGTGCCATCCCCGCTCCACAGTCTCTGATATTTTTTCTTAACCATTGATCAATCATAACAATTGGTCAGGATTAAGAGACTGTTAAATGGTTCAACTTACAGCAGCCTCAGCTCATTCAGTTTGCAGAATTCGTCTTCTGGGATATAGAAAGAAAGAAAGAAAGAGATTTTTTTTATTGCCATAACCACAGATATTAAAACAACAAAAAATATATATATACAGTCAAAACCGTTTACGACGACATCATTTAGAACAACATACTGATTACATTTATAACAACCCAAATCATAGGTCCCCACTGACTGTTCCCTTAAAAATACCGCCGGTTGTTACGACTATCAGTTTTTACAACCAAATATGAGTGGTCCCTTCGATGTCGTTATAACAAATCCTGACTGTATACTCATATATATATTATGAGTACTTAAAATAATCAAAACTTGTGCAGTATAGCAAAAGGAGCGGGCTCAGCAAATGTTGATCCGTGAGCAGCTTAGCTACAGCACGGGTCAACGCTGATTTTCAGTCAGCCCCTTACGGTCAGTTGCAGAAAGAAAACTAAATTTTAAAGGAGGCATCAACCATACAATTTCTATCGTTAAAGTCTCCCCCAAAACTCAATGACCCTTTCTGCAACTCAGCGTTAGTCTCACTACTACGAATTTTATATTCCATATACCTACCTAACATTGTTGCTCAGCCTTATGATTTTTGGCGGTCTTCAGAATCTATCATGGTAACATAGTGGAACTTAATACTATTCTTGAAAATATTCGAGTTTACTTGGTTTCAATTAAGCCCCGTCGGCTCTTTTAACTTTCGTTTTTATCATGAACACCTGTACACCTACATACATGTGTACTGCTCCCCGCGGAGCATGCAGTAAAAGAATCAAGCGCCAACGGACACACAAACAGTAATTCCATTCCAGAAGTTTAAAATATTTCATTTGCTCCATTTGAACTCGCATGCGAATATTAATCTGAAGTTATTCAGAGTTATTGAGTTAAATATTTACTTTTAAATGGAAAGAGGATCAGAGGGACGTTATAACTTTTTTCTCGTAGCAAAAGTTTAAGTTAGAGCTGTGAACAACTGAGCGACTGCGGTTGCCTCGACCTGAATAGTTTAGTGAAATTCACCGAACACCACGCTGGCCGCGTGCCGAATGTTGCAGTTAAATAATTTGTGATAACCGCTTTCATTTATTCAACTTTCGCTAGAGATTTCCATGAGTAGTTTGTCTGTTTCAGCTTTAAATGTCGTGTTATTATCGTAACGGTGTATACGTAAATGAATGTTTTTAATTGTGTTCAGACAAAGAGGTGGCGGGAAGACGTTTATTGTGCGAACTTTTTACAACTTGCAGCTGCTTCCCCACGCAATTTGCCGGAGGCCGCAGTAAAAAACGTTACACACTTTACGACTGTTAATAGTCCCCTACTATGTTAGTTGATATTTCGATTGAACCATCGATAGGACATACCTATCGTATTGAATTATTATCTGTCAGACAATCTATGGAACACGGGTGATTATATCCAATTTTCCCTTTCATTGCCATCGTGTATTGCCTTTCATAATAAAGGAAACGACATTCTGTCGTTGATTTATTAACTTCCTCGTGTTCACGAGACATTCTCGGAATTTTTTGTCTACTTGCGGGAAAAGGGAATTATGTGTACAAAAATGTAATAAGATATTATTCTAATATAAATGAGACGTCTTTTTAAATTGAGTCTGAGTGGTGAGGTCAGATTAATGTTACTATTAGATTTTCGGCGGGCCGGGAGCGGCAGGTATTTTTTCCAGGTTGGTGTACGCCGTATAAATGTGCACGCTAATCTATCACGCTGGCTGTCGGTCGACGTGTATTAATGGAGTGTGAATAAATTTGTAGACAACCTAGGTACCGCCGGCTCTTCCCGACAGCTGTACCCCTCTTATCTGATCGGATTACATTGTACACTTCGATTTTCTAAGACTTGTAAGTAATAGCTACAAAGCTTCCTCTGATGTTTGTTATTCATCCGTTTTATTTTTGTGGGGTTTCTTGTGTACTGATTTTCTTTGTTCTTTTTACTGGGAAGTGTCTTTGTTTCTGCGCTACATTTGTTTATTACGTCTTGGTCTGCGTATTGTCTTATGGTATTGAGTTTCATCTCAAATTGTAGTAAGGTTTATTTAACTTGAAAGGTTAAATCACTGAAAATCCTTTGAACAGTGATTTGTGTACCGTTAACATGATCATGGGGTCTCTACTTGCGTTCTGTTACAATTATGAGGCTTTTAGCTTTCTCAGTGGAGACTGCGAAATTCATTACTTACGTAGAAAGCCTACGCTTTTATCTCGAAAGATGTGCTTTTGTAATCACATTACGCAAATGAGAGCTCGAGAATTCATGGTTGGTTCGGCATAGGGTCGTGATCCCAACAAATGTCTCTTACACAGCTTGACAACTAAATCTCCATCGCAACATTTATCAGTAACAATCAAATGGGTCTGTTCCTCAATCAAACAGGAGCAGTACGTAGACATAAAAGTTGTGATGTAAGTAACTTAGTAAAAGTATTATTTATTATTTTGAAATAACCGTTATATTCGTTTATTATCTAGTCTGCGTTCGTTTTGTGAAGCGATATCTAACGATATTTCCAAGTATACATTGTATACAGTGTATTTGAATATGACTAGCTTTTTCATGGTCCGAAAATAAAATCATACCGCGGTGTGTACACTAACACGCGGTGAATGGAAACTACCAGCACTATTAAACATAAATCGATTCCCACGTGAATACATATCGTATATTTCAGATTTATGATGATGATAGGTTATCAGAAATAATTTACCACAATTCCACATAGCAATGGTCAATTTAAAGATAATAGCAGTGTAATTTGGCCAAACTCGCCCAACTGGCCCAACATTACGGTATTTCAAAAACGTTAAACTAAGCTAAAAACTGAAATAAATTGCATTCTCATTACCATTTACCGAGTTTGGCAGAAGTCCTGCGCTCGCCAGGAGAGTAACTCCATTTCCTGCTACGTGCTACGGCTGCTACGACGTAGCTCGTAGCCGTAGCTATCGTAGTCGAGTGCCTGTCGTTTTGAATAATTGTTCATTTTACTTTTTATCTCGTATCGCCGCATGTACATATATAATCCACCGTAATAGGTGAAGATGATCAGCTAAAAAAAACAAACTTCAGTCATTATCATTAGAAAAATAAAAACAGATTTTAACTCCTCCATCATTTATAGTCAGAAGTGAATCTGATTAAAGGTTAAATATTAAGTTTTTGTGAATGAAACATACACATAAGATTGATATGTATGACACAAAGCATCGATTCTAACGACCTGAAATCTCAAGGATGGTGATGAAAACGTTTCTTGAGAAGTATTAAGAAATAAAACTTTTCTGTGTGCAATATTTCTTGTAGTACATTCTCGGACTACACAACAATATTAAGATATATTTCTCCCGTTGAAAGATAAAATTTATGTTTAAAAATAGTTCCTTCAGTGGTCTGAAAATAGGAGTATAATAGTGTAATAAGCTTAATTTCTACCCGGAAGGCGTAAATTCCAACAGACAAAAGTGGGTCAACAAGTATTATTCGAAAACTGACAATACTTAGAGCCAGCGCGCATTGCAGATTTTAAATCGCCCAATTCAAACTTTTTCTAAATTCACAGTTGGTTCAAAAATATGGCTGAGCTTCTGTTTGTGTCATTCTTTTGCCGGATTTTAAATTGTCAGTTGTCTTGTCGTACGCAGACTAATTTCACGATTCATTAGCCCCCGTATTTTTTTACTGATTAAATATACAACTATACTTGTCATTTCTATGTGTGGGAACATTAAAGATTGATTATGTTATGTATGTTTTATGTTAAATAATTCGCTGATGAAGATTCTACAAAAAAAAATATAAAGCATACTATTCCCTGGTTTCAAATTGGTAAACAAAAATAAAATTATTTTGTGCTTAAATATACAGGCAATACATAATTTTTTTGTCGATAACTGAC
Organism: Thalpophila matura; assembly: GCA_948465475.1. Taxonomy (NCBI): domain Eukaryota; kingdom Metazoa; phylum Arthropoda; class Insecta; order Lepidoptera; family Noctuidae; genus Thalpophila; species Thalpophila matura. The sequence continues at coordinate 10,478,691 of OX419183.1, forward strand.
TATATAGGAAGTAGTAAATATACTTCCAACCTCCGCTATTATGTGTACATTGTTATCGACTTCCATAATCCCACACAAAACAAAATTGTCGACACAACGATACCTACATTCAATTCGTGATATGGGTCGCATGTGGAATGAAATATCAAACAAATTACCCCTATCAATGAAAATAGACACGCTCAAGCTCAGAATAGAGTGCGCTCCTCAAAAGATATATCTCATCGAAATAAAAGATAAACGATCGGAAGAATTCCGTGGTGTTATGTAATGGTAGGAGTAGTGACGAGGGCGGCAGCGGGCGAGGTGGCGGGCGCGGGGGGCGGCCGGTACAAAAATGACGGTATCAATTAAAATCAGGCAACGCAACGTCCGCGCGCTGTCATCCATCACGCGGAGCGAACGCCTGACGCGGACAAATGAAGTGCGATTTGATCCGACACTCGCTGAACCTACGTTCATTCGCAACTTATGCAGTCACTAAGAAAAACAAAGAACCCCACCTCATTAGGACAGCTAAGTCTTATGTTTTATTCACTATGGACGGGGAAACGACTAACCTAACTAATTTAACTTTTAAAACGAGTGACAATTTGTTCAATTCAGAACATTTTTAATAATAGAGCTTGTCGACTTCGGAAGCAATTAGGTGGGACTTCAAGGTATTTAATGGTTTTGTTACTGCTCGGATTTCTGTCGTTGTGCGTTATAATGGGTTTATTAATGTTGTGGATAAAACTGTATAATGTTACCTTCACTTTATATACGTAGTATTTGTATTTATGTGATATTCAATACACAGTTTGCTTACACAAACATCTAGATTGGTAATCAATATCTGCAGATCAAACAAATATTTGTCTGTATCCAAAACCCCACCTGACCTGTAACTCTAAGTACAAAAGGTGGACGCTCACCGACTGCGACATTAGATCGTCAAATATGTACGGCTTAGGTCGGACAAGAGCTATTTCACTGAACTTCAAAACATCAAGCGGCTTAGTTCGATCCTTATTTTTACATGGCGTCTAAAGTACTCATACTTACATCGAACACTCGCATAAAACTTTTATAAATGCTATACCTTAGTAGTTATAAAATACTTAGTAATAAATAGGTCATTTCAGGTCTGCAATTTCAGCATTCAGATTGTTGATAATTTGTCATGCTTTTTATGGAATTTGTATTATTTTCCTTTTCAGTCTTTGCGCATCTAACTAAAACAATCCTAAATATTAATATTGCATTGTGTCAATAATGATCATTTCCACCACATTTTAGATCCAAGGTTTCCGTTTTTCACTTTGTTTAGTGACAATTGTGAGGGCTTTAGAGCTTTCTGGGCTTTGAAAGCGTCGTTCACTTCGAGGTTTGTAAGGATTGCGGGTATCGAAAAACGTCTATAGTCTTGATGTTTTCGTCGGTACAACTCGAATGACTGAGAACGATAACGATTTTTCGAATAAACGTCAGCGATAGCAATTTTCGTTCTCTTTTATTTATTTTGTTTTTCGCGATATAGCGACTGGTTTCGAAGCAGATATTTTCCGTGAAATTTTTACAAAGTTGTTGTGTGTTAAAATTTCCTGTAGCGAGCAGAAGTTGCCGTGAAAAATAGCAACAGAAACATCGCGTTCATTATCATCTCGCCTTAATATGATGAGAGTTGGCAGAGTTCCCGAACTACTACAGCGGATAATTCTGTTTTCGGCTACGTGCCGTGAATTATTAGTGGCTACTCCAGTATGCCGACCAATCTTAGCTTTTTTTGGCCAGCATTTTCTGTGCATATTACAAATTAGTTGCATTTGCTTGACAACGCTGTCTCATTAGTTTGGTAGCCAAAAGAAGAACAACTTCGTGACATTTTGTGAACTTTTATGTTAGACTGAAACTTACTAATTATGTAAATTACTGTATTAGGTGTGACAACTTAAAATATCAGAAATCTCGACTATAAGTATGATCGATTCGTCTAGACAAGTTAATAATTTTATTCAAACGCTTTACTAAAGACAATAGGGAGATAATATGTAGGTGCATATTTTGTTAGGGATCGTTGATCTTAAATCTGAGCATTGACTCCAGTTAGCTGGTAAAAATATCTTACCATCGAGAATTATTACAGCACAACTTCTGTCTGAAATTCTTTTTACCTTAATAAAGTAGAAACTTGATGCTCTCCTTTAAAATTTGAATTTTATTTACGTGCGTACGTACATACAGTATATTTAGGAGATAATGAACACGAGTTCTGTATAAAACCCTAATATTTTAAGAGTATGTAGTTATGTACTCCCACACTAAACTAATAGATTACAAAACAAGCCTCTCCGGTTTAATGGCATTGTCCTAATTTATTTAATGTCAAGAGGATCGGGTGACGCTAATTTAATTGTAAGTGAATTAAGGGCGTCTTAAAGAATGATGTGGCCGCGTCCTTATGGCAAGCGGGCAATAAATACATCATGCGAGGTACACGTCACCAACGCAACGTTTCCATCTAATATATTACAGAGCAGAGTGAAATACTTAGCTCACAACTATATTTATGTTCCTACGACTGAATTATAAATACGAGATGATGTATGAGCGGTATTTTATAGATGATAATATTATTATACATATTATGTAAGTGTTTGGAAGGCATAATAACTCAATTTGGGGAACTACGGTGGTTACAACAGTACTGATAAAACATTTTAAGCTTGATTGTAGTTTGTTTTTTTATTTTACAGTGGGCTCCGTTATTGGTTGGATTGAAAATACTTCAGCCATAACATCATCTTTGTATTTCCTTAAAGGTTAGGCAGAGGTGAGACAGGTTAGGCAGACCTCTGACTTAGAGGAGGTACACCCACATTTTACTAATTATGTTTAAGTCCCATGTAAAGGGAATCAGCCTCGCATAAATCCAGGCTCCGGGCTGCTACTGAGTATTTTCTAATGGAAAAACCTAATAACACTGGATCAATTTGAAACATGTCAGAGCCATGTTATGCTTCTCTTAAGTTATTATCATAACAGGCGTACTTAAAGAGATTTCAAATTTCGACTCAAGCGAACAGGAACGCAATAACTAAGTTGGCAGAGCACTTGTCACCGTAAGGCAAAGGTCGCGAGTTCAAATCCCACTCGCGTCAGTTGATTTTTGAAAATCTCTTATGTAGGTATTTAATAACACTGCGTGACCCGGGGATAAAACCCAGGACCCCATGCTCTGCAGGTACAATTGCTATCACTAGACCAATGAGACAATCAATATGTATATCTAAAGCAGTCGGTCTTTGCAGCAGCAAAAAAATTGTGCATATTCTCCGTCAACTATAGTTGCCAATGTCTCCATTAATTAAGACTAGACGCCTGATGAATTTGTTATACAGTATCTGAATATTGCCAGGAAATACTGGAGCGCAAATTGCAAGCTGTACTCGTATTGAGTCGGTATTGTTGCCAGAATATTACTACGGTATCTGGACATTCAGTCAGCTCTACTCACAAATTCACAATTAGATATATACCCTCGTCCATCTTTTTCTACACCCCTTTTTCTAGGCCTGAGCTAGTCTTATCTACAGATGACGTGTTATCTGGAACGAAGGTTAAATAAATATCTGCATCGTTCTTTTTATTGGTCGTTTATTGTTTATTTTGTAGAATTAAATATTGTACACTCACGTACTGAATACCCACGTATATTCTGTGGGCTATTTTTCGCAGTAAATTTTACCGATAAACCACCAAATAAATTGAAGAGAAATCGAATTTTGGTTGAAAATACTTTATACTTCAAGCCACAATTATTAGTTTGTTGCCAAGTTACGGATCTAATGAAACCTATTAATTAAGTTTCAAACTTCGAAAATTTGTTAAATCTTTAAATTATATGAAGTTCTACCCACGGAAACGTCCAAATATTCAAGTTTGTCCTCAAACAACGTCAAAAGGAATATTTGGTTCCAAATCGAGCGGTGTGCGAATCTATTGACCTTGGAAGTCGGACGGCGATAATTTGTAGACACAGGTAGATGGCGATACTTTTAGTTGGATAAACAGGAATCGTGTTTTGGTGTACAACGTTCCAGTCATTAGATGGTAGGGTCGTTCTTACCCTTTTCAAAGTAGCGGTGGGCGCTTGTCGGTGGATGGCTGAATTATTTAGCAGCCACGCGCCACCGACCTCGTGCATGACGTTTATCACGCGTCTTACCAATTATTATCAGTAACACATTGCTGGTTTGGTAATCCACTGTTATTTGACGAATAATTTAGTAGGAGTTAGAAAGACTAAATATTATGAACGACCGTAGGATTCTAATGATTCAGTTTTTATAGTTAGGTATGTCTTTTTATTTGCATTATTATATCAACTACACACTCTAAGATCATCGGTTAAAAAAACAATTAATACTTACTAAGAAGTTTCTAATTGTCAACATTAGGTTTAAACAAAATACCCTAGAAAATCTGGACCTTGGTAGCGGTATCTAAGCACTTTTTGAAATATATAGCAGTTGAAAATGCTAAAATAAATTAATATACAAAAAAATTGGTTTGAACAATATAAAATATTAAAAAAAAGTAACAGAAACTTCGTCCCCCATAGAAATATTATAATTAACCAGTCTCGTCTCTCTTGCCGTTCCATTCCCTTGTCGATATCTACAGAAACATCTCTCATTCCAATGACATTTATGTTAATATTCACTGAATTATAAATAAAGCATGGCCGGTGTTCTCTAATAACATAATAAATAAATTACGCGTTATGGATAACAATAATTAATGAACAAATGATTGATTTCAAAGTTACACGTGTAGGTAAAGACTTCTTATTTGATGGGATATATTTCGAGGCTACAATAAAGGGCATAAATTTTGTCTGCCAATAAATCTATCCAGTATCCAGTAATAGGATCCATATTAGGGCGACGGTGATTAGATTCTACCTAAATATCTATGACAGTACGGATAAACAATCACCTAATTAAGTATATAATTCTATTACTATTAGCACGGGGTCTCATCAGGAACAAAGTAACATTTGTTGAAATAACTCATAATACATAGATGGCGTTATATGTATAGATTTGTTATTGAAGTTTGCGTAAAATTGAGAACATGAAAAAATACATCATGAAAAATATTTGTTCAAATTTTGAAAAATGCTTCAAGCACGGAAAAATGTATATAATGTATAGTATTATATTATCTGTGCTATTAGATACTTAGGTAGACGATTGTATACCTATGTACTAGGATTAGGACGATACCGAATGGATTCTACCTAAATATCTATGACAGTACAGGTAAACAATAACGAGTATTTATGAGAATTTCCACACAAAAAAAAGTTTTTTTCTGTTAGGCACTGCGCAGACGTAACAACTTAAGTTGAAGCAAATGTCAACTTTTACAAGTATTTTTTTGTATCAGAACAAAGCAAAACTGTTGTCGATAGACGATAACTGAAACTCGCAACAGCGTTGAAAATAAAAGTGAAAATTATATGAAAGTCATCATAAACAGTTGCGGGTAATTGCCGAAACTTGTAGAACAAAATTGCTACCTACGTCTGCACAGCGCCTAATTCTCAGTAATATTTAGCCAACTCTAACCTTATAATTTACTGTATATTTTATTTTATAATTGCGGTGGCATTTGACATCCATTTAACCGTATCACTTTTTCACACCCGCGCCGAAACTTAAACAAATGTAATTATATGTTTTTTTTATACAGCGGTCAATGAATGTCATAGAATAGTATGATTTTTTTGTCGTAAAATGGATCTTGATAATTCTAAATCAATTAGGGGGCGCCCATTAATTACGTGAGGCGTTTAAGGGGGGGAGGGGGTCGAGCCGAATCTCACCTAATCTCACGTTGGAGGAAGGGGGGTCTCGGCAAATATCACGTAATGATAATAATAATAAATAAGAATAATTTTTTTTCGCAAGTAACTAAAATTCCAAGAAAATTGGGTTTCATTAAGTTAAACATGTTTCTCAACTAAAATATGGCTAAATCCTACACAATAATGTTTTCTCACTGTGATCTTAGATTACATTTTATTTTGTCTTAGCTAATTTATTTTTATTTATTTAAAAAAACATAATTTGCTTCATTGTTTTTAATGAAGCAAATTATGCTTTTTTAAATAAATTCAACGCAATTAAGCACAGATTAACATATTTAACACCAAGAGGGGAGAGGTCGAAAAATCGCCAAAATTGCCTCAAGTAATTAATGGACGCCTCCTTACTGGTGCAACTAAATCGCTATGCCACAAGAAATTACAACAGAATTTTAAGTAAACTAAAAACAATATGCAATTTAAACAGTTGAAAACATACCGTACGATGTTTTGTTTGTATTGCATTTTGTCATCACAACATTTAGGTAATTGTAATTTCGTTTATTGGTGAAAGCGATTCGCACACTGCACTGCATCACGCAGCCTAGTGCGGGAGTGCGTGATCTTACGTTGTTTGCAAGAACCTGTATTTACATAGAAATCACGCATCAAAAGCCACGCGCGTGAATGCCATTTGAGTGTGCAACACACTCAAATGGCATTCACGCGCGTGGCTTTTGTTCCGTCGCCACGCACCCCGCAGCGTAGCGCGGGGCGGTGTGTGATTCGCCTAACTGAACATAAAATTTACATTTTTAAATACTTCTTTAAAAAAAACATATATAATAATTAGTGCCCCACCGATATCGGGAACAGAGTCCAAGCTACCGGTCGTCCGGCCCTTAGAGCGAGGAACCTCCTCACGATCCGTGCCGTGTCTCACTCTAGGAGTACTGCTTTCTGTATCAAGCCCTTGATTTAGCCGCCCAATGAGAGCCTCCAAAGGTGTTGATCGAGGCTCTTTGGTATTAGTCCATTGACCGTAACGACTATCCGTATAATGACTGCTGAGTCAACATGCCACATGTTGATAACCTCGTGTGCCAAGTTAAGATATTTGATTTGTTTATCTTTCTCGGCTTTTACGAGGTTCTCGTCATGAGAAACAGTGAAATCAACAATCATTGCATGGCGCTCTAATCGATCTATCACCACTATATCAGGCTTAATGGCAACAATAGTCCCGTCAGTGATGATAGATCGATCTCAGTACAATGAGGCATGAGTGCATGACCATTCTCGAAAACTGGGTTGGGCACATACCTATAGTATGGTACTTCCGAGTCCACAAGCTTGTATTTCAAAGCAAGTTGCTGGTGGATAATCCTAGTCCAAAGTTGTGGCTAATTGTAATTATTATTATGTTGCGAGAGTACACTGAAGCTATTCCCAGTTTGCTGATTACGTCACACGTAGATTATTATGATCCAGAGCAGACATACTCATACATGAATAGGGTACCGAAAGATATTTGTTCACTAAAATTAGAGACAGGGCCCCGAGGCTTATTGGCACATCATCCGTTACACTACGCTACGAATGTGTGCTCTCGAGCTACGCGGCTACGACCGCTACGTTCGTAGAACTCGTAGCATAGAAACTCGTTGGACGTTCCCTGCGCCTTTCGCATGTATTTGGCTAATTTCGGATGTTCGTTTTTGTTCAATACATGAAGTAAATAAAATAGGTTACAAGTCAACTATTTTTTAGGTACCTAAATTAATAAATGCTTTCTATCAATTATAATGGCATTTTCAGTAATAAAAGAACACATATACTGCCAGCTGCCAGTTTTCCCGTGAACGAGCTGTTTGACTGAACAAACTATGAAGAACGTTCAATCAGGAATTAATGAATACTGAATAGATGAACCGGCGATCTATTACTATTCATCTGCATACAACAGTTAAATCAAATACATATTGCACAACAGAATATACTGGCTTCTTGGATCAAATACTTCCTATATGTAAATGCAGATATTGCTTGTTATGTAAATGCTATCCGTAATGTATATACACATTATGTATATAAATAATACGTATTTTATTATTTAAAACTTTTCTTAATCCATAAATGATACGATTACAGTCATCGATTTTTCGAATAGAATACCTGTTACTAATATTTTAATAACCAACTGCCGTAATTGTTGATGAAACCTTGTTTAGTTCTCGATACACAACTTTCCAATATATTCTCTCATGTAACAGTTGTTAAACTATTTATGAGGTTACTGAGTTTTCTATCCCGACTATACCAATATACGATATGTACCTAATAAAAGTAATTAATTTGTTCTTAAGAACTATCGTGCTGTAAATAACTACATCTGATAAAAATATTAATTAATTCACCACCACATACCTGCAATAATCTAGTAAAATAGACTTACTTAATATGTTTGCAAAGCAAATTGGTGATCTTAGTTATAGTACACAGGTTTACGTCACTTGCTATCCTCAAAGTGTAATCTTATAATCGTCTTTTACGACACCTTCGAAAATTAATGAGATGACCTTATTCCCAGTGAGACCACGGACCATAAACTTTGTTTTGATTTGGTTTTATGATACAAACCCTGTTTATTTAACGAGCTCGCAAAAGATTAGATATTTCATCATCTATCTCGCTAAAGACACAACTGATCGTTGCCGTAATCGCTTCGCGCCGGGAACATTAAAATTTCAATCTAAGTAGCTCGGAACAATCTAGGTAAAATTAATTTTAACTTTGAAATTAAAAATAGTTTCCTATAGAGCCTTAACTTTTTGCTAAGCTCAAGATTACCAGACCGCGAAAAGGCAACGGACTAGCTAACATGCGAGGCTTTTATCTTCAAAGGTGTACCGTTACAATGGCGGTATTACGCAAACGAGAGCTCAAGAATTTACTGTAGACGGTGCACGTTGCTACCGACGATATAATGAGATGCGAAAACACACTGATATTTTGTAAGTCAAACTTGCTCCTTGCAAATTGTTCAGACTATCCTTTTAAATTAATTTTATTAACGATTAAAATAAATGTTAGTGGGGTACCAAAACATCAATTTCGTCCGCCAACACCTTTAGGATGCCGTTGGTACTTGTCCTGACACGATGCAGAACAGATGCAGCTTTCTTCCTCATGACGGCATGAAAGCCATCCGTGCGCGCCTCCGCAAACATGCCAGATGCACTACAAAATCTTGGCAAACCCAACAGCATCCTAAATATATTGTTATATTGAACACGGAGCACGTTGAGTGCCCCCTGGGTACAGTTGACCCATAGGCTGCATGTATAAAATGACTGGCAGTATGCCTTAAAGAGAGTCACTTTCACCTCTTCGGTGCAGCACGCAAACCTACGAGCCAACATGTTCCCCCGGACAGCCAACGCCCTCCGTTCCCTCTCAATATCGACGTCATCTTTGAGGTCCTCCGTGACCCAGTGACCCAAGTACTTAAATTGCGAAACTCTTTGTAATGGCACTCCGTACAGCCACACAGGAGGTACTACTGTGACTTTATGCTCACGTGGTTGAAAAACTAGAAGTTCGCTCTTTTTCGCATTATACTTGAGTCTTTGGGCCCCGGCGTATTCCTCACATCTTTCGAGCATTTTTCGAATACCGCTGATTGCGGGGCTCAGCAATACCATGTCGTCGGCGTAACTAATGTTGTTGATCATGATGCCGTCTATTGAACAGCCGATTTTGGTATTGCTGAGACCCTCAATCAACTTATTAATATAAAAGTTGAAGAGTCTAGGAGACGTCAAGCCCCCCTGTCTCACTCCACACTTCAACCCATACTCTTCAGAGAACACGTTTGACCATCTCACCACATTAACCTGGTTACTGTGCCAATAATCAAAAATATTTATAACCTCCTCAGGTAGCGTTGTTTCTGATCTCAACTTATGCGAAAGAAGCTCGTAGGACACCAGATCAAAAGCTCTCGATAGATCCAGGAAGCACGCGTATACAGGCGTCTTCCTATCAGTGTAATACCGGACGGTTTGCTTGAGACACCCGATTGCAGATTCTGTGGAAAGTCCAGCCCTAAAGCCAAATTGTGCATCATCCAGGTTAATGTGTCGACACAGATGTTGATCAAGCAAGCCGTCCAGTACTTTCGCTATGGTAGTAGCTAATGATATGGGCCTATAGTTACTGCTATCTGATAGATCCCCGGTCTTATATTTCACTATTGGCACAACAACGGTTCTCATACATTTTTCTGGCAGGTACGAGTGCCTTAAACAGAATGTTAGCAACATAGATAAAACCCTAGGTAAGTGGACCCCTGCATGTTTTAGGTGCTCAATACTAATACCGTCGTGTCCAGGCGATTTTCCCTTGGTCATGTTACGTATCACGGAAGCTACTTCTTTTGCAGTAAACTTAACCGGTGGATTAGAGGCTACACGAGAATTAGGTGTGGGCACCCTCAGCGATGCTGGCGGTCCTGAGAATGAAGGTTGGACTCTAAAGTTGCCAGCAAATTTGTTAGCAATGTCCCTTGGTTCATTACTTCCGTCGACACTGAGAGGGGTGCAAGGCTTTGGATTGAGCTTGCTGGTGTGCTTCCAAAAAGATCTAAAATTTTTATTACCCTGGTGATTATGATGATAGAATTGTAATTTTATTTTAATTAGAGGAATATGACGTTATAAATACAGTAAAATTTCAATACTACAAGCAAATCCAAGCAAAGCATTTTTTTTGCGTGTTTTTTCACAATGTGATATTTTGTGCCTAGATTTGTAAGCGCGTGCCAATTTTATGTGTGGGATATATCGCAAACGAGACACTGATAATTATATTATTTTCTGTTTATTCATTTTAACGGTACATCTGTAAATGTAGCCTATATCACAATAGTAGATTACAAAATATTTCAATAAAAAAAAAAAAAAAAACATTTAAAAATATAAAAAATAGTACCCCACCGGCATCGGGAACAGGGTCCAAGCTACCGGCGGTCAGGGGTCCAGAGAGAGGAACCTCTTAACAATGCGAGCCGTGTCCAGGAGTACCGCTCTCTGCATCAAGCCCTTGATCCAACTGCCCAACGAGAGCCTCCTCAGGTGTTGGTCGAGGCTCTTAGCTATTAGGCCATTGGCCGAAACGACTATCGGCACAGTGATTGCCGAATCCAATTATTTCATTATTACGGGTGAGCAAATTTAATAATAAGATAAAGATAAAGAAAATTTATTTGTATAAAACATGAGTATACATACATAGAACAAATTGTAGTTTGCAATGTAAGATGTTAATTCAGTTTAAAGACCTACATGTTTTGCCATATATTATGCCGTACAAATTTAAAACTAGAGAGTAAGAGATTATGTAATTGATTTTGAATATTGGACAAAGTAATAAATTAAGTTTAGTAATAATAAGTTTACCATGGTAAGGTCAAGTGTTTAAGTTGCGATAAATTGATATTCCTTACTAAGATTAGTAATCCACACGAGACCTTAATAACTTGTGTCTGAAATGAAACCAAACCACATTTGTTACAAAACCAATTAATTTTGTACTGTATATTTTTTATACTCAAAGTTTTGATATATTAAAAAATAATTCCGGACCAATTGGCGAAGTTCGAGCTATCAAAATTCAATTTTATCCGTTACTGAATTTCAAATGCCGTGGTCAATTCCGATTCAGATATTTCGAAGTTTGAATTACCCAAACACTAATTGCGGTTATTTCATGAAATCTGACATCAATTTCGCAAATAACAATTTGAGTAATTTCCTATCGAACAACCAGAGGCATTTACTGGCGACTGGCGGCTCGAATCACGCCGTATCTTTCGACCACTTGGAAATTTTGAACGTTCGAGACTAATTGACTCGGTTCTGAACCGATCGATGTTAGGAAGCCCATTAAGCAATTACATACGACCGACTGGTCGTATACATTTTTTCTTATTTGTAGTGTTCTATTCTATGTAGAACGTCTAACCCTTCTTACTTAAATATTCGAATAGGTCATCTGAGTTTTGGCTTTGTCGTCTATAATTTGCTATGTCTTCTATAATGTAGGTATGGTTTTCATTCGTTTATACATAATAAACACATTATGGTGTTATATGGACACTATCTCCATATAATTTGCACAATGTTATGCGCGTGTCCATATCTTACTATAACATTAGATATCATATAATATTATTTTTATCCTGCAGAAATGTATGAAGGTAAGTGGGATTGTACTAAACACATACATAACATCACGCCTATATTTCCCAAAGGGGCAAGCAGAAGTGACATCTATATTCGCCAGTCTATATACATATATATAAAACTAAGAGTGTTTGTTTATTTGTCCCTTATACATTCCTATAGCATTTACCCGATTGACATGAAACTTTGTTCAGTAGGTGTGCTGAAGGCAAAAAAAGGTATCTAATAAAAAAACAGAACAGAACAAAACTGGCATTGCCACGCACTGCTAGTATGTTATAAAAACTATGTATTAAGGGGCGAGTTGGTTGCCACTAAGGCTCAATTCAAACCGAGATGGCAGCGAAACGCCAAGCAGTTTCAGTTTCATTCGCAATTTTTTTACTTAATATCACTTGAGAGGCTCGATGTTTTAACAATTAATTTTAATATCAGCTCAGTTTGTTTGGCTTATCCTTAGAGAAAACAAAAAGAAAGATAAAGGTACGTAAGTAATGTATAGAATACGGAAACAGTTGTCTGTATGTATAGTAAAAGGTTTTCGGAACGGTTTGGGTGAGGCAGTTGTGCGTCAGAGGTTTGTAGGGAAGTCGTCGCGTCCCCGCAATAATTTAGCTGTTGCGGGCACAATGACGCCCGTGCCACATTCTACGTTCGTGTTCGGCTGACAGTTGCGTACGGCTGCAAGATAGAATATCTGAACATTTTGCTGTGCCGGCTTTTTAAGGTAGCCGTAGCATAATGTCGGTTGGTTTTATGAACTTCGTTGACTTACAGTAAGAGACAAAAGAAAATTTAAGCCAAGGTAAGTTGCCAAGAGTTATCAAAGGGAAAGATATTGTAAACTTGCGTAAAATGAATAACTAAGTTATTTGCAGTCTTATTTACTGACCATCACAGACTACGCTATACTATATGGTATAGCGTATGCTATATAGTATAGCGCGCCATACAAAGCCATACTATATGTATAGTATAGCACAGTGTGAACGCGTCCATACTACGCTATACTATATAGTATAGCGTAGTCTGAAGACAGCTTAATAGTCATGTTTTATCTATGATACCCAGCAGTACTGCTAGGTATACTGCTGACAGAACCGTAGCGCCACGAAGTTAATTTAGTTATAAAAAAAAACCGGCCAAGTGCGAGTCGTACTCGCGCACCGAGGGTTCCGTATCAGTTTTGGACGTATAAAGTGAAAAAAACCGGACCACATAACAAACTTGAAGGAATTGTGATGATTTTTAAAAAAACTACTTACTAGATCTCGTTCAAACCAATTTTCGGTGGAAGTTTATATGGTAATGTACATCATATATATTTTTTAGTTTTATCATTCTCTTATTTTAGAAGTTATAGGGGGGGACACACACATTTTACCACTTTGGAAGTGTCTCTTGCGCAAACTGAATAGTTTGCGCGAGAGACACGTCAAAAATGATATTGAGGTTTCTAATATTTTTTTTTCTAAACTGAATAGTTTAGAAATAAATTATATTAGAAACCTCAATATCATTTTTGAAGACCTATCCATAAATACCCCACACGTATGGGTTAGACGAAAAAAAAAAAATTAGTTTCAGTTCTAAGTATGGGGAACCCCAAAAATTTATTGTTGTTTTTTATTTTTGTGTGAAAATCCTAATGCGGTTCACAGAATACATCTACTTACCAAGTTTCAACAGTATAGTTCTTATACTTTCGGAAATAAATTTCTGTGACATACGGACGGACGGACAGACAGACAGACAGGCAGACAAACAGACAGACAGACATGACGAAACTATAAGGGTTCCTAGTTTTACTACGGAACCCTAAAAAACGAATGCCGATGGAAAAGTATTTCTTCGAGATTATAATATTCCCTCACTGTCATAAATCATGGTTCTTGTTTAGGATTTAATAAAATCCTTTAATTACTTAAGCCGATAGACCCTTTTTCTCAGGAATTTCATTATGTTTTATCCAGTAAAGACTTGGTCAAGAAATATTTCGTTTATGATTTAATGCTTCGACCTAAGGCCGCGGCTGCACTGGTACGGCGACAGTAACGCGACGGCGATTTTGTGAAAACAAACTCATATTAAACATATTGGGCCGTATCACAAAAAAGATAAACATGTGTTCAACACGAATGCTACCAAAAATAATCCGCACTTCTTTTAGCACTAGCTTGTCTAAAACAAGTATGTATAATTTTTGGTAGCATTCGCGTTTAACACGTGTTTATCTTTTTTGTGGTTATGATGATTATGTCGGTGGCCGCACTGCAGAAACGACAAGCAAAATTTTTTGTCAACGAAATCGCCGTCGCGTCGCTATCCCCGTTCCAGTGCGGCCGCGGCCTTAGAAGTTATTCTATTGCAAAATATTATATTTTAAGAATGTATACCGATGTGTTTGGTTATTTATCATTATTTAATTGTAGGCAATACAAAGTTAAATGACTTTTCATAGTCTATTAGACAAAAAACATTTGCTTGTTTGTATCATTTATTCGATTGACAACTTTATTCTGCCCAAGTTTGCTATTGCAAAGTGTCATAGTTGTGTGACAATGGTCCCACATTGACATCGTTATTGTTGGTTTTGACTTATACGCCTCCTCCGGCGTGTGAATCACGCGAACGTTCACGCACGCGGAGTTCGCGTCGTTCACACGCTGGAGGAGCGCGCACGCCCAGTGTGGGGGAGGCGTTAGGTTTTGACAGTTATGAAGTCATTATTTGACAGAGAAGTGCCATGCTGATACAATAATAAGACAATATTGCAATGACAGACTTGGGGCCCATTTATTTTGAAAGCGCCTGCGAAGATTTCTGAGAAAAAAAGGTATTGCAAACTCGATCTGTGCGAATAGGTACTAGGACAGAATCACAGAGTACATTTTATATATGGACAGAATAACTGAATTGTGCGGCTGTCAATCCAAGTACTGGCCTTGCGAGGGCTTAGTGAGCTTGAATGGCGTAAATAGGTACCAGGAGAACATAACTGAAAACAGTTTGGGTGTTGTTTCTATGGGAATATCTATCTGTCAAAAAATCTTATTCTATGAGAATATGAGAACCACGCGGACGCAGTCGTCGGCAATCCGGTTTCAGAATAACTACACCAATACTATTTTCAATCCTACGAGGCCTAGGTAGGCCTCGTAGGATTTCGAGTATTGGTGTGCTCTTGCCAGAGGTCCAGTAGGTAGTAGGTAGTAGGTCGGTCGGTAGGTACCGACCGACCTACTGGACCTCTGGCAGGAGCTGAACTGGTACGCGTGACCACGAACTCGTTCCTGCGGTCACATACATACAATGGCCCAATTAAGAGGTTAAGTGCGGAAAGCAGGTGGTATACGAACTAACTAACTACATCAATGCCATTGATTACTTCGCAGACATGTCTCTTTAGTTTAGGAGACAATGTAAAATGAAGAAAATACGCATTGAATTCACGGTCGGCACAACGCTGTTAGGTGCGGTAGATAGACGCGGTGCGGGGATCTGAGAATATGGGACAAATGACTTATTCCCCGTGTTCCGAAATCTACGCGGACGAAGAGCTAGTTAAAACATTAACTAATTCTAGAAGTAGTATCTATCTTAGCAAAATCACCTTAAATAAAATCGAAAAATGAACGCTTTTATTCTGTTTTCTTTTTTAAAATACCGTCAGTGACAAAATAGTAAACAAACAGCGAGTTAGCAGGAAGCCAGGTGTTGTCATACACAAAGTAATTACTACTACCAACAGTAACAAGTCAGCGACAGCAGGCGACAGCGCTGGCACAGAAGAACAACTTGATACACGACTCGAGCCGTCTAGAATTTAGCTTGTTTTGCGGCTACCGGAGCCCCGTCGTCTCTGCAACTCTCACAAACTCTAAATAACAAAGTGGGGTGAACCATCCTTCGCTGAAAACAAATAGCCGACCTTTTGCCTTCTTTATGAGACCCTTGTTAACTTGTCCTTAATAAATTATTTATTTTGCGCCGCGCGACGGTATTACTGCTACATTTTTGTTAATTTTATTTATTATTTTCGAATAAGTTTTTACGGGGAGGCCGATTAATGGCCGGAATTTATTATACTTGCTAACTTTCGGGGAATGAGCGGAAAGATCTTATGGCAATTTACTTTATACCATTCCCCCTCTAAAAAGCTTATTTTATTCACTGAAAACAGTGAATAAAAAGCACTTTTACTCACTGTTTTGATGTTTGAAAATGGAACACACCAATGTATTCGACCACAGATTTAAAGAACCTATGCTAGATGCGGCACGTTATTAGATTGTATGAAAACCGAACGTGACATCTTTTTTATACCTACGATAACTTCACCCCAGCCATTTAGTGATGTGCTCAGAGTAAACAGAATTGTTTCAATCACTAAGCGTCACTGAGCTAACAGACTTTTTTTAGTACGAACAGTCGAACATGCAGGGCACGCTTGGTCGTGGCTTGCCGTATCTAGTGTAAGTGTAATCTGTGTATTCGACCTATATTGATGTGTTCTAAATTCAATTTGATTGGTCGACATTTTCGACAAGGAGTTTAGCATTAGAATAAAAACTGTTTTGTGTTCTTTGCTGTCCTTAGTAAATTGGCGCTATTTTGAATACTGTAAGTTGTACGAACACAAAGTTTAGTGTTACTTTAATCTTTAATTTTGTGTTTGTTTAGTGTTGTTCTAATCGATTAAAAATGCATTCTAGTGATGAAGATGTGTTAACACCTGAGTTTGTGAAAGAGAGGGCGGCCTATATAGTGGAAAGGTGGAAAGCTTGCTACCCAAAAAATCACGGCTGGTTTACATCAAAGCCAATTTAACTTTACTTTTTCTTCATTATATGTATATTTTCACTTAAATCTTTCTTTTTCTCGTAGTCATGGTATAAAGTATAGTATACAAAAAGCCGTTTCATAACAAATAATAATAACTGAGCATAAAATAGTATATTATGCAACTCTTGAATAAAACGGATTTATATCGAGGGCCATGAATCGCTCGCGTCGCTCAGGATTCTAACACTTGAATCACTCCCTACGGTCGTGATTCAATCGTTAGAATCCTTCACTAGCTCGTGATTCATCTATGGCCCTCGCTTTAAATCCGTCCTTTATTCACTAATTGCATAATATACTATTTTATGCTCAGTTATTATTATTTGTTATGAAACGGCTTTTTGTACGGCAGAAATGACATCTTTGCCGAAATATGATAGATATTAATTTGAGTCAATTTTTATGAGATATGAAATTAGATGAGCTTATGAAACCATTATGATGGTCCAAATATTCGTTTCTACAACAGTAATAAGGAAAGACAAAAGAGTTATAGTTTTTCCATCGCTTATTTTCCTTTTCTAGTTGTTGAGTCAAGTACGGAAATGGCCTAGTTAATGAAGCTCGATGTTCTAGCTTTCAGTCACTACTTATACTTGTTTCTATGCTATAAATCCACTGCGTAATTCCTATAGATACATATGTTCTAGCAATCGTAATTTATGTTTCTATCATGGTTAGAGATTCTGCGGGGAAGTTTTCTGTGTTTGACTTGATCTGGGTAACGAGCCAATCAAAATACGAATACTTGCCCGCAGGCCAAGCTAGTGCGTGCAACCTACTCTTACTTGTAAGTTTGGTCTAACGAATAATCTAGGTACCTACAAATTACAATTAATGAGCATATATTATTTACACTTATTTAATTTGAAAACAAAGTACCGTTTTAATAGAACGAACTGAATTTACCATTTAATTAAATTCATTACTTGCGTCATTGTTTTCACAAAAGAGTGATTACGTCATTTTGTGACACTGGATCTGTGCAAATTAGTAACATAATGGCCGTTACGGGGATCTAAAAATTAAATAGGGAGTTAAATCGCTGGTTATTATGAAACAAAAGAAAATACGAACATCGATTAATGATGATTAACAAGCACTTTTCGAAAAAAACAATGTAGGTTTTTAAAAATACGCGTGGGACGGAGAAATTGTTCCCCTTGATCGAATTAAAACGTCCCTAAGTCGAGGTTTTATTACCATCGCGACGTTAATATATAGATGGAAAACAATGTGACGTGGGGCCGTATGTACTCGTATTATAAAAGAAGGTAAATAACGGCGTCGCCTGGTATATTTGCCGGAAAGATTTTCCGTTTCAGTCACACGAAGAAAATGTGTTTGATTTATCAGCACTTGAGGCCGGACCTTCCGTTCGCTATAAATTTTATTGTGTTATGATTTAGGGACGCGTATGCGATTTTATGGTAAACACTTTGCTCTTTGTGTTTGTTATGTGATTTATGTCGTGCTCGGCTTAGGCCCGATGTGAGATGTTGTCGAAGCCAACCGATCTGAATAACAAAACTCTGAATTATGGCTTTATCTTTCCACCATTCACAACATCATCTGCCTAGCCTTTTCCCAAATTATATTGGGGTCGGCATCCAGTCTAACTAGTTTTGGCTGAATATCAATATTTTACGTGGAGCGACTGCCATCTGACCTCCACAACCCAATTAATGGGTAATACCGGTATTCGAATGTTAGACCAGCTGTCAGACTTTAGGGCTTCTGACTACCCATAACGATTGTCAAAGATATTCCTATGACAACCGGGACCGACTGCTTAACGTGCTCTCCGAGGCACGGAGGGGTCTCGATGTTTAAAGAACAGTCACCCATCTAAGGACTGACCGCGGCAAGCGCAGCTTAACCTCGCAGATCGATCGATCAGCGCGGCCGTCATTTAGCCACGAGCCCCTCCATTCAACCATTTACAACGTTTATTATAAATGATGTAACGACATCGCTTGTTATGTTATAAACACGTTAGTATGTGGCATTTTTAACGCATTTAATCGTATCGTATATTGCTATGTGTCGTAAAAGTAGATATTCGCTGTATGTTCATAAACATATTTGAAATGCAAATGGGTTTTACCGCCAGCATTTGATATTATTTTTATTTTACCAGCAGGTGAGACCTTTATCTAAAATGGCTTATTTAATTTGTGTCGTAAAAATATTTCATAATTTAAATAATACCTATTGAAGTATATAAAGGATTATTTTGAAGTATAGTTAATTGGTCATTACAGAATAAAATGGCGAGCTTTATTATTCTCAAGAGCCTGATAACGTTAGAGATGGTAATCGATATAAATAAGTCATAACTACGATACAAATTAATGTTGAAGTGCCTTAGTTTCCATTATTATCGAAAGTAGACAGGTTAGTGCTTTTGAATGCTATTAGTTCGAATAATATAAACAGTAAACACATAACAAATTGGTATTTATTTGGTCCTTCAATACATAGTTTGACTTTGTAAGTACCAATTAAATTCGTACCATTATCTTATTTCCTAGCGATTGATTAGCAATAATCGGAAAATAGTAAAATATCGCTACTAGATAATAGAGATCGTTTTTCTACTGAACTCAAACTTTTACAACATTTCCACATTGGATTTACAATCTATTAAAGTAGAGGCGTATCAGAATTAAGCTGGCGAGGAGAATTAATGGCGTAGCAGCTTGTTAATCCGATAGCTGTAATGCGCTTACTCTCAGATACTATTAACTTTAAACCATTACATATTTTATGGACTACAATTATGGCACATTTTTACCCTAGCGGAGTAAAGTCTACACTATAACATTTAAACAACTCTACAATAATGTGTGGGGTTCAAAGACATAAAAAGACATAGGCGTATAAAGTCTGACATAAAGAAGTCTTTGTTTAAAAAGGTTCGTAAAATAAACCTCCATCTTTGTATATAAATGCAGCGACTGTACGAACGATGCTACAGTGGGTAGATAAGACGCAGTGAACTCATTACGGCGTACAAGTTTAAGGCACGGTACGCACTACGCGACTGCAGTGCGACTGCTATCAGATTTACCATGAGAACTGAGAATCGGATTGTGTAATTGTGCATTCGTCCGCCCTGGCTGTTGGCTGCGTAATGGCTTAAGTCGCTCGACGCCTGGGGGCATCGAGTGTCTTAGAACGCTGTTATTTTCGTTAGTAGCAGTTAGTAATTACCTGCTTGCCTGTTTGCTGCTGACAGATCCAATTACATTAAAGGGATCGAACCCCATTCCATTAGGCGGCACACTTTGTTACTTCAACAAACGTATTGTTTTCAACCTACGATTGTATTACGATTACCCATGTGTATAAACCGTATTACGCTTTTAGTAAAATAAAATTTACTTTCCTTTGACTTTGATGTAAGTATGTAAGATTCAAATGTTCGTAATTTAGGATGTGTGGATGTGTGGAATATATTAAAAGAGTTATTTGTAATTCTTGCGGGTTTTAGAAACAAACTTGATCTTTGTATGAAATATTGATTAAATAAATTATTGTTCATATACTGGGTTATGGATATAGCTTAGGTACTTAGGTCTTTGTCAAACGTAGGTTAAGACTTAAGCGACCTAGTAAACCACACTATTAGTGGATTCCTCTTTTTTGCAGGATGTTTTGTACAGGGTTTTTGTATGTTAACGCACCCACGATACGGTTTCTAATGTGTTGCGAAACTGTATCTAATTAAACTTTGTTTTAGCAACACATAAACTATAATCATTAAGGCAAGACTTTCTTAGTGAATAATGAAGTCATTCAAGACAATTAAGCAATTAAAGAACTGATGCTAATTGAAATAACGTACTATTGATATTCCGTTTTCGTTTTACAAAGGATCAGAGATAACAATTGAACGTTCCAGAAGATTGCTCACCCAACATTTAGAAATGTAATTTTAAACGTATACATTCATTAAAGGTTGATATGATCACACAAAGAAAATCTGCGTTTAATCTCACCTCCTCGCTTAGTATGAATGATACGAAACTCCATCCTAAACTAACAAGGCTGAATATGTCGAATATGAAATCTCTTTTCTCGTGAAAGGCTCTAAGTATTTAGTAGTCGGTAATATGCTCCATCGATCACTAGTTTTGTACATCTTTAGGGCTGTTCATCTTCGGCAGCTAGTTACATTGATCGAGTTCTTTTCATAAGAGGCAAAAACTGATCAGTTTAATCAAGCCGGCAGCTGGGCGTCAATCAAGACGGCTCGTTACCTAAACGACTAGTGATTTTCCTTCGCTGACCGAACGCTCAGCGCGATTTCAAACTAGACTTTGATCAAACTCGTTTATTGATTAGCAACTTTTATACCTACATTTGTTTTGTGTTTCTCTTTAATTATATTTCTCTTCTAGGTTGTTATTGTTTGTTAAATAAAATGTTTCATTCAATAAGTTTGGTGTTTGCGAAGGCTTTGAGTCAGTTTTCTTTGCTACATGTTATTTCTTGTTAAACAGATTTATAGCTAGCATAAAAAGTGTCATATATGTTGTTGGTATAATTCTCCAAGTTATGATTCATATTTGTGTCAAGTTTCAGCGAAGTTGGATGAGCTATTTCGTCGTAATTGCGCAACATACCTACATGCTTCTCAACACATTTGCCGTCGTTCCTAGAATACCATCATGCTGTATTTCATTATAATAACATTCATATATATTTAAATAAATGGATTAAAACGTTTTTCTATTTCTATTACTTCCTTTGATACACAGTACATGCTTATTATAAAGTGGTCGTAAGTATGGATAATATATAATATGTAACTAAGGTTTTTGGATTCGATTTTTCTGTTGAGAAATATTATAAATAAACATAACATGACGCTTGTATTCCTTGAGCATTAGGAAGAGGTATGAAGTACGCCCACATTTTGCTATTTCAGCACGCTTGCCTAGAAGAAACCGATTCACTCGTGACTTGAAGACACCCAAATTGTAATTATCGGGGAACACCCACTCCGGTAGAGCATTCCACTGTTTTGCGGTTTTCACAGTGAAAGTAAAATCATAAGGCACTTTGTTCGAGTTTTTGGTATATCAACCATGAACCAATGGCACTTTATCGTGCTTCTGGTCGTCCAATAGAAAAAAGGGCAAGAGAAAATTACCTACCTAGATCATGCAGATCCGAAGCACACTCTCCGAAATGTATCCGATAGAATACTATGTTTAAATCTCATGTAATAGGGGAGCGAGCTTTTATTTGTTATTGGTAGGTTTACCCCCTATTAGGTATATGGGACCTTACACTTATATATCGTCTTAATACCGCCCTAATAGCGTCATGAGCGATCTGTGAGTGTAAAATACTGCATCTTAGCCTAGCAGAAATGCATTATATCAAACGTAAAACTTCTTACTATCATATAGGTATATAAAGTTACTAAGGCTGCTGGTCAAGCACGCTTATCAACATTGCTGACTGGCTCATCTTTTCACTGCGAGATGTAATAAAAAGAAGATTTTCAAGACTTATTGATACTGCTCGTATATTTGCCGAATGCAAAGGGAGTAGGATACACTTAGAACGCGACCGCGAGTGCTTAAGTAGTGCGTGGCAATCGGCAGTTACTTTCGTGTTCGTGTGTTCACCCGCTGAATGCATAAGGTTACGTTAAAAGGTTAAAGTTTTGATAGCAAACACTTGCAATGTCATAGCTTTTTATTCTATTTGAACCCTTTGACATTCGATAGTGTTTAGTTTTCTATATTAAATATTAGTTTTGGTGCATGCATCAAAATGAACAAGATAGATAAACAAAATTATGATTAAAAAACAAAACCCGACTCCCACAATGAAGACGTATAACCACACCTTATGTTGAAATCCATCAAACAGTTTAGGCTACAGAGCGTGTTAAAGAAATAGACATACATACATGCACTCGAAAAACATTACCCTCCTTCTGGGGCAGTCGGGTAAAAAAGTAACCTGGATAAAATACCAACATGAAAATGGAAATAATTATATTTTCTCTCACATAATGTACATACATGCAGGTTTATTAATTAACTTGTAATTAAAGATGGGAAACTAGAGTCAATATTAAGTAAAACAACTGAGTGTGTGTTGGGTCTCCTGGTACCTACAACAAGGATATTACAAAAAGGATATTTACATTAATATGAAGGCAGAGTAGCAGAAAGTTTATTAACCTTCCTCGTGTATTTAATTCTTCTATACACTTACCATCCTCGGGTCAATCCGATCCGATTATGAATATCTCAAGGGGTTTAGTTGGATTTTAATGCTAAAATTATTGACACTGAACCATGAAATAATGACTGGTATGTTGACGTGTTCTTAATAATATTATGAAATAAATAATTATTAAAACAACAAATAGAATACATGCGAATATAATTGACCCGAGCATATCAATTCATATTCGGATCACTTTGACCCGAACACAAATATAGTAAAAATTTTATATTGCTATTAATAAAAAAACATTCTACAACATTAGTTTAAATCTCAGTTTTATGATCTCCTCCCACTGATCGGTGATTAGACTTTAATCATTTCCATGAAATATCTAGCATCTGCTGCAAAAATTGCAGGAAATAATAATGAATAATATTTTAGAACGGGTTAAAATACCCGAACACCAGAAGAAGGTTAAACTATGGTTAGTTGACTACATCTCGACGAATCATTGAATATGCGGACCGTTATGTCAACGTCATAGCTTTTGTGTCAGGGTCTCGAGTAAACGGCTTATTTGTACCCGGCGACACGAACCGATGTTGTAATTCAACGCCGATTGTGTAAGTTCAAACATGGCCATTATTTTCAGTTGGTTCATATATACTCGGCTCTCATGAATTATTCCACGGAAACGCTATTGTGTCGTACATACTGAAGTCAAATTGTAATAATTGATAACCTAATAGTACATTTTTAAGTACGGTAGGTACTATATTTACGAAACACGACCGAAATAATGTTGGTACTGCTGCTAATGCTGGCATACAGAAATGTGAATAAGGTAAGTCAAGAAATGAATACCAGGGCTTTGTCCTGTAGTCAAATAAACTGATAAAATAAATATTTTTGTAAAATAATATCATGGTAATTACCAGCATTAATGTACCGACAATTTTGGACCGAGCGCACTGAACAAAGTTAAAATGCAAGGTGAAAATATAGTGGCGGGTTGCACAGGACCAATGGTATCATTAAACATGTCGAGCGGCGACGTTAGTTAGTAGATAAGTCCTATGTAACAGTAAATAAGATGCAGTATGCAGTGCGACACCGCCGCCCGTGATTACCCAGTATCGCACAGAAGTACGGACTATAATGATAGCAATAATTCGACCGTAATCGGCCGCATGCCGCTTTGTAGTCGCCTTGGGAACCAAGTCCGATTTTAAACTGGCTCTATTTTGCGCATCAGTGGACAACTATCTGAATCAACCAGGATAATTGCCGCTGTTACGTCGTTAGCTTAATAGAGAGCCTGCAATAAACTTTCCGGTCCTACGAGTATTTTATTCCAGATCGAACTTTAAAATGCGCTGAAAGTGCCATAAATGCTTACGTAATGCAGGAAGCTCCACAAGGAATATTCATAGCCAAGTTGCGCTTAATTCCGTTTAGTTCCGCGATAAACTTGTAACGGTAATTAAAATAATTTGGCGAGACAAGCAAGCGAACTTAGTAGTGACGCGAATGATTTAGTGACCTTGTTAATGGGTTAACTTCGTCAAACTTAGGCCTGACGCGCACTGGGACTCCCCCGTTAGTCCGCCACCAGTGTTTTGATATAATATATTTATTTGGATTACGTGTTACATTGCATACTAAACATACACAGCTAATTCATGTACTTGTTAATAAAATTATGAAAATAGACATTCGGAAATAATGCCATCAACTCCATTAAACGAGTAACAATCTGACTTTTCCTTGTAATTAACCTTCATCACAAATCGTCGCGTCGTACCATAACGTTTTCATGCAAACGTTTTACAACAGATTTCGTTCACAAATATACTTACATTTATCTGTAGTGAAACGGGACGCGTTGGAAAAGATTTCTTATATAAAACCCATTGACCCAGTGCGGACGTAACTCAAGGCGGTGAGCACGGGACACGCGGACAATAATGGCCGCCATAATTTGCCTGTAATGGGCCTTACACTATCGCACTGTCAGCCCTACCAAAAATAAGCTTCTTTCACCTAAATCTTTTGCGAGACAGCGAGATGAAGCTCTTTAGCACACTTTTAGCGCGTCCTAATGTACGTGTGAACTGTGAACACATACATGAGATTTATTTTATTCGTTCTTATTTAAGCGTGAAGTAGCGAAAACGAGGGTTTTATCGTCGACGAGGAAATCTGAATGTAAAGGTCATCACATTACGGAAAAACCTCTAATGTTGATATTGATTTGATTACTCTGTAGGTACCTAAATTGATGCTTGGTAGAGGTCTATGTCCAATCTTACAGATGACATCGTGGCGATATTCATTTTGTTTGTGATATGGCTCTAAATCACTGTTTTTCTAAAATAAACGTTGTTCAGACTTATGGTCACTATTAAAAAACTAAACCAGGCGTTTGGGAAAGATTTTATTTATTATATTGCTTTTATAATTTGGAGCCGCCGGGAATAAAATTTTGGAGCGCCTGGGAATAAGCCCTTCTAATAAGTCTTATGTTGCTCAAACATTAAAGTTCACTCACCGCGGTACCGATATGGCATTCAAAAGAGATGAGAGGAGTCCACGTCGATTAATAAGGACGCCTGGCCAATGCGGATTGAAATGCAAATAAATCATTAGCCAATCACATTCAACCGCGCCTAGCACCGCCAAAGACTAATGACGTGTTTTTTTATTTTATAATATAAAACGGCAGTATACCATGGTCTGAACAACGTGTATGATGTATCATTTTTCAGACAATATTTTGTTCCACTCGGTCTCACAGGACTGACAATGATGTCACTGAGCGCTTTGTATGAAAATAAGAGATTATGCGTACCGTATGCAGAGGGTTTAAAAATGTTATGTAAGATTTTATTATGAAGGAAATTAAAGAAGTAAGTGTTTGCTTTTTCTTTTATTCTGTAGGAGTTTTCATTTCTGTTAATAAGTTTCGCAGTTGCTTAACACTAATATACCAGTACCTGCTTATAAAAAGTAACACAACCATTAAAAGCTATATCTAACTCTCTATACTTATTATCTCTGTTAGGAAAGGCTAAAAATTTTCATTTTTCAGCCCACTTAAACAAAATTTTCGATATGTCAATTATATGTTCGAACTAGATTTACAAATGTAGTTTGTATTCGCGAAGAAGGACTGTCCTCGCGACTTTGACGGATAGTGTGAAAGACGGAGTGCTCCCGCGCGCCTCCGGGGACTCCTTTATCTATAGTGGACAGGATTATTATGGGGCTGTTTAGACATGTTATCATATTATGTAGGCCATCCATCTAGGGACTCGTAACGGGACTTGGGGCCAACAATATCGAAGCTATCAATATGTTTTTACGCAATTTGTAAGTAATGTGACATGTTTTTTATGGTTTTATTTTGTTCAGTAATGAAATACAGCTTTTCGTACAGACATAAAAATACAAATGGTTTTAGTTACGTATTTGTGAACGAACGTCAAATATCGTAAACGTAGCGCGATAAAAATATAGCAGGGAAATGTTTGATATGAACTGATATATTTTCTTACAAAACGAATTATCTACCTATTAATTTATTAGGGTCCTTTATAAGTGCCGCCAAGAGTGACTATACTTAAGTACCTACGTCAGGTGCATCCTAGGTAATCGGACCGATCACCGACGCAACGTTACAGAAAAAAGACGACCAAATTTACTTCTAAATTTTTTGTGTAGATGTGAGATGACATATATTTAATTTGTAACCATAAATGTTTTATTAAAACTTTTAGAACTGCTAGCACAATAGCGTTGACTTTATGTTACGACAACTTACATACGTCGAGTTGTCATGCCAAGTTACAATATCAAGTCAACACGAACGTGTATTAATAAAGCTTTTTGTTCGACTCGGTGTAAAGGAAGTCGCCGCTCTTGAATGGGTAATAATTAATATTAAGTACAACTACACTGTTTTTATTTATATGGGTTCTAGAGACCCTGAATATGTGGGGAAAACGAAGTAAAAGGCGTGGTCAGTGGAAATGTTCTTGAAGCTCGACGAGCCTCTATCTTAATTAATCTCGAGCCGGCTTGCGGTCTTTATTACAACCTTCACGCTTGGTTTAACAGCTTTTGGGAATCAGTCAATTTGAAACATCTGTTCGAGTAAGCCCACATTGGAACGTATTTTTGTTCATATTGCGAACAATGGTTCCTGCCTAACTAACATTTCTATCTATATGTCGCGTTTTATTTTTGACTAGTGAACTGCGGCTTATACGCCTTCACACGCGAGAGCGAGAACTACTATACATGCATGAATTTAAAATTTTGCTGTAAATAGAAAACATGAAAGGTGACTTTAAAAATAGATACCTGCCTAAGTAGATAAGATTTTTGTTGTAAGTTAAAGTTTTTCTGTTCTTGTTAAAGTAAAGTTTAAGTCAGTACACGTCTCAAGGCATATAATTTACTGAAAATTATTACTGTGTTCGTAAAGGATAGCATAATAATTTTAAAAAATCTAAATGCAAGTTGATTTACTTGTTTATCAAATCATCCAGCTTACTGTTTAGAGTGTTTAGTATAAACCTTTACAATCCTGTGCTCTTCTTTAAATATTTATTTATTACACCCTTTTTAACAACTTGTGCAAGCTTTACAGACAACAAAAATAAGCAACAGATGAGGCCCATGTCGTAATGTCACGTTGCTGTCTCTTATTCTACCTATTTTAGTGCTCCAAACCAAAGCTGGTCGTGTTTCATACGACGGCTCACCACACGTCTGGGCCATTTGTCTCGATCCTCTGCGAGCTTCGCCCATTTCCTATGATCAATGGCGAATGTGGCTATGTCTGGTCTCGTCGCACAATCTTCAAGTTATAGTGATAAGAGTAAAAAGAAAAAGAAATGTCATGTAATAAAAGTAAGCAGAATTGGAATTTATTGCAAATAGTCTTTTCTTTCTGTTCCTGTTTGCTTAGGCCTTAGCGAAAAGAAGAAAGTCATTGTCGTTTTCTCAAATACGTTAGTACCTAAGTACGGTACCTACCTAGTTTAGAATACTAGTCACCGGTTCTGAAAGCTCAAGTCAATAATTTCATACAGGAAGTTAGACAAAATACAACGGTGAGTATCTTTAAAAGACAATTATTGACGACAATATAAATGCAAAACATATCAGTGACCACTTATGAGTACCTACTTAATAGTGCGAAAAGCTTTAATTTAGAGTCATTCATGTTTTATACCATGATACCAGAATCCTTCGCATGCACGGTAAAAGTGAATCACAATAAACGTAGTCGCGCTGTGTCGTCGAATTCGGTCAAAACGAGTTCTCCATTCTCCTGAAACGATGAGGCTGAAACTACGTGGTTCAGCTTTCGTTTCATAGAGGGCATTGCAGTTCAAAAGAGATTTAACAGATGGCGCTACTAAAAGCTCCTTGAACCGAGAAGTTCTCGGGAGCGCTAGCAGATGGCGCATCTAACAAAATAAGCTTTCTGAACTATTAAATAAAACGTTGAATTAAAATCAATTAAAAAATACGTATTTAAGTATGTATTTGTTATCACCATAATTTAAATTACTTTACTTTCCAAACAATATTTTAATATCATCTAAGTACCTACTTATAAAATTGAGCACTTACACCTACCTACATATTTTTATTTGCAG
Organism: Thalpophila matura; assembly: GCA_948465475.1. NCBI lineage: Eukaryota > Metazoa > Arthropoda > Insecta > Lepidoptera > Noctuidae > Thalpophila > Thalpophila matura. The sequence goes on from OX419183.1 coordinate 10,507,508, forward strand.
AACCTAGGAGTACAAAATATGGAGTTGCAATTTAGTTGTTTATGAAGCCATCTAGCGAGCGTTAGAGCCTAAGTGTCACTAAGTGTCAGCAAGACCCCGTAAACTCTTGTTAATTAAAGTTTAACGATATTGTTTACAGAATCAGATGATGTGCTGAAGCGAGTCTAGACATTTGTTAAGTGTGTTGTCACAAGCTAAAAAGTTGTTGCAAAATATATTTAATTTTTTAAACGTAAGGTTTATATCCTACTGCAAATATTTCGGAATAAATCTTGTTTAAAGTCCCCAGCTTTTTATTTTATCCGTTGTTTTTAGAAGATACCCTTTTATACTGAGCGAAACGCACACCGTTTATAAATTAGTGTCTGGGGACAAACTTAATTATAAAAGAAGTTAATCTTTCCGGTTCCCTTCTTTCTAGCGAATAATGAAGCATGGTCTCAGTTATCCCGTACTTGGCACGCAATCACAAAGCCGGAAGCCGTCTTCTTCATTATATTGTAGGTACTTTCTTGGGATTTTTTAAGAAGTCTAAGTTACTTTAGTTTCAGTCCATTTATTGGTGATATTATCAAATAACTTAATACTATGGCTTCATAATCAAATAAACAATTATAATATAAAAGTGTTTTAAGAGTCCACTCAACCTCACTTACAAACCAATAGTGCATACAGGCCCATAAATACGAATTCGTGCAAAAAGTTCGGTCGGAATTTTCAGGGTACACCTTGTATAGACACCCCACGTGTAGGCCGTATGTGTGTGTCACATGTGTCGCTGGATAGGCTTTGTATTGTGTAGTGAGAAGTTGTTTTTAAGGCCGTTGCTGCCCTCAGCGAGTGGCCCTCTGACACTGGCTGTCAATATCGGGCCCTTGTTGGAAAACTTTTCAAAATTGGAATTCCGAAGTTCAGAGAAACGTGCCGGCTCGCAGCGGCTGCCGCACGCTTCGTCTCTCAAAGGAAATTCGGTAACGGGCCATGTATTTACGCTGGAATTGAATTATCTACTGTGGCGTAGATTATTGCATTTACTGAGCGTGAAATTGCTAAATACTGAAAACGAAAAACATTCAATTATTCCTCGTCGTGTTTTTTTAAACATTCCCCTGTGTTCGAGAGATTGGCGTACGTAAATAATACAATATCTTAAGCGAGTTTTCGGCTCCTCTTGCATTCTGTATAGGCGCGTGGGTTTTCACCTGTTTATGTATTAAGAGATACCAGAGCAGCTGTGCTTTCTATATGAAAGGTTTATTGTTAGGTTTATACATAAATATTTGATTTAGGTATTGAATTGAGTATCAAAGTATAATTATTTGAACCAGGCATTATAGTAGACTTAACTTACCTGCCATAAATGTGTCAGAACAGGCAACATAACAATGTATGGCAACTGTTTCACTAGTCTAGTAGGTTGTCGCAATTACTCGTGCTTATCTTAGGTTCGATTCCCAGTTTCGGGCGAAGATTTTTGGGTTTATCTCGGTAACAGCTCGGAAGAGTATCCGAATAAGCAATAGGCTCGTCTCCTTTCACATAAGACTAGAACTCTGTTTCCATGAAATGTGAGTAACAATAATAGATACAACAATCTAGAACTTTGTCCCTTCGGGGTAAACATATAGGCGAGGAACGTGACTTTTCTACCTATAAAATTTGAGGCCAGACATTTTAGAGTGCTAAGGTTATAAAAGCTTTAGAGTAAGTTTAAGTTTAGAAAAGTTTTAGAGCAACTGCAGACCTACAATTTCAAGTTGGCCGATTATGGAACAATTCAAACGCGTACTTTCACAATTTAATCGGCCAATTTCTGAATCGTGCGTATTCGTCGTCGTCCAATTATTTAATTGGACGATTTAGTTGGATAAGATGTGTGGGTTAACATAAGTCACCATGCCTATTGGTATAGGTACTTTGTGATTTAGCTGCTCACTTGAAATTGTAAGTCTGCGGTCGCATTTATTGTAGGTAGGTACTTTCCCATTAGTAATTGCGTGTAAACAGACATAGGACAACTCAATAACAGTTTTATTACTTAATTAAAATTTCCCACCAAAGCAGGTAACGCACACCAACTAATACAACACTGGCAGTTGTTTGCAAAGCTTTAAGGATGATATAAAGCTGCTCGCGCTTTATTGGACAGCGGAAATGAGTCTAAAGTTGCATTGCGGGGATTAAACTCGACCCAATTAAACCAGCATGGACTCCGTGCCTGGTTCGCCTCGATATCAGATTAGCTCCTCACTGGATTACATTAGAGCGTCATACTCCACGATATATACTAACAATATCCGACCAATTATGGCGGCGTCCCATTCAATAGTCATGCAGATTAGGCTGTCAACATATTAGTGCTTAGTATATATCTGTAATGCGATTGTGCTGTGATATCTGTTGGGAATAATGATGTGAGATTGTTGTGGGTACATTAGTATATTATGCGTTTATAACTTATTCTCTGTATTACATGTTTGCGGTTTTGGACCGGTGAAGATAGATATGGTATATTTTTTTTAGGTTTTTAGGGTTCCGTACCAAAATGGTAAAAAACGAACCCTTATGGTGCGACTTCGTCTGTCTGTCTGTCTGTCACACTTGGTTATTTCAGCAACTACTAATGCTATCGACTTAAAATTTCGAACAATTATAAAGAATGCTTGCCCAGCTTTATTGCAAGTAATTGAAGTTAAAAAATATTTTTAGTTTCATTGAAAAAGGGGGTTGAAGTGGGGATTCGATTTTTAAAAGTGGGGTCATTAGGTTGAGTGGCATATGAAAGGACTTGATCTGCAAATTTCAAAATTTTCATTTTCTTTTATGTCTTATAGTTTTCGACATGTGACGAAAAATGTCTGAAAAAATACCATTCCCCCCCTTTATCTCCAAAGTTTGCGGAGCGAAAAATCTGAAATAATTAGAGTTGATAGGAATTTACCCATATATTGCACCAAAAATATAACGATGTTCCTAACTAGCACAGTTTTTTCAAAATAATCAAAATTTATTCAAAAACAAACTTAGTTATGCGGTCCGGTTTTTTTTTAACTTTTATACGTCCAAGGATGGTACGGGACCCTCGGTGGGCGAGTACGACTCGCACTTGGCCGGTTTTTAATTATGTCTTGATAAAAATCACATCGACTCTAAACTCTAAACTGTCACTGTAACTGTAAGACTCTAAACTGTGCTTAAGCATGTAAATCAGCGTAAAAGAAAAATGTGTTAATTCTCAAATTATCTTTCAAACTGAATAATTATGTTAAAAGTCCACAAAATTATTTTATACACGACCTTTTATTTTGAGGGGTGAAGTTTCATATTTGATCCTGATATATCGCCGGTGTGCTCCTGACCTTTCGTCTTCTCTATTTTTACGTTCGCATATTATTTTAATGGTACATAAATCCCATTTACAAGTAACTGGATAGGTATCTTCATCATTTTAATTAAAATGTATAAAGCCCTCTTGGACTGAAAAATATCATTAAAGTAGCCTAACGTTCAATAAAATTAAGTGAAATGTTTTTAGGGTTCCGTACCTTAAATCGAAAATATAGAGGTATTGCTTGAAAACTAACAAGAAACTTAAAATTTAGCATAATTATAGACCTTGATAGCGTGCACATAAATATTGCTTGTTAATACTTAACTGGATAAAAAAATATTTTAGATTACTAAGGCCATGTTGTTTCATCTTACAGTTACGTATCTGTAACTGTCAAATATGGCGGCTTGTACGACAATTTCATACTGAATTAACGATTACGTACTGACTTACGAATACAGATGGTTTGAAGCAACCCGCCCTAAGAGGAGTCAGTTTGGTACCAATAAAAAACTTTAAATTTACATTTCGTGTTATTTGAAACAGCTAATTTTAAAGCTTCTATTTTTTTTTACAAGTTCAGTGGTCTTAAACAGACTTAATGATAGGTATAGCTAAAATGTGCAAAAAAATTGCCGTTTCCGTTCCCCCTGTTTTTATTTAGGTTTCTATAGCTAAAATTTTGATTTCAACAGGGTTATCAGATATTAAGCCATACATATTTTTTAATAAAATAACTATTTTTTGTTGTTTTAGTACGGACCCCTAATTGTGTGAGGCTGACTCGCTCATGACCAGCTTTTTATTATAAAAATTACGATTTATTTAGCCGTTTTCCATTTCAATAATTTGAGAACATTTAAATGTTTAATGGGTGTGTGCTCGATGCTGTGTGCTCGTTAAAAGTTTCAAAGTGATCTCCACACTAACTAGCAGTCGGGCAGAGTATTCACCTTGTTAATTTAATGCTCTTCAGTGTCCTGTGAGACAACTATGTGAGACATTCATTGGATTGTGTTAATCTCCGCTAAGTCGGTTCACTTAGACAATTATTGAATAATTGGCTCCATTATATCTGTAGCTAGTAACAGCCGTAGGTTATTATATTGTGGGCTAAGTATTTATATGTTATGCCGAACTAAAACATGTCTAATTATAATTACTCTCAAGGGAGGAATTAATAAAATATATATAATTTTATTATCATACAAACAATTTTTTGTAATATGTTTACTGATATTATACATTAAAGCAAATGCAGCTTTTAAATACACTTATTATAGTGTAATATAACTTCATAGAGCAACATCAATAATCATGGCTCATATAATTTATAGTCATCACGTATAGCCACGCTAAGCCCAGTAATGTTATTGCCCATCTAATTATAGGTGTGTCATAAATTAATTAAGTCCTAATTGTGTATCGGCTTCCATCTGTGTGATGATACAATACCGGTCACGTACCTCAGTGCCTGGTTAATTCGCGTATTCAGTCAACTGAGCTCCACATGATTTACATAGGCAACATTGTTCTATACCTAGTCTATTAACACACAATACGTATCAATCAATTGGTATACATTTCCATTTATTTATGAATATTATTCAATTATAAATTATGTAATTCTGAATTTTACCTCTTGGAAGTTGTGTAAGTATATTAAATTTTATGTTAGTTGTAAGAATAATATCAGTTATCCTTTGATCATCGTTTGAGTTTCATTTAGTTACGAATTAAATATTAATTAAACTTGTTCATGATCTATTATTTCTAAGTTATTAGATTAATATTTGATTACGTAGGTTGCTAAACTTGTGCAAAATGGTCTTGAAATTCCAACTCGTTGCATGCCCAAATTTGTGAAGTTTAAAATGATATTTGAGCAGTGAGCGAGCAGTTCCTAACAGCGTTTATAAATACAATTCCTAATTATTTTTCTATCAGACGGCTAGAAGCACAAAAATGCGACATCGTTTTATGTTTGATATAAAAAATCCGAACGAAGCCCTTTAATCCCACTTTTATTGTGAGAACCGCCAAACAGTGGAATGCGCTGCCGGATTGGGTGTGCCCGAAAGTTACAGTGTTTTCAAGTCGCGTGTGAATTGGTTTCTTCTAAGCAAGCTTGCTCCATTGTAGACCACCAAGCGAGACGGTGGTGGTTGAACGCAAGCCTATAACAAAAACTGTTGCCAGTGCGAATGCACCGCATCAACAAGCATTACAGTGGCGATTTAACTGTTCAATTAGTCTAAAGTTTGAAATTGTAACGTGTTTTGTATCGCAGAACTTTCGATTACGGAAATGCTTATGCAATTACGAGTACCTAGATCGCATTTGTACCGAGGTTCGTCTCAAAATCAGCAAGTGCAGTGAATGCAGCGGATTCGACACACGTGGACGGCCCGGCCTGATGCCTGTCCGACGTATTCCATACGTGCGCCGACTCCGCGATCCGACACAACCTATTCTAACTGATGTAGGTTTTTGATCACGTCCACAAATAAATTGTGTTTTCTCTCAAAATCTGATCGCCATAAGTGTTTCTGCAAAACTTATTGTACAACATTTGATTCCTTTTGTTCTCATCAAATTCCTGGAAAAGAACTTTAGTTCTTAAATTTTGTTTTAGATTCAATTTATTCCAATAAAATTGTTGTTGCGAAAAGTGTTTCTAGAGAACCCATTCAAGTATGAATTCAGTTATTTCTGGGAATTAATATCGATGTTAGTTATTGGGTTAGGTAGCAGTACTCGGTCCCTGTAGCGATTTCCACGAATAGTTAATTAATCTGCGGTTTTCATACCCAAGAACTTCGATGTTTCATGGAAATATTCAATAACTACTTGGATATGAATTGTTTCAATAAAATAAAACGCCATATTTCTTTACTGCCCCATAACCTTAATCAGCCAGGTAGCAGTTGGAACACAGTAGATACATGTATTTTATTTATGACTTTAATGTAAGAAAGAAAGAAAATTATTTATTTGACAATGACAATGGTACATAGATACATACATAGGTCTACACACAATTATAAGGAAAACACTTTGAAAAGGACTTTTTAAATCTACAATTTTAAGTAAGAGGCGTTGACATCAATGCAATAACAATACAAGTGGGCTCTCCGTGATCGACCCTACTATTAATTCAATCAATTTAGGAGGTATACCTTGTGATGCAATCATCATAATATTAAGATACAATTTTTATTTAGAAATGTGCAGTGCTAACATTTTGTACTGCCTGCACCATAATCTGGTTGATAAAGGTAAGAATTCGAGGTCTTCTTGCTCGTATCCTCATGACTGAGGGACGTGACTATGGTGCCTCGCCACCATCGTTCTCCAGGCCACTCGATCCTGCGCCAATTGAACGGCTGTCTGCAGGGTGGTCCCGGTGGCTTCTTGAGTTGTATCAGTCCACCTCGTTGGCGAGCGTAAGAATTCGAGGTAGGTAAGCTATATTCTGAATTGACGTTAACTTTCACGCAGCAGTAATTTCAAAGTTACCATATCACTACGCATAAACAAGTACCTACGTAACAACTTTATGAGTTTAAGGCGTTAAATGTTAATCATGGAAGATTATGATCTCAAGTTCGGACGGTGGTTAATCTACTAAGTTTGTACACGAGTATGCAAAGTGAGACTTAAGAAGGTCAGCGCAAGATGCAGTTTTAATACGGAGGCGGCGTGCGGCTCATAATTCAAATGCCTGTCTTGCTCCCTATTGGCCTGACGCTTATTTTATACGTGACGCGGAATCGCAATCCTTGTTACAACACTATTTCTAATATCTTTTATTTATAGAACGACGTATGCTGAGCTGGCTGGAAGCGTTATATGTGGGTTGCATTTTTGAATCTATGCAGATATGATATAGCTTGCGGATATGAAAATATCGTGAGTATGTACGAGTAAGTAGGTGTAGTACTTTTGAGTCATTAATTTCCAGAAGGAATTAATAATTATTACAGTAACAATTTTATTACTTCTGCATAAAAAAAAATCTCACCGCATCTGTAAATAATTAAAATTATCTAACAATAAACTATTAATTTGATACAAATGAGTGTGACACTACATTAAATGAAATCACTTCTAACCCATAAAATAATGAAGCTATAAAAGCTTTCGCTTGCTTCCCTTCAGTATGATTCCTGTCCCAGTATAGCTAGTTATGGATGGACATCACCCGCATGTCATCGGCTTAATGCTACTATCTGGTAATGATTAATGGAAAAGCCGATCATACGTTATCTGGAAATGAAACGTATAATATCTGTGTGTTGATTTGTGAAAAATATACAGCAACAATAACAGCTACCTACTTATTATGTATAATTTATTCATAAAAAGGTTTTTTGTCGTCTCTTTATTATTATCATTCTGTTCATGGTATCAAACAACTTGAGGAGATCCCTAATTTAAGTCAGCTTATATGATATCCTTTTCATTTGGTTTGAGCTATCCCAATTTATTAGTATCAACAAATTACCTACTTTAATGAACCCACTTTTGTTTGCATTTTGTACATACAAACGGGTATAATTTAATCAGTTACCTAATAAATGCATTTTCAGTGATCTAATAAATCACGTTTGTTCCTACAATAATAGATCTGTCACCTAAATTGAATCACCAAATAATATCAAAACGCTAAATATTAATTAAGAATTACTGGGAAATAATATCAATCATCTAATAATTGTATTGGGTATCAAAATAATAGAAGTGTCACTAAAATCGAATTACCAAACAATACAAAAATGTTTACCTAAAAATTAATTTATAATCACTAGAAAATAAAATTATTATAAATTATCGAATATTTCACCTGAAATTTAAATCTACAGCAATAAGGAAAGAAGGTTCTGTGTGCAAGGTTAAAAGTAACCTAACACGAAGTGGTTGACAGGGGCTTCGTTCGCTCGCTCACTGAAGCCCCCGTCAACCCCTTCGAACCTAACCTATCCGTGCCGGGGTGCCCAAGTTCCCGAGCTCGCTTAGCTCGCTCTTGGATCCTAATATTATTTTTATGCTAACCGATTTTCTCAATCCAATCCAATCTCTATTAGGCATTTTTTCATAAAATTATGGAACTGATCTATTTATTAGGTGATACATCTATTTATTAGGTGACAGATCTATCATTTTGATGATAGAACGAATTTTTTGAGCACAGAACTTATATTTGGGCTATACAAAAAAGTGATCAAACTATTATTTATGTAACATATTTACATTAATTTGATGATTCATACTTAGAGGCCGTTTTGATTAAAATGATGACTAATATATTTCTTAGGAATAGATATATTAATTAGGGTATCGCAGATTGGTGACCAATCTAAACTTAGATGACAGAAAATATAGTTCCCCATACAAACTGTATCCCTCACGCATACAAGTTCCTGGGCAAAGAGCTACCCAATTAATTTGGCATCCGTATCTACAAAAAAAAAAACACGATTTACAAAACGCATCTCCGATATTTGACCGAGAAGAAATGGGTCGCTTCAGATTCTCCACAAGGGGTGTTTGATGGTGCGTGAAAACAAGGAAGGTGAGGGCAAAACATAAAATTCCTGAAGGGTTTAACTGTTATCTGGGTTTTACACCTGCCCTCTGCGATAGATAACTTGACCTTAATAATTCTCGGTTTAACAGTCACTAAGTAAGTACCATTCCAAGGTTTTTGGCTGTTTAGACGAGTGGAAAAAGCTTACCTAAGAGCTTGATAGCGGAAAGTGACTGTGCTAGTTTTTATTAGTTGCCAAGTAGAACGTGAATTAGTATTAGGCTTTCCAATTAGATTAGTTTAGATTAGCCTATAGCACTCAGGGATAATAATATAGCTTTCTATTGGTAAAAGAATATTCAGAATTGGATCAGTAGTTCCGGAGATTAGGTACCCTCCACATATACACAAACACAAAATTCGCATTCTCTATAATATTATATCAGCATAGATATAGTTTAAGGGTCCAATAATAAATAACGTTTTAAAGGCTATATCAGCATTTAGGTATATTAGGTATTTGCATGTTTAACCATTTTTATAAAGGTTAAATCTCATTAGAGATGCTAAAGTGTGGCATAAATACTCATTTGATCTAGGTAAAGCGTAAAAAAGCTATTTATTCATGAAGCCTATTCAGGCGCATTCTCAGTAGGTAGGTACCACAGAGTTCGAATTTCTAGTTAGAAGAACTTCACCTTCAACTCTTGGCGAACTGTTTACAAAAATATAAGTAAGTAGCTGTTTTTATAAAATATACTGTACTATTCATACCGTTTGTAATTTGTAATACTTACTTTATAATTTTCACAGAAACTGTTAAAATAATCTATCATCAATCAACAAATCGTTAGTATAATAAATATTATGTTTTGAATTGTTTTTAAATTAGTTTTCAGAAATGTAGTCTGGGTTAGAAGGCTAGATCACATAATCTAAACAATATTTCAACATTAATTAATCTGAATTTATCACGAATCGTCACTTTTTTTACGTTATGTAAAAAGTAATAAAAATCCAATAATCCACCGTCACAATAAGAGTAAATATTGAATAAAAACAGAACAGACTTGTCTGTGAAGGGAAGCGGCGTATTTATTAACGCTGTGAGTTGCGACACAGCCGGGTAAACAGCAACCTACTTTATATTAAACCGAGCGGTCCATCAGACGGTAGGCGACGTACCTACTACTGCAGAGTAGACGGGACCCATTAATTACTGTTTAATTAATAGCCCGATAGAAAAAGTAATCAGTAAACACGAGCAAATAGAATTAAGATGGAAATCTAATGAGGGGCTAATCTAATAAAGGTTATTTTGTACTTTGGAAGGTAAATAAGGGATGATATTAAGATTCCTTTTTTAATTTTTACTCTTATAGATTTCTTTGCTATTATCGAAGTTTGAGTTTTGGGAATTTCGTAAAAAGCGAAATATTAATTTTTGAATTGTTACTAGTAATGTAAGTTTCAACACAATTGCTGGTGCGATGTAAGTAGTAGACATCTCCCAGAATATTTTTAATAGGACACCTTACATGTTTCCAGTTATGATACCAAACCTACAAATATGTAGTCCACAATTTCTATCGTAGACTCCGTTTAAGACTATAATTACGTCCCTCCACTGCTTACGTACACAATTATCTATACTACTTTCTGAAACTACCAGTCGGATTCGGAAAAATCTTTTTGTAGATAGCCAGATTTATGAGGAATAGTCGGTATAGGCTATTAACATCACGCTACAACCCTTAGGAGCCGAGCAACGGGGGTGAAACTGCGGGGCATAGCTAGTTTGTATAGAAAATGTTGTGGAGGGGCGTACATATTTTAGATTAGACAATCTTTAGCAAATTAATTCTCGCTCAACTCAATAATTCTATAGATACGTACTAATAATTACAAAATATCTAAATCTTCGTACTAAGTTTCCGACCAGCCATAGACATAGACAAATTCTTGACAGAAACTTTGCCAAAGAATTTTTATTAAATCTCAATAATGTCTAAACATTTCGTATCTCTGTGGAATGTCGGCGAATCTATAATGAAACCGCCTCTGTTTATTCTGCCGATACGAAATGAGAAATGAGTGCAGTAAACCTTAACAATTGCCTGCCTTAAATACAATGCCTACTTCGTATTTACATTAAACGAAAACTCATTAGAATTAATCTCTTATCGTTCTAAGAAATAAATAATTCCTTGATGTTGAGGAACAGTTGGAACGTAAATAATTGAGGGTTTGTTAATACTTGATTAACGGTACCTATATTCAATGTAGCAAGTACTGTATGTATATGAATAATTTTTCTCTCTTGTGTACTTGAGCTAAATGAGGAAATTGTAATAATATGGTTAATTAGGTAGTTTTGTATTTTATCCTCTACTATAATTAAAGTATCTTTTTGTCAGTGCATATCAAATCTTTTGCTCAGCTGTTCGGTGCATACCGCCACTACATAGTTTTGTTTTGATTTTCTGGTCCTGATACTTCCTAAAGATTCTAAGTACTTACTATGACTGTGGCGAGTTCGATCCCTATTATACTGTTTTTTGCATCAACGAAGGTAAAAATGTCAGTGGGAAAAGTGGTGTTTTACTCCAAAACTGATAATTGGAATTTGTATGTGGAAAGCGTGGAACAATATATTTTATACCATTCCCCCTCTAAAAAGCTTATTTTTTTCACTGAAAACAGTGAATAAAAAGCACTTTTACTCACTGTTTTGATGTTTGAAAATGGAACACACCAATGTATTCGACCACAGATTTAAAGAACCTATGCTAGATGCGGCACGTTATTAGATTGTATGAAAACCGAACGTGTCATCTTTTTTATACCTACGATAACTTCACCCCAGCCATTTAGTGATGTGCTCAGAGTAAACAGAATTGTTACAATCGCTAAGCGTCACTGAGCTAACAGACTTTTTTTAGTACGAACAGTCGAACATGCAGGGCACGCTTGGTCGTGGCTTGCCGTATCTAGTGTAAGTGTAATCTGTGTATTCGACCTATATTGATGTGTTCTAAATTCAATTTGATTGGTCGACATTTTCGACAAGGAGTTTAGCATTAGAATAAAAACTGTTTTGTGTTCTTTGCTGTCCTTAGTAAATTGGCGCTATTTTGAATACTGTAAGTTGTACGAACACAAAGTTTAGTGTTACTTTAATCTTTAATTTTGTGTTTGTTTAGTGTTGTTCTAATCGATTAAAAATGCATTCTAGTGATGAAGATGTGTTAACACCTGAGTTTGTGAAAGAGAGGGCGGCCGATATAGTGGAAAGGTGGAAAGCTTGCTACCCAAAAAATCACGGCTGGTTTACATCAAAGCCAATTTAACTTTACTTTTTCTTCATTATATGTATATTTTCACTTAAATCTTTCTTTGTCTCGTAGTCATGGTATAAAGTATAGTATGCAACTCTTGAATAAAACGGATTTATATCGAGGGCCATGAATCGCTCGCGTCGCTCAGGATTCTAACACTTGAATCACTCGCTACGCTCGTGATTCAATCATCATGAATCACTCCCTACGGTCGTGATTCAATCGTTAGAATCCTTCACTAGCTCGTGATTCATCTATGGCCCTCGCTTTAAATCCGTCTTTTATTCACTAATTGCATAATATACTATTGGTAAATGACAAAATTTTTATCTAAAAGTAGTGTAACGTTATGTACAGGAAAAAATACCGTTGTCACTATCTTTCGATGAAAAAGTAAATATTATGCAATGGTAACTGAACCACATGAAATGGCACAGCTTTCCCCGTATATCGCTCTAATGATTAGATTGTCCAGTTAGCACGGTAGTGGCATTTACTGCCCAGAAAGTACATGCGTTCTTAAGCAAAGCTCTTCTAACTTTACGGTCCACAGCTGAACATGGATTTTAGTGTGAAGGAAAATATTGAGACCTGTACATGCCTGGACCTAATGGCTTAAAATTTCTAATCAGCCATTTTAAGCCATTAGGTCCAGGCATACATATCATACGCAGCCAGTTATCACGGTAATCAAAGCTCGATCAGTAACCAAAGCCAATTAATTTCACAAGATAGCCCCTCAAATCTTGGAACACATTTTCCTCGTATCAGAGAGACATTATTATGGATTAATGTTACTTTATTGTATTTATTACCATTGATGGCAACTAGTTTCCTGGATGCTGTTATATTATAAGCCTCCTCATGTTGAATGTATTGGTCTTGTAATACAATTTAAGGTTATACTCAGTCTGCTTGATGCAACAATGAAATTGTATTTTAAATTGTTAACGGGAACCAGAACTAAAGCTTGTACAAATTAAGTCAATACGAGAAATGATGTTGAAAGGCGCGGAACGCGGGCGACACCGCGGCACAATCCACTGGATTAGGGCTCCAACACGCACGCCCTCTGGCGCAAACTTCCTATTTATGTAGGGTCGCTAACCAAACGACTTGTAGGCTCTTTATTACAGTTGTTCTTTTCCGTTCACGACGCTGTAACTGCTTTGATAAAATATCGTGTCGATTTCTTTTGTTTGAGCAAGGGCTTACGTTTCAGCGGGCAGTGGTAGATCTCGAATTAGTGGGTGCTAAACTTTTTTTGATTATAAATCGTTTTTCATTCTTAAGGTAGGGAGGGTTTTTATTTGCTTTGTTGCAAAAGTTTTCCATGTGCCACCAACCACCATGAATGAAATGTGTAACTATTTACCTATTAGGGAGTTTGTAAGTGATCGTGATCATACTAAACTTTCTGTAGGTGCCAAACTATCGGCTAAACATATAGGTATGCCTTTATACGCCGGATGTCATACGCAATGATGTCGCTGCTTCTCTTACCGTTTTAACCCTTTAAAAATAAAAGGACATTAAGTTAAACGCACTTCCATGTTGTTCCCAGATGTGCTGACAAGATGTTATGAGCACGTCGAGAATGGAGCGGCCAGGCCGGCGGGCTAAGGCTGGGTCTTTGAGTGGGCTGTCCGGCGGCCTGACGAGCGCGCCGAGCGGAGCGAGCGGTGTCCGCCGACAACGCTCCTTGGAGTGGGGCGGCGACAGGTACAGCAGCAGCGACGACGACCGCCCCCCGCAGCCCCCACCCCTCGCCGACAGGGTGTTCGCCTCACTCCTCGCTCAGGCCACGCAACAGTTCGACAGTAAGTTTTGCATGTAATTAATCTCTGATATTGAATGTCAGCCGAGTGTGAGTCCGGCAGATTAAAAATGGAATTTATGTTTCTACGGGCCATGTGTTGTGTTTTTAATATATTCAGGCTGTTTTTCACTTGAGAGAAGAGCAGAAGTGACCTTTATAAGCTTTTCACAGGAAATGCTAAGCATGATTATTAAAAGATTGAGACACGGAATTAAAGCTTCATCTACCTTGTAGCATTCATCTGACTTACACTACGGAGCATTGATGAGGAGGCTCATGTCTAGTAGTGTTTAGGAGCTGATTTATGTGGTTAATGTTTAACACCTATTCCATTTAAAAACTTATTACTATATTTAACTTAATATCCACAAAAACTTGTACGTACAGATCAGATTGGATTGTTAGATTGGATTTGACATGTAGATGAAATAATAACTGAAAGCTACATATTATTGAAATTATTGATACCTACTGAACAATGTGTCCGAAAGGGAGTTTAATTTTTTTGACTTGTGTACGAAAGTACTGCAAACATTGTGCACTCAATGATTCAAACTTATTACGACCTACGTTTGTAAGTTTTAGTGGTTCTGACGAAAGTGGCTATGACGAAGTGGGATCAGCTAGGAATTTGTTATTCACCAAGTGACACAACCGAAGGTCCGTGCTGAGCCCTAACAAGTGGGATCATTAGTGGGGCTTGCAGGGGCAGCCGGGGGAGAGGGGGAAGTGCGCGGGGGTACAGGATCACGGCAATTGATAGGGGAGCGCCCTGCGGTGAGCTTATGAGGAAAACTTTACACGTAAACCCAACGCAGCCTCCGCTCCGTCCGTCTGTGACACAAACTAAGGATTTAATGAAGTCATACAGATGCACAGCGGAGTTTCAGTTTGGAGTTCAAATATTTTTAGACCAAGGAATGGGGATATCTCCAAGTTTAATTTTGGACGAATCTGGGAATTAAATACCTATACCTACTTACAATAAGAGTAGCAACTATTTACGGGTCATTTTCTAGAATCACAACCAAGTCACGTGCAGAAACAACTTAACGTGACAACAAACTTCTGTTGGGAATAGAATACAATACCCTAAGCATATAGGCAGGGCGCTCTACCGCTGCAGCATTTGGAGATACAAACAAAGTTGTGGAAGTCAAGTGAGGGAAGTAAGTTTGTTGATCAAAAACCGATGTTGCTTTCCCCTGAACCCCCTGCTACTTTTATTAACTTTACTAAAATCTGCATATTGTTTTGTTACTGCTGAATCTATTATAAAACAAGAAATACATACTTAACAGTAAATACGTATTTAGGTATGTATTTTGTGTTTATTTAATTTGTATTTCATATTAATTAGAGCTCGATCAATTGGCAGATTAATATTAATTACATTAATTAACCAATTGTATAAATTTACATCTGCAAACTAAAATTATCTATTCATCAATAAAATAAATGGAGTCACTACAAGTTTAAAATAATTTCTCCTAAAGGTTCATTTTTAGGGTTCCGTACCAAAATGGTAAAAAAGGAACCCTTATGGTGCGACTTCGTCTGTCTGTCTGTCTGTCTGTCTGTCTGTCACACTTGCTTATTTCAGCAACTACTTATGCTATCGACTTGAAATTTGGAACAGTTATAAAGAATGTTTGTTCAACTTTATTGCAAATGAAAAAAGTCAAAAAATATTTTTATTTTCACTGCAAAAGGGGCCGGAGTGGGAGTCCGAAATTTCAAAGTGGGGTTACTAGGTCAAGTGATATATCATATGAAAGGGCTTGATCTGCACATTTCAAAATATATTTTTATTTTATTTTATGTCTCACAGTTTTCGACATATGATGAAAAATGTCCAAAAAAATACCATTCCCCCCCCCTTATCTCCGGAGTTTGCGGGGCGAAAAATCTGAAATAATTAGAGTTGATAGAAATTGACCCAAATATGGCACCAAAAATAAAACGATGTTCCTAACTAATACAGTTTTTTCAAAATCATCAAAATTCCTTTACAAACAAACTTAGTTATGCGGTTCGGATTTTTTCACTTTATACGTCTAAAAATGATACGGAACCCTCGGTGCGCGAGTACGACTCGCACTTGGCCGGTTTTTATTTTAAATCTCTGTTTTATAACGTCACGCACGAATCCTACATATCGATTGCTACAGAATAGAAGGGATTAACAAAGCTTCAGTCATGATAATAACCCTTGTGAAACGATTTACATGTGTAACGATCTAGAGAACCTTACATACTAAACAATAGAGATGCTTTTTGAATGGCTGTGCCCCGATAAAGGTTTAGATCGAGCTTATGACGAAAATTCGTGTGTCGCCCCGATGAGAATAAATGCTAGTCGTTGGTCCAAGCTTTGTATTGATTTGAATGTTATGTAACCTTTAGCTTGGACACGGTTTGCGTATAATAAAACATTTTTTTTTATAAAACAGGCTTTAAAACTACATTTGTAAATATTTGGACATAATGTGAATGATACGTGCAAAGGATAGGCGTACTTATCCGTTTTTACACGATGTGTCATCGCCTATCTACATAATTATTTTGTTTGTTTTTGGTTTTTGGATCATTGAACTGTGGTTGACAACTGACATGACTAATCATTAATTCATGAAAAATAATGATGATGATTTCTTCCCCGATGTAGTATCCGTCGACGGCGACTTTCAGTTAGCGCCTGTAATGCAGTCGAAAATGACTCACCAAGCAACAAAAAGGGTTCAAAATACTGTACTAATAAATCACCTATTAATTATTAGTACAGTATTCTTACGGTCGGTTGCAGAAAGATAATTAAATTTTAATGGAGGCATTAACCATACAATTTCTATCGTTAAAGTCTCCTTTAATGACCTTTTCTGCAACTCAGCGTTAGTGAAGTATTTTACCTATAATAGGATAATATAGATATCGTATCGTACCGTAACCTACTCAATAAGTAGCGTGAAAATTCTTCCTTCCCATTATTTATTTATGCATATAAATAGTACATGAACTACGTACATTAGTTTTGAGCTACTACATATTACAAGTTGGAAGCTCAGCAAGGTAGTTTAGTACACAAACAGGTACACTAAACTACCAATACTAAATCTTGTGTTAGTTCAACGTAGTTTCATATTTCCGCGGCATGCGCGACTATATTTACCTAACAGAGCGTACAACATTATCATAAAGGAATATCATAAAGGTTCATGTTATTGCGGCTTAGATATTGCCTTTTAGTTTACTCTACCTTACTTCATATTACATAAAGACAACGATAGCGTTATCTTTTTGACCTCCCTGTGGCCAGGTTTATTTAGATGAATTCTTTAATGTCTTCTTCCAATGTAGATCTTTATCAACTGTTTGTACTAAAAAGTATTTTGGTGGTATCGGTTTTCTTTTCAAACGGTTAAGCTTCTCATTTATTTCGTGGAGTTATGTTTTCGTTCGTACCTAAGGAGATTTGAATCCTTATTTCGCAAAGGAATTTAATATAAAAATGTAAAGGAGACGTGATTGAATACTAATTTGTTGATGTAATTGCGGTGGCGAAATGTTTGAGCAGATGAAACCCGACATCCTCCGAATAATGAAATATTTCTGCCTTCTTATAAAACATAATAATAAATTCGATTTTAGACAGATTTCAGTAAACTTAATAATTAAGTTTTGAACTATTAACTTGCACTCTTTTAGTAAGCAGATAAGTACCTACTTGTTTTATCCCGTCTAGACCTATCTGTTTGTATTTACCCTGAGATTCATTTGCTAGAAAAAACGAATTCAAATTTTATTTTTAATCGAGGCTGATAAATAATAGTTCTATCAGTAAATCTGGGACAAAGTTTATTTAAAGAGGTTTCTCTTCTATTCTAAATCCGAATAAAAGGCTTGCTGAATGTAATACTTAGGTAATTGAGAGATCCCCCTGAAAGCGTGGTCAAGAAACTAATTAGTAAGTCTTCAGTTTAATCTCTTAACAGCTGTTGTGATTGGTTTACCGAAATAACATTAGCCAATCATATCACTTGACGTGAGATTTTGAGATTTAATTGAACAGTCTTTCAGAAACTGAGGTTGAGCTACGTGTCAGAGTATTGATCTCCGTTATAACCGTTTCATTTATTTGACTTATAATAACCAATTACTCAGTTAAATATTAGTTGCTAGCAGAGCTAGTAGAGCTAGAGCTAGTAGACTTATATTCGGCTACTTTAGACAAATAGTGAGGAGAGAACCAGACAACCTCGAAAATCTTATCATAGTTGAGGAGGGAGGGAGGAAGGTAGAGGGAAAGACATCACCTAGCCGCTAGTCAAATTAGGTGAGAGCTCTGACCGGTTTGGCAGTGAATGAAGAGATGAGAGTGAGACTAGCCGAGAACTGAGATGTGTGGACGGGGTATGGTGTCAACCTTTCAGAACGGACTGAGGGTCGTCCTCAGTAATGAGGAATACAATGAAGAAGAGAGAACTTTAGGTCGTAAAGGTCCATAATACTGGACAAGGATGAGTTATATAGTAGGTATAATTATAATTAAGTTTTTAATTGAGTATATTCATAATGTTCGATGCTTTTATGTGATTTGGTAGATAAATGTGTTAACAAAAATGTACGTCCAAGAAAAGTGATTTTTGTCACACTAAATAATACCGCCTTATCCGAACAATCTTAGTAATAAACTTTCACGGTTTTTTACTTCACTAAACAATTTACTTACGGGATAACTTCCGTGATTTTTGTTAATCAAAAAAATAACAAAAATCACGGAAGTTATCCCGTAAGTAAATTGTTTAGTGAAATCTTAGTAATTTTTTGGAAACATTATTTTTATTAATATTAAGATAACATTTTTTAATTTTTAGTACGTGTACCTATCGTGTAGGCATATGGTTTTTTGAAAGTTTGGTAGGTACCTACTTAGTTTTCAATAAACAGCTTTCATAGGATCAAGTGGGCACCCCTCATTTAATATAAGATTTTATTAAATTCCCGATGACAAGCGATTTATTGGAAAAATAATACTATTGGAGATTTGAGACTAGATCCGTTAAATATTGTTCGAGTTTTATTGATTTATGGAGCGACATTTAATAAAATCATGTAGATAATATGCGCAGAATGTAGTACATAAACATAATTATTGGATAAACGTATTGTACCTACTTCTTTCAGTCGGTGTTCTATTATTATCATTGTCAATGGAACCACAACACCAATTACGCATTGTGGCTGTTAGTGTTTAGCATAAGCCTCCACATCATATTATTATAGTGGATTTGTAACTTAATTATTGGAACCAGCATATTAGTTCAGTCTCAACTCCCTCCACTCCAGTGTGGATAATTTATAAAGCTAATTATGTTAACCTATCAAGCATTGTAAATAGACGTAGTAAATATTCTATTAATCGAGGACGCCAGCTCAATGGATAAACAAAATGTTGAATTTTAGTATGTTTTATTGCTTTTCTTCTATATGAGTAAAATATATTTAAATACAATTACACAAGTGATAAAAACAAGAGAAAATCAAAATTACGGTTCATGCAAATATAGTGACCACGTCGACTGACATAAACAGAACAGCGACAGCAATTGTATAGATACGTCGCACGTTAAGAATTCATCGAGAACCCAGCAGTCACGAGTGTACCTATCCAGTAAACATGGCTACATAATCTTTGTATCGAACTGCACGTAAAGGCACCGATACCACGTGTAAACTGCATGGCAATAATGTTGGGTGCTCATACGGGGTGTAAATATTCACTTAATTGGATGATGCCGTATAACGGCTCGTACGTATAACTGCCCGTATGCTGCATATTAGTTTCGACAATTGCCGCTCTGTTGATAAAGCGTCACGTTCGAGAGCTAGGGGTGCAGTTGCTACTATTTAGCGATAAATGTGTTTTCTCGATATGTG
Organism: Thalpophila matura; assembly: GCA_948465475.1. Classification (NCBI taxonomy): domain Eukaryota; kingdom Metazoa; phylum Arthropoda; class Insecta; order Lepidoptera; family Noctuidae; genus Thalpophila; species Thalpophila matura. The sequence goes on from OX419183.1 coordinate 10,527,463, forward strand.
CAATGAAAGCTAATTACTTCTGAGCAGTTAGGCGAATCACACACCGCCCGCGCTACGTTGCGGGGTGCGTGGCGACGGAACAAAAGCCCCGCGCGTGAATGCGTTTTCAGTGTGTTGCACCACGCGTGATTTCTATACAAATACAGGTATTTGCAAACAACGGAAGATCACGCACTCCCGCGCTACGCTGCGTGATGTCACATGTCACATGTCACATGTAGATTTATATTTAACCCAGATATATATCTAATTTTGTTTATTAATTTAAGCGACGACTGAATTATATGTGAAAAATTCTCCGTAGACGTTTATTATCGACTATCACAAAAAGACACCTCGAAAACTGCAGATCATCTGTAAATTAAAATGAAAATCAATAATTTTATTGAAGCACGTAGTAAAATATGGTGCCGTTTTAAGTATCACAGGTTACACGAAACATTTTTAAAAGGTAACCAAAATCTAGAACTAAAAATTCGAAGACATGTGACGTCCACCAACCCGCACTGGGCCCGCGTGGTGGACTACGGCCCACTCCCTCTCACAGAGAGGAGGCCAGTGTCCCAGCAGTGGGAACATTATAGGCCGATTATGCATGCATTATGCATCCAAAATCTTGTCAAAATCCGCGGCTCCTACTTCAAATATTCTAAAGCGTAAACAATTTTTGTCACTTTGTTTAAATTAAAAAAATTTAGACCCAAAGAAAATCTTTTTATATAAAATCTAGTTGCGAATATATTGGCAGGCAATTTGTTAGAGTCCTACGAGACGAGGTAAGTACTTGTTGTTTGTACTAACCTTACCGCTTAACCCTCAAGAGTCAATTCCTAGGATTTTAGCACCAAAAACATTTTTTTTAAAAAGGTTTGCTATTCATTTGAATGCTTTATTTACCTGCCTATTGCTTACTAAGAGATTAAGTGTTTTTAATTAATATTTGCATAAGTAGGTATGGAGGTATATTTATTTAAAGACCCTTTAGATAGGTATTTAATTTCATCTAGGTATATAGATAGAACGATTTTTGTGTGTTCATGATTTATTTAACAAACATATTGCTTTTCATAAATATTTGATACACGGAGGCTACAATCTGATAATTTTGAAAATTCTACCTAACAATATTTTTGTGATTAATAAGTTACGAAATCTTATGAATTTCAAGTGACAAAAATGTGCGTGTTTATACAATAGTAGCACTTGAAAACCTGATTGTTCATTCAATCATACAAATGCACGTACACGTTCATTTAACTCTTTGTTCATTGTGTTTTCCTCTATTGTTCACGTAGGTACCTTTAATAGCACATGAAATAAAATAAAATTAAACAGCTTTCCGTGAAAGGCCAAATATATTTTTAATGGTTCTGCAATTTTTGGTTAAATAAAAAGATTTGCCTACAATAGGTTACATTCACCCACCTGTGTATTTTCTATCTCACCTAGGCCATACAAAAACAGTTCAATATTCCTATTACGTAAACATTTTGCAAAAGTCCATTCTATGAGAATTTCAAATTTGTTTTGTTCCGACGAAATCTTTTATTTATAACTAACGCTGAGTACAAAGTTTAGTATCCATCTCCAATATGAGATTCATATGAGAGTGAATAATTTACGCTGCACTGTAGTGCGAGTTCCTGAAGTCCGCAGGCCGCTCTGACATGCAAATGGCGGCTTTTTAGGTTGTTACCAGCATTACCTTTGCGATGGGCACTAATGTGATTAGTCTCGCCGCGTGATGGCATTTGCAGAGCTTTAATGCACGGCTTCGTCGCATCATAAATGCGTTTTCGGAATTTGGTAATCGATGTGTCTGTCTACTGCCGCCGGTAGCGATGGGTTAATTGCTGTACCAGGTTCCGCTTTTGTATAAACTGTAACGGTAAATTGTACGTTATGTTTGGTCGTTTTTTCAGACATGCCGCGTAAAAATTATTAACGATAGCTAATTGCTATGTGTGTCGTGTCGCAAAAAAATATTTAAACAACATTATTCATGTATGAGTCCTAATTGTATGCCGATTTGGGAGATATAGAGATATTTTCTTAATATAATATGTATTTTTTATACGCAATCAGCAATTTCGGGTTGGGTGATTTTGTATAGAGCTCTGCAAATCATATTAGATCCATTCATTACTTGAAAAGCTCACATACGAACAATGTTAGAGGATCTGTATAATATTAATTAAATTAGTAAGTAGATAGAGGAGCTAAAGGCTTGAGAATTCTTAAGGAGCAGTCAAGGGCGCGAGACTAGGTATGACCAACTTTCAGTCGCCGACTCATGTCTTGTCAAGTGTGATTACATTCACGTACCTGCTCCTATTATATTTTTAGGTTTATAGGCATGCTATATAAATATAAGACGTTCAATTATTGTTCGATTTATAAATGGTCATGGAACTTTTGATTTGATTAGGTATGCCATTGTAGAATTAAACTACTTACATATATTTACTTACTTATAATTATTATGCTGAATATTACCTATTACATTAAATTAAAAACCGTGACCAGGCATTAGGTACCGCTTTGTACAACATTGAAAACTGCCACAATTTTAAAAATTAGGTTCTTTAAATATAATACTTACTTGCTTATAATTAGCAAACACCGACTTTCAAACTTAACATTTTGTAGATAACACTTATCGTTAACGTCAGTAGGTACTTTAGCGAAACTAGAGCAGGCTATTGAAAAGATTTAGTTTTAAAACCTGAGAAAAACCTGATTCAATTGTGGTTACGAGGCCGAGGAGTGCAATAGAAAGTTAATGTAGGTACCTACCTACTCTAGTAGGTAAAAAGATCGACTTTCTTACAAACACCCGCGAGCAAACAGAAAATTACAAAGGAGTAATCAAACACTTTTTACTCACTTTCTCAGAAACCTGATTGCCTACGTTATACGAAACTTTGCCGATTTATTCTCAATCTTCATAGAATATTAAAATGTGAAATAGCTCCCGTACCTTCGTGTAATGTTAGTCGAGATTGGAAACCATAAGGCGTCTGGTAGTTTCCATTTCATTTCGTATTTTTCTCCTTACACAAACGGTATCGGCGGTGTTATTAGAGGCAAGCCCAGTAAGTACGCAATATCTCCGGCCGCGCTCCACAAGAATCCTCGCTGAAGCTATGCCCCGTTATTGCATGGAAATTCTTCGGCGTGCAACTTCATTGAGCGACTCTCTTTTGTATAAAGGTTTCCGCGCAATGTTCCACGGTTATTGTTTTTCAAAAGCGAGGGAGGCACCTGATATTACCTTCCCTGAATCACAAGCAGTTAGGTTTATTCAATTAAGCTTGTGTACGCGACCTTTGTGTAGCGCAGGTATGCCTCACAAGTGTGAGTAAGAAAATAACAGCACTCAAGTTCTGTGAGCTGGATGAAATGGCTATTCGTTGTCTGTGACTTATAAACGTTTTCCGTTTCGTCTAGGTTTTTTTTATCGTTGTTTGTTTATTGCTTTCTATAAAAAAAGTCGACGATACAAATTTCTAGCGGCTCATGCTTATACCTATTAATAGTAATATTAAGTTATTTCAAAAGTCATGCAAGCGTGTCTGAATGATAAGTGAAAATCATTGTAGGTATCGGTTAAGTGAAAACCTTTTTACACTGAATTTTGAGCTCTTACCAATGTATCACAAAGTATAGGGTGGGCTCTGATGATACAATAGTATTATAATTCTACCAATAGCTATAGGTAGGTACCTACTCTATAATGCGATGGTATATTTTCGGTGATACCACGATCCGCCCATACAGTTACATAGCAGTCGATATCTTTGTAAGCTTAAAGGAAATTTGTTAGAATTGTGATAAATGTTCGCTTCCTGACAGGTGGCTTTGTACACGAGGTGGCATACCATATTGACACGTCGCATGAGCGGAACTTCACCATAAACATAGTGAATCAACATAACCAATTGATTGATTACTTTAAAAGCCTTTTTGATATGTCACATAACGTTCAGTTACCGAAGTGATTATTTAAAATATAACGACTTAGGTATGGGAAGTTAATTTTGATTTTTCAAGGACAATGATTAGGTAAAATAAAATGAGTAATTTGATATTTATGGAATAATCATTAAGTATTTAGTTACAGGAAAAAATAAATAACGATGAAGTTATTAAATTGTGTACCTAATTTATATTATTCAATATACCTATCGTTGTCCGCTGTATAGGTACCTCTATATTTTGTAGTTTAACAAAGACTATTCTTAAAACGGTAAAATCTTGATGTGTCATTAGACCGTTCGACACAGACATTTTAACATTTAAATCCAACCATACTTAACTTAAAATTAAAGACGATAAAACACACATGAGTTACAGGATTGACGTAACAAGAGACAATGACATGCTATCATCAACAGCGATTGGCGTGGAGCACCGAGTCCGTATCTAATGAAAGCGCGCTACCCTCATCAAACAGGGATTTATGTGGCTTCACGAATTAAACTAGCAGTCGTTGCACTGCGACTGACGACAGCGACGACTGTGCGATTGTCGCGCGACTCGGCGATCATCATCCGCCATGCGGGTGCTTATCGTTACTCCAGATAAGCACGACCTTCGACTAATACAATCGAGTGATGTTCGCCACGAATTAACACTTTAATTCCTTTTGAAGTGACCGTTGGTTGGATTTACTTTGGAGAGACAATCTTCCACTAATGTCTATTTCGTAATAGATAAAGCATCAGAAAAATTTGAATGAAAGCTTTAGGTATACGCTGTTTATTTATTTGGTATCATATTTCATCTGCACTTCAAAGAACTTTAATAGCAATGATAATATATATTTTTATAATGAAGATAAATATTTGCACAGTTGAAGCACCAAGGTAAACATACGAAGAATAAGAAATTAAAAGAAAAGAGCTCTCGAAAATATGCGTCGAGATAAATCCTATAAATCTCGTAGAGTTCAATTGCAGGGTAAATACTTTCTTGATAGTCCTCGCTAAATGCAATTTACCCTTGAGATCGGACTTGAGCTTTCTTTAAGAATACTACTTATAATTTATACGTACGTGTGTGCTGTGTATCTATATTGCAACAATATTCGGAAAATACAATTTCCTATTAGCCACCTACACATATTTTTATTGAACCTGTTTATATACATAAAGCGTCAGTTTATGATATTCGAAACGACGATGAAAATCTTTAGAATAACTCAACTCCTAAGTGTATAAATATCCAAAATTATTCCCTTTATCATTCAAAAATAATTCATCTACTTAACTTTTTCTTTTATGCTAAAATTCTTTGAAGTCGAGGAAAGCTCCCAAAAAGTAATTTTATTAATTACGAGTCAGGAATTCAACAAAGTTCCGAGCCGGAGAGGTCCTTTTCTTTCGCGGAGCGATCCATTATCTTATGAAGATTTAGAAATTCCTGCGGTGTGCGTCTCGCTCGTCGCGCCGCGTCCGCCCGCCCTTGTGTCCCCCATAGACAACGGATGCTAAACAAAAAAAAAACAAGCATTCTTCCACAACTTTTATTAAATTATGCTTATAATAGGTATGTATGAATCACTAACGACGATCACATAACGTACGTAAAACATAAACAACAGATTTGATACAGGAATTTTCGTTGTAAACTTAAATACGCGTGGGCCTACCAAAAGTTAATAAATACGTTTTGGAATTCGCATTAATATGTTAGGACAAAGGCCACAAATCGCAATGTACATATTTCGTCGGAAGGTTCGGCAAGTTGCCGGCGTGCGGCGCGGCGAGGCGCTCTAAGGAAACAAAGGGTGGAGGGTCGCCCTGACTGCCCCACGGCCATTTTCTCTGTAAATGTTGCCGTACTTCTCTTTGTCGTTTTGTTCGTCGGGAGGTCACGAGAGGGCGCCATAGACAAGCTCATTTACCCTCTTTACCAGAAAACTCGTAGTTGACTCCATGAAACCGCACGGGTTGGCGGGAACAGGTAAGTAACTTTAACGGGTCATTAACATTGCATTGTGTTTTATTTGCAAACCCGATCATTATATTAATGAGATTCTCACGTGTTGTGCTAAAGTTACTTCGTTTACTTGTTCACTGATAGGTATACATTCAGTTAGGTGATGTGCGTAGGTACCTACCTACGTAATTTTGATTACGAGTTTCTACATGCTCGAAGGTGAACACACCGATGTGATGTATTTAAATGAGAATGAGTGAACCTTTAAAGTTCTATTTACCAACCCTTCTAAAGTTTCAATCATTGATATGAACTAACTTTGTACATTTCTAGTTGTTGCAGCAAACAACAAGATTGCATAGAAATTATTGTTTTATACTTTAACAATACATGCATTTATGCATGTAGGATGTCGTTGTAGACTGCTGAAGGGGACGGACTCTTTGCGACGGAAAAGTCTCATCGATTGCAGAAATACAGTGTACTGTGTAAGGGTAATAACACACGTCGAGATCGTCTCGACTTCCGACGACATGCTTACGCATGCATAGCTAAGCATATAAATCTGATCATATCCTTACCTGCGATGCGCATATTATGCAATCGAATAATGACAGCTGAGTGCACATTGAAACTAATTAGGGCTGAATGTGTCAGCACAACAATAGTCTAACTGTCAATCTATCTTCTGTAGGTACTATAAAACAGTACGGTGACTGACATGTTTTATTGACTGACAGTGACAGACAACGCACAGTCGAAACCAGTGGACCTAGAGATTAGATTTTTGGGGTTAGCTACCATAGCCTATGAAACGCAAAAGAAATGCTTGTTTACATGAATGAACTTATTATTATTAAAAATATAAATGTTATAGCCAATCATGGTGATAACTTTTAAAGAAAGTAATTTCAAATGATGCCCTTTAAACCCACATGTGTTTTTTTTTATCGACTCTGGATTTTGTGCCCATACATTTTTGAGCATTCTCCTATGGAGGAAACATTTCTTGAGTACCTTAAATGTGCACTAAGGAGGGATTGTTTGAAATTCCATAAGGTGCGAAAAGGGGTAGTAAAGTTTATATGCAGAAAATAACGACATTGTTTTGTTTCCCAACTTCCACATACTTCCACACGGACAGAGTCGGGGGCACAGCTAGTGACATTATAACTGGGACAGTATAATATTTTAACAATAACGCGCATATATATAATTATTAGGCGCGGAGTACCTACCTACCTAATTTGTTATTCTGTTTAGTTACCCAACGAGGTTGATTGAATATTTTACAAGATTGCCTAGCGGACAGGCGGCTAGATTTGCGAAGCTACATATTTAATTATCACTCAAGTTATGTTATTGAAGTTAATGCTTAGCTCTGTGATGTAAATTTGAATACAAGAGAAGCAAGACTTGTGATCCTGACCAAAATTACAATCAGTTTAGGCTTTGTTTTATTTAGTTATTATCATCAAATAATACCTATCTAAAGGGCAATTCTCTTAATGTAATTGAAGTGTTCGAATTATACTTCCGATCTAGTCTCACTGTCATCAATGTTATTAAAGCTTTTATCAAACAACGACAAACGTGAACTTATATCGCGATGAAATCGAAATTAACCAAAAGTTGATCATTCTGCTACATTCTGCAGAACTGGCACATAACTAAATAACAAAAAAAAATATCCTCATGCTTAAATACCTATACGACAAAATCTGATTAGTAGAATCAATATAGAATACCATTTTTAGTAAATTCAAAGTCTAATCTCGTTTCATCAACTGTCAGTCATAGTTCTAAATTAATATTAAGTACGAGATTATTGGTGGCCTTCAGATATCAACTTTCAAACGTTCGCTGCTAAACATAGCCATCCCAATGACTGCCATACTTTCAAATGGGTATTGTTATAATTATGCTCGCGCTAATTGTTTTCATGACGATAACTGTTTATGGATATTATAGCTCTTTATATTAGTGCTAATAAAAATGTATCAGCTAGTCAATACCACACTGCTGCTAAACTACGTTAAAGGATTTGCACCAACACAACATCTTTAGTTAACTTCTTGTTTAACTCGTTACATATGATTAATTATATTTTACAATGTAATACTCTATTGTAGTCTTTAGTTCGAGCTCGAAACACTAAGTACACAGGACCTACTAGTGGTTCTAACACTAAGTAGGTACAGCGGACTTAAGTATGAACAAAACTTTAGTGTTGCTTCCTACAAGTTTTCACCCAGTTAGGGAAGCGTGACGATAGTTATCTAGGCGCTGCGTTCATAATATTATGTATTGTGTATATTCAGGTGGAAGTAGGCTGCTTTTAAACATTATCGACGAGAGTTTAAATCTCTTTGCAAGTACCTAGTGGTGTGTTAAAAGTGGTTCGTCTGGTGACTTACATCTTAAGGTGGGTCCACATTACTCAATAGTGACATTTTGCCGCACCGAACACCGTGACCGTGACAAAGTCGGGTGTCTGTACCGCTAGTGTGGACGGGATTTGTTACGCGTACAAATGTTACGATCATTTATCCGTCTCATACTCCCATACAACATTTTTGTCCGGAACATTGTACGTACTGCCAGTCACGATTAATATGGACGGTGTTTTAGTTTTGTCGCGGTCAAATGACACGGGTCACGGGCCGATCTATCCAAAGTGGATCTTTTTCAATGGACGTCTCACGTCCGGTACTGTTTCGGTGTGCGGGAGACGTCCACATTGCCATTTTTGTCACGCGTACAAGCCCGCGTGTCATCGCGCTTATATCTACACGGGATTGATGGATCAGGCAAATGCATATCGTGGCAAGAAAACAAAAGAAAACACCCGCTCCCCCGCCACCATCGCTAATTAGACCGTGTCAGAGCTAGCACCGGAGCCCGATCCCCACACTTTCCGTAACAAGTCCGCGGCGATGTCACGGTGTTCGGTTCGGCAATCTGGACCCATTTTTACTCTTTCATTATACAATTCACTGATTACTCGTAAGTCTAACTGTTCCAGCTAACTACTGTTTTGTTTGAATCTGAAATTTAGGGACTACTTACGTTAGGATTGCCGCGGCACATCAAAGGTGCCTGCAGGCGACCAAATATCGCATCCAATCCAATCTGCAGGAAGATTAATTAGACTACCGGTCAGATTCGCAAAATAGGTGTGAAATTGAGACGGCTAAAGGTACCTACCGCTTTAAGCGCAGTGTAGCGTAGGTACAACTTGAAGGATTATTTGTTTCATTACAGATTAATATCGTGGACAATAGTAATTGGAAATCTTAACAAATTGGCAAAGCTCTACGGCTTTAATAGTATTCGTGATGATTTATTGACACATCTATGTTAAATTGTAATTGCACGCTACAAACCTTTGCATAATTTCTTATCTCGTTTTCATTCAAAAGCCTATAAGCGGGTAAATGTGAACGCGTTCATCGCGTGTGGGTATAGAAAATTTCAATAATCCCCATAGGTTTGCGATGCGATGAGCGGCTCGCACGTGCCTCGGATTACGCGTAATTGATGGTCCCCGTGTCTAATCTCTGCACTTTGCTCTCAGCCCTCACGGTCTATTTCAAAAATATTTTACAAAGTACCTACATTTATTTTAGCAACTAGTTTTCGCCCTCGGCATCGAATTCAGTTTTATTTTTATTTGAATTTAGCTTTTTCGCATAGAGTTGCCCATATTCTAAACTTGTCGAAACGATTTTGCTTTTAAAACACACATGTAACACTTTTATTACAAATGTATTTACATTTTACGAGGACTACATCGTTATTTGAGATAACCGGGTAATATTGGGTTCGCAATTTCGCGAAAAGGGTGTCAGATATATATTTTAATTATATTTATGGTTAGTGTGTAATACTTGTTTACACAAATTCAAGCGAATTTTGATATTTGTGGACACAGTTCGTTTAATATTATGTTATCAGTAAATTGTACGCACTATATGCATAGTATATCAAGTAGCTCTTTTATAAATGAAGGGATAATTTTTATTTTTCAGACAAAAACCTAAAATTTGTGTGGCATTAATTTGTTAATCTCGTAATTTAGCTAGAGCGCTCAGTTGCTGGCGGCGCGGCGGCGAACAATTCGCGTGAGCTCCTTATCTGCAGATATTTAAATTCCTGCCTGAGCCTCAAAATAGTTCAAATTAAATGGAGCTTGTAAATTAAGTGTTGCTATCACGCAATCCCGGGGAAATAGCTCTAAGTGGTTTCTGTACGATCTAATATTTTATCTGGCTCGACTTAATGGCTAGGTTAAAGTAATCTAGATATGTAAACAGATGAAGTTACTGAAACTCCAGATTAATATGTCGACTGCTTGATTAAATAACTATTTAGGTACACTAATTTAAATGATCCCGAATCAGATAGATTTATTAATTGAGTTAAACTGAGTATTGAATGAATGAAGACTAGTATCTTAGTTATATCATATCATAAATCTGTTTCCATAATAGATTTATCTTATTTACAACACGAAAAGAACCACTTTTTTTTACGTGTTGTAAATAAGATATAGGTATATTTATCCTGGTAGATATTTAAAAATGTCATTAGCAACAGATTTTTTTTTATATTTCTTTCAAATCCGTTTTCAGAAAGATTTTAAGAGTTTTTAACCTGTAAGCTCTTTCTAACGAAACGTAGGTATAGATATCTACTTCAAAGGTTTATACATTAAAAGTTGTTTGCGGTTCGTATTCCTTATGGGATAAACCATAACTCTTCCATACGTAATGTATAATTTTGTCTGCGATTATATTGCCGAAAACAAAAATAGGTATGATGAGAACCGACAGACGGTTGCGGGGCGAGAGCGGGGCGTGAGCGGGGCGGGGGCGATGCGGCGGCGGGCCGCGATCACTCTCAGGGGCAAACAGCGACGATTGAATGTGAAAATTTAATTCAGGTCATTTTCATCGCAGGAGTAAAGGAATCTATTATTTTTCCCCAAAGAAGACTATTACTCAGCTACCATTTTTTAAATATGAATTTTATAGCGGCAGGATCTCCGTTTATTTATGCAGTTCACGTCAGCTCCAGTGCTCGCGGGGTTCTTCAAGGCTACTATTTGTTAATGTTATCACAAGTGTTTGCTATTATGCGAAAGCTTTTTGTTTTTGTTGAAGTCTACCCGGAAGTCTTCGAGAAGTTTTCGTAAAAAAGCAATGCGTGCATTATGAATGATATTATTATATTATTATAGGTGCGAGTCGAGTGAGAAAGCGCAGCAAGTCGGCTGGCGCGACTTTGAAAAATGCTAATTCCGAGGACGACTTGGTGCTGAACCTTCCACCGGCAGCATTTAAATGCAACCTAACTTGTCAAACTTTGGCGCCTTATAAATGAACGCTCCTCGTAGGTCTCCGCTTGAATAATTCCAGATCGGTTGTACCTACTGCTAAGAGATTTTAGCAGAATGCAATGTTATAGGTATTAGAATAATAAAAATCTATTTTTTTTTAAGTCTCCTGTTTACGTATACTAGATTAATACATTATGTAGTTATTTTCAATAGCAATAATGTAGGTACCGTACTTGAAGTATTAATATTTTAATATTATGAATTCATATTTACAAGCTCAATGCCTACGCGGGGACATTTAATAACTCAGCCGTCGACGGCTACATGGTATCTCTCTTCGATTAAATTAGTCGATTAAATTTTCATATTCAATCTTGAGTTGTTTACTAAAGGAAAGCATCGCGTCTCTGAACTAGATAGTCTGTTCTTCAATTTTGTACCTTAAGACCATACAAGAATAAGGTTGGTAATATTTGAAGTGTAACGGAGCCTAATAGTTAAATATTCATACGATCTATGATAAGAAAAAACAGTCCAACTCACCAAATATTGCCTGCATTTCGAACCAGACGGGAATGTTGGCGTAGATATGTTGAGTCTTTCACAATATTTTCGGTATAACGCTGGGGTCAATTAAGTAGGTATAATATTGTGAGTTCACTATTGAAGTTCGGATAAGTGCTAAGCCCTAAGATTGTTTAGTGTTTGGATCACTAAACAATCTTAGAGCTTATTTGTAAATGTTTAAATATTCAAGATGCAAAATAATTTATTTCACGAGTGATGTGAATAGGTATAGATCCCCATTTTGTTTTAAATATTTAGAAATCATATTTAAGTTAGTACTCTACACAATTTTGAAACTCTTGTTAAAATGAGAAGTCGTTTAAAGGTGAACGTCCATTAGTACAACCTGGCCGCAACTCACGCACGGCACGCAACGGATAGTCGGATACGGTATACGGCGCTCGGTGCGGACGGTACCGATAGTGCACGGAGTGCATGAATTCATACAAAGCAAACCAAAATCCGTTGCGTGCCGTGTGTGCGTTGCGGCTGGGTCTGACCAGTGTACGTTCATTTTAAGGGGGATGCGCTATAGTAGCTCAGGGAATTCAATACTATGTTTTTTTTGCAATTTGCAGTTCAGCGTCAATTTGTAGGTAGGTATGTTGATCAAAAGATGGACGTGATTTTAGAGTACGGTATTATATTATTGGTTTTATAACAAAGGGTTGCGGGGAAATAATGATAATTAATTGTCTGTTCTATTATAGGTACTAAAGAAGATGATTCAAAATGTATGGAGTCGTGGCTATGTCTTTGTACAGTATACTCGAAAACAGAAAAAAACCGGACAAGTGCGAGTATACCTCGCGCCCTAAGGGTTCCGAAATATGATCATAGATGGCGCTACTGCAAACTTCCAATGGCGCCATCTATGAGCAGATGGCTCCACTTATGGTCCGGTGACTGACGGCGGACAACGAAGTGATCCTATAAGGGTTCCGTTTTTCCTTTTGAGGTACGGAACCCCAAAAATTAATAAAACAGTTTCTAACTGTCCATTTCTTTAATTAAGGTGTTTTTTTTGGATAATAACAAGAATTTACACTAAGAATTGCAACACAAAACAAAAAGAACCATTATGGCGGCAGGTGTCATGTTTTATTTAATTTGAAGTGACCATAAAGTAGGTATATTTTATGTGAGTCGCCGTATTCTTGCTAAAATCAATGCAAATAATTAATCACAAATTATTTTTAAACCATATACCTAATAGTGTTATCTAAACAAATTATTGTATTATCCCGAGTTTCGTGGATTTTCGCCATTTTTTGAGAAAGTGTACTAACTGTGTAATAACCTAGCTCGTTTTGAATCATCTCTTATAAATAATCCTCCATATTCTGCCCAGACTCATTACGTATTTATATATTTTAGTACCTAGTATTTTACGTGGTCGTACACTAAAACAATAGTACCTATAGTAGAAGTTTTTAAATTATTCTCTTTACTTAAATCATATATTTATAAAGATGGAGTACATTTTAATGTTCTACAGCAATATTTATAAGTTATAGCTGTGATAACCATTAAAACATGTCTCTTTTATATCTACTACATTATTTGGTGGTATTTGATCACGATTACTGAAAGCATATAGTGAGGACGCTTTCAGTTTATGATTGATTATTGTGACACCTCTTGTCGAGTACTCGGCACGATTATGATAGCACCGTTTCCGGCGATTAATCGCAAGCTCGATCGTGTATCACAGAGCATTATGTAAGCGGTCCCGTTTATTCCCACTATCACTACACACGGTCATCATTAAGCCTAGTTTCCACGAGCTCACCAGTTTCCGATTCACTTCCGAAAACTAGCTGAATCCGAAAACCGTGTTCGAATATAGCCGACTCTATGGTTAATGCCGCAGCTAAAACCGAGCCTGGTTTACCTGGCGGTCGTTGTCCTTAGATACTTTAATATATCATAACCATAAACCGTAACAAATTACACCGATATAAACAGTGCGGCATAGGAAATGTTATCCGGAAAATATTCATGTAAGGTGTATCCACCCAAACCGCGCTTATTTCCTACATAATTTCATTTCGCCTAAAGTGACTTTCAGAGGTTGTAATGCTAATTGAGTTTGTAGAATCGTTGAGTAAACTAAAACAAGGTGTTTAGTTTCATACAGCCGTTGGCTACACAGACTGTGCCGACTTAACTTTCATTAAACGTTACATCCAAACCCTTTAATATTATTTCAGTTGAGAATTTTGAATTGTTTAAATTTGTTTTTGTGTGCATACATACGAGATAAACAAAGGGCTGCCCTAACTTTATAAATATGCCACTGAGCGATGTTGATTCACTAACTTACTGACTTACTTGAATTACGTTTGTACTTTTTTATGTCTACGTTACGCCGGTTCTTAACATCTTTTCATCGTCGACTTTCAAAAAATATTAAAATGCTTTCCTTAAAGTTACAAATGACTGCGTCTCTCTGCTTATTTTCAATTTATTCACGTTTCGTTACGGAGAGCTGTGTTAACGTTGCCAACAAATTTCCAAAGTATTGCGAAACTTACCAATCTGAACGAGTATTTTTAATTCATTTTCTTTCGCTCAACAACTTTCTTTTATACCCATTCGTAACAACATAGGCACGGTGTAGTTACAAGTTTATTTCGAAAATTTCTTTGAGGTGCTTATTTATTATATTTTTGCGGTTCCGTTCATCGTTTTCGGAACTTCAATATGTCTCAAGTCGAGTTCTGTCTGTCGGAACCTTTACAAAGTTGTGTTCCTTTACTTAGATATTATTAGATATGAGTTAGCTAGTGCCTAGGCGTATTAGTCACATATTACTGTCATAGACTTCAGGAAATATTTTCTTCTATTTTTAATATCGAACAGTTATTTTTCTTTTGCTAAAGAGGTAACTATGGCAAACTAAAGCCTAACGAAAGTAATCCTAAATGTTACATTATTTGATACTGCCAAAATATCCCTTAAAACATAAAAAATGGAAACAGCTATGGTTTTCGTACCGAGCCATGCAGGATGCGATGTTTTTTTTCATGCATCCGCAGTTTTTGCGATGTTAAGAGGAATTATTTGAGCAGGCCGTTGATAGTGTGGAGCCATTTAACAGTCAGGGACAGAATCCCTACTTTAGGTAATGTAGATCACGTAAAAAAATATACCGTGCCTACTAAATAAAAATGCTGCCAAATATGGGTCAAAGTCTTTGTTTAAATAAAATGAAATAAAAACTGTTTATCGCAATCACACTAATATAAAATGAACATACTTACATGTTATCATAATTAGTTTACTATTGAACTAAAGTTTTAATCATGAAATATCCTAATAGATCACTATAATGGACATGATGAAAGATAATTGGCATAATTATCACGCTTCCCAAACATAGTATTCCAATTACTAGACATAGTTACAAAAGCATAAAAATAAATAATTGTCTGAGTTTCGCCAGTCAGAATACGTGTGGATGAAAACTAACATGTGATTGTTCATGTAGAAGTAAATAGTTAGATTAGGCCTTCTGCGCATTCTCATTTCATAGTGTACCGCTGTTTGGCGATGTTGTAGAGCGGGTTCGAGTCGCCGCGGGCAGACTCACGCCCGCCAGTACAATCTCAGGCAACGTATACATTTTGTTTGTTATTGTTTAGAATTACCTACCCAAACAAACCGCCTCATAAATTCCAAACTTTCCGCCCTTAACTTTTATACTGACCTATTTGTATAAAGTGTTGAAAATTATTACTTAGTCATAACATAACTGGAACGTCGGGAGTTTGTGAACTTTTTCATGTAAAAAATGTGGTGTTAATCTTGTTCGTAGAAAGGATTTGAATATTATTATATTTTTTATTAATGAAGGCGTGATTTTAGTAAACCTTTTAGGAAGGGTTATGTTTTTTTCCAATAAGTAGTCGGAAAGCTTAATAATTAATAAAAAAACAATATGAGATAGAATAAAATAGTCTAATCGAGTAATCAAACAGTCTAGCTTCCACAGGCATCTTCATTAGTTAAGGCCACTTAATTGCAGACCATAATTAGTTCTTAAGTAATTGATTCAATCTATTAGAAACGTTTTCAATGATTACTTATATCTATGACTGCAGTAGTCATGAAAAATTAAGACCCTTATTAAGTTATAACTCTAAGAGCTGTTGTCATCACCGACCTTGGTGTCCTTTGGCTATTTATTTAATATAGGTACATAGTTGATTAATAAAGTTTGATACCTTTTTAAAAATCTTTGCTGAGTTTTAATTTCGTTCGATTTCGGGGTTGGGCAGCCTTAGGTAGGTGTTTCGTGAATTTTTTTTAAAAACTGGTCCAAGCTAGCTGGTCTATGTATAATACCGGGCACTTCAAAAATTTGGGGTAAAAAGTTTGCCCCATAATAATAGTGCGTTTCACGTAAGATGTCCCGTCGACGCTATGTTAGCTGCCCTATCTGTCACTCCTGTTTAGGTCTTAACGTTTTATGTTTTCTGTAGATTTACGTGTTAAAGTAAAGCTTAGGACACTAAAGAGTGGTGAACGAGAATTGGTACTGAAAAAAAACTTATTGAAATTCAGTGCAGCCAACATAGCGTCGAAGAGACTTCTTAGGTGAAATGCTCTCTAGTGCTTTTACTGTATCTAGGATGCATCTGCAATTCTGCATAGGTACATAAATCCTGCATCCTCACTAAAACCGAAACAACATTTTTTTTAGGCCCTATTGTTCCGTGCGGGAATTGAACTTGCGGCCAGTGCATAGAAACCTATGGCCCAGCCACTGCACCTACCTAGCGATAGGTTTGTAAGTTATGCTAATCAAACTTCTACATTTGGCACAGATGAGCAGCGTCGTATCTATGGGTCGGAAGGTGGCGAGGAGCTTCCACGATACGCCAGCAGTCCGCAGCGCCAGTCATCTCCTTTCCCTCACGAGAGTACGAACCGAAGATTTTATAGAAGAAACAGGAACTCAAAAGGTGCGTTCTCATGCTAAAGAAGGCATGAAAAATATTTTAATTTATTTCATTGTAGGCAAAATTTTATTTGATTTTAAATCCAAATAAATAGAACTAGTAAATATTTTCAAAAGATTGTTCCAGAATTCCTACCTATTAATTTGTATAAACCAGCTTATATAAGGTGACTAGCTGTTTCCCGCGGTTTCACCCCCGTTGCTCAACTCCTAAAGCAGTTATTACACTTTCCTCAATCAGTCCTCCTACCGTGAGGAAGCATTTGGCAACTTGCTAAATGCTTCCTGAATTAGTTACTTACTTTACATTTAGGACGACTAAATTCAGGAAAGTTTAAGAACTGCTTAAGGATCGTAGCGTGATGTTAAATAGCCTATACTATTCCTCATGAATGTAGCTATCATATGCAATAGGCCGGCAGGCAGGCCATTTCAGACTAACCTGCATGGTTCTTACACAATTTATCTTATTTGTCTGGACTTTAAAAGAGACATCAACCTTCGAGTCTGTTCTGTTTCTTCTCAAAGGTCATAGTCAAGTCATATAGGAAACACCGAACTCATCTAGCTTAAAAAATGTTTTGACGTGTAAAAGTGTTATTTTTAACCTATTTACAAAATAAATATAATTTATCATTTAATAATATTTTTTTGAATCTTAGTGTTAGTTCTAGTGATTAGGGCGTTCAAACAGACAAACTCTTCAGCTTTATAATATTAGTAGATATAGATTATACCTTTATTATGGTCCAATATTATTAATTCCTCTCCGTCTGTAAGATCACAACTACTACTATCTTCTCCTGTCTAGGTGAGGAGATATTCAGCGCGGAGCCAGGCGGCACGCTGCAGCGTCGTCGACGTGCTGATGAGTTCCCGCACGACAACAACGCGCGCAACGCACGACTCTGCCTCAGCAATGGTATTATTTCGTTCGGTTCGGTACAAATTTGCGCTGGCGAGTTAATAAAAACGTGGTAAAAAAAGAACCCTTTTGATCACTTCCGTGTCCTTGTCCGTCTGTGTGTCTCTCAAGACTCTTTTTCTCAAGAACGCTTGGAAGTATCAAAGTGAAATTAATATCAAATGCTTAAATCTATGATCCCTTAGAGTTGTAAAAAAATCAAAATTCTAAATCAACGCAATAAAATATGGCTATTTATGTCGCATATTTTGACACTCGCCAATAAATCAAAACCTATTAGTTCATCTGTTGATCAACCTAATTCAGGTCGAAATCAATTGTGTCTATCAATTGTAACAGTCAAACGGTACTTCCCGTTGACCTAGAATCATGTAGTTTGACAAGAAACAGTCTTACAGCACAAGTAAAGGAAAACACCCGAAAATTGTTAATTTGTACTTATATCACTTCAATTATTTTTTGCGATCACATCCTTATATTTTATACGGAACCCTCAGAGTGCGAGTCCTACACGCACTTGTCCAGGTTTTTTTTAATTTTAATACCAGCACAGTTATTAATTTAGGGTAATGCAGATAATTATGTAATTATTTTTTTTTATTCAAAACCGTATAAATGCAAATTATTACTGAACTGTCAGATTTTAATTGGTACAACATAAATCATAGTTGCATAATGTTGATTACCTATGGTGTTATACCTATCTTCAAAGTTTCGATGGAAAATGTTCTAAAGCAAAGTAAATTGCCTGACTACCAACCTGACTGTAGTATTTGCTCGAGAACCCAAATAGATTATCCCAATTACAGTTGTTGTACTCTTAGCAATCGAAGAGTTCCTTCGCCTAACTTTCAAGTCCATTATCAGTACCTAATCCAAATGTTGAAGTGGAAATAGAGTACGGATTGTTTGAAAAAGGAAAATTTACAAGTATACCTACCTCATAGTGGTTACCAAGTGGTTTCAAAATCACTATATTTATAAATGTGTTGCAAAAATATATTGTCTTTAATGTATCGTACTCACAATAGTAAATATTTGTTAAGAAGTTCCAGAAATGACAGGAATGGTAGATGACAAAATAATATTTGAAACAGAAGCACAAATACAATCCGCTCTACTTAGTTGATATAAATGCACCGAATATCTCCACGATGGGAATGTAATGATAACTGCAAGCATTAACAATAATAATGCCGTTCCGAAATGTAAGGTATGGACGAGGTATTACACATATTCAGTGTCGGATTCCAGTTTAGTTATTGTACTTAGGCATTCTGTAGTGTACCTATTATGAGCGTAATTCGGAGGTGGGTGCATGCCTTTGATAAGGATGCCTGGCATAGTTGCCCCGACGCATGTGACTGGCACGTAGGTACGTGTAGACAATGAGCTAACCGAATTGTATTCGTGTTTCGCGAGAAGAACATCGTGACGTCATAATCCTATTAAATGTGAATCGAATCGAATGTGAGCTTGATTGATTTACTTATAGTCGGTTGTCATGTTTTTACCACTTTAAGGATTGATTTATTATTTATCATTGATTGATACACAAATGTAGTTCGATTCCTATAGAACACCAAATATTTATATATGTACTTACCTGAAAAATACTTTGACTTTACTCAAAGAGAGGTAGTCCTCTAGTTAAGGAATGACAACATTTAAATTAACTTGAGGTGTAACGTAGAACAGAAAACTGCAGCACAGTAACTTTCAATAATTGCTGATTGTGCTATAAAACAGCGAATTCTTACCACATTAATATGTGCAGCCCCTTCAGGCAACGGTGGTCAAGCGAGTGAGCGTGAGTGCGACTCCCCTCCGGAGCCTGCGCCCCCTGAAGTGCCTCCGCGAGGACCCAGCTTACACGTCACCCTGCGGCACCGCCCCTGCGAACAGCCGGCCGAGCCTGATCGACTGTACCTGTCTGAAGGTAGGTTTAGCTTCTAATTTAACAAGACAGGAACTTATATAGGTTTTAGGCAAAACCTGTAACTGCGGAAAACACAAGATTTGAATTATTTTCTTTGTCATTTTTTGCTGTTAAAAATGAAAGGGAAAAACGAAAAGTGTATACCGATATCGTTGTTGGGTGAACTGCTGATTAAGTAACTGTTATAAGTAACTGTAAGCACCTTGTCCATGATTGAGTAATAGGGAAATTCGCGAGACTATCTACATAGACTTCAATACATCTTAGTGCTATTGTGTTACCTAAGATAGAGTTATTTCGTTGCTTCGTAGGTATCAGATAGACTATTAAGAAATGGGACCCATTTACGTAAAATATTTTTTTTATTATAAAAGCGCTTAACAGAAAGTAAATCTTAATATATTTTTCTGGAAGAAAATAAAGTGAAATAGGTAACTAGAATCCTTATAAGATATTTTCAATCCACTTAATCAATGTATTTTAAATTACATACCTACACTGATCTACACATAAGTTAAACATTGCATTGAAAATACATTTTCACATGTGCTTTAGAGAAAAATTTAACGTAATATAATTTCAGAAAAAAATGTAACTCCATTAAATAGTAAAATTGAAATCACATTTATTTTGAACAGGTGACGAGTACAACACGTCGGATGCTATAATAAAACAAAAACAATTTTAATAAACGTAGATATTTCATAAACGTAAAGTACGTTCAATGAGGACCATCACTGACAACTGCATGGTTTCGCTTGTAACCATAACTAACAAATGTAAACTATAAGGAATATAATGGTGTTACATGTAGGATGTTTTTAGATAGGTTATATATGTATGTATGTATAGACAAACTGCTTCACAAAAGTTATTGTGGATGGTTTTCTAATTCTTGTATGTACAATGTACATGATTGTTTCCCACAACTTGTATTGTGGTATACGATGACGTTCGGCTGTAACGACTGCATGGGTCTCGAAGCGTTCTGAAGCCCAGAAGTTCATGTTATTTAACAATTTTATCGCATCACTGAGAATATTCAATTATACTATCGGTACTTGACGAGCCATAGTCGTGGTAGTGCCTCTAATACTTTCAATAATTCAATTACATTTTTATTTTAAGTATGAATATAAAGATAAGTATCAAAAGGTGACAAAAGGGCAGATGGTCATTACAATAATATGAAGCAACGTCGACATTTAATACAATTTCAATATCTGTATCTAAAGCATCACTTAACATATTACATAGTATTGTCAATTTGTTATTTAAAATATTTGTTATGTTATATTGAAGGCCTATTTAACTTTAATAACTTTGCAGGTCTTCAAGTGAGCATAGTTCCAAGAAGTACGATATTACTTTTTTGATTAATAAACAACTTTATGTTATCTTACTTTTAATATTGCGTGCATAAATATAGGCAATAATATTCTTTATAATGTAGTAGTTAGGGAAAATCATTGGGGTAGACTTATATTTTTCTATTATTCTTAAAAATCACCGAAAAGGCCATGCATTTTAATTTCCAATGACTTTTAAATCATGCAAACTAAACTACTTACTCACCGACGTAGTTTGATCCCCAACCATAGATATGCACTACGTAGGAAAACAAACTTGCTGTACAAACTTTCCTTTAATCTAAGTTTGAAGATAAGGGTTCTATAAAATGTGGTAAAATTTAGTAGTGGAACGATTTTGTGCTTGTATGGAGTTTCTTGATATTTCAAAATAGGTGTTTTGAAATATCAGACGCTATTTTTAAAATGTTATCGATTCGATTTACCTTCTTGCAAAGGTAATTTCAGGATGATTTAAACAAAAAGCTTATGAAATAAAAAAGTTTAATTCACCTAAAAACGTAAGGGCCTAATAAAACAAAAATAGTAGATTGTTATACAAGGGTGGAAAGAAATCAATTCCCATACGAGGTATTTAGACGCACGAGCGAAGCGAGGGCGGCTATAGTCCGAGTGGGAATTGATGACTTTCACCCGTGTTAAACACTCTACTTTTCATTTCAAATATAAGGAAAGTAAAAAATAGTAGTTTTTCTAAAATATTTATTGATAGTAATAACATGAGTAGTACCTATTTAAAATGAATTGAGAAGTTAGAACAATTTGTGAAATTCAAAGTTAAATTTTTGTTTGGAATATTTACACTGATCCCGCCAAATTATACATAAATTGTCTTTTTTAATTTAAATTTCAAATATGGAACATACCGCCCGCGTCACCGCCGCGGGCCATCCCACTTTAATAGGTATTTTTTTTAATTCACATTGGCCGTATACACTCACAAGACCGCAGCATTTTTTTTTTAATCGATATTTTTCTTAATTATGTAAAAAAAAAATATAGCCGACTAAATAACCAATTTTAGTTCTATTTTTAAAATTCATTCCCGCCCTAGGGAGGGAAGCAATTACTATGAGTCTTTCCCGCCCAAGGGAGGGAAGCATCGTTTTCGACCCGCTGCTCTGATCAAACAAACACTACTTTCCGAGTATGAGAAATGAAAAAGCATTTTATTTTAAGACGCCGTTTTACCACTATCAAAGAACATAATAATACACTAGAACATTCATAGCACATACATTGCTGCTGAGTCTGCCGAGTTAGCTAATTAAGTTTGCGCCGTAAATGTAGAAGCGCGTTAAGTAGGCCTTGTTCTTGTGTTGGTACTTTGGCTGAAGTTTAATCGAATCGCATCGCCCGCACTAGACCGCGCCGGTGCCACCAAGTTGCCTCTCTGACAAATTAGCCACTTGGTCTATGCCCCCGGCGTGTATACGTAAACAACTTGGACTTTAATTTCTTTTACTTCTCTCTTCGACGTTCTGCAGGGTTCTGCAAGAAAATTATAATAGGTCTTTTTTACCTATGAAATTGCCGTTTTGTATGAAAAAATTTAAACGAATTTTTTTCATGTATTTTCTATTTGTATTAATCGAAGTAATCACCCATGCAATCAATGCATCTTTGCCAACGCAGTGGCAGTTTATTGATGCCCTTCTTAAAGAAATCAGCTGGACGGGAGGCAACAAATTCTTCAAAGGGATTTTGTACTGCCTCTCGGGTATTGAATTTTTTTCCCGCCAAGAAGTTATTCAAATTCTGGAAAAAGTTAGTAGTCTGTAGGCGCAAGGTCTGGTGAGTAGGGCGGATGACGGAGAGCTTCCAACCCCAGTTCTTGCAACTTGGAGACCGTCTGGTGTGCAGTATGAGGTCGCGCGTTGTCGTGCAGGAGCAGTGGAGACGAGCGATTGACCAATGCTGGTTGGAGATGTGCCAGCTTCTTCATCATTGTGTTCAGTTCTTCACAGTACACATCTGCAGTAATGCTCACCCCGTTTGGTAAGAAGCTGTGATGAATCACACCGGCGCTAGACCACCAAACAGTGACCATCACTTTTCTAGGGGTAAGTTTTCGTTTAGGGCATTGTTTAGGTGCTGAACCCGATCCAACCAACTTGCTGAGCGCTTGCGGTTATCAAACAGAATCCATTTCTCATCGCAGGTAACAATGCGGTTCAAAATTCCTTCATTTGTGTGTCTGTTGAGCAGTGCAAGGCACGTCTCGACGCGTACTTCGCGCTGGCGATCATTGAGTTCGTGGGGCACCCATTTGTCAAGCTTTTTTACCTTGCCAATTTGACGCAAATGGACCAATATTGTTTTGACGCTAACGTCGAAAGCTGCTGCTAATTCAGCCGTAGATTGTGTATCATCAGCTTCCACAATCACCTTTAATTCGTCATTGTCAACCAAAGTGTTCGGATGACCGCGAGGTTCATTTTTCAGGTCGAAAATTCCAGAACGGTAGCGAGCAAACCAATAACAGGTGGTGCGTTGGTTTGTAGTGTTAGCTCCGTAAACGTCGTTGATGTTGCGTGCCGCTTGTGGCGCGTTGCTGCTACGACGGTACTCGTATTCCATAATTACTCGAATTTTTAACGTATCCATGATGACGAAAAAGATTGAAATGCGATGAAAATGTAACACTAATCAATAAACAAATGACTACTTTTGGAAAAAAAAAACCATGTTTTTAAAATAAAATTAATTTGAAATTGGAATTCTTAGCCAAACAAAAATTATTTTGATTTGAAATGGCCAGTACTGCAGAACGGCAATTTCATAGGTAAAGACCTAATATTTGCTTTTCAACCGACTTCGAAAAGGAAAAGGTTCTCAATTCATTTGTTTTTTTTGTATCTTGTTACGCGATATCTCCGATTTCAAATACATTTTATTAACTTTGGTTTAGTAGTTTTTACCCAGCTTCAGTAAACGGTATTTAGTTGAGGGGCTCGTGGCTAAATGACGGCCGCGCTGATCGATCGATCTGCGAGGTTAAGCTGCGCTTGCCGCGGTCAGTCCTTGGATGGGTGACCGTTCTTTACACATCGAGACCCCTCCGTGCTTCGGAGAGCACGTTAAGTAGTCGGTCCCGGTTGTCATAGGAATATCTTTGACAATCGTTACGGGTAGCCAGAAGCCCTAAAGTCTGACAGCTGGTCTAACATTCGAATATCGGTATTACTCATTAATTGGGTTGTGGAGGTCAGGTGGCAGTCGCTCCACGTAAAATATCGATATTCAGCCAAAACTAGTAGACTGGAAGCCGATCCCAATAAAATTTGGGAAAAGGCTAGGCAGATGATGATGAATAAACGGTATTTAGTTCACTTCACTGTGTTGCCGATGTCATTATTTACAGCAAAAAGTGGTATGTAAGTTCGGTTTGTGGTAATGAATTCACGATATTGATGTGATCGCGTGTGTTTACACAACTCAAAATAGAAAAATAAAAAAAAGGACTAAAAATAAGTTAAAATTGCCTTCAAAAAGAACACGATAATATCACGTGAAACAGTTTCGGAAGTCGATGACGAATCAAACCACATGAAAAATCAAAGGCATCGACTTCCGAAACTCAACATTTGTATTCTAATCTTTTGAAAGGCGGTTTTAACGTTTTTTTAAGTACCTACCTAATTGTTTTTGATTCTATTTCGAGAAAAATATGTGTTAAGGGTTTGTTATTTTATGAGTAATATGCATTATTCAAGTTTAAAGTCAATGTATTTATTTCAAGTTCAAAATGTATTTCGTATAAAATACTTACAGTACACTTTTAACTTAAATTACAAGCCACTTTGACGGAAAGTGGTTCAAAAATTTTAGGAAAAGACTAATTGTTTACCCAAACAAACTCTTTAGATAGTATATACAGAACCCCGGCGCGGTAAACTTCCTCTTCTCATCTTTCCCCTTGTTTATACTTTTCGTTTTCATTAGCTTCGAAGCTCTTGCAATATTGTAATGAATTATATTATATACTGAGGCCATCTTTTCATAGGCCCTTAAAGTTTTATAGAGCCAGGTATAACGTAAGAAACCATAGGTCAAATACTTAGTCTTAGTACCGTGACGGAAGAAGAAAGAAAGAAAGCTGGTAAATTTGATTTGGGTGAGAGCCGGTAGCAGGATGAGTCGCTTTGATGTGGCGGGGCTCCGTCGCCCGCGCCTAACCCGCCTCGCTGAAATGGCGCGCACTTACACAGAAACTCTTACCATAATTTAATTTTTATGATAGCGCATTGTAAGCGTCCCAGGGACTTTCATTTGGATTTCGTACTCTCACTTAAGTCAGGTCACCGACGCCAATGAAATACCCCTTAAATTATGACTCTCCTAATTCTGATAATGATACCTTCTGGAAGAGACATATTTACAACCGTTAAACCAACGCCGAAGTCGTTCAAGTAGGTAGACACCGAAATGAATTAGGCAAATCTTGATTCAAACAAGAAAATAGCTTCAAAAGGTCTCGAAAGTTTAATGGAATCGAACAGGCTCCGGCCGAAGTAGTCGGAAGTTTGCGCGGGTGACAAATTGGGCACTTGACCCGCGCGCCGGCCGAGCCTCCCGCTGCTTGTTTCTCGAGGACCGTAATAAGTTTAACTTAAAGTAAACTATATTCCATTCCCTCTAATTTGCCGTCGTGGTACGCTCCTGCGATACTTTTTACAGTCTCAAATTAACATTTCTATTTATTCCGCTAAAAGTAATTCCAGGTGCTCTGTAATTCAACGTTGCAGCTCTGATTTCACCTGACGTTCTTATTACTTATAGTGTTAAGATTGCTAATTCGTTTTATATTAATTTTGTATGGCGTAGGACGGAGAGGTAGTAAAGGGTTATTTGTGGATGCAATATTATTTCGTAAGAGGAGTCGGCATCTCGAGTCCGGAATCTTGCTTGAAAATTGAAATCTTCTCGGAGATTCGCTGTAATTTAATTTTTACGATGCCGTATTGTTAGAGCTTCCCAGAAGCGGTGTTTGCTGTTAAAACTGAAAACTCGTCTTTGACTATTATTATAATTCTCTCGCTTGAAATAAACAACGACTTTCCAACCTGTACGGAGTACCTATAACGTATAACTGTGTAATGTTTATTCTGTTAATGCGATACGCTGTTACTGAAGCTAATTGGACTCAATATGTTATTATTAGGCAATGTCATGACATTGCATAATCATCGATTAAATATACTAAGATTCCATGGAATCTTTGTATATTTAATCGATGATTATTATTTATGAATTTCGATACTGTGTTTTGTGTGGGTCTCTATACCACTTAATTGGCTCATTGTGTTTACTAATATAGCAATGTTATCCTTTAGTAACACTGTAGGCGACTTTCCATAATTTGTTATTTATTATTATAATAAATGTAAGTATTCTATTTCAAAATGTTTACTTTGGTATTTATGTAGGTAGTTTGTTAGGTCTTCTCTTTGTCTAGGTTTGTGACTTCATATATATAATACTTAAAATACTTTATTTATCATCTACAATGAATTAAAGTGTAAGTTAAAATCATAATATTGTATTTCGTATCATTCCTTCGATTATATTTTTAAATAGGTACTTGATGGAAAATTGACGGTCACTTCTTTATGTAATATACTTCAAGCTATTATCTGCTGTCCCTATATGTATAACGAGGTTCTGTTAAATGCAGATATAATGTATTGTGTAAGTTCTTTGTACTCTCATTATATTCCGACGGCCGCTTTATACACGTCGCTGTGTTTATTCCTTCATCTTAATGGTGAAATAAAAATGTTATTACTTCGTGTAACATCGCGGTAAAATTGATAGAACTCTAAAATGTTTATTGTTAACATTCTTCTGGCTTATTTGACGAACTTTTCAGGACGTTATTAAAACACTTTGAAATGCATCTACGAGAAAATCATAACTGTTTTTTAGTAATGATGTTGATGTTCGTTTTAGAAAGAAATTACATTGGAATTAAACAATCTCAAAATATTTTTCATTTAAACGTATACAAACTTGATTTATTTACATTTAGTTACTTACCTATTACTATTACCTATACTAAAGTTTCATAAAACACAGGACTACGATTTAATTAAGTATCGCTATTCAAGTTAAGAAAATCAAAAGGTTTTTTTGACGTTATATATACGATGTATTTATATAAACAGCGTAGGTAAATAAAAATCTACAGCTGTAAGCATATTCATAAACTTTTAACCGCTCATAAAAATGTCGTCATTCGAGATCAAATCCGACATTGTCGTGTCGTGAGTGCGAGTGGAATGTTCTCGATTCCCTGCTCGCGAGAGTTTTAAACATCCCAGTCCGGAAGGCACTTGAGTGCTCATAAAACACTCATACCAGTATCCGTATAGATTCGTGTCTACTTGTGTTATTTGCCTCACTCGGGGTGACTTGATACCAGATTTATTGGATCGTCAATAATATTTGCACGGTTAACCTTAGCGCGATAAAAAGTCATGATTTTTTTGTTTTGGTTATTTTAAACTAATTAAAGAATCTATTGTTTTGATTAGTCAGTTGTATATCTACTGTTTTAATTAAACTATCCGTGGCTTACCTAACTTTTACTTTAAGAGACTTAATGTATTTTTTTGTCTATATAACATTATATAATTTGAAATCTATAACATTTGTTTACCAAAATATCACAGGTATATTCAAAATACTTCGTAAAGTTTTTCGTCAATTTTTTTACGTTTGTTTATTATGAAGAAACTCTAGGCTCATTAAGCTGTCAAACAAAACTTTCGTGGAGCAACATTATCCTTCCCATATCCTTATTCCTTTAAAACAGTTACTGAGAGAGATGGATTGGCCTTTTCTTAGCGAAGACGGATAAGGAAAAACAGCTCGTCGCGGCATTCACGTCATAAAAACGAAACTCATGATGTTTCCACAAGATCTACAATAATAGATTACATCAAGTAGTCCACAGTTATAAATTGTTGAGAGACATTATTCAAGTAACAAGCGAGTGTGTGATACGTCACACTAAGTTGGAACACTTTAAAGTTTTTCCGCGTAGCTCGGTGCAGATCCGTCCGCGGGAGAAAGCGGGATAAATGATTGATGGCGGACCTCCAAGTATAAACTCGATTATCCGTTGAGACGCGAACAACTTACAAGTTTTGTGTAACGATGGATCAGGATTATTTGAAACTTTCCCCCACGGGAAAAATCGACTCATGACAATCATATTTGAGTTGAATATCAATGACAATGGCGTTTTGCTAAATTGTACCTATGTTAGATAAACGTTATAAATAGTATAAAATAGAGTCACATTTCGTGTCTGTTTTGTCCACTTAGTTTTTTTTAAATACACAATGGATTTTAATGCAGTTTTCCCACCATTTAGAAAATTAAATTAGGAAGGTTCGTCACCACATCAGTAGATTGCACCCGTGCAAAGCAGGGGCGGGACGCTGGTATGTTATAAATAATATCAATAATTTGAATGGCATTAAGTTTGAAGTTTAACCTTTATTAGATAATTCTATCTACATTGCTGTCAAATAAAGAGCTGTGCTCATTAAAACTATATTGTATTTGGCTTTTAAGTACTATTGAATATAACCGTCGGTACTAATCAGAGCACATTGAGGGATTAAATAATGCAAAAGTTTCTTAGAATTGAAAATCTGTCACTTTTCAAAATTAGTAACAGAATGCGCACTAATGACGAGGTGGGGTGAAAACGTAAAACCGAGTAGGTTTTGCTCCAACTTTGCTGAATTATTAAATTTTCCAATTTTCGGCGCGGGCTTGTACCTAAAACATTTATAACTAGTAACTGTATATTGGAATTTTATTGGCAGTATATTTCAGGATTATATAGACGCTACACCGCTGCTTTTAAAACTTACGTAAATATTTAGTAAGGTCATAGGTACCTATGAAGTTTTAATTACAATACGGTAGTGTCCTACTATTAAAAAAGTACAAATAAATTATTTTATTTCAAAGAAGGAATAGGCACAACAAAAAAGTAAAAGCAAAAATTATAATTTATCACAAAATGGAAAACATAGACGCTTTTAAAGTTTTTGGAGGGAGTATCGCTCCGTCTCTGTCGCGCGAAGCGGACGTAGGTGGTGTTACGTCACTAGTAGGTAGTGCCGTCCGTGTCTAGCAAATCATTTTAAAACGCTTATAACTTTGCCAATTTTGTAGATGTTTCATCGGTTTTAATTGTCTTTTTTCAAATAGTTTACAGATTCACAATAAAAAAAAAGTAGTTAACATTTGTAATAAATAATTATGTGACAAATAGTTTTATAATAAGTTGTTTTTGTGTTATTAAGTCTGCGTTTAGCGTTTCAGAGAAATTTTCGGTAGTGCCTAATGATGTAGTCATGTTCATGTTCAATTTCTTCTTAAGTTTATTTCCAGATATCACGGTGTTTATTAAAGGGATACGCTCAAATGTTAACAAATAGTCCTGTCCAAATATTTAATAACAGTAATTCCATACTTATAAGGGTTTAAAATGACCGGAGCCGTGGCGGTGCTCATCCACACTTCAATATTAGTTTGTTCTAGAGGGACGGGCCGCGGGCGGCGCACGACGAAGCAAAATTGTTTCGCCGTTTATTATTCCGAGTTTTAATCAAGAAAGAAACTCGTGTCGGTAGACGGAGTCGTCTGGGAAATATCCGAGATGTCGCCACTGTGATCCACCCCGTCCACATTAATCGTGTGTAAAATATCCAGCAAAAAGCTCATTACGAGCTAACTCGTTTCTCTTTCTGCACTGGACTATGTTTACGACCAACTTTGTGGTAGTTACACTAACTGCAGACAGTTGCGACAATATAATAGCTAGCGTTGTAACAAACACCCTTAACATAGGGTTTATTATGAAAATTTCTTTGTTGAAATTAATGTAAGAAAGTTTTGTGGTTAGTGCTCTTACTTTTGTGCTAGGGTTCGAATTTATGTTATCGCTTTTGTTTATTGGTAACAGAAGATCAGTTTCAGTTCGGAATATGTACGGCCATGTCTTCGAAGATGTAACATGTGGGTAAAAATAACAAGCAATACCAAAAATAAATTGCATATTTTGATAGAGCGTGCGGCGCGTCACTCAGGTGGAAACTAGAAATGTTCGCATACGTAGGGTAGGAGATGGTGTCTCGACGCACGCCCGCGCGCCCTACTGTCGCTCACAAATGCGATTTATTCGGGCTACTTTGCAGACTCCATTTTGTTATGTTTTCGTATTCGCTAAACTAATTCGGCGTGAAGTGCAAAGGGGATTGCTCCTATATTGCTGATGTCAAATATTCACACACTTCATTTTTTGGATAGAAACAATAGGTTTATGTATTAAGGCGAATACTGTTCTATTTCTTGTAATGACAAAAATCAATAGCTTCCTATCTATTCCGGTCATGTCGCACAACAAAGTATCAGCCGGTTGCGCTACTCTCATTTACACTTAATCCTATTTGATATATTGGGCCATTACGAGCGCTGTCCCAGCTCGCTACTTGCTCAGATTGTAAGAAAATACCGAGTAACGACACCAGTATACCTTTATAGTCGGACAGTCGTGCTGATATCGACTGCCTGCGGCAGTACCAACCAAACGACCTTAACAAAAACGGTAATACTCATTCTTAGCGCCAATGATCAGGAACAATGCCTGTTCATGTATGTGTAATATAAAGAATTTACACATAAATTGGAGATACGAAAGTAATATTGATTGATAACCCAATTTATGGTGTTCCCGAACTGGAATGTATCTCGTTCCCGTAGAGTGCCGCATCTGAATGACAGTTTATCATACATTCTACTGGGTGCCGTTTCGCGGAACTTGAACAAATTGGATCGCACTTATCGGAAATATAATACGTATCACAGTTAAGTGCAAGGTACTGGCAGCAAAATGCGCACTGCACGTCTTTGATATAAACGCTTCACTTACTTGCAACATGATATAAATTGTGTTTCTATTTTTAACTGGACACTTTTTCCGATTCCATGTCTAGCTCTTGTGATTCTCGGTGGTGTTACTATTTATGAGAAAGATGGATGACCATTAGGGTTGCCAACTTTTGAGGAAAAAATCGGGGTGTTTGCTGAGAGAGGTCGTCATCGTCGCCCTAAACATTCTGCATGACCTGTTTTTATAGTCGAAAAGTTTCACAGACGATTTATGTTGATATTTAAAAGTCCTTAGCATGAATATTCTAAAATACTGATAAAGTGTGAGTTGGGCTAGCAGTAAGATAGTTACTTATAATATACCTAAATATACTCATCGGTGGTCTATACCTAGTAGGCGAATTTCACTGTAGCTTCTTCGTCGCAGAATTTCAGAAAGTATCTAATAACAGAAAATAAAAATCCTATTCAATAAAAAGAAATGACGAATCTCATTGCGGCGGCACGGATAAAATTTTCAAAAAATAAAACTCAATAGGTGCGCGTTATCAAGTTCCGGTATCAATCTATTTTGTTTGCACGCTTCCGTTATAAAGGAGGGAGAGACTTTAAAGAGAGACTTTAAAAGTCGGTTTTAAATGTAATACATTATCACAGTGGCGCTGCCTTAGAGCTTTCTTGAGTATCGTGGAGGGAGTCGCGGATAATGATTGATGTGCCGCCGCGTCACACGCTATCACGTCACACTTTCACTTTGGTACACCGAAAATATTTTACAGATTCCGTGCCAAATGTCGGGTGAAATGAAAACCGAGTCAGTGAAGTGCACTAATTGTTGTTTATGTATTTTTCTTAATGCATTGTCTTACTTATACATATACCTACGAGAGTGCACTGACATTAATTTATAATTCTGGAGTAAAATACATTTTCTGGAGTAATGACAACAAAATGTTCTCGTAAATAATAGCCTTGTATGTTTGTTATATTAGTCTATATTTTATAGTTTGCTGAAAATGTAATAAAAATCTAAAAGACTTCAACTTTCATATGTATCGTCTAGACATTTCAACTACACGTCTCAAATCAATAAACTACACAACACACCTTTGGACTTTTTATTATACTTTCTTTAATAACGTTGCTTACTAGCGCGTCCCTATATTGGGTGCGTCGGTCTGTCTGTTGCTGTAAACTCATAACATCATAAATACGATTCGAAGAGAAACTTTCCCGACAGGAATCCGTGTCTGTTTGTACATCATTTCCTTATTTCAAAATATTCAAATGCAGGGTGGATCTCTGTGCGAGTAGATATATCACACTGTTAGATTTAGCTTTGAGGAAAACTTTAAAGAGCCGCAAAGGTTCATTTGAATGGAACTTGGTGTATAATTTGCATACTTATTTACATTATCTCTGCAGCACACAAGTGGGGCCCTTTCATTATCAAATTCGCAACACAGGGGCGGGCGGTGCGCGCCGCCTGAATACAAACTTCAACTTAAAAGTGATTATCACCAAATTCCATGCAAAAAATATCACCCGATTAGCGACGCAATAAAACTCTACTATAGAAATATATAGAGTAGTCTAAAATAACAAAAAAAAAAAATGTTTTCGCAATACATTTTTATCGCAGAGAACTGAACTACAAAATAATAAAGCCGCTTACATAAAACATAAATCAAGCAAAAAGTTATCCTTTCACTAAATACTTTTAAAAAATAATAGAAAAGACTTTGCTAAAGAGATCTTTTATTTTGAGGATATCAAATAGCAATTTGCCATAACGAATCAAAAGGTCTACGAACTTTCGTAGCCGAGCTACGGGTTGTCTGCTACGGTGTATTATAAAGTCAGAATAGTAAGAGCTCGAAGGTTAACGAAGCTTTTTTCTCAAATTGAGATGCAATTTCATCCATTTTTTGTGAGTTTTAGTTGAGGGTCGTCGACGTGAAGATAATTAAATTCAACCCTTTACTGTGCAAAGCAAACGAAAGTCTCGTAAATTAGAAAACTAAACTGCGGATCTCACCCCGGGATTCAATTAGCTGCTAATCATATCTGGAGGGTGTGAGCAGATCGATCGGGGGCTACCCTTCCGTATACATCAGCTTGTACATGACGTGACTCTTAATAAGAGATTTTTTGTAACTGCGTAGTAAGTGGATATTATTTATACTTATACGTGCATGGTCTATATTTTGATAATCATAAGAATTTAGCACGTTTACTTATCGAACACGTTCAAATCTTGCTAAGAAAAATTCAGTCTAGATATCAGCGGTTGAACAGAGCGGCACCTGCACTGTATCGACTATCAAATAAATGTACCCAAGTATAGGGTTCATAAAAGTATCTTTGTTGCTGCGAGCACATCCGGAAACGACACCAATAGCGAATGCACTTCAACGGGCTCACATTTCCGATCCCTTTTCAACCGCCTCTCGAGCGCAGGGCTTCTTTCATAGCTATCTGTCGCTTTTCTGAAAAATTTTACCAACTCGTTCAACTGTAAACTTGCATCGTACTCGTGTCACGCTGTATTGCAAACTTAATATCACGGCAGTAATGCGCGATTTTGAAAGTACTGCACTTTCATGTTGTTCTTATCTTTCAGTTTTAAAATGATTCTGAATAAAACCGGTTATAATTAACGCAGTTTAATTACTTGAGCACTTGTACTGTAAACACGTCCAACGGTGACGAAGTACAGGAGGCAAACTATTTAGCCGCCGCAAATAGTTGGAAAGGAACGTATTGTTATCGCACGTCGTCGCCCAAGAATGTGAACGACAGAAAGTTCTGCGACGATTATACCACGCAAACTATCACGGAACACCAAACTATTGACCTGAACTCCAACATAGACAGCTTTTAATATCATGAAATTGCCTCGACATCATTTAGTCGCTGCAAATATTACTTTAATCCCACAGCAATAAAGTTTAAGCGTCTGAGCTTGCGGGGAATGCAATAAAACCTTTAGAAATTAAAGGCGTGCTTGCGAAATCTCTGTCGTTTCTTTCTAACCAAGGTCAGGCGGCGTATGAGTTGAGTGTTGTCTCTATTGCGTGAACGTCGCGTTTATATTGCGAAGGCGGCTGCAAGACGACGGCGATGAAAATTCTTGGTACCTCAGTGTTATCTTATGAGGCAGGTTTACGTTTAATATTATGTTATCATGTCAGAAATAAAATGATAGCTGAGGGTGGATTTAATATAGTTTATGAACTACGAATTCAAATAGAATGTTCTCTCATGCAAGGATATATTGACGTCTTCACACTGTTAATATTCTACAAGAATATTAGGATGGGACTAGCGAGAAGTAATATAAAATTATTACTTTATGTTAAGTTGTTTTTTCCTGAATAAGTAAATGATTTATTAAAACACTTAAGTGAACACACCTTTTGTTCGTGTTGTGTTATGTTATAAACTAAATATCGGATACCATTCCCATCACTATAAGCAATAAATTCGATTACTGAAAAAGCTAAAACCTTTTCTATTTTGAGTAATCGCAACTACGTGTCATCAATCAAGTAGGCTTGCTATTTTATAATAGAACTTTTCTAAGTCACGTCTATCCGCAATATATTTTACCAGACTGACAAAACCTAGCTTCAAAGTCCTTAACAGTCCGTTTTTTTACTGCGGCTATCCCCCTGAATGTCCTCACCCGTAGGGTGGGGTTGTCGTCCCTGTAAAAGCAGGTTTATGACTGACACGTGCCGAGCCGAAAGATGTCGACCGAGCCTACCATATTGATTACACTAAAAACTCACAAAACTTAGATATTCGGCCTGTACTTTATGTAGTACGAATATGTTCTATCCGTTAAAAATATTTATCAAATGGAACCGCTGGGGAGTGTTACATTAAATTCAATATAATTGTTTTCATTTAGTGTTATATAAAAGATCATCTAAAGATGTTTTCAGTTATTGGCTATCGTGTTTATTACATTGAAATATCTCGTATCTGTGACCTAATATTTGTTTCCCAATATCTTCTCTTTGTTTACTGATAAATTAAATATTATTAATGTAACTGTTATTTTAATAGCTTTTATTGACCAAATATTTTCATTCAAGAAAATGGCGCGTGTTTACATAGTACGGTCTAACAAAGTTTATATACTTAATACATATAATAACGTTGTACTTGTATCATAGCTGTATCTCATATTTTATATTGTCTTGTGCGGGCATTGCTTTTGTCTGGCTTCTTTTATTTATTGAAGACTACGATCTAATTGACACTTTTTCACATTTCATTAACTTCTACGCTGTCTGAGTACTCACTGTTACATTATTAGATCGCTATGTTATAAAGTAGTGAGTAAAAAATGTATTTACTTCATTAAAAAGGCTTATTGTATGGTAGTTTAGATATTGCATTTATCATAACTAACATCATAAATATGAAAGTAAGTTTGTTAATTTATTACCTTTTTACGCCTGAATCACTGAAGCGAATGATATTAATTTTATCTATATATATATATATATATTAATTTTGTCTAAACCTACTTTGTCAGGGGTACAGAAAAGGGCACAGAGTAGGTACCTTTCATTCAGAAAAAAATACTGTTCCCGAAATAACTTTCGACGGTCACAATTGCTTTAGGACGATAGATGGCGCTATGTGTTATCACGCGGACGAAGTCGCGGGCAAAGTGCTAGTATTTTAGGTAGTATTTTATGGTTTGGTGAAAGAGCTCGTCTACCTATTTCTGCCGCTAAGCAACATTGCCTTGTTTCGGTTTAAAGGGTATGGGTGCCGGTATAATTATAGGCACATGAGACATTTCAACTTTGAGTCTAGCTAGGGTAGACCACGCATCGGCGATACCTCTGGTATTGCAAATATCCATAGGCGGTGACCACTTACCACTTGCTTGTTTGCTACTCAATAGTAATTATAAATTAAGTTAAAAATGTAGCCGGTTAAAAAAAGATAGTAAGTATAATTGCCAGCATGAGTCTTCAGCACAAACGTCACCTGCATATTAGTTAATTTTTCGGTCGGCGGAATGAAGGGGGGGGTGGGGGGCGCTGAGGCTGCACGCAATTGGTTCGTCAGTCAGCGCTCGTCGTCTATTAGACTATTCTCCATTGTGTTATTTTATTTTATTTATTTTTATTCTAGCTCTATATATGTATTAAATAATGATATTAGGTCTTTACCTATGAAATTGCCGTTCTGCAGTACTGGCCATTTCAAATCAAAATAATTTTTGTTTGGCTAAGAATTCTAATTTCAAATTAATTTTATTTTAAAAACATGGTTTTTTTTTTCCAAAAGTAGTCATTTGTTTATTGATTAGTGTTACATTTTCATCGCATTTCAATCTTTTTCGTCATCATGGATACGTTAAAAATTCGAGTAATTATGGAATACGAGTACCGTCGTGGCAGCAACGCGCACAAGCGGCACGCAACATCAACGACGTTTACGGAGCTAACACTACAAACCAACGCACCACCTGTTATTGGTTTGCTCGCTTCCGTTCTGGAAATTTCGACCTGAAAAATGAACCTCGCGGTCGTCCGAAGACTTTGGTTGACAATGACGAATTAAAGGTGATTGTGGAAGCTGATGATACACAATCTACGGCTGAATTAGCAGCAGCTTTCGACGTTAGCGTCAAAACAATATTGGTCCATTTGCGTCAAATTGGCAAGGTAAAAAAGCTTGACAAATGGGTGCCCCACGAACTCAATGATCGCCAGCGCGAAGTACGCGTCGAGACGTGCCTTGCACTGCTCAACAGACACACAAATGAAGGAATTTTGAACCACATTGTTACCTGCGAAGAGAAATGGATTCTGTTTGATAACCGCAAGCGCTCAGCAAGTTGGTTGGATCCTGCTTCAGCACCTAAACAATGCCCTAAACGAAAACTTACCCCTAGAAAAGTGATGGTCACTGTTTGGTGGTCTAGCGCCGGTGTGATTCATCACAGCTTCTTACCAAACGGGGTGAGCATTACTGCAGATGTGTACTGTGAAGAACTGAACACAATGATGAAGAAGCTGGCACATCTCCAACCAGCATTGGTCAATCGCTCGTCTCCACTGCTCCTGCACGACAACGCGCGACCTGATACTGCACAGCAGACGGTCTCCAAGTTGCAAGAACTGGGGTTGGAAGCTCTCCGTCATCCGCCCTACTCACCAGACCTTGCGCCTACAGACTACTACTTTTTCTAGAATTTGGATAACTTCTTGGCGGGAAAAAAATTCAATACCCGAGAGGCAGTACAAAATGCCTTTGAAGCTTTTGTTGCCTCCCGTCCAGCTGATTTCCTTAAGAAGGGCATCAATAAACTGCCACTGCATTGGCAAAGATGCATTGATTGCATGGGTGATTACTTCGATTAATACAAATAAAAAATACATGAAAAAAATTAGTTTAAATTTTTTCATACAAAACAGCAATTTCATAGGTAACCTATTATTAGCAATCTTCCTCATATTATGATGTGACAAGTGCTAAATAACACTAGTCGAAAATAAATTTAAAACAATTTTGTATACAAACATTTCCTTGCGGAAAACATGATTACAACTTATTTGAAACAACAAGCCACACGGCCAATTTAGTAATAATATCAAATCCATCACGCTATCGTTAGCCGGTGAAAAAACCTATTGGTTAAGTTTTTCCTGTTATGATATTAAATGCGTTGCGCTATATTTGTCAACAGCCAAGAGTGATGGATCGTTTATAATTTATTTCTTCGTATGGATGCCACCCGCTTTACAAGCAGCGTCAGCAAAATTGGCTCCTTGGGGACTTTTTCTCCAATTATCGGTGAACGTCGGGGTCGGCATTGTTGATCGGTATAAAATACGATACGAAAACCTGTCTTTGTGCGCACCGAAAGTATATTAAAGCGATAAGGGTAAACAAATTGCAATACTTGTGGGCCTTATTACCCGTCACATCAATCATAGAACCCCAGAAGTATACGGTTACGTTGCTAACGTCTCGTTTCGAGTATCTCAATCGTGTATATATCGTATAGGTAGGTTGTAGTCGGTGATTTTAATAGGTTATAGGGATTAGCTTATACCTGTGTAATATGAGGTTGTCATTTGACTTTTTAGCCGTCTTAGAAAAAAAAACCGGGCAAGAGCATGTCGGACTACGCTCAGTCTAGGGTTCCGTAGCAAGAAGTATTTCAGTCTTCCGACTGCAAACATAAGTTATTTTTTTGCGGTTGTCAAATTCAAAACTGAAAATAGTGAATATTTCAAAAATTTATTGACAATATCTTGTTCAAACCAATTTTAATCGAATGTATTTATTAAATGCTTGATTTTTTTCAGAGTTTTGCTTAAAGGGGTTGGAAAACTACAGGGGGGGACACATTGTTAACGACTTTCGGAGCTCCTAGTTCACTCAATATGCACTTAAATAAAAAAGTCATTTAGAAACTTCTATGTTATTTTCAAAGACCTATCCAGTGATACCCCACATGATGGGGTGCAGGAAAATATTTTTTTTCATCCTTCAGTTTCATGTATGGGAGCCCCCCCTAATTATTTTATTTTTCATAATTTTTACTTTACTTACTACAGGCTTTTATGGCGGCCTACATCTACTTACGAAGTTTCATACAAATTGGTTATGAACTGTAGATTTGACGAGGGTGTGACAGACGGAAAGACGGACAGACAGACGGACATGACGAAACTATAAGGGTTCCTAGTTTTACTACGGAACCCTAAAAACATGACATTAAAATTGTTTGTTTAAAAAAACATATTTTCCGTCTTAGCATTATCCAGATGTACGATTATTACCGAGCAGAAAAATGTTTCCGTATACGACTCGTGCAACTCTCAAAGAGTTTCTAGACAATACACTTAGGTACCTATATCCAGGTAGACAGGCACTTAGTCGAATCGTCTGTCGTCTGACCGCTGCAAGTCAAGGAAATTAGGTTTTCGCAGGGTGATGTTATCAGCGTCTGGGTGAATGCGGCGTCTGCCTTAGTTATCTCAGGTGGTAGACTGGAACTGACTAAACTTAATCTTAGAAGTGATTATATTTGTATGTATTGTATGTATTTAAACTCAAAATTAACTTTTCATCGTGTAATAGTTATAATGTTAGACTGTCGTAAAGCACATGAAAAAGGAAAATGAAAAGTCTAAAACACAGCACAAAAAGTAACCTATCCAAACACAACAGAAAAAGGGACGAAAAGAAAACTCTATTAATATCGCGTTTAATCATGAACGACACAACAAAAAGACAGGAGTAGACTTTATGAGCAACCTGTTTACAGTAACAAATAATAAAAAAAATGTAATCGACGGCGTGACGTCACAGGCCAGTGAGCCGGAGCGAACGAGCGCGCCGCCCGCAACGCTCCGCAAATACGAGAGATAGCCTCGGCCGGAAATTCAATCAGCTAGCGCGGAGATTCGATCAAGATTGGGGTAGTTAAAATACCAAATTTTTTACCTAAACACACCTTTTTAAATCTCATACTTCTTATACAGAATTTCACGTTAAACCAGGAGGTAAGACAGTTTCATTTACGATTGCAATTCCAACTTTGATATTGATATTTTCAGCACTCAACGGCATTGACATAATATGCCAATACCGTTGAGTCCTGAAAAAGGTTTTATTACATTCGTTAGAGAATATAGATGGTTTTAACTTTTAATTACGATACCTTTATCTCATACGGGTCCGATAGTTAAAAGGGAACGTGAGACCGAGGTGGCTCTCGACTTATTTATTGTCCACTATAGAAATTCAATATGGAGTCGATCCGACGACGCGGTAGAAGGTAATTAAAAATACGTCACTCGCAGCCGACCTTTCAATTCGTGCATATGTCGAAATTCGGAATGAATCATTTCCCGTTTATATTTCTACGTTACCGTCGGCGTTGACTCCTATTTATTGTTAGTTGATGGGAAAATACCACGGCTTTTTGTTAACTGCGGTTAACGAATATAAATATGTTTATAGGTGTCGCCATTGTTGTCAAACATCCTGTTTGTGGCCATATCGTGTATTGGGTGCAGTGACTGGCTTGTTGTTGTTATATCGAATGCAATGCTGCGGCACCTAATCAGTTTGATTAAGTTATTAAATAATTTAAGAGATTCTCAAAAATCGAATGTTGCGAACAGGATTTGAACCTGCGATCTCTGGCAGTTTGATTACTTGTCTTGTTTGCAGGATGGTTGGCTATAGTTGCATAATGCCATAAATGGAAGTTTATTATTACACGTGACAATAAAGACGGTGTAACATATGGATTTGGCTATTTATATATTATTATTAGGGTTCCGTACCTCAAAACCCTTAACCCCTTATAGGATCACTTTGTTGTCCGCCGTCAGTCACCGGACCATAAGTGGAGCCATGTGCTCATAGATGACGCCACTAGAAGTATGCAGTAGCGCCATCTATGATCATTTAGCGGAACCCTTAGGGCGCGAGGCATAGGTACTCGCTCTTGTCCGGTTTTTTATATAGGCTATTTATACTTTTATGTACTTCGAGTGATAAATTATTAGCTGTAGGTACTGTACCCCGTGGTCCCCGTTGCTCGGCTCCTAAGGGTTGCAGCGTGATGTTAATTAACCTATACTATTCCTCATAAATCTGGCTATTATATAAAAAAGAAGAAGTTTTCGGATCCGACTGGCAGTTTCAGAGATTAGCGCGTTCAAACAAACAAACAAATAAACTCTTCAGCTTTCTAATATTAGTATGGATAATTTATTGTCTAAAAGAATTTTTATGATAAATAAGTCAATCGAAAGTAAGTTTTTCATTTTGAATACGATAAACTCATATGGTATGATGAGATGAACCCTTGCAAATTCGCGTACGATTGCAATAGCAAGGGGCGGAAATTCGATGATTTGATGAATGGGGATGTTGGGGGTGTTCCGTGTTAGTTATCAGGGCACTTTAGGTGCAGAGAGGTAACTGACGCTACCTGACGTTAACATTGGAATAGGCGGGAATCGGACTGCTCAATATAATATTATAACTTATAGGAATACTGAATCATAAATTATTGTAATTTTAAGGGTTCTTTCAATTTTCAACGTTTGGTGTTGAACTGCTACTCTGCAGCAGCCGTGCGGGTGTCGTACTGCGCACCACCGCCTTTTTAAGGTTCCGTAGTAAAACTAGGAACCCTTATAGTTTCGTCATGTCCGTCTGTCTGTCCGTCTGTCCGTCTGTCTGTCCGCCTGTCCGTCTGTTACACCCTCGTCAAATCTACAGTTCATAACCAATTTATATGAAACTTCGTAAATAGATGTCTTTTATAAGCGGCCATAAAGGCCTGTAGTAAAATTATGAAAAATAAAATAATTAGGGGGGGCTCCCATACATGAAACTGAAGGATGAAAAAAAATATTTTCCTGCACCCCGTCATGTGGGGTATCGTTGGATAGGTCTTTGAAAATAACATAGAGGTTTCTAAATAACTTTTTTAATTAAGTGCATATTGAGTGAACTAGGAGCTCCGAAAGTCGTTAACAATGTGTCCCCCCCCCTGTAATTTTCGAATCGCCCTATCGAAAAATCTGGAAAAAATCAAGCTTATGGCATCTAATAAATACTCTCGATTAAAATTGGTTTGAACAAAATACGTCAATAACTTTTTGAAATATTCACTTTTTTCAGTTTTGAGTTCGACAACCGCAAATATAGCTTATATTTGCGGTCGGTAGACTGAAATGCTTCTTGCTACGGAACCCTAGACTGAGCGTGGTCTGACACGCTCTTGCCCGGTTTTTTGTTTTATTTCATTACTGTTACGTCGAGATTGCCGTCTGACTGTCTTGCAGCAGCCGTGCGGGCGTCGCACGACAACCGGACGGTGCTCTCGACGCGTCAAACATCTAAATTGAATAGTACTATTGGGCCTTCAAGTTTCACTCGGGATTTTCTCAGGGATGACACTTATCTATCTAGATAAACTTGGAATGTAAAATATTATCGAAATACAAAATTTCATCCAAATTGTTTGAACAGTTTCCGAGTAAAGAATATTTATAGCAAAAACTGGTTTATGATAAGATAAAAGTTACGCTATGTTTTTTTACACGAGAATAAGGTGGAAAAGCTCAACGAAAGAGGAAGCCTGAGTCCCAACAGTGAGAATATTACCTATAGGCTGATTATGTTTGTATGTTATGTATACTATGTTATTCACGCTAGTGAGACAGAGTAGATCAAAAATATTAATCGGTCGACCGACACTACATTTCTTACAACAAAGGTCCTGTATCAACGTTGTGACGTAATAGTGCTCAATATCGAATCCTTTCAGATACAATACAATCCCTTTGTTACACTATCAAGATCTCCCGACCAGCCGATGTGAATTTAGCGTTAGGTATACCTAACGCTAAATAATAGTATCTATCATATTGATAATCGCGAGCAATAACAGTATTATCTGTAGCATTATTTCGTCACTAGGGATGTCTTATTAATCACTGAACGGGAACGTCTATGTTTTGGTTTACGAAATTAACTTAGGATACACCCTAAAGGGGTATTTCCTGGTTCTGAGGGGAGACATGCAGATTAATGATGTTAATAAAACACATCCGTTAATTGTAGACAGTAATTTTGTGATTTAATATTCAATAACAAGATGTTGTATGATAATACGCGAGACCCTTACAAAAAGTAGAACAGATAAAATATTATATCATTACACGAAAAAAAACCGACGAAAGAGGGCGGGCAGTTTTGAAAAAAAAGATATATTTTTTAAGATAATTTTTCCGAAAATATTACCCAACTAAAATTTAGCAAATTTAGCAAAGTTAATAAGCCTTAAAAAATATTAAATCGCAAGACTTACGAGCGTGGTACGTCATACGAGGTACGTGGCGGACGGTAGGCAATAAGTTGGAAATACTGAATGACCTGAGGTAATACATTAGTGGGGTGCACATCTGGTCATCGCCGACGAGTGCTGCGACCTGATTTATTCTTCGAATCCATCACTGGGCCGCGTACAGCTGAGGCGTCTTGTCTCCCCTCTTTCACTTTAATCGTTCCGCACTTTTAGAATGACCCCCTGTATCGTGACTATCTGGTTAAATGTATTGCATTTGGGCGGGCTTTTTGTCCTTCTGGTAGACATATACACTCAGATAGGTGTGTTCCTTAATAGTAGCCCTTGGGAAAAGGGATTTCGTAGAATTTTATTCACTTACTCTAGTAAGACACTCAATTGAGAAAATACCTAATGAATTTAAGTAGGTATAATAATGTAGGTAAATAATTTTCCATTATGAATTATCATTTGGTGTGGTAATACGATACAAGTTCAAATAAAATTAACTGAAACTAGGATCTGAGAAGATGAGTTAGACAATATGACTCAAAACATTCAAAATGAATGCAAAAGTAAAATGAATAAATGTATGTTTCGTAGATTCACCTGTCCGATTAAATTCCCGGCGGCTAGCGCCCCAGTCTAATTTAGCGTTAGTGGCACAAATTCGTTTAACATTTAAATTATATTCTAGCTGCCGATTCAAACAACTGTGTCCTGAATTAATAATGTCGAAAATATTTAGTGGCACACAATTTCGCTAGATTTTCAGATTGCAATTTGCATGTTAAACGTCAATCCGGCGGCGATGCGTCGGGCCCTATCGCTGAATATTAATGCGACTACGAGATTTTGTTTTACTTTGTGGAAATTCGATTATGATGCAAAGTAGGTGCAGAGAAACTAGCGTGTAGGCACAGC
This sequence comes from Thalpophila matura, assembly GCA_948465475.1. Lineage (NCBI taxonomy): Eukaryota > Metazoa > Arthropoda > Insecta > Lepidoptera > Noctuidae > Thalpophila > Thalpophila matura. The sequence continues at coordinate 10,571,210 of OX419183.1, forward strand.
CACCGGGCCGACCTCACTCTCAGCTCCGTCAAAGTCATGCCTAAGTCCCGTGAACGGTTTAAGATAATCAGATACGCTATTTTCAGTAATACACTTATCTAATATGAATTTTACGTGTTAATATTTCATTAGTTCTAGACTGAAATCCATTATGAGAAAGTTTTAATCCGCTTGAGGCCGTGTTAGTAGCCATGTACTTAGGTGGGCGCACGCCGCTAATGTCACACAATTTACTGTGAAATTTCATGTGATGGATACTCTAATTGCATAAATTTTGCTGAATGAAATTGTGAGATTAATAAACGTTTTATGTCATGTCAAGGCAACGTTTTTAATAGGCAGACAGATAGACGTTAATGCATGATGTCCGGGGAACGAAAGTGAAACATGCGATGTTTAAACTTTGTGAAACTTATCATATGTGATATGGGTGTAATGATGTTAACTTAAATGAAGCTTGATAGTTGTTAATAATGTATTAAATTGTGTACCTAAAATAATAAATAATAATAGTAATACCTACTTAAGGATTGTTGCGTGCCTGTTTAGTTAATGTTATGTTATTCGAAAATAAACGGAAGAAAGTATAAAGAAGTTTAAGAAAAAAATAAATGCTCATAAGAAATTCTATTTTCTGTTGGTAGTGTAATTTAAAACATTAGATTCAGAAAGTTTTACCCGCCTACATAAATATTAATGTTGAAATACCTGGATTTGATCATACATTATATCTGTCATTTCTACTTCGTTCACACGGATGAAATAACGCAAATAATCCCCATATTTATGTATATATACGCGTGAAAGTCTTACAAAACCCTGTGGAAGTTGAAATATTAGTATACAACTTATTATCATATTCGTGAGGCAAACACATACCTACCTACGCATATCCCACGGTTGGCATATTAATATCAGATGAAATGTTGGTGGATATATTGGCCAAACTTTTGGCTTCACTTGGTGATGGAGTTTAGATCAGTTTAACAATGTTGGTCGTTTAAAGATATTATAAGAATTTTGATAAATTATTATGTATGAATCTGTACCTGTACTGTATAAAACAGTACCGTGACATGACTTATTGACTGACAGACAACGTACAGCCTTAACCAGTAGACCTACAGACTTAAGATTTGAAGGAAATGTTCCATAAGAACACTAAAGGTAAAGGTGCATTAAGTGCATTAAGGAGAGATATGTTGAAATTCTTTTGTTTTCCGACTTCCACGCGTATGTTAAGTGTGTTAGTGATTATAAAAACTGTCAGAGTAAAAAATTACAAAACTTGATTTTTTACGCCTTATTAAATGAGGTGAAGAATTGTTATTTGGATACTGACAAAAAATTTAACACATGACAAAAACAATAAGGCACTTGTTGATTTCTATTTCAGTATTTACTATGTTTAAAACTGAGGTATTCCGTTGGAAAATAAATTAATGTCATTATCAATTATGTAGGTATCCTCGTAGTGATAACTCACGAGGAAAGGTATTATAAAGTATTTCTTCTGTAATTCGGTTCTAAAATCACGGCGTATACTATTTATAGGCAGTGTGATTTTTTCGAGAACACCCCTAAACTACTCGTAATGGTGTTTGCTCCTCGGAGGGAGAGGTCAACTACTATTTAATCTAGCGTGAATGATTTATTGATGTTTTGAAATACTGTAGGTGAAGACACTGTGACCCGACGATAAAAAAAACAAATACGTAACGTCATTTCTAAAATCTTAAGGAGAACCAAGAAACATAAAGATTTTTTAATGTCTCCATAAAAAAATAAATTTGTGGATATAATTAAAATTAATCACGGGTGTAAGACAGCCTGGACGCCGAAGCTTATAAAAAGTGAATTTTTTGCGTGTTGATCAAAATATACGCCTCTCTTAATGAAATTACGCAAAAGTTTAACCACCTGTTCCGAGAGGGATGAACACGGCTCGCGGGTGGATGGGGGACAACGCTGGCTCTTACCGAAATTTACCTACTTGCTTTAATTAGCCTTGTGTAGGCTTACGGACGGTCATTTTTCTTGTTTAGCCGTAATTGATAAAGGGCGCGCTAGCCCGCGTCGACCACATCAAACGCGCTGCACCCAACATTACCGTGTTTACATGCCGACCGCAATTTATGGCCTTTCCAATAATACACAAAGTATTTTACCACTGTTACTTATTGTAGTATTTTGAATCATTTTCCAGTTTGCAATTCAATTTGTCTAAAGCATTCAATGCTTCTACCGCCGCTGCAGACACACATGATATCGTGTTTATACCTATAAAATTTACATACAACCATGCTTTTAAGTGGATTGAATGAAAATATTAACAAATTGGCCTGCAGCTGGATTAAACAGTAAATTCTCATATCCTCGTATTAACGTTTCCCCTTCGGTGAAGGGTGACTGGCCCTGTGGTCCTGCGAAGGGGATGCAACCTCAGCAATTGCGTTAAATCAGCAGCACTATTGGATTAATAACGTACCTACGATACCGTTGTAGATTTCACTCTATAGAAATCGATCTATACCTCAAGTTTCAGCGTCAACTGTGTCTACAGATACGCAAATAAATTTAGTTGTAAGTTTTCTCGGGGTGATCGATAAGGTCGAGTGATTTGATTTGGTCGTCGAAGGCCCGACTCAACGAGTTTCTTTTTGAGGGAGGCGCCCGTGCCTACAGAACTGTCGCAAGACCAATATTGCCAAGGAAATTAGTTTATGTAAAATGTAGAACAGGAACGAAAAATATCTAAAGGAAAAGTGTAGAGGGAAGATTGAAATCAATTCAGTTTGCCTGTTACTCCTGCGTTATAAGAAGTCATCTTTGAGAAATAGAATTACAATGAAAGGAATACGGGGACTTTTATTTTTATAGGCGGAATATTAAAAGTGAATTAAGGCGGTGAAGCTACTAGCTAGACGATCTGACGTGAGTAGAGTTTATGCAAATATTCTACTTGGTGCGTTATTTGCATAAACAATTAAAATATCAATTGCTCAGTAATCGTTTCGGTGAACCAACAAATTTCAATTAAAGCTCTAACTGTGGATGTGGAAAATTCATGCCACATTCAAATTTAATTAAAATTATCATACATAATAGATTTACAGGCCTACATTTCAGGCATGTGTGAGGTGCAAAGCAATGCATCTTTAAAAAAATTACTGTACAAAAAAAAATACATATACCTAATGAAGTACGTATGTTGTTTATTAATAAGCTAAAGGCACACAAAGGGTGGCATGTGGTTCATTATTTCAGCGTGCATAATAATAAGCTTTCACAAATAATGTGATGCGCTATTTGATCGGTTAATTTTCACGGACATGACTGAATAATTTAGCGAATTAAATATGTACTGTGGCATTATCGTATCGAGTAATGATATACGCTGCATTAATTAATTGATTTTTACATACAGGTACCTCTATAATGTACGATACTGATCTAAGTTCAAAGTAAAATATAAACATATATACAGGGTAAAATTAAAACTAGTGCGGATATTTTAGGGGGTGAAAGTACTCATGAATATGACCAACTTTTATTATGGGACCGACACTGAAATATGAAAAAAAAACTGCTGTTCCATACATTTTGATCATGTTGTAGTGCATTTTACCTGGCCACGAAAAGCTAATTAATAAAAGTAGGCAATACTGCTTATGCTATTTGTCCAAGAGAAGCTGGTAGGAATCGTATTGTAGGGACCCTTCGCCACTGATAACTACTACACTTTTCTGATTTAACACATCCTTACTTCATTTACCACAACAACTAACAGACTTCACTTTTAATTTTGCAAAGTTATATCAAAAAGAAAAGCTGCAAATGTAATGTACCTATTTATTAGTCGAACATTAAATTATGCAAATTCATGGCGGCCCGCCAAGACTCAAGGCTGTATTCGGATGCAGCGGCTGTGCATCCAATTATATCTCAACCCTAAAATATTAAAGGATGCGTCTAGAATACAAATTGTTCAAATAAATCAATAGGTGTCTACGAGGAAAAAGTTTGGGCTTGCAGTGTAATATTAATTAAAGTGCCAACAAAGACAGAATGTTACTTGTCTTTTGTTTTGATTATGCAGATTTCATGCCCCTATTCATAAAGTTATACGAGAGCAAAGAACTAAATGCACCGTAACTATGGTTTAACTGTATAATAAATACCTACACGTATTGTGTGTAAATGTATAAATAGATAGATTCGTAGATAAATACCAAAAGTACTTTGGTTTTTCTAATTCATTTGGTTAAAAGTTAGATATTATTCAAATGGTTTGCTTGTTATACAGCGGTAAATTATACTACACCATATTCAATAATCACAAAAACCGCTGTGAGAAATGGTCTAAAGCAGAGATTCCCAACCTTTTGCGTTGAGCCTCCCTAGATTAATAAAAATACTAAATTAAAAAAAAAAAAAAACCTGACTGCGGTTTGCACTGCGTTTTGTTATAACAACTAAAAAGAATAAAAAAACAAGACGACACTGCAGGCGGGACCCACTGTTACAATAATATATATATTTTATTTTACCCGGATAGCATTATTTTCGATTTAAGACTTCAAATGAATTTTTCTTAAGAATATCCCTTACGATCTCTATATACTACGCCTCCCTAGGGAGGCGAGCCCTACTGGTTGAAAACCCCTGCTCTAAAGTACCTATTTGTGAATAATGCTAACAAAAGCAGGTAACCAAGAACAGAACTTTTTTAATAGGTATATCATTGAGTGGCAAAGAACCAGGCGGCCCACCTGATGCTAAGTGATTATCGCTGCAATCGACAAGGTATCGCAGATGTTGTCCACCCTAGAGACAAAGTTGAAAATGTCTGATGTGCTTGTAATTACACCGGCACCTAACCCTTCAAACCGGAACACAGCAATGCTGCTTAGCGGCAAAAATAGGTATAGGTACCGGCACCAGTCTTGAGTACAAACTTCACCTGCGCATTAGTTGATTTTCGGTCTCTTTGGCGGAATGAAGAAGGACGGCGCCGAGGCTGCACGCGATTGGTTCTTCAGTTGATCCTCGTCGTTTATTGGACTATTCTCTATTACGTATTGTCAACTGTTTATATACATCCAGTAGACATTGCACCGGAAATGTACATGCGCGATCTGTGCTCACTACTCACGCCGGTAACTATACCTATGGTAGTAGTACTTCTCCGGATGAACTCTTTCACAAAAAGCTATAACTACTACTGAAGAACTTTAATAAGAACTTGAAATAGTTTGCACAACGTCTAAAATCAACTACTACGATAGCTAAGCGAACGTATTAATTAATTCTCCGTAGCTTGTATTGGCACCTACGCTCATAGATTTTGGTTGGATCGCTTTCAGGCACTATTAGATGCGGCGTGTCGCAAACTTGGATGAGGAAACTTCAGTGGTGTCCATTACACGTCTTATTACTCCGACGGCGGCCTGTCATGTGCTAGCTGCTGCCAATAATAGTGGGCCAATAAAACTCGACGGACGTTATCATAGCCGTGTCGAGCTTGTGTAGCACATTCCTTAGTTTCTAGCTAATATCTTAGCACATTGTTACTACATTTTGTGTCTAGACTATAATGTTATTGGAATAGTACGTGTTACCTAGTACACTTTTATATTTTCTTTGTTTCTGTTACCGTCTGTGTCAGCAACGTATTTAAGAGTAACTAGCCAAGTACTTAGTGGCAGATTACGATAGTCCAAAGTCATAGTCATTCATTGATTTGTTTAACATAGATAATTATAGAAATACACGTAGGCGTAGGTGCTTTTTATCCAAAAGAGTGTTGAAAAATATGTGAGTGTAATGTATACGCACTGTCGCAAAGTTTTTGCTGCAACATAGTTCGATTTTTCGAATCTCAATTCTGCCTTCTTTGGCTAGCTAGAGATTCTACTACTACTTGTAAACGCTCCGTGATGTATCAACATTTAAAAACAACTCCGCATACCTACTTGTTACCACACACGCAGTTCGAGTAGACGCGTACATTAGAAATACGAAATAAAACGTGTAATATCCGAACGTTTCGGAATCAAACCGCCCCAGGAGAAATACTCCGCCATTACCCATGTGACGGAACTTGTAATTGGTTTTTTGTTTCTATGTAAATTTCCATTCGGCTTGTGAGATTAAAAGGTCTTATTTAAGAAATGTTTATACATAAAAGCCTGTATATGCTGTGATTTTTGAGCGTAAGATCAAATGGTACATTTCTTTAGGATTTACCCAATAATGTGGCAGTTTACAGCTTATATCTAGGTTTTTCTTAATACCTATACTGAGTTTATTGATTTCAAAAAGCCAGACAAGTGGGAGTAGGACCCGCGCCTTAAGGGTTCCGTATAAACTTTATTATGTTAGTATATGTTATGTAAAAGCGCGTACCGAGGAATTCATAACCTTTGGGTCCGCCGCTTCGGCGCTGACCGAAGGTTACGAATTCCTCGGTACGAGAACATAGTTGAATCATAGGTAAGATCAAGCTGCTTGATCAAATAGTTGGTCAAGCAGCTTGTCAATCTTTCCTATGATTGAACTATGTTCTCGTAGATGGCGTTATTACAAATTGCATTAACCTATGTGACATAAATGGCCGTATCTTTTGATTAGGTTGACAGAAGCTTAAATTTTTTCTTCTTTAAGGGACCGTAGACAACTTGATACTTCTACCCGTTCCTGAGATAAAGGGGCTTGACAGACGGATAGACGGGCAACAAGGTGATCCTATAAGGGTTCCGTTTTTTTCTTTTGGAGGTACGGAACCCTAAAAACCTATTTTATGGCCTGGCTACGTTTATTAGGATTTTATTGTATGATATCATAAGCTGTTTTAAGTAAGTTAAAACCTATTTGCTATCACTAGAACATTATATTTCAGTCTTCTGTAGTTTTGGATCAAAAATCGCGTAAAATATATAAAATAGCCACGAAATTACACTTTCTGATTTTATTTAGTACACTCTGGATTACTATTAAAATGGTAAAATAATGATTTTAATAATTTTTTTATTATTATTTTAATAATAATCATTAAAAAAAACATCTACTTTATTTAATTATTAATTTACTTTTTTATATTACGAGTACAATAGAATAACGTTAATTAATAATTAGATTAGTTTAACTCTGAAGTAGCGAATATAATGTCGCCACTAATATTAATCATATTATAACGTGATAGTGATAATTGCTTTAATTACGTTAGCACATCAGATGCTGAAATTATTAACCGAATAATTTCTAATTAGGCAACTTTAATGTTATAAAATAATAATATCATAAACTGTATTTTTTTATAAATTTAGGAAAATAAATTCATTCCTTTTGAAAACAATTTTATTCTCTGTGCAAAATTAACTAACGTTTACATTAATTTTGTTTATTTTTTTTTAAGTTTACGAATATTATTAGGTATGCTTTTTAACGGATGCAAATCAAGCGCAAAATGTACGCTTGCAAAAGATAGAGGGGCTAAGAAGGCAGACTGAGGACCGGGCAGCGTTATGTCTATGATGTGCATCGTCAACATTCGTCGAGTCTGCATCTTTTGTCACCCTACAAAATCTTTGTTCATATTTTAGTAAAAATATTTTTTCTCTAAATGTACCTAGCTTTCAAGAAATCTTATTTTTTTTGTATTATGAAATTTTAATATACCTAATATCGAAGTATTCTTGGTTATCTATTCCTATGCTAAAGAGATACATGTAGTTATTAGATTTTCTGATTTTCGGCCTTTTTAGCTTTATACAGCATAAACACATTATATTTAAATAAATAAATATAAATTAGGCTACGATAGGTAAAAGGTAATTTGTAACCCAGTAATTTGTGTCAAAGCTAATTTCTTTAAGACTACGTTTGGCTAGTTTCGTAATTTATATAAGTAGCTTTTTCTCTAGCAGTCTAGTCATTTTGTTGAATTTGGATAGTAAATCGATGAAGATTTCATAATGAAAAAAAAAAATAGTTTACGAATGTTTTATGGTTTTTCATCTAGCATTCCCTCCAGGTAACACGGTATAACCTCAAAATGTTAACCGATTTATCAAAGAACATAAAACCAATAAATGTAGGAGCATGACGTCTGATACATCGTCAGACAATATTGTTGAAACATATTCCATATAGGGAATGATTTGGGTACAGTTTAGTCTTGCGTGGCAAACGCAAACCATTGATTTTGTATGCGGTCCCAAGTTGGGGGGGCAAGAAACCCCCATCAACTTTAATGGCCCACTATGGCGAAGCGGTGCACACAGTGAATGGCGACAACCCGCCAACATCCGATGGTCACACGTATTTGTTCATTTGCCTTTGACACTCGATATATCTACGTCTAAAGGATTTTTCTCTTTCATCATGTCGCTTTTACAATGTTTATTTGAGCTCATAATAATCCGCACTGGGATTACAGCTCACTTATTAGCATACAGCCAATGACAGCTAGACACGACATGTTGAGATTTACGCTGAGATTATATTAATATCATTATTACCTAGATTAGACTTCTCATGTTTTACTACCCACCAGTGTATGTGTTGTCAAGATAGGTAAGTAGTTGTCTGATTGCCATTTTTTTTTTATTTGAATTTATTACGAACACCCGAGGCTCCATAATATCTACGTAATATTTTATTTTAAATCATCATTTTGGCATTTTATATTATAAACCTTTTTTGTTCGGTTATTAAATATATAAGTGATTCTCAAAAATCATATGACCCGAGCGGGATTTGAACCCGCGACCTCTGCCGTACCGTGGCTAGTGCTCTGAACCAACTGAGCTACCTGGTCTCGCCCGACTCATCTGAAATTTGAGACCCCTTTGTTAATACGCTTCTTAGGAGCGTTTGGCGACATCTATCGGAAAACTTATGCAGTATATTCTTTTTTGTTCGATTTAACTTAAACTTTTGATTATGAAATGTTAATAATAATTATTATTGTGTTAGTTTAGTAATAATATATCTAATTATACTGTTAAGTGGGCAAGAAAATATTGCCCTTCGACTTTTTATAATGAACGTAAAGAAACTTAGATACACAAGACTAAAACAGTTGAGTTTGCGCCAAGCTCATTGTGTATGGCACTGAGTATGGCAAACAAAACCAACGAGCTATTTTCAAAATGGCAAAACCATCCCCAGCTTTTTATACTTTAAAACTACAACAAAAATTAACCATTTTACAACTGTATACAAAGGTCTACAAAATGGCGAAGAAAAATAATCGTAAAATTTGACTTAAAGCTAGGAACGAGTAGTAAAAGTTATGGCCGGAGATTGCCTGTCCACATTTTTGTTGATAGTGGTATTTATAAAAGAGGTCCAACTTTACAGGCCCTCGCTTGTCTAATGGAGCCCTGGCCTTCCGGCGGCGAGTCCAAGAGGCATTTAATCTTGTGCTGAATTATGTGTTGATGTCGGAAACCCGGAAAACGCTCCCTGTCCGCGCCCCAGTAATTTCACTTTTTATTATGTGCCTGTTTTGGCCGGTTCATGCATTTTATTTAGTAGCTTTATTTTACTTTTTTATAATTAATTTTTGTGTTGGCCGTTGGCGGAATAATTTTAATTGTGTCTGTAATCTGATAGTAGGTACCCATAGTATGTACCTTTTTTACCCGACTGCGAGACGCAAAGGAGGGTAATGTGTTTATCAGTCTATGTATGTATGTATGTATGTATGTATGTATGTATGTATGTATGTATGTATGTATGTATGTATGTATGTATGTATGTATGTATGTATGTTTGTTTCTATGTGGCGTTCTAGAGACCAAATGCGTAGGCCGATTTTGATAATTCTTACGTCAATCGATTCGTCTTAACCTTGCGAGTGTCACTAAAGACATAACAGTAATCAAAATTCACCACAGCGACAACCAGACGCCATATTGTCAAAATGAAAAAAAAAAAAGTTGATGAACTATGTCAAGTGGGGTGTCGTTGAATAGGTATTTTAAAATCATATTTAGGTTCCTTTTATCATTTTTCATTTTAAATAATAGTTTAGGATATATAACGATTTAAAGTTGTTTAACAAAGCAATCATTCTCGCTAATTCTTACTTATTGATTTAAGTTTTTATTTCAAGTATTAACGATATACAAACAAAAAAGAAGATTACGAAAACATACATTAAAAACTAAAAAGGGAAAAATAAAAATAGTAAATTAAAAATTAAAAAAACCCGACTGCCAAAAAACAACCAAAAAGTTCAAAACAAGAGCACTTTTCAAGCAGTCTGATGCAGTTGGTGGCATAAAATCTAAGATTTAACACAAATAATTGCCACCAACTGCATCAGACTGCTTGAAAAGTGCTCTTGTTTTGAACTTTTTGGTTGTTTTTTGGCAGTCGGGTTTTTTTAATTTTTACTTATTCCTTTAGGGTAGCTTTTATTATTTTTTTCTCAAGTCTCTATATAATATCTCTTTGATTTATTTATTGTTATTGGTGAAAACCGTTTTATTCAAGTAAATAAATAAATAAATTGATCCTCTTTTAAACGGTTTTTATACCTAATTCACTATCTAAGATAATACACTCAAAACGTGACATTGAAAGCTGAGTAGCATAAATTATGATAAGTGTCAGCATTTAGCCAGTTTTACTCATTAGGTATATTATTCTGAACGTTGCACAAGTAAAGCTCGGAAATGCTGAATATTATATAGTACTGGAATTTCATAACATTTCCCGGACTTAAGCGACAATAGCTACGACGGCGACGTCCGAAATTACAATGAAATTGAAGAATGTGTAACTTTACCATTTAATCGACATTTTGGGTGTAGTAGTTAAGAGATTGGCTTCATGCGATGCCTGTCACATAATCCTTTAAATGTCACTAATGAGACACAATTGATTTTCTATCGTTATCGACCTTTAGAAGGTTGGCCAATAGACGAGGGGATAAAAATCATTAAATAAAAATTGTTATTCCGATTCTGATAGCCACGTGGATCCACAGAGTTAATTTAGCCTCTAAATGCATGTTTTAATACACATCTTAAAATAGAAAGCGAAGTGGAAGGATCGAAATTCGTATTCAAATTCAATTAACGTCTTAAATGCAAACACTCTGATACCAGGAAAACGCTCAGCACCTAAACCCTATTACTGAAGTAGGCTACGCGTTTTCACCGCCTCGCTAACTATGCAAACTGTAAGCCGCGTCAAGTAACAGCCAGAGTATTTACTCATAGTTACCTCGTTCATAGGTAGCAGTGTAGAGTAAAAACAAGGACTGCGCCGTAGCTGTCCGTAGGAGCGTATTCCCTGATGTAATTACTGCGAGCTTGCCTGAGCGAATCGACTAACACAATGACCGATGTCCAATAGACGCGACGCCGCGCTCGCTTCAGCGTATGCCTTCGCTTGCGCTAAGCGAGTTGTGCCGCTCCATTGCACTAGTTATAGACAACGGTCTCGTGCAACTAGATTATCGGAACGACTCAATAATATGTTGGTACTTTGGGTTTCAAGCGTTGTTGACAAGGTTGCACAACCTAGGTGTAGCTACACCTTCAAAGAAGTTCTGTGAGTAGGGAAATTGATCACAATAACTATTATCACTTAATAGGTATAAACTCACTCTTTTCAGGTAGCCAGAAACGTAAAAAAAAATTGAGCATTGTGTAGTTTAGAAGAACTAAGCGGACAAACACATAAAGCGACTTTGTTTTATATGTACGTATGAGCTTATATGTATGTGTTTATGTCAACGTTTTTGTGGTGGAAAGAAGGTAAAGTTGAAAAACGAAACGAAAAAATGAAAATTGAATCTTTGATTTAATTTAGTGCATTGCAGTGCAACATTAAGCGTTATTGCACTAAATTGAATCAAATTTGATTAAATTTAGTGCAATAACTTTTAATCTAGAGAGGTTTACACAACTAAAGTAGAGTTTAAGAAAAAAAAAAATGTATCACAACTTCTAAACTACCTACTAATTTTCGCGGAATATATGTTGCATTTAGATGAAACCTTGTGATGTCCACGACCCAAAACAAAATTTTGAACTACTATAAACGAGCCACCCTGATTATTTGTTATTATTTATATGTTATTATTATGTAAAAATAAAAAATATTTATTACGAAAGTTCATAAATCAATAAAAATATTAATATCATGGCAGTTGAAACGTTATTTAGTAACTCCACAACCCCAAGCGCTGTTCTGCTGGTAATTCAATAACGCTTGCAGGCAAACGCAGTTACGGCCAATTAAAAGTATGCCACTCACTCACCGGCGGATGGCGAATCGAGTTACCTCCCTTATGGGAGTAGAACCTTGAGACCGGCACAAACAAATCACTAAGAACGCTACGTAATTAAACTCTTTACAACTATTCTCATTTGGACGCACTCAACCGTGTTGTCATTGTACCATTAAATGCAGATAAGGCTACAATTAGTGCGTGGCTTTTACGGGCTGATGAATTTTGAATTAAGCTCACATTCTACGAAAAAAATAATAAGCACAAGTCGAGTACTCATCTTTCAATATACTACAGCGTAAAAATGGTTGTTGAATATTTTACGTCGGCTACCAAAACGGCGGCATCGGCTCTTGCATGATAGATCAAAATTTATCGAATGGAACCAAGCAAAATGCATTAAATATTGACAGCAACAGCGCATGTATCGCAATTAAACAACAATTTCAATTGCAAGACTATAAAATTTAAATAAAATTGCATTTTTTATAGCCTTTGTTTCCGAGCAGTCGGTTCAGTGCTCGCATGGGAGTGCTAAGTTCAGTCCTGAACTGTAATGAGATTTTTTGAAACTTGTTTGCTCTCCAGACATTTATTTTTGTAGATTCATTAATGAATAGGAACTCATCAGAAAGTCTATAAAATCGAATATAATTATTACCCGGCTACGGCGGGTTATGTTTGACCGGTATGTACCTATGTATGTATGTTCATCTGTTCCCTCTTAACTACTAAACTACTTATCATAATTTGACGAATGAGGTATCGTTGAAAACGTCTTGATCGTCCGCTGGTTATAGGCTATGTGACGTCACATTAAATTGAATATAGCGCACTCTAGAGTCTAAAGGACATAAAGTAATTAATAAAAAAAAAGTCTTTTTACACCGTTTTGTTGGGCCAGTTTATTAGTCAGTAATACGTACGTGGTATACCACGGCTATACCCTGGATATTAAAACGTTGATTTATTAACTTTTTTATAACACTAAAGAAATCCAGGCTATCAGACAGAAATATTTTCTTGTTTCATGCTTTCCAGTTCAATTTTTGACGTAGTCGGGTTTTAGAGTACTCGCAATAAATAGGCAATTAGGCAATAACAGAGGCGATGCTCTACGAGACCGAAGTTAGCCGATTATCAGATCTTTTGTAAAGCTTTTGTAAATATTTGTTGCCGGGTACTGTATTTTTTTTTAATTTGGAGTTTCAAAAAATTAGAAAGCTTTTTAAATTATATGAAATTAGGGATTTTTTAATTATTTTCTGATATGAAACAAAGATTTAAAAAAGTATTCCAATAAACGAGAAGGGGAAAATTAAAAAGAAATTGTATTTGTTTGTAGGTTTTGTGTAGGCGCAGACACAGACAACAATACAAGGCTTAGGTTATATCTGGCTGTGGTGGCAGAATAGTACCTAATTTAAACTTGAAATGATGTTGTTGAGCGCGAACACAGGACTTCTTCTCTCGTGCGTCTGAATGAGACAATGTCATTAAATTAAAGTTTCATTTGTCTTCATTTGCTAAACAATAGCAATTATACAAAGCCCCACAGCGGGCGAGTAATCAAGCGTCCCTTTAATTAAGTACAGAAACAGTGCCAAGTAATTGGATCTGAACAACTGAGTAAACAAATCGAAATGGTAGGTAATAAATCTAACAAACACCTCTTTTGGCGTCGGTAAGCAGTGCTGTACAAGAAACAGAAATGCTTTACTTATCACTTTTACAACTATTTGTAAGTTCCTGATGTTATAATGAGTTTGATAAAACAATGATTTTAACAACATAGTTCGTATAGTAAGGTGGAGCTAGAATCAACAAGTATCTACTGACTCGATGTGTTTCCGTGTAGTCGTTTATATTTTTTTGGTTGTTTCCGCATCATTGGTGTTTCCAGGAAATAGCGGAAAGAAAACGAAAAAAAGGAAAGAATTCATTCGTAGCGGTTTAGATATTTGAATACCAGTCGTATTCAGATGCAGAGGTGTCCTAACCCGTGTCAAACTTTGTCGAATGCTTGATGCTCAATACGTGCAAATTGGATTTTAATTCTTTACAAGTACCTAGAGCTTAGAGTTAGAATTATGAAATTCAAGTTTCACAAATATCAGATTTTAGGTAAAAGCTGAAGATGGATGGATGCATTTCCGTATTTTAACGAGCAAGTTAAAAACGTGACATTTCAAACAATCCAATTTGTGTGAAATAGTATGTGTACTTCCTTTATTTTTGATGAGAGTCCGTGTCCCCACGTCCGTGGCGCGAGCACGCTACACTACGTACTACGTACTCGAGTACGTTGCACGGGCGTATTCATTTCCGGCTTCTTGCATTTTTATAACCTTTATACAGTTGCTATTTGCCCCTGTAGGCTTGTAGGGTTGCGCACAAATAGATTTCAAAAACACTCCCCACTTTCAATTTACTTTGAATACCCACTTACCCACTACGGATATTTCGATTTTGATACAAATTGAGAATAAATTACCATAATTGCCCACTTTAGAAGTAATTACATTAAAATATACAAGCGCGTAAATTTTACAAAATATTTTTGTTGAAATGTGAGACCTTTATTTTTTGTTGGGTTTTAGCGAGATGAGTTAATAATGAGGGTCCAGACGTATAAAAATGAATGGTATATTGGGACGAAGTGAGCTGAAATAATAGCTGTTAGCGCTAACGCGCTTCCCAACCCTACAGCGCAGTTAAGCGACATCAGGCCGCACCGTACATATTTATATTCATGGTCTGAGAACCTTTTTACCCGGCTACGAAATAGTTCCTCAGCTATTTTCATGTATGTTCCCAGAGATAGCAACAAACAACCTTACTTTTTTCGCTGTTCGCGATTTGATTGCAGGGATTTACTTTTATGGTCAGATTTATAGACAGTTTCAGCAAGATTTGCCGCTCGGCACAATTTTATACAGCCGGGGGTGTTTATTTAAAATGGCGTGAATAAAACATATATGTATTTTGAACTCATATCGTACATCCGTATATTCTGAATAAAATGAGTTGAATTTTCGAAATGATCTTAACTTATTACTCAATTTCCTTAGAGTTCAAAATTGTAACGGGATATACCTACCCTATGTCTCTGTTTAATAGAAGGTTGGAGCTTCAACTACATATAAATTGTTTTGGCTCGAGAAGCGTGCATCCTGCCCCAGTGTCTCAAGGAAACTGGTCGCTAGAGCGTGTCCTATTTACTACCCTCCCTCCCCATCGTAGACGCGTATCGCAAAAATCCAAATTACTTTTAGTTTTCAAGTGGGGTACGGACGATTTTGTTACCCGTTGACCTTTAGCCCCGTTCTGCTTATAGGGTACTGAATAAACTTATTGTTAGAAACTTTTAGGCTTAAGCTCAATCTTCAGTTTGGAAACGTGCCTGGGTTTTAGGAACGTTGTTTTAATGAATATTGTACCTGCCTTTGGGTAATTACGTAACGCGTAAGAATGTCTGAATCATGAATATACCTATTATTACGTTTATGCTGGATAAACAGATGAATCGGCTACCTACTAATTTCAAAGTAAGATCTAATTGAACTACATTCATTTAAACAATGTGTTGGTAAATTATATAGTGAAGGTTTACAAATATTGGAGCAACCATTTCGCTGTCGACTTTTACGACATGCGAGGAATGATTAAATAATCCGCTAATAATTGTTATTCGTTTCAGCTCCGGGATCAGCGTGAAAGAGATTTCAAATATTCAACAAACACATTTTACAATACATTGTTTCTTTGTTTGATTAATGAACAGCTCCATGACCGGTTTAGCGGTATTCGTCCCTCTTTCAACAAATGATAGTAATTTCCAAGCGGAAATGCATCGAAATGGCAAAATGGCCTGCTAAGCGGCGTCCATTTGCTGAGATTGCTTCTCGTGTTCAAATTTTATATCTATCACTATATTTAATAGTGTTTTCGAAAAGCTATTTCAGCGAAATATTTTTCCGGTATTTCATAAAATGTTGAATCATTTTTATACATTTTTATCGCAATTTAGGGAATTTGCTGTGAATAGACTACGCGATTTTTTTTCTTAGTCTATTTTGAATAACACCAGTGGAAATCGATAAAGTCTCTCTATCACAGTCAGCTTAGGGTTGCCACCTTTTTATGGAACAATAAAAGTACCTACATTTGTGTTTTGGGATAGCAAAAATAAAGTATAATGTATAAAAAGTGTACCTACTTTATTTTTTATGTTTATTCACATATTTTACATCGCTTCCAATTTAGTAAATACTAAATATAATAATAGTAAATGGTTTTCTTGAATAACTTCATTACGTCTTTACATATTGAGAATCAAATAAGAATAGTGTCAGGTAAAAATCATATTTTATCGTACTTTATTACTGTGATGTGTGGTTGCAACCCTTGTCAGGCTGCACATCGGAAATAATCTTTGACGGTAATTTGAGCTTTAGGTAGATATCTTTATCATAGTCCTCACTGTAATATTAAGCAACGATTAGTCTAACGTATAATTAAGTAGTAAACTAGTAGTATCTCCTGTGGTCGAAATTCGACCAATTGTGTTTGTTCAAAGTATAAATTTTAGCTTTCTGCACTTCGTTTTCATATAAAGGAGTTGTTTCAGAAATGTATGGAGCCTAGGAGGGGTCTACGTACGCAATTAAGTATTATAGCTATACATGATAGTAACCGGTTCCTAATGCTTATTTTCTATAATATTACTTCGTTGAATTGTAATTCATTCTTTTCTTTGTCAAGGAGAGTAACACAACACAAATATGGTGGACAACTGTTGTAATGTCAATGTCAATCAAAATGACAACATTCAATCCACCACGCGTGCGCAAAACGACTCAAACGTCACGTCATAAAACAACACTGTCAAACTCAACTATCATGGCCGCCCTAAAAATAGGGATATCATAGTGAATAACTTCATCTCAAATAATTCTCTTACAATTGTACTCTTCTTCAAATATTTTTATGTAAATCCCCTATTTTTTTTCCTATTTTTCTATGTGGCGTACGTATACCAGTTCCAGGATAAAACATTTCCTTTAACTATGCCAAATCTCACACACCGTCGTGCGCGCAACATGCTTAAAAAAAACTAAAACCCAACTACGTAAAAAAAACCAACTGAAAAGCATAAAACATACATACATACATACATACTTACATACATACATACGGGACGAATACAGAACCTCCTTTTTTGAAGTCGGTTAAAAATAAGAAAATATTTAACACATCGGTACAGTGGTGTCCAGGTTATAGCCGTGGTTGCATGCCGCTATGACCTGTGATGGCTGCTTAATGACGGCATGCGACTACGGCTATAACCCTGGACACCACTGTACCGATGTGTTAAATATTTTCTTATTTTATGCTTTTTAGTTGGTTTTCTTACGTAGTTGGGTTTTAGTTTTTTTAACTCTTGTTTTATTTGACACTTTTTTGGTGGCTTGGGTCAATCACTGCATTTACTTTCAGACTGTAAGTGTCGCAGTCTTAATAACGAGATGGCGCTAGTTAGTAGCAAGAAAGTCACAGATTGTACACTTTATAATTTCCAGTGTTTGCTATATTGGATTTCTTGTAACACCATATACCTACCTCACGATACTCTTTGGATCAAGACGAATCCAAGGACACCCCATTTGTTAAAATCGGGTAAACTTAATTTTTTTTGGTCCTCTTTCTTACGTTTTGTCGGCGAACTTGGTTTTTTTTTTTTTTAAAAAAAAAGCCTATGGCACTCTTAATGTCAATACGAATCAAACGATACCTCATTTGTCAAAATCTGACCAGTAGTTTTTGAGCTACGATCGAACATCCATACATAGACACATACATACATACATACATAGGCTGTTAAACTCATTACCCTTCTTTTTTCGTAGTCGGGTAAAAAGAGGTACTTACAAAGTTTTCTCGTCACGTATTAATAACTCCCTATCAAACTTCAAATTCCTAATCAAGGCTATCTCCAATCTTTCCTTCCCAAACAATTACTAGAGATTCATGCTAAACTAGAAGTACCTAAACCGTGCCGTACCTTAAGACTATAATCCAAAGTGAGTTTCTCTCGAAGCATGACTACAAATCCGCATCCGTATTGATGTTCGAAGACAGCCATTATTGGCGCTTTGCTATGCTCTGTAATCCCTCGACCCCGGAACTACACGATACAATACTGCTCGGATGTGGCGTCTGTCGTGATCGTCATTAGCTGCAAATATAGTGTATGTAGTTATTACGGCTGAGTTACTTGTGTGTTGGCCGACATTACTATGTATTAGGTACTATTAGTCGTCTGGTTCTGTGTTTGCGTGATGTTACATATTATTATCATACTATGCAATGATATTAACCATTGCATAGTATAGGTATGTGATATTAGTACCGTACCTAATATTACGAGGCATTGTATTTCATATATGTTTAATGAGGACGTGATTGCATTCATACGCAGATGCACGAATCAAAACAATAGAATTTTAATTGTGTCTCATTTTACCCGTATTGACGGGTTAAATAAACATAAACCCCCGTACTTACAAATGCTTCTTAATTTAAGCACCGATTAAATTATACAACTATCCTTATCATTTGTATGACAATTAATAGAGATGACAATAATTTATTTATTTAATTCTTTATGCACAAGTAAAAAAAATACTGCACAAAGGCGGACTTAATGCCATAGGCATTTTCTGCCAGAAAATGACAATAATTGACTAAGAATTGAATTAAGGGGATAAAGAGGTAAGTACGTCAATGAACGTTATTAAAGAAACGACCATTATTAATTTATGTGATATTTTTGCACGCAGAGAAGAGAAAATAGTGCAAAATCCTCCAATTTATCAATACACAAAAGCTGCATGAAAAAAAGATTTATTTATTAACATAAGTAGGTACATCTTTTTGAAAATGATGTTCTCAAGCTAAACGCTTCGAGAGGCAATATTTCAATCTGTTGGCACACAGTCACGACCGCCCGCGGCCTGAGGAGGCGTACGTACAAATAAGGGTAATTTTCAGTGCCGAAGCAATATAAATTGAGGGACTGGCCAACCTAGGTCTGGAGTAACATTAATTGAATAGATACGTCCGTTCCTTGCCTCAATCCAACCTTAATCACACTTGAAAAGGCCGAGAGAAGCCAGCTACTCGCAACAAGCAGCTAATCGTACAGCGTATCGCACTTTGTGCTTGATCTTGTTAAGCAACTTCCACTTTACAGTGCACGTCTACCTCACTTCGGTTTATAGAAATTGAATAGAAGTTTTTTAAAAAGAAACAATTACCGCGGGTAATTGTGGTGGTAAAGTGCTAGTTGTTTACTTTTTAAAACTTGCAAATTGTGTTTATCAGTTTAAAATTACAATTTAGTGCCTCTCGTACACGTTTTGTTGCTGAGCATTATTAACTTTTATGTTCGCATAATATTTGGTAGTTGATATTTTTAAGTACTATAATGATATATGATAGGTAGAATACTCTATGGAATTAAGGTCTTCTTTCGTCTGTGAGCTCAAAGAAAGCACTGAGAGTCACTTAGTTACTTTATTACGTCGACTGGTATGAATAACTTTTGTAGAATCCTTTTCAAACATGACGTTGAAATGTATCGTAAGCCTCCTTGGAGCTGAAAATTTGAAATATCTCGAGAGATATAGGTAAGTGGTAATGCGGGGTTTGTGGGCCTCCCAAGGGATAACCTACAGGTCATGTAGCCTTCATATTCCAAATGGATTTTCTTTTACATTCAGATATCTTTGAAAGTACAAAGCTAGATACCTAATATGTTCGATAAAATAAAATGACAGGTTCGTTTTTTAGCAATAGAAACGTACCCGTTCATACAAATAGTCGCTGAGATCAGCGATAAGTATAATTGAAAAATAAAAATTTATTTCAACTGAACATTTTTGTCAAAGAACATTAAAATAAATGAAACCCGCAGTTACTTTTTAATCGCAGACGAAATGAAATTAGCGCGGTCCGGCTATCCGATGAAAGTAAATTAGTTTTCAGTTATAGAGAGCCGTGGCGAGGCAAAATCAAACATTGTGTTTCTATCTGATCTGGTATCAGTGCCATAAGTGTTCGTTCACATTTGCAATTAGCAAGTGGTCCAAAAACGTGCAAATCGTTAACCGCCGCCGTCGAGCGCCGTGTCTTTGCATATTCATAGCCTGCTTAAAATATTTTAATGCGGGTCGCTTCACGCCCACATCTACGCTTTCTACAAATGTTGATTTCGCTATGGAATGAATAAAAATGGAAACGCAAGTTGTTCCCTCCTAGAAAACTCTGCCTTGGACCATACTTAATATAATTCTGCTACGTTCTGGGTAAACTGTGAGTAAATGAAGTGCCAGTAATAAATCTTCACATCGCAAGATATTTTTATCCGCTTTCTTTCAGATTTAAATATTTTAAGACATTTTTTATTTTCTCGCTGAAGTTGAGGATGAATGAAATAGATAGCGAGTCTGTCAAAACCAATTGAAAAGTTCATTTTTGGGCTTGGTTTTACAATGGATTTAGAACATGGCGCAGTTTACATCATTTAAGGCATCTTTAAGATCTTATATAACGTTATTTCGGGTTTTAAAATAAATTAAACTACCTAAATGTTAGTAGATAGGTAAACTCACACCTTTAGTGAAACAGAGCGTGTAAATAAGTCATAACACTTCTCATTCGTACTTAATATAATCAACACAAGGCGTCTTAATGAAATCGTACCACACTTCTGTAAGGTACCATCTAACTCATGCATAAATGCCGCGAAATTCCATGTTAATATACCCACAAGGTACCGTGTTATTAAAACGATCAATTGCCAGAATTGTGATGTTATTAAAACGTAGGTATTATTTCAGAGTCGAAAGATCATAATCATAATATTATCCACTCAAGACGGTGTCTGGGCTCTAACGTTTTATAATTTTCCACTCTTTACTCCCTGTTATCGAGAATTTCTTCCGCTCGCGCCCTCTTCCTTCCGTGAATCCACTTGAAAGGGTATTTAGGAATAAGGGATCCTTAATTGGTACAGCGAATTTATTTTACTACAATTTTTTTGTCTACATCCTCAATACTTGTTCTAAAATATTGCTCGGAAATTAAATATTGAAATTAGTACATTTAATTTACTTATGTGCTCAATCATAATTAATAATACCTATGTTAATACAATTATGCTGATTGTTTGCGTTTTACATAAGAATTCCGTTAAACGTTATATTAGCTCCCGTTTCTGTCACTCTATCTAGGTCTTAACGTTCTATGGGTTCTATGTTTCTTTTATATTGTCAAAGTAATGCCTAGGACACTAAAGAGTGGTGAACGAGAATTGGTGCGAAAAGAAACCCTCCAACACCGTCAAAAACATTTTAACACACATTCAGGGGAGCTAACATAGCGTCGAAGGAAACACATTATCGCGCGAGGTGGCGGTCAAATCAAAGCCTATTTTTTTAATAAATAAAACTAAAAAAATAAATACAAAAAAAAATATTATCCTATACCTTTATCAAGACATCGGCCGATGTCATGATAAAGCCTAATTTAATTATCCTATACATATATATATCATGGCATCGGCTTGGCGTTAGCGCGACTGATTTTGAGTGTGTGTTTCACTTATGAGTTTTATTTATTAAAAAATATAATAATAGGCTTTGATTTGACCGCCACCTCGCGCGATAATGTGTTTCCTTCGACGCTATGTTAGCTCCCCTGAATGTTAATGTGTTACAATATTTTTGACGGTGTTGGAGGGTTTCTTTTAGCACCAATTCTCGTTTACCACTCTTTAGTTTCCTATAGGCATTTATTATAGTTAGGCTTAATTTTCAACGGTCTTCTCTTGTCGATGAAGATTTAAATGAAGCTGACGAGTATTTTCAATTAGCGGAGACACTGAGCGATGGCTGACAATTGTCTCCGGCGGCGCCGACGACGACCTCATCCATCTACATTTGAGTAACCAAGTGAAAAAGCAATGAGCCGCGCTATTACCTCTCTTTACGAATAAATCGTGAAACAGATTCCAACAACCTTTGTGTATAGTCGAATTTAGGTATAAATATTCATCGGACATCTTACAGTATGACAAGTTCTCTAGACAAAGCTTATGCCATCTCATTTAAAAGTTGTAAAGTACGAGTATAAGTGCCTACTACAAGTCATTAAAAATATTCAATAAGCTGCCAAAAGAAATTAAAAGTCTAGTCTATATAAGTATATAGTTTTCAGAATAAACTTAAACTGTTTACGTTAAAAAAGTGTTGTTATTCCATTCGCGAAGTATTTAGACACTTTGATATAATATTAATTTGAATTTTGTAATGAATTATTTTGTATTTTGTTTGTCCCGATATGACAAAAATATAATTATAACGTTAATCTAGATTATTGTAACTATTTACTAATAGATAGGTAAGAAACTCTATAAGTAAATAGTACGTATATACCTGACTAGCTGTGCCCGGCATGCGTTGCAACGCTCATTTTTAGGGTTCCGTACCAAAATGGTAAAAAAGGAACCCTTATGGTGCGACTTCGTCTGTCTGTCTGTCTGTCACACCTGCTTATTTCAGCAACTACTAATGCTATCGACTTGAAATTTGGAACAGTTATAAAAAATGCTTGTCCAACTTTATTGCAAATGAAAAAAATAAAAAAAATATTTTTATTTTCATTGTAAAAGGGGCCGGAGTGGGGGTCCAAAATTTCAAAGTGGGGTTACTAGGTCAAGTGACATATCATATGAAAGGGCTTGATCTGCACATTTCAAAATATATTTTAATTTTATTTTATGTCTCACAGTTTTCGATATATGATGAAAAATGTCTGAAAAAATATCATTCCCCCCCTCCCCCTTATCTCCGAAGTTTGCGGAGTGAAAAATCTGAAATAAAGTTGATAGGAATTGACCCAAATATGGCACCAAAAATAAAACGATGTTCCTAACTAGTACAGTTTTTTCAAAATCATCCAAATTCTTTCACAAACAAACTTAGTTTTGCGGTCCGGTTTTTTTCACTTTATACGTCCAAACTGATACGGAACCCTCGGTGCGCGAGTACGACTCGCACTTGGCCGGTTTTTTTTTAATCAAAAACCAGCATTGGCGTCCTCACCACAAATACCTATATTTCAAGTCAATCGGTCGAGCTATTTTCGAGTTTTTGCGAGACTAACTTACGGCAATTAATTTTTATTTAAAATATAAGATATTTAGTTACATGTTGTAAATATAATTATTTATAGAAAATTCAGACAAGATAAAAAAAATTTATTGAATAATTGAATTGAATTGTTCATTGTTTCTCTAACAATGACACTAAAAACTGAATATAGCAGACAAAAATAAAAGAGCTAGTCACAAGTGCCTGTGTTGGAATTTTACTTGATATGTGCTCTTTTATTTTTAAATGTCTGAATCAGCCATTACTTTTACACGATCAAAAACTATTGTAATAATATAATATAAAGTGAAAGAATATAGTGAAGGACTTAGGTCCGTCATACTTCGGTTGATGGTTATATCCTTGAGTTCAAACAAGGACATCTTGGAATAAAAAACATTATGTATAGTCATGTGTAAAAGCATGCACCTATACAAAACAAATTCAAAAAGATTTTCGTATGATTTGATATAATCATTATTTAGTTTTTTTTTTTTTTTTTAAAACGTTGCCCCATAGGTACCTACTAGGATTTCTCCTGTGTCGTGAGTGCGTTTACAAACACAAATTTCACATACACAAACAGCCAGACCTATGTGCAATGCGGGAATCGAACCCGCGACACGTCGCGCAGCAGCCAATCTCTCAGCCACTGCGACAACCGTGCGGTCAACTTACAGAGTTTAACTTACAGAGTAAATGAATAAGGACATGAAATATGTAAACATCGCTCGTCTGGAAGGTGACCGTGGTTTTGCGGACCTAATTCCATCCCCTCGAACGCGTAACTGCGTTTTATGATGTCATCATCGTAATATAATGACGTGCTTGTGAATTGCCTCCATTCTAAATGGCCAGGCCCAAGAGTATAATACAGTATGCATGGTAGTCGGTCATGATATAATATTGAATTATAAATCTTTCTTGGTTTTACTACGTAAACAAGTAAAAACATTATGTATTTATATAGTTTAATTAAAAACCCGTCGTCAACCCCTGCAATTATGTATTCCTATGTGTATATGTATTTAAGATACAAGTTCAAAAGAAACGAACGATTAATTACGTTGCAGAACAAACTGCGTAGCATAAAACCGTTGTTGGCCCTCGCACGTTATTGGCGCGTGCGTGCAAACATTCCCTCGCGTTTGGACTTCATTTTCCGGAGCCGACACATGTCAGAGCGCGTCACACCATATCCACGCCATTACCATACGCCCGCACAAAGTGAACTGCGGAAGGATCCCCTTCACAACTCATAAATAGGCGACATGACAGACTCGGGCGTGGTCACTGTTTGATTAAAATGTAACTTGGAATTGCGCACAGCGCCCTCTTTTACTGAAAAGGCTTTAATACTATATGGTCGTTGTGACGGTGACGTCGCTTTAATTACTTTTGCTCGGTTATGCATGAGTGACGTTATTAAATAGCCCTGCGGTCGTATCGTAAGCGATCGTGCAGAGCGGTGCGGTCCAATTTCTAAAGACCTACAGACAATATTAATTACTAGGGACGGAAAAGATGTAACCGGTTCGATATAGCATATGTTGGAAGTATTACGAGCAAGGTAAAATTGTAATATTTCCTCGTTTGTAGATAATTTCTACAATACCAGGAAACACCAAACATTAAGCTGGTTTCCCGGAAATAATGTTTTTGAAGCGCCTACGTGACAATGACGCGTTTCTGCAAAAATATTCCTTAATTAGATTACTGTAACTTAATATCAAAGTCTATTTGTTTAAATACCAAAAATTTTAATATATGAATTATTACTATCTTATTATGTTCTTTTACCGTTCAATTAGACTAATATTTATATTAATTTATTTAACGATTTACCTGGTTTTTCTAAAGAAAAAAAAAACAAATATTAGAGTAAAATAAACGTGTAAGTACCTGAGTAATTTGTATTTCTTAAGTAAACAACATTTATACAGTACTCTGCTAGTCTATTTACAAAGAGTACCTAAACGTGTGAGCACCTAAATTATAAGCATTGTTAGAGAATAGTGAGATACTTAAATATTCACCTTTGTTTCAAAAATCTGTGAGAATAATTTCAAGTAACAGCTGAATACTGAGTGTATGTATTATTAAGCTGATCAGTTAGACAACAGCCGCTTAATATCGTAACCGTGAGAACATTCGCAAAATAAGATTTGATTCATAATTAATTTTGTTGGCTGTCATGTAAAAATCATTCATTACAATATACGTACACTCGACGCCATTGACGGTCGACCACTTTTCACCCTTATGTTCTTAGTAATAAGGGCGAAAAGTGGTCGACCGTCAATGGCGTCGAGTGTACCTACGTGAAATAGCACATACTATACGTACTTACTCTAGGCGCTTAGACATATGTAAAACTTTATAAGAATAGTGTAATTTCGTTTAAAATGAAGTAGGTATTACCAAAGTCATATTTATTTGATAGATTTTCTACTAGTATTTTCATACCCATCACTTTGTACTTACATACACGAATAAATAAGAAATTAATGTGTTCTTGACGTTTTAAAAGGCTCCGCCTCAAAGCGATTTCACCTTTTGAAACTTAATGCTTCTGACTTCTTTTGAACTGTAAGGAGACGTTTTAAGCATAAGAAATCATATAAAAAGATTCGCTATAAAACAGGCGACCTGTTGCTAGAGCGACGGCCGACAGAGACTTGGGGAAAATTGCCCACGACGCCAACATGTTCGGTGTATTATACGGCGGGGTGTTATTAACCATGGCAACCGCCGCTGCCCTCACCCTCCACAACTTTTTCAAAACATCACAACTTTGACGTCTGATCACCTATACAACGCACTTTATAATCTTTCCACCGTTTGTTCCCGGCCGTAGTTCAGTCTCCCTAAATTTGCAAGTCGCGAACAGCAGGGGTGCGCCACACGCCAAATAGATGACGGGATTATTTTTGTGTTTGACATAATCATAGTGACAAATGTATGCTTTAGGGCTGTCACTTTGACGTGTTCGTTTTGATAAACATCTTTGTGATTATGACGTCGCAACACAATTTGTGCATAAACAATACAAAACAGAAAAATATTGTGGATATTTTAATAAATTATTAAAATTATTTTTAGTTTGTTGTCTTATAAGTATATTCTGTTCGCAAAAGAATAGTAAAATATGGGAAAGCATGTTGAACACATATAGAATAATTAATATTGATAAAATGGTTTTCGTGTGACACTTACCTACTGTTTTATTAATGATTAACCGACTTCAAAAAAGTGGGTTCTGTATTCGTCCCGTATGTATGTATGTTTGTATGTGCGCGATTTCCTCAAAAACTACTGATTCGGTTTGGATGGGGGTTTCACTAACGTAATCTACATACTTTCAGGAAGGTTTTAGTATATAATACATTATGTAATCATTCCTATGTACAAAGTTATATGCATAAATGTAGACACTCCGTAGAAGATTTACTGTTGAACGAATTCGTGAAAGTAATCTAACACGGGATAAAGAACTAAAAAGGGAAAAATAAAAAACTTTTTTAACAAAAAATAACCGACTTCAAAAATCCACTACAAAGAAAATAATAATTTTGGTTTCGGAAGTCGGTGGCAAAAAAAGCACACGAAAACCAAAGCCACCGACGTCCGAAACCATAAATTATTATTTTCTTTGTAGTGGATTTTTGAAGTCGGTTATTTTTTGTTAAAAAGGTTTTTTTTTAATTACCAGTGTTGAGGATGTCGAAAGACAAATATTTTGCTGGCAGCCAATAGCGTAACACGCAGATATCAAACATACCTTATAAAAGCATTTTTATCGAAGTTTTATCATAAGAAATCCGTTTGACCTTTTAGTTATGGAACCCTAAAAAAATGTTACATAATATAAGTTCCATTCATTTTTGGTGTTTGCGTTTAAATATAGGCGAAGTAACAGATGTTATTCCCATTAAGTATAAGTTTAGCCCTTATGTACTGGGTCACAGAATATGTAGTATGAAAAGTGGGATAAGTGTAGCTGTGGGCTTAGCCCATTGAATGGTGAGTGAATGGCGTGGGCGCGTGACCGCAACTCCCTTCAGCTGGGGTCGAGAGAGATTATAACAAAAAACTCCTTTCATCGTTAAGCTTGATTCACACCGGACTTACATGTCTTGTCGTGATGCATCAGTAGGTACATCAGAAGCCTATCGTATCGGTGTCATAATATATTTCGTATGAAAGTGTGTACACTATTCTGACGCGTGACGTTTTCGTTAGGATAGTGTGCACACCATACAAAATATATACTGCCGACAAGCTTCTGATGAGTACTTATGATACATCACGATACGGCACGTAAATCTAGTACCTATGAATCAAGTTTTACTTATTTGTGATGTTCCTCGCGCCCAAAGAAAACACCTACATCTCACAGAAGGCAATTACATACCAAAAAGGTATTTCATTCCATGTAAAACTTATAATTTGAAAGGGCAATTTCACACTGAAATATATAATCAAAGCATTTGGCGGCATTGGCGGCTCGTTCCGACTCTGAAAATACAAATTTATATAATCTGACATCGATAAAAGTTCGAAATTGGAAATTATACTTGCCTACCAATTCCCGTCAGCGAAAATGCCTACAGAATTTCGTCACCACAAACGCAAAAGTTGCTCTGCTTGCTTGCCATCAAAAGTTAATTTGAGAAACATGACAGGCAGGTACATATCGCTAACCTTTCGGCACGAAAATTGCAAAATTATCTCTCGTCTTTATCTTCAAAGAGATGTCATCCCCATCTGCGTGGCTGGGCCAGTTTCAAAGTTGTTTGCGGCACCGCCGGAGATCGTTCTTATTATAAACATGTTGATGTTTATCCCAATTCACCTGTCTCCCTGTAATAGAATGATAAATACAGCTTTTAATGGAAAGGGTATAACTATAACCGGTTCGTTGTACTAACTTGTTATCTGAGTAACTGTTACGCATCTCGACTAACTTGAAATACCAAGACTAGACTTGACATTTTAATTAAAATTTAGACAAACATGCCACTCATGAAGCGTATTTTATAGTCTTATGGTACCTAAATGTTTACAACCTATGACAAAAACCGGGGAAGAGCGTGTCAGACCACACACAGTGTAGGGTTCCGTAACAAGAAGTATCCTAGTTTTACGACGCGAATGTATGTGTTTCATAGTATTATTGTAAAATACAAAGTTATTTTTGCAATTAGCAAACTCAAAACTGCAAATAACAAATAGGTGTTCCAAAAACTAATCGACGTATTTTGTTCAAAATAACTTTAATCAGAAGTGTTTATTAGGTCTATAAACTTGATTATTTTCAGATTTTTAAATAACGTGGTTGAAAAGTTACAGAGGGGTCACACATTGTTAACAACTTTCGGAGCTCACAGTTCACTAAATATGCACCTAAATAAAAAAGTCACTTAAAAACATTATGTTATTTTTTAAAGAAGTATCTAATGATAGCACACGATGGAGTGCGCGCAAATATTTTTTATCGTCCCTCAGTCTCGTGTGTTGTATGGGGCGCCCCTTAACATTATTTTATTTTTCGTAATTTCACTACAGGTTCTTATTGTGGTTCACAAAAGACATCTACCTGCGTAGTTTCAAACAAATTGGTTGAGAACAGTAGGTTTTACGAGGGTGTGACAGACGGACAGACAGGCAGACAGACGGACATGATGAAATTATAATATTAAGGGTTCCTAGTTTTACTATGGAACCCTAAAAATACTTAAAGGAAACAATGCTAATGAATCAACTCCAATAAAACTTTAATCTAATAAAATAGATTGACAACCGCTTGAAATGTTTCGGACAATTTTAAACAATTTCATTTTATCATTATAATTAATTAATATTGCTTGCTTTATTTCGTTTACCTTGATTTTAACCCAACTTAGTTCACGCTTGGATATTATTAAATTATCGAAGTAAACTGTTGTTAAGATCTTGTTATTTATTCTCAAAAAAGTTCTACTTAGACATCATAGGGTGAATTGGAAAACATCTTCATTCCAATTCACCCTATGATGTCTAAGTAGAACTTTTTTCCGTATTATTAGTTTAAGTATGATACCACTTCAGTAGTATAAAACAGTGATAAATTAAATTACTATTTCAGTGACGTTGGCATTATGCAAACTATTTTCACCCAACAAAGAAACAAATACCTGTTATGTTTCATTAAAATAATCCCCTTAGGAAACACAAATTCCACGTAATATTTATTCAAAAACTAACCCACTTATTCGAGGTTACGGCATAGTGGAGCGAACAAACTGGGTACTGGCATCAAAAACTATTTTGTTCGAGACAGGTCAGAGTTTTGTAAATTAATTCGGTGGTTCCGAGCTATTACGCAAACTGTCAGCGCAGGTGCCGACCCACTACTTCAGCCTGCACGGGATTTGCATTCGGAAATACTCGTACTAATTTAACTTCTCTGTTAGCTAAGTCAAACTAAACAACACACGTAGTTTGGCTTACGAGAGTCAAACAATCCTCTGTAGCAGCGGAACCTTTCACTGTTGTATTGAAATTATAACAAACACTCATCGTTGCACTTACTTATTTACCGTTCTGTGGTGGTTACCCATTAGAGTTGCAGTGCACGCGACGTACCTTCGCGCCAATTTCAGGTTTCATTTGCCTACGTACACATTCATGGAACAAATTAAAGCCATTGTGTTAGACGGATTATGGAGCGGCGTCCATTTATATGTAAAATAGTGACGCGTACGATCGGAGTCAGTCAGCCGAGCGCCCCCGCGCCGCGCTTCCAAAAGCCTGTCGATATACACACTGATCATTGTGTACGTACCTATGAATTTTACATATTGCCAAATCAATTTTTCGACAGTAAGTTGTACCGACTGAAGGTAAATATCAAGCCAGATACCTTTGAAATGTTTATGCTTCCAAGATGTAGGTAATAAAATATTACCTGAGAAGTTTTCCACAAGAAAATCTATAGATTAATGGCAATTTGACGAAAAGCATTTCTATTGAATAATCTACTATCTACTAAAAGCGGATAATTAATATTACTTCTATTAGTCTTGCAGAGTATTCACCAAAATTTATTGGACAACAGCTTAATAACAGATTTAATATAAACATTTTTGACAGTGAATAACTATGTCCATGCTTTAGTAATCAAATCTAATGAAAACGTTCTGCATCTTCATCCCAAGTGGGTGCCATTAATAATATTATTGTATAGTTACTTAGGACAATGACGAGGTGAATGAATGAATTGAATGAAATGTCTGAATGAGTGTGCAAACTATCGCAATAACGGCCTTATTCAAAGGTTTGGATTTGTTAGTCGCCGTTGTGTGCGAGTTTCCTGTATGTAATAATAGTGAGTTTGTGTTGTAGTTGACAGACATCCAGTTGTTGACGTGAATAAAGTTTTCACAAACAGGTTCTGGGCGCGCTGAAATATCGCCACTTGCAGGCGGCGCAAATACCGAGTCGCGACGCCGAGCTACTAACGAATGCACTGCATTCGTAATAAAGGAAAAGAGTTTATCGCACAATGTATGACTGCTGTGGTCTGGGATGTTACATATCACATTTTATGTCTGTTTGCGCTGGTCGCGTGTACTTACATAAGTAAGAATATTACTAGCATTGGGTTGTAACAGGTAAAAGCATGTTTGATAAAAATGACAGCTACGCGCTTCGTAGCGCCGCCGTAGCATGCTACGACGAATAGGATGGTGCATGTGGTGTTATTGTTTTGTATCAAATTGATATCATTTCCATCACATAAATTTTGTTGACCACAATTAATAATGTGTAGGTATATTACTTTAAAATTAATTGAACCAAAAAGAAATGTTTTAATCTATTTCGCAGCTCTAAATGAGATGTATATTTTGAGCTGCTTACAATAAACTTTAGATCAGATTAACAGGCCATCAAGGGACTGAATTTCAAGAATGAAAATATACAATTATGTACATTTGTATATGTGTAGGTATACAATAAAATTCCAATGAACACTCGACGCCATTTACGGTCGACCACTTTTCACCCTTATGTTCTTAGTAATAAGGGCGAAAAGTGGTCGACCGTAAATGGCGTCGAGTGTACATTTGTACGTATCCAAAAGCTCAATGCACTTTATCCACAGCACGTACGTGTCTGTCCGTCTCTCAATGCGTCATGACACTACGGCCACTCCACTTCAACTCGTGCACACTGCTAATAAAATGTAAATTTCCAGCGATTCGCCTCTACCGCATTCCTACCTCCATGAATTTCGCAGCGGCAGACAAATCGTATCGCCTCTTGCTTCGCGTTCGTTAGCCGTTTGTTCGTGGATTTCGCACACAGGTACTTACATAGGTATTTACGTTTCAACGCGTACGCTATCACTGTATTATATGACAGACATTCATCACTCGGAAACGAATTGGTTACATTCGGGAGCACGTTTAAAAGTTTTATTTAAATCTGTCGAAAAATAAATTGTTCAGTAATTTCTAAGGCCCGTATTACAGAACGATACTCGAGCACAGATATCTGCTTGAGCATAGATTTAAAGCTATTTCATTGGTTGAAATCTATGCTCAAGCAGAGATCGGTGCTCGAGTATCGTTCTGGAATACGGGCCTAAGTATTAATTGTACCCGTTTTAGTAAGAAATGTACTAACGTGCCACTGACAAAATCAGTATGAATCGAGTTATTAAAACGTCATGATGAGTAAACAACCACTTTATTCAGCTTAAACCGATATATCTGGCGCGGTTGATCAATCAATGCTCGGCTCGAGTGACGTTAGTCGAGACTGACGTATTACGTACAGCGATAGAGATTTTATTTTAATTATCCAACACGCCACACCGTCGGGTATGCATTATGAACGCGATCAATTTGTTTATTCAGAAGGTTCGCAACAAATTACAGCGATCGTGTACGATGGATTATGTAAAACGACTCCCATTTGTATGTAAACTAATGGTGAGTGTCGTTGTGTGGTGCGACGTGGCGACGCGACAGCACTGCCGTACAGTTTTACTTTTATTTTTACATAGGTGTTAGGGACGACTGGTGTTATCTACTTTATTTTATAGCAATGTTTTCGTTTCATTCATATCAACAAACATTGTTCTAGGCATAATTGTGTCATGTAAAAGCTGCAATGAAAACAGATTTTTATCAAGATAGGCAAATCCCCTTAGACATTACGACAGCTGTTAGATACAAAAGAATTCTCGATGTTGTCAATGTAGGTACATTAAGGATAAACGCTGTAAACAAAGTCTGCATGTATAGTATTGTATACGATTTTACATTTCTATTTGTAAAAACAAACACCCAGTTAGCCTTCGTTATCCAGTCACTTAAAAAGTCTTGTTAAAGTGGACCGTCCTTCCAGTTGAGAGAATTTCTATACAATTCTTTGTTATACGTGGGCATAGTGGCTCTCGTCTGCTTCACAATTGCAGGAGATATAATAATTCCGTCTAGAGGAAAACCTTACACGGTAAGAAATTATTACCACATTGTTATGTTCACGGATCAAAAAACTTGATGTAATACATTTAGCTAACTGGACATTATAATAATATACTCTATGCTTTTATTATTTAGTGGTTCTTTGTTATGAAAAAGTCAGGAAAATGTTTTATGTCAAGCGTTTCATCTGCCGTTTTTTATCACAGTCGACTCTCGATAATTCGAAATTCATGGGACTTTTAGAATATTTCGAATGACTTAGAGTTCGAAATGCTAAGAGGTTTGTAATACCAAGAGTATTTCTAGAAACCCAACAATTACTTCGAATTATCGAAGGTTTGAATTATCAAGAGTCGACTGTATTTCAATGGGTCGTAGCAATCGGCTACGAAAACTGAGTCATTGTGATATTCGTAGACTATTGGCAATTTCGTAGCAATCTCAAATTATGTTGTGCTACGCGAGTACTGACGTTGAGAAAGCCAATTTGTAAATTATTATTTGTAAATGCTAACGTCAATTTATTAAGAGGGCAATTCGAGTAAACAAGTTTATAATATTTTTTTAAACAAAGGCTTTAGAGAACTTTTGTCGGCAATCAAATTTAATGTTTTTCAAGATTTTAAGCGAATATAGTAAAAATAAATAAAATGAAAATGAAGGCTGAAACTATTTATACCACAGTGCAAAATTAATCTAAGTAGTGCAAAAAACACTGTTGTCTAATCACCCTCGTCCCAGAAGTGTCGTGAGGCGGTCTAACGTCGTATAATTGGCACACTTCCCGTACCGCTGACGACTTATACGGTTGACTGGTTGCAATCAATCGACGGAACCCAGCGTGGATTGCGTGACTATTCATGAGTAAAAAAATCTACATTAGCCTCGCACTTACAAAGTAATAGGGTATTTGACTTCTATTATCAAGAATTTAATCTTAAAGAAGGTATTAAAAGAACAATATGAGAAAAATCAATAAAATCGAGGAAAAAATGGAGGAGCTACGCGCTTTCAAAGTTTTGGAGGGAGAATATTTTGGCGCATGACAGCAGTACCTACACTATTACAGTGTGTTGATAGTAGGTACGACCTCATGTATGTGGTATTGCTGTCTCTGTTTAGGAAATCATAAGCATTTATACAAATATAATTAAGCTGAATAGTTTGTTTGTTTGAACGCGCTAATCTCTGGAACTACCAGTCGGATTCAAAAAATTCTTATCATGTATGATAGCCAGGTTCATGAGAAATAGTAATGGTTTTTTATTTAACATTACGCTATGATCCTTAGGAGCCGAGCAATGGGGGTGAAACCGCGGGGCACAGCTAGTCATTACATAAAAGGAGATTGGGCACCCAAGTATGGGAGTCTGCCTTTCCCCCTAATAGCATTAAGATATACACCAATAGATAGAGCTCTTCAAGGTGAATATTTGTTATTATTACTAACAATTATTCACATTATAGAGCTCTATCGATTGGTGTATATCTTAATGCTATTGGGAGGTAAGGCAGATTTGCTCATTCTCCTTTGAAAGATTCTTAAGATATTTCTGTTATTACCTAATTTCACTGTTACTTGCATTCTTTTATTTTCTATCGTGATTTCTAATCACGATAGAAAATAAACTGACGCCTTACTTTTTTTATCTGCATTTATATTTTGTTGGAATTCTAATCCCAACGTGAAAGCTGTACTGTTTCTTGGATCTTTGTACGGGATGATCAAGATATTCGTCCTTTTGCACAGGTCACCGAACAAAGGACGAATACTTTACGTTCTTGCATACTTGCACAACACACGGGAAAGCGAATGTTTATGCTGATAAGTATTAGGTCAACTATGTTTCTTGAAAGACAATTAGAAAGGAAAAGATCAAAAAAGAAAATGGAAGTACCACACATTGTCGATTTTTAGGTTTCCGTACCAAAATGGTAAAAAAGGAACCCTTATGGTGCGACTTCGTCTGTCTGTCTGTATGTCTGTCACACCTGCTTATTTCAGCAACTACTAATGCTATCGACTTGAAATTTGGAACAGTTATAAAAAATGTTTGCCAAACTTTATTGAAAATGAGAAAAGTCGAAAACTGTTTTTATTTTCATTGCAAAAGGGGCCGGAGTGGGGGTCCGAAATTTCAAAGTGAGGTTACTAGGTCAAGTGACATATCATATGAAAGGGCTTGATCTGCACATTTCAAAATATATTTTCATTTTATTTTATGTTTCACAGTTTTCGACATATGATGAAAAATGGCTGAAAAAATACCACCCCCCCCCCCACCTTATCTCCGAAGTTTGCGGAGCGAAAAGTGCAGTTTTTTCAAAATCATCAAAATTCCTTCACAAACAAACTTAGCCTTTTCTGCAACTCACACTAAGTTAAATTATATTATCATCACGCATATTTGCAAGTTTTGTTACTTAAAATATCAAAAGTTTTGTCATTTATGTCATACTTTGAATAGAAAACAAATAATAATAAGACTTCATATTAGGCTCATGAGTACTTCAAGAATTTTATATTTGTATTACATCCAACGGTTTTGGTTTTAGTGTTATCTTCGTACAGTCGATAAGGCATTGAAATAAGAAAAGAAGATATAAACAAATGAACAAGGTTTTTTGCAGTTTTATGTTGTATGGGATTGATGCAGGGATTTATTCCGACGGCGACGTATACTGTTTAGATCTCTTAAAAGCGGTATAAAATGTATCGGTAAAATGTTTTAGCCATAAAAGTGCAGGTGACTTGTGATGGATTGACGTCATGCCTCTATACTGTAGAGTGCATTACCGTGTCACTAGTTCAATCTTTAAACACAACATCGCACATTTATGAGCAACTTATACAAAATGTTCTGTAGGGTCTTTAGGTAGGTAAATTTATTTTATATTTTTTACATCTAAAAATATTTAAAAAAAAATATTTTCTTCGTTTTTTTCTTTTTCCATTGAGCAACAGTCACATGATTAGGTACATCAATCGCGAGTGATTTGGTGATATTCGTTGAGGAATTATAATATATGTTCTCTATCTCCGATGTTCTTTATCAATTTATGAAAAAAATAATAAAGGATAGCTAACGACAGGCGGTATGTGTCTTTTAAATAACAAAAGAATTGTGAATCGTTAACAAATAACGGAGATACGGTTAAATACGTCAATAAAACAGCTGTAAGATCTAATTTATTTTTACAGTTGGCTAAAAATTTAATTCGAAAATGATTCATACAATTTACTCTAATACCATGAGATAAATGAATTATAAAAGTTTTTTTTTCTTATTTTTGTTTGTGACGACCACACGGTGTCTACCATATAGTTACAAGAAATTGAAAGCTTCCAAAAAATAAGACGGCACTGAAATAAAGCTGCAATTTATTTTATTGTGTTGAAGCAGTGTCTATCACTTTGATTTTTACTCATTTATTAAGGGTGACCGATAACTTAGTAAAGGTTGCGAGAATTCTGGATGCAGGCACAAGATCGATCGTTGTAGGAATTTTTTCGGGACCTATGTCCAGGAGTTAACGTCATTTAGCTAATGTGATGACGTAGGTATACGAATATTGAGTACAGTAAAATCCTTTTTGAAATAGTGGACAGTGGTGTCGGGTTGAACGTAATTAGATTCTACAATATTATTTTATAAAGAAATCAACGCAAGTCCTTTAAAGTATCTTAATTAAATTGGGACCTTAAATAGGTAGTCCTCATACAAATTAAAAAAATAAACTCAAGCCTTTTCCCATGGAAGTAGGCTGAAACTACAAAACAAATTCAAAATTCATTTATCTTCTAATAACTGGGCTAACGCCCCTTAGCCATTTTTTGAAAGTCAACGTACAATAGGCAGTTAGGCAGCCCCGCTCGCCCTTCACCGCTTCCTAGTGTTTTTGCTGAACGCTACGTGCTACGATTCCTTTTACTTCGTCTATGTTCGAACATCTTTATAATTATAAAAAAATAAAATTGCAATAATATAATAATTATAAGGCGATTCGCACACCGCATCGCATTACGCAGGCTAGCGCGGGAGTGCGTGATCTTCCATTGTTTGCAAGTACCTACCTAATACCTGTATTTGTATTATATAGAAATCACGCGTAGTGTAACACACTGAAAACGCATTTACGCGCGGGGCTTTTGTTCCGTCGCCACGCACCCCGCAGCGTAGCGCGAGGTGGTGTGTGATTTGCCTTAAACTTATTTATACAATGATATTATAAGTCATTTGTATAGACTGTTTCTGTCTGTACACAGCAAAAATATTATAATTATATTACTTAGTTATTAATACTTATTACTTATACGATCACCAGTCAAAACAAAACCAGCCCCCGTATTCACAACGCTTCGAGTCGATTCCGATTCGGAAAGTCCTATGTCTATCTCGCTCGCTTTCGTAATGCCAAAACAAGATAGACGTACGACTTGTCGAATCGGAAAGAAATCGAAGCGTTGTGTATTCACAACGCTTCGATTTCTTTGAAATATGGACGGATATAGAACAGCCCCCGTATTCGGGGGCTGTTCTATATCCGTCCATATTTCCATCCATTTCAAATGAGGATATCATGATATAAATATCAATGTGTAGGCCAGAGACAAATTTTTCCTATATTTGTTTCCAAAAGTGCTTACATGTGGGTGTACACGAGGCGAGCTAAAAGGTGCTTCAAACTTGAAGTGTATTCATATCTTTTAAATGTGAGACAGAGGAGGCTGGATGTAAGGTCATGGTTGGCTATAGAGCTTATCGCACAACCGCTAACTGCGACTTAAATGTTTTGTGCTCCAGTATAATACCGAGAGATAACCGTTATAGCGCAAAGCAGCATCAACGCTCTTGAAATTAAAGCGCAAATATTAGTACTACTACAAACAAGCTCAAGGTTTGTTTTGTAACATGTTAGGTCTCACTTACTTTATGCTAGAAATCTTTAAGTTATAACATTCTAAATGCAAACCCTCAACCTTTCGAAACATATTAGGTACTCTCAATATATGCCCAATAAAAAAATTATGGTAGGTAAGAATATTTTTTTTTGCCTTCGGGCATAAAGATTCTTCCTGGTATTTTTGGAGATAATAAGGCCCTTATATGAACCACGTGACATCATCGTAGGTAGGGAAAAATGGTAGGCTCATTTTAACAATTTTTAGTGAACATGCTGTATCTAGCCCACTCTATATCTGTGCTACAAAGGTTCTTTCTTTCCGCGCGGTCGATCCATTCGACACGATCGGATCTTTCGGCGCGGATAGGGGTGCAAGGCTTAAAAAAATATTGTTTTGGTTCGGCTCGGTCGGCGCGTTCGGCGCGGACAAATGGGCATTCACTTTGATGACACAAGTATCTACTACACTCGCTGTATACGCGAAACAATTATTCATGTGACATTTTATTCTATATAAAGTCCCGGAGGATTTTATTCATGACTAAAGTTAATTCGTAGCAGCCTTACAGATGGCGTTACATAAGATTATTTCCAAGACATTTCACACTTTCTTAAGATTCCTTTTGCAAGAATGTGAGAAAACCCACGTAATTAATCCTGGCCGTGTTTCGTTCCGAAGTTCGCGCCATGTTACATGTATGCTGTACATACGGATATTCAAGCGACTGCGTCACACTTCGCCCGCAACACAGTATTATAAATGTGAAATTACTCGACAATTCCACTGTGAGTGGAATTGTGATATCTGTGAGCTAAAGCTCGGTTGAAACGTTGAACCCACTGGCTTTTCTGATTAGGACCCACTATCCATAGTTAGGTACTCTACAAGCATTTGCTCACATTCAGCCCTCGCCAAAAACTATTGCTTTGAACTATAATTTATGCCTGTTATTCTGCAAATTTTAATTCAGTCTGGCATTTTATTTATTTTTTCAGCTGGAAGAGACAGTCGTCATTCAAATTTATGTGCAATGAAAGGGAATTGGTTTACTTTGTTGTAATAGCTACTCAGAAAGATCAATTTTAATTTAAGCTCAGATTTCGATCTTAAATTAGTCACTAATTAAAGAACTATGAATATAGGACACAATAATAATAAAAAATTAACAAATAAAAATCTCCTAATAAGCCGACTGGATAAAATAGAACTACCTATATTATTTTGCTAAATTGAAATTTATAAGCTTTAAAATTATATTATCTCTATCCCTATAAATCTTACTTAGATCCGATAGTAGTGTCTCGTATCGTATAAAAGTAACATTTTAATATAGGCAGGTCTGCACGAACTCTCATCTAATTGTAAAGAAAACTCGAGAGTTCCAAATAAACGTATTTTTTCTGTGCCAACTTTCAGTCTCGTAGGCACTAATATTATTTAAGTTGACTTCTTCGAAGCTCTCTAAGTGGCAACTCTTAATTTAATCCTCAAAGTAAGGACGTAGGTAGGTACCCTTGATAGAGCACACTTATGAAAATTGGCTATTATACGTATCTGTTACAGCAAATAAGGTTGTGTAAGTATGTATAATCTGACAATAAATATAACCCTAAAAGAGCCATCGTTATCAGACCCATTTTCTCTCGTAGGCCCTCACCGAATGTCAAATATATAGGGTTACATGATATCAGTCTCGCCTCCCTAATGGACACTTATAAGGCCGAGTGGGCCTTTTCAGTGTCGGTGTTTTGACACCCTTTAATATAAGAACGAAAGCCTTTATATTAGATATTCACGAAATTAGGCGACTACATATTGATTTTTCTTTCAATCCCACGTTGTGCTAGACAGATAATCGGCTCTTTTAGTTAAAGATCACAGTAACGATCCATATTTTTTAAATTTATTTAATACTAGCTAACCCGCCCGGGTTTCGCACGGTTAAAGTTTAGTACACCTATCCTACACCTACCCTACACCTACCTTACACCTACCCTACACCTACCCTACACCTACCCTACACCTACCCTACACCTACCCTACACCTACCCTACACCTACCCTACACCTACCCTACACCTACCCTACACCTACCTTACACCTACCCTACACCTACCCTACACCTACCCTACACCTACCTTACACCTACCCTACACCTACCCTACACCTACCCTACACCTACCCTACACCTACCCTACACCTACCCTACACCTACCCTACATCTACCCTACACCTACCCTACATCTACCCTACACCTACCCTACACCTACCCTACACCCCAAACCTCAAAATTAAGTTTCAAGCTTCTAACTTTAAAAATGACGTAATTTCCATACAAACTTTCATCCCCTATTTCAACCCTTTACAGCCCTTTTTTCGCATTAAAAAGTAGCCTATGTCCTTTCTCAGACTCTAGACTATCTCTGTACCAAATTTCATTTGAATCAGTTCAATAGTTTAGGCGTGATTGCGTAACACACAGACAGACAGACAGACAGACAGAGTTACTTTCACATTTATAATATTAGTAAGTATTATCAATCGTTAAAGTTAATATTAGGTCTTTACCTATGAAATTGCCGTTCTGCAGTACTGGCCATTTCAAATCAAAATAATTTTTGTTTGGCTTGAATTCTAATTTAAAATTAATTTTATTTTAAAAACATGGATTTTTTTTTTCCAAAAGTAGTCATTTGTTTATTGATTAGTGTTACATTTTCATCGCATTTCAATCTTTTTCGTCATCATGGATACGTTAAAAATTCGAGTAATTATGGAATACGAGTACCGTCGTAGCAGCAACGCGCCACAAGCGGCACGCAACATCAACGACGTTTACGGAGCTAACACTACAAACCAACGCACCACCTGTTATTGGTTTGCTCGCTTCCGTTCTGGAAATTTCGACCTGAAAAATGAACCTCGCGGTCGTCCGAAGACTTTGGTCGACAATGACGAATTAAAGGCGATTATGGAAGCTGATGATACACAATCTACGGCTGAATTAGCAGCAGCTTTCGACGTTAGCGTCAAAACAATATTGGTCCATTTGCGTCAAATTGGCAAGGTAAAAAAGCTTGACAAATGGGTGCCCCACGAACTCAATGATCGCCAGCGCGAAGTACGCGTCGAGACGTGCCTTGCACTGCTCAACAGACACACAAATGAAGGAATTATGAACCGCATTGTTACCTGCGAAGAGAAATGGATTCTGTTTGATAACCGCAAGCGCTCAGCAAGTTGGTTGGATCCTGGTTCAGCACCTAAACAATGCCCTAAACGAAAACTTACCCCTAGAAAAGTGATGGTCACTGTTTGGTGGTCTAGCGCCGGTGTGATTCATCACAGCTTCTTACCAAACGGGGTGAGCATTACTGCAGATGTGTACTGTGAAGAACTGAACACAATGATGAAGAAGCTGGCACATCTCCAACCAGCATTGGTCAATCGCTCGTCTCCACTGCTCCTGCACGACAACGCGCGACCTGATACTGCACAGCAGACGGTCTCCAAGTTGCAAGAACTGGGGTTGGAAGCTCTCCGTCATCCGCCCTACTCACCAGACCTTGCGCCTACAGACTACTACTTTTTCCAGAATTTGGATAACTTCTTGGCGGGAAAAAAATTCAATACCCGAGAGGCAGTACAAAATGCCTTTGAAGCTTTTGTTGCCTCCCGTCCAGCTGATTTCCTTAAGAAGGGCATCAATAAACTGCCACTGCATTGGCAAAGATGCATTGATTGCATGGGTGATTACTTCGATTAATACAAATAAAAAATACATGAAAAAAATTCGTTTAAATTTTTTCATACAAAACGGCAATTTCATAGGTAAAGACCTATTATAACTACTGCTTTATGTGTCGAATTTAATTAGTAGAGAGTCTTGTAGGTACTATAATGTATACCTACCATAAATACTGTTTCAATCTTTCGTGTCACGTGGTTGATACACACCCTTCGAATTGATACAATTGATGTACACCGCCTTCGATGTTACTGGTCAAATCGTCAAATTATTTAGTTAGTTATATATTTAATATTAATTGAATTTTAATGAATTTGACACCTTGTTTACGCACACGATCAAGAATGTGTTTCCCCAACATTTTGAAATAATAATCCACATCGTCGCCATGTTACGAAGTTTTGATTTAGTTTAATTGACCTATTATGTTTGCCGTCTCGTTCCGTAAACCGTGAGGGACACAGAAGGAATCGCCGCTGGATGCAGTTAGACGAATGAATCGCGTGATCTCCGGCTTTATCTTCTATCTCAGTAAGTACCAGTAATAACTACCGAACAGGAATATAATAGACGGGAAAACATTCCGACGGGATAAAGGCTTCTTTGTTGAACGTTTCCTTTGCTTGCTTGTAAGGTGATTGTACAAAGCTCATAATTATTCCGTCAACTTTAAAAATAAACAAGATTTTTTAAATAAACTGTGTGTAGATAATGTATTTTTGTTTGAATACAGAATATGTTGTTTGTCTACTAAGAGTAACATAATTGTACTGTGAATCAGATTCCTCGAAGTATACTCTCGCTTCTGTAAACTAGTTTGGCTTGAGCTTTCGCGTTTTTGTCACCGACTGTAGTACATTTCCGTGTACCGTTCCCGACGGAAACAGCCTTTTAGTGTTCACCTGCAAATGCAAAGAAAAATTCCATCCAAGTGACTTAAAGAGCCGAACGTTGGCTCACACTAATATTTTTCTACATCTATTCGACTTTAAAGCGCTTGTTTCCGAACGTTTTCGGAACTAGTATAACGCGTTTCGGAAACATTTAAAGTCACGCAACACGAGAGAACATGATTTAAATGAATTAGCCGCCCCATTTAACGCCTGTTAGATATAACTAGAAGTGTGAAAGTGAAGGAAATTGAATGGGCATGTATTTTTACTACAGAACCCTAAAAAAGGACTCTAAAAGTTCTTTTTTAGGGTTCTGTAGTAAAACTAGGAACACTTATAGTTGCGTCATGTCCGTCTGTCTATTTGTCACACCCTCGTAAAATCTACAGTTCTTAACCAATTTGATAATTTACCAACCGCGTTACCAAAAAGTCTAAAACAAAAATCATGCTCGTAGCACCTAATAGATAAACACTTTCAATTAAAATTAGTTTGAACAAAATACGTCAATTCGTTTTTGAAATATTCGCTCTTTTTCAGTTTTGAGTTTGCCAGCCGCAAAAGTAGCTTATATTTGCGATCGGAAAACTGAAATACTTCTTATTACGGAACCCTACACTGCGTGATCCGACACGCTCTTGCACGGTTTTTATATAACTATTACAATCACGTTGTGTGTTGGTGCTGGCAATAGATACGAGATGAACATAGTTAACTTACGAGTACATTATCCGCTGCTCCTCATTATCGCGTCTCGTTAATTCGGCTGAAAGAGAGGATTGGTTCTTGTATAGGCAGTGGGTCTAAAAAGAGGAAGGAAATTTATCATCTCATAACATGAATGCCGAACATGTTTTGGTAATAATCCAATTTTGTTATGTTGCTTGCTTGATTATATGTTAGTAAAAATAAGTGGGTATCAGATATTAAGGTATCAATATGTTCATCTCAATTGATGACAGATGATACTGAAATACCTCGTTGTAAAAGGCTTAGTGAAGCGCCCGTCGATGCGCGAACATCGGATCGGTTTCGCCCGACATTCTTGATA
Organism: Thalpophila matura; assembly: GCA_948465475.1. Lineage (NCBI taxonomy): Eukaryota > Metazoa > Arthropoda > Insecta > Lepidoptera > Noctuidae > Thalpophila > Thalpophila matura. Next base: position 10,614,752 of record OX419183.1, read on the forward strand.
ATATCAGATTTTCTCATATCGATGCCCGATTTATGAAATATCTGCAAAGGAAAATTATCCGACGCATGGTTGTGATACAATGTGATTGCCTTATTTTCCTCCTCCTTCGGTCTTTACATGTTATTATCGTATCGACATCCGACTTGCAAAGGTTATCCGTATTTATTAGGAATCTGTTTACTAGATATAGTTATCTTATTGCGATGTTACTGGTTAGTCAGGATATTTGTGTTAATTATATTAATCATGCTGGGTATTGTACTACGTTTTTATTTACCCGCTTTCTTTAGTGATGGACTTAAGGAAGTATACCGTTTATTTAAGATTGCGTTTACAAAATAGACCGCACCACTATATTGACACGGCTCAAACGCACAAATACGCAATTATAGTTGCGGGATTAATAAGTAAACTAATTTGCGAGCTGCTGCTTACAAGCGACACAGGGTCCACTCACAACACTCACAATGTGGACTTTCATTTTATTAGATTTTTTTGTACAATAAATCAAGACAAGTTAAATAAACCTTAATGCCACCCATTAAGGTTCATGTCTATTAGTAAAATACGTGAAAAAGTAGACGGTTTTTTTTTGTTTTATGAGATTATTTGTAACATTTTCGTATTTTTTTTTTTAACGTTTTGAGATGACTATATCTGCTTACCTATAAGGCAATTTTTAAAGAAACAAGATTATGTCGATAAATTAAGAAAAAATATCCTAAACTCAAGCTTGTATCGCCAATTTTGTGTGAAGAGGCAATGGGAAATCGTTTTTACAATATCAAAAACGTTTTTTTTTAATTTTTTTTGTGGAACAATTGGAAATAAAGGAATATAGTTAGTTACGTTTGATTTAGTTTTATTCCGTTGGAAATTCTACCGAAAAACAGCCTATTTTTGTCAGATTTGTAAACGCGTCCTTAACATAAAGTACCAAATTAGTAGGTCAGTTCATTAATATCAAAGTGAGTGAGTTAATAAATTCGTATTAGTTTGATTATAAGAACAAACAGTTCTTATTATTTAATTATAAATATAAAAGCGAGTCTAAAGCTTTGAGTTTTTTGTTCTAAAGCAATTTAGTCACAAATATATTTTGTTCTGAAGCCATAAAACACCGCACATTTATTAATTTTAAGTAATTAATTTCTACAAAAGATCTCATATCTTACGAATAAGGCTCAAACAATTGCTGTTTGCTTACACCTACATAACGAAGTTAATATTTACGAATTCACATGAAATTAAATTAAGGTTTCAGACAATAAGCGCTGTAGCGGTATAGCGATTCGCTGACGCGTTATAAAATTTAATTTTAATCTGAGAGCGTGAATGGGATAGAATTTCACCCTTGCTTATCTGTGTTATGTTATGTTATAATGATCGTTACGTCACACCCGCCATGTAAGGTGATGCCACATAAGCTTTTTAATAATAAATAGGTATTTTTATTTTGTGTAATTTTTAGATTATAGTAACATGTATATTTATGATTCAACTGATTGTATAGGAAACATTAATACATTTGGAAAATTTACGAATATATTTTGTCGTAGAAAGGAAATTACAACACAAGAAAAGATAGCATAACATGTTTTAATCACGTTAGGATTTTCAACACCTCATTCACCGCTCATAGCTTAGTTTCAATACTTAAAAACAAACTATAATTATAAGACTGTAGCTTAGAAACAATTTCATTTTGTCACACTAACAATTGAAAACATCGGTATTGGCTGTCTGAGAACTTGAAGAACAAGTAGTCGCCACAACATAAGCAGACGGGCAAGCCAAGTTCAGTTTGGTCTCCAAATAGTTACATGAACAAACTATCTAGGTTATACTTACGAGTATCTAACCGACTGTCTTTGATATTGACGACTGATTGCGACTGATGTTTCAAAGCTGACATGACAGAAACGGCGACAATTTTTTTAAATCTCTAAAATGATTCAAAGAATATTCTTTCGAAGAAATTAGTTTATATTATCACGCCTGTATTGCTCGAAGTGTTAGGCAAACGTGTTTAGTACATCCACATAGCGCCTGTTTAAGGCTCATGTAATAGAGGGTGATGAGCCTTTTTACTAGGCGCAAATGTCGATTCCGGGCTGCTATTGAAAATTTTCTAATGGAAAATCCAACACTTTGTCCGACCCGGGGATCAAACGCAGGACCTCACGCTCAGCAGTCGTGATTTTTTAATGTATGTGATAGGCTCGCATTTGACCATACATGGTAAACGATAAGGTGGTCGATGATGGCGCACACTTGCTTAGCAGTAACCTATTCACTCTTGACTTGAAGACTCCTGGTTACAGCTATCGCGGGAACCACAGACTCCGTCAGGAAGTTCCACTCATTGAACGCATAATGAACGGTTTTGTGCTTGCGACTGCCAGACTCACGAGGCAGTCAAGTTTGTTATTCAGAAAAATACCTAAAATATTGTTGTCTGTATCAACCAAGGTCAAAAGGATACAATTCCCTAGTCGGATAAACAATATAATTGAATTTTTCAATAAAATTCTCGCCCAAGATTATAATCGCGATAACTGGAGGCTCGCTAACCGTCGCAAGGGACCTAAGATCGGTTGAGAGCCTGAAGATGTACCAATCTACTTGTCTAACCTTTAAAGTACTACCTACGATCGTGTCATTTTATACTGAAAATATATCTAGGAATAAATATATATACAACAAAGTCGCTTTTCATGTCTGTCTGTTTGTCCGCTTAGTTCTTTTAAACTACATACCAAATCAGTGACATATCCAGGGGCTAGAGGATGAAGGCCACCCCAAAATCTGTCTCAAGTTCTGACATATTTCACACTACTTAGGCCCGTATTCCAGAACGATACTCGAGCACCGATCTCTACTTGAGCATAGATTTAAAGCCATTTGATTGGTTGAAACTAGTTTCAATCTATGCTCAAGCAGAGATCGGTGCTCGAGTATCGTTCTGGAATACAGGCCTTAGGGATTTACCCCCTTACTTATATATGCCTCTTAATTTTAACCGTTGACTAAATAAACTACTATCCTTGTCATTTGTATGACCTACGAATAGAGATGACAATTGACATAAGAGCTGTTTAATGTAATCATCGTTTATAGGTGAGGGGGTTCGTGTTTTGATTTTTACCTCTTAGCCCCCCAAAAATAATTCCTGGATCCGCTACTGTACCTAGTAGATTTTAATGCGGTTTTCACCATGTAAAGAATTTATTCCGAAAGGCTTATGTGTATAATACGTTAATATTTAAGACAGAAATCTCGATGTTTAGACATGTCGCCACATCAGCAGATAGCACCCGTGTGAAGCAGGGGCGAATCACTAGTTTAAGAATAAAAGAAAACCATAAACGATCGAGACGTTGTAAAAGTCAACTGACTGGAACCTCTTAATGTGGTGCTTGGAAACGAAGCCGCAGACAACAGTAACTTGGTAGCTACCTACGACTATCCGTGCTAGTACAGCGGTTAAAGGTTAAAAGTACCTAAGGGAGTGAACATTGTGGAACAGGTGTCTACATATTTGTAAAACGTTGGTAACTTGTTTGTTACCGAAATGACTTGTAGACTTCAAGGTTTCAGATTAAAAAACTACAGTTGGCCAAAAAAAGTAAGCAGTATTCGCGAAAACAAGTAGGTAATATCGCACACCTAGATTAAGGGTGGCTCGACTCAAAATATTCCAAAATCAAGCTATTGCAATTATCGGAATCTGTTTTCGACGCAAATTCCGATAATCGCAATAGGTCGATTTTGGATTATTTTGAGTTGTGCCACCCTTTATCTAGGTGTGCGATATCATCGAGATCCCAGGATATAAGAAGTTTGGGACTTCGTTCCATAAGAAAGGTTTTAACTCAATAGATAAATAGTTTAAGAAGAAAGAAAAAGGATTCAATCTCGATATGTGTGAGAGCATCGCTAGGAGCTCTTCATATCTATTTGCAAAGAAAACGACTAAAAGAAAAAAAGCACTCCCGTGCAATATGCAACGGTCTAGTACACTTTTACTTCATCTTTACTCTTATTTTTATTCTTTCAACACACTCGCAAGCCACCCTTAATTACTACGAACACACACATACAAGCTTGCGTCTTATTCCTAAGAAGTTAAAGCCGTTGTTTTACACCGCACATGCAGTGCTTCAAGCCGCAACGGCTTGGGCGAACGTACCCGCGTCGGTTTGTGGCCGATTGTACGGGATTAAAGGTATTCCTGACGAATATTAAATATCACGACTCAGCTTAACTTCGACTTGTGCGACACATGGTTGGTTATGTTGTGAATTATTTTTATTTGGAAATTACAGATAAAGAAATATAGCTCAGTAGTTAGCAGCGTTTACGTGTATCTTGTAGATTAAAAAACTTAGCTATTCCTATGCAAAATAACTTAAAAACATCCTAAGAAATTATAAGTTAAAACAATAATATGGAGTGAGAAATCTTATACCTAATAGAACACTAACGATCTCATGGATTTCATTGTTTTAAGGTCATTCGTGTTTTTGTAATAATCTCAGAAGCCTATACAAGACACCAAAAGGAAGGGTAATAATACGTTCTCCAATATTTGGTACATAATACCCTTTTCCTGTTATCTCACATAAGCTGCGTAAACAAAAATTGAGTTATATTTTACAACCACACACACACACACTTCACACATAAACACAATACATTCATATACCTATCGTTAAATGGTTTCATACGAATACATAATCATGCAAGTGGGTCACATTGGCCCATAAATTTTATTAGCTTATCAATACAGCACCTAACGTGTAAATATCTGCGCCAATAACTATAAAGAAAGTCAATAACGTTGTTATTATTCAGCGTATACCTCTTCTTAATAAGAAAACGTGTATCTAATGCGGTGTTTGATATTCGCATCATCTGTGTATGCGGTGTCGTAATGGCGGGGAATCACAATATCTCGTTATAAGCGGGCGAAACAAAGAAAGGGACGCGTGCTTCGCATGCCAACGCCGCGCCGACGCCGCGCCGCCGCTCTCAAAACAGCTGAAAATCTATCGAAAGGTACGCTCTCAGGGTTATATCTTTCACGTCATTTATTTATAAGGGTTGTTGTGTACATGTCAAAGGTTAGTGTTTAATGTCGTGTTTTCCCTGATAACATTGTTTGAAATGAATAGGCGGCTACCGCTATTCGAGTGATAGAGGTGCTACAAACTTGTATTGTTATTCAGTTGAAATTCATTCTCAATTTTGTGCTGTTTTCAAAAAAATATTTTTCCGATAGAAATATTTTTTTAAAAGCATCATTATTTAAAGAAATCTAGATAAACTTTATTTAATTATCTCTCGAAAAATAGTTTTAATCTTAATGTTCAAATGAGAAATGAGTTCTAAAAATATTTAAATAAAAAATGGTATTAGTCTGCAACTCCAGTGACTTCAAGGTCGGTATAAATTTGAGTAACAAGCAAACCAATCAGTACTTGTCAAAGTGATAAATCTAATAACTCAGCGAAACACTAATTCAACTAACACTTGGAGATAAGTTTCGTGCCTCTAACACGTAAGCTTAACAATTTAAATGTCTGAGCTTGAACTACGACGCCATTTGTGTTATTGTCTTATTTTAATGGAATTTAGATGAACTTTAACCAACGTTATTTATGGCAAACTTGTCAGAGATTTCACAATAAGTAAAATTGGACAATATTTAACCCTTGGGGACCTAATCTACCTTCTGAATACTTGATGATGTTCTGTTTTTTTATCAATATTAGGTAAGTTATGCAAATTACTTTTGACACAACTTTTCTTCGGAATAAATAAGGTCTTACTTTAATAATGGCATATTTTAGAAGGTAAATCTATGGGTTACAAATATGCTATTTACCAAAAAAAAATTACGACTTTTTTATAAACGATGATTAAACTAAACAGCTCTTATGTCAATTTTCATCTCTATTCATTGTCATACGAATGACAAGGATAGTTGTATATTTAATCAGTGGTTAAATTAAGAGGCGTTAGGCGAGGGTATAAGTAAGGGGGCTAAGATTATGATAATATTATTTAGTTAGAATTGGAATGTCTTTGTAACATTAAAATCTGGTCACCATATACCTAGTAGGTTAGTTTGCGTAGTGGCCACAGGTTGTAAAAAGCCGTTAGCCATGTTAAAAACTTACCATTGGAACGTTTTATTCGTTTTTAGGTAGATATCGTGCATAAGTCATATATTTTTGGCAACTGTCCGGTTCTAAAATTGCGACCTAAACAACAACTATACATTTATTCATAAAATGTTCTCTGTTAGCTCAATGCTTTCTACAGAAATGTTTCAAATATGCACCGTTATGGCATGGCATAACAGGTTGTTTTTTTAGACAGCTCATAATCAAATGCGCCTATAAAAATCCATGCTTATGACATACATAATACCTACAGATTCGTTATTTTTTAACGGTACTTTCTTTCTACATTAAAAACTTAGTAAAACTATACCACCCGTATCCGTTTAGTATAAATTCTATAGTAAGAAAAGAAAATGCAAGGTTATTTTCATTTAACATACCATGCCAAAAATTTTTTTTTGCATGGAGTGCTTGGAAAAGTGAATACAAACATTGCGAGGCATGCGCCGCGCACGGCGCTCATCGAATGCTTCGCAATATGTGGACGTTCCTATTCGTGCCTCGTGATGAGGCATGTGCATTGTATATTGAGTCGTGCGTAGCGACGCGTGCACGGCGCATGCCTCGCAAATTCTGGATCCATCCCAATGGATACAAACATTGCGAGGCATGCGCCGCGCACACCTCGCAACGCACATTTCGATATATATATGTTACAGTCAAAACTCTTAACCAGTCAAAACTAGTTTTGACTGTTTTTAGCAGTCGAAAATAGTTTTGACCAAGCGCGTTAGGCAAAACTAGTTTTGTCTGTTTTTTGTAGTCGAAACTCAGTCAAAACTAGTTTTGACTGTATTTTGCTGAACTTATAAGGACTTATAAGGGGGAGGGAGGTGGTCGACGGAGCCCCGCTACGCGGGAGCGTATCTCTTACAACTCTCTTACAAGATCTTACTCGTCTAATATTTTATTAGCATTAAAACCTTAGTGTTAGACTTAGATATAAAATTGTATACATATATATTCGACGTAGCTCTGAATTACCATGTAATTAAAAGTCTCGTAAAATTAATATTTTACTAACAAGCAACTATACTATTTACGCAATTAAAGAAGAGGTACAATCGTAGCGTTAACTTTATCGACATTTGCCGATTGACAAAGACCTTTTTAACCGACTTCAAAAAAGAAGGTTCTGTATTCTACCTTGTTATGCAGGTATATGAATGGTCGCGATTTTCTCAAAAACTACTGACTACTGCTATTAATTTTGATATTTTTTCACTAACGTCAGCTGCGAACTTTCAGAAAGGTTTACTTTGTATGTATATTATATACATTAGGGAATCATTCCTATGTACGACGTTATGTGCATAAATGTACATACTACGTTACGTAGATAATTCAGCGATTAACGAATTCGTGAAAGTAATCGAACTCGGGATAAAATATAAAAAAAGAAAAGTTTTTAACAACAAGAACAGTTATTTCCTCTCTAGGTACATCTAATTGAACCGTGTTAGCGTGTAAATATATACCGTTTACTGAATAAAAATGAATTGTGATTGTTTTGTACCATTAAATTTGTGGCGAATAGGGCGTATCTACGTCACGCGAACCGAGCCCAAGGTACTCCTTAACCTAATTCTGGCATTCATTTCGCCAGCTCAGTCGTAAAATTTTAATAGCTGCAGGAAATCGTCTTGGAAGATGGAAAACGAAAGGTACACTTTCAACGACGATACAGGATATTATATTCTACTGAAATAATATCCCTACTTAATATTGTATGCGAAAATGTGTGTTGGTTTGTCCTTCCTTCTTTTACGCAGCAACAGAATAACAGATCGACATAGTTTTTTGCATACAGATCGTTAAAAGGCCCGATTTTTATTCTAGAAAAAATAATGTGAGATTAAAATCCATTATTTTTCCATACAACCACGAGAACGAAGCCGCGCGAAAAAGCAAGACTAATTAGCCTAGATGTCAACTGTTGCACATAGATCTGCCTTTCGACAATCCTTTTTGTATTGGTAATATAACTAATATTATAAAAGCGAAATTTTGGTGCGTGGGTGTGTGTGTATGTTTGTTACTGCTTTACAGTGAAACAGATGATGAATTTGGATGAAATTTGACAGAGACTAGAGCCTGGGCCCTAGAAAAGTACATACTTTTCATCCATTTTCACGCAGACGAAGTCGCGAGAAACAGCTAGTTTTTATTATGTTAACTGGCTATCACACGACATCAAGTACGATTTTGTTGTTAGTACCTACTACTAGTCATTCTTGTAATACTTATTACATTTCTAAGAAATTTCATGGGGTGATTCACTCATAGACTAACCATCACTTCTAATATTTTAAAAGTACCTATACGTGTGGGTGTGTGTATCAACTTCATCAACTTGTCATTACTTCACGCTGAAACGGCTGGGTGGATTTGGATGAAATTTAACAAAAAGGTAGCCTGTGGCCTAGAAAAGCATACAGGCTTTCATCCATTTGCAAGCAGACGAAGTCGCGGGCAATAGCTAGTTAAAATATACAGAACAGTCGCTTTGGAAAAGAGATCTGTCCTGACTCCTGCAGTATAAGACAACCGGTAAGGCCGGCCCTTAAAAAGTAAAGTCACTTTAATCCAAAAGTTATCCATGTAGTTTTTTCGAGTTAACAAAACAGGTACAGACCTCTCAACAGTGTAACTGTAGTACTTAGAACAGTCACTGTTCGTTTTAATTGCTCATGAACACGAATCAACTACACAAAGTCGGAATATCCCATTTTATTGTCATGTACGTTAATAAAGAGGGACTGGAATAAATCCGTTGCCTGCTCATTTCTTAATTGGATTCTCAAGTTTATTTTATAGACCGATCTACTTTAAATAGGAGTCTTCGTTTAACGACACTGAATCTGTTTTTACGTGGAAACTGTTCTAATTATGCAATAAAATATTTTATTGATTCTATTACCTTTTTACTGGGTTTGTGGAGAAAGTGGTGTAAATAAAATGTTGAATTCATTTAATATTTATTTGTGATTCAATGCAAGCCATTGACTTATCTTTTGGCTTTTATATAAAATTAAACGTTTAACCCTGAATAACGAATTTCCTTTAAAGTTATTGCTATTGAAAATGTTTCTTTACAAAGTATATTTTATGCAACTTTTAAACCTTGCTTTCTTTATCAAATGGAGAATTTCGTTGCAAGTTAGTAGTCTGTTAACAACTTTGTAAGTATTGAGTTACCATAATCAGGCGTTATATTGAGTAAGTAAATATATTTAAATAAAATAAATAAATTGAAAAGAAAGCAATAAAAATGCCAGTCGTTACAAAGAAGGTTGTGACGTGAGTTTGCTCCCGTCTCAAAATTCTGCGACTACACGAATTGCCATTCATACCGATATGTTGAACCGTTTAGGCTGTAAATTCGGTTGGCAACATCGCGTAAAAAACATTAGTCTCTTTTCGGTTCGCCGTAGTCATGTAAAAATTGCTGTGAAGCAGTTTTATGGATTGCTTTAGATCGCTTTTACACCAGCCACGCGATCGAATGACGACAAAGAGCTCGAACGATTGGCGGAGGAGTTTAACAGCCACCATATATCTGGGCGCATCCTGAACCTCCATACGAACCTCCGGAAGTGCCCATAAAGTGGACGTTAAAACGACGACTCTTTTTACACTTTATTATCATTGGATGTGAACGCCGGCTCAGATTCCTTCGCAATTTACCGCGCCGCGAAGAAGACACTCTTGCCGGACGCGTTTTATCGCAAAATCGATATAACTGATTATGGACGCGAGGTCTGAAGCGTCATGGCTTATGAACTTCATTTTACGATGGACATCGAATCGCCATTTTGGTGTTTCACGCAACTTATACCACAATGGCGCAAATTTCAATATTGAAACGACAGAGCGAGGCGCTCGTTCTCGTGAATCATGCTTGCTTAGATCAAAAATACACAGACGGGAGAAGTATCAACGAGGCTTAGTAGCGCAGGGGCGACGGTGTCATGGCTCTTGTCGGTCAGGCGATTATGATTATTATGCTAATAACGTATTGTGAGTTATCGTCCATTGATGCCCGACGCCGGATCGTGGAGATCGAGTTACGCAAGTTTCGGACAAGTTTTAAGACCCTGCCGAAGGCCTCTTACTAACTATCTTCCTTAACGCCTTAGTTAAGAAGCGCCTTATGAGAACTTTGACGCCGAGATTGAGGAAGCTATTACGGGATCCGTTCAGATAGATATAAGCAGGATGTCACTTCCACGCTCGACTTTGTGAAGTTGTTTACTTTGATGGTTCAAACTTTCGTCTAATTTATCTGAAGAGACAGCATTAATGGCGCTTTTAATTTTATTTACGCTTATAATGGAAATAATAACACAATTATCTGTGTAAATAACATTAGCAACACGGGAGAAAAACAAATATAACTAATCCTTGATATTTATGCCAGTGAGCGTTCTTTTAGAAGGAGATCGAGAATCACATTAAGCGAAAGAAATGGAAGATTAAATATTATCTTGAACAAATATTTGTGTAGTGCACTACAGTTACTAGGTGGAGTTGGGCATCGGATCGGGCAGTGGTTGCATCCCGCTCTATCATTACTTCCGCTCCGCTCTCAACTGGGGCAATCGATAACGGGGGGCTCGGGAGGCGCGGGCCCTCCGGCCGGTGGCTCCCCCGTACAGCTCTTCGCGCGCATCACTCGTGTGACAATCGCTCACGCTTCGCTCGTCCATCGCTCATCGCTCGCTGTGTACGCCACGGACCTAAACAAGTCCACAATAGCCATTGGTCGCTACGTTACCTGAACTTAGTTTATTACAATTTTATATTAATTCAAAGAGAGTTTTTATTGCATGCGTTTTTATTAATAACCGAATTATTAATTAAGTTATGCAAAGAAGGATCTTTTAGATATCTCACTAAATCGTTTTTAACTTTTTAACAAGTCTTTTTTAATTGAAGAATCGTCAGCTGTTCTTATCCGACAACCTGTTAGAAGAAAACGAAAGTCTAAACAAACTCCAAGGTCAAGGTCTCTTTTATTAAGGTCGCATTTTATCATCACACTAGATTTTTAAAATAAGGTAAGTAAAAAATTAATCCACTTGAAATAATGAAACATGTAGATTGTAGGTATCGAAAAATGCCATTATAGCTAGTGACTAACCTACTTACTTTCAGTTCCCTAGGTACTAGAGCAGGTTTATAGTGGCTTTAGTAATTTTGTGAAAGAACTTGAAATTAAAACTATCACCTGTTTGGTCATTCCCGTACAAGTTATCAAAGTAAGTCCAAACAGTAGTGGTTTGTTGAGCTGCTCTGAAGTATGTATATGGACACTATTTGTAAAACTTTCAACGAACTTTCATAAAATTAGGTATTTTTAGGTATTTAACTAGGTATTTGAAGACCTCATCGCATGATAGGTATTTTGGCTTTACCAACGAATTAATTTTATGATCATTTATCAGCCAAAATATTGTTAATTTGAATGTTATTTTGTTTTTATAGATACTATGCAAGTGAAATCCTTCAAATAAGATATCATAGGCAGGCACCGCATAAGAACCGAGTCCGGTAATAAAAGGTTGCCCCCGAGTGCACACTAAAAAACGTGCGAACGCGGCAAATTTTCAAAATGGTCGTTGGAATAAAAAGCGGGGCCAGTTTATGTTCGACCTCCAACTCGTCTACACCTGTTCTCGCAATCACTGCACCTCCACTCTCTCCTCTAATATTTATTACGCGTGAATATCGTATGCTCCTTCTTTCGTTCCTTCCCGAGGAACTGATTGCACAGCTCTCATGAGCTGCCGTGGGGGAACGTAAGATGTTAGCGCATCATAAATATTTATGATATTACATATTTTTTCTTGTAAGTACACACTAGATGTCAAATTATTTTTGGTATCGTAACGCGAAGTAATGTTGGTAAAAAAAACTTGTTTTGACTTTACATTTTGTAATAACCGTACCTATTATAAAATATTATGTACTTTTATTTTTGCTCTACATATTACTACAAGAAGTATATTTCTCACCTGCAGGCTCAAATAGTGAAATTCAATACCTTTCCAATTCTGAAAATATATCAAGCTTATAACTTTGACAAAGGAATTTGTCTTTGTGGGTCAAGGTTAATAAGCGATTCTGGAGTTTGTGCTACTGAGTCTCCCGCGACAAGCAGGGTTGGGTAACAGTTGAATAAAGCCAAGATATGCTCACCATAAGGTTGTTTGTTTAAATTAAAAGGTTGATGTGAAACAATATTTTCCTTTCTTTTTTCCTTTAGAATAACTACCTCTACTGCCACTTGCTTAGATAATATTTATACCGATGTTATACCTTACCAAAAAAAAATTATTAATTTACTGGACTCAGATCATTGTGGACAGATGATCACTATTCAAAATCAAAACAAAGATGTAGTTAAAAAGGATATCACTGTTAACCCTAAAACTGCAGGCCGCCTGAAAACATTCCGTACTAAACTCATTAATAAATTACCTTATTTATCAAGTAATGATGATCCTAATAAATTATATGATGATCTTTTTAACATGTACTGTACACAATTTAATTCTACTTTTATTCCAAAGACAATTAAAGTTAACAACACTGCATCCTTCAGTGAATGGGCTACCATTGGTATACATAAAAGTAGAAAACGGCTTTATGAACTGTACAATGAAAGGATATATGTAAACACACCCGAATTCAATTTATATGTCAAAAATTATTCAAAATTATTTAAAAAAGTTTGTTGCATGGCCAAATCGCATTACTTAAGTTCAAAGATAAAATCTAGTAATAATATAATTAAAACGACTTGGAATATTATTAACAGTGAAACGGGTAGGTCTAGTAATCGAGATAGTGAATATAGCCTTAATATTGATGACAATGTAATTAAATCGGATTTACAAGTAGCCACAGCTTTCGAAAATTTCTTTTCAAAGGTTCCAGTTGTAACTACTAAATCTTTGAACTCATCACCTGCTGTTGCAGAGACTTTGCTTAAAGAAAATGTTAAAAATTGCGATTCGGAGTTTCATTTTCAACATGTTAGCTGTAGAGACATAATCAAAACTTTTCACACTTTAAATGTAAAAAAAACAGCAGATCTGTGGGGTAATTCGGTGGACGTTGCTAAGTCTATTATTGACATTGTAGCACCTACTCTAGCCTCTATTTTTAATAGTTGTATTGATTGTGGTAAGTTTCCTGATCTAATGAAAAGTAGTAAAATAATACCTCTATTTAAATCGGGTAGCACATCAGACCCTACAAATTATAGACCAATTTCAGTGCTGCCTACATTTAGTAAAATTTTCGAAAAACTTATTTTAGAGCAGATGCAAAAATTCTTTAATAAAAATAAATTATTACATAACAAACAGTTTGGCTTTACGAGGGGTCGTTCAACAACTGACGCCGGTGTTGAACTTTTAGGACATATTTTTGATTCGTGGGAGAATTCACACGATGCTTTGGGTATTTTTTGTGACTTGTCTAAGGCATTCGATTGTGTTCTTCATGAAACATTAATCAGGAAACTGTACCACTATGGCATAAGGAACTCATCTTTGGATCTTCTTACTTCATACTTAAGTGATAGGATTCAGAAGGTGGATGTTAATGGTAAAAGATCACCCGGGTCTGTAGTAACAATGGGAGTACCACAGGGCTCAATTCTTGGCCCTTTTTTGTTTCTTATTTATATAAATGACTTACCCTTCCTTATAAGGGACAATCATGAGATAGTACTGTTTGCAGATGACACTTCACTTTTGTTTAAACTTAAACGTCAGCAGCTGGTTACTGACGATGTAAATAGCGCTATCTCAAAAATAGTGCACTGGTTCAATGTTAATAACTTACTTTTGAATGAAAAGAAAACTAAATGTATTAAGTTTACGACACCTAACGTTAGACAGGTGAAAACTAGTGTACTAGTGAAGGGTGAGGAGCTGAATCTTGTGGATACCACAGTGTTCTTAGGTATAACATTGGATGCTAAGCTTCAGTGGGGACCACACATAGATAAGTTGTCGAAAAAGCTTAGCTCTGCAGCATACGCTGTTAGAAAAATTCGCGATTTAACTGATCTTGAGACTGCCCGTTTAGTATACTTCAGTTATTTTCATAGTGTCATGTCGTACGGTATTCTGTTGTGGGGACATGCCGCCGACATACAGACTGTTTTTGTTTTGCAGAAAAGAGCTATTCGATCAATTTATAAGTTAAGTCCCAGACATTCACTCAGAGAGAAATTTAAAGATATTAATATAATGACTGTTCCATCTCAGTACATTTATGAAAATCTATTGTATGCACATAAAAATATTAATCTCTTCACTAAATATAGTGATATTCATAATATTAATACTAGAAACAAACATAGACTTGTTGTTCCTGCCACGAGGCTCCAGAAAATAAGTGGCACATTTAAATGCCAAAGTATACGCTTTTACAATAAAATCCCTAGCCATATTCAAAAATTAAGCCTTAATAAATTCAAATCATTAATAAAGCGAAAACTTTGTCATAAAGCCTTTTATAGTGTTAAAGATTATATGGAGGACAAAAAGGCTTGGGATTGAGCTGTTCCAATACATACATGGGCCAATACTACTATTGACATAACCACTAAATTATTGCTCTTTTATTTGATTTTATAATTTTTTCTATATACACTTTGACATTGAATGTTTCCTTTTGAAACAATTTATATACAAAATGACATTGAATGTGATAATAATGATAATATATTGATTATAATTATTGTAAATGTGAGTACTATGTGGGTTATTATGTTACTGTTATAGATCTCAAGTTCAGTCTGACAGTTTGAGTACTTTAGGGGGCCTACCCAAATGTCCTCTCTGATGGTAATGTTCGTCGGGTCGTTGAGCTCCTTAAGTCTGGGTTGAGCTACCACGATACCCGGCACATGCGTGCACAGTCAGGTCAGGTCCACTCAAATCTGTATGGCTCTTTCCTCTAAAGGCCATTTCAGACTAACCTGCATGATTCTTACACAATTTATCTTAATTGTCTGGACTTTAAAAGAGACATCAACCTTTGAGTTTGTTTCGGTGTTTCTTCTCAAAGGTAGTCATATAGGAAACACCGAACTCATCTAGCTTAAAAAAATGTGTTGACGTGTAAAAGTGTTATTTTTAACCTATTTACAAAATAAATATCATTTATCATTTATCATTTATCATTTCGTTTTAGATCAAGTTTGCACACTCGGTCGCCTTGTTACGGTTTAGTTTCCATTTGACTTTTTATTTAAGAGTACTTATGTTGGCAAATATGCCAACGGTCTACTTAATGGAAAGTGATTAACGTCATCTACACATACCTACCTGCAGCACAAAAGGGTTTAACGATGCGTTACCAATCTTTGGAGACAACTTTATGCCTCATATTTCTATAGTTTAAATCATTGGATTTTCATATCCAGAATAATATTTCACTAATATTCACTGAAGTGCTAGAGGTACTCCAATTAGAATGTAATTATTAATAATTGCGATTCATTCTAATTGCGCTGCGACACACGCAATGGCGCATTTCCATTCAAGTATTTTTTTTTATAATTTGGTAGGTAAAGGTATCTACTATAAAAATATAATCATAATAATAACAATCAAAAGACGTCCACTTTTGGGCGGCCTCCCCCAGACTGCCGTTATAACGGTAATGACCACTTACATCTTTTTTAATCATTATAGCTGGAAAATTCATATTTGGAATTGTAGCAGCTATTAAGGGAAATTTTTACGTTGGCACGTGTAATATCAAGATCGACAAAGTTGAGAATTTTTGATAGAGCCGTATTCGTAAGCATAATATGTCTATACGGATTGTTGAATGTGGAAATAACTATTTTATTTTACTATGATATAATAGGTATACATACTTTAGTTGCCTTAAACAATAAAAATAATAAATTCATACCTACTCAAGACCAGAAAAATATTGTAAGATAAATTAATTAAAAACTAACCTAATCGCAGAAAGTAGCGCTTAAAACTAAAACAAACGCAGCGGTTCGATTCTTAAGGGACCGCAAGCTCATTACATTATTGTTATCTAAGCAACCTTCATTCGGATACTATATGGGAGGTTGTATGGAGTAAAGTGTGGCCTGGCCGGGAGGGCTACAAGAACAAAAGCCTCTCGTAATTAGACCGACCGCGGCAATACATAAATAATTTGCCGCACGTACGGCTTTGTTCAGAAAACAGCTTTTTATTTAACGCTGTTATATCAAGAAGAACACTTGGTGTGCTTTTGATGGCGGTAATCCTCTATCCTTTTATGCTTACGCACAGGTATCCATTGTTGGTGGAAACTGCCTTTGTTTATATTATATCAACAATTTTATGACCCACAAACTCGTATAATTTTGTTTGCCATACGAGTTTAGTGATGCAGCTTAGTGTTGCTGTATCGGCTTTTAGAATCCGCTAATGAACATTACGTAGGTATATATGCCATAGAGTAATATTAAGTATTTATTGTACGCGATACTTTATGAGGCCCTACTCTAGTCCTTGTAGTACCAAGAATAGTAAAGCGTAGGTAGGATACTGCGTTATGTTACGTACGTCCGTGGGTACACGGACGATGCGAGAACGTAGACAGACAAACGTGCTTAGCTAAGGCTCTTTCAATTTAGACGTTTGGTGTCGAACTGCTGCCATGTGGTAGCCATGCGGCAGCCGGTTGTCGTGCGATGCCCGCACGGCTGCCGCACGATAGTCGGACGGCGCTCTCGATGCGTCATCTGTATGGGAAAAAACAACCGGCGGGCGTCAGTGTGACACCCGCACGGCTACCTCATGGCTATCGCACGGCAGCAGTCCGAAACCAATTTAAAGAGCCCTTACAATGAAAATTCCATCTGATATAAACTTTAAATAAACGTGAACAGAACAAACAGAAGTCCTTCAAAAAATAAAACCCGATATTCCCACCCGATACCTTACAATTTTACCCTTTGTTATTTCTATACAAAAATATATCTTTGGTAAACGGAGAGCTATGAAATATTTGACGTGAAAATCCAGTTACCGGAATTTTGGTACGGTGTAAAAGGAAAAGAAATTTTAGGCCAGTTCGCTTAATGAAACAAATTTTCAGGGCGGCGACATTTAAACCGTAAGTAAGCCCTTTGTAGTGCGTTGGGCGCAGTTCGCCGGTCGCTTTTGTCCCAAAGCCGGCCGACCCGCGGCGACACGCCTTTGTGCCGCCTTACTAAATATTGCTAATTACGATTAAAAAGAAACTTCTGCACTTCTGAGCCTGTTTGTGGCAGGCCTTCGATTGCAAACAAAATAAAATCTAAAACAAACAGTTTCAATTTTACAGTATTTCAAGAGTGAACTTTTAAGGTCATGAGTAAAATATGCCATATAGGAAATTTGTAAGAAAGTCCCAGGTACGATATCACAACTACAATATCATCATCATCATCATCATGCATCATCATCATCATCATCATCATCATCTACCTATTAGTAGTAAATAGGTAGATGATGATGATGATGATGATGCATGATGATGATCGCGTACCAAATCAATAAGATTTTCTGTGTTTTAAAATCAGTCACACATCACTAACTAAAACTATTTTAACTTTACGAAGTTAGAATAGTAGCTTTAATGAGAATTTGACTCCTTCATTAAGCTTTCTGCCACACTATCAAGTTTTGGCTAAACAGCAATTTAGCCGACGAGGTTAGGTGTAAGTACCTTTATATTTCGCTTACTCGTCGCGTCGGCGTCGCTTGTATATTGTGCGACTTTTGTCAATATTTTTGAAGGTTTTATTTATTGAAGTTTTAAAGAATGCAACCTGCACAGGGTGAATTTTCCAAGGACAAATACGAGATAGCGAAAAGTACTCAAAGGAATCTCGGGGCCGATTTTGATGAAAACTAAAATACTTATTATCATTCGATTTTTTTTAAATCAATTTCTCTAGCCAGAAAAGGACCCGCTAATTTTAGAAAAAACACACACACTGGTCTGTATTATTGCACCGAAAGTGTAGTAGTAGTAATAGACTGATTCATATTTTCAAATACCTACCTATTCATACATAATATTATTATATCCGCTATCTTAATTATAAAAAAATTCAAAAATCTAATAATGCAGTCTTGGTTTTATCAAAATCGGCCTCGAGACACATTTAAGTATTTTGCGTAGTAATTTGGCCTTTCACGAACACTTCACAAAATTCACCCTGTATATGATCAAGAAACTACCCTCACAAATAGAAATTCAAATAACTTCACTAATTTACATTGAATCGATTACTTCCGGGGGAGTTGGGTAACACGGCGTATGTTGCATACCAAAACCTAAATACGACATATAAACAAAAGCCTGACTGGTAAAAAATTGCCTTTAGCTCTCCCCCAAATATTTGGCCCTCGACACAAGTTATGTTGTCAACGTGACCTACAGTATATAGCTTAGCAGTATTAGAGGAAAAAAATCGCTACAAAATTTTACGTCCGCCGTGTGCCACCCCCCTAATAATGTCTGCTTAAGGGTGGCGGTAACATGGAGTACACATTTACGCTCCGTTAAACGGGAAAAGCTTTTTTCGTGTTTAGTGTCACAAAAACTGTTATTAGCTTGAATTGTGCCAGTAAGAGCCACCCTGGTTTACGTGGTCATAAGAAAAAATATAAGAAAATGGTTTAGCATATTGACACCAGCTTCCTTATACGTCTAATAAAAACCTAAAGAGCATTACAAACCTTTGATAGAAAAATAGTATTAAACATAAGGGCCTGTGCACACTAAATTTTTTAAACGCGCCGTCGACGCGCGTTTGTAGCGATACAGACGCGATACGCACGCAAGTCAGACGCAGCCTGTAGACCTCTGTAGGATAAAAGCGCGCCGTCGGCGCGCTTAAAAAACGTGGTATGCACAGGCCCTAAATTAGACAGTTATTTTGCCCATTCAGTGGCAGAAGTAGAGGTGAATGAACTTTCGGAAAATATTTTCTGATTCAGTGACAGTAGTAGTACCTAGTAGGTATTCCCTAAAATATTCAATACTCAATACTGTACACAGATACAACTATCTATTTGAAAATGATCTTGATGCGTAGGAAGAAGGAATACCTACGCCTCCTCAAAAGAAAAACTAAGGCTCCGTACTACGAATGATCTTTATAGACCTCTTGGTCAAGATCAGATGCGCTGACAATTTTAATATTACAATACAGCTACTATACAAACCAAGCCACAGACTAAAATCATAACACCTGTTTGTGATCCCAACAGTACCCCGATCATGAGTTTTTTTGACGTATAGTTACGTTAACGTAAGCATATTTTGAATTGAAAATATACGTTTGCTACACAATATTTATATAAATTAAGTACTTAATTAATTTCTCTGTATTTTTTAAAATGTGCAAATTGTATAAAATTTTATGAAAATGTTCCAGGACTGCTGTATTTTAAATTCAAAATATGCTTACGTTAACGAAACTATACGTCAAAAAAACTCATGATAGGGGTACAGTTGTGTTGTAGTAAATCAATGTTGATGCCTCATAATGATAAAACCGCCCATCTTCCTGCACTTATTGACTAGGTTTGACAAACTCCCTTAATGCGAGCATTGCGTGGACGGAAATGGACATTTGTATTCACGGTGGGGAGCATCAAGACATTTTAAGTGTCCCACTGCCCATTATTAATGAAATAACAAGAGAATTATTCAGATTCTGAAACAAGTTCCTTATCTTTATTGAATAATTGACGACAGCTATTTATAAATATTATATTTACAGTAGTACTTTGATATGTATAAAATTCGTCATAAAGTTTTCAGTGCTTCTGAATTTGTAATAAGTAGTCTTATAATATCGTAGAGCATCGCAAAGGTTTCCCTATCCCAGGTTATCAGTTAGCTGAAAGGTAACTTGCGTAATCTGGATATTTCAATTCTATCCGGCATTCCGGCCGGCAAATGCCCGTACCTATTTTGAATGATATTTCTGGGATTAATATCGATAACGGTCTGATACATTTTATGATTGGAATAAAAAGTTTCATAGGTTGAAACGGTAATAACGTGGTTTATTGTGCGTTAATATAGGTAATAACTAATACGGCTCGGGTTTATCACCGCCGCTGTAATCGTAAGTGACCGTCAGGACCGCGCCTCGCCGCAAACCACTAAAGTAATGCCATGTCATTTCATGCCTCGCAATCTGTGACGAATGACACGTGCACTATACAATGTACAACCGTCCACTAATCACATAATGAAACACTACCATTAGAAATTCGACACATAATACCGTGAACGATTATACAATAGCCAAAAAACTTTAGTTCAATTTTATTAATTATAGAAAACTTTCAGTTTAGTTCTGAAACCAAATTAGACTTCAATCGTAACTATTTCTTTGAGTCTTACTTAATCTTTGACTCAGTTTTATTTTGAACTTGATATTTGTAGAGACTAAGAAGACTTTCTAACCTATGTCAAAACATTTTACACTATACACAGATTAACAAAATAACTTAGCAAGGTTGCGGCCATAAAGAATTTCAAATGTTTAGTTTAAATTAAGATACTACATAAACAGAACTTGCAAATATATACTCCATAATATATTGTATGTGATTGTAAAAAGTTCTTAGAGGTACCTAATTGTATTGTACGTGTACTAGTCGGTAAATTGTTATTTATAGCCTGTTTCACGGAAACCAGTGGTATAATTACCAAGTGCAATGAAACGCAAGCTTAATACATGTTACGCAACAACGTAATCGATATGACCCATTTGTAACAATTCCAACGAATCATGGAAGGGAAATTTAGTTTCACGTCAACTCGAGGTTTTTCTTTTTCGAAATTCAATATATTGGGGTCGGTCTGTTTTGTAAGGAACTAAACAAAATATAATAGAGTGGAGGCTCTAAATGCTTGGTCGGGCGGACGCGGGAGTGACGGGCGGCGCGGCGAGATGGGCGGTATTAGTTTTCGCCACATTGAACACGTTGTGGGATCCAACTTATTAGGAAATGTGATCATGCGAATAATACTCGCTTCATACGTTTTATTGCGTTAGGGTATTGGTTTCTCGCGATACCGTTCGTCATATTTCAAAATTAATATCTTTAGACAACCGCGAGAAAGAATTCTATTTCGATTTTCCTGACAAGCGATTTTAGTTGCTCCTCGAGAGCCAAAAACCCTTTAAGGCGATGTAATACTGTGCACAATATTGTCATTGTAGCTTACGAATAGGGTTTTTGAATATTTTTGACTTCAACAACGTGCTCATCCGCCGATACTGGGTCACGTTTTTCTCTTATCACATGGAAAGAACATCTAAGTACGACGTACACAACAGATGGTTTCGTATTTCGACAGCGTCTCGCTGATTCTGATTATGTAGATTCCTTTACAGAGAAGATTTTACGCAAACATACGAATGAAGATCGAATCAGATATGCATGGGATCAGTTTCTTATCCTTGGGAAAATATGGAAAAATATTCCGTAAATATAAACTTAAAAGGAACATATTTTGGCAAGCCGAAATTCTGTGTGTTGTTGTCAACTTTGACCAGTTTCAATAGATAGAATGACCGTAAAATATATTATGCTACTGTTCATGCTGGAATAAAATATCAGAGCAAAAACCTAAAAGCAAAAATAAAAAGGATCCTTGCGAATATGTATTTCAAAAATATCTTTATACCCTGTTGCCAGCTCTATGCTAAATATAATGATTTGTACATTCATTTGAAAAGAGCTGCAAACACCTGTTGAGCGTCAGCATATTCCAAGTAATGTTTTAAAAAATCATTAGTTCGTTAGAGCACAAGTGGTAGTGAGGTCACAAGGAGAGTCCACCTCAAATCCAATCGAGTAAAGTGTGCGGTCTCTTGGCGTCTCCGTGGAGTTATTTAGCTGAAACGTTTCGGTTGTTGACAGGAGTTGCGGTATCGGCTATTGCAATATTGAGTGGTCCCACTCACTTGCATTCGACCGTGTCAACACGTACTACATTAAACAAAGAATTTTAAATTCTTTAAACATTATTATTATGTTTTCGAATACAGAGCGTTTACTTAGATTGTTGAACAGAAGTGTGACTAGACCACCTTGCTTTTGTCGCTATTTGTTGCCAGTAAGTAAAGGGAAACAAAAGTTAAACTATAATGTGTTCTCACAAGTAACTAATGGATGGTAAGTTTCTGTAGGTACTTAAGCGGCCAATTCTTGAGGCCAGACTACTTTCTGAGTACACATTAGTGGGTGCCGGCGGGTGCTTTCTTGGCTAAATCTTAACTATCTACTTAAGTCAGTGTCAGGTTGAACTTGCGAACGAATTGAATAAGCCCCTCGCTCGCTCTTCCCTTCCCTTTATCTGCTTTCATTACATGAGCTTCACTCTGAAATTCGGTTCAATTACTCCGTAATTTGGTGAATTGACGTGGCATTTTGTCAGCTTCCCCGCGTGTTTTGTTTAGATCTAGTAATTTACTTTCTTCCTATATTTATCAGATTTAATTACGTTTTAGTTTTGACCAAGAAGACATACTTATTATTATTTTATTACCAATCATAACGTCAATTTGTCTCTTTTTCTACCTATCCTACTTTTTTAACTAGATTCGAGAAGGTCTAGATATTACCTTCTCGAATCTAGTTAAAAAAGTATAATGTTGAAAATGAAAATAAATTCGGTATGTGTTTTCCTCTAATAACCTCTCGCAACTGATAAGTGCTCTTGTTTTCTGTCAATATTAATTTTGTAGCAAAAATTATATTGAGTTGATAATATTAGTGTTAATATAAACTTTATATCGGATTCGTTCAACTGCGGGCGCGCTGCAATATCGCGCTATAAATGGTTTACTGCACGAGTGTTGTCAATTTCGAGGAAGGTTCACTTCCGCGAATTACTGACCAATGAAATGCCAGTGTGACGCGTCTCTCCCTCGCCGTAATAATATAGAACACGGCGGTGTCCTCGTAAAAATATGTTTAATGACGTCATAAACATTCGATATGTTCGCGCGGCATTGCGCTGAAAGCCTGCTCTCGCTAAAAGTATACATTATATGTATCTATAAATCCGTGAGTGTTCCATTTATTACCTACCATGGCTCTATCGATACTAACGTTACTGTCACATTAAATATTTATTGTTTACCTACGTACTACTATTGTAGGTATATTATGATTGGCTGTCTAGCATAACTTAAAGGTACCAAAGGAGTTCAGAAAAGTGTAAGATAAACTTCGCAATATTCATGCAGTGACATCACATACCTACGTATGCTTAACAGTCGCATCATTACCCGTAAATAGAAATTGTTCGAACAAATCATAATGTGAAGTTAGAATATAAGTAATAACTACAAATGGAAGTTTCACAAAGGCAGATTTTCCCATTGAATTGTCTCGAAATTTCCCCAAGCCGTGCGGCCGCCCCGCGCCCCTGTCCCCGCCCCCGGTTCGTCTCCTCGACGCTATTAACCACAAGTTTCGTTATTAGCGACTGTGTTGGAAAGTTATAAGGGAATCACCTTCATTTAAGTTGAGATTAAATTCTTACTGTGATTGAATAACCGCGCGTCATTAGTTTTGTTCACGATACTAAATCTACCCAGTGATGTCTATACATCACGTATGTAGGTAGTGTACATTGTACATGGATGATGGGGAACGGGAACCCTTTCTGTCATCTACAATGTTCGCTATCATAACGTCGTAGTACCAATCGTTGGTAACGTTAATGTTACTATAGGTAGGTAATATTTTAATAACTTAAACATCGAGTTCATATGAATTTTGATAAAAGTAACTCTTTTTAACTCACATACTATAAACAAAAGCTAAGAAATATTTATTTTTTTATAAAATAGCCCATCATTTAGTTTTTAATAAGAGTATACCTAATATACAAAAATGAACAATTAACTTAAGTTAAATAAATACTAGAAAGTGACGATAAACAATAAATTAGACACAAACTTTGTGAAAACTCGGTACAATCTTCAAAGGCTGTAAACGAGATCAAGTAATTTAAGCCGAAATAAGCAAAATTACACTGGCATTGTCGGCTTCTCAACGACGTTACCGTAAAGCGTTCCCACAAACGTTTGTTACAAATTAAATTTAATATTTTAACATAATCACGGATAACATTATATACAAAGTTACGATATTAGTTGAATGCAGGTTTTTACGTCATTTGTATGGGAATCCCGTAGTGGTCGCGGGAAAGCAGATGTCCTTCCCAGTCTTTGGTATTCAGGGCGCGAACCGTGTAGGAAAATTAAGGTAGGCCGCAACGGACATGTGGACTTTGATTCCGTGCCGATTTTTGTATGTAAAAATAGCGGTCTTCTCATATGGTATTCATAAAGGTTTGCGCCACAAGACACTTTACCGAGAGCCATTTTATAAGTTTTGCTATCACCGTTTATATTCCACAATACCTATTCAGTATACGTACCCTTTTTAATAAAATAAAATTGTAACAAATAAAAAAATATTTCCGTAGTAAAGTCTGGAGAAATAGAATGCCTTTTAGTAAACAAAGCCAAATTATATAGGAGCCTACATAAATTATACGACTGAATAATTTGTTGTAGCATTGAAATCTTATTATTAGCGAAGCTCTAATTCAAACAAGTACTACGCGGATTACAGATAAATTGTTTTTCCGATAGAAATCCAAGTAGATACAAATATTCGTTTGTTTGTGTTGAAGTATAATTTTACACACCTACTTTTATTATGGAGTATGGAGTGTCCATTAGGTAACAAAGCAACGACATTAATGGCTAGTGATTAATGAGTTCACTCGTTAGGTTTCTTGTTTGAACAATAATTACTTAGTGTGGAGCTGAATCAGTGTGGAACGAGCATTTTTGCCCGTCGCCATCACCGTCGCCGCCCGGAAGCACTTCCATTCCATCATAACTTTCCAAACTTATCTCTTAGTTAGTGGCGATCAATTTTCATTTGCCGTCGATTACGAATTTTCTTTAAGAGATAGAAACTAATGCTGTTATATTGTTACCGTTTAGTATTACAGTCTATATTTAGGTAATCACGTTTTCGAATTCATTTCATGCGTATTATTATTTATTCTGCTATTTGAGGACAACTTGATTAGAGTACTCCTCAGTGCCCTAATTAATTACGTCATATGTGCCAATTATGGTACTAATATGACACGACATTACGACATGGTCCTCTACAATTTTTAGACGTACTTAAAGTGTAATTTTTCTAATAGGATATATATTATAGGATAATGTGTATAGAAATGCAAAATACAGTACAACATAGATTTCCATAATATTATTAATATCCAATCTTTTGAATTATGTTATTATTGTTGCTTTAAACTAAAAGTAGTATACTTCACAGTGCTCCTGAACCATAATGAAATGTAGTGCAAAATGTTCTTATTTTATTCACTAACAAGTAACAACAATAAATATATAAGAGATTCCCAAAAATAACTGACACAGGCAGGATTCGAACCCGCGACCTCTGCCTAAACCGGGGCAGCGCTCTAACCATTGAGTACAACAATAAATATACCCATTTCTTACTATTTTGATAAACATTGCATGGTTCATCAAACTAGAATCGTACATAAATATATATTTTCTAGTTTCCCTCGGTAGCAAAAACAACTGGCAATCAATGTGCCTAAAAAATCATAGTACAGTCCCGCTGAGAGAATGCGTTCCTGACAGTTCGTGATTGTGCGGACGACGAGACTTTGAAGTGGAAAATATTTTACGATTAAAAATATTTTCATCGTTTATATGCACTATCGATACAAATTGAACTAATATTCTTATTATCACATCAACCTACAATAAACTAATAGTTTAGTGCTAGATTAATCAAGTGTCAGCAACTCATTCTTTCGGCGGCGGCCGTCCTTTTGTAAGGAAATAGAAGTGATCTGAGTGTCACAGAAACAGTAAATTAGCTAAAAAAATCTTACATCATAAAATAGGAGAAAGAAGACGAAGTGTGATGTTACCAGACTATGAGCACAACTGTAACGTATAATATTGTTCTCCATAAATATAATTATCTATACCTACTTGTACTTACAATTTATTGGTACCATGAGCAGCTGCTCTTCCATCTTCCTCTTTTCTCCCATATGAAGGAAAATGATATTCCCATCATGAAAAAATACTACAACACTAATCCTATGAACATTACAGCCAACTTCAAAGAGGGTCGCTCTTCCCTGTCTAAGGGTACGGCATAAATTAATAATGAAACATCGCATCTTATGTAATGAATAACCGGGATCCGCCAGATTTGTTTTCATTTCTTCCGCTCAAGATACGTATTTACATATTACACAAACGGAAGACCTGCGTAATACATTTGCAAGATGATAAACAGAACGGAACACGGGAAGTTATAATTTACAGTATTTCGACGGCAGTCGAGGCAGGGGCCCACCGTATCAGCCCGTCAGCTCCTCTCACGAGTAGCATTTATCAAATTTTTACAACTACACTAAAATCGCCCTGACAAATTGTCTAACAAACTCAAATTGATTTTTTATTTTTTGTTGCCGTACACGTGCCATTTTCCGTGTACTTATATAAATATGTATCCTAAAATAGTATTATTATTGTACAAAAATAACATAAAAACGTTATCTCGTCTTATTCAAAGTCTCTTTCCATTCATAGTTAAAAAAATAGGCAGTCATTTTGCTTCGTAAGATAAAACTTTCTTTTCATGAATAAAAATCAATACACAAAGTCCGCAAGCATTATCTAAAAAGGCTACAAAGCTCTTTCAGAGATAAAATATAAAACGAAATCCTCTTTCCACAAATCATTGATAAATTTCTTTTCACAAAAAATAGGCTACTCACATAAACATCAGTCAGGAACTAGGATAACAAAGTAAATAATTCATTAGATCGCTGCGACAACATCGAGTATAATCAGGGCCGCTGGCAAAAACGGTTCCCAATAAAATGTATGGTAGGTATCTTGTCGAGGCGTAGAAGCGGCGAGCTCGGTCTTCGATCTACCATCCGTCATGCTCAGAGTCGTGGGCAGATTGATCGCCGGCGCCGGCCGCACGCCCGCAGCACAAATATAGCGCCGAGGAACGAGGAAACACTGAGACAAAAATGGTGAGAGCAAACAAATGCGCTGTCGATAGCGTGACAGAAGGATTGATAGTTGAGAGCGGAGTCCGCTTCCTGCGCCTTACGGGTCGCACTCTCGCCGCTGTCACGCAAAAAACTGGTGTAAGATAATGGTCAGTCAGAAGCGGTCTACTGACCGCATTGCGCTTTAGTTGGAAAACGTTATTGAATAGTTAAAAGATACATACAAATGAATTTGTTAACATTTGTTATAAAACAGGGATTGTTTTAAAAATTACAAAATTTCATTTGAAGTGAAAGTACGTTTCGGTAATATTTATATTTTCATAAATAAATATTTAGATTTTCAAATCAAATCAAATCTTTTTATTGTGGCATAGGTTATACCTACAAATTAATTGGTTAATTCGTTAGCTTTTACAAAATACTAAATAAGAAATTCTTCGTTATAGTAAGTACTTTAGTGTGATCCCTTGTCATATTGTTATGTTCATGAAATGTCAAACATGGGACCCCGCATCCATATAAAAAGTTGGAAGGCAGTTTTCATATTCGGTAAGGCCATTTTCATAAATAAAACAACAATTTAAAAAAGTGTGAAGCCTTGTCTTTTAGAGGGAAAATATTTTCCATTATTCAACAAGTTTTACGATAGGTAAGTGGTAAACAGTTTCCCATTGTCCGTACAGAACAGAACAATTTTATTTCAGATACAATAAAAAATATGGGGTGACAAATCAGATTACAGTAAACTGTTAGAGAAAATGTTTTTTTTTCCAGTAGGTATAAGTTGAACTTTATTCAAATAAATAATTCAAGTAATTACTTCATGAATGCATCCCTAAACCAATATCTTTAATGTGATTATATTAAAGTAGTGTGTCAGCGTATTTGTCATCGGATTCCGGTTGCTATAGTGATAGAGAAGGGCAAACACCTATCGTCTTATCTTCAATGATATCGTGAAGTAGGACATCGAAGTCTGGCTGGCCAATGTACGTCATACAGTTTAAATAATAATATATTTTTTGCCAATCTAATGAAGCGCTAAATATTTCAATCTACATGGACAGAGAAGTCGACTTTGGAAAAAAGTTCTTAAAATTCCGAAAAGTTGACAGAGGTGATTGCATAGTATTTTTCATTAAAGTCTGCTTAGACGAGCTATATAGCCCCTGTATTTTATTTACCTTCTTCCTATAGTACTCATCACAGGACATGTCTATGAAATATATAAATGTGTGACAATACGTTTTAATTGTTGCAGAGTTCGTTATGTCAGAAGGGGGCGCGAGCGGCGGCAACTACCCCGCCAGGTCGCCGATATCCAGCTCAACGACGGGACACTCCAGCTCTAGTCATCACAGGTAACAACATCAACATACCAATTAATCATCAACGCAGTCCGTTGATTGTTTACTATTCCATAAAGGCCTTTCCAAAATTGCATTTTAACTTAAATTATTCGGTCCTTCGCCTATCAACCCCAACAACCATTATTTTTCAGTTTATCAATTTGGCTACAGGGCGTCCCATGCAACTTTTTCTGAAATCAATATGCACTTCACTGTGGACCGCTTGCTATTGAAGATTACCCAAATAATTTTGTGGTCTGGGTCTCTGGCATCACGGTTGTTTGTGAGAATTATGAAGTCAAATCTCGCACACGGGTGACGGCTGCACTAGCTTCCTGCAAACATTATCAGAGGAGAATAATTTGTCATTTAAACTAATAAAATAGTCAGACCGTATGATTTCTTCTATGTAATTCAAGTCTCGTATTTTAGTAACATTGAAAACAAACTTCATAATATTCACACAGCGTAAACAGTCTCAAAATAAACACTCGTGTTCAAATTGATTTACGTCGGTATATTGAAATAACAAGGTTATAACAGTCCATAACAATATCAATACTTTAACAAAAGCTTTTACCTAATAAAGTCACCGAATATGCACATAAAAGCCCGCAAATTTAATAAAAGCATTTTTTGCCATAGAGTGCCCTATCCTGAAAACCTTTTATTAATGCACTTATATTCTAAAATTTTGCTTTGAACCACCCTCCAAAATTAATCTTAGCTCTCATCAAAAGGATCGAAAATACTCTGCATTCCTACCGCGTATTGAATGGAGGAGAGACGACTCGACGACGCCGCAACGAGACAAAATTCAACGTGTCGAATTCAATAAGGATCCAGTAGTGTGGTCTCTAATTAAATATAATCGCTGTTGCCTTTAAATTCTTTAAAAAGAGAATCTCGAAGCTAATAAAAAATTGATGAAATAGCCCGGTTGCCGCGCCAGTAAAAGTGCTTGTGACGGTCCACATTAATTTAAACTTATCCGCGAGAAAATACTTTAAACTTTAGAATCGAGAATGTACTCTAATTTACATTTTTAATCGTAGTTCTGTTTACTTCGTTTTATTTAGCGCCGAGCTAGGGAAATTAGTGGCTAACTTAATCGCGGTAGGTATTTCTTAAGCTTCTTAGAATATTTAAATTACGTAATTTGCTTAGATTAACCTCAGTTGTTTTTCCATGTTTTACGTTCACGATTTGTGTGTGTAAATTGTTTAATACTAGGTGTGCCCCGCCCCGTGTGTTCACCCCCGTTGCTCGGCTCCTAAGTGTCGTAGCGTGATATTAAATAGCCTATACTGTTTCTCATGAATCTGGTTATCATATACTTACCCACAAAAATGTTTTTTTGAATCCGACTGGTAGTTCCAGAGATTAGCGCGTTCAAACAAAAAACTCTTCAGCTTTATTATATTAGTACAGATTGAATAAAACGTATTTTTTAAAGATGTTAGAAAGTCTAATTAACAAAATGTCATCAGCAAACGGACGGACGGTCGTAGTCACTAATGCATTACGAATTTATGAGTTACGAGTTACGAATGCTCACTGAAGACAGTGGAAAAGAGTTAGTAGTTCAACGAACTTACTGCATCCTTCAGTTTTTTCGCGACCTAAAAGAACAATGGTGTAGTGTCACTGCTCCTTCTACTTTTTGGAACAAGACTAAACTTTTTAGTTCACTCGGGTAATTAATGTTTCGTTGTTTTTTGTTTGTAGGTTCTAAATTATTCGCGAAGCCTACATTGTAATTGTGTCAAAATAATCTTTGCAAATAGAAGAAAGAATCTAAGTACGATCTTGCTTTAACAAAATCAAGTGTAACAATATTATAAATGGAAAGTAACTGTCGTTCTATCCGTTTGTTACGTTTTAACGGTTAAATTGCTAAACCGATTTTGATGAAATTTTGTATGGAAATAGCTTGAATCCTGGGAAAGGACATAGCTAGGTTATTATTATGAGGTTGCAATCAACGATAAAAGTTGGTTAACATTTCAGTTTTTTAAATCATGACTGAACGCCAAAAATCCAAAATATTTGGTAAATAAATTTTGAAATACGAGTGCAACATTAAAATGTATAATTATAATGTACAGACACGGCTTTTTTTACTATAGACTTTGTGTCTATTTTGAAGCTATATAAAAACAAAAGTGTTCATCGGATAGTAGTAATAAGCTTAGTATATAATTATAAAAACAACATAATATTGTAATATTCTCTAAAGACCACCAAAAACTCCATGGAATGAAACACTAAATCACACCCAAATTGTTGGCTAAACAGCGGCAAATTCAGAAACTGCATACGTTATTAAGTTGATCTATGCAAGCGGAGCCCGATCCTCCCTCGCGACGTCACAATTTTATGTAATTAACGTCCGCCGCACCTACGAACGTGTCTGGACGTGTTACGCCACACACCGCTTCTGGCGGTATCCGAATACATTAGCCACGATATACGTGCTTTGACTCACAGAATTTCGTTCGTTAAGTTCCCTCCCTGAAGGTTTCTGATGTCATGCCCTGACCTGCTTGCTTACCTTCGCTAAGTACGTGAAAAAGAAGCGAACCTCATCCACAGCTTGGATGAGGTTCGCTTCTTTTTCACGTACTTAGGCATTACTTTAGCCAAACTGTTCAAACTTCTAAGCTAAAATCACACTGTAGCTATCAAGAAAATATTATGTAGACATGTTACAAAACAAAAGTTAGGTAAGATTTGCGCCATTATAATAATTTTACAACTGCCTGTAAGAAGTCTACCGTCTTAAACTCTTCGTCAACTTGGTTATGTTTACTGTGTAGACAGGAAACTTTCACAAAACATACAGTATTAAAATGTTTCAGAACATCACGCACGATTACCTTCAGCCAAATAAAAAGTCTCAGTACATGGTATAAGTTCTCAAACGTGAAATAAACAAAGTTCGTCTTTCGTACAGCATGTCGCCATCGATTGGCTTCAGCACTATGTGATAAGATGAAAAAGTCTAGGAATAAGCCGGAAACTTTGGATATTGAATTGAAATGAGTTTGGCGAAATTGTTTAGGCGCTGAACCGACGGCCTGTTTACGAGAAAGGTGAAATTGTTACGTTGCTTTTTGGCCACTTTACTTAACTTGCTTTTTGGAAAC
Organism: Thalpophila matura; assembly: GCA_948465475.1. Taxonomy (NCBI): domain Eukaryota; kingdom Metazoa; phylum Arthropoda; class Insecta; order Lepidoptera; family Noctuidae; genus Thalpophila; species Thalpophila matura. The sequence continues at coordinate 10,646,612 of OX419183.1, forward strand.
ATAGAGCTATTTTTTTCAGTGTTCTTGTTTATTAAAATCAGTATGGTACCTATGACAAATTATTAAATAGTGTCAAATATATTTTGAGAAAATAGGCGTTATTTATGATAGCAATTTGTTTCAATTACCTGTCATAAAAAAGAAATATCATACGTTATTTAAACGCTCGATAGCGATATTTCTAATCTTCTACATATTAAAGTCGTAGAGTCAGTCATGTCTGTAAGATATAAAACCCTATTGCCAGCTTTTTAGATGGCACTTTATATTATTATATACCGCTTCAAGATTCTATTCAAAAAGCTGTTTTCCACACGATGACACCTCATAAATTTAGATAAGAAAAATTCTACCTCCATTTAGAGGTTTGCATGAAATAGATAAGGATAATACTGACTCCTATGAGAGATAAACTAAAAATTTCGCGTTTAGTAGTTTCGTAGTCCTCGTAGCACTCGTAGCAAATCCGTAGCAGTTTTGCTGGTCAACCGACACATCAGGCGTATGCAATGCAGGGAAGGAGCACCAGTGCCGCAACGTGCCACCGAGACACGGAAAATGCTTTAGTGAATCTATTTACCGCCAAAACCACTCCGCTTTTTTGTTAAACCGTAAACGAAATGCTGAATCGCAATTTTATATTTTAAAATTAGCATTTTTAATGACAGCAGTACTTTTATGTTTTTAAAACCTATTTTTAATATCACGAATGGACTTGTCATAGCTTTGCAGTTTATTTTTAAAATGTATAAAGTTTTTATTAAAGTAAATAGGTTTTTTTGGTTTCCAAACAGACACTTTTTTTTTAAATTTACTAACACAAATACGTATTGACTTTTTGCCTTTATTACTTTATACAGTTGACTCTCACAACTCAAGCTCACAAAGAGACTCAAAAGCCTTTTCTTTTATAACGTAGGTAACTCCAAAATTCTTAATAGCTAACTTGATTCTTTGAGTTTTGACATAAAATAAGAATCACCTTCCAGAATACATTAATAAAAAAACTAAAACCCAACCACGAGAAAACTTAAAAAAAAAACTCTCAAAAAAGTATTTTTTTATCTGAACACATACCTTAGATGGGTGTCCTATTAGCCTGGGTGAGACAGTGGGAGCCAAAATGTATCCATACATAAATACATACACAGGTACATACATAGATTATATATAGACTATACATAGACTGTTCAATTCATTACCTTTCCTTTGCTGCGCCGTAGTCGGGTAAACATAAAAATGTGTGCAAAATGGCTTCGAGCTTATTAATTTTATTTAACACACAAATATAACAAAGCTTGAATTAAGGAATAATTGATACGGTACCTAATATTTCGGCAGTAGAACATGCGACGGCCCTATCATTAATATATGATGGGGGTGCGATCCTGTGCGCGCACAATTTTGCTTATTCACGGTACATGCTAGCTATTTCTGAACGCCTTAGCTTTTAAATTGAACCATAAATAATACATAAACTATCCTTAAACACACGATTTGTTGACGCTTTCTTGATACTATTTCTTTTTAAAACAGAGTTTTAATAACATTCATGTCATAAAACCACGCTCATGCTACGAGTTAGACTGATTTCCTGAACTACTAAAGCGGGCTACATAGGTGCAGTTTTAGCTGACGGTTATAGTTGATTGACTGGCTTTTGTTTAGACACGGTGAGATTCATCGTTGCTATCTGAGCTACGTGTCCGCGGAATCATACTATCAGTGGAAAAAATATGTTTTCTCACTACACTATACGCAGAGAGCTAAGTAGTTTCAGTTTTGCCATAGCGTTCTATGGCAAAATTGAAACTACTAAGCTTTCTGCTACAGATATTAATTTTTAACTGATCAGTTTTATCTTATGATAATTTGATTAGTTGTCAGTTTGTTGTCAGTTTAACTTACAGTTCTCAGTTTTTTCTACACACGTAACGATTTAACTAAACAGTCCAACTGAATATTTAAAAATGTCAGTAACTTTACGTATGTAGCCCGCTTTACCTACACAAGTAGATTAATTATACGGTAGGCATTTGCTACACTCTACTGGAACTCTAGTTACCTACTAAGTAATTTATAAAATAAATATCACTGTCTAGACATACATATCAGAATTTATATAATTTGATAACATGATGACAAGTGAGTAAAAACATTCCGATCAATGAAAAAGCATTTCTTCTTAATGACAAAAGCACATCCATTTGAAATTCTTTGTGGACGTATATCTACCTAATTAGTTTAACTAGAAATATTGTTATAACTTTATAACTTCTTTGATGTTTTCAACTTATTAATGCAATCTTAAACACACCACCTACCTCGTGCTCCAAAGGGTAGCTTTTGAGTTTTCACCCCTTAATGGAAGAGTGTTACGACATGCTATTAGATGCATAGAATACGTGTTTATATTATAAATTACTTGTCAGATGTTGTAAATTATCAAACGTTCCCCTTTGTTTTTTAACCTATACCTAGCATAGCATTTGGATAAATTGCACATAGAAGGATAATACGTTGTAATTGAAAATGTAACCTTCCGTAACGATATCCTCTTGATAAGACTTTTAAATTACGTTTCCTCACTCGACTGTAGGTAAGACATTTCTTAATCTTTAGAAAAGTCAGATTGATAACATAGGTTTTAGGTAGGTAACATTTTGAAATCTCAGTAGGTATATTAATAACAATGGGTACTTACATTTTTGTGTTTGGTTATAGCTTTAATATTGGCCTTTTTAACCGACCTAAAAATGAAGTTCTGTATTCGGCCTGTTTATATGTATGTAGGTATATAATATGTTTGTATGTCCGCGATTCTCTCTAAAACTACTGAATTAATTTGATGATGATTTTTCACTAACGTTATCTACCTATATACTTTTAGGAAGGTTAAGGAAGGAAGTAACATGACGTCAGTTTACACACTTCATTTAAGCACAAAGCGCATCTAATATCAGTGGATTACGAAATTCTTAAAAACATTTTTGACAAAACACTTAGACCAATTATCGCTTCATAAATATTACTTGGTTTACCTTATATTTTCACTTACTTATTAACGTAAATATCTATTACCAGTAACGCTGACAACATCAAAACACGTGGCATTCAGTGTTAAATTCCTTCATTTAATGGTAATTACCGTAACGATATAAAAAGTTAATGGCTTTTGAAGAAACAATAAACTAAAAGTTTATCAATGATATGATCCTCATAAAACAACTAGTTTAAAACAGCTGAGTCATCTCGTTCATTAGTCACTGACCTCACAGGAACAAGAGGCGAGGGTAATAAAATAACCCCTTTTACAACGTGTTAAGTGGAAACGAATAATATCCTATCATCAATCATCATTCTTCCCTCTTCACAGCAACCTCGATCAAATGGATTCCCACTGCCTGTTGTGTTAATTTAATTTACTTATTTTATTTGTTTAATAAGAGATAAAACATGAGATGATAACCCTATTGTTAGGGCTAGCACTTTACTACGTGAGCTCGCTATGTCTGAACAGTTGAAGACGGAAAAGGTGTATCATATACAGTGGCAGTGGCAATAATATGGACATGCCTTTCTTTTTTTATCTTATAAAATATCCCGGGTTCGTTTCGAAGTCCCGACATTGCAAATAGTACCTAGGTATGTCATAGAGCTTCTAATGACAAAGTATTTTTAAAAACGTCCCGTCTTTGTCATAATTTTATTATATTAGCAGTTTGAGTTCTACGTAAAAATAGGAGTGGACGATTTTGTCTACTTGTGCCAGACATCACCAACTTAAATCCCTATCATATTTAAAGTACCAACAGATAAACAAAACAAAACAAAAGTACCTACCATCAAATTGTCCATATTATTTTGACGTTGAAAAAAAGTAAAGTTTAGGTAAATAAGCGCCCAATTATCCGATCACTGATCATAAAACACATGTGTAGGTACCTAATATGAATGCAATAGTATATAAATCTATTGTCTTTGAAGGTTCTACCTAATTAGCTTTTTTTAGGAAAAAACGTTGAATAGCTCTATTTTTTTGTTTCTGAGTTTGTAAACCTGAGTAGGTACTTTCTAATCTAACTTGCCGAGTACTTTTTTACAAGGACCTTTGTCTAACATTTAAAGGACGCCCGCATGCCGAAAATAGACTAAACTTCGAATTTGCGATGGTTAGACCCACCTGTTACTTAGGGTGTGTCATTATCACGACCAAGGTATAGTCATTGTCATAGAGTTTGAAGGTTTGGAACTTGTTAGGGTTACATCACGATTATTGTAAGTTTGACCTCTTTTTAACATGAAAGTTTAATATTAACCAGCGGAAACTTTACTTGTAGATTGTACCTAAAAACGATTTGTGTCGAGTAGGAAAAGGCATACCTAAGGATTTTATAGGATTTTACATGCGTTTTTGTTATATAAAACTCGCATCAAAAAACGTAACTAATTAATGAACAAACCGTGCTATTAAATAACAATGTCATTAGGTGTTAGGCTTACGTTTTCCTGGTAAGGGAAACAAATGAACCGTATTTACAAGACACATCGGAACTGTTCATTCGTTTCACATCAACCCGTCACTTACTAAAGGGAAGCAAAAAATAAGACAAGTTGGGAGCGTCTGACAGCTGACCACATGCAGACGTGTCGTTCCTCCCCCCCTCCCCCCTCCCACCTACTGACCCCTCACCTCACATCTCGGTCGCTTCACGTGTAGTGACTGACGTACTAGCTTCAAAGAAGCTCCATTAACCACCAACTTTAAGGGCTCAACGTAGATGCGAACGCGTTGTAATAAATAAAGCGGTTGAGACAGATAAATTATCTTTGACTTGCGCAAAGCTACCCTTGACAAATTATCTGTCATAAAAGCTAAAAACAAATTTGTTTCGAAATGGAAAACTTTGTAAATAACAACTCGAATTGTTTTGCAAATCTTTATAAATATGAGTTGGTCTGATTTTTTCGCGTCAAAGTTACTAAAATGTATTTATTACTTTCACAACTCGTTTATCATTATTGTTCACCCGAGTAGTGGACGGTATTATGAAGTATATTTACGTGGCGAAATCGATAGGAGTTGATGTTAAAGTTTTAATTGCTTTTATCACGGGCCTCCGCTTTTAGAGGGTGAATATGCGTGAGTACTACATGGAGTTCATCAAATTGAATCTTTTAACGGGCAATAAATGTATTACACAGACCCATTTAAAACTTAAATTCAGGTAAAGCAGTTACGTTCGCGGTTAACACGTATCCGATAATAGTTATTATTTTTCGCAGTGAATTTTCAATATAATTCCATTAAGGTTAATTCAATTTATAAAATTACGCGTGTCCGCCACTTGAAAAGGTTATGTCGATCCAAATATATCATATAAAACCACTTTTACGTTCACGACCAGCCCTTGTACAGACAAAACTCAAATACATTGTTTGTACATAGACGTAAATATGTGATAGGCAGACAGACAGGTACTAATAAAGTCCAGTTAAAACGCTGAATGGTTGGAATCGCGAACAATATGTCATAATAATTGCACGGCACCCCATCTCCAGTGTGCATCGGTAGTTCGCTATTGTCCTGTGCTATCCAATTAACATGAAACATGTCAAGCGTTGATGCAGACTGATGTTCCGCTGTGCCACTAATTATCGACCTTTTGTATTAATAATACATATCTACGTGACTGATAACTTTGAATAAAACCCTGTGTTTTATGTAGATACACAGGGCAGCCCACAGCACGCCACAACTTTGATTCGCATTAAAAGAGTTACTAATGGTCTGGTGAAGAGTACCTATTGTCAACTGTCATGTTTAACATGTTCGTAACAACAGTCTAAATTAAATTTCAATAAAAATAAAAGAGCAACGTAACGCTCGCCAAAATATCAAATTTATACAAAGGCAAAAGCTTAAAACATTAAACATTCTAAGCTTTTCTCCAAACGGAAATAATTATATGAAAGTTATAGCAAAAATGGCTCATTAACGAGATACCTCCGGAACAAATCATGCGTCCTCATTGAATCCTCTTACGTTAATCCCTCTCCCTCCGAACACATAAGCCGAGCAATAGAGATATGATAGACGTTATTAATTAGATGTCGTTACGTCTTATGCCGTTTCATTGTTGGAAAAACCCATAGCCCTAAGTGAGGTTCCCTTGGCAACGCGACCCGCTACGCCGCCGCCGTGAAGCCGCGGGGTTGCACGCTTACTTATATTTGCTGTATGATTTGTAAGAAAGAAAATATCGATTGAATACGTGGGTAGGTATACTGCGATCGTGTTATTGGTTTGGTGAAGTGTATTATTAATATTTGAATAAAATTGTTTTTAAATATCCTTTAGATACCCCTCTACCATACCACAAAAAAAATCAAATAAGATCTCCTAAATAATAATATCGTTATTCATACTAATGAAAATGAGGCAATAAAATCGTCGCTATAGATATTCCCCTAGGCAGGGTACGCACTACGCATCCCATAGCAACACCCCTTGACCACGTGGAGTCTGGCCAAAATGGCGTACACTTAGCGCACCATAAAATCTGCACAGATACCGATCCCCTTCGACGATATAGATGAAGTGTAATGGATTCACATCGCTTGTCAAAATATGAGGGCGTATCGTTATTACAATAGGGCCACTGGAACATTACGTAACGAACATTTTACAGTTTACTTTACCTCCGACTTGAAGAAACATTTTTCCATCAAGCCGAGTAACATGATAAAAGTGGTGTTTTAATATAATACTTAAACTGAAAGAAAAATTGTTGAAAGTATTTCAAAAGAGAAGTTATAAAAGTATTTGAGACTTTTTATATTTTTATGGTAATACAAAGAACACTTAGCAGTTGCCTAACGATATAAAATTTTCATGAAAATGACATAAATATATCTTAGTGTAATGTTGTATAAAATTGCCAACAATCGAAATACACATTTTACAACAAGTACAATAATCGCTAATAATAGTCGGTCTATTTTACCAACAATTTTGTATTCAATTATACAATTCCACTAAATTTACTTGCCAATTAGGTGTCAGCGAACAGTGGCTGCAATTACCTGCGTTATTGCAACCAGACTGTGAATTAAATTTTATTTTAAGCCCCGATATCGGAGCGGCAAGTCTACTGTTACGCGCCATTTCATGCGTAATTTGATATTCGGATGACAAATTAGTTGGCAAACGCCGGGTGCACAGCGTTCGCTGAAATTACAGGGAACGGTGCGTCAATGAAGGGCGGCCGCCCAGTCCGCGCTGCAGCCGCCACATGGCCGGGAAATGCGGGACTGTCCCGGAATTTGACACCACAGTCCCATGTCCAAGATAAAACGACTTTTTTATTTATTTTCCTTTGAAACTGATAAAAGCTCTGTGAATAGCGCTAGTGGTTATATGCGTGAAAGCTAATGTGTGTCGGATTTTTTATTTGTGAAAATATGATATCTTAAAAATGGGTTTTGTACTTTCGCTTACAAAGCGTAATATTTTGCATTATTGAGATCTTGGTCATTGAAGAAACACCTTTTTTCTGCCAAGTTCACTAAACCAAATATCCAAAACCAAATGTTACCTGGCAACCCTTAACCGCGGCTGCGTCCGCTTCCGCCGCCGCCTGCACTTTCAACCGACACCGGCAACTTGTCGACTCTAATTATAGTTTCCTTTTAACGCACTCCACTTTGATTCTAGAGCTCTAAAGATTAGAGAAACATTGCTAATTTGACGCTGTAACACGTTCTTTTAGATGCAGATTAAGGCAGATAAGGATGTTAATTTCTTTGAGTAAATTGCAGACTTTATAGCGTTTGAATTTCTGGTTTTGTTTCACTATTTAGTATAAAACACGCAATTTTAGCTGTTGTTTAAAATAGGAAGTATTTTTCTTGAATAGGCTTTATTTTTCCAGCATGCTTTATTCGAAAGTTTCTAAGAGTTTCATATTATATTTCATTTTTTTTTTTTTTTTGGGTTAAAGATACTTGAATGAGAGCCAGTCATCAAAACGACGACTGTAAGCTTGACTCATGCTTAACATGACAGGTGGGGTTTCCTTGCACTGTTCTCAAAACATAATACAAGCTGTATTTATTTATTAGGTAGGTATGTTTCTTGGAGCCATTGCCATATTGTCCTGTTTATATCTTCTTAGATCAATATTATAGGTTCTCGTAGAACCTTTTAAGGGATGTTTCATGCAACATATCGGACTGGATATTAACCGCCAAAGCTTTATTATTAAATTTTTTCCTCCTGACTAAAAAGGAAGAATGTTCCAAGAATATACATTAGGTAACAGTTTATTCAATTTGATGGCAACAAAGGAACGACAAAAATATTAGTACTAAAAACAAAAATGTTGAACAATGAACGGCTTCTTCCCCCGGCAGGCGTCGACGAGCGGTAATTGGACGGCCGTAATTACTGCTTGCTTGTAAAGCCATCATCTTATCATCTCCGAAAGGGTATTAGCGAAAAACACGACCTAGCGGGGAGGGAGATGCGACGTTACACGACCGAGATGCGGGAAGGAAGACAGCCCACGACTTAGATGGTTATTAATATCTTTAGAGGACTCGGGAAATAAGCGACGGCCTCTCAAAGGGTAGACGTCAAAACAAGGCAATTATGAGATAGGGTAATTAGGTTTATACATAATCTTTATGTTCTCGGGATTATGTTGGTTGAAAATTTGTTGAAAGCGCCGCATGGATGAGACAAAATTTTATAAAATGGTGAACATTTTATAAATATACAATAATTTTACTCGCTACTAATAAATACTTATAAGTCTATCTTTAGGCTGGCTTTCATGACCACTCAATTAATACCACTGCCGCCAAACATGTGACTATCTTCTTACTGAATATTATAAATGTGAAAGTTTGTGAGGATGGATATACATCCATCCTCACAAACTTTCACATTTATTCACAGAGTAACAAACATCCATACATCCATCCATACATACGTATGGATGGATGTATGGATGTTTGTTACTCTTTCACGCAAAAACTACTAAACGAATTTTCATGAAACTTTACAGTATTATAGCTTATACATCAGAATAATACATAGGCAACTTTTTATCGCAAAAACGCGGGCGAAGCCGCGGGCGGAAGCTATTACTAGCTTCCGCCCGCGGCTTCGCCCGCGTTTATGTCACTTGTTTTAAGAGTGGAATCGGGTAAAATAGCAAATACCAAAGTCAATTCAACTCTTGATTAATATTTTAAAACGTATCTATTTCCTAAAAAATATTATAGTAAGTATAGATAGGTACTTAGGTAAGGATGTAGAGGCGTAATTCGTGAAGCATAAAAGTTTTCTCTCTATTAGATCCCAAACATGAAGTTACTCTCACCAATATGTTTTCCGACATAATATCTGCTCAGTTAATCATTATGTAGCTTCGTGACGGAAAAAAATCTTGAGGCAAACCAAGTTCATAAAAAAATCTATCGTGTTTTCCCGGAAAATGGCACACCCCTGTCACTTTGAAGAACCTTCAGACACGATGATGTAGGTAACGTAGTAATACACGGAATAGATTATAATAAATTAGGTACATTGACAAATACCTACCTAAACATGTTTGATAAAATTATAAAAACTTAATTTATCAGTTGGTAACACAAAATGTTTCTTTCGGAGAATAAAAATTGGGTATAAGAAACTGAAAATCATTGTTACAATAGAACGTCAAAGTATTAGATACTTAAACTAAAATTATGTTTAAAATATCATCTTCAGAAAATAATTCCACTTAAATCAACAACAATCAATAGATATTTTAAAGCTACATTATCCTAAATCAACCAAAGATTTGTTTAAAATACGCAGTTTATTCAAAATCAAATCGTCTACTTCGTAAAACTAAAACGGCGTGAGTCAACAAACCCGTTATCGAGTTGTGAGGAACTGTGAGGGCTGGCATCCCTCACGACAGTTGCTTGATGACTTGTCACCTCGACAGATTTCACTGTAATCAGTTTTTTGACAAATCGTCTTTACCCTTTAAGCGTAAGAAATGTGACATAATTTGGTTGCAATAAGTATTTTAATTGGATGGTTTTGTTCATTAATTTAGAAATGATAACATCGTTATCTAAAAGTGAAGCTGGAAACTTTATTAGTCAACATACTTTTAAATTAATTGCAAAAGTGTTTTCCAAGGCCTGTCTTTTCAGGCCATTTTTAAAAAGCTTGGAATAAATCTCGGCTATATGAATCAAACATTTAACGTAAAGTTAAAATAAAAAGAGGACTCGGCAACTTAAATCTCAATGAACACATCTAAAGGCCTTTAAATCTGAAAAACTGTTTTCTGTTTAGCTCGCAATGTGTTGTTGAAAATTCAACTTGCAGTCTCTTTGTCACGCTTTGACTCACTTTGGTACTACATAAAAAGCTTGGGTGCAAAGTACGCGTACATTTATGAAGGCTAAAAGAACAATTTTGTTAGGTGCCCGCTGGAAATTCCCTGACTTCAAAGGGCTTTTAACAACGCTCTCTCTTTTATTTTATTGCCTCTACAAAAAGTGTATCAAAAAATCTGACTGACTTTACATTAACAGAAATATTTTAAAAGGCTGCTGATGGTTGATGTTTCTATATAATAAATATAACATTCGCTTTAAAACACAATGCTTATGTAGTTTTTGGTTTATCATAAATTATGCTAACGCTTTCATAACTAAAGTTTAAAATCATTTTTGGGATTGAGAAACCCTCTTGTTATTTTAATGTTTATAAATGAAATCGATCAGTAAAGGTTATATTATATAAGCATTAGAAAAACTTTAGATAAACCGAGCGAACTGATCCAATTTGTTTACTTGAAGTGCTACGTCGACAGTGCTACAGCTTTATATTGCTCACTACAGAATTACGTAATATTTAGATATGCCTCCCGCGAGGGCAATATTCAATTTTAGTTGAAAACGAAGAGCTATGGGCTTTGATTAAGTAGCTCTTGAGTGGTTTTCTTCACCTTAATGTTTATACAACTAAAACATTAATACTTTGGGCGCAAATAAAAAATGTTAAGTGTTATATTAGGAGTAATAGCTAACAAGTACCTTTATTATTATTTTTCAATAGTTTATTTCACCTTTTTGTTTCAATGCAAAAATTTTAAAATAGATTGTAAGTTTTAAATTTAAATACGCAAATGTATAGAAAAGAAAATATTGGCAAAGTCATTATGTTTTAAAGAACAAAGCCCAATTTTCTAGGTAATTCAATTATTTGTAAAGCTAATGGTTTTAGTTTGTAGAATAAATTTTAGTGACTGAAAAGTCCTTTAAAAGTAATTAAGCCAGGCATAGACACAATATTGGGACGTACAGAATTTATAGATCACGTAACATCCCCTACTAAATTACTGCACCATTTCCGAACACCTGAAACTGTTTGACCAACACACATAAGCAATCACGCAAGCCCGATTTCCAATTTGGGGAAGAAGTTAACGTCATAAAACTGAGAGAAACCTCTCGGTTCGCACGTGAACGATAAAAAGGATCGCGCAAACCAATTGCACGGGACAACCAGTTCTCCACATAATTAGATAAACTTCCCCTGTTCTTAGAACACACTCCTTGACTTGAAGCCAACTTAATTAGGTTTATTGTTCATTCTTGAACACTGCTCCTAATTTATATTTCGTTCTATTAATTCTGCCCTAGTTTATTTCAATCTGTACCGTCTCGTAGAGTCGTAAGCATGGGTGAATTTTTGACTCGGCGTATTTATTCGGTAAAAACTTTAAATTGCTTCCGACCCAGTTCGAGCGACTATTGAACCAATTCGCCAATTGCCTACGTCCGAAGCTAAACTCTCTCCTTGTTTATTTATTAGTGTGACAGGTACTTTATGATGGACCCAATTTGTAGTTTAGTGTCGCAGTACATATTATTACGGTTAGTATGCGTGGTAGTAACGAGTTCTAGTTATGATTGGACATTAAATATTATACCTACCACACAACTTTCTCATTAAATTTCTCTTGTACCTATCTCTTATAAGGGAAGATCAATTATTTAGATAAATGTTTTATGATCGATTTTCCAATCGCCAGATTTTTAATCGCCAGAACTTTAACCAAGTATTAATTTGAAATTGACAGTTTTTCTAAAAAATGTTCTATTGGTATTGATACCAATAGAACATTTTTTAGAAAAACTGTCAATTTCAAATTAATACGAAAACGTCAATTTTATTCCTTCCTTTAATCAGGCCTTAAAGTTGTGTTTCGTGAATATTTAAGGATCGGTGACTTTATTATAAAAACCTTATAGGCTTTATTTTTTTTAATCGGCTGACTTTTAAAACTCACGATCACAAAAAGGCAAAACTAAAACAATTCTGTGCAATTAAACTTTTGGTATTATAATTCTAAAAGGTTTTAAATGCAGACTGAGATTAAAGTAGATTTTAAGTATATTTAGTACTGTAGGTAGGTACATCTAACTACATGGCAGAAAAGGGAATATTATAATGATAAATATAACTTAAAAATGTAGAGTACAAAAACAGTATTTCAGAAATGCGTTAATATTATACATTTTCAGAGATTTAATCGATTAGCCATGTTACAGTTTTATCAGTAGGTACCGTTTGGAACGCCTGCTGAGGTTTTACGAGCAATGTGTCGCGATGTTAGAGCACCCGGCTTAAGAGAAAGGCACTTTCTCAGGGATACCACTTTACAAAGTCACTACTAAACTCCTACACGTTTGGTATTTTATTGAAACTTATGTGTTTTAATACTTTTTAAAATTTTATAATAATAATATATATTCCGTACGAATGCAGTTGTATAATGTGGCGTAGGTACCTATATATTATATACCTATAACTTACCTACTCACAAATAAAGCTTCCTCAAGAAATTCTTAAAATGATTATGAAAACCGCATCTTCAACCGCGATTTCAGGGTTGGTCCCATAGTAAAAGTTGTTCATAATGATGAGTACAATGACCCCTTAAAATATTTCCATTGTCTAACCTGCCACCCTGTATATGTACATGTATGCAAAATAAACAATAAACAAAAAGAAAATAATCCTATTCTGGGTATCGTAAACAAAATAGATAGACACATCATTTTATTGTAGGTACCTCGAATGGTTGTATCTACCAATATATGTATCTATTGTCTCGGAAGTCAGTGTCAGTAATAGGTCTCCTGAAACAATATTTTGGTAGATCAGTTACGAGGGTTTCAGTAAAATACATTTATTTTTGACTTTGCAATCGGTTTTACAAAACATTTCATTTTTAGAACGTTACCTTTTAAAATATTTTTTTTTTATAATATTTAGACGTTAATTTGTTTTGACAATATTCAATTCAATTATTACCTATATACTACATAACTATACCGTAACTTTTATGTAATTTAACTTTTTCAGTATTCGTAGGTACCTACATTTCAAACTTATAACTTAGTTTTGTATTTTATATATTAAAATTCCCTAGTTTCTTATATTTCTGTTAGTCTTTCATTTCCATTCCAGACTGAATAAAGACTGACTATTTTCGCGAATAAATATTAAGTTTTATCATTTTGACCGTTCATACGTACCTAATAAAATATTTTGCACACTTAGACAAAAAGTAATCTTTCAGTAAGTAAGTATGACGTTGGTCGACCGCAAACCTCTACTAGGCTACTTCTTCTTCTCACTAGGCTAAATCACTCAAGAGATAATTGGTAGATAGGAACTTCTTAATTCGTTTCTAATAATCCTCATAAAAAATTAAAAATACTTATTCAAAATACGCCTCGAAGTCCACTTTATTTTCTTGCTGGAAAGTCAGAGTGATTCTGTGCGCTGTGCTAGCGCAGGAAAAGTATCTAAAGCAAATGGTATTAATGGTATATAATAATTCATTTGTGTACTAGCTGTTGCCCGTGGCTTCGTCTATGTGAAAAGTACCTAGCCTATGTGCTTTTTCAGGTCCCAGGCTACCTTTTTGTCAAATTTCATCCAATTCGTCCAGCCATTTCAGCGTAAAGGAGTAATAAACACATACACAGACTTTGGCAATATAATTATATCTGATTACACAAAAAAAATGTTTTCAATCAAATTATTTATTGTAGAAATAAATAATGTGATTGATGAACAATTATTGCCACTACAATAAGTTTATCATAAATTAAAATGATAGCACAAAAGGATAAGTCATGCATGGATGGATAATCAAGCTTATTAATAATAATATTTTCTTTTTACCCACCGTCCGCTATTAGAAAAGAAAGCAATTAGCTCTGAGCTAACAAAACGATATTAACCTTTCATAATTACTTACTTACAACTTATTCTAAAGCTTTCAGAAGAATTAGAAGAATGTTTAACCCTACGGTAGTCGCGCGCCCTAGCGGAACCTGAGTGGTCGCGCGGTGGACCATTGTCATCATGGCATGACCATGGTGACCACTTTTAACTCAAAGTTTAGAATCAAATAGACATATTGAGTGATATTAAACATTTATTATGAGAAAACCTTGTTTTTCTAAAATAAAATAACTTAACATTAATCAAATATTAACTTTTGTTTTATTAATTAGGAAGTTTAAACATAAAATCACCTATTTGACTTTAAAAATCACATAATTTCAGTAGGAACTCTTAAATTACTGAAATAAAGTTATTAATCAACACGGGCATAATAACAAGTATTCACAATGATTAGGGCAAGTGAATTTTTGATATATTTGGCAAGATATACGCGAAATTTTGATAATTTTAGTTTACATACGTTTTTTACTCCTGACTGTTTGACATTTTGTATCTTTATTAGTGATTTTTCAACATTATAATAACATATTATATCAAAAGTATATAATTTATTATATTACTAAAATACAAAAAGATCATATAGTATAAAATAATTGAGTATAATATGTAATTTTATCAATAAATAAAAATCCAATCATACTGACCTAATTGGTCGCGCGGAGGACGTGAGTCATCCACCGACAAAGATGCACTCTTTCTGTCACAACTACTTGACATCACCGCACGGCAATTATTGTACCTACTTACGATTTATAATTTAGGCTACATAGTTTTGACAACGTAAAAATCAAAATAAAAACGATATGTTTCGACGTGTGGATGACTAATGTCATCCGCGCGACCACTGCAGGGTTAAATTATTTTTTAATTTCAATTTCAAGTAATCGAACCAACTATAATGAGATCAATTTGTTCGTGGAAAAGTTTTCTTTTTGCTCATCATTGGCTTTCTCTAGACGTATTTGCATACTAGGTTTTTAAATTAGAATTCTATGTTTAGTTAATGTTAAAGGATTAAAAGTTTTTTAATAACCTCTTTACAATTTATTCTAGTCTTCGGGTTCAAAGCGGCTTACCTATTCATAGAAGGTGAGACAAAATTATTGATCGAAAAGAGCAATTTTAAAGGCAAATCAAAGCGTGAACCAATTCTGATGTCACCTGAAAGTCCGTAATTAAAGTGCAGCATATGTTATGTTTATTATATTCGTCATATTGACGGTGATCAATAGCCTCGCTGTCGAGGGGTTGGTAATGAGATCGGGTGGGAGGCGTTCGCGCGTGGCGACAAGCCAACCGTGTGAATTTCGCGGGCTTAAACGTGCGCACCAACACATATATTCTCCCATATAGTAATAGAACCTGAACATAATGATATCGAAAAGCGCCTGCGGCTCTGTCCATGCTCGAATATCAAGCGGACGAAATTGATTTTAGTTTGGCTTTATTTTGGGACATGTTGAGTCAAATATTTTAGGGTGGCTGCTTCTTAATTGGATGTCAGTCATAACAGCTAGTGCTCTTTTGAGACACTTTTGAGGTTTCATTTGTAGCTTGATTATAATTAATGTGAATAACTACCGTCCCTTAGTTAGAACATATCTATTATCTTCGAGAAAATATGTATGAAAATATGTAGTCCGACTGCAAAAAATATAACATAAAAAACCGGCAAATAATAACATTAACATTCTCACATCAAACTCATTAATTATTGTCATTAAATTAACAAACAAAACAATCTTAATTAAGTTTTACGACGTTCCATTTAATCTTAATTGACATAACATGACAACTGCAGCAAGAGTGAGAAAGAAAAATATGATGTACGAGCACGTCATAACGAGGGCTCTCAGTTCTATGTTCAGTATTCTTGAATAATGCTCGATTTAATTTAGTCGGACAAGAGTGCGCATGCACCCACTACGTCCACCTATTTAAATTTAGTTTAGGAGATTAATTAAACCGGGAGCCGGGGATGGGGCGTACGCGTTCCGTCACAACCGTCAATGGCACCCGTCGCACTGTTTTATTCTCTCACTAGAGCCATCAATGAGAGACGCAATCGAATTTGCCAAATGACGCTCACACTAAATTGGTGAAGAGTGATTGATTGAAACGCTCCGCAGTTAAAGTATTTTACACGGAAAATAATTGAATCTGAATAATTTAGAGCGATACCGACGATGCAGACTGATGAGTGGTCGTATTTTGGTGTTCAATATTTCCCCCAAGACATAAATAGGGCGATATTAATAAATGTCTATCAGCCGTTAGTAATTCATAAGCGTGCCAGCTGACATAGACACTTTGTGTTGAGACAGACGGGCGCCACTCATTGACTAGACTAGGCTTATTTTAAATACCTATGTCAATTGCCATAACTTCCGCTAGGTTTTTTTTAATGATACATCAGATACATGAATACGTTTTTATTTTAAGCGTAATAGAGTTATCGTTCAGGTACTTACAGTTTTTATATTATTTGTTAAACTATTTAGGTGCACGTTTTTTCAAACATTCCCATGTGCCTTCAACAATAAAATGCACGAGATAAAAAAACTTTCCGTATATCCTTTAACAAACTTGTTGAATAACGAAATCGATCGTGTGCGCACAGCATCCCTTTACTCGGAATCACGTTGTATGGTAAATTATATATTTCTGAAAAAATAATATATCACTGACGCCTATCAATAACTCTCATTAAACAACTGACATGGTTTTAAAATATTATGATGACATGACAAATTTTGTCACATTGCTATTCCGTTCGAAAGTGCAAGTATCGAGGTCCTATTGAACCATATAGATAGCTATTTGACGGAGTCTCTTAGAACACCCCTGCGGAACAGCACTCTCTTTTTAATCCAATTACGAGGTTTTCCGGACCCTCGCTGGTCAGCGGTGGAAAGCTGCAAGGCTTGACACCCAATATTAGCCTGATTAAATATGAAACGGGAGCACGTTCTGCAGAAAGCTCTAAAAACGTCGCCAGTAACTCACTTACTACACCAATGTACCCAACTATGATTCACTGATGGAACAACTCGAAAATAAACTAGTTATTTTTGGGACCTAAAGCAAAACTTGAAAGTCTGGTCGTAATGAAGTTACTCAATTAATTCTATTTAGTGATTAGTTTGGATTCCGGGAATGAGAGACATCAAGATGTGAGATGGGTATTAAGGTTTTAGTTGTTAATTAAAAAACAGTGTCACTTCGGCCACATACTTACTTACCTAGTAGACGAAGCTAAGTAACTACGGTAACATATAATAATTATACAGAAGTATTTTCTACTACGAAACTTCTAGATGGCAGTACCTAGTACCTATACTTCTGTCCAAAACATCAACCACACCTCAACCTTCGAATGAAACGAAGAAATTGGTATGGTTGGTGTTTTAAATCACATCTAAATAAAGGAGGAGTGATTTTATAGTACCTACCTACTGGCCTTTTTTTTCAGTTGATTGTGTGTGTTTGTAAGGGATTTCCAATTATAAACAAGGGAATTACTGTCGCACGCAGTTTTAATGGACCAAGTACAAAATAACGTGTCACGGTCAAAATTACGGCGAAAATAAATATAAAACAAAACACTTCCTTCACTCTCACAACCTCCGTGGGTAATTCCACGTTCATGTATGGGTTAAAATATAATAATCTTGTCCCATTTTCGCCTAATAAAGGTCGGGTAATTAAAATCACCTTGTCCCTTTTTGATACGTTACCGAAAAAAGATCCCAGCGGGCGATGCTATGTGCATAAGTTAGTAGAACATACTTCATTTTATTCTATACCCAACACTTTAAAGGCTTATATAGATATTTGGATAGCGCGCTTGATATTAGACTGAGAATCGAAATATAGACTTGTAAATAAGCTATCGTGTCTTCTACCTTGTCAATTACATTTTGAAAAGGGGTTTCTTTTTACTATCAATGTCAGACGTGAATAGAATTTTTGAGTGGGGTTGTAGATTTACTTTAAAAAGTGCCCTTGTTAAATGTAAATTTATAAGGTATAAGGTGAAAGCCCATTGTTAGCATTGTACATAATTTTACTTACCCATAAAATGTTTAATTTAAAAAATAGGAGTAGTAGTGTTAATTTTTAATCAAGGTACTTAACTTAATTTATTCTTATCTTATTAAATAATTTACTTGAAAATGAAAAGGATACAGCCAACAATTCGGCGCTCTTGGCCTAATTAAGTGAAAGTAAAAAGGCTTTTAATTTGTTGAGTTGCTAAATTTAAACTAAAATTAAGAAATGTTATATAAATAAGAATAATAATTCAAATATTTCCATAGCTTTCCTTTATAGATGGCTAATAAGCGGTATGTGTTTCTTGAGTGGAAATACCTATTTGCGAACTCATGGTAGCTCCGCAGTAACCCGACGATAATTAGATATGGCGCGCTTTTACAGCGCCGCGATTCTGAATACCGACCAAATTGCGCCCTTCCAATCCTGTTTATGCTACGATGGAACCCCGACGGTTCATTTGGTCACCATTTTTCATTTTCATACTGTAAAGTTTTTTGTACAACCAAAGCTTCTAAAAAATTCACGTTGATGTTTGAGAACTGTCGACATGTGTATTCAGTCCAAACGTTGCAAGAATGGAGACACTTTTGTATACAAAATTTTCTGTTTTAGTACATCAGCTGTATTTGCAGAATCCGTTCGAAAATGCTTACAAGCTTACCTTTTACAAACTTTCCAAAATGCGCGATTGTCAAAAGAGTAAAAAAAGCTCTGGAATTTTATTTCATAAAATGTATAAATATTTACAATGAATGTTAAGCCTAGTTTCAATATCAGTTCGCAGTAAAATTCGACCCTGAAAAATCAGTTTTAAACTGTACGATGTTAATTACGCGTTCACAACAAGTTTAATACTTGTCTGAGTAATGGGTGTATGGTATCAGTGCGCTTTAGGCGACGACGAGAGCCCTCCACATTCCAACTGGTTGATTAGCTGGTGGTCGATAGCGCCCCTCGCTCACTGCCCCTTGTAATGCATACCTGCAGTTTTTGGCACTGCAGTTCCGATCGAACAGATATGAAAGGACCAAAAATGTACATGTAGAATTGTAGAACGTGTGTGCATAGAAAAGCGGGCGATTGAATATTGAATGGCGAGGTGTAAAAAATAGCAGAGATACGTAGTGAACGATTACAGTTCCTAACGCCAGAGCTTCAAGTAAAAAGATGAATGATGATGATAAATCGTTTTCTTACTTCTTTTGAAACTGGTGATTTTAGGTCCCTTTGATAAAGCTGCAAGTTTCTTGATTTACTTGAAGCAACTACCGTCTTTATCTTCATAAAACTGTGTTATGTAATTATGACTTCAAGATATTTGAATCTTTACGGCCACACCTTATGGTAGGTGGGAGGTCTATTATGACAAAGTAAAATCTATATTAATTCAGAATAACAGCTTGAATCGGAAAAGGTTCATAGCCTAATAAAATATCGATGATAATCTATATAGATTCAATAGTGGATAATATTATTAACGCAATAAATGGAGCCATAATAATAAAATTGTTTGCCTAAGAGAACGAGTGCGACAAGTAGGGAATAAGTATATTTTACTACTCTCTATATATTTAATGCTCCATCAAGAACTTTACGATTTATCCGTAAAGACTTAATCAGACTTCAATTGTTTTAACGTATAGACTATAACAAAACTATTGATAGCAACTGCTGCTATATCAGTAACAATACGGGGTCACAATTTTTATATGTGCTTTGGTTCTATAGACAGAAAAAATAGTTGTGAGACGAAAAACTGTGCTAGTAAAAATAATTAAGGGTACAATTCCGACACCGACAAAATGAGAATCACTCATCACTTCTTCAAAACTGCGCTCAACAATGCCCAAGGCACGAGCAGTTTTTTAAAGGCCGGCAACGCACTTGTGACTCATCTGGTGTTGCGAGTGTCCATGGGCGGCGGTAATCACTTACCATCACGTGATCCGTCTGCTCGTTTGCCTCCAATAATATTAAAAAAAAAAAAACCTTAACAATCTTTTTCCATTTACACAAGGATCTATCCTAGACCCAAAAGTACTTGTTACCGAAAACTTGAAAGGGTCAACTTGATAAACATTGACTCATTTTAGTCTAAATTTTGTTTGTATAGGTTTTGGCGTGAAACATTGAGATCCAAAATTGGAACTTTGTCACGTATTCTGTTTTTACCTTATACAGACTTACTGCCTTTTTATGAGACTACGTTATGCTCTTTTAATTTATTCTTGCTGCCTTTGTCACCTACTTACTGGTCTTTTGCTGGTTACAACTAAGGCTTTTTGGTTTTTTGGCTTTGGATTTTGGCTTGCTAAAATTTTGAATGTCGACTAGAAGTAGGTATTACTAAAAAAACATGGAGATACGTAATATTAAAGCTTATTATCGTCCGTCACAGTTTCAAAAAACAAACTTTTAATCATTTTTACTACTTATATATCCAGATTGTACATAACATTCGCGCTTTTTTTTGGGCTTGTGGCAGTTTGATGATACTTTACGATAGACATGAGGTTAGCTAATGTCACTACATAGAGGAATTTTATCGTCCTTGGACATGTTACATGAAGTTACATGTGGTATAGGTAGGTACGCTAAATGTTGTGAAAAATAGTATTATAGTGAAAACATGTAGTAGGTAGTAATAAATAATAATGTTTTACTTAGTTGGGTAACTTAGATTATGCAGTCCAAATCATGTGCAAATACATAATGTATATTTTATTCGATTTATTCGAAACGAAGCTCGCATTTATTGGATTAAAGTGGTCAAAATCCTACTATTTCAATTAGTCGAATGATTGATTTACAACTTAAGTTGCGTCTATAAGTTACATAACCAAGTCTGAGAAAGAAAACTTACTATTGTCAAAAACAAAAGAAAGAGCTTCAACAATAAATTATACTCGCGCCTCGATACAACTCGCGTACTAACCTTACCAAAGCATTACTGAGTTCAAGTGAATTGCCGGAGGAGTCTGTCACGAAGTGGCTGTATCAGATAACTCCGGTAGTTTGTTCTCAGAACGTCCGTGTCATTTGTCGTTTGCGTACAGCGTGCGACTGAGGCGGTGTAGCGTCGTGACTGCGTAGGAGTGCGACATTCAAGTGCAAAGTCAAGTGATTCGAAGATGGCAACGCATTATTTAAACTAAAAAAAAAACTAAAAAGAATTTAAACGTACAAACTATTTCAGTGTTTATTTTTTTGTTTCGAGTGGTTTAATCATCTAACAAACGAATCAATAGAAGATGATACGATGTTTTAAATATGTACTGAAACGTACCGTACTGAAACGGTTCACGATCGGCGAAGTTCTTCAGACGGCTAGATTTATATTTACATTTACTTAAATGTTAATTAAAATTAGTCTACCAATGCGTTGTGTACCTCTTCCTATATTATGTAGATGTAGATTCATATTCATATTAAAAAGCATGAATCCTTTTTAAAGACGTTTATGCATAATGTCCCTATCTCAATAAATGTGTTTCGTATCTAAGGGACTTTTATAGTTCTTTAGTTGTTTCCCAACAGAAGGAAATAGCACTTATATAATGCATTGAAAGCCCGAACGCTCCCGGCGAGTTCCGTTTCGTTATAGGTTTTCTTATCAAAACGGTTGATCTTTTCTAAAATCTATGGGAAACTATTTGGTTTCGATTGGAAATCTGCGACTACGGTTTTTGTTTTTTTGACCTTTTCTCTATTTTTTGTTTCTAGTTGGATAATGTCTCTGAACATGTTTCTAATATAATTGGAGAAAGTACTAGAAATCAGTAGGCATAACAAATAATAAAAATCTATCGTTAAAATCAAAATTAGTAATGTTTACCTATTTTCTGTTAACTTTTCACTACGAAAACAGTTACTTTGTCAGCGACAAATACATAGATAATTATTTTAGAAAATAAGACTTGAGATTCATATCATTAAATTAACCAGCGTCAAATAATTTCTCAAGAAGTTTCCTAGAATATGTTCAAAGAAATCGAGTTCAAACGTTCAAGCATCAACGACCGCCCTGGAGTATGTCACTGTGAGATTCTCCCTCGAAAACAAACAAATTGGCAGTTCTTGAGATGATATCACGCGGTGAGTCGGTACAGAATAGATAGGCTGAACTCTATTTTTCAACCTCCAAATCTCAAATCCATATAAAATGTGGTTAAAATATCTTATCCAAGTCTGACGTAAAACACCAAGATCCTTGTAAGGCTTCCCTGCCCACGCACCTTCACCGGGAAAGGAATAAACTTTGCGTCGGCGCATACATTTCGTGCATTATGCACTCACTAAAATATCACTTAGGTATGCCACAGACATTTTTCCTTAAATTATGTTGCTTTTAACATTTGCATTTGACTATAATCTTGAAGTGCAACGCAGAATTATGGGACCTAGATTATTAAGTTTCATAACTATAAATAAATATTATATTACAAGAGAAACCCGGGTCTATTCGATCCAGTAATAAGCTGTCATCATTTTCTGCGAATTATCGAGGTATCTAACTGTCAAATGTTCCGAGACTCTTGAAGAGAATGAGTATGGCTCTGGCTTAGATAACAATAAGTTGCAAAAGATTTTTGCTGTCATCACAAAACCTGGCTCAAAGTAACGAGACGGTCGTCGTTGTTTTACAAAACCATTTTAAAGTTATGTTGACGTATTTGTTGAACAATACAGTGAAATTACCATATACTGTAAACATTGTCAGCAACGTTTAAGTTTCTATGGACATACAACGCTGCAATGGCTGTGGAAACTATTCACGACGCTCTCCACATTGCATTCAAATGACGGTAAATATTTGTGCTCCACGCTCCAGTTAACCGGTACAACCGATAATTAGGCATCCGAAAATACACCGATAGCCTGCGCTACCGGCTCCTGCACGTCTATATGAAAGCTTCCATACACTGAATAAAAATATATTCTATCATTGCATAGTATAATTAAAATGTCAAGCCTTGAAATATTCAAGAATTAGCACAGAGACTTCCGTATCCGTTTGAAAATCAACTTTATACGAACATTCGAATGAATAAAGAGAATTCTGATCAACGCTCGCGTAACTTTAAATGAAGGTGAACATTTTTGAAACCTTTATCCGTAGCCTGAAAATTCAACCTTTATTTGGGACCGGAGGGGACTTATCAGGGCGTTTTTCAAATAACGGCATCAATTCCGCGCCGGCATCCTCACCTGTTATCTGTTTCTCTTCCTGCAGCACACAAAGCGCCCTCGTGGGCGGCATTTTAGCGTTACGCGCTCATTTTGTTACACTCGAAACACCATTACCTTCTGCGTATGTCGGGGCTCGGGTCACAAGCCACATCTACACCGCTCAAATTATGTTAATGATCGCCTGAAAAAACCGTAAGCACCTACGTCGTTAAATTTTAAACACTTTTGTCATTTTAAAATTCTGTTTTTGTTACAGGTACTCAGTTCCAGGCGGCATGTTTTATTTTTACGCAGCGTAAGTATTTATATGATATCATCGCGCTCGAAACTCCGCAAGTAAGAACTTTATCTAAATAATTTATACCGATATATCACTGTGAGTCATCTCTTTGATGTTGGATTTCAACGAGCTTTAGTTGGCAATACGCAAAAAGTTAACTAACAAGCCTACCAAATACTGGTATGATTTTAACGAAGCTGAGTTTGAATGAAAAAATATCACACATCGGCAGCATACCTGCGCACTTTTGTATTCAGTTGGCTTACTGAAAGAATGCAAAAACATTCATAGAATCGTCTATTTCGTCATAGTAAGCTACGTTTCAAATGTAAAACAAATTCCGTGAAAACTTTTATTAAAAATAAAGCATAACTGCTCGTAAAGAGGAAAAAAAACAAACAATTTATTTATCTGAGTAGGGCCTATCTGAACAGTTTTCCTCTTTATATGTCAGAACTGAGTTAATCGGAGAATAGCGTCGGTAACTTTGTGACAGGCGGAGAGACGCCACCGCGAATAGTTCAGCTCTTCTCGTAATAGCTAGTTAAGCCGGCATTCTATGGTATGCGTCGATTTATTTACCTTTTCGCTCGCAAAGCCCGAAGCGCACTTCTATTGTGCTCTACCTACGGTAGTAAAAATCTCCTGAACTGCCTTCACCATGCATTGAACCGGCATTTTGCTAAATCATGTTGCTCGGTGGATGCACGAGTATATTGAAAAAGGTTTCAGTGGATATTGGATATTGAGAAACAATTCGTAATTACGTAATCTTCTAGTTTTATTAATACCTGCCAGCAGATAAAACATAAGTGTAGTAAATACCTACGTGAAAATGCTGATATTTTCAGTGGAGTCTCACCCCTTTGCTTTCGGCGGAGGACTTTCATTACGAACTTTTTTAATCGTCCTTTGTCCCGCAGAAAAAAATCCGTTGTGATGCCGGCAGAGTCGGCGTGTCCCGCCGCGGTGCCTGTAATTAAACTGACACCGACTCCCGCGGGACGAGTTTTGAATGTTATTAGAATCTCTTTCGCGCCGTCGACTCTGATTGGAAATCTGTTACGTTGTCACGCAAACACAGACAACTGTCACCGCCAACGACATTTTCTACTCCTGCCTATATATTTATGCAACTATAAATTGAGAA
Organism: Thalpophila matura; assembly: GCA_948465475.1. Classification (NCBI taxonomy): domain Eukaryota; kingdom Metazoa; phylum Arthropoda; class Insecta; order Lepidoptera; family Noctuidae; genus Thalpophila; species Thalpophila matura. The sequence continues at coordinate 10,671,626 of OX419183.1, forward strand.
TGTTTTAACTTCAAATTAAACAGGCAGACTTACCTTTGCCTTTCAAATATTGAAGCATTCAACCACAAACCTAATTTAACTGTTTTAAATTGTTTGAAAGTTTATTTACTCATTCCATTTTAGTAAATTTGATTATCAATTTGTTTTTACATAAGGTACATAGACAAAAAGTTACATAAACAATATTTTATTTAAGTCGAACGCTGATAGAGTGCTGTGTCAAAAGTAATGAACTTGACTGTTCAGCTAGCAACCGAGTATGCTTTTAATGTTTTTGTTTAGTGGTGTTGCGCTGCAAGTGTTGATATGATTCGCGCAAAGCAAGTGGGTAGTCACCTCGTGGACAAGTGAGCACGGCACATTGGACGGCGCGCGTGTTGACAGTCCTCGGCGCGGCCTCGACAAACAAACATTCTGTTTACTCAGCGACACATCGCTGTATGCTTTGAATTTAAATTAAAGCACCAATGGAAATCGAAATTCAGGAACGTGTCTACCAATTTTTGATCGTAATTAAGAATTTTACCATCAAAAGTTTTCGCCGATGTTGCTAATCACAGTAATCATTATTAACACATATGAACAAATATTGTTGTATTCAATGCGTTATAAAATTAGATAATTATATCAAATAAACAATTATTAAACTTTCAACTCTGATAATTAGTCGGGTCATAAACAACAGCGATTCGTAGAATTCAACATAAGTTATAAAACGTTTACATATTTATGGCCCGTCAAATAAATATGTCGGTCTATTTCACGAATTAATTGGTTATCCTTAATCCTTCCGATGACAAAAATGTTAATAATCGTCGCGTGCTATATATATTTCACAAATTAGGTGGAATTAATAAATTTGTGAGCGTTTTGAAGGACGGTGTGTTCTGGCCGGGTGCCAAGCGTTGCCACTTTCCCTCGCACTCGGAAGCTTGACTCTTAAACAGTATAGTGCGGCCGGACAGAGCACATTGCCTCGATTTCCGAGAAATTGACGATTTCCAGCTACATTCAGAGACCGGCATCGGAAATATTTTATTAGTGATAAATTGCTCTCTATAGGTATAATGGATAGTTCGAATAAGGATTGCTAAAAATAGTCACAATATGTTGAATGACGTCATAAACCGCCGATATAGCTGAAACGTCAACTCAGATAAGTTTACTAACGCGCTATTTCATATAGTTACTTCAACAGTAACACCTAGATTATTTAGTCACTAATTTGATAGTGAAACGTGATTCTGGAAATAGATCGGGGCTAACGTACATCAAAGCGAAAGCAATTTCTAATGGGCACGTGACAGTCATAATCCTCATTTAATATTCTAATATCAGGCATTAGCTGCCTGCATAATGCATTTAATATGACATGACCATAAAACTTTACGTGAGGATAACTCTAATGTAGGTAAACATTTTCCAAAGGACATTGGCAGTTTTGGGCTTGATATGGTACAGTAATAAAAGCTTAACCAAAAATAACAATATATTTTAATTGTTATTTGCCTAATTTATCTTAGAGATTAAGAACTGAAATAAAAAATCGAAATAAATAAGAAATAAAAAGATTATGCCGTTGACATTTTGAAAAAACCAATAATACAAAAACGGGTGCATGCTGGCTGGCGCGTGCCTCCACAGAATATCATGTCGACAGCAACTAAAACCTTTGAATTGAGAACTCATTAGTCGCGCTGTACTTCATTGGATCATTCACACCATACTTAACCTCACTGTCATAAATACGATAATTTCTCTTTAATCCAATTACGCACAAAAACAAATAAAAAATGAATTTAAATACTCTTGAAATACTCGATCACACCGAACTAATTTCATATCTGTACCGACATACACAATCTGAAGCCCAGCGTTCTATGGGCGTCTGCCGTGTCCTTTCACTTGGAATTATATACTCGTATGTAGTTGTTGCCCACGACTTTGTCTTCGAAAATGGATAAAAAGTGGCATAAGTGCTTTTCCAGGTTCCATGCTACCTCTATGTCAAATTTCATATAAATTCGTCTAGTCGTACAGCGTGAAGGAAATACACACACACACAAACCTTTGCATTCACGAGATTAGGTTTCTCGAAAACTGCTCTAACGATTTGAATGTTTTATATTTAGACTAGCTTCCGCCCGCGGCTTCGCCCGCGTTTTCCGAGATTAAAAGTAGCTTATGTGTTATCTCAGGTCCCAGGCTACCTCTTTGCCAAATTTCATCCAAATCCGTCCAGCCGTTTCAGCGTGAAGAAGTAACAAACATACACACACACACACACACACGCACAAACTTTCGGATTTATAATATTAGTGGGATTAGTGGGATGGGATGGGATAATCTTTTACTTTTTAAGTTTATATAAATAGGTGTCATCCCTGAGAAAATCCCAAGCGAAACTCGGTCGCCCAGGTACTGACTGGTTAAGCATAATCTTGGTAGTTAGCGGCTTTGTATCTTAGATAAATCATCATATACTACTTCACCACTTTCTGTTCAAGTCAATCGCCAACGCATAGAAGATGAAAGAACATTTTTTCATTAAAGTAAAAACGTTTTATCAAAAATTGTTTGTGTGTTTGTTTGTTCGTCTCCTATGCATTCGTGCATCGTTGATCCGATCGTCCGATTGACTGAAATCATCAAAATAATTATAGAATCATTTGACAGTGAGCTTCCAGGGGCCGTAATATGACGTGTTATTGCCATCATTGTTTCGGTGTATGAGAGAGGTGTAGCTACGCAGAACGAATAGCACCATCCTTTTTCACAACAGAAAAACGACGGTTTTAACACTCTAAAGAACGATCCAGGGCTGTTTATTATGTCGTGTAAAAATGCGACTTACTATTGGCAAGTTATTATTGGTAGGGAAGTTATTATTTCTAGGAACTACTAGGAAATAGGTGTAGAACTATGAAATAGTAGGTATTAGTTTAAGTACTAAAGGATATCGGAATCAAATATGCAATGGAACTAAATAATTCAGCTCCGTTCAAAGCCACAACAGTGTATAGCCAATCACTGAATTAATAAGATGTTGTGAGCCCGTTTCCTACCTACCTATTCGAAGAATACCATACTGAAATAATTTTATTGATAACCAGTCGTATAACCGATGGGATTTCCATGAAGGAACCATGATGAATTTTTAAAAATCATTTCTTAGTACTCATCTACGTTATAGTAATATCATTTTTCCTGCCTAATTCCCTTTTTTCTATCAGACGGCTAGAAGCACGAAAACGCGCCATCGGTCCATGGTTGATGTACCAAAAATCTGATCGAAGCGCTTTGATTTCAGTTTCATTGTGAAAATCGCCCGTTTCATTGTGAAAACCGCCAAACAGTGGAATGCGCTGCCCGAGTGGGTGTTCCCCGACAGTTACAATCTGGCTGTCTTGTTCACGAGTGGATCGGTTTCTTCTAGGCCAGCGTGCTCCGTCGTATACCGAATCGTCGCTTAACATCAGGCAAAACCCCTTTTTGCCTGATGTCAAACGCAAACCTATTATCAAATAAAAAAAATATTATATGTATGTAAAGAAATGATTACCGACTTACATACCTATCATTTCTTTAATTTGAATTTACCCGCGCTCGTTCAAGCGCGAATGATTAGCTGAATGTCATTAATGACAGTATTGCGTACGTCAGTGTGATTTGAAGGTTATAATCTAAGAGAAAACTGAATACTAATTATTGTTAAATAAAATACCTGAAGGTTAATTCTATAGGAGACGATATTCGTGAAATGAATAGCTTTGAATGTTGTTTCTTTAATTACTTACAGGTAAAGTAATATTTTGTAAAGCAGTGGTAATTTTATGTACTTACTTTATAACCCAATCTTTTGTAAAAACAATAAAACTTTAATTACTTACAGAAACGCAGTTAAGTTATTTACGGACATCGGTCCTTGAATAGGATATCTTATAAAACAACATTCTGTGCAAAGGACATTTTACAGAAATGGATAAACTAAAATTTGAGTTTACAATTAAAAGTTTCGATGACAAGAAAACAAGTGTACTGGCCGTAACCTCAATAACCACAAAAGAGGGCAAAATTTTTCTTGTACCAGAAGAACTGCAGGCAATAAAACACCATGAGACATTAATGGAAACTGAGACTTATAAAACATTAAAAAAGACATTGAAAAGGAGGCATGAAAAAAGGTGTTTATGGATAACTTTATCGGATGAATTGAGAAAAACTTATATGGATGACGATGACAATATACAATTCAAGGATTATTTTCTGGAAGAAGTGATAAGTACAACTGAAATTACACAACCTACAGTAAATGAGGGTATATCAGAAGAATCACTTTCAAGAATCTTAGAAAAAATTACAAATATGAATCCACAATTACCAAAGCACACTAATTTAAAAAAAATCTCAGACAAAGGACACGGCAGACACCCATAGAACGCTGGGCCTCAGATTGTGTATGTCGGTACAGATATGAAATTAGTTTGGTGTGATCGAGTATTTCAATAGTATTTAAATTCATTTTTTATTTGTTTTTGTACGTAATTGGGTTAAAGAGAAATCTTCGTATTTGTGACAGTAAGGTTAAGTATGGTGTGAATGATGCAATGAAGTACAGCCCGACTAATGAGTTCTCAATTCAAAAGTTTTAGTTGCTGTCGACATGATACTCTATGAAGGCACGCGCCAGGGCGCATGCACCCGTTTATGTTTTATTATTTTTTTCAAAATGTCCACGCCATAATCATTTTATTTCGTATTTATTTCTATTTTTTGTTTCAATTTTTAATCTCTAAGATAAATTAGGCAAAGAACAATTAAAATATATCTTTATTTTTGGTTAAGCTTTTATTAGTGTACCAGATCAAGCCCAAAACTGCCGACGTCCTTTGTAATTGAAAAATTCACCGGAGAAAACTCAAATGTAACTCAATGGATGGCTACTTTTGAGAAAGAATGTGATCGGTTTGAAATAGTTGAGGATGAAAAAAAAATTGAGATTTTTAGACTGTTTTTAGATAAATCGTGTTTGAATTGGTACAGTTCTATGCTAATAAGGTTTACGCTCACTTCAGAATGGAAACAATGGAAGGAAGATTTTTGTGATACTTATGAGAATAAAGGTTGGACACCAATAAGGTATGCAATAGATTTTAAATACAAAACAGGATCACTGTTAGACTATGCAATAAGAAAAGAGAGAATATTGTTAGAAATAGACAGCACAATAAACAAAAGTACTCTGATTGATCTGATTGCAGTAGGTTTACCTAGTTTTATTACAGACAGGATTGATAGAAAGAAAATAAAGGAGACTAAAGATCTTTTTAATGAAGTAAAAAGCTTGGAACATTTAGTTAACAAAAAAGGTTTTGACAAAAAGAAAATTACCAATTCCATAGTAAAAACAAAAGAGGTTAAAGAACCATGTAAGATTTGTAAAAAACTAAATAAAGGAAATAGATATCACCCAGAAGACTCATGCTGGTTTAAAACAAATGAAAGCATTAAAGAAAAACAAAATGTTATCAATTTTGTTAACAATTCTGAAGTGGAAACCGAATTAAAGAATATGAATCAAAAAAACTAGTAGTGCCACCATTAATCAAAGTCAAATTAACATTAAATAACACCTTGGATGCATTCGGAATTTATGATTCTGGTTCAAATATCTCATTGATTAATTCAAAATTGCTGAAGTTAAAAGATGAAGAAATAAATAATGCACAGGTTGTAAAGTTAACTACGATTAATGGTGTGAAAAAAACAAATGGAATAGTAAAATTGAAAATAAAAATGTTTGCCATAGAAGAAGAAGTGAATGTGTTTGTAATTAACAAGAACAATTTCAACTACGACTTTTTAATTGGATTAGATATGATAAAACAGTTTAAATTGATCCAAAATGAAAAGCTAGAAATTACACAAAAAACACAAGAAATCAGTAGAAATGCAGAAATGGAAACAGAAAAAAAAGAAATAAAAATGTGTGATAAGTTCACAGTGAACTTTAACGAACATGTAGATGAAACCAAAGTTAAAATTTCAATAAACCAGCTAGAATATAAACAAGAAGCAGAAATAAATAATTTAATTGAAAAATACAAATCAATCTTTGCAAAAGACAAGTACGATATTGGAACTGTCAAGGATTTTGAAGCCAGAATTGATTTAATGATCGATAAATATTGCAGTAAAAGACCCTATAGATGCAGTATTGAGGATAAGAAAGAAATAGAGAGTCAAGTATCCAAATTATTGAAAAAAAATCTCATTGAAGAGTCATATAGTCCATTTGCTGCTCCGGTTACATTGGCATACAAAAAAGAAGACAATAGAAAATCAAGACTTTGTATAGACTTTCGTGATCTGAATAAACTTGTTATTCCACAATCACAACCTTTTCCGCTAATTGAAGATTTGATGGTAAAAACAAGAAATTGCAAATATTTTTCTATACTAGATTTAAATTCTGCATTCTGGTCGATACCATTACGAATCGAAGACAGAAGAAAAACAGCTTTTGTAACACAAGACAGCCATTTTCAGTGGACCTGTTTACCTTTTGGACTTAAAACATCTCCAGCAATATTTCAAAGAATACTGAGTAATATTATGAGAAAACACGGACTTACGGAATTCGCAGTAAATTACATAGATGATATATTGGTTTTTTCAAAATCCTTTCCCGAACACATAAGCCATTTAACAAAATTATTAGAAGCAATAAAGGAGGAAGGCTTTAGACTGAAATTTTCTAAATGCACATTCGCATCAGATTCGGTGAAATATTTAGGGCACATCATTCATAACAATTCAGTACGCCCAATAAAAGATAACTTAATATCAATTAAAAATTTCCCAGTGCCACAAAATCAAAAAAATGTGAGACAGTTCTTGGGAAAAATAAATTTTTACAACGAATATGTACCGAATATTGCAATTACACTGGATCCACTACACAACTTACTAAGGAAGAATCAAAAATTCATTTGGACAGAAGAATGTCAAAAATCCTTTGAGAAAATGAAACAACTACTATGTTCTCAACCTATATTAGAAATATTTGACCCAGACTTACCTATACTAATTTACACAGATGCAAGTATACAAGGCGTAGGAGCAGTACTGAAACAGAGACAACAAAACACAAAAGAAAAACCAGTTGCATATTTTTCCAAGAAACTTAATGAAGTACAGAAAAGGAAAAAAGCCATTTATTTAGAATGCTTAGCAATAAAAGAAGCAGTTAAATATTGGCAACACTGGCTCATAGGTAAACAATTTACAGTCTTTTCTGATCATAAACCATTAGAAAAAATGAACATTAAATCGAGAACAGATGAAGAACTTGGAGACTTAACTTATTACCTTTCTCAATATGACTTCGAAATAAAATATTCACCAGGAAAAAATAATCTTGAAGCTGACTGTCTAAGCAGAAATCCTGTATTAGAAGCACATGAAAATGAAGAAGAACAGTTGAAAGTGGTCAATTGGATAAAACTGGAGGATATCATCAATGATCAAGAAAATAACGAGGATGTACAAAAGGAAAAAAATAAATTAATAACAAAACAGTCCATATACTATAAGAAAATCAAAAATAAAGAAAAAATTGTTTTATCAGAAGACTTTAGTCTAAGCTTCATCAAAAAAATACATAAAGAATACTGTCACATTGGAATTACACAAATGCAAAATAAAATTACTCCATACTACACAGCTAAAAATTTAAGACAGAATATAAAGAAAATATGTAAACAATGTGAAATTTGTATTAAGAACAAATCGAGAGGTCAGGATAAATTTGGACTAATGTCTCATCTAGGACCAGCAACAAAGCCTTTTGAAATAATGTCCATTGACACAATTGGTGGATTCGGGGGCTCAAGGTCGACAAAGAAGTACATGCACCTTTTAGTGGATCATTTTACTAGATATGCATACATTGTCAATTCAAAAACACAGAATTCAAATGACTTTATAAAACTTGTCAAAAATATCACAGAAGATAATAGTATTGGTATGATCTTATCAGATCAGTACCCAGGAATAAATTCAAAAGATTTTAAAGAATTCCTAGAGGCAAAAAATATTCCGATTGTTTTCACAGCAGTAAATGCACCTTTTTCAAATGGAATCAATGAAAGACTTAACCAAACCTTGGTCAATAAAATAAGGTGCAAAGTAAACGAAGAGAAAAAAAAAATTGCATGGACGACGATAGCACAAAAATGCGTGGAAAAGTACAATGAAACTGAGCACACTATTACAGGCTTCGCACCTGTGTACTTGTTACAAGGAAAACATATTACATTTACACCAAATGAATTAAAAGAAGAAAGAACTGAAAACGAATTATTGAGAGATAGAAATATAGCACTGAATAACAGTATAAAGTCACACAACTACAATAAAAAGTTATATGATAAAAATAGAAAATATTATGAGTTTAAAGTAGGAGACATGGTATTTGCAGAAAACGGCAATAAATTAAACAGAAGAAAATTGGATGAGTTGAAGATAGGACCTTATAAAATAATAGAGAAACTGTCAAACTCAATATACAGAATAAATACAGGACATAGGAAATCGGAATCAAATCTCTTCCACATCAGCAAACTAATCCCAGCTCCTGCATTTGGAGATGACGGTTAGAAGACATCTGATGTTGGGATATAATTTTCTCCCCGAAGGGGGGGGATGTAAAGAAATGATTACCGACTTACATACCTATCATTTCTTTAATTTGAATTTACCCGCGCTCGTTCAAGCGCGAATGATTAGCTGAATGTCATTAATGACAGTATTGCGTACGTCAGTGTGATTTGAAGGTTATAATCTAAGAGAAAACTGAATACTAATTATCTATACTTATAATAAGAATGTAAATTCCACGTGTCTGTACATTGCATATATTTGCATAAAAATAATATGGGGGACTAAAAATAAGTAATAAAGTAAATTTCTATCATTTTTAGAATTAATGTCTGTCTGTTTGTCTGTCTGTTTGTCTGTCGGTTTGTCTGTCTGTTTGTCTGTGTGTTTGAACACGCATCAAATCAATACTACTGAATTTATTGTAAGGAAGTAGAAAGAAATGTATAGGCAGTATCTTGAGGTAACATTTAGTCTTTATTTCATTAAAATCGGTCTATTCTATCAAAAGTATTTACAAAAAATCGATCACTCAGGAGTAACTTTGCTAACATGTATTATGCCGGGTCCACATAATGTATTTGTTCAAGCCAATCACCGTATCTGTGTCGCACTGTCGCCGTATCATGCGTGGTGATACGTAATCATGACACGCGGCGGTCTTGATACACGGTTCGATACCATACGCGATACGGTCCGTTCCATTTCGAGTCGGTTTTTGTCCGATCGGGAAAAATAATGCATATTATTATTGTGGACTCGGCATTACATGGTCAGTGGCACTAAAGAGTATTGTGTCGTTGTTTGTCAGCAGAGACCTGTCATTAATCTAATAAATGCAATCAATCAAACTTCATATTTATGTCAATGTAATTACAATAATAATATCAGGGCTTTATTTAAAAATAATCAAAGTATCAGCGCTGTTTAAAAACTGTTCCACTGCTGGGCACTGGGCACGGGCCTCCTCTCAGAATGAGAGGGGATAGACCATAGTCCACCACGCCGGCCAAGTGCGGGTTGGCAGACTTCACACACCTTCAAGAACTTTATGCAGAACTTTCAGACATGCACTGTCCCACTGCTGGGCACTGGGGAAGGGCCTCCTCTCAGAATTAGAGGGGATAGACCATATTCCACCATGCTGGCCAAGTGCGGGTTGGCAGACTTCACACACCTTCAAGAACTTTATGCAGAACTTTCAGGCATGCAGGCTTCCTCACGATGTTTTCTAAAGCAAGTGATAGTTAATTCTAATACGCACATGACTTTGAAACGTCAGCGGTGCGTGCCCCGGGATCGAACTCCCATCTTCGCCGTGGGAGGCGCATGGTTATACCACAAGGCTATCACTGCATTTTTCATTAAAATCTCTCTTATCCTTAGGAGTGATGGTTTATACACAAGTGATTGATTTCAAATCAAGAAATAGTAACATGTATTAAGGCTTCGTCACATCACCACGTTGCGGCGCCGGCACCGTGATTTTCAGTGCGCCACCGCACCGTTTTATGGCGTTATTTTCCGACTTCCACGCGGACGGAGTCGCGGGCACAGCTAGTTGTTAAATAAAATACCTGAAGGTTAATTCTATAGGAGACGATATTCGTGAAATGAATAGCTTTGAATGTTGTTTCTTTAATTACTTACAGGTAAAGTAATATTTTGTAAAGCAGTGGTAATTTTATGTACTTACTTTATAACCCAATCTTTTGTAAAAACAATAAAACTTTAATTACTTACAGAAACGCAGTTAAGTTATTTACGGACATCGGTCCTTGAATAGGATATCTTATATGTATAAGCAACTCCGGAACTAAATTTTATGCTTGGATTAAATTTAAAACTTATAAAATGAGTTTGTTCCTAAAATACATATATAATAAATATCTGTTCAATAAGCTAAAGATGAGATTTTTGACAGATTTTCTATACAAAATCTGTCAAAAATTTAAACTTAATTGACAGATTCCTTTATTGATAGGTTGGTGAAATAGCCCCTAATACTCGTAATATATTATGTACATGTACAAAATATTTTGTACGTTGTCATACACAATGAATGTGCATGCAAAAGCTTTAATTTGCCGCTGAGATAAATATGGTTCTGGAAACATTGTTTGTATCAAATTGAATGTGTATTGAATGATGTATGATCTCAATTTGTGAAATTGCGTGCATTTACGCGATCGTTTTGGCTCGCCAGATGCCAAACAATGACCGACGCTCCACACGTTTATTTATTATAAATGACACATTAAAAATTAATATGTAATTAATCAATTCTGATCTGATTCTGTCCCTGAAATACGAAACTCTTGAATTACTATTGTTATTTTGGTACCGTATAAATAAATATATAACCATCAGCGTAATTTTGTATTCATGACAAAATTATGCTAAGTTTGTACGTAAGAACTGGGACTAGAGATTGTATAGTTAATATATGCAAGCAGAAACATAAAGGTGTTCATAGTTATTTCTAACGGAATACTTAGGTCAAAAAGATCAAGCGTTAACGACTATGGTTCTAGCAGCCGTCTAATAAGTGAACGGTATGCAGTGCGTCTAGTTTATGTTTTAACTGGTGACCCTATGTCACTTTGCTCGCGGTAGTTAAGACTATAAATGTCTAGCTACTTTAACCTATCGGTGAATATCTTTAAGTGTCTAGGAAATCTTTTGTATGAAATAATGTTTAAACTATTACCAGAATTATGTTTTCATATTATAAATAAAATAACAATGTCCTTTCTTGAGACTATATTCGTGTTTAGTATTGTCAACGGTTATACTCATGTGTTTATTTCGGGACTGCCCGACAAATTTCGAACCCGAACAGAGGTAATATCATAAATGGTATTAAAATTTTCGAGTGCCCAGATGCAGCCTCTACATCTTCTCTTATATTCTGTGAATTGCAAACTCTAATCCGAAAGCAAAGCTTGATGTTTATAGAAAATCTCGCAGCAACTTAGCAGTCCCTTGGGCCATCCATATCAGTTTACATACCTACCTACATTTATTGTGAACGTTAATACAAAGAAAATTTCCTTTTCATGATACCTATTATTATTGTATGAATATTTTACCTATTGTAGAGACTACAGCAGGTTGTGCTATAAACAAGTTAAAACTTGCAATAAAAGGTAACACGAGGGGCGGCTGGGCGGCAGGGGAGCAAGTGAATCGGAAGCGCGGCGGCAACCGGAAAGTGCGTAGCTCCAGATTCAATTTCCGCTGCCGGTCGCGTAATAAGTCCACTATTCACTCTGTGTGTTCACGTAGAAAAAATAAATTAAAAATCTGTGGACTTGCCAAGTAGGTATTTTCTTGTTATTTTCTGCAACTTTTAAAGAAGTTAGAATTGAAATGCAAAATACTGAATTAATTTTCATAAAAGCAATTTAAATAGTCAAAAAAATTGATAGTTGATAATATAACTTTTCTGCGACATGTCTGTCTGTACATTTTCACGGAAACTCAACATTAACCAAATAACTTCGAACACAGTAATCAATAAAGTTACGCGTATTACGTGACAGTCTGTGAAATTAGTAGCAAAAGTCGGCCAGCTCTCCAGCGGTATCTACATCCCGAAAAGGCTTTGTATTCACAAAGTTTAAAACTACAACTCAGTATGGGTAATTAGAATACGGGAGACACAACTTGTTCATTCGCCGGCAAACAACTTTGTTGAGTGAGAAAAAAACGAGCGAAATGGAGCTTATTGAAGGAATGTATTACAAGAACGCCGATTGTAGATCAAAACTCGTAAAACAACGTGCAGAGCATGCAGCGACTTTTCTGTACAAAAGGAAGATCACGTGCAAGTAAGCAACAAAGCGCCCAGTACGCGCGTAATTCGATATTCTCGGGTTGAATGATCCCATATCAACGCCGAGAACCTTAATTCAGCTCTCGACGCGACAGAGGCAGAGTGCACTTGGGCGTAAATAAAAAGTTGAACGTCGCTGTAACGAGAGCCGCGGCAGACAATGACGCTAGACAATGTGTTAGCGGAATGACACTCCAGAGCCACTAGGCGCGCCCTCACAACCTTACAGTGTCATATTCTCACTGCACTCCTTTAAAGAAAACCATACACTCGCAATCGAATATTGAAAAATATGGTACATCAATTCATAAACCTTACACTGTGGCTTATTTAGAACTACACAGAGACGATCAAACTGACTTTGCCTTTAGATACTACGAGTATACCTAATAATGTTTTACTGAATACTCTTAGGAAATTTTTCTAGCATGAAAAATAGTAAATGCTTAACTAAAAATCAAATTAATCTCAGGCTTCTATTATGAACAAGACACATTAATTACAAAGTAAAATTGTAAGGCTGATGAAAAATGCGAGTAAATAAAGTGTGAACAATTATTCTGCAAAATTTGAGTTGAATAGTGTGCGGATAAACCGCGGATGAGCTCATGAGCGCGACCCTTTAGCCCGAACATTACCTCAGTACTTGTGCTCAATGGATGGAGCACCCTCCGCCGACACCGCATTCCCACTGCGACGCAATGGCAGTCATCAACATCGCCTGCCTCTGTCAACTTCGCATTTTCTAAAAGACATGAAAAGGTTTTTAAAAAAGCTTCTTCCTCTCACATATTTTACACTTTATAAACGTCTTTGAAGGGAAAATATAAGTTTTAAAAGGGCGCACTCAATACCTACTCTGTGTAATCTTATGTTTTGTGTTAAAGTTTCCTAATAAAATGGAAATTCAATGTCAAAAGTTTATTTCACATGCACTTCTGAAAGGTCAAGAATTTATTTCAATAAGACGATAGTGGTGTTTGCATTTTCATTGTTTAAATTTTAATGAAAGCCATCGAGTGCGGCCATTGTTATAAACACCGCGCCGCCGTTGTAATTTACATGGCCGGCTATCGTATTAACGATGACTGAGCGGTTTCTCTTAATTATCATTTTGCACGGTTCGTCAGGCACACGCTTGCTCCTGTTTCGAACACCACACTGTAACATTATAGCTATGACGGATTTTTTATATCCATAATTTTCGGCTTCGGGCATAGTTAGGTACATTTCTTTATTGAAATTAAAAGCTCTCAAAATTAAGATATTAATTCCACTTAGCGGGAGGAATAGATCGCGATATCTTTTACCACATTTTACTCTTATCTTTGACTAGCTTCCGCCCGCGGCCTCGCCCGCGTTTTCCGGGATAAAAAGTAGCGTATGTCCTATTCCAGACTATAATCTATCTCTGTGCAATTGGATTACCATGAGGCATAATACAATTCTTTGACGATTATTCCATGCTGTATATAGTTTATTAATATTTCGAACTTTCTCGTTATGTTTTTAAACCCGAGTCCCGGCAGTTTGATTGTTATTTATTTACATTTAGTCAGTGCACATTCTCATTTGCGTGACATTGATCGAATGCATGTACTTGTACATATATAGGTACTATCCCTTACGGCATACAAATGTGCGTATTATGTAATTTTTGATGCATGATTGCAACTTGGGTTGTAGCACATCTGTTTACATCCATATTTTAGTATAATACATATACATATGTAGATAACAAACTAACAAAATCGTTTCGTTTTGAGTTTTGCTGCCTTAAAGAAACATTATAGCCTCCAATATTCCAATTAGATTTATCATCATCTGCCTAGCCTTTTCCCAAATTATATTGGGGTCGGCATCCAGTCTAACTAGTTTTGGCTGAATATCAATATTTTACGTGGAGCGACTGCCATCTGACCTCCACAACCCAATTAATGGGTAATACCGGTATTCGAATGTTAGACCAGCTAGCAGACTTTAGGGCTTCTGACTACCCATAACGATTGTCAAAGATATTCCTATGACAACCGGGACCGACTGCTTAACGTGCTCTCCGAGGCACGGAGGGGTCTCGATGTGTAAAGAACGGTCACCCATCCAAGGACTGACCGCGGCAAGCGCAGCTTAACCTCGCAGATCTATCGATCAGCGCGGCCGTCATTTAGCCACGAGCCCCTCTCCAATTAGATTTATCATGTTAAATATATCTGGTATGTTCCCAATTTGGGGTTCATTTTTATTGGTCAGTCTCGTGGTGTTTAATTAACTGTTCTATCGATATTAACGTTTAGATAGAGTGGAGTGGAGTTCGTAGTTTCCACCGGACCCGCGCCCCTGCCCGGTCCCGACACTTCTGCTAGTTTAATTGTTTATTCAGATACGGGGAACTTCTCGAATTAGGTAAGCCGGAATAGCCGCATTAATTAATATTTGTGTTTGAACTGTCTCCGTGCCCTTGAGTGATTAAGCGACCTTTCAAATAACAGTTAGTTGTAGACAATTACAGTTATTTGAGTCCCAATTCATATAACTAGAACCTGACTATTGTCTCAGGACTGTTTTATTAGATTAAACATTGTTATTTCCAATAAAAAATATCTAGTACCTATCAACAATTCACGATTCATGTAGGTACCTAATATGGCCGCCTACTTTCCAAACAATTGAGGGCTGAAGAGTTTTTACGATTATCCTCTCAACAATGGAAATATGAGACAATATTGGCTGTATCGTAACTCGATCTTATCATCTCGCCTGCTAAAGAGGTGAAACGAATCGTAAATAATACATGTGAATTAACGAGACAAATCCTTTTGTGTTTTGCGCGGCGTATTTATGGGGATGAAGCGAATACCTCGGTGCTGTCGAACAGCTGTGCTATTATACCACGATTATTCGTATGTTTTCGTACGTCGCCCGAAGGCAACAACGTAATAGTTATCCGTTGCAAACATGGCGACATCTGTGAACATGCTCGAGTTCAACTAATATAATAACACGACCGTAACTTGGGGCCCCTGGCAACCTGTAATGAAACAGAAAGAATCGACGAATCTAAATATTGTATCCATTCTGTGAATAAATCTTGAACGGATTGATATTGGCAAAGAATCTGATGTCGTTTCTGACTTGAATATGAAATTAAACACAAATCTCTGATAAAAGTTATACAACATTTTCTACCTGACATTGAATTTCAAAATGTTGCACAAAAAGTGTATTATTGTATGCTAAACTTCATCGATGAATGCATTTATTTATAAATAAAATTGGTCACAATTTCACAAGTAAGCGGTTTTTCCGTCGGAAAGAGAGAATGTTAATAGCTCTTGAAAGCCAGATAAGGATGTCGCATAATCAAATATTCTGGAATCCTTCTTAAGAAAGAGGCTGGGGCTCCGGCTCCGGGCTCCGGGCTCGCGGAGCGGCCGTGCATAAGCAACAATATCGGTCCTTTAAAGGATAATGGCGACTCAAGGACGATGGGTAATCCGCTCGAAAATGTATTGCAACTTATCTGTTGCCAGGTAGTCGGGACAAATGCCCGGAAACCACCAACAACATTGTACAAATCTCCGTCGATCGATGAATAAATAGCGCTTGCAGTAGACTGTGAAACCAACTAATAGATATCGCAAACATAAATTTGAACCACAATTTAAACAAAGTTTTTTTATTTTATCATGCGACAAATGTTAGTTTTATGATAACAGTGGCTCCTGAGTTATCGTTGCCGGTACCTTACCTACATGCTGCCGTAGTATAGATATCTATAGGTACTATTTGATAAAGGATAGGCCTGGCTATATTTGAGAGTTTTTTGTTGTTATGACCAACCAAAACCTTTTTATTGCTAAATTGACTCGATACATTTATCTTACAAATACAAATAATTTATTTTCTTTCACAAGTTTTGTACTACTTACATCTAGTGATTGAAGAAAAAGTTGTTGTTTAAAAGGGTGCTTCAATCACTAAACGTACCTACCTAGTACAAAACATGTATTATATTTGTAACTTGCTCTCCCTTTTTAAACTAGTGCTAGTGCTAGCTAGCTACTTGTATTTGTTTATTGTTATAATTATTTTTTATGCATGATGATTGGCAATCATTAACCTTGGATAATTATCTGCTAACAAGCAATACCAAATTTTTTTTCGATATAACAGTTTCAAAAGTGACTCAATCTTGATCAAAGATATTAAAGCTGGCACTTTAGGGTGCATCCGCAACAAAAAAAAGATTACAAACAACATGACGTTTGAAAGTTTGTCCAACGCGAACCCGAATCATCGCACAATGCGTCATTGTAGTCACGGCATAATACGCAGCATTAACATTTTGTACACCGATTCACGTCAATGATGACGATTTATTGTCGCACTGCCGATGTCGTACCGCAACTCTATGTGGTATAATTAATCCCACATTTTTTATCTCCCGCGATGATTTAGGTTTGTTGTGAAGTTTGTTTTGCGGAGACATCTGCCGACGTCGCCATTGTTACCCGAAGATCTCCTCAGGTAAACCAGATAATGGCATTATCTCAGAAAGAGTTGACATTTCTTCGTTTAAACTTTTGTGGAGTCGAGTGTTTTGACAATGCTTGTTTATTTAGGAGATTTATTCTCAAACATCTCTCATTAAGATAGCTATCTAAAATAACAAATTGTATTTTAAAACGGAATGTTCCTAATGGAAGCAGTTCTTATTCTATTCCTGTGGATTGTTTATTGCTGTCACATAGTTTTTTTATCTTTATAGGTGTACATGCATATCCTCGAGTCACGCAGAGTCGATCGCACTCCCATACGAACGGACACGTTCATTTATCGGGTAAACAAAGAATTTATTGGTGTCGTATAATTTTATGTTCTAAACAAAGGCTCGTCAGGCCTACCCCTCCCCTCCCGCTTCTCCCGTGGCCCACAACACCCGCTGCGCATGCACTTGTTCACTAACATATGTCTACAAATGCGTGTGTTTATGTTTTCAGTGTTTACGTTAACCAATCTTGTATAAATAAATCGTTACGAATAAATGAAGGTTTGACACTGAGTTTATACTTACAAAATGTTAAAACTAAAAGCATTACCTACGCGTACAAAAATACTTTCACCTGTTTCATGCGTAGGTATTATCGGAGACATTGATTAAAGACGCCAGGTCAAAATGTCGATTCTTGTTAAATTGAATAGGTAAACACAAAAAGACCGCACATCACTCTCTGTTACAGCACAATGCGGTGTTAAAATCAATTGGTCAAAGTCTTTTACGCATTCATTGCCGCGTTCAGATTGTGGAAACGTCTTTTGAATCTTATTGTTGAGTTGGACTCCAACTGTGACGTCACTGATCTCGTTCCGCCCGTCAATCTGTAGATCAGGTACTTCCTAAAGCTTACCTTTCAAATGAAAGAAACAGAAGAATTGTACCAAAATATTGAAGTAAAACACATCTTATTATCGATTCCAAATAAACAAAAACATAGAGGTTAAAGAGTCCAACATCATGATTAAAAGTCAGGATCAACCAGTTAGGGTAGCGGCGTTAACATTTTAAAGTCATAAAACTAGATTGTGAATGTCCTGTGGAAAGTAGAACGCGAGATCCAATCCGAGTTTGCAAACAAGGGAAGTTAGGGCGAGCGGTGCGGGCGCCGCGCGCCGGCTGCGGCTCGGCAAATAGGTACGGGCCGCACCGATAACACGCCGTCTCCTGTGACTTCTATTTAAACAGACAGGGAAACGCTCACAGATTAAATCTTTCGCCTGTTTATTTTTCTTCCCAGCGGACTTTCGAATAAAATATATCTGCGACCAAGATGACAAGTAGACTTATCTCTATCAGCTCTAATTTAAAGGTGGAACGAATTTTAAAATGCTCCACTGGTTCTGCTCCTACGAGCTGCGGAGGTCGGATTATGAGAGCTTTCAGCCGCATACAGTTGTGCCGCGACGCGGTTATTAAGGTAGCAGCTTTGTTTGCGCATTCGGCGATTCAGCGCAAAGCTTTCGGTAAAATATTAAAACATGAACGCCCTGCTTCACTCACTACTGCAAAACTCGTTCTTTTGATCCTAGCATGGGTTATTCATTAACCTTTCGCGGCAACGCTGTTTTCCAACTGCAAATATTATGGTATTACATTATATACTGAGAGTCTTGTATGTTTCATGCGCAGCATCCCACTTTAATGCTTTTCAGTTTTCGAAAACCTAACAAAATTATTAACAGAAATTAACGTTTGATTCAAATAAATACACAAACGCAATGAAGGGCATTTCTCACATCTACGCGAGGTATTATTTCATAATGTAATCAGTAATTATTGCTTTAACGAGTCCGCCTTTAATTTGTTAGGCGTTTTAAACGGCTTTGCGTATTTGAATCGCAAATTTCTTAGAATATTTCAAGAGGGTCGCTGGCGTTTCGAGGACATTATCTCTTCATAAAATTCAAGATCCCGCTGAGTATTTCATTGTATTTCTAAATTAAACTTTAATATGGCTCAACTTAACGCGAGCCTTTATGTAGCTCCGGTAATCTCACTAATTTACGGTAAGTAGACATGAAGTAGGCATGCCTAGGCTCTCATTTCCGCGTGTTGTGCCCAAAATTAATTTCGCCACGAGGTTTACTAGACGACAAAATGTCATATCACTTTTGCATAATACGTACCCTTATTTGCTAAAACGTTGTCTCTCAAAGCAACATCACCTCTCAGGAATACAACATATTTTTTCCATACAAACGAGTTAAATACTGTATTATATGGGTCTACCTTTGCTTAATCCGCTCAAATGGCTAATCTCCTACGGAGAGGGTAAAGTGCACGCCGTCGGCCGACCGGAGCCGGCAGTTATACTATATGTTATTATTACCCTCTACATAAACATTACATTAACATTAAAGAGTGTAGTGAACTATCTCTGGCGTCACATGAAACTATCATAGCCACATTTATGTTTCATGAGTTTATTTCAACAGCTCCTTGAGTTCTAAGCCGACATAAATGTAAGGAAGAGGGATGTTTTGGGGAAGTTCACTTAGCTTTTTCATTTATTATATTTTTGTCAGAAATACTTGTATTTGTCATGATTTTTTAACTTTATTCAGAACAAAAGTCAGTAGGTAACACAAATGAAGACTCTGTTGAAAATAGGTTTCCGCCATAAGTGTTTTCCTCAACAGATAATATACGGAAATAGTGATGTGAAACATCTTGTCTACATACACATGTAATAATACGTAGCCACGTAGATATATTGTTTAGGATCCGAGACACAGGAAGTAGGATCCTGTCGACATCGTGCTTGCAATCAGGCGCACATCCGTCTGATACGGCTGTGTCTTTGTCGTCACTCATTGTTTTACCAACTAGAAACGCCTTTAGAAATTAACTGCACGTGGTCAGAAAGTGTACGCGCGTATCATTAGAGACATTTCCTTAATGTGTTTGTGATTTAGGCAATGTTTGAGGACACACCCCGCACGGTGCGGCACGACAACCCTTTGCTTGGCCCCCAAAGGCGTGGCCCCCGTGGAACAAACAAACGGAAGTGAAATTGAGAGGAGCGCCCGGAACTGGAGGTATACCTTTTCATTACAGAATCCCTTTTTAATTACCAGGGCCCAAATAAAAATTGTATTTTTATTTCAAGTAGGCGTAATTGAAAAGGAAATTGCCGGGCCCGGCGGCCGCACACCGGCGTCGAATAAAACTTTAATATAATGCATAAGGCCCTTTGATCTCCGCACTCCTCTTGCATTAAATCGCAGAGATGTTCTCTACTTATAAGATAAAATAAAATCCGGTTGCCACTTTCGTTTCAGAATAAAATAATATAAAAAGACTTTTGTGCGATTTGAAAAGTTGAAAAAGTAACGTCGCCAATAAAATTGTTCGTTTATGAGTCAAAAGTCTCTTTATTCTTAGAAATCGCGAACCTTAGAAGTGTCATAAATTACATGTGAAATAATAAAAGGAGGAAAATCTTTCATCCGCAAACGTTTTACAAAGACACCCCCGCGCCGCCGCCGCGCCGCTCCGCCCGGAAGATAAATGTCGCCTGTAGCACGATCTACTGTCGGTAAAAACGTGTCTCTAATAAAAATCCACCGCGTTCGAGGATCCCTATAAAACGCATACTTTTCGGGGTGTTGAGTTAAATAAAATCTTTTGCCGTTCAGGAGTATGGATGAAATTCGAATTTACATTTCAGATAGATGATCTCCTCGGCAACAAAGATAATTGAATACAAAAGAAGTGGGGGAGATTACAAAAAAATATCAACAATTCACTCACCTTTAGCCGACAGGAGCAGGGAAACAGTGGATCGGCGAAGGTAAGACATACGGTCAAAGGAAAGATAATAAAGCGTTGTATTTTCATTCTAATCCGCAGCGGAGTCGGGATGAGCCGGGGGATTCGGCGGGTGACGGGGGAGGCTCGATATCTAAAATTACAAGCCTGCACAGAGTGCCTATCTCGAGACACACCGTTCTCCATTCCTTTATGTTCAGCTGCCACTTTCAGACATACCTCCATTCAAACTATACCCCAGACATTACTTGTCTTACCATAGATTTGGATGAGCATTTCTATAGCAGCGCTTTGAAGTTGCAGATGTCGTGTTTAAAATAATTAACGAAATCTGAGTAGCTGACTATAGGCACGCGCTTTGGCAAGGTCTACATGTAGATAGGTACACTGTAGAGTTTATAGCGTTTAGTTTGTAGAGACAAAAATAGCCGGTTCTGTAGTTATGTAGACATGTTTGTAACATTGATTGTGCATATTGTGTATCAGGTACCGCCTGCCACGGTAATGACAGCCTGAAGCCGTGTGCAAGGTGTCAGACAATGCGGTCGCGTGCCGATGCACCGTATGGTCATTTTGATGCACATATCGTCTAGAGAAACCTTATTATACTGGCGGAGCAATTGTTTGCAAGCCTCTGATACACGTCACACGTGCAACCACAGCTGGGAAGTGTATACTTTTTCTTTTATTAATTTTGCACTGAAAACGTACGATTACATTTTTACGAAAACATACAGTACAGTATTTGTTATTACTAAGATAATTAATGTTCTGGCTGCTAGAACTCTAATTTTGTATGAAAGCAATAAACAACGAATCAAACCTAGAAAATTCACACACCACACATAAAACTGCGTAACACATACCCGAACGGCGTTAGAAAATAATTTCGCAACCTAATAACTGTATCATATATCCAATTTTCTAAAGAAATGTACGAATATCTAATGCTATTTTCCACACTGATGCTCTTTCAAGACTTATTGTCACACAAGGGCTTGGAATATGAACAAAGCAACCGAATCGAATGTAATAAAAATCACTTTAGTATTACGTAGCGACGGGAACTGATGTCTATCGGCATTGTGACACACGATGCGGCCTCGATAGATGTCACAGGGGAAAAGGCTGCGTCGAACCGACTATTATTTTTGTACGACAAAACAAAATTGATTGTTCGCCGTCGCGACTACATTTTATACGGGTAGTTTAATTTAAATACGATTTAGGCTGAAAAAGTTTTGATAAAAGGTTTAAACAATAGGAAATCATGGCCATTTATGTACTTACCTAGCTTTTGGGCCTTTCTTTAGAGCATCAAAAACCAATTTTATTGTTAACACCTTTCAAAATTGCTTTTAGTCAAAATGTATACGTACTTTAAATTAAGTAATATACAATAACAATACAAAACCCGACCTCCTTACCTTTTCTTCGCATCGTCCTACGTACAAACTTCTAAAGTCTATCCTAAGCTTTTGAACAATGTCTCAATAAAATCAGACCCACACTTTGAGTTGATAACGGTCAGACAAATGGATGAAAATCAACTGTAATGGAAAACTAGGTACTTTAAGCTGATACCTATGTAAAGTAATGCGTTACATACATTTTGCTTTATCTTGAGCAAACATGTTCATTGTTACATATATTATGCATTATTCACACTGTCATTTCTATCTCTTTATGAGACATAATTTTCTTCTTTCGTATTGGCACGAAATAAAATAGCTTATTATCTTGGGGAAAAAAATGCCAGAAAGCATGGTCGACTCATTCATATGATAGCGAAGTTGAAGTGCAATGGGTCGGCGATAATATTAGCTGAAGAGCCGATGGCCAATTAGAGCAGATACTCAAGGTCATAGAAAAAAGGAGATATGCATCATCATAGCAAATTAGTACGAGAACCACTGTCGCCACTTTTAGAACAGTTTGCGACACAATTACGTGCAAGCGCTCCTTGTGATCATAAAGATCTCCCACACATTCAAAATTCTGCACACCCTCAATCTATTAACACTGTTATCCATCACTCATACCTAGTACTAAACTAAAACACTGTATTTATATCATCGATCGCGTTCGGTCCGTCGCCAGCGTGTACGTTTAAATTATGGTCAATGTGACCAAACCAAAGCGTCAAGCTCAATAGCGCTTGACACATGTCAACTCCCTTGTTTCTATGATCTGAGGGCAGATGTGTTCCTGAGTAGTGACCGCGAATCAGCAAACGCAGTGTGGGGCTTACTCAGGCTAGGTGAACCAACGATCGTCGCAGGTTCACCCTGCGACGATCGTCGGTTCACCTAGCCTGAGTGTGGAGCCGGAGAGTGGCTGAGGATTGAACTCAGTATAGCAGCAAGTTGAAGAGACCTATGTCCAGCAGTGAACTACTGCTGCTGATTATGATGAAAGTTGACTGCCCATAGTGCTCTTAACTTACTTAAGTAGGTATCTTCATTCATGTCGTGCAAAATATTTAATATTGAGACCAGACAAATAACAGTAATCCTAATCATTCCTAAATAATATTTATAAATACGAAAGTATATTTTGTTTGTTTGTTACTTCTTGACACCTCAACTGATACTACTCGAATACATGAAGTAATTCTAATTTCCCTAGAATTCGTGTAGAACCATGGGCTACAACGCCTACAGCTAGTTAATTGTAACAGTTAACAAGACAAAAGTACTTGTAATAGGTAGGTAGTATACCTAATGGTAAAGGAATATACTTATAATTTACATCAATAAAATTTATGGTCATATTTGAGGGGGTTATTGTTCTTATTCAGAGTAAAATTTGATAGGTCAAACAAAAGAATCGGTCATTAGCAGTGGTTCACAACCCAACCGGGGGTCCACGAAAACTACATTAAAGTCGGCGGCTGAACAATGTTATATAATAAAATAATACCTATTTACTTTGGATATAAATTAACTTTTATTTTGGACCATAAGGACTCTGCACCGAACAAAAATGTCCTAGTGGTCCCTGATCATAAAAAGGTTGGGAATCACTGCTTTATAAAAATGGCATCAGCTGATTGGGTCAATGCGTATGGAGAATCGAAACATTTCGGGCAATTTTTTTTTTTTGACCAGATGAAGCATATGCAACTTTTTAAAAATCTTTGAATGCAGGTTTACCTAATTTTAAAAATAAAGTAAAGTCTCTATAGCGCTAAACTTCCTATCTCAAATATTTAAAGCACTTTCCCTCCATGTGGCATAGCCGTGGGACAACCTGTATAATGACCACGCATTTCTTTTACACGTTGTAGGTATATGAGATTATTTTGAATAAATCTCAATGTCTATTTATAAAAAAAAACTTCGAATGCCTAAAGATTGTCTCGATCATGTTTCCACTTGACTAAATAGAAATCACAGAATCGAATTTAGCCTTTGAAAATTATAATTGATAAACTTATTAAGGAAACGGCGTGGGAGGTGGGTGGATAATTCATTTACCTACTTTCGTTAAATAAGTAGGAAGGTAGGTACTCGCTGTGCCCGCAGCTCCAAACACGTGTAAATAATTATATTTTATTTTCAGAATAGAAAAGAACCTATTTCTTATTCAGGTTTATTTCATTTTTTAGTTCAGCCTTGAATATTTATTAAAGAAACAGATTAACTCACTTTCGCACTTTATTATACCTATTAGTGTGAGTGCGTCGTCGATTTTAATATAGAATTATTTCTCTCCTTACTTTAAATAAGTTATTTATTCTTCCCACGTCTCCTGATCCATCCTAATCAGTTATAACTAAAGTCTGATTGCTTTTCCTTTAAATGTATACCTAAAAGGATCTCATCTTGTCAATACACTGCGTAGGTATTCTTGGCTACTTCAAACATCAATAAACGTGAATAAATAGATGACCTTTTGCGTATCTGGCAAGTGGCAACTTACATAAAACTTATTTTATCTTCTATTTTTGCTGAATGTTATGTAAGTAATCAAACAGTACATATGGTATAATGTAAGGCGAGCTATACACTTGTTCGGCTCTGCATTGATCGGCACAGCCGCCGGGCGTGGGCAGTAAAATCGAATATCTGTCTAATTATCTATGTAGATATTATGTGCGGAAGAAAGGCCGCTCGGCTTAGCCGCACGTACAGTATGAGCCAAACCACGGAATTTTGTTATTCCGTGAGCCAAACATGCCAATTCAGCGAAGGCAGATGCCAAACGGAGTTTGCCGATCGGCACAAGCCGAATATATGTAGTGATTGCTTCGGGTCGACTTTGTTGTTCAATAAATACTGCCGAATCGAATGTGCCGACACGAACAAGTGTATAGCACGCCTTACGTTTTCTATAATGAATTGACTAATACCTACCAAGTAAACTTAAACATCCCATAAACGGTTACGCTGTATTACTTTACAATCCCATAAGAATCATTACATACATTTCTAACAATAACACTATTACTGGTTGGTAAGCCCAAGTGTGCGTCGCAATCCTTGTTTAGTTAAAAGCAATATAAAATTAATGTAGGTCACTTAAGTAGTAATGTTGTAATCGTAACGTCTCGGTTCGATGCTCGGGTCGTCACATGCTCACATGCTCGTCCCCATGACTGATGCAGTAACTATAAATTAATCAATTTCAAAGTACACACATAAAACATGTAGTTAAATGTCACTGGTAAGAAGGGACACTCAACGATCTTACTCAGCTGTGTAGGTACATAAAGTACCGACCGGTTGGTCTGTCTGTAGTAAGGTACAAACAACATTGGGATGTCACGTCACTGTAGATGCAAGATGCAAAGGACGCAATCACCTAAATTAATCTGCTTTTTCCCAAATCCTGTTGACACATACACACAAGAGAAAACCTTTGTAAACAATGTTTTTGTGGATCTTTGGTACCTCTTGGATAGTGTGACGAACCCGTAAATTACATTATGACTAGTTCACATTGATATTCAGGCATAAAACCGCAAAAATTGTCTTCGAAGCTTTTAGAATATCTTTTTTCGTCCTTGAACACCTGCGACCTTTATCATTAGATTAGTAACGACACGTGTAAAACTTACAAACAAAACAATAAATAAAATATTTATGGCATATTTTTATGGTTGAAGATATATTTTTATACTAGCTTTTGTCCGCGACTTCCTCTGCGTAGAGGTCGGAAATAATCCCACGGAAACGTAATAGGTACCAGGATGAAAAGTAGCCTATGTCACTCTTTAGCCCATAAACTAAAACTATAAACTACTAGCTACCGCCCGCGGCTTCGCCCGCGTTTTTTGGGATAAAAAGCCTATATGTTATTCTGATGTATAAGCTATATTACTGTAAATTTTCATCAAAATCCGTTCAGTAGTTTTTGCGTGAAAGAGTAACAAACATCCATACATCCATCCATACATCCTCACAAACTTTCACGTTTATAATATTAGTAGGATAATAATTATGTAAAAAATCATAGCTATCCATTGCTCGGTTGCTGTGTGAAAGAAGGACAAACCAACAAACTAACAAACACACTTTCGCATTTATAATGTTAGTAGGGATGTCGACATCTAGTGGTGTGTGAAAAGTGAATGTAGAAGAGGCGTGCGGCGGACGGATACGCGGCTTGTGGGGACGTGGCGCGCGCGTGCCTCTTAATGACGTCATGGATCCACGCTGCGGGGGTGAAACGTTCGCACCCCGGCTTTTTACGATTCTAACTTCACCTTTTATGTCACAATACAAGTTTTATAGCCTTTATGAAATTCTTTACACGATTGAGCTGTGACCCCACTATGAAGAGCGCACCAACCCGGCTGTTAAGTTTTTTTTGTTAATATAAATGTTCTAATTAGTCACACGCAGTGCATTAATTGGTATGATAATTTTAATGTGTTACGATATGCGTTAAAATACCACATTCGGACAAATTGACATCGTCATTTTACATGGAAGCTTTACCCACACGTGTCTCTCTGCAATACCTATAAATGTACCTAGCTAAACTTTTCCATCGTATTTTGGCACTAAAAATTTCCTATTTATTTTTCACTAGTTCAACGTTTACGTACGTTTTACGTAGTTAACATTTTATTAGTTGTTCCTTAAACAGTTTTGCGCACCAGACCGAGTTTTAGTCTGACTGGACGAGTCTAATCATAAAGTTTGATGGCATAATGATGATATAAAAACTTTATAGGCAGACCATACTTCCAGAGTTTCGTATAAGAGATAGTAAAACCTATTTATATGCTCTTAGTGGTTTCTGACGCACTGCTAGTTTTTGTTACGAAATAAAAAAGTTGCCACTCAATAAAGTGCACCTAATGGTTATTCCAGCAGTTCTATTGAAGAGCCTAACATAAAGTATTTTGCCACTCTACCTTTTTAAATTAGTTCAAATTTCAATGTATAACTTTTTTTCTCAGTGCTTTACTAAAATAAGTTTCAACAATGGAGCTTCAATTGCACACGCACGCATGATTGCTTGTAAAATTATGAAATTGCTATCTATTTAGAAAATTTATAACTATGGTTGCAACAATTTATATTATAAACTACGTAGAAAAATCACGTTGAAAAAAATAAAAAATTATATTGGTAAGACCACCAGATAAGCTTCCTTTACCAAATACAAAACAACCATTAAAATCGGTTCATAATAGGCAAAGATCGTAACAAGATACAAAAAAAAGCAGGAATTGAGGACCTCCTCCTATTTGAAGTCAATTAAAAATACTTTCACCGAATAAATATTTTAATATTCAATACTTGCCTGTTAGACTACATAATATATTACTCGTACGTCTTCCATCGCTTAACGATAATTTCTGTTTTAACTTTCCGCCGTAATCCACCAAAAATCCGGCGGCGCGGCGCAAGTAATTTTGTCCTTAATTGCTCCACACCAAGTAAGTTCGGAGAGTATCATCTACTCGTAAGATTCCCGTTTTCCTCTCACCTTGGGTGAGCGTGTAATAAAAAATCGCTCGTTTGTACGTGATGAATGATACCATCGCTAGCGGCCACGTAATTGGGTGTCGAAGTCTAGGGCTAAAAGCATACACGTGTCGATCCACCGCCATCTGATAGGCCATTGTCTGTGCTTTATCTGGGTACAGACTGTACACAATAAATCGTCCGTGTACCATTGTGTTGGGCTAAGTGATGTACACAGTCGCGATCGAGGTGTGTGAAATATCGCCCGGAATGTTATTAGAACGCCGTATACTGAATCGATCCACGGAATTTTCTGTTTAGAAAAGGAAGTGTTTGCGAGCCGCATATCCAAGTTTGGTAGGACATAGTCGCCGCCTCTTTGTAGTTTTTTGTAAGCATTCACAGAAATGAATTATTCTAATCGAAAGAATCACATTATGTTTGTAGGGTTATAAACGCTGCTTTTAAAAGCTAATTTGGAATTCTGTAGGAATTCATGCTTTTATTTTAAGGGGAGGCACTTTTGCTAAAAGTTTCAACATATCTAATTTCAGTGAAGTTTTATGCACACAATATTCTATATTTGCCATACCTACGTGTGCTCATTAGAGCCTGTACCACTGGCTCGTTAGAGGCCTAATAATAATTTATTTGCGTTTAACATTATGAAATATGAACAGAAATAGCATCCCAGAGGTAGCGAGTCGGCGGTTATTTCGGCCATTCAAATGATTTCCTCTCATATGGACGGAATTCACTGACGTATTTATGTGAGTGTGCCGTGCCCGCGAATTTTATTACATCACTCAATCAATCGATGTCAATTATGTCTAAATTTAGCGCTTCATTATATTGTTTTTTTTATATTCACATATTATTCTATGCAAGTGCTTACACTCAGTAGGTAAGTACATTACAATATTCACTAACAAGAACGTGCCACATTAGAATTCCTGCTAACATGAAACGTGTACGTGTTTCAGTGTAACTTAGTTGATTTTTATTCTAGAATTTATGTGTGCAACGCAATAATTGTTCCGAGAAATGTGTTGCTAGGCTATTATCAATAAACGGCATGTGTAGTCGAAAGTGTGGACACAGGGCGGCGCGGTGGCGATGGCGTGGCGGCGGCGCGGCGTGGGACGCGCGAGTGAGCGTTGCTTAGAAACGCTGCTCCTCCCCGTTGCCCATAGCTGTATACTATTGTCCGCCACTTCTTATTTCTCTCCTTTTTACGCTCCACGATAATGGGAATTTTTGAAATTGCAACAATACACATACGGACTCGCTGCAATAGCAGCTGGAAATTTTTGCTCTTATTCGCTTCTATTTAGTGGGGACCGAGGATATGGAGTTTATTTCAGTCTTATATCAGAGTTATTATCGTTTTTGTTGTGTTGTCTGCGCCAGCAGCGACCGTCGTTAGATGCTTTGAAGTACAAGAATTCAGACACTAACTAGTTTTAATTGGAACTGCTGATATTTACTGCTTCTAGTTTCTAGGTGAATTTCAAAATATTTACGCTAATTGAAAGTTTGTGAGATAAATTATCTTTAATTTCCAAGAAAATCCAATTGGATTAAGAAAACATTAGGGATAGTTCTCAATAAATGTAAATAAATAACTAATTTCTACGCACGCCTGTTCTAATCCTACCACCACCGGCGCTGCGACGCTCATTTTCCATAACTAATTTTATTGCATCAATAAATCAATTTTCAAGTGGAGTTAATTTATTATATTGAATTACGAATTAATTTATAGCTGCATAAATGAATCTAAATTGAATCAATAAATATCGATCAGTGGTGACCACCTGTCTGTACGAACAGTGGGCGCTCGGCGCAGGCGCGCTGCGGTGGACGCGGAAACGGAAGCGCACGCGCCGATCAACTCGCCGCACATCTGGCCTTTACAACCTGCACATCCTCAATAAACCTTAAAAGTGTGAAGATATATTATTGTTCGCACCTCGATTATTATTCAATAACTTATTTAATGTACACACGTGCGGGTATATTTGGTAATTAATTAGAGCACATTGTGCAATGTCATATTAATTAGTAATTGCGCACCACTGAACGTTTCCATAGCTCTGGTAATAAATATGACCTGTCATCATTATCATTTCATGTAACAAATATAAAATAGTGCGCTGGCTCAACATGCACTTGGGCAATAATAAATCATTACCTACACACAATACCTACATAGTTTTAATAATTTCTGGACAATAAGTAATTATTTAATTACTTATTGTCCAGAAATTATTAAAACTTATTTACCTTCTAATATTTCTTATTTACCTTCGTCCCTTTCTATAAAGTTTTAGAATTAATTTAACGAATCAGTGCCTATTCGTGAATTTGAATTTGGATCTATCCTTTACCTCATATTCAATTTGTATGAGGTATAATACAAAAGCTCTAGATTCGAAATACTTCGACGATACTCGGGCAAGCTCGATAGGGTATATTTTTTGATAGCATACTACGTCTTCATGATGCCGTCGAACACTCAACCAAGTGTAACAAGACTCGTAGGTAGTTTGTCTTCATTCTCGACGGTGCAATTCATTTTTATTCAAATATCGCATCGGTTCTACGTACAACCATACTTACGTAATAATACAGTCGTGTTTGTTTGTTTCATTATTTCCGAGGATTCCCTTCCCATTTTAATTAATAAAGTAAACGACGGTTAACTTTTCTCATTAAGTCAGTTATAATTAGCTTCAGTGAAACTATAATATCTGAGTTCAATTTAAACTTGTTTGGCAGCTCGTTGGTTTCACAGCTGGGTTCCTGAAAATCCATATAACAGAATCAAAACGAAATATTGACAATAATGAGATTGTCTGTGAAACTCGTCAAAGTCGTCTAGTATTAAATTAACCATCATTTTTCAAAGGCAATTAGAGTAAAAAACAGGAACAGGCACAAATGTCAAGGGTTGTTTTGTTTAGTAACTGTTTAGCTGATAAACTCAAACTTAAATTATTTATTGTAATTAGGTATATTGTTAGGACAATTTTCAGAATAGATTCCTTTACCTATGAACACTGCAAGGGCAGGGCACAGCAATCTTTACAATATTAACATTATAAACTTACATACTTATATACAACATGTTTTTCCATATATTTTATGTAGGTTCTTTAATATTTTTTTAACTAACAACCTGCCAGGAATAATCCAATCATATTATTAATCAAGCACATCATCTGAGCTCTATGAGGAGCATTAAGCACGTGAAGCGTATAGCATTCAATGATGATTAGCACCATGTCTTCGAAACAATGCCGTGTGATTTGTACTGGTAACATACAAGCTCTATACAGTCTACACTACATATTCTGCCTTATAAAATGAAGTTCGTCACTGTGATACTAATAGCTCCAAAAACTGTCACAGAGCCCTACACTCGTAATATCTACGCTCTTGTCGTCAATATTAAATGTAAATTCAGGTGAGCAGTTGTACCATAATAAAACCACACACTGACAGATTACACACCTTTTCTATACGTAGGTATTCTTGATACCCAGTGTAGAAAGCTTACAATAGCAAACTGATACCTTGTGTTGCGTATTCCGGACGAAAATAGGCCACCATATCTCTCTTACCTCAGTGCATAGGAGAGAACGACGGAGTTTTTAATTTACACGGCAATATGACCTTTAATGAACTTTTAGAAACAGTACCCATACGTCACGCAGAACTAGATTAACCCTAATTGGGTTATTAAAAATGATTTTAGTAGAGATTTTGGAAATCAAACCCCTTACAAACGATGATTCAAATATTCAATTAAACAGCCTGTTATGTCAATTGACATCTCTATTTAATTTTCATCATCCGCCTAGCCTTTTCCCAAACATGATTGGGGTCGGCTTCCAGTCTAACTGGTTGCGGCTGAATATCAATATTTTATATGGAGCGACTGCCATCTGACCTCCACAACCCAATCATTGGGAAATACCGGTATTCGAATGTTAGACCAGTTGTCAGACTTTTGGGCTCCTGACTACCCGTAACGACTGTCAAAGATATTCCTATGACAACCGGGACCGACTGTTTCACGTGCTCTCCGAGGCACGGAGGGGTCTCGATGTGTAAAGTACGGTCACCCATCCAAGGACTGACCGCGGCCAGCGTAGCTTAACCTCGCAGATCGACCGATCAGCGCGGCTGTCATTTAGCCACGAGCCCCTCCTATTTAATTTTCATACAAATATAAATAATATATAAAAATAAATAAGTAGTTGTATATTTAATCAGTGGTTAAAATAAGTACTTAAGGGGGCAAATCTCTACGATGACAAAAAATGCACTAAAAGGCAATAAAAAAAATGTTATTTACAACAATAGATACAGGAGTAGTTCAAAAAGTTCTAACATAACATTCAAAGCATAAAAAAATACCAGCTTCCAAGATCACATAGGTAACATTCAGTATCTCGAACGACATTGTGTTGTATGCAAAGGGTGCGCTCAGACTGCTCACAATGCTCGCCGCGTCCACCAACGTACAACTTCGAAAATCGACTTTCAATGGAACTTTTCTACGTCACATTTACATTTATACAAACAAAGTCTGGAAATAGGTAAACGTATAATGACATTCATTACAGTTGTTTGGAAGAGTAGGTACTGAGAAAATGGTAATAGAGTCTATATAGTCTGAATCTTGTGGATACCACAGTGTTCTTAGGTATAACATTGGATGCTAAGCTTCAGTGGGGACCACACATAGATAAGTTGTCGAAAAGGCTTAGCTCTGCAGCATACGCCGTTAAAAAAATTCGCGATTAACTGATCTTGAGACTGCCCGTTTAGTATACTTCAGTTATTTTCATAGTGTCATGTCGTACGGTATTCTGTTGTGGGGACATGCCGCCGACATACAGACTGTTTTTGTTTTGCAGAAAAGAGCTATTCGATCAATTTATAAGTTAAGTCCCAGACATTCACTCAGAGAGAAATTTAAAGATATTAATATAATGACTGTTCCATCTCAGTACATTTATGAAAATCTATTGTATGCACATAAAAATATTAATCTCTTCACTAAATATAGTGATATTTATAATATTAATACTAGAAACAAACATAGACTTGTTGTTCCTGCCACGAGGCTCCAGAAAATAAGTGGCACATTTAAATGCCAAAGTATACGCTTTTACAATAAAATCCCTAGCCATATTAAAAAATTAAGCCTTAATAAATTCAAATCATTAATAAAGCGAAAACTTTGTCATAAAGCTTTTTATAGTGTTAAAGATTATATGGAGGACAAAAAGGCTTGGGATTGAGCTGTTCCAATACATACATGGGCCAATACTACTATTGACATAACCACTAAATTATTGCTCTTTTATTTGATTTTATAATTTTTTCTATATACACTTTGACATTGAATGTTTCCTTTTGAAACAATTTATATACAAAATGACATTGAATGTGATAATAATGATAATATATTGATTATAATTATTGTAAATGTGAGTACTATGTGGGTTATTATGTTACTGTTATTAGATCTCAAGCTCAGTCTGACAGTTTGAGTACTTTAGGGGGCCTACCCAAATGTCCTCTCTGATGGTAATGTTCGTCGGGTCGTTGAGCTCCCTAAGTCTGGGTTGAGCTACCACGATACCCGGCACATGCGTGCACAGTCAGGTCAGGTCCACTCAAATCTGTATGGCTCTTTCCTCTAAAGGCCATTTCAGACTAACCTGCATGGTTCTTACACAATTTATCTTAATTGTCTGGACTTTAAAAGAGACATCAACCTTTGAGTTTGTTTCGGTGTTTCTTCTCAAAGGTAGTCATATAGGAAACACCGAACTCATCTAGCTTAAACAAATGTTTTGACGTGTAAAAGTGTTATTTTTAACCTATTTACAAAATAAATATCATTTATCATTATCATTTATATTTAGTACGACGGTAATATAAACATCGCTCACTATTGTATTTATGAGATAAAATTATTTCAGTATTTATCACTAATTCACCAATTTCACATTCATCTTTATTTAGAACAAATCCTAAAATCAGCACTTCCTGTTTTTATAGCACAGTTTTACTCCCTCGTAACTTTAAATGTTTTAATACGTCTTTATGTTACTTAATCTTCGGATAAAAGGTCAAGATAAGAAAGGAATAGATCCTTATCTCGAGACCTCATCAATTTGAAGTTAATTAAATCTCAAAAAACTTGCCGACTAAGAAGAATAATAACAAACAATAAAAGGGAAGAAAACGTTATCTGATAGGAAAGAGGCATACATACGAGTACCTACTAATACTAATACATATAACTAACAATTGGATTGAAAATAAATAGGTATATCTACTTTATATAAAACTTGAACCTGATTTAACACAACCTCGAACGCAGCTTATGAAACGTTCATCGCAGTGCTAATGAGATCTAGTTTTAGACTATTTCAGTTTCATCAGCTTATCCTAGATCTAGAGGATTCGGTATGAAAATAGATTTACTTGAGCAACGGTGTGCATTCGAGTTATTTTAAATTAGCCTAAGAGGCTTATTAGATTGCTAAATCAAATTATTTTAAGTATTTTGTACCTCTTACGTTTATAACATAATTTTATTATCATTACGTAAGCGTATCAAAAACTTAGGTTAAATAATTAAGTTTGGGTTTTGAAAACTTAAGATTAAATAGGTTTTACTTAATAAATATACTTAGGAGAGAGAACAAACTATTTACTCTTTTATAATATAGGTAATTATTAAGGGTATAATAACAATAGATACATATTTTGATACACTTGAGTTAATTGTAACACACTTAAGACGTTTAGAAAAAACTTACCTATCTAAAAAAATATTTAAGTATAAATTTCAACTTAATTGACTATTAGGTGTTGAAAAGTAACCAAATACCATGATTAATTAATTTAAAATATTAAGTGCAATACCAATTTTTTCCCTATCAAAGGTAAGGTAAACAAAAGCGCGCTAGAGTTCACCGTCCTCTTCATCAATGCAGAAGTTGCATTAAACTTTTTCCATTGTCTCCATTGATGGATTTGCATCAGAAAATTGCCGGGATTTTGTTCCAAATAACTTTCAAGAAGCTACTAAATATTATCTTATGAATAAATATAAAATATCGTGCGAATACGCTTATTATCCTGAATAAATAAAGAATAACTTTTAAGAATCTGCCACTTATTAATTACTGTGTTGAAACTAAGATACTTCTTGTATCAAATATTCAAATTCTAGGCTATTTACATTACTTATTATAATGATTAATCTGGTACCTATAACCATATACCTACCGACAATAATTAAAGGCAAAGTTTAATATTTAAATATGTATAAAGGACCATGGGAGGCGGACCCATGAGCACACCTAGTCCAATTAACTATCATTGTCAAAAGCAATTTGTGGGCATTTGCATATTACCACCCGTCTATCATACATTATTTCGGTAATAACTATTCCGGAAATAATGATAATAGACGTGTATGATGTGAATAGAGCAACGGAATATCATAATGTTCTATGTTTTATTGACCTTAATAATGCGTATAACCTAGATAACGAATGCTTGAGAGTTATCACATTATTATTGACTTGGAAGAATTGACGGGATTTCACTTTCACTTGACCGAATAGACTCGTAAGTAGACCAACAACATTTTGCCGTGTCGACTCGTGATTTCTACCCTATAACATGTTTCTTCCTGTACCGAGTTTCCGGTTAAACGGCGAATTCGGCGCGTGCGAGCGGCCAACCTGACCGATTCGATTTGCTCTAACGCGATAGTCACACATTCAGCTCCCGCCGGACCGTGTAAGTGCTCCATTCACTACGGAGACCATTATTAATACATCCCCTCCCTACTCGTCTCCTCTCGAGGCCCTCATTGTGCGCCGTTGCGAGTTAATCCTCCGTCCGGCAAAGATCGCCGATCGAATGCGACCGACCCAGCTTTGTGAAACGTAATAGGGTCCTACGGTTAAATGCCGCGTGTAATTTTTGGTTTGCGATTGTAATTATCTATTGAATCGCAGTACTTCGAGGGAAGAGTTCAATTATCGCGCGACGCTCCGGCGGACTGATTGATTGGTTTTGGCCCTGTTCGTATCTGTCAGCCTGATAGACACACCACACCACTACATTCTACACTGAATTAGTGAAGCGGCGCGAGCTCGCCGCGTTGTTTTATCAGACGGACAGCACGCTGCAGGTGCAACGTAATCAGGTTTAGCAAAAGCTTAAATAGCGCACTTTATGTCAGCATAAAAAGTCCTGACTCGTGAACTCCAAAAAGAAAAATAATGATCATAAATACAGTGTGTCGTTAGGAGCAAAGTAAATTTGTAAATTGTTCTAAACGGATCCGGTTCGAAATAGTTCACAATGTGGATAATACAAAACGGAAACATGTATCGAGAAAAATAGATGAGCTGTGAATCGATTGAGTGCTGTGTAGTATCGCGTAGGGCGTCGCGACGGACGAACGGACACCTCCCAAAGGAGTTGCAGAACCAAGCTCGGCAAAGCAATTTAACCAATTTAATGTCATTCGCGTCTATTGACGGGCTCCCGCGCTCTCAATTTAAAAATAGACCCCATTGTGTTGCCGGCGCAAAAATATTGTGCTGCCGAATATTCTAGCGGTATCAAATTGTACAGGCTTTCACCACTCCGTCGAAAACGCTTTTCTTAGAATATGATTTAAATCGCAGTTAAATAGTCATAACCGGGCGATGCGACGACATACTTACACTGTAATAATGTAGCAATACGGCCCGAAGAAGAAATTTAGTATCGGGATTAAGTTATTTTCAGTTATGACATCAAAGTCTCCGTATTTCAGTTCCATCTTCTGCGCCCACAAAGTATTTTAGAGGTTATTAAGAAATAAAAACCACTCATTTTGTGGACAGATTTTAAATCCAGCAAAACATCACTCATATTATTATTTAATTTATTGCATTGATTCCGCCAACGTGATTTAAACTATGATCGTACTTTTTGCAGTCTGATTGCTTTTTAATAATATTTTGAGTGAAAGAAAATACGAATTACATAATTTATTTGCGAAAACGCATGTCTGGCAGTTTTTTTATTATAAATTATTTCAATTCTGTCAAGATAGACAAAACTTACGGACTGACAGACAACGCACAGCCTAAACCAGTAGACCTAGAGAATTTGGAAGGAATATTCCTTGAGTACCTACCAGTGGCGAAGGCTTCATATAATTCGATTCCTACCGGCTTTCCTTTGAAAAACAGTATTGTCAAATAGTATGTCAAGTAGTAGTCACACTACAGATATAAAATGCACCAACACATTAAAACATAATAAAAACGCCTACCTTTATTTTTGCTTTTAATTCAGACAAAAAAATAAATATTGCTTACATAATAAATATTGCTATACGACGGCGTTGCGTCGGAATTTGAACTAAAAAGTCTTAATGTCATGATGTCACATCAAGTCATGTAGCACCGCTACGCAAAGGGCCTCGGGAGTATTTGACGGATTATGACAGAGATAGAAATAGAAAAATTCGTAGGCGAGAACGAGATAGAGAGAACGAGTGTCTACGGTGAGCTACGGTGCTACGCTGTAGCTGGCTACAGCTGGTTACAGTACAAACCAAGGCTATCGTTAAATCACGTTTTGTAATAAGGGGGTTTTCCAGTTAAAAAGCCTGAACGGCAAACAGTGCGAAAATCTAGGCCTTTTCCAGTTTTTTTTTTATTCTACCTACGCTGTCTCACTGACGGGCAAAGGTCTCTCTCATACATTTCAATATCTCTCTATTAGATGTATTTTTGGCCAGTCTGTCATGAACGCATCTAAGTCGTCACAACGTTTTCTAGGCCTACCTCGGTTACATAACCCTTTGCCATTATTAGTAAAATCATCTGTTCAGAAAAGTATCTTACCATGTTTTTTTAATTATATCGGGACTTTTCGCGCACAAACATAATCATAATATCAGTATTTTGACTAACCTCCATGTAAAAAAGTATCATACTAATCAGAACATAATAACTTGCAACTGAAAAGTCACACATGTTTTCATTCTCATGTCAGCATAATTTTGTCGGCTCACATATGTGTAGGTACCTACGTGGACTGTGACACGACAGTATTGTGAAAACAATTTATATATATTTTTAAACATAGTTTTTATGGTATACGATTTACTCTAAAGGCTAATAAATTAATATTTCAGTCGGTCATCGTGGTCGCGACTCGACTCGTTCACTGGCCGCCGTGTAAACTGTGTACAGCCGTCTTTACCTCGCTTCTCATCAATTATACAAGTGTCTGCGTCCTTTATAAAATATTTACAACTCTTACCTTCGCCCATAAACTAAGGGTACTGATTTAGGTGACTATTATTATAGTTAATGGTTATTTGATTATTCGAATCCATGAAATATACAGAGACTGGCGGTTTCTACAGTGTGATTTAGTTAAAGTTTGTAATCTGGATGGCTCATTAAATGGATCGTAAAATAAACAAACTTAGGCCACGATGAATATTTATATTCAGACCAGTTAAAATATTACGAGTACAATGACAGGCAAACAAACCCGACCCGCATTGGCCATAAAAAGGATTAAAAGTGACTATTTTGTAACGTATGGGGAATCAAAACAACAGCAGTTATAATTAATATAGCTCGTAGCCTTTTTATTTCAATCAAAACTGTTGCATGAAGACTTAGAACAGCAAATATTTCCCGGATAACTTCGGTACAAGTCAGTACTTTAATCAAGAATATTCACTTCTATAAAGCTTCACAGAGCTTCACAACTTATTTCGGCGTAGCTAAACTAAATACAACTTCTTAGTTCAACGGCTAAATTAAAAGGCCAACTTCACTGTATACGTATTCAAATATATTCATCGGTATGCTGACAGAAACCATGCAGTGTTACTCTAAAACACGTCAATTAGTAAACAGGCGTAAACCACAGGCATTCGGTCGAGCAGACGCCGCGCCGCGAGGGTTGGCCGCCATCTTGGATCGGGGGTCAAATTAAATTGACATGTGGTTTGTGCAGACATATTGTGCTCGCTTGGAAGCATTGTGTTGACACCCCTAATTATACAGGTCCAACGATATGAGCAGATAAAGCATTGTAATTAACTTAATACCCGCCGTGGATATAATTTGACCCGATTTGAAGTTATTTCATTGTATGAATCATGCCCCCTCCGCCATAATAGTTCGTTGGATGCTAACATTTAATCAGTTCTGATTCTACGCACACATTTGAATTGAGTACAAAAACACTCTATAAATAAATAAATTTCCTAAGAATTTAATAACAATACAATGTTATTTCATACGAAAATCCTTTCAAATGTTTAACATGCAAAATAATATTTTCATAAAATACCTTTAATGTTATGCAGCCCGAGGCAACGGGCGTCTAAATTATAAAACGTGGTCCACGAGAAGAGGACGTAATATCGCCAATATCGCCGCTCGAAGGGAAATCTTCCCGGAGCGTTGTCGTTAAATGATCGCATCTTATCGACGCGGCGCGGCGCGGGCAGACGCGGCGTCAGCGGACCACCGCCTCCTCAGTTTAGCATATCGACTGAGCTCGCCAAATTCACACCGAGACATAATATAGACGTTCAGGGGCGCCCCGTGTTAAAGCCATTATTGAACCCTAATACTATTTTAAAAAATGGCCATCCTAAAACTGAACGCCTTCCGAGGAAAGCTGTTCGCGAACAGACACTTAATAGGATTGGATGAAGATGGCGGAGTAATAAAGCGTGTTCAGTAATGTATTTATAGAAGATGTGCCGGCATCGCCTCGTTGCACGGATCGCCTTCAATTTACTGTTCGAGATTACGATTAGCTTTCGATCGAGCTTTATATTAAACTTGCCGCCGGGGACCGACCGACCCTCTCACACTACTTAAAAATTAGAAATTACTACATAAATTTATGATTTCCGTCGTCTCTGTCTCAGAACAACATTGTTTATATTATAACTTTGTTAATTGTTATAATGGAATAAATACAACGTGATAATTTAATTAAGCAACTAACAGTCGTAAAAGGGCATTTGGGGAAGTCAGATTACACAAGTTCCACTCAAGTTGTAGTTCACTAAGTTACCTATATTCGCGCGGCGTGCACGTGCACGTGAACTTGTATTAATATACGTAGTAGTAGTCGTACACGTTACACCAAAATGGTATTTATGAGGTGAACCCCTAACAACAACATAGTATATTACCAATACTTTCAATATCAACTACAAATTAATTACTTGTATAACAACATAAAGGGTGGATTCATTGGATTTGCGGACATCAGTCGGTATCATTACTGTGATACGAAAATAAACGAATGTAGATAATGGACGGCGGGATCAATACAAAGTAATCGCAAGCGGATCCAATAAGCCCGGCCAAAACAACGGGGGGTCGCATCGGACGGGATCGGAGGCTGCGAGCCGAACATGGGGAAACAATATGGCGGCATGCAAATAGCTCGGCCATTATCGCACCTGGGCAGCGCGAGCCGGCCGACGAGTAAACAAGATTACGGGAATTGAATGGCTAATTAGGGGAAAAGAAGCGAGCCCAGCGAGCCTAGCGAGCACGCTGAGTTATCGCACCTCGTTTCTGCCATATTTCACGACGCTTAACTCGCCTTTATTGTTTGGCCGCCTCTTGTTTAGCTTAAGAGGCTTGTTAGCTTATCTCTTGAAGCCTAGGTAGACTGCATTAACTGCCGTCACAGCCAGAAGCAAAGATTTACTATGCTACAAAGCTTCTAACACCGCTAAATATTAAGCGACGCGCTTTGCTAAGCTGCAGCACGTGAAAATAAAACCTCTCAGATACCAACATATTGATGATGCAGAGTCGCTTATCAAAGTATAATTGATGCGTTAATTAATTGTGTTATAAGGTGGGTATGTATGTATATGTATGACCCACATCACAGATAAAAGCATTAACAAGGTAAACGTGGCGACAACCAAGTTACGCAGCAATATTGCTTTTCGATAAAGGACCGCAGAGTACCTACCGCGGCACTCCGCATCACACAAGAAAGCACTTTATCATTATTCAATTAATTAATTAGTGACTTTTATAGATAATAAAGTGAGTGTATTTACGAGTCAGCTTCGTTAATTTTATGTTATCTGTTTAATTGTATGAGCCTCTGGCGACGTCGGCGGCGCATTATCGGGGTATCACCCGAGCCGTTATGTTCCTGTTATATTATCCTATGATATGTCGATCAAACTTAATATGGACGTCGTAAATTCTTTTATAATATTAATAGATTCATTTTATAACCAATGCATCCTATAAAATTAATTGAACCCAACCTAAAAAAATAGGAACAGCAATAAATACCCGACTCAAATATAGAGCTGCTTCCATCTGATGATATGGTTGCACCCTCAACTGATATTATCTACTTTACGTATTGTATACTGCGAATACAACCAACTCGTAACTCTCGTAAACCTACAACGACATTATTATATTACCTATCTGCATGTCGATTTTGCAATATAACTAGCAAAAAGAGATGTCACTGCCATCGTTTGTCACAGCTATAAATCTTATATCATTCATGCATAATGCGAAGGCATGAACAATTTTATTTATATTCGCAAATCGTAGGTGCAGAGCCGATACGCATCACAATGTTATTCTTAAACAAATCTCAATAAAGCGAATAACAAACGGATACAGAAAGCAGTAAACAAAAACGTTTGACCCTAACGTAATGACGGGATTGTCTGTCCTGTCACTCTAGCATTCATTTACGGGCTCGATATGATTTAAAGAGGTTCGTCCGCTACGACCGACGAGTTTAAACGTAATTTAATTACATATATAAAGCTTGTATAAGCCCACACAGAACCTAGTCACTACAAGATTAATGAATCCCGCAGCGATACAGATACATGACTTATTCTGTACAAGCGACCATATTTAATGCCCACGTTTTCATGATTGCAGTCATTTAGAACGTTGCGTCGTCCTCGCTAAATGCCTTCGCTGACATCTAGACGTTTATCTCCCACTCAATTTCAATTAGATTATATTACCTACTAATGAAAGATATTTATTTCTTTCTATCGTTTCTTCTGCACAAATTCCTCATTAATTTGTAAAAAGCTTTTAGTGACCCAAGATCCCGAAAGCCAAACACTTTGTCTAGGAGAAGCCAGAAAGTTCCATAATTTCTTTGCCGAGATAAGAGGCGAAAGTTCACGCAGGAGCGGAGATTTATGACATCACCGTCGTTCCTTTCACTAAATAATAAAAGGCCCGCTGTAAAACGCGGTGGAGGCATAAAAGTTTTACGTCCATACAACCCGTTGGTGTACGTAAACGGAGCATGTAGGGCGCGTCGCCGTCGTGTTAGGACGTCAAATCTCCATAAAGAGTAATCAGTGTCGGCACAATAGTCCGTTGGCTCATAAATTGTAACGCCAACGTACGTTCATTTTGTCTTGATCCGCGTCGAGCATAATTTGAGCTCGGCCTGTCCCTTAGACCAAAAATTATGAATATAATTCGGCATAAACAATATAATAGTGACTTGTTGC
Source organism: Thalpophila matura (assembly GCA_948465475.1). NCBI lineage: Eukaryota > Metazoa > Arthropoda > Insecta > Lepidoptera > Noctuidae > Thalpophila > Thalpophila matura. The sequence goes on from OX419183.1 coordinate 10,714,000, forward strand.
TCTGCGTGGCTGTGCGCTACTTGAACGTCGCGTCGCGGTTGCGTGTAGCTGATTCCACAACGTGACGTTATGACAACAACATCTGGCCTGCTGTGCGAATAAGGAATTACTATTGCTACATTTAGCCTGTCTTGTAACAAAGATATATAAATATTAAAATAACAATTAATTAAGTAAATCATTTAATATGATTTAAAAATAAATGTATTGAAATTCTTTATCGATCTCGGAGTTATTACAAAGCAGCTTCTCATCTCACTAAAGCTCAAAAGTTGAGTGAAAATGGCAGAATAAGGTCAAGGACGTGACCTCGTAAAACGATCTTTGTTTAAATTGGTGCTAGAATCTCTTCAGCAATTACAGAATTTCTAACAGTAACATAAAGAACCAACTACGTGGAAGCAGGAAGCAATCAGGAAGCAATCCACCTCAGCAGAAGTATTAATAAGTTAACTGATCTAAGGAGCCAATATAGAGTAGTTAACAAATAAATATTTTCAGAACAAAAAACAAAAATTAACACTAGGTTTAATAATACATATATCATAGAATACATATACCTACAGAGTGTAGATTGTAATTCGATGAGTGTAATTTTTTTAGCAACATATCGTATCTAGTCCTTTGTTTTTATTTTGTACCAGGCTTCAAAAATGGTAAGTTATAGTCTAGGAGATATGAACTTGATACACGAGCATTTTATTCTGTCTATGAATTTAAAAGCGCTGAAGGATTTACTGTGTTTACTTTCCAAGGATAGGACAACTTGTCCTATTGTAAACAGATTTAAAATGGTAAGCAAAATCTGAAATTAGGAAGCTATGATTTATGACGGTTTCTACTAAAGTATGTTTTAAAATATACTTAATAATAACTATAACTAATATACTTAATATAACTTTTATGGAATGTTTAGATTAAAATGGTTTTCTTTATCCCAAAATAACATGCAGTCATAAAAAAATTTAATGTTTTTTCATGTACGAGTAGGTACCTACGTTTAACATTTTTTACTTCTATTGTAATGCGAATATACTTCGCCGTTTTATTACATCATACTTTTGAAATTCAATAGCCGCTGAATATACAAAGATTAGCGGCTTTTCATTGTACGTATTACTTTTAATTCCCTTACAACCGTGTGTATTATTTAACAAAATGTAAAATTCATTTTTGTTAACAATATAATCCTGTAGGGAACAAAAATGTAGGTACATATTATACCTTTAGCTTCATTAAATGAACTCCATGTTTGTGTTTCGTGTCTAATCTGACGATCGGTCGCTTTTCTGATGGTTGTAAGACTACCAGATTATAGTTTAACATGTGATTGTAACCCGATATGACACGCGAGAGCACGGGCGCGCCGTGACGGCCTTACGAACGTGTCGTAATTCAATAAACCGCTCCACGCCGACTAATGGAGGGTACACCTTCAGAAACCACCACTTTTAAAAGCACTGCTCGATTCCTATATCTTACGGACCGTTATTGATCAAAACCGAAATTCAACTTTACCAGTAATATAATATCTACCTATAATTTTCGTAAACTTGCAAAACAAACACTTCATCTATTAGTGCTTTTACAATGATGGTACATTTTTCGTGAAAGGAACTGAGCATTAAATATCCTGTATGAAATCCCGACTGAAACCGCGATTCAGTTCAACAATTTAACAAATGTAGCAAAATATTCCGCTCGAACTCAAAAGGCGTTTTAAACGTTTGGAATTAAGATCACGCACATCCAGCTTCCATACAATGAAGTGACGCGAGACCTACTTTCTGCTGGTAATTACTTTGTTACTTTAAATGCTCTAGCTCTCGGCTAGATTGAAAATAGTACTTTGTTCTGATTAACCTTACGGTAAGTCTTCTTATTTGTACCTACTCTAGTTCATCTTAATTAGCCTCAAATTGTTTGGGCTAATTTAATGTTATCACGAAATCACAGACATAATAAAACATGGAGTAATCAATAGCCTGACGGTGTATATCGCAAGCTTCTTTTTAGATTGCTGGAAAATCTAGATTGCTTGAGCTTGATAGGCTATTATCTATCTGTAAGCCACCATCGCAATCTTGAAGCCCGACACAGAACTCACGTGTGCCAATAACAACAAACGTGACTTCAATCGGCACCTACCCGGCGTACACGCTGTCAGTTCCATGAGAAGGAGCAACGAGAAAGGCACACACGGTTACGTAAGCGGATTATTTCAATCCCCAATCATTGTAATGGTAAAACAAAGTTGTGAATGAGCTATTTTTCATTATTATTTCAATATAAGTAGGTTGTCGTCCATCCACTGCGTGGCGGTATCGCGCGATCTGGGGTCCACGCCCGTCGCTCGTCCGTGCACCGTGCGGTGACAAACAACATTCGTGGACGACATTTATGCGACGTCATGGCCCTCAATAGAAATGCTTCGATTTACGTTCCTCTTCTACTTTTTGTCAGACGTCTTTTTTATTCGTTCCGTGGCACAAGCCATTACATAAAACTGTTATACTTACCTGAAGAATTGCTGACGTAGGTGTACTTGCATAGGTAAAGGTTCGTGCTATAACCGCGAGTTTCGTTGTATTGTGACATACTATTTCCAGCGAGTCTCTTGCAAAAGATACAGAGACAATACATTTTTTTTTATTTTCATAAAACTGTTTGTTACATGAAATTGTAGAAGTCTATTTTATAAATTCATGTGAATGTTGAATAGTTTTTGGATTTGTTTCGCAGTCTGCCATATACGATTGTGTTGAATAACCGGCTCAACAGGATTATAAACAACTTAATAGTGCACGTTATAGATAACTACGGATTATTATAAGCTCGTAATTATTAACTTATCACGGAAAACTGATAATAAGCAAAGAAATTTCGTTCGATATTCCGTGATTAAGACAATCCAATTTTTAAGACTGGCACTCAGTATTAGATAGGTACTTAAAGAACGTCGAATTTAAATGTCTTCGGCAAAAATTGAAGGCAATACCAGCCCGAGATCAAAGCGATAGCGGCACTTCAACTTTTTTGTGGAACCGATACCTACTCTTCATTTCCTTTTTAATACGGATTCAATATAGCGATAAGGACATCGGGAAATTTTTACAGAAATCAATCTTCGCATTATTGAAACGTGTTTATTTTGTGTCCGACATCGGTAGCAGGTGTCCATTAAGTAGACTTCAAGATCTATAAACATAAACAATAGTTAGATTGTAGAGCATAACGAGTGAGCGCCGATCGAGATTGCAGCAAAGACAATGCCTTCACGGTGGCGGGTTGTAGGGGAGCCATTTGTATTCGTAATGGTAGATCGAATTTCGTATTTGTTCGAGGGGTCGTTAGCAGCACCTTCGCGCTTGTTTATAAAGAAAACAAAACCCTTTATCCGCCACGAGTCGCGGGGGCGCGGCGGTGGCTTGAAACCTTACTACCTCCACTAACTACGGGTACCGTATGAATACAAAATAATATTTATCATCTATGAACACGAACTGTTTGATATTGGAATATATTACGAACTAGACTAGAGTAATAAATTGTTGTGGTAGTAGTAGGTAATCTAAACAAATCATAATATTAACATATGCAGATATCATTGTGCACATACATTATGCATTGCCAACTTGGTAATATAAATGTAGACTTTTAAACATAACTCAAAATAATTCAAAAGTCCTCCGAATAACACTAAACACAAACTATAGGTAGAGGTACGCGTCTACGAGAGTATAAGGTGAAAAATTGTGCGCGTAGCATCGCATGGAGTACCTATGTAGGTATTGCCTTTATTATTTTTTTTTACTCAACAATTTTTATGAGTCAGATTCAATTAATTATTGTTTAATCTATTTCATTATTCACAAAAAAGTCGCAGCATTCACCTAAAATAATAATATGAAACAAGGCTTACAAACAGTTGTATTATTTTTATTAACAAAATAATTATGTAGACTTAGTGGTGTTTACCTACCTATCCAAAAAATCTAAAATTACCGTCTAGTAATTTAGTTGGTGTAATCATACACGACAAAGCTTACGCTGCGATGCACACTAACCACCAAGTAACAAGGTATTCATGTTTTTACGTTGTTTTAGATCGTTGGACAGATATGGCATACCTAAGACCCAATAGAGCGTGAACAAAAGTCACGCGCCAAGGATTTCGGTACACACGTCTTAGGACTCGGCACGTCGTCATCTCTTCTCTAAAGCTCGAAAGCCTGCTACAGCCTATGACGTAGCAAGTCGCTACGACTGGCGTAGACCATCGATTGTTTTTACTAACTTAATATAATGTAACATTGGATATAGGGTCCCGAAATTGAAGAGTGAGTTTATATCAGATACGGGATTTGAGGATTTGTAAAGCCAATTTGAAAAGCCGTTATGTAAGTTTCGAGCGTCAAGGGCAACGTCTGTTTACAGATTGTTCTGAGATAATAAAAGCTTTTTTATGTGATATAGCCAAGACATTCAATCATTTGTTTATCGACGTTTTTGTGTATTTTGTTTTCAACGGTCAGAATTGGTCCAACGTGGAACGTCACAAGCTGTGCATATGCGGTGTCAAGATCACGTCGGCGTAGCGTCGCGCCGCCGCGGGTGACACGCGCACCCCGCCGCCCCCGCGCACCCTACACACCCGCTATCGTCCTCCTGTTACCCTCAACCCTCGCACCACGCATGCTCCAATTATAATCTGTTTAGGGATGTCTATTGTCGATTAAGATTTTTGGTTATGCAAATTATTCATGAGCATTTCTGAACAGATACATCGACCGTATTTTACCTGAACATTGTCAAGCAACCCTTATGGGAACTGAAAGTTTTTTTTTCTTACCGCCTATAAAAGAAGAAGAGACGTGTATCATCGTGTAACCTCGAGCTTTCACGTATCTATCGTACAAACTGACAGGGTTAAGCATGATATGTACCCGTAGCGGATAACTCGATAGCTCGACATGGGGATAGGGCGGCATTATCCGTTGGCGATGGATGCGCGCGCAGCGGCGTCGCGCGGAGGGCATCAAATCGCCTGCGGAGGGCGGCCGTGGCGCGCGCGTTTCGCTGTCTCCCGCGCGATCACTCGCCACAACACCTCCGACGACGGCGAGGTGCGCTCCGAGCCCGATGCGACTCGTTCGCGGTCACTGACCGATACGCCGTACATCACAACATCGCGCTTGACCTCCGCCCCGAGGCGTCCCGCGATCTGTCGGCAGGCCCGAGCCTCCCGTGCCCGACTCGCCTCCGATACTCCACATGCACCAGGTAGCCCGAGTCCCGACCCTCGGTAGCGTGATACCTAGCAATATTTCTGTAAGCGGCGCAATATATCGGACTACTCGCTCGCTGTCCGACTTTAATTTGTTCTTTATTGTTTTTTGGTGTTTATTGTTTCCCTAAATGTGTTTTCATCATTGGAAAATACCTGGAATTGCAACGTACTTAGTCGGCCGTGTCAGTGAGTTTGTAAAGGGTGCCTTTCAACGCAGGCGTGAGTTTATTCATGGATTGCCTCCATTACGTCTACTTACGCTAAGCTTTGGATTAATTAAAAATGTATATGATATCTATCTGTTTACATATGAATTTTGTCTTTGATCAGTTGATCAATTTATGTAGATTGCTGTTAAAAAATGTCATAAGATTAAAGAAATTAGTAGGAGCTGATATGTATCTTCATATCCAGTAGTGGGAATGCATGAAATGAAAACTAGAAATTTTATTCTAAAGGCATATTTATTTTGAGATAATATCTACCACCATGTGACCGAAAAACTTGATTGACTATTTGGGATTGTGGTTCTTTTCTTAGAGGTGCTTACGAATGTCATTAATGGCAAAACTATGTAATGTTTGCTTGCCAAATGCCATATCTGCAGAATAACTTTACTGCCAAAACAACTATGGCTGGCAATTCATGCACCAAGTTCTCATTTTTTCCGATACAACATTATGTAAACATAAGATTATCTACTGACAATATTTACAAATAAGAACAAAGTTAATAATTACCTACTGTGTGGGAGTTTTACTTCAAATTATAAACATACCTACCTATTTAATTATTGTTTCAACAATGACCACGATGTTATAACCATTTGGTGCGCTATGAATGAGTTACAATTTGCTGAAAAGGGGTTTTCTTAAAGATACAAATCATCATTCTTCTGCCCTTATCCCTCAGTTAGGGCTTAAAATGTAGGATTCGAATATAAATATAAATGTTCCCTTTAGAATAGGTATATAAGTTATCAAAGAGTGATAAATTTTAAAATTACTTTTATCCGCTTACTTATAAACGAAGATTAAATTAAACAGCTCAGTGGTTAAAGTTAAGAGGCGTCTATAAGTAAGTGGGTTAATGCCTCGTTAAATATTACAATTTAGGGATGTTTTTATTTTATTGTAAACTAGGCTTTTGCCCGTGACTCCGTCCGCGTGGGCTGCAATAAATTGTCAATTTTAAACGATCTCCTTAGTGTAGGGTGGCTAGTACTACGAAGATGTCAAGCTGTATCTCTGCTGGTTCATGCCACTGGAATTAGATAAAATTAACTTTGAATTTTAAGTTGGAGCCCAAGCTACCAAACTATGGAAACTACATCAAAATCCCTTCAGTACTTTTTGTGTGATGCGCGCACAAACAGACAAAAAATTCAAACAATATTTTTTTGGGCATCATTCCCATACCGATTGTTTTTGAATATCTTCAATGTACAGACATGTTTTTTTACAGTTTTATAATAGTATAGATATCCAATATTATCTAATTGAGTAAGACTCAGCTTAAGTAGTTAATAACTTATAAATCAGTGATCGGGACAGGTAGTGTTGATTTACTTAAACTTCAAGAAACAGAGACAAAAAGTGGAGACTTCGTTACCACAACATTTTTTTTTAACAAAAATTATCCCAGGTTTCCACATAATAATATCAATAACTTGTACTTACAATAACATGTTATTGTTATTAATATAATAAAAATTGTATTTATTGTAAAGATAATACATAGTTGCAATAATTATTGTACGAAATGAATAATTTGGCCGCACGGTTGTCGCAGTGGCTGAGAGATTGGCTGCTGCGCGACATGTCGCGGGTTCGATTCCCGCATTGCACACTGGTCTAGCTGTTTGTGTATGTGAAATTTGTGTTTGTAAACGCACCCACGACACAGGAGAAATCCTAGTGTGGGGCAACGTTTTTTTTTAAAAAAAGAAAGAACAAAGAATTCAAAACTCTATGTAGCTAAATGTTGATTTATTTTGCAATCTTGTGTTATTTTGTCCGACAACTATTCTTTATTCATCGAAGATAAATCTGAAAGCCCATGTTAAAATGTAACCCATCCCGAGAATATGATATTGTCACTGCTTTAATATAATGATAATACAAATATAATGATAGACTCTACATGCGTAGAGTAAGTACCTACTGCAGAGCATAAATACAAAATGTTAAAATAATAATATATATTTCAATAAATTATAATGTCAATTCATTATTTTTTAATCAAATGGCTGTATCGTGCCAACAATACGATTCTACCTACATGAGGGTTAAATAAACGAAACTGTATCCGAGTTTTTTTTTTTTTTATTGATCAAACGTATTTAGGTCAAACAATTTTATACTGTTATGTACCATTAAACCAGGAATGGTTTGTATTGGTACTCACATTCATAATAACCTATAGTTAGTTTAGTATGCATAATTTCCTAAGGATTTTATTTTTCAAATGAAAACTTAGTAGGTCTTCTGTAAAATCATATTAAACTGTTAATTAAATAAGATATATCAGCCCGTAAACGACTACTGCTGTAGATGGGTTTCCTAATTGATTGCTACAAAGAAAAGTCGTCAGAAAATACTAAGAAAACGCATAGAAACGCCTAAAATACCGCTCATTAATTTACAGAACTTAGTTAGATTTTTATGTCGCCGCATAAATTGTCAGGCGAAAACGAAGTCATAAAGCTGGCTAAAAGTTCTGTCTCAGACAGAAACTTGTTATTTTCACACTTTATGTAGCACTTAAAACGACTAAAGAAAAGGATTAACACTCCGTAAAGCGCGTTACTTCTGTCTGCAATCAAATTTTATTTCAGTTTGCTTTCTAGCACTTCGAGTTTAAAAGCATTCATTACTATTACAAAAACACGTGATTACTTTTCGTTAAACACGATGTATAATTGCACCGTAACTACTTAAAGCTTACAGACTCGTATCATAGCACGACATAAGTATAGAGAAGTTCGTCCAAAGTCGTGAAGTAAAGTCTCACGGTTGCTATTAACGACGTGGAGCCATATGCAAGAACCAGCGGTGTAGGTATTAACGGCAACTTGAACTCAAGCACGGACATCAATTAGGTTCGACTTGTTCTCGCAATTATGTGCTCAAACTAAATTGCTGGAAGATTCGTCGGACGCTAATGGTTCTACTAAGTTTCATGACACATGCCTGCAACAGCACGCTGCGCTCACGTTCACACGCTAGTGTTTTAAGGAATCTATAACAATCCTATCAAATCATTGTACTTTCACACGTATCTTGTCGTCTGTCATATGTCACATGTCAGAGTGATACGTCACGGACGGTGTGGCGGCCTAATGTCCTCGGCTAATGCGGTGGAGGCCGACAAGAGGACAATTTCCGGGCCCTCCCCTACCTTCCCGCCATTACGTACTAGAAATAATTCCTTAACCATTATAATCATTAATGATGCCGCGCCACCATTAAGCTCGCTTACATTGATTTTCTCTTTTCATCATTATTTATTATCTGAAAGTCAATATTTCAGAACACCGCGGCTCGTCTCCGCTACAATCTTATTTGATTTATTGAAGAACTTGAAGCGTTGTTTGTTTTAATAGTTTATTTACTAGTCAAATTAATTACTGCGGCGAATGAAATTTACTGCTAAAAGTGCTAAAGTATCCATGGAAAGGTTTAGGTACTGTAGCATCAGGTTGTCTGTTAAAAAAGTTTTGGGTTTAACCGCATTGTTTTTGTCCAATGTCTGCAGGCGACAAAACTCTGTGTGCTGACAGATGCAGGGCTAATGACAAATTAACCGTTAAAAACTCGTGGAAAGGCGGGGAAAGAGGAAAAAACGTGGAGTAAAAAGTAACGAGTCGTGGCTTTTATCTCCGAGCGTGTTTCGCGAAGACAGCGTTTATTTTGAATGACGGAGTCCACTCGGCGCAGTGGGACGCACGGAGAGTCGGAGACGTCGCCGGCCGGCGGCCCCACGTGTCCGCGCCGCCACGACCAACTTAAATCAACTGATGTCGGATGTAATCATCGTCTACTGAATCAAAAACCGTTTGATCTCTATTTCAAGCCTTGTTGGCATCTACTCCTCGTTATTTGCGTTAAAATTCCAAAGTATTATAAAATGAACATAGGTCCTGTATAATTGACTGTTATGAACTCCTATAATTATCTAGAATGAACATGACCTATATCATTTGCGTATATGTATAAACAACATCGTTAAGACAACAACGGACATTTATTGCGATATGGAAATCACATATTAACCGCTAATTGGATGATAGTATAATTTTATAGTCAACAATTCTTAAGTTGAATGTCATGGTAAGGTTGATAGACAATGCATGTAAACAACAGCTATCATCGACATCCAGTAAATGATTCGCTTCGCACGCGAGCGTGGATTGCTCCCACGATAATTACATCAAGTAATGTGTGCAGCAAATCATACACTACGAAATGAGGCATAAAATGTTAGAGCTGAGGCTTGGGAACGAGACGGGCGTGCGTAATTACCCGACGAGAATGTGGCCGAGTCCTGCGGCCGGGACAGCCTCCCGACCGCGTCGCTAAACTAGGAATAAAGTGCTCAGTGCGGTACCCTTAACTCGTTAATTACACTCGGAAACTTAATATACTTACCCGTTTCAAATTTTGCAACTTGGAATAACTGTAAGTTTCCAGGGTATCAAACAATATTTTTAATGAATGTAGGTACTTCTGAAGGTTAAGCGATGTACTCCGAAGTACTCGTATCCTCGAGGCATCTATTAAACGGACAGGAATCGTTTCCCACAGCCCGCTCTCGGCTCGTCACGGAATCAATATCGTCTTTTATCTTATGAAACGTGCTCCACATACACACACAGTCTCACCTCGCAGCACGCACACAAGGGTGCTGCTTAGGGTTGCCAACGTACAGAATAAAGTGAACAAATACTCAGGCAGATAGCTATAATTAATCCAAATTTCTTCGCTCTCGCACGTGTTTATTCGCACGCTCTTTAAAACTCGGGAGATTTAATTAAATCTCGCTCTCGAGTTGTGACATTAGTTTTCCGCTTAATTATAATTATTTTCATGAATTCTGTTTTGTTGAAAATTGCTGACACTAGTGACGAGTAGATATGAAACAAAATAAAAAAAAACGTATAAAATATAAATAGGTATTTAAAAGCCTCAGAAATACTGGGAATAAAAAAGCTTGAAACATGTATTCCTGCTATCGTTGACATTTGTTCCTACCGCGTCGTAACTCCAAACTTTTACGCCAATTAAAATAGCTGAGTAACTTTTTGTAGCGCAGCCGACTGACGGATGCCGAAATTTATTTGGGCCAACCAGTGAAGATTAATACGGTTCAAACGAACGAGCGCCTTGTTAATGTTAGTGTAAATACACTGACTAAAATGTGTTTATTAGTCTACAACTGCGCTGTTAGAGTGCCATAGAGCACTCGAAATACAAACAATGCTGTGTAATTGGTGCAGTGTTGTTATGCAACATTGTTTTTACGTTACGACTACTGCTTCGGAGTTGTTCGGAACCAATAACGAGCCCATTGTGAGGTTTATTTCTGTTCAAATTGAAGTGGCATGTACTACTTATCTTTAGTTAGTGGGGAGTAATGTACGGTGCGCCGCAGTATGTTAGAATCAAAGCGTGCGCGAGCGACGTAAGTTCAAGTGCAAGAACAAGCCCCATACATCAGGCGGTCAGAAATACATCAGTCAGTGTATGGCATGGGAAAACGTTTGGCTGAGACGCGGCCCGCTTCCTACTTGCCTTATAAGCAACAACCGCTATTGCACAAGCATGCTCGCACACGGATCCATCGCCTGTGATTTGTTTTCCTAACAATGTCTATTGTAACTTTTTTTCATTGCACCCTAAAAAAAATAACATTAACAAAGGGCTAACTAATCGGTTAAAATGTTTGTGCCATCCCTATAACTCCCCCAAGTCATAAATATGTAAACATATTCACATTGCATATTGTATGGTAGGTATATCATGTTTTTAAAGAAAACCAAAGTAGGTACTTAGAACAATTTATCCATCAACTATTCAGTAACGATTTATCCATTTACCGCAAAAAAACATAAAAATCAATTCCATACCTATCAATCAAATTTATTTCAATAAGCTATGTCCACAATGCGAATGGTAAATTAAGAAAATGCTCTGAGCATTTCACATCCTTTGATTTTATACGTGAACCCATGCAAGTTCACTTTCATTAACTTCACTGGTTTATTATTATTTGATAAAACAAGTCTGCTTAATTGATAACACTTCAAACATTACATTGAAGACTTGATTTAACCTCTCTGAACTCTATGGTTGGAATGTTCGCAGTTTGAAAACTCGAGGTTCATCCACGTGGTGGGCCCTCGATAGACTCCGCTCGCCCTAGTCATACAAAACAAAGTTTAGTCATTGGGGCTTTAAATTCCCTAATGTTTGTCAAAACATACTTAAATCTGTCAGGAGGCGCTTAAATCAATTTATTATACAGGTACTCGAAGACACTTCGGCAACGAGCATGTTTACCCGCATGTATGTATGTAAATCTTGCGTTCCTTGCTTCTCAAAAAGCCGTATGGAAAACTCTAAGCCTCTTTTATATTCTTATTCCTTATCCTTGTGGGATAATTCGGGCCCATAGGACAGGTTTTTACATAATTTTACCGCATCCCTTTCTATTGGCAGTCCGCTTTTGCCGAATCACATTTTTTTCGCGAAATTTTTATTAGTCACACGGTAACGCGTCGCTAAATTAGAAAACATTCAATAAATCTCACGGGCGTAATTCAATTTCGACGATCGTAAATAAAATTTGTGCGGAGGGTATGTAACGAGTTTTAAAAACAAACATTTTAGTGAACAAAAAGGGTAAACGGTGCGCCCGTCGTATTTGTCGCGAACAATGTTTGTGAGGGTAATTGTTAGAGATGCAAAGTGCTGAGATCAACCAGCCGCCCGCCGGCTCGCGGCAGGGAACCGCGCAGGTCTTTGAACCAATACCATCGTGCATACACATGCAGTATCCAACGTAGGTACGTCAATGCACTGTTCCTATAGAGCTTTACTTGCTGCTCGTTAGTACGAAGCCGTTTATTATTATAGCTCTATAACATTAACGTAATAGTTCAGGTGTTTTGTTCACTAGTTGCGTTGGCGTCAAATGTTCTTCATCTTATTAACTTCTACAGTAAACGTCGAAAGTTAGATAATTGAACATAATTTACTCAATAGAAGAAATGGTTTAGCTAATTTACAGGTAAATATGTATAGGTAAACAAAGATCAATCGGTACGACCCAACGCTAATCTTTATCATTCACGATAGGTAATTTAGTCGGACGAACCCTGTGCTCCGTGCGAGCCGACCCTCATCCACTCGATAATCGTATCGATTAGATACTTTCTCCTTACTCGACTTTGTTTCGATTACCTTGCATTCTTTTTACGTGACCTAATGCCATCATTAGCCTTTCCTACTTAACAATGGAAAGAAATCTTCTTCCCTCAAATATAAAACTTAGAATGTTACTAGTAGTCTCACGTGTTGACTCGATAAAAAAACGAACCATGTGTTACTAATATAATATATTTAAAGAAAAAAATCGATAAATCTACTAAATATTAAATTCGCAAAAAATATGAATAGCGCCGCGGCACATCACAAAAGGCACCCTCGGCTCTACAACACAGATCGTATTCACACTTTACACAATATTCAAGATACAATAGGAAATTCAACCGCACGCCGACATGTTGAACACGGGTGTGCTATCCTTGTGCACGTCAGGTCTATTGCTATCCCTCGTCTTGCGTATGTTTCGGGTTTTTTGTGCGCGAGTCTAATAACTCGACGAGCTTGACGGCACCTCGGCGCGGGCGCAAAAAATGACAAAAGCTCAAGTAAGCTCGGCGCAGGCGAGGGTCGGGGCGGGTCGCCGCTCGGCAGGCATGGCACACGGAAGATGCAACGGCCGTCAGTCGGCCGCGAACACCCGCAGGGCAACCACTGTAGTATCGTGAGATCGTGGGCACGCAACGAGTTCTCATTCATCGTAATTTTCTCCTTTCAGTAAAAAGCTTTTAAATCAACAAATAAAAGCAAAAGTGTATCCAGCAATGTGGAAAGTAAACATTTGAACTCAGCAGTGGATTTTCTTTAGTTTTCATTATGATGAACGTATATGCGACAGTGTAACGATGTAAGTGATAAGACGCTACAGTGAAATGTTGGGTTTGGAGATCAAACAGTAGTGAAGTGGACTTGGTACAGCAGCAGGATGACTATGAAATCGCTAAAGTACAGCGAGCGGGAGGAGATGATGGAGGGGTTCAGCCCGGTGCCCCCTCCCCTCCCCCGCAGACAGCCAGTCAGGAACATCTACGCCGAACCCTTCGTAGACCCTAGGTAAGTTGCATCTCATTCAAGCAATCCATCAACTCACATCTACATACTTATATGCAGGTAAGTATGCAACTAACAACAAAAGCTTCGCATCAGTGTGCAGTGACACTGTTAATAAACTTAAATCCCTATTTGTTTATAAACTGCCTATAATAATCAACTTTATAAAGCTCTTTAAATTAAGCCTAATGTAAGATATACTTGTCAAACTAAATGGAAACCATGATCGAGGCACTAAAAGCTCAATCTACGTGATTTGTTCACGATTAACTCTTTATTCTGGATCTGCAGACAAATATATTATAGTCTAAGATAAAGTTCTTTAAGCTTTCGAGATAAGTAACATAACTATGGACACAAAACTAAAATATTCAACAACAGTAAGATAAAACACATTAGTGAAGCCGATGACAACTCACATAAATTACTGAGCTTTGATAAAGCCGACGTTAAGACCACGGGACAAGTTCTTAATCATTTAGAAAACATGACCATTGTGATAAATACTGAATTATTTCAAGTCCCTTTTAAGACAAAACAATTCTTACATTAATGCCGCGTCTTGACAACAAATTCATAATATTTAGATGATAAGCCTTATCAAATATTAAAAGGAAACTAAATGAAATAAGGAAAATGTACAATTCAATTTAGTATTTGAATCAGTTGACGGCACTTGTTTACCTTCCCGACCCCAGCTCCACAAAGGGCGGGCCCCTGTATTCATGGCCGCAGTTCAAAGTAATAATAAAGAGCCTGAAGCCAGAAAACATCTATTTCATATACCGCACGACTACATAAACACGGGCCTCCCTGAACCCCCACAAACCTCCGAAGACCACAGAACATTATTAAAGTAAGGCACTACACAAAACTAATTCTGCGGCTCTTATTCGGGGTGTCCTTTGGGGTTTCCGATCGGAGTTCTCACAATAAGAAATTCCTATTCCAAAATGAGGTTTAGTAGTTCTCCGCGGGTAAGGGATACTGAACAATATGCATATGGCGTGTGCGCTAATGGTGGTGGACTAGGAAGATTCGAGCGGATGTTCGGTTCTATATGCTGCCATAAATCATATTTTTATACTTGGCGCGCGGTCGGGCGGGCAGCGCAGATAGCGCAGTTACTGCCATCTGCGACACCCCAATCGCCGCAGCTTAATTTCAACAGATTCGAGGGCGAATCCCAACTATTAATACCGCAGTATCAATACGTAATTTTCCGACAGTAATGAAACCGAACACACGCTTCCACCGTTATCTAATTTCGTTACCGACTTTTGTATTAAATGGCTGTCTATAATTGTTGATAAACGCACTTTAATATCGTAAAAATAGTTTCACCTGTCATAACTCATAAGTAATCGCACCGTCTGCCCATTAAAGTAACCAGGTCAGAAATGAAATTTATTATTGACTTGTTTAATGATAACAATTTGACACGCTAGAGCGATGATAGATAACGGAAACATCATTTGACGCCGTACTAACGGTGAGTAAAGAATGTAATTTCCTTTACAATGTGTTAACAAGGGCCGAACATGGAGGCAAACTATATGATGGTTAAGTGCACGCAACAATGGTGGGTAGATAGCATCGAGGCGCCCTTCATGCCCAGGCGCGCCTCGCCAGCGCCAGTTGCCACGCTTCGACAAGGAAATTGACATTCAAAGGTAACCCTCAGCTTTGCTTTTTTCCACGCAAGCGCAACTAAATACTGTCCTCACAGGCATAACTTACGGTAACAAGATGGATGTGAAACCACGTGGAAAATGTATAGGTAGATTTATATTAATGTCGAATATATCTATTGAAATTGTTACCATAAATATAAGTGTTTACATATTCGATCAATTTGTATTACAATAGTTGCTGATCTGGTTCATATATTCGTAACTTGTAGGGTTTGTGATGTAGTTAATGTTGTTATTTTTCTTATAAATGAACATGTTTTGTAGCATAAAGTATGTTAGCATAAAGAAAAACTCTAAAGTGTAAACTGATATTAGCATATTCTTTTCTATAATACAAAAACAGCAACGACGCGTGACTTAATTATAGAGCGGTTCATTTCTTGGGAGACAAAATTACTTTACTAATTACTAAACAAAAAGCTAACTTGCCTGAAAACTTAAGTAGGTATCTACTTCATACATGATGCAAAATGATATACATTTTGCATCATGTATGAAGTAGATACTTAAGTTAACTAAAGCAACAATTTAGAAAATTCGTCACAAAATACATGGGTATCTTAAAAGCGTCAAAGTTTAGTAATTAACGTCGGTAAGTAAACATGAGCAAATGCGCCATACGTCTGTAAAGACACGATCGCCAAACTGAGGAGTTGGGAACTGGCGGCAAATATTTGGGCATATATGGAGCCGGGAAGTTCGGCCGAGCAAGAAATGATTTCCATACGGCCCGGACAACGCAAACACAGTTCACCCATCAAAGTCCAACACAAACTTGCAACTTAGTTAATAGCGTTTAGACGATCGCAAACGGTTCTACCGACCGAATTCACATTCGCTTTGTGCATTGGTTCAATCCTGTTCGGTTTGTTGGCTGCTTCCGTATTATCTTATAATGTTGGGATTTGTGTACAAAGTGCGAGATTTGCCCCAATTCCCGTATTTACCTGGCAGAGAATATAATACAAACTTTGAATTAAATCGAATTGTCTCTCTACGAGTGCCTATATCTATGCCTTGTGGCCTCAATTGCAAACACGCGACTAGTACCTTCATCTGTGTTGCTGATTCTACGGCGATTGCGGATTTGCGTACTAACCAGCTTTTACGCAATTCTTAGAAAAACCAAGATCTCGCAACATTATATTATCACTACAGAAACAAGCTAGTGCCAACAAATGTTTAGCTATGATATATGTTCTCTTGTCCAAGGGTAGTCCATTCTTAGCCCCCTAAATTATTCACGGTTCCACAAAGCTAAAGAGCTCCTACGTTTGACTAAACATTTCCAAAACCAAGCAACGTGAAGCGTCTAACTACAGCTGAATGCATATCTCAATAGTATATGAGACAGCTATGTATGTCAACTAACAAACGGTAGCGGCGACAGTCGACAAACAAAGCTCCACTTGATTGCTAATAGTCTCTCGGTTATTACAAGCATTGAGATTGTTTCAAAGGAAATCATACTTTATAATCCACATCCACAGTATACTACACAAAGGATTTATTGAACATTTCCTTCTCAAAAATGTATCTCACCGTTTAAAAGTCTCCGTAAAAAAATGTTAAATGTAGTTATCTCAATCTAAAACGCGCTCACAAATCTAACCCTTGAACTTCACCCTGAAAGCATTCCTCTGACTCTCCCAAGCCCATTAGGCATGTTCGTGATCGATTGTTTATTATAACTGGTGCAGCATCTTATTAATAGTTCGTATAATTAGAGGAAACGCCCCATCAAGCTTCACCGTATGTCCTCGGCGACTATGAAAGGGGCACTGAATACGCCGTGCATGCGGCGCGTTCAAACCAATCGCTACCAACGCAGGAAGTTCAATTATCTTCCTTTAACTTTAACGCATAATGTCGACACAATCATTTCATTAAACTGAATCTTTGTGATTCAATCGCTCATAATTGGACTGATCAAACGGACCAATAACTGGTCGTCCCTAGATGAGTGTATGCAATATGCGTAATTATAGGAGCAATGATACGTAATGGAACTTGAACGCATAAATTAATAATGCAAGTAGTACAACGAACTTTGTCACAGAGAAACAACTCGTATTACAAGTTAGTTTTATGACTCATTTCGATTTGAAATCGCCTCTACATTTTCATTAAACAAAATTGTATTTTTAGTAGCATAATATACTATTTCACGGATGATTCACTCCATACCTATATTTAAAACGCACTCAAAATACCAATGGATATGAAACGCATGCTCTGTGTAAACAACGTGATGAAATAATGGAATCATAATATTGTCTTTCAATCCAACTGTTCCATATCGAGAATTTGTCAGTGGAGCACAACAAAGCTTATCACGGATGTATGTTGCATCTCCAACAAAGGATAATCCAGGATCGTCGCCGACGATACCACTGTCACAAAGTTGGACATAAATCTTTCATGTTGACGGCGATCGACATCTACTACATTCCTTAGTTACCAACACACACATAATCTCTCTCTGTCGTCGACTGTCCCCTGTACTCATTACTTCTAGCGTTTGTAAACAAACCACTTTTCGTTTGAATAATACACTCGTCGAGGTGAGGCACCGAACACAATGGCGAGACTGTAATAGTTTCCGTTTTGAATAAGAGATGTCTATTGTCTCCTTTCATATTGATTGAGTTCATCTCTTATATTACGACAAATACCAGCTTCGGAAATTGTTTTCCGGCCAAATTATGGCTAAAGTTGATTTTTATGTCGATTGAAATTTACGGGCTGGTACGTTGTGAATCATAATAAGCCACGATATTGGTTTCAGTGTGAGCAGGTAGGTTCTGAGAATTGGTAGTAGAGAGGTTCATTGAACGCGTCGAATAATGAGGTTCTAATAATAGCGTGGCGATATTTCGTCATCTCGGGAGACAGCGCATATCGGTGTGTGACAGTGACATCGGGTATCAATGGAATCAGCGCCGTCGCCAGATATTTCGGTTGCACCGGCAGTCACCGGACGCTTATCGGAATAGGGTATTTCTGCCCAACCCGTTTTAAAAATAAATAAACTACTGTCCCGTCCGAATAAATACAAACCTTGCTTTGACACCGGTTCCTATAAATAACTGTAATGAATAGGTGGCTGGCGGGACCGCAGCAATATGTACGTAATGTCGACGTTTCCTCGCCAGGATTTATTTCTCTCCTTATTTGAATATTTTATAATTGAGAAGGACATGTTGCTTTATAGGGTCAGAATGGGGTGAAGTGAACGTTATGGGACGACCAGCTGGTAATATAAAATACTGTAGAACTAGAAAGCTCACACCGACACAACGAACTTGGTCATCGTGAACAAGGTGAGCCACATACCTAACTGTAAAGTGCATTATATCGTAAGCGTACATCAACTCCGAAACCTTATACAACCGTGTCTAATTGCCATAAATGCTTATTTATAACTTAATTATTAGCAATATTAATCGTTAGATAAATAACTAGTGGATAATAATGTCACGTGCGTTGGGAAACTTGGTTTTCTGGCATTGTAATAATATAGATTAATATGCATGCTGTGGTATGTTATGAACATATTGAGTAACAAAGGAAATATAAAAAAAAATGTTAACGTTACAAAAAAAAAGTGAAATAAAAAAATGCTTAATAGTCGTTAAATGGTTAACCACCTGCAGTTACTTATGCACCCTTAAACCAGTATTGGAATTATTTAACAGAACCTGTACAGTAGGTACACGTTGTAACATTGCTCCTTAAAAGCTGCCCTTCCCCTTTAAACTGAAATTGTATAGTGACACATATCAATTAAACTAGCTGTGCCCACGACTTCCGACGTCCGCATGGAAGTCGGAAAAAGCACAGTGTCGTTATTTTATTTTCTCATACAAATTTTACCATCAATTTTCACCCTTTTAAAGGGATGGAATTTCGAAAAATTCTATTTAGTGCAAATCTCTAGGTTCACCGGTTTAGGGTTCTTTCAATTTAGACGCTTGGTGTGTTTCGTCGGATTGCTGCCGTGCGGTGCGACGGCAACGCCCGCACGGCTGCCGCACGAAAACCGTGTGGCGCTCTCGTCGTGTAAAATGTATGGAAACAAACAACCGGCGATACGCAGTACGACATCCTCACGGCTGTCGCACGACTACCGCACGGCAGCAATCCGACACGAAACCGACACTAATTGTCTAAATTGAAAGAGCCCTTAGGCTGTGCGTTGTCTGTCAGTCAGTCACCGTACTGTTTTATAGCTATAGATTAACTTATTAATTGCAAATAAGTATGTAGCATGAACACCTATCTTTATTGTCTATTAACATGAACCTAAGTACCCATCCTAGCTTATCAACAAACCTAATACCATAATAAAACTACCGCAACGTTTATTCGCAATATAAAAATACTCATAACAAAAGGAAACGTATTTCCCATTTTGAGAGCAGAACAGAATATTGGCTCTTCGTACCACTTGTAGGTATTGGCTTCAAGTATTTCCGATTACCACAACTTTTCACAATGTAATGTTTCCTCGACGTTTCGTGATATCCGAGGCGAGTTTTTGATTCAAGAGCACATATTTGGTGAGAGCCGACCAAATAACGGACCACACAGGGTGGCTCCATTTGTCTGAACTCCTATGCTCCCCGAGAGATAACAAACGTGCTCGCCGCTCTCAGCTGCACTTATCTAAACACTTAACTCGAGCCATACACAAACAAAGCTGCACCCTAACTCACTTTTTACCACGAAACGTCTTTTTTTACCCTTTAGGGCTTCGCGGCATTGCATGCTTTGCGTGCCGAGTGCCTTTGTTTGTGTCCGGAAATTCATGCATTTTGCCGCAATGTGCAGTTAAAGGAAGATACTTTAGTAAAGAATGACCTTTCCGTTTTATATTATGACGAGTCACCGTTCCTCGACAACAGGACCCTCAATTATTTTTTACTTACCTCCGTCCCATTTCAGTGAAAGCATTATTTGTCCGCTATTAAATAAAACACATTACCGCCGTCCAATATAATTTCCAAGTATAAAAAACCTTTTAAGACAAGCACCTAAAAAAGGTGGACGACGAAATCTTTCTAATAACAGTTTTGGTCTTGTCCAAGGTACACGTCATCGGGCGTGACTAACGAATGGCTCGCCCTACAGACCCTAAATTCAGAGTCGTAAGTATCAGTGACACGACAGCGCCGAGGCCGGCCATCTACGAAGGCTGCCGAACATTACCATAACTCTCACCGACCCATAAACGTAATTAGAGACACCAATAACACACCGAACACTTGAAACACATTAATCCCTTTTGATTGGGGGTCAACGATCTTGGCCAAACATTACGAGCCGAAGAATCCTGATACAGTTCAACTTGTACAAATAAAAAACAAATGGAGCCACCGTGACGACTGGATTAAATAGTAAACAACGTGTGATTGGATACGTCAGAATTAAGATCTCTGATAAGGCAAGATAAGGACTAAATTAGTGATCTCCGTCTTAAAAGATTAGCGTGACTAACTACGTAAAATATGATAAAAAAGATGTTGCTTAACTTCGATCGATGCCGATGGTCCCGCCTGACATGTAAAACTTGTAATTATCCAGCGACTATCTAGAAACGGTACATACTTAATTCAAATCTTACAACCATTAATAATCCATACAGAGCCATTTAAACTTTGGTAGAGATTGATAAATCTATTAGATATGACTGACGCTTCGTTTAAAAATATTTTGGTTTGAATAATCATAAAGTGTCTGATTTATTATAAACTACTAGTATAAAATATTTTAGACAGTTTGTTTTTTTATCATACAAACACATAAAAATACATAATTAAAGTTCATGAAGAAGTAGTAGGTAATACCAGTTTATAATTTAAGTATACATATACCGTATAATACACCTCTACGAATTAATTAAATCTGCTACCGTTTCATATAAAAAATAAAATGTTATTTACTATTACTAGTATATTCTGTATTCTCAACAGTAACCTTAGAAATAGAAACTGCTTCAATCAAACCCCAAGTCATAAGTAAATAGGATTTCTGCCCTTTAACATGTACCTACACTGTAATCGCACTTTAACATGACAACAAAAACCGTTGGCGGACCCAACTTGTTTTTACTTTACCTGTACCTTTTTGCCAGTTCTGTGGAATTCATAGCTCTTCGTTTGGCCCACGACACCAACGTCTATAAACTCGTATATATTATTGCGGCGGCAAATCGTTTTTCTACTAAATGCTGTAATCTTTTGAGGTTATTTAATGACCAGCATTTTTATTAACCGACGACGTTAAAAAATTCGCTGGCCCCGGGCAATATAGCGGTAAGCGCCGGTTACGCCCTTTTTAATGTTATTTGATTTTTGGCTTCTCGGAGTATCAATCTATCACTCTTATTTTTTTCAATTTTTTAAATTAATATTTCTTTAGAATAAATGACAATAACAGCTTTATTGCATGGAAAATTCTCTTATGACTAAAAATGTATTATTGCAATACTCTAAGAAACATAACACAAAAAAACGGTGAACATCTTTACACAAAATTTCTAAACAAAGGGTAACAGTAATAAATTTAACCGCCGTTTTGGAAATAAACATATTATATCAATAAACTGTAAACACTTAATACGAAGTAATCACAAGAGATTTTATTCTGTACAAGCTATTACGCCTTTCTTCCCGGAAATGTATTGTAACCCTGGCGCCGTACTATCGTGTTACGCTGAACGCCATCCCTTTCACTCCTACGCATAAATGATTACCGCATGCTTTCTAGCATCATGTTTAGGTAAACAATTGATACAAATAATAACTCAATTCGGAGGGCGGTGTCAGTGCAGTGTGTGACGTCTTGCGCTAATAATGTTCTTTTATTGCGATTAAGTGGTTTTGAATTACGAGTCTATTAAACATAATAATCCTTAGATCTATAAACTGTGTGTTTTTTTAAAATGGCAAGACAATTATTACCAGCAAAATCTCGAGCAAGAAGAATGTTATCCATGGTTGACGGTAAGTGATTAATCAGTAAGATGATTAGGTATGATATTGATTATTATTATTCTTTTAATACCTACCAACATCTACCTATCGTCGTGTTTCTATTAGTTGTATAAGTTTACTTACCTCTTTTTAAACCGCTAATAAATCTATCATTACCTACTCACCTACCTAATTTGAAAAAAACCTATATTGTATGTATGATAGTATCTATGTAATATATCAAACTAAAATGATGAGTGTAGGTGTGTGTATGTGTATTGTGTGTGTATGTATGTGTGTGTGGGTGTATGTAGTATGTCGTTTCATAGTGTTTTGTGTGTACATAAATAAGTAAATAAATAATATCATTTTGATGGAAAAACGCACATAAGTCGAAATTATAGTATTTCGCTAAGGGTCGAAGTATTAATATTTAAAATTATAGTGTTTATGCTTATTAAATGAATATAAAAAAAATGTCACTAACTTATGTTGTTTTACGACAGATTCGATATTTTAATAGGTAAGTACCCTTTTGTTTTGTTATAGATGCCATAAATCTTCCCTGTAACGGTGATTATGAAAAAACAAAGGAAGTCACCATTTCGAAGAGTATGGAAGACGTAAATCGCACTGGAACTCATAGCCCAACTTTACAATGTCTTTCTGCCAATTTCGATTTACAATCACATTTATTGCAGTCCCCTTCTACTATTTCCTACGAGTCTGCTATATTCGATGATGTTGACTTTGTAGCTTCTCCAACTTTAGTATTTGGCACACCACGTCACCGCAAACGCAGATTTAAAGAGAATTGTGATACTCGGTCTATAGAATATTATAATGTGTGTGAATCGACAGACCTTACAACATTAAGTGATACGACGATGCAACAAGCTACATCGGTACTACAAGTAGCAGAAATGTGTGACCAAACTGCACCCCAAGAAGAAAATATACAATACACAACACTGGAAACCGTACGCCAAGATTTCACAATAGACCAAAATGTTTTATACACAACACCGGTCGAAAATGATGATAATTCAAATATTTTGATTTTACAATGTGAAAAAACTGCCGTTGAATCTAATAGTTGCAATAATATTACAAACTTGGATGCAGATTTCTTAGTTGAAAGCCAATCTACATCGATAGAAAATGTTGACATTGAACCTAATGATTGCAATAATTCTATAATTTTAGCTCCAGATTTCTTAGTTGAAAACCAAACTACAACGACAGAAAGTGTTCCATCCGTATCTGATGAACTATCAACCACCAAAGAACTAACTAGAAAAAAACGGCGACACGAAGAAAATTGGGAAAAAGTTAAGAACAAAAAACAAAAAAATTCAGGCCAAGCTTATACTGCTACTAATACGAAAAAAAAGTTTGATTCTAAAACGATGAAGGACGCCTGTAAATGTAATAAGAAATGCGGTGAACAGATTTCTCAAGTCTCTCGGCAGGCTATATTCGACGAATTTTGGAAACTTAGTGATCACGAAGATCAGTGGCACTATATCTTACGACATGTGAATACTAAAGATATTAAAAAAATGCAACTAGTTAGAACAAAAAACAGGACACAAACCATTAGCTATTTTTTTAAGATAAATGGATCAGAATCAATTGAGGTTTGCAAAAAATTTTTTTTGAATACCCTTAGCATTAGCGAAAAAACAGTTTACACAGCAATAGAGAAAGGGAAATCTGAAGAAGTCAAAGATAACAGGGGTCAGCATGAAAATAGACCACGGAAAATGAGTGTTTCAACCGAGCAAAGTGTTATTGCACATATAAAACAATTTCCAGTTAAAGAATCACATTATGTTCGAAGAGATACTAAGAAGTTATACTTAGAAGAAACACTGAACATTTCCAAAATGTACAGGCTGTATTCCGATGAATGGTTTAAGAGTGCAAATTATCCAAATGATGTAAAGATGGCCACAAAACGACAGTACGAAACTGTGTTTAATACAAAATTCAATTATTCTTTTCACAAACCTAAAAAAGATATGTGCGGCCAATGTACATTGTATCGTCAAGCTGATGGTGAAAGAAAAGGCCAACTCCAAGAAGCTTACACAAAGCACATTAGAAACAAGGAATGTGTTCGTGAACTAAAATCTAAAGATAAAACAGAAGTCGATTCTACGACTACTGTCGTCGCTATTTATGATCTTGAAAAAGTCTTGACGATCCCTCAATCAGAAGTAGGAATCTTTCATTACAAGCGAAAGTATCCTATATATAACTTTACAATTTACAACTCATTAAGTGGAAGAGGTTACTGCTATCTTTGGCACTATCAAGTGGCCAAAAGGGGTGCTAATGAAATCGGCAGTTGCGTCCTAAATTTCATTGAAACTGAGAGCCAACGTGGTATCAAGAATTTTATATTTTATTCTGATGGTTGTGCTGGGCAGAATAAAAATAGGATTATCTTTGCTCTGTATCTATATTTGTCCAAAAAGTTTGGAATTAACATAATACATCGGTACTTTGAAACTGGCCATAGCCAGTCTGAAGGAGATTCGATGCATTCTCTAATCGAACGCGCAAAAAAGAACCACACAATTTATACTCCTGATCAAATGTATGGCATTATCATGAATGCTAAGATCAATGGTGAAAAATTTCATCTTAAGGAAATGGAACAACATAATTTCTTAAATTTGAAGGAGATAATGGACAAAAGACACTGGTTGCGGGCAGACCAAACCAATGAAAAAGTTATGTGGTCAAAGATTCACGAAATCAAGATTAATCTAGCTCATCCAGATGTTATTTATTTAAAGTATAACTTTGACGATGAGTATATTTCTTTAAATACTGCATCAAACACTAGATCTTCAAGAGGAAGACCCAAAAAGACGCCAGTGACTGATGTATCAGGAGATGAACTGAGAATTCTGTATAGAGAGCCAATCGCCTTACCAAAACCACTTTACGATGATTTGATGAGTCTCTGCAAAACCGAAGCAATCCCGAAACATTATCATACATTTTATAACAATTTGCATTGTGTTGGGAACTCTGAAGCAGAAATTGATATTGAAAGCGAAGATTCAGATTAAAGCAGCATATTTTTTTTCCTTTTACCATTGGTTTTGACCATTTTATTTTTGTTTCCCTAATAAAACAGTTCCTAAAAATTATGTGATTTTCTTCAAATTAAGGTAGCATAGTATTTTTCTGGTGTTTTTTGTGTTTGTTTCCAAAGTACAATATTTAAAAAAAAAAAATGTGATTTTATTCAAATTAAGGCATAGTATTTTTTCTTTTTTAAGAGTGTTTGTGTGTTTGTTTCCAAAGTTTAATCTTTACTAAAAAAAATGTGATTTTGTTAAGGTAGCATAGTATTTTTATTTTTTAAGAGTTTTTGTGTTTGTTTGCAAAGTTTAGTATTCAATAAAAATTATGTGATTTTAAAGGTTTTTTATACAAAGTTATTATCATTTAAAATTTAACTAAACAAAAATTAGGTAGTAGTAACATTTAAAAAAATGTATAAATTTCATAAAATACTGTCTAAAATAGTAAAAAATAAATAACATTATGAGGTCGGTCTGTTACAATGGTTACATAAAAATATGTTTCATGGATAGGATTCTAAAATAGCGATTAGTGGATGATACAGCTAAGCTTTGGCTATAAAATTTCCCTGAAGAAGGTGGTAATCGGCTGGAACGCTCTAGATCTAATGCGAAAATTACGTCGTATTATATTCTTACATTCCTGAATCTCAGAGGTCGGTGTGTTTATAAAGTCATTAATGATGTTGCAATTGAAACACTATCGTCTATAATTTGTATTATACATTTTTCCAATTATTTCATTAAATATTTATACTATTACAATTATTTTTAAAAGGCTAGATTGGTAAAAAAATTAGCTTTCATTTGAAATTTTGAACGTCTATTTTGGATCAGTGTACGCTGCACTATAAACAAATTAGCTTCTTTTATTTCTCCTGTAAAATTAGATTTTTGATATTACCGCTTTATTGCCCGGGCCCAGCGGTTTGATTAACTTACTCTGAATTCCATTTCAATACGTAGTTAATGCTCAGAACTGTCCACTACTGCATAATTTTAATGAGTTACCTACACTTCATTTAAAATGTTGGGTTCATTCAGAATGCGGCCCACAGCTTCAGGAATCTCTATTTCCTGTGTGATAATATGTATGTATAATTGTATATCATGTTACATTGAGGTGCTTGCATCAATAATATAATCAGCAATTTAATCAATTTAATATGTGAATTATATAAAATAAAATTTCATTTCATTTGAACATCAAAACTGATTTTTATTATGTTACTACGATGACAGCCATTGACCTAGGTCAATGATGACAGTCACGACAGCCTATTAATTTATCTGAGCACCCAGTGTCGTAGTCCTGACAACCTGTTTGACTTCTCACAGTTTCTAAATGCCAATCTTATGCATTCATCATTAGCGGACGTCACAGCCATTAAACGTGTAAATATTCACCGCGCAAGTAAACTGTTTTGCAATTCAATGGGTTGGTGCAAGCAAACGAATGACCCTTATCATTTGGCGTGGCCTGGTCAACCGTGCGACGGACGTACCAACCACTTTTATACGTAATAATTTATAAGCTGCGGCCATCTTGCTGAAATATGGGCATACAGTTCTACGGAACAGCGACCTGCTTTGGTTTACTTTTACAACAAATGAATATTCACACCACCAAGTCTTTACTTACTGAATTCACCTTCCACCCCCACCGTGATATAACGTTTTTACTTTATTGAAATATGGAAAATGTAAATTGCTAATTCAGCAAATTGCATGACTTAAAATGCAACTGTGACATTTTCTTCTATGAAATTATAGCAAGTAATAAATTGCGGGTAGTTTCAAATGACACGCCATCATTTTGAAATTGAAACCGACCGTGCTTAATTGATAAAATATTACACATGGAATTGTCGTTTAATACATTTCACGGACCATGGGGTTGGTTATAGGCAAAAAATGTAGATGAGACAAAATGTCAATCGTGTTTAATTCAAAACTAGGGTTCTGCTGGCTTGCTGGGAATGGTTAATGTAGTGCAACAAATGAGTCGCGCCCTAACTCATCTCAGTGGTTTTTGTGTCCAAATGTGTGCCCCAAATAGCAATCCATTTTTGCTTCTACGCCGTTCGCTTTTAAGTTGAAAATTGAATTCAAATGGACTCTACTGCTACCATTTGTAGTGGCATAATCTTGCACACCCCTGTTCACTACGTAGTGTTACTTTGTCAGTAGCTTTGTCTCTACCGCTGTGACAAGTGGTGTAGTTTAGATTGGTTCTCCACTTTTATTGTTGTTGACGAATCTCAAAAGAGAATAATATATAATGTATCTTTTATGTTAAGATTATCTTTGTTTTATAATAGAAACATGAAATATATTGCATCAAATATATTTTATCATTTGTACCTATCTGTTTAAACGTAACTGTTGTAACGTTATCGCCCTCAGCAATCGCGTAGTTCAAATTAAAGCAGATGCCCTTATCGATCGCTTTGAACTCGAAGTTATTTGTCTTTCATTAGGCTCAGACCGAGGAAATCCAGTAATGGATCCTCATTTGTATCTTCCTCTGTATAAATAATGGCGTCGAGCGACGATCCGCACGCCTCGCAGCCGCCCAAAACAAATATAATTAGAGAGACATTGTCTTGGCCGTGTTGGTATCGATATTTAATTGTATACACAGCTTTTGCACTGTGATTATTGCCAAATTTCACACACCATTAAATCTGGAATTATTCATTTTGAAGACTTATTTTTACCACTCAACATTCATTTTAACCGGCTAACTTCAATGCAACCGTGCATAGTAATGCCATCAAAAGTTTTCAACTAGGCAGACCACTGCATTCGCACTGAATCCATTATCTTGAAAGTTACTATGAAAAGGCATATGTTCAGAGTCCTAACAATATTTCGTCGTCACTATGAATGCTTGATAAAAGCAACTTTACTTATTGTAGAAGTAAATAAAGTAGCATATCAGTGGTGGCCAGTTGAGCCAGTTCTTCTATTATTTACACTAAAGCAAGACAATTCAACTTGCCTTCCTTTACGGATGCGTCGCATGAATTGTCGTAGATTAGATGCAATACTCGTAAAGTCCTAAAATATGGTACCAATAAGGAAGAGTGAAGATGAAACATCCCATATCACATATTTACACCCAATAGACCGCAAAAATTATTACTCCATGACCACGAGCCTGGTAAACACAGACCAAGGGTGGGGCGCTCTATTGGCTGTACCCATATCAATGTATGCCGAAAAACGAACACAATCTATTATCAGAGGGGGTGGAATGCGATAAAATTTTTCAATCAGACAACCGCCGAAAAATATTTACAGTGTAACCCGAGGCAGCAAGCGGGAGGACAATATTGTGGAGCGATAGGCGAGAGGCGCCCGCGGCGACCGCGCGGCGGCGCCGGCGCGGGCCTTCCGCCTCTTTGTGCCGCCGACTGTCGAAATAATATTGAACTCCGGGTGAAATACGAGCGCCCGCGGAGGGACGCCTCCTGCGAAACCGTTTTTCCGTTTCGCTGAACAATAGCAAGCGTTTAGTTTAGGACCTCGCGCCTCACGGAATCGGGTCGCACAAGGTGATAGGTATTACATTTTTATGTCAATGCACAAGATAAAACTGTTTTATTTAACTTTATAACCCACATTCTCGTTTTCCTAGCATTAAAGGAGGAAATGTCATGTCTTGAGAAACAATTACCTTTCTATTTTATATGCATCGCGTCCGTTTCAAATCACGGCCGTTAGGTAAAGTCTTACCGTTTTTGCCCAACCCGGGCTATTTCTTTCGGTATTTATTGCAGTACTTAATTTGCATTTCTCGGGTATTACCGTAATAATATCTTCAAACGACAAACTCCGTAATAAAAGGCTATCGCATACGGCTTTCCGTTAGGTATGGAAATTGTAAGTAGTACAAGCCGTGAGTCCGCCCCCCGCTGTACAGCTTGGCTAATGGAAAATTGTTTATCACTATCGGGTTTCTGCGCGTGAGCACGATTATTTACGTGCGGGCCCTCGCAGTCTACCCGCCGACCAGTAATTGGCCGCTTATTCGATATCGCTTCCATTCATTTCTAGCGATAAAGCTGCCTAGTTCTGCCTAGGGCGCGTTTACACTGCCCAGTAAGCTCCTAAGATCATATCGCATAAGATTATCTCTAGTTATGATTACAGATCAGCAGGGATGAATTTTAAATAGGTACTTAAATGCAAAAATGCCGAAAGCTTAATTTTAATGACAGCTTCTAATATGAATATTACAATGTTACAGCTACGCCATATTTACCGGTTCGTAGCAATTTTCGTAGCCACGCGTAGTACTGAAACAGAAACTATATTTTTTAATCCATTTTGGTTCCATATCCGTGCTTCTTGCGTTAGTTAAACTAAACGTAAAATGTAAATGTTGGCACTTCCGTCGTCTGATATATTTCTAGGAAAATGATATTCGCTAAATATACACGAGTGGGCGCGTACTTGCGCTAGCCGCGAGCCGCGCTCTCCCATTCATGAATCAACTTCAACATTACCTAACCGCCACGCGAGACGACTAAAACAAACATCACGCTATGAGAGTTATTAATAAGAGTTGCGAGTTCAATGAATCCGAGCGTATGTACCGTATTTAAATCGCTGTATCATTCCGATGTGCACCGAACTCATACACTCCATCGGCCGCCACAGATTACTGCAGCTCCACATTTAATGAGTACAAAATCCAATCCAGCTTTTGCGGAAATCAATTACAATATCAATTTATATTTATGAACTCATCCAGCGATCTAAACGATTGTATAAACTTAATTGACTGTCATAGTTAGCCTGGTTTATTACTTCAACGTGTAATTAATATGGCCATAGATTAAACTCTTCGTAGAAAATACTCATTCGAACGCCCATTTTGACAAATGCTTTTAATTAATCCGTTGGGTGTGATCGGTGTCGAATAAGGCAGCTATTTAAGTGGACAGATTCCAGGCGTGGCAGACTGCGGCTCCGGCGAGATGTATGAGCGCCACTTCTTAGCTTTCTGTTTATTTTGAATTTCCTATTTTTTTCTCTTTTTATGATTCTCGTCTGTGTAAATTCCTCGTTTCGGAACGCTTCAATCTAACTTTCCACTTTAAATAATAGTAAGCAGTATGTATGGATGATAATTTTATTCAGTTTCTTTGTAGTGAAAACGTTCGTCGAGGGAGGAAATTGGCATAGCGGGGCGATTCTATTGTTATACATTTCGTTTTAAATTGGGGAGCTTTCTTGAATTTACACCCGTGACTTGCAACAGGAGGGTGCGCCGAGGGCTCTCCTCAGAACTAAGGCTGTTTGTATCGATTGATCCGCCAAGTGTTTTATTCGTGCACCTTTTAATCTTTTTCTTTTTGTCTGACACTTAAATAAGTCTTTTAGAGGCATTCATTGTAAATTCTTTGTACCTTTTTCGTTTTAATTTGCGTTCAATATGAATTATGCGAAACAATCATCATTGAAAGCCTCGCCCAAGTTCGAAGCGCTTATGTTGCGTATATCTCATTGTTCTTCATTCAACCGACGACGAGGCAATTAGTTCCGAGGTATCTTAAAATAAACTCGATATCGTTGTTACAAAATGTTGTTCGTATTAAAATAAAGTCGATAACATCTCTCGATCGTTTTCGACCCTCACAATGAATGTGGGGGGCGTTTTGGAGTCGACCACAAAAGGAAAACAGAACGTTTATATTGAGTAACGTAGACACACCTATAACATCAATAAAATAACTCTTACGTTTTAGACTTTTTAATAAAGAAGAATTATTCATAACATGACCAACAAGCATCTCCCGGCTGAAAAGGCTGTTATTCATAATTATACATATTGTACCTACAATGAGTTCTTTTTTTGTGAAACCCTTTACGTACCTATATCAATATAATAATGCTTAGCATTGCGGTATTTAAATACAAGTTCAATTACACTGTACAGAAGTCTTTGTCCTTTGATAACATTTAGCAATATGGTGTCTATTGCATAAATGTCAAGTGTCGTACAAGTTTTTAGACGAAACTACAAGAGTCATCTGCAAAGCGTTTACGCAAATAGCTTTCGTTATGTTGTCGACAACCGGTCACATACCGCCTGTTTCACTGCAAATTAACCAAATATAATGTGTTGACATTTCAATTATATTACAAACGATATCGTTTTAGTTAAATAGCAGCTAATTTATAATATTACGTGATTTACATTATACACACTGAAAATTACAACGATTTGTATGAGATTGATTTTTCGCCAATGCTCATTTATTGAAATGTACCTATTTCGTATAATTACCTTTTCTAGCTACATAATGTTTTCATAATGCAAATTCAAATATCTGAACTAGACCACGCAGTGATAAACACTTTTATTTACTTCTCTCATACCATTAAACCAGTTGAACGGCCAATCATTTTAGGACTAAAAGCGTTGTGGTTAGCCTCCGCAGGCCTATATTTAGGGGCGCGATGCAATAAAAGCACATCGCTGTCCGGCCCATTCCCGCACGACTGTGCAAGATAAATGGAAGGTCCGGGCCGACCGCGGCGAAGGAGACGCGTTCTCACGGCCCGTGCCTGCGTTTCTTTCTTTTTGTTTCATCTGGTTTCCGAGTTAGAGGTCGCCGTTGCTCGCTCCGAGACTAGAAGTGACCGCTGCACGCGCGATTGCAGCGACAAAAACTGTGCGACAGCGGCGAGCCTCGGACAACTAACGAGCCTTCACTTACCTGCCGATGTTTTTGTAATGCGCCATTCTTATGCTACATTACAATTACCGTTACTTCCAATGATAGTTACGTTACGTTCCATTCAATAATAACGAACCATGTGCTGGTGTATGTTTGTGTGTTCCGTATGTGTGAAATGGTCGTGGTTCCCTCTGTTAATTAGACACGGCTCTCGCTCGTCGCAACACCTCTGCTCATTATTTACCGCTTCATTAAGAGCTCACTCGCGACGAGCGCCTGTCAAAATCTCGCCGAACGCCCGTCCCGCGTCCGTCCGCGCTTGAAATATCGCAGCATTGTCCTACAATAACGCTGTCGTCGGCCTCGTTAATTGTCTTAGTCGACTCTCTCCTTCTACGCGGGATCTTCTTTATTTGAAAGCGCAACTTTTATGCTCGTAAAATAGAATGCTCGTTTCCGTTCCGAAACAAACGCATTGCGGTATTGCGCAACATTTCATTACTAAACCACAAAATTTCTTTTAACAAAAACAAAATGGGAGCATTCGACTCATTTCGGTAACGTGCGGACACCGTGCCTACCGGCCGGTAATAGCACCAACGTTAGATTATAAACAATAAAATCCATTACTCTAATGATGATGGATTTAAAAAATCAATTTCGTTTACAGTTATCTATGAAATGTCGGCAGCATTCGCAATCACGACTTGGATCGCTCATCGATATACATTTTTTTCGTTATAATTTATGATACCTATAATAAATGGGCGCATATTTGTATTTTATTTACCTATGCTAACGGATATCAGTTGTATTCTTGTATTCAATATCCTTTCGCGAATTTTCAATAAAACGCCCAACCAAAACGAGCTTTCAGAGAAAGACTCATATTACGCCCATACATGACGTAACTCTATAGTTAATTATACACTCATTAATTATATTTCCCAGATCATTTTACTTAATTAATTCTAATAGACTATAGTAACCGGATCTCGCAGAAATTAGAAGAATAAACTGTGAGAAACGGATCGTTATAAAGCTCGCCTATGTTGGACTAGTAATTTAAGTTAATTGTATGTTATTGGAATCAAAAGCCTATTATTCAAAATAGCTTCAAGTTATTTCAAATCATCGTGCTGGCAGGTGTACAATTTCAACACCAAGCTAACGAAGGAGGAAACTGTGCGTAAGTTTAGCATTTTTATACGCACATTTCCTTTGATGATAAATATAAAAAGCTGTGAATATTTGACTACAGTAAAGCACCAAAATTAAACATTATGAACCTACAGTATTATATACAAAGTCCACATAATGTACAAAGGCGGCGGACATTTTAAAAGCAATTTAAGGCCAAAGTCTGCGTGCCAGAGCATTGTGATTTCTGTACACGTTTTAATGAATTCGTCCTTCCGAACGTTCCTCAGGCTCCTCGGCCGCTATTCAAAAGAAAATTACAGTCAAGAGCCTCTTCGAAACAAACCCTTTAGGAGTCACGCTTCGTTCTCGCTAAACTTGCTCCAATTATTTCTATTCTCTTTTTGCTTATTCCTTTATGCGAGAGGTCATTATATCGGCGTCAGTTGGTGAGCGGCTCGGACGCCGCACCATATGTTCTCAGCTCAGTCTTTAAATTAGTCGTGACATTGGAGTTCGGATAATTGATTAATGGCTCACGGGGCGGACGTGTTTAAACGCTACGATCATCGTTTTTTGCCGGAATCCCCGGTAATGATACGTTCTGACTGTCTTCGAGGAACTTTAATAAAAGAAGCGCCATATGGCGCAGATTCGCTCCACCAACAGTTGGTCATAACACGTTACGACATCGATACCAGTTCTCATCTACCTGCTATCAACGGAAACTTGATTTTTTACGCGTTTAATATAGAATTCCAACATTTTCAATTTACACTTGACATCTGGGTCACCTACTTGGAGAAGTTTTGACATATTATTTGTGTTTTTTCATCTGTTTACTCCTGAAAGTTGGTAGAAGCAAAGTTAAAATTGACCTAATTCAAAATATTAAATTAATACACGTCCTTGTTGTTTACGGATCGAAAAGGCCACAAAGTTTTAAAAAAATCAAACAATATTGGAAAAATGTGTTAGTCTTGATGTTTTAAGACTTAAGTATAATCTCGCACAAAATTATCTACTTTAATATCATATAGGTACCTATAGCCTTATGGTCCTACAAAATACACTAAACAAACATTTTGTTAATCTAATATTATAAAAAACCGAGCTCATTGAAAACCAAGTTAATACTTTGTTAATTTTGAAAATTTTATTTATGGCGCTGCTAGTATTCTCAACATATACTTCGCCCTTATATTTTTCCTCCAACCCCATTTACGAGGTCTTTGACAGTCGACTTTAGCTTTAAATCCAGTATATTGTGCCACAGATTGGGCGGCGCCCCGATGTCGAGCGGGATGGGCGGGGGCACGCTGGGCAGCGGGCACTGCCAGCTCGCGAACCAGCCGCTGGTGATGCCGGTGTTCCCGCTGCGCGCCAGCCAACCCAGCCCCGTGCCCGTGTACTCGCCGTCGCGGTTCCACATAGACAAGCGGTGTCAGCACCGCTGCACGTGGAAGTGCCTCGCCATCGCCATGATATGCCTCTGCGTCATCTTAGCGGCGATGCTCGCCTATTTTATAGGTAAGGTACCATCAGTCATACTATTATTGGAAGGGAAGGGTTTCTGATTAAAGAGATTTTTTCTCTTTTACAAGGTAAGTTCAAGGGTTTCTAGAGTTTAATTAACTTTAATTATTATTATCATCATAACTGATCATACGTCAGCTCATAATCGTCCATTGCTGGAAAGCTAATTCAGAATTGTGACATGAAATTGTTAATTCTTGCTTTCACTTGAAGTTTTAGGCACAATTAAGATGAGTTGCTCTTATTTGGTATACTTAATATATACCGGTAAGAGATTTAGGTTATATCTATTTGTTAAGGGTGTTTTGATTAAGAATGGCATCTTTATCGTCCCCTGGCCATCCGTACAAAACTAAGTGGTGGGCACATGTCGGTGTGGCAGTTTGCGTTCTACTTTATCCAATGCTAATTCTTTTACTTACCTATTTTTCTCTCAAGCAATCATTTAAATCCAAGCAGCCATCTAATAGATATCATTATTCAACGTAAATATTACTCGGTGCAGACAACAGTATTCCAATAAAGGATGGCAATCCTACAAAATCGGCCTCACAATCTCACGGAGTTTCAATTTGCGATCGTTCAGAGATCACGCCTGTTGTTTCCCACGTTTACATTTCTCATAGCTAAATAACTTTAAGAATATCATCAAATAACATCTGAAAATATCTATTTTAATCAAATTATTCGAGTGCCATTCCTATATTTATTATAATCTCGAAGGTTGGTACCTAAGTATCATGAACAAAATTATGCAACTCATGCATTCTACGTCCATTAAGTAAGAAGCTTGTTGCAATTCCCAACTTCGGAAACTTATAACTACTGTACTTAAGTTTGATTGAAAAGTTGCGGCCTGATACTTATGAGTAAGCTGACTTAACTTTTCGTTCTTTGAAATTTATTGCTGTCTCAAGTACCTATCCGTATTACATTAAACATATAATTGTAGTGTAACTGCGAGCAATAATCTAAATTTCTTAATAATTTATCAGTCTACAGTTAACGAACTTCCACTTGGAATGACAGTTTTAACTAGACAGTTAAAGTAACTCAGTGTAGGCTGTCTATTTAAAATATGTATAGAAATATCCAACTACGAGTTACAGTAACGATACATCTTTGTTTCTGAAATCACAGCGGGGTGTACGGGACTCTCGTTAAGACAGTATTTTTATTAACTCGCTCGGAATGCCGATTAGAATATTCATAACATTATTCTTTCACAATCCATTAGCGTTAGTATACGGTCTTCGCTAGCACGTCCGAGACAAAAGTTTATTGTAAGCATAATGACGTCATGTGATGTTCAATCCATTTCAATATTACGAAAATAAATAAGTTTTTTAACCCATAAGTATCAGTTAGCGTTTTAGTAAAACTGACTGCCACGTTTGTTATAAAGGTAATTTAATTTAGGTAGGTATGTATCTGCTGATTGTGGTTAAACAATACCGCAAAATGTTGGTTGTTGCGATGCCTTTGTTGTTCTACCAAAAATATTGCCTACCATTCAAATTGCCGTTTCGAATACAAATTCAGACTAAAACTATTAACGTTATTACATGTCTAGCCTAATCCTGCGAGCTCGCAATCTGATTGTTTTACCAGATTACAAATCAATGTAAAATTGCACTCGTATGCTTTTATCCCCTTAATGCCGAATCGTGCCTGAAGCGGGATTCCATCCAATTAAGGGGCTAGTGCTCGTACTGTATGATTGAAAACCGACAAAGGAATAGCCCTCGAGGGCAACAGATTATAATAGTCCCTCGGACTTAACTCTACACTGAAACAGTAGCAAAAATTACTTGTGCTTTTATAAATTGCAACCTATTTGCGAACTAAACATTTCCAATATACAAAGGAAATGCTTATTATTAACTGGTGCATCGGTTATATTGCTCTTGCTCTATGCTGTGTCTTCTTAATGGTCACTTATTTATATTCTTTCTCTATTTACCTTTGCATAATTATACAGGTTCAACACATTTCATAACTATAGAAAACAGTAATCATACATCGTAAATGCTTGTTTAAACACCGACTTCAATCAAAGTTTCTTTTCGTGTAGTCAAAGTCATAACGGAAAACATCCATAAAAATACTTTTATTCATTTATCGTTATACGACCAAATCATAATAGAAATATATTTCCATCATCACACCAGAACTCAATTATTACTGAAGGTGATAAATTCAAATATTCACTCCGTGCATGCAAATGAGTTGATTAAACATTGATGTTTCAACGAAAACAGACGTTCACCATTAGTCTTTTATCATTCTTTGTTTAGCCGGCATTCACAGAGAGGTTCGTAAAAAACAAAACAAACATCAGAAAAATATAAATGATGCGCCTAACGTAAGGCAACGCGCGCTGCGTGCCTCGGGCCCGCGCGCCCATGTTACACCCGTTATAAATTATCTTACACTTCCACGTCCCATGTTATTTCACTACGAATACATCAGCCACTCGCAATCCCTGCGTACCGGGTACCCGCCAAACGACCAATCATAATTTAAACATACGAAATGCTTCATAAATCGCAAAAATAAATCCCTGTTTGATTTAACGACGAACAACTAATCCCTTCCTTGCGGTATAATAAAACAATACATTACATTTTATATCTAATGGAATGGCACATTCTCTCAACTGCATATAATGCTTATTGCTGTACTGAATGTAGGTACCTACATGTAGCCAAAGCATTTTGCGCTAACGACGGAAAGACACGGAACTACATAAAGGACCTTACACAGTTGCAAGTTTAGGTGTACACAAAACAGTTGTAGATTCTATATTTGTAACAACCTCATTATGAGCTAAGCTTACCAAAGAAGCTAAAATGTTACGAGTATAAATATACACACAAATAGAAAAGATCGCTCTAAGTACTACTTATAGGTACCTAAATGGTTACAATCAAGAAAGTAGACCATTATCTGTAAATGATCACCAGCATTACTCCCATACCGCAGGCACACGAGACATCACAAAATAACATGAACGCGTCACGGGTCGCGGCCGCCGACGACGACGCAATACTTTTGGCCTATATTCGAACTCGAACACACATTTACCCTGCCGAACTCTCGCAATTACTATAACAACTCGTACGATAATGACTGTGTATTCTTTGTAACTCGTTATTACTGAAATAATCATCCCAGTATTTTACATTTACACCCATAAAACATTAAAGCTTTTGTTCTTTGTTGAATTATCGAGTTACTTGGAAACACTAGTTCAACAAAAGTATTATTTTTTCCATTAATGACGTAACCGCTCTCAAAGAAGTTATTCCGAAATTCAACCCTAACGAGGATAAGGAAAAAATGTGTTTTTGCTGTCAATGTCGTGGAGCTATTCGGCGGAATAAGAAAAGGAAATAAGTAAGGTTAAAGCGTCGTGTAAATGTGGCCACCCGAGTTCCAGGAACTCCTGAGTTCCTTGAAGTAAAAACACATAACCATAGAACCAATAATGCTTAAAATCACAGAGCTATAAGATTAGTGTTACTTAGGTAAGAACATAAATGAACTCCAAATTCTTTTACTGCGTTTTTAACAACTAAAGTTGAAAGACATAAACACAGTCAAAGTTAAAACGTTTCAAGTGGTAGTAGCGCTGGCTATACAAGTATGTATTATGTGTAGGGTTTGCACATACTTGGGCAACGTCACGCGAATCCCGTATAACAGTGGAACATTCGTAGAAACAATATGTCGTTGGGTGCACAGCCGCATTGCCATTTACACTGAAAGTGCTCACTCGCTGTAATGTCGGGAAATTACTTTTGTTTATTTCCCTTCAAGCGAAGTCTTTTCAAAGTGGAGGGTGGCCGCGATGGCAAATTATGTACCTAATACGGACTCAATTAGGGGCTTAAATGATCATTTATTCCAAATTAAATTGCTTCCTTTAGTCAAGTATACTTGTATAGCTTCAATAATACTTTGTGTATTTAAATAGCTGTATCGTTAACAACTTAAGTTAATGATAACTTCAAAGTTCTATGTCTTTGTTCTCATCTTGAAATAAAAGATAAACATTGAGTCTATCAGAGTTTTGTTTTTCCGTTCTATTTGTAACCTAAACTGTTTAGTTAACGGTACTCAAACCCTTTTAAAACGTCAAATCATTTTCATTCTTAGTACCTATTCCAGATTCCTTACTCTATTAAACGTCTTTTTATGGACGTCTTTATTTAATTTTATATACTTAGTTAATCTTTTAGGAAACCTGAAATAGACTCTTGAGTTTTCGGATACAAGAGTAAAATAACAATAAATTTAAATATTAAAGAGTATCAGCGTTTAAAACAGTAATTATAAACGCTCCTCGAATGTCTAAACTATAGTTTCAATTTAAGTTAAGCCAGCGTTCTATTAAACAGTTTGAGCAAACACTAAATAATACGCTTGAAGCACGCTACGTGAACCACTAACGACTTCACTATAGTTTCGGCAACGCGTTCTACTTCAACTGAAACAAAAACTTGTTTACATAATACATAACAAACCTCTTATAAGCGCTGAAGGGTTCATTATTACTAATATTAGGTAAAAGGCATATTTGAAACTAGATACCTAACCTACCTAATTTAATATTAGTTAGTGGTCGATTAAAACTGTAAGTAACGAACTTTGTTTATATTCCTTTCAAAAATTGAAAAGCTGTTGATTTCTTAGATTCGCAATTAAACGTGAAACAAATAAATCAAAACCGGCCAAGTGCGAGTCGTACTCGCGCACCAAGGGTTCCGTATCAGTTTTGGACGTATAAAGTGCAAAAAACCGGACCGCATAACAAAGTTTGTTTGTGAAGGAATTTTGATATTTTGAAAAAACTACTCGCTAGATCTCGTTCAAACCAATTTTCGGTGGAAGTTTACATGATAATATACATCATATATTTTTTTTAGTTTTATCATTCTCTTATTTTAGAAGTTACAGGGGGGGGGGCACACATTTTACCACTTTGGAAGTGTCTCTCGCGCAAACTTTTCAGTTTAGAAAAAAATGATATTAGAAACCTCAATATCATTTTTGACCTAGACCTATCCATAGATACCCCACACGAATGGGTTTGATGAAAAAAAAAATGTATGGGGAACCCTAAAAATTTATTGTCTTTTTCTATTTTTTCTTTTCTCTTAATTGGGTATAATAATTAAATTTCTCTTTTTTCTTAATTGGGTTCACAGAATACATCTCCTTACCAAGTTTCAACAGTATAGGTCTTATAGTTTCGGAAAAAAATGGCTGTGACATACGGACGGACAGACAGACAGACAGACATGACGAATCTATAAGGGTTCCTAGTTTTACTACGGAACCCTAAAAATAAATAATAAAAGTATTGTCAATCTTTTTCAAAATGGATTGGCAGAAAGACATAGGTACCTAATACCTCTAATTTTAGTAGCAATAGTAGGTCTCACTTTTAGAAGAGGTAGATAGGCGTGGCCGTAGCCGAAGACTTTGGGGGGGTCCTAACGATTAATGCCGACGACGTGCTGTACCTACCGTGTTTCGCACATGGGTTTCGCCACTGGAGGTTCAAATCTAGAGCAGCCTGACTGAGGAATCTTTACCTTACAAAATGCCACAGCCAAGTAACGCATACTTCGGTAGAGTTCCTGAGGGTACGTTGTCTTTACAGTGGGGGACGTGCTTGTCCCCTAAGCTGTCGGCCATACGAATCCTTATTTCAAAAGGTCAGCAACGCGCATGTGATACTCAGTTTTGTAAGCATTTCATGGATCGGTAACTGCTTACCATTAGGCGGGCCATACGCCTGTATGCCATCATTGTAGTATAAAAAAATCATATTATGAGGCTAGCCCATTGACACTTACTTTTTAGATAGATAGATAAATAATATATTTCACAAAATTAAATTATATTTACAATAGTGTCACTAAAATTAGGCATAAATCATTATTGGGGCATAACAGAAGGTAGTGTACGGTGGTACCTGGTAACTATACTAATATAAAACATTGTATCACAGGTAACAGATTTTGTTAGAAAAACCTCGATAACACTCTCCTCAACCTGGGCATTGAACCCGGGCCCTCCCGATCACAGAGGTTGCACTTGCTACTACGAGACCAACGAGCTACTCAAAACATACAACCTATCTTATAGTATCTTATATTATTCCCTATTTATGTTATGGGAAAATAACTACTATTTTAGACGACACTAATCTACGTACTCATCCTAAGATATTATCCTAACTCACACAGTTTTATATAAAGACTCAATAAAATAAAGTCAGTCGATGCTTCTTAAAAGTAATGTAATGAACCGAGTGGATGTAAGGTGTCTCAAGTCAATGAGGCTTATCGTATCGGATCTCACTTCATTTAGAGACCCGTTAAATTATACCGGCTAGATAAGGCAGAATGTAGCATATCGTCTATCGATGGCAGCGGCGGCCCGTCCACTTCAAAACGATATACGCTTTTTCTAACACGACGACACACACGCCTCGAAATTACCACATTTAGATTTCCGTAAGATAATATCAAAACCAATGAATCTGTTAAACGCTACCTATTTAACTATTTTACTTTCGACTCCTACTTTTTTATTAAACTTTCATTAAAATAATGATCACGAATCAAAATAACAATAAAATGTTTTCGGACACGCCTCCTGGCGTTCCGGATTTGTATCAAATAAAAACCGGGTCTGTAGTTTAATCCGACATAAATCTCCGGGTTTGCGCCGGTAGTTTTAGTGATGTAATGAAAAAATGTGAACCATCTGTTGCACCCTTCATTACGTGTATGGTGTATGAATGGGGGCAAATACAGCACCGTCAACTTTTTAATGTAATTGAAAATGTGAGGACCCCAAATGTTTTATTAAAGCTCTCTCTGCGAGCGTTAACGCTTTTGAAGTGGCTCCCGCGCACGTTTGACGAGATCGGTAATGCTTTTGTTATAAAAATAATACTATAACAAAATTAACAAACGACTATTTCTAATGTTATGCTAACACATAACATTAGAAAAACAGAACATGAACTGAACTCACAGAGTGACAATAGTATATTATGCAATTAGTGAATAAAGGACGGATTTAAAGCGAGGGCCATAGATGAATCACGAGCTAGTGAAGGATTCTAACGATTGAATCACGACCGTAGGGAGTGATTCAAGTGTTAGAATCCTGAGCGACGCGAGCGATTCATGGCCCTCGATATAAATCCGTTTTATTCAAGAGTTGCATACTATACTTTATACCATGACTACGAGAAAAAGAAAGATTTAAGTGAAAATATACATATAATGAAGAAAAAGTAAAGTTAAATTGGCTTTGATGTAAACCAGCCGTGATTTTTTGGGTAGCAAGCTTTCCACCTTTCCACTATATATCGGCCGCCCTCTCTTTCACAAACTCAGGTGTTAACACATCTTCATCACTAGAATGCATTTTTAATCGATTAGAACAACACTAAACAAACACAAAATTAAAGATTAAAGTAACACTAAACTTTGTGTTCGTACAACTTACAGTATTCAAAATAGAGCCAATTTACTAAGGACAGCAAAGAACACAAAACAGTTTTTATTTTAATGCTAAACTCCATGTCGAAAATGTCGACCAATCAAATTGAATTTAGAACACATCAATATAGGTCGAATACACAGATTACACTTACACTAGATACGGCAAGCCACGACCAAGCGTGCCCTGCATGTTCGACTGTTCATACTAAAAAAAGTCTGTTAGCTCAGTGACGCTTAGTGATTGAAACAATTATTCTGTTTACTCTGAGCACATCACTAAATGGCTGGGGTGAAGTTATCGTAGGTATAAAAAAGATGACACGTTCGGTTTTCATACAATCTAATAACGTGCCGCATCTAGCATAGGTTCTTTAAATCTGTGGTCGAATACATTGGTGTGTTCCATTTTCAAACATCAAAACAGTGAGTAAAAGTGCTTTTTATTCACTGTTTTCAGTGAATAAAATAAGCTTTTTAGAGGGGGAATGGTATAAAAATACATAAACATTAATTATGTGATATTCCTTTCTAAAGTCATCAGCATAGCATAATCGGCCTATAATGTTCCCACTGCTGGGACACAGGCCTCCTCTGTGAGAGGGAGTTGGCCGTAGTCCACCACGCGGGCCCAGTGCGGGTTGGTGGACGTCACATGTCTTCGAATTTTTGGTTCTAGGACATGCCGGTTTCCTCACGATGTTTTTCCTTCAACGTTAAAGCAAGTGATAATTAATTTCTAATACGCACATGACTTCGAAAAGTCAGCGGTGCGTGCCTCGGGATCGAACTCGAACCATTCGCCGTGGAAGGCACATGGTTAATCCACTAGGCTATCACTGCACTATCATCAGCAATACAGATAAACATAACAAAATTTTATATCCTGCTTTAACCGATACAGTCCATCTTCTTTTATATCCTTTTATAAAGACTTTGCGTATCGATTATACCTGCCGATTTATACCAAATAGGTACATAGAGTCAGGACTCAGGAGTAGGTAGGGCACGCCATTTGTCACGCCACGCCTAAGTAGCTAGGTGTAATAACATCCCTAATATGCAACAATTTCATAAACAATGCATACATAAGTATATAACTAACATGTTTCATAAAGCATAACTTTATTTAATGACAGGATTTTATGATGATGTAATCAAAATTTGGATTTGTTTGTCTTCCCTGAGAAAATGGGGCAAACAAACCGCGACCTCGTGCGAACACAGTTAACATGCGCAAGTAACAAGGACAAGTATATTAGATCCTATGTAATGAAAGGAGACAGCGCACATGAACACGGAAAGATTTATCACGTGACTAATACGAGAATGTGCGACGGCGCGTCCGTCCCCAGGGACACTATCAAACGAGTTTCGCTCCCCCAACGCACGATGCAATCTATGCTGAATCGTATTACAATAAATTGTATTAACTCGAAAAATAGTGGAGATAGCAAACATAGTCCATCTGCACACAATCGTCGTATGCATCGGCCGGCGACCTCGTCTACTCGAGCACCCTCCATTTCCTACCCGCTCACCACCGCTCAATACACAAAATTTATAGATTTTACGAGGGATCATCGGGAAAAGTTGCGACTTACCACATTGTCATATTTTATTTTCTTGTGAGGAAATTACGTCATCTTTGCTCGTTTATCTGAAAACATTGTGTACGATG
This sequence comes from Thalpophila matura, assembly GCA_948465475.1. Classification (NCBI taxonomy): domain Eukaryota; kingdom Metazoa; phylum Arthropoda; class Insecta; order Lepidoptera; family Noctuidae; genus Thalpophila; species Thalpophila matura. The sequence continues at coordinate 10,758,081 of OX419183.1, forward strand.
TGTGTTATTATTTTCTGAGTAGGGCTCTATCTAACTGAATATGATGTTGGGTGAAGTTGATTCAAAATTTATGTATAAAGTAAGTTTCGTTATAAATAAAAAATCTGCATGTCACATGGGCTTGGCATAGTTAAACAAAAGCTTATGGAACATCAATGACCGATCAAGTTTTTATTCATTTATTTATGACTGTTGAAGATGTTTATTTATTTCCATTCCATCAATATTTGATGCGGGGCAACGCACTAGACAGACATGTTTTACTGCTTTAAGTCTTTGAACTCAATATATCTCATTTTAGAAGTATGATTTTAAATCCACCTCGTCATACGCATGTAGCATTAACACTGAATATAAATTGCCTGTTTAACTATTGGTTGTTAAGCCGATAAAGGTTATTGTCATTGAACTATCTACCCTCCGCACGGTATAGTAAAGTTAAATTGTCCAATCCTCAGCGCAAATGGCCAAATGGCGTTAACGTTTCGCGATCTTATCTGAGAGTAAATCTTGGGGATAGATAGGCAACTGTTGGGCTGGCCAGATAACTTAATTGCTCCGACACCGCCGGGGTTATCTGGACGAATTATGGAATCTAATTGCATAGGTACACTTGACAACTTGTCAGAGAAAATATTCACACATAAAATTTAAAGGATAAATTGGCTCTACAAAAACATAACCACATGTCTCTCGACAAATGACTGAACATGTTAATTAGCCGGAACAAAATCTGGGTTGCGTCAATTAAGTCTATATGGATTGATATATCGCCCTTGACGCAACGCAAGACATATTAGGCGCACATCCTGCGCACGCTCCGAAACAAATAAACGTTGCATCCCCATCCGAGCACAAATCCTGAACGATCGTGAGCTTCTTACTAAACTAATAAATGAACGCAATAAATTCTCTTTACATTACTGACATTCAATTGCTCCCTTGCAGTTTCTATTGAATATTAGCCAGTCGCCGTAGCCGTCCCTACATGCGTAGTATTAAAAAGGAAAGTGCCTATAATTATACTATCTAAGTGACTTTTTATAAAAAAATATTAACTAGTACTAATAAATTACATCGATGGATCCTATTTGATGGTTCAGTAGCTTCAAAATAAATAGTAATTTCGACAAGACTCGTGTCATCTGAGCCCGTGCTTTTCGTAGTTAACACCGTGAAGAATTCTCCAATTAGATTGCGTAGCGCGGCATTTTATGATCGATTCGATAGCCAGCAACTGTCACATAATGAGGAGACAACAGCATTCTCCCGAACAAGAAATGGTTGGGTGTCGCCGAGCCACCTACGTGCTTGCTGGAGGCCCGGCCCGCGGCAATGGAACCAATCGCTCCGTCACACCGCCACAAAATGCAGCATAGCCGTGCTTCGCTTAATTAAAACCCGACGGGACATCACGTTACGTCACCTACCCTGCATTCATGGACCTTTTAAACTTTAAAATGACATCTCTTATTGTGTCGTTTCGTAACACATTGCACCCAAGCAACCGACGTCCGTGTGAACTGTAATAGAATTACAGCTCGGCTACTGGGCATTATCGATGAGACCCATCGATAAGAAACAAACTTAACGGAAACTTAATTGGATGACCGGGTTCAAGTGAAAGATTTAGATCGTAAACATAATTTTATATTGGAAAAAAATACGACTAACGATTTTGATGCTTTATTGAAAAAATATATTTCTTTGTTACAGCGTTATCGTCAATTAAAAGTAATATAGACAATTCAAATTGCATCCTGGTACAAGATGTAAAAGCAGTAACACACGCACAAGGAGTTAGAGATTCTTTATCAACGTCATCACCTTCAGATGGTATGTTGAAACAATGTTAAATAGATTTGTGCCGTAAACATATTCAAATGCAGTCTAAATTATTTAGCGCCTTTTATTGCAGAATCAATATCAACGTCGTCTTTAGGCGGGTGGTCAACTACAGCAGAAGCGGCGTTAGAATCAATAATAATACCACAGCAAGCGCAACAAGCAGCGCCGCCACCTTGGTCACCCGCGTTAGAAGTTAGAGAATTCGACGAGTTACACAGTGCAACTATACCTGCTTACCAATTTTGGAGTTCTGAATTCCGCAACAAGCAGCCCGCCTACGTTAGCCTTAACTTCACGGTTCCCTGGGGAGCTAATTTCGCCGTATATGGTAGACGAAATGTGGCTCCCAGCGTAACACAATACGACTTTGTAGAATTCATTCGAGGCGGTAGAGTCGACCACAGACTAAGGCGAAGAAGAAGTCCGTTCACAGATAATCCATTTCAAAGTAGTCTTAACGATTGGGATGCATTATTGAGCACTATTAACCCACTGCATAGATGGAATCATACGATAAGCAAAAGGTCAACGGATATGAGAGTAAACGTTAGCATATTGCAGTATCTCGACACAGGAAGATGGTTCATTTCGGTATACAATGACGAACTGCAGCCGCACAATGTTGAAATGATCGTTTCTGAAGCGGAAGGTGTCACTAACTCTTGTCCAGATGATTGTTCGGGTCACGGATCATGCTACCTTGGTAAATGCGAATGTATGGACGGCTACGAAGGACACGACTGTTCGAAAAGTAAGTAGAAAATAATCATTAAACGCGTAGGTATTTATTATCTTCGTAAAGGAGTGCGTAAGTAATAACTCATAAATTGTTTTTGCAGGTGTGTGCCCAGTTCTTTGTTCAGGGCACGGTGCGTATGCAGGTGGTGTATGTCACTGTTCGGAAGGGTGGAAAGGTCCGGAATGCGACGTTCCAGCACACGACTGTGAGCCGGCCGACTGTTCCGGAAGAGGTCAATGTATCGCCGGCCATTGCCATTGTAAGGCTGGATGGAAAGGACAAAAGTGTGACGAAGGTAAACTTTTCAAACTAGAACTAGGTTTTCAGTATCTAATTAAGAAAATGAATAGATTAACGGACAGTTGCAGAAAGAAAATTAAATTTTAAAGGAGGCATCAACCATACAATTTCTATCGTTAAAGCCTCCTTTAAAGCTTAATGACCTTTTCTGCAACTCAGCGTAACTCACTTAATTATTTTATTGTTTAGAGGACTGCCTTGACCCAACCTGCGGTGGCCATGGTTCATGCGTGCGTGGTAGATGCGTGTGCCGTGCGGGTTGGCGAGGTGCCTCCTGCAGTGAACGCGATGCAAGGGTTCAACGCTGTCTTCCCGCATGTTCCCAACGCGGCGTGTATGACCTAGACGCCGGGAGATGTGTTTGTGACCCACTTTACACCGGAGATGATTGCTCACAAGGTAAGGCTACAAACAAGTTTTATGGTTTAAGTTGCCCAACATGTCCATCGGCGTTTTAACTGCATTTATACCTTATAGTGGTGTGTTCATTGGACTGCGGGCCGCACGGTGTTTGTGCTGAAGGCGTGTGTCGATGCGATGACGGTTGGACGGGTTCCATTTGCGACCAGCGGCCTTGTGACACGCGTTGTCACGACCACGGACAATGCAAGAATGGCACGTGCGTGTGCACACAAGGATGGAATGGCCGACATTGTACTCTGCGTAAGTTGCGAAATTCCTTATAAGTACTGTATTTTCTTGGTTTCACGCAACGCATTTTGAAAATATTGAAGGAACTTCTTGAAACCAACTCTACATCTATTAATCGTTGCACTTTGTAAGTGCAATGACCAGTAAATAATCCTGATTACCAAATGACTAATTGCTTAATGTATACAGCTGGTTGTCCAAATGGCTGTACTCGTCATGGGCAATGTCTTCTGGAAGATGGAGTGTACCGCTGTTCCTGCGCTGATGGCTGGGCCGGCACCGACTGTTCCATCGCACTCGAACTCTCTTGCAACGATAACGAAGATAACGATGAAGGTAGGTGCCTCTCTTTTACAGATAAAAAAACGCTCAAATGTAAGACCAAATAAACTTTAAACAATCCAATGGCTGTCACTTGACAATGGCTACACTTTTGAAGATGGCATGACGGACTGCTCGGACTCGGAATGCTGCAGTCGACCAGAGTGCGCCGAGCACATCATGTGCCTAGCTTCCAACGATCCTGTAGAAGTACTCCTCAGAAAACAGCCGCCTTCTGTCACCGCGTCCTTCTACCAGCGCGTCAAATTCCTCATAGAGGAAAACTCTGTCCAGAGCTACGCACACATGGACGAATATTCTGAAAGGTATGGAGTAGCATAAGAAAATGTCCGAAATGTTAACAAACACCAAATCACTTCATGTACGTAAAAGATGTCGTTAGTACTAACAAAATAATAACCATTTTAGGATCAGTAAACTAAAAGCCAATACAACGATATCTTTTGCACCCAGTTGGTTTAGGACTGACCTGTCGGTTTTGCACAATTCATGAATAATTTATATTTGCACTTTACAATGATTTTAGATTCGTGATATCATCGCCGTACTGTAATGTATATCCGTAAGAAGAAGATACAAAATTCATTACGACATAAAATTATTTAGGAACTAGCACCTTCACCATATAATTCCCGCTCATCTTCCTAAACCTCTCCGAGGATTTGGTGTGGTTATTTTAATTTAATTGGTCACTTCAAATACTTTTATAACTTACAATTTATTTTCTCATCTGGTGGAAGTGTTTTGATTTTCCTCTGTTTTATCACGTGTAAAAAATTATGATTTATTGGTTGCGATCCTAGCATGGTTATGTTTTACCATTGAATATTTAATTTTAATTATGAGTTTTTGTATTTTATTATTATTTTTCACACCAGATCCGATGTGTTGTGTATTGTCTAATGTTCATCCCTTGTGTGTGTCTAACCCTACCTGTTTGTCTAAACAAAACAAAAGCGTATTATGAATAACAAAATGAAATTAGAAATATATATCTAAATCAAGCGCTCAAAAGCTTTCGAACAGTTTTGTTTGTCTTCACAATAATAAAATTACTTTATCTAAGTAAATAAGGTTAAAGAAATTAAACTTGAATCATGAAAGCATTTTCTAAACTACTACTTACAATCGTGAAACAAAAATAAACATTCATGTTGAGATACACATAATTTTCTTAGACTAATACTTTTTTATACCACTTACCTTAATACTTTTATAAGTGTGCATTAAAACAAACTCAAACGCAACTTTCATGATCTAAGTTGGTAAACAAATACATAAAGTTTCCCATACTTTATACCGTGTGCGTTAATAAAACTTCGAACGATCTCTTAAATAAATAAGACAAAGCAAAACTGAATAATAAAAGTAGTCAACCCACCTCGCTTAATATGCAAAAGCGCCTCTAAAAGTTTGTTTGCATTAAAACACGAGCCGCTTCACTATTTTATTTAAGTTTAAAAGTCTAGAGTGGTTATATTGCGTTCTGGCATTTGTTACAATAGCCCTTGTAAACGTAACACATGACGGGGTTCCCCCATGCATTCACCATCCAGCATGTTTACTCTCCACATTCAATCTTTGGTGCAACCTGCAACAGCAACTTTTCAAAATTTATTCATAATGCATTTAATCTCGAATTAAATCATAATGCACTTTACCTATCGATCATAGTGGTGGTTGTTCTAATGCAAACGGGCTTCGTCTGTGAATCGATCCGTAACTAACATCATTTTGATTGGTAAATACAGTGTTAAAACGCAAGGTAACCAATATAGACGAGTGCAATCGGCCGGAGCGGTTGCAAAACCGGGGTGGGGTTGCACTGAGGGATGTAGGTATCTGTGTAGTAATCTGTCCTGTCTTTCTGTGTCCCTGTGCCGCCGTGTGTCCGCCACTCCTAGCGAGTTCTGGAATTCCTTTACACCATGGTAAGTGTCAGTCAGCCCGCCCTCGCCCCTCAGTGTTCAGTATCTGTTCACCTCTTCCCTTTTGTTGCGAATCCTGCATATGAGTGTGATGCCGGTGACCTCCGCGTGTCCCACAACAGACACGCGGACGGTGCCACTGACGCTTTTTCACTTTTCGTTCAATCCTTTGTCTGTATTCGTTTCATTCTCTATGTGTATGTAACATCTGTATGTTTGTCTTGAATGTTTTCGTGTGACTGCGACAAAATCCTCGCAATCTCAGCGTAAATCAAGCACCGCCGACGGTCCGCAAACGCCGCGTCTCTTTTCAAATATGATTTGCCGCAGTCACAATTGTATTTTGTACTGTTTATTTGTCTCGTCTACTGTGCTTATATTATAGTTCACATATATACTATGGAATAATTTTGTTATACTATATGAAACTTAGGAAAATCATTTACGCTTTCACGCAAAACGTTTTTAACACAATCGATAGGTGTAGGGCTTGCAAAATATACAAATCGACGCGAATTGTATATTATCAATTGAGCAAAATTTCAGCGAACACGCAAATTAAGCTTCAAATAAACTTACCCTTTTATGTGTTCCTTACCCTTTGTCTGCGTCTTTCATCTGTTAACCAACCCCCTACCCTTCGCCCGAGCTCTTTATGTGTTTAGATCCTCACCCTTTGTAACTAACCAAAACACAACTTATTTGAATGTATTCCTACTACTTCACAGCGATACGATAGCAGAATTGTCAACATTGTACATTACAACCATCGCTTCCATTAATCAGTCATTGACGACATTTTATTACACTTTGAAATTGGTGCAACGAACGTATTTTATCTCGATTTTATTTCATCACTTTCAGAACTGTCTGCCTCTGCACCAGCATATATTACTGAATCTTCTGCATTTTGATGTCTGCTCTGAAGGGCAGTACAGTTCTCAAAGCGTTGTATTTGATACATTTTTGAGTTTTTGTTGTATTTTATTCTTCCTATTGTTAATGTGTTTTAATGAAATTTCTACCAATTAACAAATGTTGAATTTATGTTGACTCAAAAACTTTTTAATAATATTATTAATAATTTATCCTCTTTTCAGATACACCTTTACTTAGCTAGTCTATACATATATAATAATAATCATATAAAGTGTCCTGTAACTTGTTACAGATAATATTTGGGGAGGCGCCCATCTAATGTTTCTTTTTAGGTATATTTTTCTTAAGCGTATCGTATGGCATTTACTGTCAACTTTCGTGGATTGACATGAAGAGGATGAAAAGTTTTACGATATCATACATTCTTAGAAGTGGCATTGCTAAATACGTAGTTTTTGGTACACATAATATAAAATTTAATACTTAGCTTTATACATAAACCTTTTATTTATTTTCGTTCATTTTGTACCTATCTTAGTATTTTAATTGTCAATAACACCTATGATTTTTTTGAATGCGTTATTCTGAGTGTTCCACAGTTGATAACTTTTCAAGGATAAAAATCATATTGTTATAAAATCTAAAATTCAAAAGCTTTTGCTTGCGTTTATGTAGCCACGTCGCTTGCATAAACGCAATCGTGATAATAAAGAATACGTTATTATATAGTTCACGGTTTAAGATAAAAAAATAAACATACTTAGTTACTTGTATGTACATTTATTTATGTTACATTGTGTATTAATGACAATCTTTCAGATACTTGAGGATAAAGCTGTCAGTATCCTACTGTTTCATGATAAACACAGTTAAAATTTCTTGCGGTTTCAAACTGAAACTTGATAGCAAACATTCTAAAACCAATGATCCATCTTGATGGTGGTTAAGTTAATTAATGCTAAAAGCCAACCTAATCTCTTGTTGTTTTTCCGGTCGGTTATGTCGGCATTTTTCCTTGTGGTTTTTCAGCGGACAGATTTTTGGCTCCGATATCGGTTTTCACATCGTATTTTTAAAGCTTTTTGCGCCTCCCTGTGGAGACTCGCTCCGGGTATTCGAAGTCAATCGCTACATTAAATGTACAACAAAGTTCACGCGGATAGACCATCTACCATCAAAATATTTACTTTAAAATTCTCCCAATAATCGAGCTACACAACAAAAACGAATATAAATTCCTTGCAATTTCGATATTGATGAATTCGCGAACATTTCTTGCACCAATTTCATATTTCATGAATATGTAACCGAACATTCAAACATGAAGTAACTAATATAACAAAATTGATTGACTATGGTTTGTGTGGCAGCTGTTACATGCATACATACCTTTCTAGGTAGATTTCCGTTTACGTTACTTCCTATAGTACCTAATATTTATTATTTTTTATTTCATTGGCTAAATAGAGGATCTATAAACGAAATGTAAACAGAAATGTGCCCTAGAGAATTAGCTGATCCTAATACGAGAATGTGCAATGCTAAGACTTCTTAATTTATTTTATTTTTCGATTTTATTTTCATACTTTACTTCACTCTCACAGCGTTTACACTATGAAATCTGAAGCATAGCACGAGACCTCGCTCAAAGTTTTATGATCGAAGGTGTGCATTGGACGATACGGTTCACACATTTTTATATCTTCTATTTTTTAGATATGGGCAATTTTTTAGATTACTTGCTCTTGCTTGTTTCGGTGTGAGTGAGAGAAGAATATAAACAAGATGAATCGCGAAATCCCTTTTTTTTACCAAAATAATGCTATGAAACTACTTAGCATGATTTCGGTAAAAAAAAACTCTTCATAACACGGAAGCTATTGCTAAATTCGTCCGAACAAAATAATTCAAGGCATTCTCACTTGGCAATCAGTAGGTAAAGTCGAAATAAATAGTTGCGTTTAAAAAAAATCTTGATAATGATGTAGATATACATAGAACAGGGACATATTATTTTCACTTCAAAGATAATAAACATAGCCATTCTTGCAGCTATCTTTAAAACCTAAAACTAATGTTAAACTATTTTCAAAAAGACTATCCCTACTTAAGTATTTTTATTTTGACTATCAAGTAGAGTACTTATATTTTTTTATAAAAGCCTACAAAGCTATAACCTATTGATTTTCGTTTGCAAAAATACTTCAAATCGATGTGAACCGTATCGCTCAATGCCGTGTGCTGTGGCTCCGTGGCTCGAACTGACGTGAGCTGGTCTGTGCAGCCGCGTGTCGGTGATGAGGGGGCAGGTGGTCTCGCCTCAAGGTCTCGGCATCATCGGCATCAGGGTCTCCGTCGACCGGGAGGCTCGCTTCGGATTCACGCTCACCAGGCAGGGTGGATGGTTAGTAAATCACGAAAAGTGCTACTATTTCTTCAGCTGAATTTACCGATTCAAATAAACTTCTCGTTACTGAAGTGTATTTGTTGATTAGATTATGTGCTTATTGGTAAGTAAACGTCATACGTTGAGTTTTTTGTACACGCTATTGTAAGTTTCTGGTGTTTCACTGTACGTTGACAGAACGACAGTCGCTTTTCTCTAATAAATGCTAAATCATACCCTTATCCATATTATATGATAATGTTTATGTTTCACTAGAAAGCACTAGTAGAAAATAATGAATTAATCTTGCGAGCCTTCACTATCTATGTGTCTAATCAAAATACCCAAATTCTATGAGAGAGACCATCTGAAATTGACTTAGTAGACAGTGAATTCTGGCAGCTTCGGGATTATTTTGGGAAATTATCGAATTCTCAGTAATTGTGAAAGGTTGCAAATTGTGCTTGATGAATAAAAATTATGTTTCTGCAGAGATCATTCTGTCATCAGTAAACACTAACATCAGGTATCTACCTAAAAACTTTATAATTCTTTAGAAATCAATAGGTAACGTAAGTAAAAATCTGATAAAACAGTTCGAAATGTAAATAAAAAAACTGGACAAGTGCGAGTATGCCTCGCGCCCTAAGGGTTCCGAAATATGATCATAGATGGCGCTACTGCATACTTCCAATGGCGCCATCTATGAGCAGATGGCTCCACTTATGGTCCGGTGACTGACGGCGGACAACAAAGTGATCCTATAAGGGTTCCGTTTTGCCTTTTGAGGTACGGAACCCTAAAAAACTTTGAGACTTTGTTCCATGGGAGTTAAAATATCTACCTACTTACGTTTTCTTAGCATAAAAGTTGTACAGAATGTATTTTTTCAAGCTATCACTAAAAGCTGCCAGTGGCTACGCTAAGTAATTTTAATTGTTGTGTTTACTTCAACTATGTACCTATCAACCGACATTATAGCATGAGTTAGGAATTTTAGTAATTGTGGTCGTTTGAAAACGTGGTCCCACTATAAAACGTTTAAACGTAATTGTTTCATTCAGTGGAAAATACAAGGAAATACTACTAGGAAATACGCACTAATAATGGTGAATCACCGAAACACCAGTACCTATCTCACAGCTTAAATAAACGAACAAAAGTAGAATAATTTGGCATCGGGCAATCAGGGCCAATACCATGTCAAAACAATGTTTAAATAAAAGTTTATAACGTTAAAATATTTAAAAATCCTATTAGTCACAATGATCGTTGAGTCATGGAACTAAATAGTCTTAAAGAAAGTAATTGAATTGCGTGACAAACAGAAATATTTGAAGAAATATCTATACAACAATTCACGTTTATATGCATAGGATCGTCATTAATTTTCGGACACGGTCTTTGATATTGCTTGCACGTACGTAAAAGCATCAAGTATGAAATCGAATTAGGCGGCGGAACGAAACTAGTATCATGTGAACATTTATGTAATCAAATAACGCGTCACGTTTAAGCTTTTAAAAATCAATTACCGTAACTCAGTAACTGTTTACGTATAGTTTTGTTTTGGAACTTATAAGAAAAAGTATCAGTAGCTTTCCCAAAAGAATCATCAAATAAAATAATATGTGTTAAATAATTTAATGGGTATAAAAAATTAAATATAAAGCCAAACGTAAGTACAATTTAGTTGAAGACTTCCTAACTTTAATGACATTTTCAATAATGAAGCACGAATTTAGACTTTCTACGAATTAAACAAAAAATCTCCACCGCCTTCAACTTTTTATTTCTTCTCAAGATCATAAATAACGTCACGAAGCGTTTAAAAAATCTAACGGAAAGAAACGTCGCATTTTTTTCCTTTTATTGGAAGTGCTGATCATCAAACTAAACCCCTGCTCAACACGTTCCGATAACAAACTCCCATTAAAGGTAAAAAACGGTGAAATGAAACAAAGAAAAAAGTAAAAAAAATATTATACGGGGCGTTGCTTAAATTAATGACAAGAAAAATATTATAAGGGATCATTAAAACGTAGGAACGGAACACGAGTACCGACCTTACTTAATACTTGTTACAGCATTTCTAAGATTATTAACTGCAGTTTTATCATGTTAGGACTAACAAGCATTTTACATAGATATTTTAAATTAAGTAGGACTTCTGTTTACTGTTTTAATTGATAGATAAGCAGGCTTGTAGTCCTAATTAAGTTAATACTCAGGACGAAGGCCAAAAGCTTCGTAGATCCGAGTGGTAAGTAAAATTCATTAGCCAAGTATCAATTACAGGAGAAATTGGTCTATTTTTTTTTCCGGTAGAGACTTTTATTAGGAAATTCGATTGTTATAGTATTACGACCTGTATTGAATTTCCAAATTAACGAATTCTAAACATGACTTTCAAATTGACTCCCATAATCTGAAAGTTAACGCGATTAAATTCTAAACTGGTTTAACGAGTGTATAACGATAGCGTAGGCGTAGCAAAATATTTTGGGATAATAAACTGTGACAGTTCGGGAAACATTAACTTAACTCTAGATATTTTAGGAATACCTAAGGATAGCATAAAACAATCCCTGATTTTTAACTAGCAGTTCAAGCGTCGATTAATGAGACACAAATAATTATTTATTGTTGCCGACTTCTAGGGATTTTGTTAAGTATTTTTACGGACTACCAGATGCATACTGCGGATTGCCTTTACGACTAACGCATTAATGGGCCTTTTATTATGTATATCCAACGGCTAGCCGTTGCGTTACTTAACTTTAGCCTAGGCTAAAGTTGAGAGAAGACTATGTGATGTTCCATAAAGTTTTATATCGTAATTATTAGTAAGACAAGTTAATGTCTGGCGCCACTCATCATGCACAAACCGAACCCAGGTTTATAACTGAGAATTTAATTTACCTACCTCAAATGAGACACCTTAGAACTACCACAGAAGAAATTGTACCGTTTCTTTACCTCCTCTTAGCGCACAATAAAATATATTATTAGTGGTCGACCTAGGCCCAGCTCAGGGGGAGGTCATGACCCCCATGAACCCCCCTGGATCCGCCCTTGGGCAGTAACCATATGGATATTATACTTCCTCAAATGAGACACCTTAGAACTACCACAGAAGAAATTGTACCGTTTCCTTACCTCCTCTTAGCGTACAATAAAATATATTATTAGTGGTCGACCTAGGCCCAGCCCAGTGGGAGGTCATGACCCCCATGAACCCCCCTGGATCCGCCCTTGGGCAGTAACCATATGGATATTATACTTTCATATCAGACACTAATTATATTGCTTCTAAAATGAAGTGTGCCGTCATTCAGGTTTGACGTGCTGGTGAACGGAGGAGGCGCCGTGACTCTACAGTTCCAGCGATCTCCTTTCAAACCACTGAGGAAGACTGTTTTCGTGCCATGGAACCAGATCGTCGTATTACCACCAGTGCAAATGGAACTTAGTGACGACAATGTGAAAGTGCCAACGCCCAGGTGAGAAGGGTTTCCGATAAAGGCTTTAACTAACATGCACGTTACAGGTGTGAGGAAATACCTATCGAATTTAATATTTTGTTTGTTAATGTTTGATTTTAATATTTTTTATGAAGTAATAGCTCATAATAACTAACAATTTAAATTAAATTACACTACTTTCTCATCATTTTTATTGTTAAAGGATCTGATTGATTTTTATCTGCATTACCTAATATCTACTTAATATGAATCTCAAAATCAAATCTCTCGTGGATGCGCCCAATTAGAAGTTTCACATAATCAGAATTTCCATTTTCTGTTCTATTATTCTAACCAAACATAATCACCAGGGCTCCACCTCGCATGGGCTGGTCACCAACGCCGCAATGGTGGGAATCAGAAACTCCACCTTGCGCAGCACACGATCACGAGCGACTACGGCCCGAAGTAGTGGCAGTACCACCGTTGGCAGCGCCTGCTGCCTCATCTGCTACCACTACCACCGTCATATATCCTGAGGCTCAGGTAAGAACAGTTGGAACCAAAAGCTCTCGTTAACATCTAACTAGTTATAACCTTCTAGGTTATAACTTCATTACTTCATCTATTGATCACCAAATTAATTGTTGTCGATCAACTTTGGTTCACAAAAAATTTTGTGCTATTTTAGAATGGAATTTGGATGAAAAACCGGTTACCATTTTAACAGCACAAACTGTAGGTACCTATCTCTTCATAGATTTTTTTGCCTTATTTTCAGATTGTAAGCGAATCTATCGGCATCCCTGGCTCACTGGTGAAACTGACATACCGCTCGTCTCAGTCGGCTGGTTATCTATCATGCGTACACGTGCAACTTACTCGCCGTGTAGTCCCAGCATCCCTCATCCGAGTACATGTCCGCGTTGAAATTGAAGGATCATTGCATACCCACACCTACGAAGCTGATCCCGATTTGACTCATATTTTCGCGTGGAACAAACGAAATGTATACAAACAAAAGGTAAGACGAAGTAATATGGTAGTAGGACCACTAAAAAACTAAAACCTTTTAACGCTAAACGGTACCTTACTTTACTAATAGATTCAAATTCCTTGTCTTCGTCAAGTCTTCCATTGAACATTTAAGTATGCGCTTTGAACTAATACTTACTTTAATAATTTCAGGTATACGGGCAAGCACAGGCCAAAATATCAATAGGATACGAGTACACGTCATGTTCGTCAATTGTATGGGAAACACAGACAGCGACCCTGGCCGGATTTGACGTAGACATCTCGGACATCGGAGGATGGGGACTAGACATACACCATCATTACAATTTCCATGAAGGCATTCTGCAGAAAGGCGATGGGGCACTTCTTCATTTGAAACAATACCCCAGAACTGTCCAGGTAAAGGCCGGGTTAAAGTTACAGCTTCGAAGTTCTTTTCTTAGCAAGAAAAAACAATTTGTTAAAATAAAAGACACTCGTAATAACAAATATGACGTTTTTGTAGGTGGTAATGGGAACTGGTCTTCAGCGAACTTTGGAATGTCCTGACCACTGCAACGGCAAGGCAGCAGATGCTCGTCTTTTGACTCCAACAGCACTGACATCAGGGCCAGATGGATCCTTGTATGTAGGTGACTTCAATCTCGTCAGACGTATTACTCCTGAGGGCGTTGTTACTACCGTTCTTCAACTACAGTAAGTTTTCGCTTTTATAGATTCTTATTACTACCGATTTAACCGAATAATCCTAATTTAAGTATGCGCCATTAACCAAATTATGTTTTATTTCAGAACTACGCAAGTTGCATATCAATATTATATCTGCATATCGCCAGCGGATGGATATCTTTACATATCAGATTCTGAGAGACACCAAGTCCGAAGAGTGATAGCTTTAGAAAAAGTTCGAGATCCAGCTACAAATTCTGAGGCTGTAGTTGGTAACGGAGATCGTTGCGTTCCCGGAGATGATTCCAATTGCGGTGATGAGGGTCCAGCGATTAAAGCTAAATTGGCGCATCCCAAAGGCAAGCTACGCTATACCAGATTTATGTAGTTTTAGATAAATTCTTCTTTTTGGATAGAATTGCATAAAATAATAAATATACTTTGTGTTCCAGGTCTTGCAATCGCGGCAGATAGAACTATGTACATCGCAGACGGAACAAACATACGAGCAGTAGATCCAAATGGCATTATACACACTCTTGTAGGACATCATGGCCATCATAACCATTGGTCACCAGTTCCCTGCCGAGGAGCAATCCCACCTTACGAAGCACAATTACAATGGCCAACTGGAGTAGCGTTATCTCCACTCGATGGATCTCTATACTTTATAGACGACAGAATCATACTAAAACTAACAGTTGATATGAAAATCAAAGTAGTGGCAGGCCAACCATCACATTGCCGTATAGGAAATGATGGAAAACCTGTAACAAAGCCCACGAACCGAACAAATACTGATATCAGAGAAGATTCCAGTTTAGGCACAATTTTGGCTATAGCTTTTGCACCAAGCGGTATCCTGTATGTTGCTGAAGCGGATTCTAAGAAAACGAACGCTATAAAATCTATAGATCCATCTGGTAAAATTATACACTTCGCAGGAAAAGTTCAGGAGAATTTGAAGGAATTAAGTTGTGAATGCAATTCATCTGCATCTGCGACGGTTGTGCCAACGAATTCTAGAGACGATGCTGGCTGCCCATGTAGACTCAGTGTAGCCGCGGGTGACGAACCCCCTACAAGCACCGAAACTTTACTATCATCTAATGCTAAATTCCAAACGATTTCTGCTCTTGCTGTTACCCCAGATGGAGTTCTTAATGTTGTTGACCAAGGTAATTATAATAAGATCAAAGTGAACAAAGTGATGTGTTTAAAGAACAAATTATATTAATCCATATTATTGTTTCAGGCTCCCTCCATATATTAGCTTTGAAACACTACCTACCAACACATGACGAAAACGGAGAATTTAGAATACCATATCCACCAACTTCAGAAATATACGTATTCAACCGCTACGGTCAACATATCACTACTAAAGATTTGACATCAGGAAAAACGAGATATTCGTTCTTGTATTCAAAGAATACAAGTTTCGGAAAACTGTCCACGGTCACTGATGCATCTGGGAATAAAATACAATTACTCAGAGATTATAGTAATATTGTAAGCTCTATCGAAAATACACAGGACCACAAGCTCGAGTTGAAAATTTCTGGAATTGGCTACCTGACTAGAATAGCTGAGAAAGGTTCAACCGAAATGGAATTTGATTACGATGCTAGTACTGGATTACTTAACAGTCGCTCAGGAGTAAGTTGTAACATTATTAAGTTTTTATCATTTAATTATGCATTTTTATTAAGATGCTCACTTACGTATTTTTTCTTTTTAGGCTGGCGATACTGTAATTTACAATTACGATGAGCTAGGACGGGTAACTAAAATCATAATGCCCTCGGGTGAGCAAGTGCACATTACATCTGGCTTAGCGAAGAATTACGGATTAGCTGTCACTGTATCAAATCCATCGAGCACAATACCCGTTGGGGTTGCCAAAAAATGCGAATACGTGTTACATGGGCAATCATTCAAGCAAATTACAATAAATAACGGAAAACAAATTACTGAAGGTCGTATTTATACAAACAATACTCTACTCCTTGAAACACCATGGGCAGGAAAGTTCGAGAGCATCGCAGCTGCCAAGCACCCATTACTAGAAGCTGCCTTGCCTATAGAAGCTGAAATGCTTCATATGTGGTCACATCAAACAACCACATTTGGAGACGCACTAGTAAACAATATGTACTCATTATACACGTTAGTGGGTGATGTACGCAACCCACAGCAAACTTTAAACAGAGAAATATGGGTTAACGATTCTAGGGTGCTTATAATTGAATTCGATCAGTTTAAGAGCCGCGAAACTTTCTTCAACGCTGATAGAAACCCACTGTTTACCATCTCTTACGATGTTGCTGGCCTGCCACTCTCATTCAATCCTCACGGTGCCGGAGCTCCTCTTAATATTTCGTATGATAGATTCTATAGAATTAATGGCTGGAAATGGGGCGACAGTGAGGAAAGCTATAGCTATGATCCGCATGGAATGCTTTCGGAGATAACGAGTCCACAAGACGGTACAAAGTTTATTTATTACAATGAAGGTAACCTTGTTTCCAAAATAACCTTAGCAAGTCAAAGAAGTTTTAAATACAAGTACGATGAAGATGGTGGGTTGACCCATGTTATACTACCTTCAGGATCAAACCATTCATTTAGTGTGCAACCGTCAATCGGATTTTTGAGAGTCACCTACACTCCACCTGGTTCTTCAAAAAAATATTTGCAACATTATGCTCATACAGGAGAACTTCTGCAAACAGTATTTCCGGGTGACGGTGCCAGAGTTGTTTACCGCTATTTCACAACTAATAAGGTGTCTGAAGTAATTCACGGGGATGGTCAAACACAGATACACTATGCAGAAACTAGTGGCCTGCCATCAGAAATATTACATGTTGACCGTGATGTAGACTATCGATGGGAATCTACTTATATTGGTGGATTACTTACTGAAGAACGGCTTGATTATGGTGCCAAAACTGGACTAAGCAATGCGAAAATAATTTATGAATATGATAACAATTACAGAATAACTTCCGTCCAAGGCAGAATTGGTGGACAAACTCTAATTCCGCACCATATTGTTTACAATAGTAAAACGGGTGCTCCGGAAATACTAGGTCAATTTACTGTATCAAAGCAGAAATGGAATGAAACTTCTGTATATGATGGAATTGCAATGTTTTCTCGTTTACTTAACGATCAGTTCTTAGAAAAGGAAGTAACAGTAAACATCCACAGAATGGAAGTATTCAGAATGGAGTTTTCTTATGATCGACACGGCAGAATATCCCAAACACGCACACATACAAGAAATGTAGGTGTCAATACATATACAAACGTGAAGAACTATACTTGGGACTGCGATGGTCAACTCACAGGAGTAGAGGCACAAGAACCATGGGGTTTTAGATACGATGACAACGGTAACATGCTGTCACTGACTTACAGAGGCAACACAATACCAATGGAATACAATGATATGGATCGCATAGTGAAATTTGGCGAAGGTCAATATAGGTATGACAGCCGTGGACTGGTTTCCCAAAATGCGAGAGAAGAAAGGTTCCAATACAATTCTAAAGGACTTCTGATTAGAGCAACAAAACGAGGAAGATTTGATGTTCGATACTTTTATGACCATCTCGACAGGTACGTAAAAACAAATCGAACTTACTATTAAGACTAGCGTTCTCATCTGTAAATGAACCAGTAACTAACAAACTGTTTTATTTCAGACTTTCGACCAGAAAAGATAACTTTGGAAATGTAACCCAATTCTTCTATACGAATAAAGACAGACCTCATGAAGTCAGCCATATTTATTCGCCTCGTGAGAATAGATTCATGACCCTAGTCTATGACGACAGAGGCCACCTCATCTACACGCAGGTATGTGGCGACACTACCGTCAGCCAAAAATGTTTTGATGCGAAATATTCCAGTTTCTAACTATAAAATACCCTCTGATTTCAGGTTGCTCGGCATAAATATTACATCGCCACAGACCAATGTGGAACACCAGTGATGATTTTCAATCAATATGGAGAAGGAATAAGAGAAATCATGAGGTCTCCATACGGCCATATAGTATACGATTCTAACCCATACTTATACCTTCCGGTGGACTTCTGTGGAGGACTATTGGACCAAGTGACGTCATTAGTCCACATGGCAAATGGAAAAGTTTATGACCCCTTAATTGGACAATGGATGTCGCCATTGTGGGAGAATCTCATAGAGAGAATACACAATCCAACCCAGTTACACCTTTACAGATTCAATGGTAACGATCCTATCAACGTGCGGCCGCAAAATAAAAAACCAACAGGTAAAGTTTTGATTCAACACTTTCAAACTTTCCAATGATATTTTTTTTTTGTAATTATGTATATTATTTTGTAAATTTTTTGTCGTTCTAGATCATCTATCATGGCTGAAGTTGCTTGGGTACGACACGAAGAGCCTTGCACCCCAGCTGTACCCTGACGAATTACCTGGCGGATCAGTGTTGCCAAGCGTTCCTCGAGGTCGGCCAGTGTGGGGCACCGCGCCGGCGGAGACCAGCCCTGGCCTTCCTTCTGCCATGTCTCTACTTCCGACGGTCACTATAGAATCAGGCTTCTTATCACATATGTCAAACAAGAGGATAGCTGACTTCAGAAGCCTGTCAATACCGGCTATGTCAGCACTCAAAACCGACGCCTTAAACTTGGCGCCTAAACGCATTGGCTCCGATTCTGAGCCACCGTTCGGACGCGGCATCTTAGTGTCGCGCAACTCTCGCGGGCGTGCCGTCGTCACCACCGTGCCTTCGGCAAACGCTATCTACCGCGACGTATATACCTCGGTCTTCAACCGATCCCATCTTCTGCCATTCTCATTTATTGTCCATGGAGATCAACAAGACGTCTTTTATTTTGTAAAAGAAGATACCTGGCGCGCCGCAGACGATAAACAACAACTAAAACGAATGCAAGGCAAATTGAATGTGACATTCCACGAAGTTGCCGAGGGAGGACGTTCTTACGCAGATGTAAAAATACACGGTAAAACAAGCATAGTGAATCTACGGTACGGCACTAGTGCGGAACGAGAGCGGCAACGACTACTGCACCACGCGCGCGTGGCTGCCGTGCGGAAAGCGTGGCACCGCGAGCGCGAGGCGCTGCGCAGCGGACTGGGCGGCTCACTCGACTGGTCCGCAGCCGAATTAGACGAAATCCAGAAAGCTGGATCAGCAGCAGGCTACGAAGGAGAGTACGTGCACGACGTAGCACGATATCCAGAACTAGCCGAAGACCCATACAACATTCGCTTCGTGAAGAAGCGCTCTGACCGCGCCGAGCGCCGGCGGCGGAAGCGCGAGGACTGCCGAGGGGCCTGGTGGCTCGCCTGGGACGAACTCTGCTAGTGACGTGCCGCCATCCATATGCCAAATGGTGTGAATGTGAAATAGGTGTGTGCAAACGGTGAAGTATGATCGTGTGAGTGTTTGTGGAAATATATTTTGTAAATAGTCTCTATTAATTGTTAATTGTTGATGTATGTATGTACGGTAGATGCGAATCCCTATCGCTGTGTAAATAATAAAATTTAATTTGCAGGGAGAGAATGGACCTTTTGAGAGGACTGATATTAAAAATAAATGTAATGTATGTATAAATAAGATTTATGTGAATATGAAATTATTTATACTTATTTATCGGTAAAAAAGCTTCATTGTGTCCAATGTTCTTATAAATTTAGATGAAGACTATTTGAAAGAATAAAAAGGCATACTTTTTTAACCAAACCAAACTGTAGTTTCTTTTTCTGCCCACAATAATTAAGAGCTATTAGAACTGATGCTTTCAATAACATAATATTGAAAACGCCAATTCTAATCGCTTTTATTATCAGACTTGATGTGGCCAGAAATATTTTACTAACAATTCTTGCATGGAATTAAATGCGATAGTAGCCCAAATGGCGATCTGGAGGTCGTAAGTTCATTCGTTACAAGATTGACGTGAACCCACTCCTAAATAGCATTATGTGAAAGTTGATAGGCGGTGGAATCTTATTAAGTTTCAATATGGTCACCATACACTTATTACTTTTTACCCACATATAAATTATGGGAATAGATTTCCACTCTAGATCAACAAGAAATATGCTCTGAGAATTGGTTATTTGAAGCATACATGTATTTTTTTTTTTAACAACATTTATAAAGAAACTAATCCTGAGTCAAAGATAACTACCTACTACTAAACCACTAAAACCTTTCGAGAACATTGGGACATGCAAATGGCATGAGGCATACGGACATGGACAATGACAGACATACTTTGTTTACGTTCATGTTGTATTGCTTCGATCAAAGTTACTAGGTACCTAAAGAGAAATATACCAATCATAAATATAAAATTAATAGGCACCTACCTAGGTAAGTATTTGATTGCATCGATTTTGGAACGAACCTATCAGACAATAATAAAAAATAAATTTTGTGTAAAAGTTATTTATTTATGTTCGAACCGTCAATCTTTTAACAACGTATTCAAGTTAATTTTTACAATATCAATTTTATACACAAAATCCATGTCAACGCAATCATATAAATTTTATTGTACACCATTTATGTTATAAACTTCTGAATGCATTATCACATGTCATCTAAAATAAAATAATATTTACAATGCAGTTTAATCGACATAGTTGACACTGAAAACTTCATACAACCTCGAACTGAGTAATATTTTTATTTATAAAAATCTCCTTTCGAAAATATATACAATAATTATTTTATTATTTCTTAAAGTATAGGTACATTCGCATGTTCAAATAAACTTTATGTTACAATCGTCTACATATTGAGCTACATGTCCGTAAACAAATGAGATCAACAAAACGCACAGTTATTCATCTACACCCGACTTATGCAATATTTGTGTTAATAGCAAAATATGTCCACGCAATCTATCATACACCTAGGCAATACAAATATCTACAAATAGTTTTCTTATCCAGGCATGTCATAGAATGCCAGTATGAACACATCTCGTTAACTAAAATAAATAGTAAATACAGCGACACCGCTACGTACGAGTACATAATAACTGTACACAATAAAATATATGAAATGGTATGCCTATTGCAATATTTCGGCAGGTAACATTATATTTAATATAGTACATAAACATAATGATTGTGCGTGTGCAAATGTAACAATAACTAGTAATCGTAACGTAGTAAAGAACAACTAGTGGGACGTAGTTCAAAAGGGAACACAGCTTCGTTCATGAAAATTCATTTTCCCTATTAATAGCAGTGGCGAAGACATGCAGAAAACAGACAATCCCTGATTGATAGCTGCCCAGTGCACTGTACAGTACCCAATGCACAACAAAGCCTACATAATCCCGATTATAATTAAGTATTTATTGAAGCCACACACATATTTCAACAATTCAAAGCTCGATATAATACATACTGGCCTAATTTCATGAATGTGGCGTAACTCTTCAAGTGATAATATGTACTGGTCAACCTATAATATGAACTGTAAATCTCTAGAATCAGAAACTTGCCATATAATGGCTGAAGAAAATGGTCGCGACCTCAGATCATAGAAACAAGGGAGATGTGCCAAGGCGCTATTGAACTTGATGCTTTAATTTGCCCACATCTGGCGTAGTACAAAAGTACACGCTGGCGACAAACCGAACACGATCGATGATATAAATACATGTTTTAGTTTAGTGCTAGTGTTGAGTGACGATTAACAGTGTTAGATTGAGGGTGTGCGGATTTTTTTATGTGTGAGAGATCTTTATATACACGAGGGGCGCTTGTAATTGTGTTGAAAAATGTACTAAAAGTGGCGACAGTTGTTCCCGTACTAATTTGGTATGATGGCATAACTCCTTGTTTCTATGATCTGAGGTCGCGACCATATTAATAACTCGTTAGTTACTTAAAACCGACCATTGCGTATTTGCGTCTAGAAAAACACTTGGAAGAAGTAGATTATGTAGGTACCTACTGATAATATCTTACGGCCGTTTTCAATAATGAATCCATCAGTCATTTTGCTTACTACACACAGAATTTTGACTTTACTCCTATATAACTTATGTCAAAATTCTATCTCTAGTAGGGAAACGAGCCGATAGATATGGTATTAAAAACGTGTGTAAAATTGCGGTTAAACGGGCTAGTTTTTGACAACTTCTTGCTGCAATTGTATAGCCGTGAGTTGAGATCTATATCGTGCAACTCAGTAAAAAAATTCCGCATTCTTGCAGTACAGCCCGGCGATATTGCAATGGAATTAAATGATGGTACATCACAATAACTGCTGTACAATATAGATCTCAAATCACGGCTATACAACTGCAGCAAGAAATTGTCAAAAAACTAGCCCGTTTAACCCCAGCTTTAATGTGCGAGATACAGAAAACAGTTTCAATATAACATTGCATTGTTATTCGTTGCTTGCAACGTTAAAGGATTCCGTAGATTTCAGTTACATTCATACATAATTATGTAATAAGCCATCTCGCACATCCGCAAGAAAGGTGTCACAACACATAATAATACGAAATTGAGTTATGTATGCCATCTGAAAGGCAATTAGGAATTTAAACTGAAAGGCTGAGAGATGGCATTTAATACAGATTTTTTTTAAAGGAATTCTAGGATCTAAAAAAAAGAGAATCGTGATTTCCCAAAAACTACATTTATTGTGTTGTGACACCTTTCTTGCGGATGTGCGATCTGTCAATATTTATGATCTTGCTGAGTTACAAAAGATACTAAAAATATTACGTATTTAGATCTTCATTCAGATTTATCTGTCATAAAGCTCTCACAGATTCATGATACAATGGCAATGATTTGAAATAATATCAGATTAATACATTTTATAATGATTATGTATATATTATGCACAGTATTGCATATAGTTAAATGAAAATAAACCGATCCATTCTATTACATTCTCATTTTAAGCAACTTAACATCTCTATAACTATTTTTCATTAATTCCCCAATCAAACTTTAAATAAATTTCTCATTTCAAAATAAAAACCGGCCAAGTGCGAGTCGGACTCACGCTCGAAGGGTTTCGTACCATTATCTATAAAAACGGCAAAAAATCATGTCTGTTGTATGGAACCCCCCCTTAAATATATATATTTTTTTAATTTAACTATTTATTTTTAAAGTGAATATATAATTAAATATTCTGTGAGTATTTCAAGCGTCTACCTGGTGCCGTTATCAATATTGAGCAAAAACGAGCAAAAAAATTACGTTTGTTGTATGGGAGCCCCCCTTAAATATTTATTTTATTCTGTTTTTAGTATTTGTTGTTATAGCGGCAACAGAAATACATCATCTTTAAAAATTTCAACTGTCTAGCTATCACGGTTCATGAGATACAGCCTGGAGACACACAGACAGACAGACAGACGGACGGACAGCGAAGTCTCAGTAATAGGGTTCCGTTTTTAACCTTTGGGTACGAAACCCTAAAAAATAAATACATTTTTACAGACCTACAATCTGAAATCTACGAAACCCGACAACGATAACCATAACACATACGAAAACAAATTCCATTACTATTCACATGCTTTATATTACACCAACATACTGAAAACATAAAATCAACATTCTTAATTCCAACTATCGATAGCTGTGATGCTTACACGAAACTATATAATACATATTTACAACTTAACTAACACAGATTCATGAATCACTGCAAAGTGTTGTACTTCATTGTGTTCCAAAAACGCCAGTACTAGGTTATCATGCGAACAGTGATTTAATTTTTATTAATACTGATTTACGCAAATTTACTACCGTGTAGATGTTAGTCAAGGATCACCACACCTAATCAAACTTTACTCAATTTATTTTACTGTATATTTTATTATCCTGTCTGTTCTGAATTTGTTTACCAACAAATTATCTAACAACGTTTATTACAGATGTTACCAAAAACACGACAAAATAAAATCTTTACTTAAATAATAATATCCGGACTTAACAACATTCTTATTTCGCTATGTTGTAACACTTTAAACTTTAGTCACAATAATTCATGTCATGATCCAATCACTTTCAATGTTGCATTAAAAATTATATTTCATACATAATATTATAATTTGTGACATTTAAATAATAGAAATACATGATTGAAAATAGTATATGATAAATAATTCGAATAAAATAAAATGTGTCAAAGACATGATTAAAAACAAAAAAATGCAATAAGTAGATCATTTACATGTAGTGTGATGAACTGATATATTTAATAATAGCTATATATAGGCATAATTGCATGATATAACATTGCTACGTTATAAAAATTCAGTCGTTGTTTCAGAAGTTATTGTATTGGAAATAGCAACATTGAGGATATAGATTTTATATTGAAACTAGTTATGTATTAGAAAACATTTACGGTATTGACGGACCGTAACTTAGCCAATGTTATTCTTAACGGGAGTTATAACAATAGCTGCTTGTCGTATCAATAAAACAACCATAATTCCACTATTGCAAACACGCACATATCTTAGTCTATGTCTCGAATATGAGTGTTCAAAAATGGCCGCCGGGTACGTATGTGGATCACAGCGTGTATACTGCGCACGGCACTGGTCACTAATGTTACAATAATTTAGCTAAGGTTAATATTTACAGTATATTTCACTAGGACGTGGCGCACGTGACGTCACTACGAGCTGTCCGCGTTCGATTTCCGCCTCACTTGCTGCGCGCTTAGCGCCTGCGCTTGCGCTTGGGTTATGAATTGTGTCGTGCCTGCGGAATGCAACACACTCGTTACATTTATATAATAATAATAGTAATGTAAGAACTTTGAAACAAATTGACTAGCTTTTTAGTCTAACTCACGGTGTCTACTGAAATATTTTATTACGCTAATGACGCATAATTCATTCGGGTAGGGTCGCCAAGCGGTGTGCTGGATAAGGAGGCGATAAACAAGGAACACTCAGTGCTAAACGATGGTTTATTACCGACTAAACATGAATGCTCTCACATCTAATACTAATACCTATCTATTAAAGTACTAATGTACCTACTACCTATTTAAGTATGTACCTAGTACCTATTAATTAAACCACTACAACAGGATTGCGCTTCAACCTTGAAGGATCGATAACTATTAGGGATTGTTACGAAGCTTCCACTCCCGACTCCGATAAGTCGGAATTTTCGATTGAAAATTCCGACATCTCCGGTTCCAGCTTCGGCTCCGACACTTTTAAATCGGAGGTCGAAGCATAGCGAATAGCGGCGGCGGCGCGCGGCGGCAATCATTTAATTATATTTTTATTAAAATTAAAAAGGCTGACTGAATAAATGTTAGTAGTTTTTTTTATTAGGTCTGCCCTTAGCACATCTCTCTTCTGCCACCACCTCCGATTCCGATTCCGCCACCGACTCCGATTCCGATAAAACCACCCCCGTAACATCCCTGACTAATATAAATCCGAAAGAAGTTTGTTTTTTTTGTTACCTTTTCACGCCTAAACCACTGAACCGATCATCATGAAATTTTGCATATACGTTGGCAGGGGTACAAAAAAAGGACATAGGGTACCTTTTATCCAGAAAAAAGTACTGTTCTCGAGGGAAAGTACAATAATTTTTGACGGTCACAATTGCTTTAGGATTAGAATGCTGAATGGCGGTATGGGTATGTCACGCAGATGAAGTCGCGGGCAGAATGCTTAATGCTAGTCCCTGATAAATATGATATATAATTATAAAATTGTAAACAAGCTGTCTGTACATTGAAGATATTCCAGAAAAAATAGTCGGGTTAGGGTACTGGGACGTAACTATACGCAAGTTTTTTTTTAGATTTTTTGTCTGTTTGTCTGTTTGTGCGCGCATCACGCAAAAAGTACTGAACGGATTTTGATGTGGTTTTCACGGTTCGATAGCTTAGAGTCCAACTTAAATCAATAGACTGTACAATACTCGTGAAACCAGCACAACGAACACTTAATTAGACCATGTATGCACGAATATAACCAATCACTCATTTAGCTTATCTATAGTTGAATCCTGTCTCTCCGACCACAAGCAGATATTTCTGGAAATAGGCAGTTTGGCACCACAGACTCATAAAAAAATTCAATACAAGGCACTGGAATATGAAAAACTGTACTGTAGCCACGGTTTATCTAATTCTGATGGGAGGAACCAGAGATACAGCTTGACCTCTTGGTAGTACTAGCCACTCTACACTGCGGAGGTCATTTAAACTGGTAATTTCACTGTAGTCCACGCGGACGGAGTCGCGGGCAAAATCTAGTATGATATAATGTGCAGTACTGACCGGTCTGCGCGGGCACGGCGGGCGCGGGCATGGCGGGCGAGGCGGGCGCGGCGCGCGGCGCGGGGCGCGGGGCGGGCCGCGCCGCCCGCGCGCTGCGCACCACCTGCACGCCCGACCCGCGCACGCCGCCTTTCACGCCGCCCGACATCAGCTGCGCTGTACACACGACACATTGTTACTTGCCATTGCATTATTGTAGAGATCAGGAGAGTATAAAAGTGTCCGTCAAAATGCGTTAAATTAGGGTAGCGCTACTGTAGCAAGAGCGTAAATTTGAAATAAAGCGCCAAAAGTTCCACCCAATCAAAAAATTTTATGAAAAGTTCCGTCAAAATGCGTTAAATTAGGGTGACGTAAGGTGGCGCTACTGTGCTAGATTCATCACGCCCGACCCGCGCACGCCGCCCTTCACGCCGCCCGACATCAGCTGCGCTGTACACACGACACATTGTTACTTGCCATTACATTATTATTATACAGGCTCACGGGGTCTCATCAGGAAAAAACCGGGCAAGAGCGTGTCCGGACCACGCTCAGTCTAGGGTTCCGTAGTAAGAAGTATTTCAGTCTTTCAACCTTGTATTTCATAATATTATTATGAGTACAAACTTATTTTTGCGGATGTCAAACTCAAAACTGAAAATAGTGAATATTTCAAAAAGTTATTGACGTATCTTGTTCAAACGAGATTTTTTCAGATTTTTTGATTACGCGGTTGCAAAATTACACATTGTTAACGACTTTCGGAGCTCCTAGTTCACTTAATATGGACTTAAATAAAAAAGTCATTTAGGAAACTCGAAGTTATTTTCAAAGACCTATCCAACGATGCCTCACACGAAGAGGTGCCCGCAATTTTTTTTTTTCATCCCTCAGTTTAATGTATGGGGGTCACCCCTAATTATTTTACTTTTCGTAATTTCACTACAGGCCTTTATGGCGGCTCACAGAAGACATCTAACTGCGACAGACGGACAGACGGACGGGATGAAACTATAAGGGTTCCTAGTTTAACTACGGAACCCTAAAAAGGAACATTTGTTCAGTTATTAAATATTTAAGATTCTCAAAAATCGAATTGTCGCGAGCAGGATTTGAACCTGCGACCTTTGGCGTACCGTGCCACTGCTCTGAAACCAACTGAGCTATCGCGACCTGCTCGGTTAACTCGAAATTTGAGATCCCTTTGCAACGCCTGAGCGTTTACTCAGTACTCATCTATTGCGATTTATTTGAACATTTGTTCAAATAAATCGCAATAGATGACGTTGTATGTATCGATTTGCTATTGAAGTTTGTGTAATATTCTGAACATGAAAAATATTTTCTAATTTAAAAAGATCCTCTAAGCACGAAAAAAAATTATAGCCCGAGGATATCCCGAGTTGCGGCGGTCACGTTTCTTTATGAGATGAGGCATCTGCCGGCCTAGCATGACCACGATAGAAACGGGTTTTGTCTACATAGAAATAGAGAAAGTGACAGATTGTAGAAACATTTCTGCGTTTTATGAATGAAATCTGTCACTTTGTCTATTTCTATGTAGACAAAACCTGTTTCTATCGTGGTCATGCTAGGCCGGCTGTACAGTATTATATTATCTGTGACAGGCTGTAAACAGAATCTGGACTTCCACTTACCTATAGGTAAAGAGAGCACCGAGGGTTGATTGGTGAGCACTACGGAGGTTGTAGGTGGCACTGACACTAGCAGCCCGCTGGGCGCGCCCGACACGTTCAGCGATAACGATATCGGCGCGGACAGACCCGGGATCTGCACTTGCACGTTCTGAAGACCCTGGATGCCTTGGAGACCTTGAAGCGATGCTAAACTTAGGCCCTGAGAGAAATAAATATCAGTGTGATTACAAGACATTGAACTTTTTAGAGTAAATGTTGATAGGTTATCTGCAGCCCATGTATGTTTGTAAGCCGTAAACCGCGGTATATGTATAGAGTAGAGTAGTATCATTACTAACAAACTAGTTAATATAATCTTACAATAACCAGAGGCAGGCAAATGTTATACGTTGTGAACTTGAATGGAGTTTCTCACGATTACCATAAACTCAAGCCATGCCTCAAGACTATTTCTTTACAATGATTAGGAGGTTACTCCAACCAAAGCGATCTTGGCCTGGTCGTGCACGGCTCTAATGATCGTGAAAATTGCTACTGACTGACGTGATTGGTCAAGTACATATTTTATTAAGACCAAGGGGACTTCTTATTTAGAGGGCCGGTACAACCACCACTGACGGCATAGAAGATTTATTAGTTTTCTAAATTCCGTTACCTGCAAATGGCATACGGGTTGTGCCTGCGAGGCGGGCGCGGCCGAAGTGTCGGGTCCCATCAGTCGCTCTAATAAAGCGCTTTCACTACTTGACACGTTCGTCGCTTCATTATCTCTCGAGTAACCGCTCATTACTTGAACACCAACTCCCTAACAATACAAAATAAATTATTATTAAAATTGGTTTGTACTAGTGACTTTAAACGAACGTGCAAACCTAAAGAAAGAATGTACTATCGAAGTGGCGACCAAGCGACTGATTCGATACCAAATGAAACTTCAATTAGTTTTAGTTACGGCTGCAATTGGTATTACAAAATAAAATAACTGAGAGACTAAGCATTTTCTCTTCGTCGCCACTTGATAAAAAATATTTACTGCGAAACCCTATGTGTGACGCCCTGCTCACATAAACTGCTACAACATACAAAATGATGTTAGAATTGAAACTGCCTAACTACCTTGCAAAAACCCTTTAAGTTAACCTCTGCAACAACTTTTATGCATAGAAGAATGGACCGCTATTATTTTGCACATCAATAACATCTGTAAAATTTTCCTAAGACATATTTTTCCAAAAAGATTGTATGTATTATTTTCTATCCAGAATGCCACACAATCTCACCTGCTGCGTGTACGTAGGTAAGGTATGCGAGGCGGTGGTGGCAGTGATGATTCTGGCGCCGGCTATGGACACTCGGCCGAGCAGTTTGTGCGCGTCCATAGAGTTGTCGGCGCTGGAGGTGGCGTGCGTCATCGCGGCGGGCGCGCTGTTCAGTAGGTTGAGGATGGTCGCGTTGCTGTTGGCCGTACTCACTGCTGATTTTGCTGCGTTCTGGCTGGCCGCTATTGGTGATATTTTTGGAGTTAGTACTCTGTTTTGAGATTGATATCCTATACCTTTTTAGGGAGGACTTCGTCGACTAACGTTTTGAAAGCGTACCTGTACTTGTGAATAAATAAAAACAGCAACAGACTATAACATCATTTTAGTTGGTTAAAAGAAAACATATTTGAAATGTAGGTAGTAGTTTCATTACATTTCCCTCCGTTTCTAAAGATCTCATAATATGTAAATCTGTTATCAAATTCAAATCTCAGGGTAACTGTTGTGATTGGCTGACCAAAATAACACCAATCAATCTCACAGTCAGCAGTCTGACGTAAGATTTGATAACAATCAATCTTAAGGACGCGTTTACAAAAAAAATGCTGTTTTTCGGTAGATTTTGCAACCGAATGAAACTAAATCAAACGTAACTAACTATTGCCACGGATAGATTGCTCCTTTATTTCCAATTAATACAAAAAAAAATTAAACATTTCGGTTTTTGATATTGTAAAAACGATTTCCCATTGCCTCTTCACACAAAATTGACGATATGAGCTTGAGTTTAGGATCGTGTTTCTTGATTTATTGACATAATCTTGTTTCTTTAAAAAAACCCCAGGTAAGCAGATATAATCATCTCAAAACGATACAAAAAATAATTACGAAAATGTTACAAATAATCTCAGAAAAAAAATAAAAAGTCCCGTCAATTTTTCATGTATTTTGCTAATACGCATGAACCTTAATGGGTGGCATTAAAGTTTATTTTACTTGTCTTGATTTATTGTACAAAAAAATCTAATGAAATGTCAGTCGACATTGTGAGTGGACCCTGTGTCGCTTGTAAGCAGCAGCTCGCAAATTAGTTTACTTACTCATTATTCCCGCAACTGTAATGGCGTATTTGTGCGTTTGAGCCGTGTCAATATAGTGGTGCGATCTATTTTGTAAACGCACCCTTACAAGGTAGGCCTTCAAAAACGGCTTCTTCTTCTGGCTTCAATGGCAATCTAAATTGTGTCAGCTCAGAACTTAAGGAGATATCTAAAACAATCTACAAGAATTCCGAGATATTCCGTCAACTACGTGTACAGCATTTTCAGTAGCTTCCATAAGGTCCTTGAATAAGGTATAGAAAGAAGCCTTATTCTTTCTGTACATTATTCAAGGAACTTATGGTATGGTAAAGATGATTAAGTTAGCAATACTAACCTTGTTGGAACTGTTGCGCGGAGTTCATTAGACTAGTAACAAGCGCACTGATAGCAGGGTTGGTTGTCCGCGGCTTGGTGACGGTCGCCTTCTGCTGCGTCGTCGTCGTGTTCGTGTATTGGACGTTTTGTACCTGGTAATGGAAATAATATTATGTCGATACCTTTAGGTTCAAAGGACCTAAAGGTATTGATATTATCGATACCTTTAGGTTCAAATTTCAATATTGTCAAAATAGTGGTTACGCCCTTCTTTAAGACCTTTAGGTTAAAGGTATCGATGTGAGTCTTAGCGAATCTTGGCAAAAGCAGGGATAGCCTAATGACTGGAAGAGGAAGAGCTGAGCAGTGATTGAGAGGATGGCTCATATTCAGTTAAAGGGGTGAAAAACGCAGTCAAATCACAATCAGCGATTTCTACGAAGCTCTGTTAACTATGTGTTCTCTATATTAGTATGGCACCACGATTGTTAAAAAATCACAATTTTTGTAAAGCCATTCTTTAAAATTCGATTATTCATCCGCCTAGCCTTTTCCCAAACTAGATTGGGGTCGGCTTCCAGTCTAACTGGTTGCGGCTGAATATCAGTATTTTACGTGGAGCGACTGCCATCTGACCTCCTCAACCCAATTATTGGGTAATACCGGTATTAGAATGTTAGACCGGTTGTGAGAATTTCGGGCTCCTGACTACCCGTAACGATTGTCCAAGACATTCTTATGACAACCGGGACCGACTCCTTAACGTGCTCTCCGAGGCACGGAGGGGTCTCGATGTGTACAGAACGGTCACCCATCCAAGGACTGACCGCGGCAAGCGCAGTTTAACCTAGCAGATCGATCGATCAGCGCGGCCGTCATTTAGCCACGAGTCCCTCAAAAAAATTTAAAATTCGATTGGTAAACATTAAATTATAAGCACCGGAAGAGGCTTAGTTAGGGAGTTAGTGGATACGGCTCATATTTTGGGAGTCGTCCTCTTTTGGGGCCCCAATTTCCTAATCTTGAACCCTGTTCTCAATACATGAACTCGAAAAATGAAGTATACTAGGTAAATAAGCCAATAACTAATGATAATATACAAACAATCCGCAATAATAATCTACGTCTTACCTGCGACGTGCCAGCAGTGGACATGAGTGGATGCTGTATGTGAATGATGGCTGACTGCATCTTTTGAGGGTTGAGCGGTTGCGGTGGGTTCGTCAGCTGTTGCGCTAACAACTGATTCGTTGACGCCTGCAGTCAAATATTACATTACAGTACAGATCAATTTAGCAATAGCACACAAAAGCGGTTAACAGAGTTAAATAGCGTTATTTAAAGGTAAGGGGAGAAAATAGAGCAAACATAACTGTCACACAGCCTGAATGAGAGCCATTATTATTGTTTAGCTTTCATTTATCAAGGTAATATTACCGAGACACTAAAGATGCCGTCCAGGAAACATCACATGCTGAAAATGAGCCTCACAAAAAGCAACTTGGTAAACATATAGCCTTGTTAGTGCAACTATGCTCTAAAAGGTTATTCGCCTTGCCTCAATGCTGGCTGTTCTTAGGCGTAGACTAAGCTGTATAATAAGATACACGAACCTGTGGCGATAACAGCGGCGCTGCAAGCGAGGACTGCTCCTTCATCGTAGTGTCACCAGTAGTGATGACGTTGCCTACTACGCTGCCCACCACTGTGCCCACGTTGCCCACTATGTTGCCCACGCTTCCGACCACATTCCCACCACAAATACGCACCTGCGGCGAAAGCCGTGGTGTCGTAGGGGAGGGTTGTTGCTTAAGCGCGTTGTCGCTCGTGGCGGTCACATTGCCCACAACGTTGCCCACGACTGGGCCTACATTGCCCACTACGTTGCCCACGTTGCCGACCACGTTCCCTACCGCTGTCACGCTACCCACTTGCTGTAACTGCGCCTGCTATGAAACATAATATTTGCATTATGGTATGCACGTAATAGCAACGTACAAAAAAAGGTTCCAAAAACCATCACAAGCTTGCAGCTGTTGATGCCCTAATTAGATATTGACCGGAATAATTGAATATTCCTTCGAAAACATTTCGAGTCCACGACAGGATTACCCATAGTATAATATACACAGTATAATACCTAGTTGGTATGAACACTGTAATTTTACTAGATGTATCAAATAAAAATATATTTTTTTATTTACTTACAAGTATGGGTAGCTGGCGAGCATTCGTATGAGTATTTGTTGTTGCTTGTATTGCTGAAGTTCTGTAAATAATGTGAAAGGAATTAGAGACCCCTACTTACATCTAATGTAGGCATTGTAGTGTAGCACTTTATAAAAATAATTACATATAAGTACTATTTACGCAAGAGCGGTTATTGTAAGTGAACTACTCTTTAAATATATTTGTATGATATCCTATAGCCCTAAAGCCTTCAATTTATCTATGATAAATTGAGGGCTATTTACAAGATAATATTTTTTTTTAATATATAAAAAAATAATTCTACACTCTAGCTATCCGACTCGGCTTTGCATGGAGGTGTGGCGTAATAATAATAATACGGCGAATGTATTAAAAACATCACTGTCCTCAAGAAATTCTATAAATGAAGGTGGAAACCCCTTCATCTATCAAGTGCGTAGTGATGTAGTCTAGAACTACTACGGATATGCACAGAAAAACGACATTGTTTTGATAGGTATTTCATATGTAGAGATTATTTATAAATAAAATAATAATAAAAGAATGTCTCGTTTTTAGAGTTCTGTATCCCAAAAGGAAAAACGGAACCCCTATAGGACCACTTTGTTGTCCGTCTGTCTGTATGTATCGACCCTTACCCGGTCGAATGCCGCAATTATTGACAGAATAAAATTTCCGTAGTCTCGTGTTCATCTACGTTACGCATACAATGAATAAATGTATAATTTTCTCTTACACAACAGGCACTGTGGTAGCGTGAGTTTGTACAGTTGGGACGCTGGCAGCGGCTGATCGCTGCTGCAGTAACAATTGTTGACCCTGCGGAAAGAAAAATAAATCACGGTTCTATTTTTTTGAGTTTGTATTTTTAAAGTATTACGCCCATAGACGTTTTAGAACACGTCTTCAACCTCGCCATAACATTACGGGCAGTTTAAATGATTTAAATGAGGAATGCACAAAGTCGAGGAAGATGTCAAGGAACAACTGAGAATTTATGAGGGTTAAGCCCCGCCTATATCAGGGCATAAGTATCTTAAAATGTGTATTTGTCTCTGGAAACGTGTTTATAATACAAATTGTTAACATGGATACATAGATAAATAAATATGTATGTAGCCTAAGTGAATTATGTTTTATTTATATTCAACAAATTCTTTGCTTTTAGCTCAAACAAGATTAAAACCAATCTCAACATGCACTGTAATTTTAGTATTAGCGGCTACAGTCGGTAGTTGTGTGTATTTATTTGTTTATTTTGCGCTTGATAGTTACACGGTTGACATTTAAGTAAAACTCAAATATTTTGAAACATTCGCTGTTCAACGGCGCGGCTCTTTGCGTGACTATGAAACCAGCCTTAGACCTACTAATCCCGCAAACCAAAAGACCTCACTATATGCCACTGCTCTTGAAAGTTTTTTAACCCATGTTCACATCAAAGACTTGACCGCACGGTTGTCGCAGTAGCTGAGAGATTGGCTGCTGCGCGACGTGTCGCGGGTTCGACTCCCGCATTGCACACTGGTCTGGCTGTTTGTGTAGGTATGTGAAATTTGTGTTTGTAAACGCACCCACGATATAGGGCAACGTTCTTTATAAAAAAAATAAAAATTTGTAAGGATGAAACCCATTTACACATAAAATTATACCAGCAGTCAGCACGCTTAGCACGCGATAGAAACGGGTTTTGTCTACAAAAGAATAGACAAAGCGACAGATTGTAGAAAGCTTTCTATCGTTTTATCCATACAATGAAGAGAATAAATGTTTCTATTCTTCAGTAGACAAAACTCTGATAAGCCAAGCACGAGTCGCCGCGTGCTCTGCAGAAGAGACAACGATTTGGATAGAAAGAACTTTGTCTATTCTTTGGTAGAATAGAGATAGAATTGGCCATGCTAAGCGTGCAGGTATACTATAACATTTCCTTACCAATTCTCTCATCCCTCCGGTGAAAGACACCCTCGGTAGCTGTCCAGGCACTATGTGTCT
Source organism: Thalpophila matura (assembly GCA_948465475.1). Classification (NCBI taxonomy): domain Eukaryota; kingdom Metazoa; phylum Arthropoda; class Insecta; order Lepidoptera; family Noctuidae; genus Thalpophila; species Thalpophila matura. The sequence goes on from OX419183.1 coordinate 10,793,176, forward strand.
TATCCTAACTGACTTGCGACCTTCCTCGGTGAATATCTCCGTGAACTGCTGAATGTATTTATTTGCTTGAAGTCTTGACCCTGTAATACAAACGAATTGTTCGCTTAGATTATTATTTCGTCGTAAATCATAAAGTTAATTAATCTGTATTATGTAGTCAGACATTAGAAGCCCTATAGGATGACTTTGTTGTCCGTCTGTCCGAAGACCCATAACGGGTGGAGCCATCTGCTCATAGATGGCGCCACTAGAAGTATGCAATAGCGCCATCTATGATCAAGTTATGATATACCTATCTACTATAATGTAATAGCGACATCTTGTTCATAGATGGCGCTATTGCATATTTCGGAACCCTCAGAGCGCGAGTCGTACTTGCACTTGTCCAGTTTTTCATTAATATGATTTACTAGCTTCTGCCCGCGGCTTCGCCCGCCATTTCCGGGATAAAATGTAGCCTATGTGTTATTCCAGACTATAATCTATCTGTGTGCCGAATTTCATCCAAATCCGTCCAGCCGTTTCAGCGTGAAGAAGTAACAAACATACACACACACACACACGCACAAACTTTCGCATTTATAATATTAGTTATTAGCACTTCGCCCGCGACTTTGTCCGCGTGTCCCACAGGAGCTGTGCATTTTTTCGGGATAAAAAGTAGCCTATGTTACTCAGTGATAATGCTGTGCCTCCGGTGAAAACTGATATAACTTCAAAGTAGTCATTTTGAAGTTATATCAGTTTTCACCGGAGGCACAGAGTAGCTTTCTATTAGTGAAAGAATTTTTAAAATCGGGCCAGTAGTTTCGGAGCCTATTCGGTACAAACAAACAAACAAAAAAATCTTTCCTCTTTATAATATTAGTATAGATAATGTTATGCAACAAGGCGTCACAAGAGCTTCCGCTGGACTGGAATGCTACTGGAATAATGTGAACCAGGCATTAATAGTATAAAACAAAGTCACTTTTTGTTTGTCTGCTTAGTTGACGATGCTAGAACCAGAGTGATCTAAGTGACATTTTTGGCAAAAATGGTTTTTTTACACAATTGCATGGAAAAATCATAATTCTTTCATGCCATACTGATCTAAGTGTTTTTGCCAAAAATGTCACTTAAATCACTCTGGTTCTAGCATCGTCAGTTCTTCTATACTATACAATTGATTTTAATGCAGTTTTCAACACCATTTCGAGGGAGGTTTATGTGTTTAATACGTTAATATTTAACTTAGATACAACATAGAAATCTCGATGTTTTGACATGTCACCACATCAATAGATTGCACCCCTGCGAAACAGGGGCGGGTCGTTAGTGTATGCTATATTTCTTTGATTTTATTATAGCCCTTTGACTGACACAATCAACCTGAATCGAGTTGATCGACAGATGATGGCCGCACTGCAGAAACGACAAGCGACATTTATTTGTTCACGAAATCGTCGTCGCGTCGCTGTCACCGTTCCAGTCCGCGGCCTAATAGATCAATAACTCACCTAAAGTAAACCGACACGCGGCGCCATTCCTCTCGCCCTCAACATGATCTCTGTCCACGTACAGCTCTCCAAGGAACTCCTGATCGGACGGCCTCTGCAGTATAGACAGTTTGATGTGGAAGAAGCCGGCGCTGGCGTGGGGCGAGGTCTTCTCAGTCTCTAGGATATACTCCTCTACCAGCTGCGGCTGGCAGTCGGGCGTGGGCCGCGGCCGCTCGTAGGCGCGCGCTAAACGCATGGGGCCGCCCGGCTCCGATGGTACGGCTAGCGACGGCGGCTCCATTTTTGGTGGCTCGATGGGTTTGAACACCTACGGAAATTATATAATCACTAGCTGTTGCCTGCGACTTCGTCTGCGGAAAATGGATGAAAAGTAGCCCATGTGTTTTTCCAGGTCTCAGGCTACCTCTTTGTCAAATTTCATCTAAATCTGTCCAGCCGTTTCAGCGTCAAGGAGTAACAAATACACACACACATCCCTACACAAACTTTCGCATTTGTATCTAATATTAGTAGGATATTTTCAATTTCACAGCATTGTAAAGGCTACCCACACAGGTGACGATTGCGATATCACCGACTGATATTATCGCAATTGCTACTAAGAACAGTAACTCATGCGATATTATCGACCGTTAATATCGCACCTCTGTGGCCTGAGAGCCTGTAAAAATGTGGGACACACACACGTTGTAAATTGTGAGACGATAACAATGTAGCTGTGTGGACAGGACAGAGTTGCATTATCGCAATAACGCATGCGATATTATCGCACATTGGTGGGGAAGACTTTATGAGAAATGTTAGTGAGCCAAAAGCTTACCTCTGGCGGTTTTTTCGGATACTTAGATGTAAGTCGCGTGAGTGGCACTGATTGTCTACTGTTTTTCGCTCTTTGACGATGTATTAAGTCTAATATCTCTAAACCATGATAATGTGTGAACTGATCCAATTTCCTCTTCCGATTCACTGCCACCTACAAAAGAAAACATCTTAAGTATAATAATTATAAATAGTGACTAGAACCTACAACTTTTTACAACAAGTCAATATAAATGTTATCTACTACATTTTACTACCGGACGCGTGTCGCCGGTTCGCAGCATTTATTTGTATAGATCCAATCAATATAAATTAAACTTAATTCCGTCACATTCTTAAACGCGTGGTCTCGATGTTGTGGTGTCCTGTAAGACACCAGGACACACTTGCTTTACATAATTTGTTGAAAAGCAGTAACAAGGTCACGCATCTTTGCCTCTTCTATTGACATACCCCGGTATTCACGGACATTACTATGAGGTCTCGAACACACAGTGTACAGAAAACTCATACAAATATGAACATTGTTACTAAGACAATAAGGTTCATATTCATATAAGCGAATATAAACAAGCACTTTATACGAATATGAACCTTAAAATAATACGTACAATGTTCATATTTAAATGAGTTTTTTGTACACTTTGCCATGAGTCCTCATAGTGATGTTTGTGAACACGGGGGCTATTATTTAGATGTCTGTGCTTTATACCAATATAGTGCTCTGAAAGACCGCGAAGTGTTAAGTCATACCTGTGAGAACCTCTTGGCCTGCCTCCTGATCCGGGGCGTGTTGAACAGACGGGGCGCGGCGTGCAGGCGCGCGGCCAGCAGCCCCACGGCGGGGCGCGGGTCCAGGCACAGCGGCGGCGCGGCCGCGTGCACCAGCGCCGCCTCCACCGCCTCCAGCGCGCCGCGCTCCTCGCCCGCCCAGCCGCAGCGCCCGCCGATACACATCGCGTCCGTTATTATGCTCTGCCGGACAATTTCACATTCATCCTAAGCAGGATTCGTACTTCTTGAAAAATTCCAAGCATTAGGTAGGTACTAAATCAAAATCAGTTTAATTTGTAATATCGTGTAATGTGTAATAGGTATGTCGCAGCAAGTATTGCTGATACAACTGCACATAATATTGTTTATCTGTTTAGTTGAATACTTTTACCACGCGGTTCGTAGTTCCGCGCGGCACCGCGCACTCCTGTGAACTTAGCCTAACATGCGGTCCGCGGAGTGCGTGAGGAAGATGCAGAAGGGCTTGCATAATTTTATTGGAGAAGCTGCAACATACTGACCTGATTTGTGGGCCTCAAGAGTACATGATGAGTATCACAGAGGAAACTAGGATATGCCTGTCTGTAATCTCTAATTTGTGCTATTATGCACCCGGAGTAAAACAGGCATGAATGTTCAGTCTCCAACAAGTCTAACAATACTACAGGCAGCTCTTCATTGTCAATGTAACTCAATAACTCCTCCTCCTCATATGGCCACCGGGGAGTCTCTATTAATGTCTCCTCTTGATTTGTTGATGACTAAAAATATAATAAAGTAATGAATCTATTTTTCATTTAAAACAGTTTGAACATGATCTTGATTGTTACAATCAGGAAAACAATTTGAAAAGTGTTCAATTAACAACCATTACTAGTTTTTTTTTCTACAATATTGTAGCAGATGGATGCTATAATAAGGCATTATGACTGTGGTGGTATATTGCTGGCTTATATACTTTTATAAAGGAACATTATGGTAAATAGTAACTTTCTGTGAACTCTTGCATTTTGATAATGTCAAGGAGCAAGAAATATTGTCAATGTTGTTACAGACTAGCAAATAAATTTGAGTACTAATATGACTTAAAGGTCACAATTACACCACTAAGTTTTTCTCACATAAGTTTCTGTAAGTCACGTAAGTCTCTTGCGTAAGTCTCTTACGTAAGACTATTTTTTTACAGACAAGAGTGATTACATTGTCGTAAGATAATTACGTAAGGGGCTTGCGTGAGTAAAGTACACAGGTGTAAACCCGACCTTATCCAACTACAGTCGACTCTTGATAGTTCAAACATTCGTTAATACAAACCTGTCTTTAATTCGAAGTAATTATTGGGTTCCTGGAAATACTCTCGATAAATCAAATAAAGTCAATGGTTTTTGGTACACTCAGTAATTCAAAGAAAAAATAATCCTTAAGTTTAAAAATTTCGCAGTAACTTGGAATTCTTTCACTCAAACACTAAACAAATCAAAATAACAAGTCAGAATATTGGTATATCTTAGGATTTACCAACATGAGTTGGTAAATGTAAGGATTTTATAAAATACATAGACTGATAAACACATTACCCTCCTTTGCGTCTCGCAGTCGGGTAAAAAGAGAAAATTTTTAGGCTTTTACCATTAGAGTTTGGTACAATTTCAAAGTGGGGGGCGCGCGCCACTAGGGAGGCGCGAAGATATGTACAGGGGGCGCGGGCGACTGTTATCACTCCGGTCGCCGACGCATACATACTTGCTGCTAATTGCTTGGCCCTGGGCTGGGGGCAGGCCTGGGCATATTCATTTTAAGTAGTAGGGAGGCTTGATATAAGTTTGGGAACCCATGTCCTAGATTTTACCAATGACGGTTGGTAAATGTTGGTTTTGGGGTTGTGGAAACTAATATTTTGCAAGCTCCATCCACGATTTCAGTACCCACTTGCAATTTTTTGGTACCTATCCACTTGCTTTTTACGTCTCTGGCGCTACGGGAAGTGCAGCCTTTCCGCCCTTGCGTTACAGCGAGCGGGGGCTGCGATCTCTCCGCGCCTCCGGGTTTACAAAAACATTCTAGGGGTAGGGTAGACAAGATCATGTGGAGTCTGGGTTGACCAATTCAGTTCTGTCACAACTTATTCACTCTTTTCAACATTTACTGTGTCTCTGAGGTAAAACAAGTAAAACCTAAGTTTTACCGAGTGTATGGTGGTAAAAGTTCGAAATGAATGATGATCACAGTACAGTTCGGACTTTTAGCATTAGGGGTTGATAAATCTTAAGTTTTACTGGTAAATCTTAAGATTTCCTAAGTTCAAGCTTTTACAATAACATATACACCCAAACAATCATGTATGCAGTTTATCATAGTTCATTACTGTATTCATTTTCCTGTGACATGTGACTTTCACTAATTCAAACTTTTTATTTCTCCTCTTATTATTACAAACCTCTCAGCATTTCAAACTCTTAGTAATTCGAATTATCGAGAGTCAACTGTACCTGTGTTTGTTTTGTTATTTATGTAAATGAATGACATGTTATTAATATTAACTTAATGGTGATTCTATTTCTATGCCTAGAAGACAGCAAAGAGACACAAAAACGACAGCATTAAAATATTTCATACATAATATTTAATTAGTAAGCTATTGGTAAAACATTTAACTATTACATTTATGTAAATAGTACAAGAGGTTATACTTACATGTCCATCTGGCGGATGTAAATATTGTGAGTTGCCATTTACTTTTAATGATAATGAATATCCCTTATTGCCTGGATACAGATTTATTATTAGGGTATTAAGATTATATATTGCTAATAACTTTTCCAATAGATATGATGTGGTCTTCAGGCCTTGCTGTAATGTTGAGAACAGAACAATTACAATTAAATATTTTCTTATTAATATTATAACACAGACACATACTCCTCTGACAAGACTCATTAAGTAATATTTTGGCTACATCAACCGTAAATATATGTAAAAAGATAAATCATTACTAAAGAGTAACAACAATTATTATTATTATACATCAAATTATATCTAATAGTGAGGCTTTTGTGTTCTTATTTGCTTTCATAAATCACAAAAAAAATATTATTATCAGGACCCTAGACTTATTGATTTCATTTTAATTTATTATTGTACATTCCCACGAGGTTCAGGGCTATGCTGCTAAGGAGAAGATAATGTGGTAACTCAGATTATATAAATGGAGAAACAGATAGATGACAAGATAAAACAACTATAATACATTAATCATAAGGTAGACTGATTGGATGTGTACTTACGTAGTTCACCTGCAACGTCTCATCTCTACTTATCTCGTTGTAAAGTTCATGAAGTTTTTTAAACAAATCAAACTTCTCTGTCGCTTTGGAAGCAGAGCCTGACGAATTACGTTGAAATTTCATTCTAGACTCATCAACAGATTCAGCAAGGTGCATCTTATCATGGGTCCAAGTCATTTTGTGGTCTGGGACACCACTGTTATATTGTGTTAAGTTTGAGTTCACATGTTTCGCTCGGTTAAGTATTACCTGAAATATAAATGATTGATTATAAACAAGTCTATAGAGAAGGACGGATAACTAAGTTAAGCTCGGATATTAAATAGAAGAAAGCAATGAAATACCTCAGCTTCCAATGCCGCGTGAATTAAACCATCCATAATGTCATTAATTAAAACAAATATGTAAGTGGCAGTTATTTTATTAAATTTATTATTTCATATTAACAGTTTAGGCCTGAGTATTAAGTCATGATTTTTACAAAAACTAATATGCTTTATTTATGTTTCACACTGCATGACAGTAAAATAACATGTCCAATGTCCATCAACAATTTTTGACAGTGTATTGTATGACATGACAGTGTATGTTGTAGATAAAATAGAGATGTCTATGTACAGTGTTTTATAAATCGATGGTACATAGAGTTTATTTAAAAATATTTAAAGCTGGTACATACATACCTACCTATATAATATATATATTACATGTTACCTTTAGCATAAAACCAGTGTAAACAATTGTTGGTGAACCAATAAAAAATAAATAAATAAAATAAATAAATAAATATATTGCAACAATACAAAAAATTTGTTATAAATAGTTAAATTATTGTTTGCAGTAGATAATTATGTACCTAATCGAATACCTATCGACAAAATAGCCAATTTAAGAATCTACTAAAAGGCTCTAGTTTCAAACACAAAGAAGGAAAATAGGGTAAAAAAACCGGCCAAGTGCGAGTCGTACTCGCGCACCGAGGGTTCCGTATCAATTTTAGACGTATAAAGTGAAAAAAACCGGACCGCAAAACTAAGTTTGTTTGTGAAAGAATTTTGAAGATTTTGAAAAAACTGTACTAGTTAGGAACATCGTTTTATTTTTGGTGCAATATTTGGGTCAATTCCTATCAACTCTAATTATTTCAGATTTTTCACTCCACAAACTTCGGAGATAAGGGGGGGGGGGAATTGTATTTTTTCAGACATTTTTCATCATATATTATGTCGAAAACTGTGCGACATAAAATATAATAAAAAATATATTTTGAAATGTGCAGGGAGGTGATTCTCGCGGGTTCGATATGATATCGAATTCGATATATATTGCAACAATTGTCAAAATCGGTAGGGATTTTGACATTTTTTGCAATATATATCGAATTCGATATCAATATATCACCCGCGAGAATCACACCCCAGATCAAGCCCTTTCATATGATATGTCACTTGACCCAGTAACCCCACTTTGAAATTTTGGACCCCTACTCCGGCCCCTTTTGCAATGAAAATAAAAATATTTTTTTTTATTTTTTCATTTGCAATAAATAATTTCTTTATAACTGTTCCAAATTTCAAGTCGATAGCATTAGTAGTTGCTGAAATAAGCAGGTGTGACAGACAGACAGACAAACAGACGAAGTCGCACCATAAGGGTTCCTTTTTTACCATTTTGGTACGGAACCCTAAAAACCGGGCAAGAGCGTGTCCAACCACGCACAGTCTAGGGTTCCGTAGAAAGAAAATGCTTTTTAATTTTCGAAAAAAATGAATTAAGTAGGTACCTAAGTAAAAAATAATTAACTAATATTCTAGAAAAAATATTTAATTTAAGTATTGCAAAAAAAAATGTAATAAATCTGCTTTTTAGGAGTCATTTTATTTAGGTAGGTATTTAAAAATTGCTTAATATCGAAACTTTATCCAATAAAAGCAAAATTTTAATAATGGGGCGCCATTTTTGCCCAGGGGCAGCACTAAGGTTAAATCCGGCACTGTCCATGCGATCATCTCTTAGGCTATACATAATGATGGGTATTATATTTACCCGACTGCGGCGAAGCCCGAAAGGAGGGTATAGTGTTTCACCTGGTTAGTATGTATGTATGGATGTGGGTAAGTATGTATTTCCGTTTCTGTGTTCCCTCCTAGAGACTAAACGAGCGAACGGATTTTAACATACGGCATATCATTAGATTCGTATTGACGTCGCGACTAGTCGCGAGTAACATAGGCTAGGTATATGGATTATGAAAAAAACCAACATGGCGGATTTTAATCGCCAATAAGTGAAGTAGGTAAAAAATTTAAAAAATCTGACATGGTCATGTGTGGTATCAAAATGAAGGGCTTAGAGAGACGATTACGAATATATATATATATATATATCTTATACATTAAAAAAAACATTTAGGTAGCTAAAAAACATTTAGGATTTTAAAAAAACAATGATTTTTTTATTCTCTTGTTACATCATCATGTGGGGTATCAAATCAAAATGAAGGGCTTAAAAAGACGATTACGAAAATATATAATATATATAATAAGTCATTGACATCAAAAACTAAAAGTGATAATTAAAAATAGAAAATTATAAAAACCCGACCGCGGTTTGCCCCATAGATTATACAATACGGTATTTGCCTCATTTTGGGAAATGGTTTATATTAATCTTCATTATATTATAAGCACACTACATTGATATTTCAGGGAGATCTACTGTATTTATCAATAAAAATCAGTGATAAAGTATAAATTTCCAAAACCGCTCCAAAAACGCTGTTTCTGACGGAAGTGACGTAACACGCTAGTAATAGTAAACGAGCTTTGTCTAGGGATGCAGGAAGTGCCAAAAAGTATCGATATATATCGTATCGATATTTTAAAAAAATATCAATATCGGTTTCGATATATCGAAAAAAAAATATCAAGTATCGAAAACGTATCAAAAACGATATATTTTCAGTAGCAAGACCATAGTCACCATTGATTAAAATGTCACAGTTTTTAGATTTAAGTGATAAAGTAATGTCAGGGACACTAATGCGCCTGCCACACACTCGACGAATGGCATGGGAAGTAGCGAGGAAAGGAGGCAGAGACATAGTGTGGCAACATTACTCATCATGCCACACGTCATGCTCCTCGTCCTCTCTCTCTCTCTCTCGTCTCGTCCGGCAGAGAGGGCAACATCGCGGCAAAGCACGGCAGCGCGAGGAGCATAGCGATGAGCAGCGCAAGGAGCATAGTCTGGCAGGCGCATAAAAGTTGAGAATGAAAATAGGTGCTGAAAGAACACTGTCTTCTAACATCGTTAAAAATTCAGATCATAGAAACAAGGAGATATGGCATCATAGCAAATTAGTACGGGAACAACTGTCGCCACTTTTAGTACATTTTTCAACACAATTACAAGCGCTACTTGTTAATAAAAAGATCTCCCACACATTACAAATTCCGCACACCCTCAATCTAACACTTTTAATCGTCACTCAACACTAGCACTAAAGACTAAACTAAAACACTGTATTTATATCATCGATCGTGTTCGGTTCGTCGCCAGCGTGTAATTTTGTACTACGCTTAAAATGACCAAACTTAAGTAAGTACCTACCTATCAAACTCAATAGCGCCTTGGCACATATCCCTTGTTTCTATGTTGTTTCTATGATCTACGGTTAGAAACGTTGCAACTTAATGAAATTCAGCGCCGAAAGGAATACTTAGTGAAACGCACACTACCTACATACTTTTATGAATAGTAATAATACTGACAGATTTATTGAAATAAACTTGTAAAAGCAAACACAATAGAATTTCGTAAAGTACTAATATTTTTTGAAAATTTCACCGATATATCGATATATCGATATTTTTTTTTCGATAAATCGAAACCGATATTGATATTTTTTTTTATCGATACGATATATATCGATACATTTTGGCACTTCTTGCATCCCTAGCTTATGCTTACTCCAGTGTTGCCAAGCTAGATTTTCATTTTACCCCAATGCCTGATTAATTTTACTCTAAAATCATAACTATTTATACAAAAATACCTGGGGGGTGATTCTCGCGGGTTCGATATTGATATCGCCTTCGATATATATTGCAACAACTGTCAAAATCCCTACCATTTTGACATTTGTTGCAATATATATCGAATTCGATATCAATATATCACCCGCGAGAATCACCCCCCTGGCTAAAGTTTTGGTTTTAGATATACAATAAAACAAGTTCTTTCTTAATCAATGGTCATGTTTCACAATAAAAATATGCTGAATTTGTTTAACTCAAATTCAATTCAAATACTTAGGTACCTACATGTATTGCTTACCAAAAAGCCCATAAACTTTAGTAATCATAACAAGAATACGAAATCTAACCTTAAAATTTTGGAAGTGACTCCGCGACCGCCGCCGTGTCCTGAATTTTCAGCCGGCACCGGTTGCTAAATTGGCAGCGGGCGCTGACTTTGGAAAAAAAAGCGGGAAAAGGAGTTGGCAATTTGGCATAATTAAAGAAACATTTCATGTTTCATTTGAGTAACATACCTAATTAGGGTCCAAGAGCGAGCGAAGCGAGCTCGGGAACTTGGACACCCCGACACGGACAGGTTAGGTTCGAAGGGGTTAACGGGGGCTTCAGTGAGCGAGCGAACGAATCCCCCGTCAACCCATTCGTGTTAGGTTACTTTTAGCCTTGCAGATAGAAATAGGCGCTCCGCGTACCGGGGCTCCATCGACCACCTCCCTCCCCCTTGTAAGTCCAAAAAAGTTGTATTTTGTTTTACATTGACACTAATTTAAAAGTCAATCTAAGGTATTTAATTCAACTTAAAACACGGCAACATTAATCTGCTGCTACGGTAGTTTGCAATTATTTTCGTCTGGTATCACTGCTACTCCAAGGCTACTCCGGTTCCTAACGGCATTATTTTTGGAAGCCTAGTCGGCGCCGGCTGCGGAGGCGCTCCCTAAAATTTTACCCTCAAATTTACCCTGAAGAATTCTTTACCCTAAAAATAAGTTGGCAACACTGGCTTACTAGCGTGTGACGTCACCAGAGTGCAACAGGCCGTTCTTGTCACAGCTACAGTAACAAAAAATATTGCATTTTATTTTCGTGTAATTTGTAAAGAATATACATATTTTTGTTGAAAATCAAGTGAAATAAGTTTATTTACGCTATGAACTGATAGGATGACCACAATCTGTAGCATATTTTCAATGTTGGCAAGAATCCTATTAGTTGCCCTACGCACGGAATAAAATATTCCGTGATTGTGTCGGTTAGGGATTAGGGCTGTAGCTTACACAAAAACTAAACATTTTTTTACGATATCACTCGGAAAACGTTTTGGTTTTACTTGCATCCAAAAGCAAAAATGCATAAATAAGGCATAAACCCTGGTGTTCAAATACAATAAAAAAAATATTTATCCTATGACGTGACATTTGTTGACTATTCTGTTGGTTAGGGATTAGGGATGTAGCTTACACAAAACCTAAACATTTTTTTTACGATATCAGTAAATTCAGTTACGCAAACTTTATTGAATCAAAATTGAATAATCATGAGTAGAGTACCTACTTAATAAGAAAAATGCAAATAGTAGAATGATAAATACTTCCTGGCAAAATAGGGATTCATAAATCCATAATATTAGACTTCGTGTTCAATATTAGGGTAAATAATTGACAGAATTGAAAAAATATAAAATAATCTTCTTTTTAAAAAACTTATGTACCTACTCATGTAGTTAAATGAGGATGGCTCACTCATTGAAATCTTAGACTTTCAAGCAATGTGTCGTGTTAAGTGGAAAATATAGATAATGTTTGTTTTTTGGATGACGAAGATCCATTCAGAAATGACGAAGTTATAACTTATAGCGTGTTTTTTCAGCAGCTTTTGCAAAACGGTTGGCCATACGTGCGCTTCGTCAGTGTCGTCACGTGCCACGTTGGCACCCGCGATCGCACGATTGCCCATACATTTTTCGTGCGCAAAAGTTAAAAACCGCTCGGGAATGTGATACAATATTAGAAATTTAGATTTTTTACGATATATTATTAAATCATATAACATGTACTTACAGTTAAGGTACCACGTGACAAGAAATCACATCAAAATCACCGTGTAAAACATTATTTCACTCATCCATCCAATCATGACCTCCGTTTTGTATGAAGCTGTCTACTGCAAGGAGGTCAAGCTGTATCTTGGGCTTTACTCGACCGATTGAGGTGGCACATACCTTAAATTTTGTGGTAAGCTTTAAGCAATACAACAATGAAATGTATATTAAAATATTTTTAGCAGTTTTTGTCGTATTCGCCTTGTACCGCTTATGCATAAAATTTACTCTATTAACATAAGTATTCTTTAATATCTTCTTTAACATACGGCCAAACCGAATGCTGTAAAGGGCGAATTATAGCACCAGTAAATACTTAAAATGATGGAATTATTCATTTTGGTACCGTACGGAATACTATTTTATTGCTATTCACCTGAATGTTGCTCAATATTATTTAATGTTTTTTTGAAACATAAATGTATTAATTTTCGCTTATGCATAAGTTTTATGTATATGATGTCGGGATCTTTTTTGTAGAACTATAAATTGGCATCAATTTCACCATACATTGTATTCTTATATCAAACGGTTTCGGCACCGCACGCGAATTTATACCTTTTCAAGCATTTGTTTTATTGTGATACCTAAATAAATAAATCTTTCTTTACATAAATCGAGATAGTTCAGTTAGAATAAACAAAAGGTTTATAAATCATCCACATAAAGCTTCCGCAACCATTAATCTATCCTGTGATGAAAACAAATGAAATCCGTTCAGGGGGGTGATTCTCGCGGGTTCGATATTGATATCGAATTCGATATAATATTGCAACAAATGTCAAAATGGTAGGGATTTTGACAGTTGTTGCAATATATATCGAATTCGATATCAATATCGAACCCGCGAGAATCACCCCCCTGAACTTTTGGAAATAATCGCATCTATAGAGATAGGCGCGTACTATGAAATACCTACTATGGCTCGGCGTCAAACGTGACAAGTGACGTCAGCAGCAGTCTAGAACGATTCTAAAAGAGCGTTTTGAAAAACGATTCACAAAGGCGATTCAAAACACTCTTTTAGAATCGTTGTAGCTTCGTCATTTCTTACCCAATTTTAATAAATTTTCACATTTAATAGAATCGTACCTTCCATCGATTTACATAATAAAAAAAAATGGAAGCCATCGTCCTCATTAGTATTTCAACTGGTTTCAAGTTTCACAGTACAGACAGCCCTAGCTAGTTTACTGTCAAAGTCAAATTGACAATTGAAAGATTTTTGGAATTTGGTAAATTGGAAATTGGAACACTTGTATTTTGTGGTGTGGTGACTGGTGAGGTTTTTTAGCAAAACTCGCAAAACTTCAGACTCAACTACATATTTAAGCGATTTAATAATCACGGCATTTTAAAGGATATTCAAATAATACAAGAATTTTAAACACAATGACTTTTATACCTAACTGGGAAGAGTTTGAAAAATCTGCAGAGATGTTATATTTAAGGGATCCTTTGAACACTCGATACAGTATTAAGTATTCCCATACAAAGGGTGTGTTTATTGTTAAAATTACAGACAACAAAAAGGTAATTATCAATTTTATTGATGCTATAGTTTTCAATTAGGTAATTTTTACACTCATGTTCAAATTACATTGATGATCCTTTACTTTTTCTATGACAAAAAAATTAAAAGTCTGAATTACCTACATACTGTTCGTTTCATTCAGACAATGTATTATTTATATATAACAATTTCTATTTTATATATTTTCATTTATTTACAGTGTCTTCAATACAAAACTGAAGTTCAGCAAGACGTTAGGAAAATAGATAAGTTTATATCAAATCTTATAAGACATATGGCATCAAATGATAACTGATGTGGTAATTGTTTAAGTACTAAGTTAAATAAATATATTTTTTATTTGTATCTATGCATTATTTTTTTCAAATGCTTTTTGTAGATATACCTAAGTATTATATTAACAGGTTAAGTTTTCAGATGGGAGTTCAGGATATTGAAACGTATGATAAATACAGAAAAATGGTCATAGCAGCCAGTCAGAAAATGAAAGCTGCATTTTAGTTCTAAGACAAAACAGGTGTTTTACTGTTTTCCCTTCAAACAACTTTTTTTACAAATGTAGGTATGTACTACAAATAGAGAAAAGTGGCAGTGGCGGTACCTTCATAATAGCCCTAATAACTTGCTTGGCTTGCCCTAATAACTTGCGAGTATTATCATCTTAAGGCAAGCCATGCTATTCCAACAAATAGGTAAAATGAAAAAACCCAAGTAAAAGGTCCTAGAAAATCGGTTGGGCTTGGCTTGCCCTAATGGGGATGCCTCTACCAGTATAAGTGTATAATCTATGGACGGCTCCTCGGCACGCCACTAAAGTGTGGTATTGCTTTGTGCTACAATACAGGACTTCCTCTATTTACATAGTTTTGGTTTTGATGCTGGCTGGATATTCATCATAAAAACTAATTGGTTAAATATTAGCTACAACGCGATAGGCTGCTTGTGCACCACATACGGTTCCAGTTCGTATCCAGTTTTTACGGAAACTGATGAAAATTTCCGAATGACCCCTTGTGCACTACATTCGGTTTTTACTGTTTATAGGCCAGGAATGGCGAACCTTTTTTTACAATTGCGTGCTGCAATCTTACTACTCATAGATTGTTACATTATAAATTAGGGATGTCAAAAAATAATCGATTATGGAAAAAATCGATTAAAAATCGATTATTTTTCGATAAAACTCGATTTTAATAATCGATTCAAAAGTTTTAAAAATCGATTAATAAAACATCGATCTTTTTTTATTGTCGATTTTTTTCATCGACGACGACGACAGTTTACGATAGTTAGCGTCAATAAATTGACGGACGACAGTTTACGACGTCATACCTTTTGTATGTTGAAAACAAAGTTTCGTTAAAGTTATTAAAACTGTCAATAGATAGCGTCAACGAACTAACTACTAAGTTTCGCGAAATGTTGCGTAGGTAAACTTATAATAAAAGCTATTGTAATCTTCTCTCTGATAAATCAAGAAAGAGGCGGAAATAAGTAAGACACGTCGGAAACTCTGAACGTGACGATTAAGGATCTCCCCACATTTATCGACGAAAAGCCTTTATGTCTACAAAAAAAAATAGTAAATTAAAAATTAAAAAAACCCGACTGCCAAAAAACAACTAAAAAGTTCAAAACAAGAGCACTTTTCAAGCAGTCTGATGCAGTTGGTGGCAATTATTTGTGTTAAATCTTAGATTTTATGCCACCAACTGCATCAGACTGCTTGAAAAGTGCTCTTGTTTTGAACTTTTTAGTTGTTTTTTGGCAGTCGGGTTTTTTTAATTTTTAATTTACTATTTTTATTTTTCACTTTTTAGTTTTTAATGTATGTTTTCGTAATCTTCTTTTCGAGCCCTTCATTTTGATACCCCACATGATAGGTTTTGAGGATAAGTAAGAATTAGCGAGAATGATTGCTGTGTTGAACAACTTTAAATCGTTATATATCCTAAACTATTATTTAAAATGAAAAATGATAAAAGGAACCTAAAGATGATTTTAAAATACCTATTCAACGACACCCCACTTGACATAGTTCATCAACTTTTTTTTTTTTTCATTTTGACAATATGGCGTCTGGTTGTCGCTGTGGTGAATTTTGATTACTGTTATGTCTTTAGTGACACTCGCAAGGTTAAGACGAATCGATTGACGTAAGAATTATCAAAATCGGCCTACGCATTTGGTCTCTAGAACGCCACATAGAAACAAACATACATACATACATACATACATACATACATACATAGACTGATAAACACATTACCCTCCTTTGCGTCTCGCAGTCGGGTAATAAGGGCGTTACTAATACCATTTGCATCGGCTCATCGTCACACGATTCTTAAAAAACTGTTCGAAAAAACACGTCTTTTTTCAAACAGTTTTTTAAGAATCGTGTGACGTCACACGTTTAATACGTGCGGGGAGGAGTGGGGAAGGAAGGCAGAGATCGAATTCTATGGTTGATAAATTCAAAAACTAATATAGGTAGGTAGGTAGGTACTTGTGAAACGTTTTAGTGAAAATTAAAAAACACGAATACGAGCGTTTTCCATCCGATTCTAACACGTTTTTTTTCGAACCGTTTTTTTCGTACATTTTAAAAACTGGTACACTGGTGGTAAAACGGACATGACGGGAAATACGAATACGTGTTGGAAACAGATTATAAGTGCATAAACGCCCTACGATTTGAATATGAGTAACTAGCTTCTGCCCGCGGCTTCGCTCGCGTTTTTGGGATAAAAAGTAGCCTATGTGTTATTCCGATGTATAAGCTAAAGCTATATTACTGTAAAGTTTCATCAAAATCCGTTCAGTAGTTTTTGCGTGAAAGAGTAACAAACATCCATACATACATAGGTACATCCATCCTCACAAACTTTCACATTATTTTATATTATAAGAAGTAAGATTGCAGCACGCAATTGTAAAAAAAGGTTCGCCATTCCTGGCCTATAAACAGTAAAAACCGAATGTAGTGCACAATCACACACACAGTCATTCGGAAATTTTCATCCGTTTCCGTTAAAAACTGGATACGAACTGGAACCGCATGTGGTGCACAAGCAGCCTTACAATCAAAGAAGTATTCAAATGTTTGAAGCTGTATCTGGCGCCGGCTTTAGAAAAAATATCAGCTGGATCCGCTCCTCCCATAACCACGTAGTCCTATGAAGAGGTCAAGTTGTATCTCTGGCTCATTCCAGCGGAATTAGATGTAATGTGGCTTCAGTCGGGAAGGAATGTCGGGAGGGTATTTATGTTCTGTGGTCGGGATAGAATACTGGGACTTTTTTTTTCTCCTAATGTACGGCTTTAGTTGGGTAGAAATATTTTTAAAACATGTTGAGAATGGCAACAGGCAACACTTAACTTAAGCCACAGACAGCGCAACCAACTACGCAGAAAATCAATACACCGTGATGTATTCGCCTTTTTAAAATGAGAACGTGACAAAACATTAATTTAATTCATCGAAGAAACCACTTTTATTTAAAAAAAAATATCTGTTGAGACTTGATGCTCATTTTTTATTTATTTACAAAGTGATAAGTATTCTCATAGTTACGGCGTGGTAGAACTTTCTGCGCGTAGATTATCAGCTTTTCCTTCAAATTATAAACTGTTAAAGGTTAGTAAACCATTTTTAATTAGAAATAATCATTGAAATAATTAATCTATGGGGAATTTTGGCCTTACTTTGGCAAAAACGTGTTGATACGGATTATCGACCTTCGCCATTGTCTGCATGGTGCATTGCGTTTATTGTGTGATAGGTACGTACATAGGTACTTTACTATGAAGCCATTTTGACGATATTATTTTAGCAATTTTGCGGTAAGATGATCTTTAGATGTTGTATTGTTGTCGCTATAATTTTTCTATGTACAATGACCGTCAAATTTTAAATTTTACCTTGTAATAGCAAGGTACAATTTAAAATGTATGCCCTAGCTTCATAGTCCTCTCCTTTAAAGTCAGTGGAGGCTGTGGAGCCGTCGGCGGCAAATTATAACTTACATTTTGACACTGGATTCTCGTGTTTTTACGTGTCATGAAATTTCGTCCCTTTGTCGTCATCGATCACTAAAAACTATCTAGCATACTCTGGCATCGTAGATAGGGATTCTGATTTCTGCATATTTAGGTGTAGCTCGCTAGCAGTAAGTTCAAGATACTTTAATTTTACTACAATATACCTATATTTTTACTTCAATATTATTTTTATTTCCAGGAATTAAGAATTTTGTATACATTTTTTATTTTAAAAAAAGTAACCAAGCTAAGCCCTATCTAGTTCTATCTATCACTAATGTGGGGATTCAGGCCCTAAAGTCTACATGACAATAATTACAATTTACTATCATTCATAGGTAAACCCTATTCGGATAGAACTTGCGGACTTTGTAAACAATCCACCATATTGGCATTATTTATGTCTAAATTTATTTACTTGTGATGGGAATATGAACAAAAATGTTATGAAATTAAGTTTACATACATAATTGCAGCCATGGAATCTCTGAGCGTAACTAAGTAAGGATGCTAGGACTAACTCTCGAGCGAAGAGATCAAGACACACATTCCAAGACAGACACACAGTAGGATTTAAATGGACTCCGAATTCCATTTAAATCCTACCATTCACAGGGATGGTAAGATAGGCAATGGTAGGGAAGGGTAGAGTATTCTCCTCGGGAATGTGTGTCTTGGTCTCTTTGCTCGAGAGTTAGTCCTAGCATCCTTACTTAGTTACACTCAGGATTCATTAAAGAGCCTGTGACAAGACACTATACTTTATCCCCTTGGTGAATAATCTACTAGGTATTTGTTATTGAATATTTAAGAGAATTCTCAAAAATCTAATGTCACAAGCGGGATATGAACCCGTGACCTCTGGCGTACATCTACTATTTACAATCTACTATTTGGTTTCAACTTTAATTCGCTATATGTACAGGTTATGACAAAAAATGTGTATTGTGTTGGTGGCAGACTGTTTGAACACTTTAAATGTAGCCTAAGAAAATAAGGTATTTTCATCAAGTCTTTAAATTCATTAATTTCTGGTCATAACTGTACAGTAAGGACATGATAACATGTCAGATAAAAAAAGAAATAATGAATTTTAAAAATGATGGTTTTTAGTCAAATCACTCCTTCTGCATATAAATAGCAATAACCTCGTATTTACTTCAGATAAAAGTATGTGTTATACCATTTTAAAATTTGTATAAAACGCCCCATATTTTTTCAATGGTTGGCCATTTAGGCTTTCATACATTTTTTCAAGAACACTTAGTGAAAACCATACGATATACGATAACGACCCTTATATTTATTTGTGACTTTTTTTCTTTTTACTCGGCTCCTAAGGCTCATAGTGGGTTACGTAGCCTATACTATTTTTCATGAATTTGACTATCATATAAAAAAAAACCGGCCAAGTGCGAGTCGTAGTCGCGCACCGAGGGTTCCGTATCATTTTTGGACGTATAAAGTGAAAAAATCCGGACCGCATAACTAAGTTTGTTTGTAAAGGATTTTTGATGATTTTGAAAAAACTGTACTAGTTAGGAACATCGTTTTATTTTCGGTGCCATATTTGGGTCAATTCCTATCAACTCTAATTATTTCAGATTTTTCGCCCCGCAAACTTCGAAGATAAGGGAGGGGGGGGGGAATGGTATTTTTTCAGACATTTTTCATATAAAATATGTTGAAACCGACACAAAGACATAAAATAAAATGAAAATATATTTTAAAATGTGCAAATCAAACCCTTTCATATGATATGCCATTTGACCTAGCTTTAAAATTTCGAACCCCCACTCCGGCCCCTTTTGCAATGAAAATAAAAATATTTTTAGACTTTTTTCATTTGCAATAAAGTTGGGCAAGCATTCTTTATAACTGTTCAAAATTTCAAGTCGATAGCATTAGTAGTTGCTGAAATAAGCAGCTGTGACAGACAGACAGACAGACAGACGAAGTCGCACCATAAGGGTTCCTTTTTTACCATTTTGGTACGGAACCCTAAAAATGTTTTTTCGAATCCGACTGATAGTTTCAGAGATTAGCGCGCTCAAAGAAACAACAAACAAACAAACAAACTCTTCAGCTATATTAGATTAGTATGGATTATTTAATTAAACAAGACCACAGTAGATCGTGGAATAGACCTACGGGAAAACCACGTTAAAAAAAACGCGCTAAATACACCAACTTACAGGTGGCATGGAAATGTGTGCTTATAATGAGGAACACAACTTTTCAACTTCTTGAATCGCTATATTTCAGAAATGGTGATTCTCAGGAAAAAAGTGTATTGTACAATTTAATAGATAATTGCATGCTCTACAATTTTTCTCTGATCTACGTTTTATTTTAAAGTTACCGTTTGGCTGAAAAATGCAAAAAACCTCTATTTCGAAGAATTACTTTTTTAGCACACATGGGATCGATGAGGACTTTTGGCATTTTATTTCTACTGGTGTACTCAAGCTCTCTACCAAAATTCAGCTCTGTGGGAATTATTGTTATTTGATCACAATTTTATGTCTAACTAGCTTTTGCCCGCGACTTCGTCCGCGTTTCCGTCGTTTTTCGTAAAAAAGTAGCGTATGTCCTTCCTCACGGTTCAATGGTTTTGATGTAACGGACAGATTAACTTTCATATTTAGAATATAATATGTCAATCCACAATACTGTTGAAAAATATCGCAATTAGGAACCGCAGAATATTATTATTAATAGCTGTGCCCGCGACTCCATCAGCGTGTAACTCCTTGTGTGTAATACAATCAGAAAGCTCCGAACTGCTAAGCTATCGGGAGTTACACGTGTTATTGTGAGTCAACCATAAAAGATAGACATATACTGTTGTGAGATATTTTTTAGATAATTTTATGTAGAATTTTCGTCAAACATGATTTCTGTGTAGCTTTAACCATTAAGGCTGCACACGCGACGGAAGCTTAAAAACCGGCCAAGTGCGAGTCGTACTCGCGCACCGAGGGTTTCGTATCAGTTTTGGACGTATAAAATGAAAAAAACCGGACCGCAAAACTAAGTTTGTTTGTCAAGGAATTTTGATGATTTCGAAAAACCTGTAATAGTTAGGAACATCGTTTTATTTTTGGTGCAATATTTGGGTCAATTTCTATCAACCCTAATTATTTCAGATTTTTCGCTCCGCAAACTTCGGAGATAAGGGGGGGGAATGGTATTTTTCAGACATTTTTCATCGTAAGTCGAAAACTGTGAGACTTAAAATAAAAAGAAAATATATTTTAATATTTGCAAATCAAGCCTTTTCATATGATATGTCATTTGACCTAGTAACCCCACTTTAAAATTTCGAACCCCCACTCCGGCCCCTTTTGCAATGAAAATAAAAATATTTTTTGATATTTTTTATTTGCAATAAAGTTGGACAAGCATTCTTTATAAATAACTGTTCCAAATTTCAAGTCGATAGCATTAGTAGTTGCTGAAATAAGCAGGTGTGACAGACAGACAGACAGACAGACGAAGTCGCACCATAAGGGTTCCTTTTTTACCATTTTGGTACGGAACCCTAAAAATGGAGTAACTTCTCCCGTTTTCCCAACATTTCCCTTCACTGCTCTGCTCCTATTGATTGTAGCGTGATGAAAAGCATACTATAACCTGCCCAGGAGTATGGAGAATAATTGTACCAAGTTTCGTTAAAATCCGTCGAGTAGTTTTTGTTTCTATAAGGAACATACAGACAGACAGACAGACAAAAATTTTACTGATTGCATTTTTGGCATCAGTATCGATCACTAATCACCCCCTGATAGTTATTTTGAAAATATATTTCATGTACAGAATTGACCTCTCTACAGATTTATCATAAGTATAGATTTGACCGGACTATAACGCCATCTATTGAGATTTATTTGAACAAAAATCTTCCTTTCTTCCTGATGTAACCTGTACGAAATTTATGTATATTCTCTCTTTATAATTATATTCTCATATTTAATTTATTCAAACTTCTAAAGTAAATACAAAAGGTACATATTATATTTTTACCCGACTGCGGCGAAGCCCAAAAGGAGGGTATCACCTGTATGTTAGTATGTGGGTATGTATGTATATATTTCCGTTTCTGTGTTCCCTCCTAGAGACTAAACGAGCGAACGGATTTTAACATATGACATATCATTAGATTCGTATTGACGTAGTACGAATAACATAGGCTATTATGTATTATGAAAAAAAACAATATGGCGGATTTTAATCGCCATTAAGTGAAGTCGTAAAAAATAAAATAAGTCTGACATGGTCATGTGGGGTATCAAAATGAAGGGCTCAAAGAGACGATTACGAAAATATACATATCTTATACATAAAAAAAATATATGTATATGTAAAAAAAACAATGTTTTTTTTTTTTTGTTGCATCATCATGTGGGCTATCAAAATGAAGGACTTAAAGAGACAGTTCCGAAAATATATAATATATGTCATAGACATCAAAAACTAAAAAGAGAAAAATAAAAACAGAAAATTAAAAAAATTATAAAAACCTGACCGCGGTACGTC
This sequence comes from Thalpophila matura, assembly GCA_948465475.1. NCBI lineage: Eukaryota > Metazoa > Arthropoda > Insecta > Lepidoptera > Noctuidae > Thalpophila > Thalpophila matura. The sequence goes on from OX419183.1 coordinate 10,815,810, forward strand.
TTATCTGATGTTATAGAACCACCAAAGGAAAACAAGATATATATATTTTCTCTTTTTATACACTTTTAAGGACATATATTTATATATTGTTGCAGATTCTTGTTGCATAAGGTCAAGGATATATTCATTATACACCAACATAATTGTAAGTTAAAATGGAAGAAATGAATGGGGATCTTTATGGGGGTGGTTTAGTTAGTCTAGGAGATGAGGGTTCTTTGGAGTCTACTGACAATGGAAAACAAGAGCAAAATTGTAAAATTTGCGAGTAAGTAACAGTAATTTATTTAGGTACTACCTTCCGCCCGCGGCTTCGCCCGCGTTTTTGGGATAAAAAGTAGCCTATGTGTTATTCTGATGTATAAGCTATATTACTGTAAAGTTTCATCAAAATCTGTTCAGTAGTTTTTGCGTGAAAGAGTAACAAACATCCATACATCCTCACAAACTTTCACGTTTATAATATTAGTAGGAAGGATTAATTGATAATTAAATGATATGAACCAATATTATTATTATTGAGTACAATATTGTTATTATTTTCAGCAATAAGCTATGCAGTCCTCGTGTATTGTCTTGCCTTCATGTATTTTGTGAAGCTTGCATTGACAAGTTGATGGTTAATGAAGCTGGTGATTCTCTAAAATTTGATTTGGCTGTAGAATGCCCAATATGCAAACAAGAAACCAAGGTAGGTACTCAATACTTTAGGCTTATATACCTGGTTGTAAGTACAGAACTTACTTATGTGTATGTTGTTATCAGATACCTGGAGGTGGAGCTGCATCCCTTCCTTCCGATTATGTGCTTACCAACATTTTGGATGTGTCTGCTATGGATCAGTCTGTTGTATGCACCTGTTGCAAGAGTAAGGAACCTGCTGTTGCTAGGTGCACTGATTGCTCTCATTTCCTGTGTTCCAACTGTAATTCTGCCCACGAATTTATGAGATGCTTTGAAAATCATAGAGTAGTACCTTTTGATGCTCTAAGGTCCTCTAAGGAGAAATCTGCTGTGCATAAGCCCATATTTTGCGCTCGTCATGCAGGAGAAAGTCTTAAATTTTATTGCTGCGAGTGTGAAGTTGGTGCTTGCACTGAATGTCTTACTGTGGATCATAAAGTAGGTGAACATCGCTGCGAGAGAATCGTTGATGTCGAGCCTAACCTACGTGCTGAACTGAAGAATTTCATTGTGGAAGCTAATGCTCGTGCTGCAACAGCTGGTAGTGCTTCAGCCAGGCTTGATGATGCACTTGGAGATTTGCAACGTCAACGAGACGAAGCTGAAGGTGTAATCAATGAAGCTTTTCATGCTTATAAAGCTGCTTTGGAGAGATGCCGCGAGAAGGCTCTTGAAGAACTTGAGCGTTTGCATAAAGAAAGAGAACTCAAGGTCATGGATCTCTTTGATCGCGTCGATAAAACTGTTCAGCGCATAGATTGCGCCTGTAAATTTGCGGCTAGACTTCTTCGCCGCGGTGATGGCACTGAAATTGTGATGCTGAAAAAGACAGTCGCCTCTCAGTTTGCCCGTTTGTTGGAAGGAGCACCAGCATTCGATGTTGATTATTCATTGGAGTTCGTTACTAAGATGGATAAGTTTGAGGCTATTTCAGAAGAAACTTTTGGAACATTCCGTACAGAAGCAACTCGAGCAGAAGAAAGAAAACGCGCCAGCGAGTCTTCTGCTATTGTATCAGTAACTTCAAATTCTCACTCTCCCGCTGTGTCGGTGACAAACGCTCCGGTTTTTGATGACTACCCAATGGGAGGCGTCCGCCGAGTAACTGGAGTGTCTGGAGTTGGGAACATGGTAGGAGTTTCTGGGGTGCCGACTATTGGAGTACCAGGCGTGGGAGCCGCCGTCACTGGAGTGGGTAACGCCAGTGTCATTACTGGCGGCGTTAACATCAATAGTGTACAGGGAGTCGGTGGTGGCGTACCTGCACTGCCGTCTATGGTAGAATACAATTTGCAGCAGTTGGCTAGTATTGCTGAAAAAGATGTACCACCGCCTCCCCATGCATCTCCAGCTCCAACTTTTACTCTAGCTGAACTACTTGCTGGTGATCTCAATTCACCCCAGGCCTACAACAACTTGCAAGCTCTCGCTAAACTGGGGTTAAATACTGGTGAGTCCTCAATATAATGACTGAAATTCCTTAACTTTGGAATATGTTTATTCTTATGACATTTTTTTCAGAAGTGAATGGTTTTGGAGGTGTCGGTGGAATTGGCGGCGTGGGTCCTCGCGGGGTGTCTCCAGGAAGACCTTTGTTAACTGCTGCTGAAGAAGCCGCTCTTGTGCCTCCTCCGGCTCCACTTGTACGTGCTACTAAAGCTACACCAATGCACATTAGATTCAAGTTTGGTCAACTAGGAAGTGGCAAGGGCCAGTTCAATTCACCTCATGGATTTTGTCTAGGAAATGATGAAGATATTATTGTTGCTGATACCAATAATCATCGCATCACGGTAAAATACATTTGTTATACCTACTTAACACATTTTGTAGGACGTAGTGATATATATTATGTGAAATTTCTAAATATAATTATCAATTTTTAGGTTTTTGATAAGTCGGGAACTTATAAGTTTAACTTCGGCATTGCTGGAAAGGAAGAAGGTCAGCTCTGGTACCCGCGTAAAGTGGCAGTCGTTCGAGCCACTGGCAAGTTCGTGGTTTGTGATCGCGGCAATGAGAGGTCCCGAATGCAAATTTTTACCAAAAATGGTCATTTCTTGAAGAAGATCGCTGTATGTATTAACTAAGACTGTTTTCTATACTTAATACATTTTTTTTCGTGTTTTTCAACTTGTAAAGATTATGTAAATGTTATAGGTGCGATTCATCGATATTGTTGCTGGATTAGCAGTTACTGCTGAAGGTCTCATTGTGGCAGTGGACAGTGTGACGCCTACTGTATTTATATTGTCTGAAGAAGGTGACCTCATGAGCTGGTTTGATTGCAGTGAGTGCATGAGGGAGCCATCTGATATTGCTATTAGTGGTGAGTGTTGTATCATTTCTAAGATTTTACGCCGTGTATTGATTAAAAAATTGGACATAAGTAAAATGATACATTCTCATTAGTAGCATGAAATCATGCTAATATTGAGCAAATGCACGTACCAGCATGTGTAATGAATGTATAGCACAGTCCAGAAAATGGGCATGCAGGCATACCTTCACGTGTCAATCGGTTGAGACTCGCCCGGATCGGCTCTACAGATCGGGTGTTAGGCGATTCGCACACTGCACCGCATCACGCAGCGTAGCGCGGGAGTGCGTGATCTTACGTTGTTTGCAAGTACCTGTATTTGTATAGAAAACACACGTGGTGCAACACACTGAAAACGCATTCACGCGCGTGGCTTTTGTTCCGTCGCCACGTATCCCGCAGCGTAGTCCGGGGCGGTGTGTTATTCGCCTTAAGTTGGGTCTTTCGTACGCACCTTTACGCGACTATCCCTAGAAGGAGGGTTATGAAAGGTTTACATTTTTCGAGTGTATGTATGTGTACATAATTTCAGTTTCTTTGTCATGCTTTGTAGCTTTTACGCTACTTACCAAAGAAAGTGACAATATGGCATGATGGATTTCAACATATGAGATGTCGTTAGATTCTTCATTGTAGGAGTGACATAGGGAATAATATTTAAATAATACCTATGCAGTCGGGTTTTATGTTTTTTAGGGTTCCGTACCAAAATGGTAAAAAACCAGCCAAGTGCGAGTCGTACTCGCGCATCGAGGGTTCCGTATCATTTTGTGACGTATAAAGTGAAAAAAACCGGACCGCATAACTAAGTTTGTTTGTGAAGAAATTTTGATAATTTTGAAAAAAACTGTACTAGTTAGGAACATCGTTTTATTTTTAGTGCAATATTTGGGTCAATTCCTATAAACTCTAATTATTTCAAATTTTTCGCTCCGTAAACTTCGGAGATAAGGGAGGGGGGGGGAATGGTATTTTTTCAGACATTTCATTTCATCATAAAATATGTCGAAACCTGTGAGACATAAAATAAAATGAAAATATATTTTAAAATGTGCAAATCAAACCCTTTCATATGATATGCCATTTGACCTAGCTTTAAAATTTCGAATCCCCACTCCGGCCCCTTTTGCAATGAAAAAAAAATATTTTTAGTTCTTTTTCATTTGCAATAAAGTTGGGTAAGCATTCTTTATAACTGTTCAAAATTTCAAGTCGATAGCATTAGTAGTTGCTGAAATAAGCAGCTGTGACAGACAGACAGACGAAGTCGCACCATAAGGGTTCCTTTTTTACAGTTTTTTAAAAATTATCAAAATTCCTTCACAAACATAGTTATGCGGTCCGGTTTTTTTCACTTTATACATCCAAAAATGATACGGTACCCTCGGTGCGCGAGTACGACTCGCACTTGGCCGGTTTTTTTTAATAATATTGTTTATCTTGTTAAATTATATTATACTGTTTACAAGTAAAACATTTAAATGTAATGTGTTTCGTTGCGAAGTTTTCTAATAAATTCTAGCATTAAAACTTGTGCATTGGTACAAGAATTCTAGAAACATAAAAATATGTGGTACATTCTATATTTTAGGCAAGGAGTTCTACGTCTGCGATTTTAAAGGGCACTGCGTAGTTGTTTTCGATGATGAAGGGCGTTTTCTTCGCCGTATTGGATGTGAGAACGTGACAAACTTTCCGAACGGCATTGACGTGTCTGACGCGGGTGACGTGCTCATCGGCGACTCGCATGGCAACAAGTTCCATGTCGCAGTTTTCTCGCGTGACGGGGTTCTTGTCACTGAATTCGAGTGCCCCTACGTCAAGGTTAGTTTTACACTTTATATACCTACCTAATTCTAAATTCATACAAACCTTTACATTCGCTAAACCATTGGTTGACACTTCCCGTGACCAAAGGGCTGGATATTACTTGGGCCAAAGATTAAATATTGCCACAATGCCATAAAGGTGATGGCTAAAAAAATACCCAGAGTTGACACAAACTTCTTATGTGCGGTCTGAGTAGGCTTATTTTGTACATTAAAATAATGTTTTCATTTATTCGAAAAACTGTGGGATTTTGTTTTTTTTTTTTATATAAAAATCATGTCTACAAATTCTTACTACAATAATAATACTATAATATTTTCAATGTGAGAGCAATTGTTTCATAATTGTGTCAGAATTGTCTCTTAACATAAGCTTAAGGCCCCGGTATACGCCAACGGCCTTGAGTGATTTGGGCGGTATAGCTTGAGTGTTCTGCGCTGAGCTCAAGCAACGCGACATACATCCACCGAGCAATACGACTCGCCTATCAAGGAGCGCGCTGTGCAGAATTAGACGTATTATTACTTTTTAGTATCTAAAACATAAAATAAAAAAAAAGTAACAGGTATTATTATAGGTAGTAACATAGTCTTTTCACACAAAACAAATCATGAAAATATCTTAAGCGGTTTGAAAGTAATTACGTTTTTATGTTTTGGGTAGACACGAATTCATGAATTTATTTCATTAAGTATTTTACAACAATAGTTAAATATTCACAGGTACGATTGATGTATATATGTTCTAGTTTAACATAAAAAAATTGCACAACAAACCTGCATTATTTGACGGCGAAATAAGAGATTTAAAACTGGCCGTTACCATTTACCTTCGCCTTAAATACAGACTAAACTTTTGCCCGCGACTTCACTCACGTGGACTACAATAAAATGTCCAGTTTAAATGATCTTCGTAGTGTTGGGTGGCTAGAACTGCCAAGTGGTCAAGCTTTAACTTCCATACCCCACGGATTTCAAAGTTTGCACTTTGGTACCATCAAATGTCTATTATAGCTAACCCGTTGGTAAACATTTCAATGCTGTCGATTCTGGGTTTTCAGTGTATGGATTTTTAGCCATCACCTTTGCCTATCATCCTTTATCTCCCTCGCGAATAAATTTCACATAATTATAACAAAATGTTTTATTTCACATTATATTTACCTACGTATGTAGTCTGTTATTAACTTATTAGTTATTACTTAATTATTATTATAAACTATTACAAATAAAATCGAGAATCCTCAAAATTTGTTTGTTGTTGTTTGCAGGTGTCTCGCTGCTGCGGATTGAAGATTACATCTGAAGGTTATATTGTCACTCTGGCTAAGAATAATCATCATGTTCTAGTCCTCAACACCCTTTATATTGTCTGAGGAGTAACTCGATGGCTGTAAGTCTGCATACTACAAGATCTCACATTTATTCCCTATATTTTATATTAATTGCTGTTTTTACAAAGCTTAACATTTTTTGCTAAACCAGTATTTGACTACTTATTTCGTTATATTGTGTTAAATTTCATGTTAGTCTGATATTTTAACACTCTGTTCATGAGCAGTGAATTATAGTGATCCTAATTTCGGTATGCTTCGTGATTTTTTGTTTTATGGCATTCTAGATTTAGAGACACTATATTTTTATTCACTGCTATGGATAGATTTAAGTCATTATTATTTCCAAAGTACTGAATACTTGCGTATTGTTTGGGTTTTGTTCATCTGTCATTATTATTTTATAATTGCATTTAGTTCTAGTAATGGAAAATCCAAAGGTTAGTATATAATATTCAACTTCTATTATTTTTGTTAAAGTCCAATTATCAATTTTTGTTATATTTGGTCATGGAGGATCAAAGAGTTTCGGATTTATTTTATATCGTGACTATATAACTATGAAAACTAATGAAGCGGGTAGATACGGACAGTTATTATTTTTATGAGTAAAATATAAGCTTCAATTTACTATAGTCAACTAAACTCAGATATATATCCGGAACTTCAAATTTCCTGCAGAGGAACAACCATAACCAAATTTAACTAAACAATTCCCATCGACAGGACTTGTATTTTGTTTCTAAATTTTAGCAGCTGGTATGGTTCCTAGTTCGAGTGAAGTTTAAACATGTCAATTAGGGGACTGCGTGGGAGTGTCGCCTCAAATAAAATGTTGATTTTTTCGAATGCCCAATATACGTACGTTTTTTTTTTTTAGTATTGATTTTCTTGGATTATCAATAATTTGGAGAATAAGAACAAATAAGAACGCACAATTGAGTTTATTAAAAGTATACAAAATTTAGTCTTGTCATGACCAAAGGAGGCGACACCATAATAACGTGCCATCTAGTTTAGGTTAATCTCGTATACAATATTATATATTGTCCGTTAAAATATATTTACCATTTACAGAATTCTTGTGTCTATACAAAATGTTTTTCGTGTACTCTTGTTTTGAGAGCCTATTACATATTTGAAAGATTTTTCATGAGTAGGCATTACCGTATACATTGTTTATTATAAATAAATATCTTAATGATGAAACATTGTATTGCATGCTGTATTATTATAAAACCGCTATCAATTCACATTGCAATAATTTTGTACAACAATTGTAATTTGGATAGTTAAAATGTAATGTAGAAAATTAGTTTATCTGGCATTTTCTTGTATATAGCGAGCCTAAAATAATAGTAATGCAAGCTATTTTTTTATTAGTGCACTTATATTGTTATTGATATAGTCGCTCACACATACTAATTTATTTGCAGTATGTTCCAATTCAAATGTATCATTGTTACTAGGAAAAGAAAGTTAATAAGCTAACATTACTTGTTATGTACACGAACTTGCCATTATAAAATGTTTCTACCTATATGTTCGATGAGTATACAGTTCGCCAAATTATATATTTTTATAACTATCCACGTTTATATTCAAAATTGAGAATTCATAGTTTTAGATAGTAGGTACAAATGCGGTTATTGAAGCGATACCATATTTAGATATATTCACAATATAAATTATATTATTGTCCTTTGTTAGGTTCCCTAAAATTAGTAAGTATTTAGGAAGTGGGACATTTTACGTCATATAAAATCTCTATGATTAAATATGGTATCAAATTTGTAATACATAAGTAATGGTCAGATACAATTTTACCTTATACCATAACCGATTCCAGGGATCCATGGTCTTCCAAATATAATTAGACTATTTGAACAATTATCAGACTAAAAAGCAGTTGTTGTTTATTTTACGAGTAACGTTTAAATAGCCACATTGTGCGACATTTGTTGTTCTTACTGGTACATAATTATAGTATTAGAAAGTATGAAGTTTATTATGCCGTCATTGACAAACAGACTCTATATCCGGATAAATTGTGTTGTACATGACCATTATTTTGTTTTACATAAAAATCACTTTGGAAATAGTACTTAACCAGACCACCTAAAATAATTAAGTGTGATATTTTACCACTATTGTTAATGTCAGTTTTAAATGCTCTCTAATTTTTTGGTTTGATTTGTTTACATTTTTAAAATAATATTTTATTTCCTATCCAAAAATAAAGTCGTGCATGTCATTGAAAAAATAATACACCCATGTTACTGAATTGTAACTGAAGTTTAAATATTAATTAGTCGATAGTCAGGCACTCTCTTCGTATTGCTGAGCCATATAATTTATACTGAATATTAAAATCATAATTGAAGAGTAACATGTATAAATATGTGTACTTAATTAGAAATAGGTATTTATTTTATGTATTTGTTGTGTATTGGAACAGTTTTACAATATTCGATACACAAAATTAGATGTGATATGAGCAATAACAGAGAGACATAATGAACCAACATATTAAGACTTACATGACTCAATATTTTGAAAGACACGAGCAAAGATTGAGACATGGGGGCGATGGAGCAACGTCGATCTTTGGAAGCAAGTGATAGATAATTTGAATTTTGACATTTGAGTCTGAATCCTCTATTGATTAGTGAGTAACTTTTGGGTTTATTTTTCATATTGTTTTTAAGTTATTTGTTTCAGGATTTTTGTCCCAATAGCATTAGGGAATTTTATTTTCTTTATTTTAACTAGTTTAAAATGAGTCTACATACCCCTCGCGGATGAGCAGGTGTGATTAATACTCTGATTTTGTCGTTTTATTGTTTTGTTTAATTATATGTTCCGGGCCTATATTATATAAATAGTATTTTTGGCCAGTGTGTTTAGGCCTTTAGATTTACGAATTTTTACTGCCAAATTATTTTCTTACGATATTTGTGCATGCACATAGTAATTATTTTATTGTATAATATTTGTAAAAATAGTTATTAGTTGTTGCCAATTTTTTGTTTTATTAATATTCAGGGTTTTAATATTATGATGTTCAATTTTAATTCGTTGTCATTGATCAAAATTATTGTGTGTTAGTGAAGTAAAATTAACCGAAATAGAACTTATTATTGCCCCAAAGGGAGCGTTTGACGCTATTAATAATATTGCTTTAGGGTTGCATAAAATTATTAAAAAGTGGTGTGATAAGTTTTGGATAATTTTACAAATTGTACTATTTTATGTGTGAATTCCGATAAGTATTTAAAATTCGAAGTCAAATGTTTCATTACAATAACCGTTTCTTTTTTTCATCAATGAACATTTACTATTGTTTTTATTTCGAAAGTATTAACTTGTCAATGACCCCCCCCGTTTACCTATAGTTAATTTTGGTGATATCGACACTTTCCTCTTTTCTTGCCATGTATTTTATGTAGGGATCAGCGTAGAAATGTTTAGTAGGTACTAGTATTTTTCAATTGATATACACACATACAGTATCACAAGTTTGCCTATATGGTGGTGTTGTTTAGAGATGTTTATTAGTGGTTGGCGCGGGCCGCGGCGGTTATTCGTCGCGTCTGCTTGGCTGTATAATTTGCCGTAGCGAGTAAGCACTATGTCATGGATGAATGGCAGTCAAATGGTATCTATTGTCCATTGACATTACTTGATAATAATATTGTATCATTAGAGTACATTACAGTAGCCTTTCTCGGGAATCTTAAAAGTTACCTATATACACTTTAAAGCAATTTTTGGTAAAGATATTTCTCTTGAATCTATATTCCCTTATGTATCCAGCAATAAATTACTTCAGTAGTTGTGTAGTATCACTTTATATGGCACTGAAAATGGCAGATTTCCTTGTATAATAAGCTCTTATGTGGATCGCCACGCGTTGTTGAGATCAACAAGTCAAGGACATTTGCATAGTTGGTGCCAGGTAATGTGATGAAGTAGGGTTCGCAGCGCACAAGGTGAGCTCTAATGTCACCCTCCCTATTGGAGGTGGGCGTATTGCCTATTAGTGGCACCAAGCACGGCTCGACGGTTTCGGTGGAGTGTTGTGGCGTTACAATTCAATTTTGTTCAACTTTGACCGTGGGTGGGATTAAGATTGTTTCTATTATACCTGATTATTTTATTTCGAAATGATTCCAATTAATACTTGAAAGACGGCATGCTCAAACGATAATATATTTTATTTTAACCTTCACCCACTTAACCGATATAATCTCCACTGTTCTAAAAACAACATAAATAATAATAAGGTTGTGAGCTCTATTCCAATTGGAATTTTAAGCCACATGTGTGCTTGTGCAATAAATATCACAGTTTGGATCTAGGCTTTTAAATTATTATAGATTATATACATTGTTGAGCTGATTATAAAAATTTAATATATTATTATACCTTTTAATATTGTTAAAGAATTCTAATTGCATTCCACATCTTAGAGTGAACGAATTTGAGATGACCGTTTTCAGTCTACATTATACAATTTTTTTTTTACAATTGTAGGATTATTAGCAGTTGCCAATGTTTTCCTTTAGTCAGTAAAAGTACAAATATTTTAATATACAATCTTGGTATTTACGTATTGTAGTGATCTTATTTTTTGATTCTATAACTATAAGCATAATTTTTTTCTCTTAAGCGGCCATTCAGATATTTCTTCATCTCACAAATTATTCAGTAAACAACAAAACATATCATACCGAATCAATTTAGTTTACTTACATAGAAATTGTCTGCAACTCCCGTGATTTAATTATCCTCATTGGTTTAGATACTGTTAAAATGGCTATTTCTTTTGTTTTCAAGGTAGATTTAAGTATATTCTAAGTTACACTGTCTTATGTTCTTGTCATTTTATGTTGAAATGTGAAATTTATTGTAATAGTTAGTGTGAAAGGTGCAAGTTCCAAATGCATATTTTAATTTGATCCAAAGATTTCATTAATTCCTTATAATTTAATTATTTAATTCTCAATTTGCGGAAATGACATTCGTGGAGTATGCATTGGTATTTGATACTAGGAGTAACATGAATTATTCTGTAGAGTTGGTGCAGCCGAGCAAACCTCTACTAATATTCTATTATGAATATATTGCTCAATAATTTTATTCTGTTAAAAGTATTTTAAACCTAGTTGTAGTCCACCGTGTGTTTAGTATGGATGTGGACTCCAGACACGAAATTATATCTAACAGACAATACCCTCCGTAAACATTTGAAAGAAATTAAATGTTGAAGTTTTATTAGATGTAGTTGTTTGCCTTCACGGCGGCTTGCCGCAGAGTGCAAGCTACAAGGGGTGCCAGCAGCATCAGCACATGGGATTGCCACTGGCTCTGAAACCATTATACTATACTGCTCGTTTTGTAATAGCACACCACACAAGCTTTGTCCCCATAGGTCCAGTTTTATCCGATATCTTTTTCATCAAATATGTTCTTTAAATGTTAAAAGATTTGGCAGTTTATATAATGTCTTCAGTATACCTTGTGTGATGGTGTTGACTGTAATAAATTGTACTATTTAGCCCCGCAGTCAACGAAAATTGTTATATAATCCATACAGGAGTCTCTGCTGCATTGTGCCTAGATCTTAGAAGTTAATGGTATCAAGGTAGAGTTAATCTCAAATATTTTGGCTCTTTGAATATTCCATGATATTATTTTTGTTTTTCATGAAAATGTATTTACATTATATACATACACCTAGATTATTGTATACAATATGAATATACATTGCGTGGTTTGTAACTTGATGTTTAATTATTTTATCATAAAATTAAGATGCCCAACTGGTTCTCTGTCCACACTTACGAAGATGTGGAGGAATTGAGTGTATTCGATAATTAAACTTATATTATTCAATGTAACTGATGAATAGTTTGATGTTTACTGTGGACAGAAGTAGAATTGATTTGTTAAACTGGTTGCACATCTTACTTTGACCAAATTCTTTTACCGCTGAAGTGACTTGAGAATTTGGATGATAGCCATATTGCACTCCTTCTTTAACTTTATTTAATGGCGAGTGCAAATTGTCATGTGACATTAGCGGTTTATTAATAATTATAAGTTTATTAACGTGAACAGTGGCCAGGATAACAACAGCAGAGCAGTGTAATTCAGAGCCTGCCTAAAATATATTTTTGTCATGATTTTATTTAGGTATATACATGTTATTATTCACATATTACAGTTTTCTCAATATTAGCTTGTATTTTAATTAAGAAATAATCATATTTAACATTGCCAGGTGATCAGCAACCTGCACTTTAATATTTTTGGAAACTATTGAACTTAAATTGTACTGACTTTATAAATATATTTACTTCAATAAAGATTTTCCATGCCACTAAAAAGACTTTATTATCTAAATTATTACTTGCCCATGTTTGATGTAAATATTGACAATGCAGCTTATTGCCAGGTAATTTTGATATGAAATGAAAAAGTAGGGAACAAACAAACTCATCGCAGCTAAGGCATGCAAGTTTTGATTTGTTACGGCTTTCACTCTTTCACTACCGCCCATTTTATTATTATGTTTAACCTCTGATCCTGGCTTCGTTGCGATTAGAGAATTCGTTCCGGCGCTTATTTCAGATCCCGGGATCTCAAGATAGCTCGGGGATTACGTATAGCAAAGTCGCAAAACATATTTAAAAAACCAGCCAAGTGCGAGTCGTACTCGCCCTTCGAGGGTCCCGTACCATCCTTGGACATAAGTTTAAAAAAAACCGGACCGCATAACTGTTTGTGAAGAAATTTTGTTAATTTTCAAAAAACTGCTAGTTAGGAATATCGTATTCTTTTTGTTGCAATATTTAAGTAAACTTCTGTCAATTCTAATTATTTCAGATTTTTCACTCTGCAAACTTCGGAGATAAAGGGGGGGGGAATGGTATTTTTTCATCATAAATGTCGAAAACTATAATAAAAAGAAATGAAAATATATTGTGAAATGTGAAGATCAAGCCCTTTTTAACCGACTTCCAAAAAGGAGGAGGTTCTGCATTCGGTTGGTTTTATATGATATGCTTCTTGACCTAGTAACCCTACTTCAAAATTTCGATCCCCCACTTCGGCGCCAATTGCAATGAAAATAAAAATATTTTTTAACTTTTTTCATTTGCAATAAAGGTGGGCAAGCATTTTCATTTCTTTATATAATTTTTTTACAACTGTTCCAAATTTCAAGTCATAGCACGGACAGACGGACAGACGAAGTCGCACCATAAGGGTTTCTTTTTATCATTCTAAAACTAGGAGGAAGAACAAAGTAGCACCACAATAATGGTCAAAACTGCTTTTGCTGCAAGGCAATATACAAGTCAAGCATCTCATATAATAATATACAACATACTAAACAAAGAACTATCCATATATTCTATGACATACCGCGACTGCCAAATGGTTGTCAACTAAAAGTTACGAAGAAGTTGAGTCCATGTTACGAACTATCACATAATCAGAAACGCGTAAAACATTTTGTTGGTCAGTGGAAGATGTTGTAATGCAGCATCCTCTGATCCCAAGACATAGTCGTAGGGCTGACTCACAACTCAAAACGAGCATAATGCAATATTCTCACACACACTCTTTCGCACCATCACACACACACACACACACACACACACACACTTACACCTAATCAACTGCTTACCACTGTCACTTTTGCTTTCTTCATACATTCTCACTCAACACATACCTACTGCGCATTTGTGTAAAATATCTTTGTAGCATTCATCAAACTTTTTGCATGTGTAAATTATTATTTATTTCCCAAACTTATTTATTGTTACCGTACACTGGAAGAGCAGAATCACCTAACACAAGCAAATATTTGCTTAAAAGGGTGATTCCAAAAACAATTGTACTACATACATACAAGTTGATGAAATAAACTTTTTTTATTTTATTTTATTTTGGTACGGAACCCAAAAATCCGGTGTTTTTATTTTCTTTATACATAATTGATTATGTGATCATTTTTTTTGTAATCTTTATTTTTTTGTATGTTTTGTATCAAATAATACAAAAAAATCTACAAAAAATATTACCCACATAAAGGATTTTAATTCTTTCAGTTCAGTCTCAAATATCAAGTTTGTGCAAGTCTTTTTAGCTAAGTTTCTTTAACTAATAACAATGTACGGTAAATAATGTAACATAATAAATTGAGCAAATTAAACTTTGAACAATGTTAATAAACTACATAAGGGCCGACTATCGGCCGATAACATTTATTCAAGGAATAATGTTGCCATTTGAGAAAAAATTAAAACTAATCTTTGGATAAAGTTATCCGACAATGGTGAAATTATTGTCAAAAATTGTTAATCCGGTTTTTGTAAAATGAATCCCGAAAATTTCTGCACCGATTAGGTCCAGGATATGTACGTTACCCTAGCAGAAAAGTAGCTCCATGAGTGGAACGTATAATAGTGCCTAATCTGCTGTGAATGTGCGCCAACGCCAAATAAAAATAGTGCGCTTTGTCGTTTTGGAAAAGCCAGGTATGCTCTGGACGAACTAATTTGGCCTAAGCCAAGCCAGATCTGAAAATAACCCGTAACTTATAAAAAAAAATACTAGTAGTACATAATTAATAAAAATAAATATTACAGTGAATAAAAACCAGTATTGGTTGAGTAATAATTTAATAGAAGCAAAGTTTCTTATTTCCAACATTTTATGGTGGTTTGAATTTTTTTTTTAATATTTGATAAATTGGTAACACAATTTTATTTATCTACAGATACGTAGAGCAATTAATAAAAACACTATTTAAAATAACTGGTCAGACCCTTATACTTAATATCACATTAATCACTTTTTATCACATTTATAAACACATTCACCGGCGATCCAGGTAGATTCAATTATGATTTTTTCGGGATGTAGAATGACAAAGTCTGCATCAAATCCGAAATTTAGTTTTCCTTTTCTATCATCAATGCCCAAAGCTTTAGCTGGGTGAAGAGAAGCCGCTTCTAATGCGTATTCCAAAGAGCATTCTGTAATGAAGAGATAATTACTATTACTAAAACTATAAATAAATTAATATACGAAACGAGTTTGGTTATGTCTATGCAGATGGTCTACATTATTTTGGACTGTAAGATATAAGGCGCTAATAAATGCCAACGGCCTTGAGTGATATGGGTGGTAGCTAGCTCGAGTGTTCTACCTCTCTTTCTCTATACGACTCGCTGTGTGGTACTTCCTGGCCACGCCACAGTCACAATTTGAATCGGAGTTAGTATCAAACAATTGTACGAGAAATGTACGATTTTGTACACTAAATAAAAAAATATGTACTATAAAGATTCCCGAGAAATTTAACAAAATCGGTGGCGTGGCCAGAAAGTGTGCTTCCTAGCCACGCCACCGCGTACGCTGCAATTTTTAATGTAATCAACTACAAACTCATTGGTAAATAATTGTACGTATATTGTTTGTTCTAATAATAATGGGAAATGCTGCAAAAAGCCATTACCTACATCAAAAAATTTAATATCAAAACTAAAATACTACATCGTCATTCTAGCGGTAACATGACATCGTACGGACTTGAGTCTAATATCAAAAAATTGTACGTAAAATGGTCGATTTTGTACGCTAAATAAAGAAATATGTACTATAAAGATTCCCGAGAAATTTAACAAAGTCGGTGGCGTGACCAGATAGTAGGGGAGACCCAATGACGTATTATATATAGACACGTCATACACCAACATCACTGTACTAAAAAATGGCGCAAATACTTTAAATAGCTAAATAGCTACATATCATTGCATATGTGCTAAAAAAGGGAAAGAAAACGAATGCCTTACTTAGCATTTGTTTAGTAGGTTTTTTTTTTTGCAAAATTTTGCAAGTTAATGACGTTCAGCCAAGAAACTGGTAGGTGCATGACTTAATAATTGGTGGGCATAAAAAAATCTTACTTTTTTGTTGCCATTTTAGATCGCGGGTAACGTATCTATAGATTTTATATCATTGGGGAGACCGGGGATAATTGACCAAGTTTCTACTTAATGGTATATATCTCTTGTGTTATATGGTATAATTTCTTTTCATATAATTTTTACATCATATAATCATATACTATACAGGGTGTCCCACGGCTATGCCACATGGAGGGAAAGTACTTTAAATATTTGAGATAGATTTTTTTTTTTTTAAATTTGAAAAGTTGCTTGCTTCATCTGGGAATCGAACCGACCAAATGTGCTGTATTTTTATGATGCCGATTAAAATTATTTCGAGCCTATGATTCCTATTATTGCAAAAAATTGCAGTTCCTGTGGGCCATGCGGACGAAGTCGCGGGAAAAGTGCTAGTAACTAATATAACGTTAAGTAATCAAATAAATATATTTTTTTTATTTAGCTTGTGACGAAGTCATCCTTCTTTCATTATTTAGTGCTGGCAATCTTCCATTACTGGCCACTTCATTCACTCCATCCTTCTAGATTTGAACTTTAAATTTCAAAATTAGAACATCTCATATTTTTATGCATTTATTTCACTCTTTGTCTGGTCTCCAAAGACATCGGTTGTGGACCGCTGACCGCTGATCTATTATATTAATAATATTACCTATATTATAAAATGTGCAATGTTATAAGCAAATAGACTGTTTTATAACTCCTGTTTTTATACCGTTGAAACATCTGGGTAACAGTTATAAAGTGCAAATAATAAACCAGCTACGTCTCTACACCTCTCCCAATCCTGCTGTTATTTTATTTATATCAAGATCGTATCCGGAGACTCCCTCCGATAGCTAGCCGAGGCCTGAGAGGATAGAGGGAGGGAGGCACTCCGCAACAAACTTAATAGTGTTCCTAATTTTATCTAAATATATTAAAACACAAGAGATATATACCATTAAGTAGAAACTTGGTCAACTATCCCCGGTCTCCCCTACTATCTGGCCATGCCACCGATTTTTTTAAATTTCTCGGGAATCTTTATAGTACATATTTCTTTATTTAGCGTACAAAATCGAACATTTTTCGTAAAATTTTTTGATATTAGACTCAAGTCCGTACGATGTCATGTTACCGCTAGAATGACGATGTAGTATTTTAGTTTTGATATTAAATTTTTGATGTAGGTAATGGCTTTTTGCAGCATTTCCCATTATTAATAGAACAAACAATATACGTACAATTATTTACCAATGAGTTTGTAGTTGATTACATTAATAATTGCAGCGTACGCGGTGGCGTGGCTAGGAAGCACACTTTCTGGCCACGCCACCGATTTTGTTAAATTTCTCGGGAATCTTTATAGTACATATTTTTTTATTTAGCGTACAAAATCGTACATTTCTCGTACAATTGTTTGATACTAACTCCGATTCAAATTGTGACTGTGGCGTGGCCAGGAAGTACCACACGACTCGCTTAACAAGGAGTGCGCTGTAGGGTGTGTCTACACCTACCGGGACCCACGCCCTAACCGAGCGCGGGTAGTTCAGGGAATTAGTTCTATGTTTTTTCTATTAGTACCAACCTGAAATTTAATTTGTTCTGCGTTATTTCTTGTAATAAATGCCTTTGATGTCGACCTCCGGCTAGCGGACTACTTTTTTAATAGGCGCCTGACAGTCTTCAGATTAGTCTCAAACTTTAGTTCTACTAATATGCTTTTCATTTTACTATTAATCTATCTATTATTACGCTTAGTTTCTTAAATATTAGAGTAAAACATAACCTCCGGCTAGCGGACTACTTTTTTAATAGGCGCCTGATACTCCTCAGATTAGTCTCAAACTTTACTTCTACTTGTATGCTTTTCATTTCACTGTAAATCTTTTTATTATTACGCTTAGTTTCTTAAATATTGGACCAATACATAACCTCCAGCCAGCGAACTCATTATGTATTACAGGTACCGACGTTCTTTTGAAATGAATTAATGTTTTAGATAACGTAAACCTTCATTATTAAGAAACCGAAAGCAGTAGCAAAAGAACGTTGCGCAAAATTCCGATAATTCCTATTTCGTTACAAAACTAAGTAAAAATTATAAACAACAATGACGTAATTTAACACAGTATATTTACCCAATCCGACTATCATTTTTAATAGTACTAACCTTGATCATTCACCATATTTTAGTTTTCATTTAACTTTAATAGAGCGAAAGTAACAATACATTCACGAGTCAAAATACTGCATACGCAACAGCTACGGAGACTATGAACTGTACGGCAGTATATAAGCCAAACAATAACCTTTGGATAGATAATATGGATGCCAACTGATGTGAAATATGTCAAAAGATGTCAAACTTTAATTTTAAGTCAACATTTTCTCAAAAACCCACATTTTAGAAAATTTATTTTGGATATCGCCTCCATAGAGCCGGCCCCAGTGTGCGGTAATACGATCGTTTGTAACTGTAATAAAACTGTACAGCAACTGTCAGGATGCGTGCGTGTACGCCACTGATGCAGTTTTATTGCCGTTTCGAAGCAGTTATCTTAAAACCGCATCCACTGTAATTTTTTGTAGGTGGTTTGCAGTCCAAATGCAGACTGTATGCATGCATAAGCCCTTATTTACTTAATTGAACTAACTACTTTTAGGTTGAGTCATGGAAGTAGGTACGCATGACCCAGGATAGCTTGAGAGTTGCAAAGATTTTTAAATTACTTACCCAAAGACTGTTTAAAAGTTGCAACACATGCATCCAGTGCAGTAGTGCTGCCACAGAGTACTTTAGTGCCCGTGACGTAGGCCCGACCACCCTCTACCGTGACATGCTGCGGTCCTATGCGATAGTTGCCATCGGCAAGACCCTGAGCAGCGACTGCATCACTGACCAGTACTAATCCTGGGTAAAAAAACGTACCAAAAATTATGTCTGTATACGCAGCAGGACCCTACATTTAATCCGATTGCAAGCTAAACTTAAACGTGCGTAGTATTTATCGGACGGATCGAACCTTATTCCGATTTTCACCTGACTTACATGAACAGATACATTGTTTATTATATTTAAATTCCGTTTCATTCACCTCCATCACTACTCAGATAGATTACAGAGCATCTTTAGGCGGAATTTTTTATAGGTAATTCGTAATCTCTATTCTCTATCAGTCTATGGTTCGAAGATGTGTGAATGGATATAGATTGAGTACTTAGGTACCTTCGGGGTTTGTTCTGCTCGCGATCCGTAAAGCAGCTGGATGGGTATGTATACCGTCCGATATGATGCCGTAGAAAACTTGTTTTTGTGTTGTGGAAGCCAGCAAGCCAACGAGACCAGGATCGCGGTGATGGAACTTTAAAATAAATAGTGTGATTATTTTTCTGACCAAGCATAGCGATGGAGGATTTTTTGACAAAACCTCTGTGAGGAAACCAACAGTTGTGACCATGCAGGAAATAAACTAGACACTATCACCCTTACCCCAAAAAAGATAGGCACGCGAATGCTACCACAAAAATAATACACACTTGTTTTAGACAAGTTAGTGCTAAAACAAGTGTGGTAGCATTCGCGTCTATCTTTTTTACCCGACTGCGCGACGCAAAGGAGGGTAATGTGTTTATCAGTCTATGTATGTATGTATGTATGTATGTATGTATGTATGTATGTTTGTTTCTATGTGGCGTTCTAGAGACCAAATGCGTAGGCCGATTTTGATAATTCTTACGTCAATCGATTCGTCTTAACCTTGCGAGTGTCACTAAAGACATAACAGTAATCAAAATTCACCACAGCGACAACCAGACGCCATATTGTCAAAATGAAAAAAAAAAAAGTTGATGAACTATGTCAAGTGGGGTGTCGTTGAATAGGTATTTTAAAATCATCTTTAGGTTCCTGTTATCATTTTTCATTTTAAATAATAGTTTAGGATATATAACGATTTAAAGTTGTTCAACAAAGCAATCATTCTCGCTAATTCTTACTTATCCTCAAAACCTATCATGTGGGGTATCAAAATGAAGGGCTCGAAAAGAAGATTACGAAAACATACATTAAAAACTAAAAAGTGAAAAATAAAAATAGTAAATTAAAAATTAAAAAAACCCGACTGCCAAAAAACAACTAAAAAGTTCAAAACAAGTGCACTTTTCAAGCAGTCTGATGCAGTTGGTGGCATAAAATCTAAGATTTAACACAAATAATTGCCACCAACTGCATCAGACTGCTTGAAAAGTGCACTTGTTTTGAACTTTTTAGTTGTTTTTTGGCAGTCGGGTTTTTTTAATTTTTAATTTACTATTTTTTTGTGGTACGGCCCTATAAATTCAGAATAGCTGTGAAATGGCTATTCAAGATTTTTCATCTTTATCGGCGGCTGTCATTTAGCCACGAGCCCTTAAAGACGACATGTCTTTGAGGGGCTCGTGACTAAATGACAGCCGCTGATCAATCGATTAACACAGGTGACAGTTCTTTACACGTCGAGACCCCTCCGTGCCTCGGAGAACACGTTAAGCAGTCGGTCCCGGTTGTCATAGGAATATCTTTGACAATCGTTACGGGTAGTCAGAAGCCCTAAATACCGGTATTACCCATTAATTGGGTTGTTGAGGTCAGATGGCAGTCGCTCCACGTAAAATATTGATATTCAGCCGAAACTAGTTAGACTGGAAGCCGACCCCAATATAATTTGGGAAAAGGCTAGGCAGATGATGATCATGGACATTGTCTTTATTGCAATAATTATAAACCAATGAATAACTAAAAATAGATATAAAAAAGAAAATCAAATATTTCTATTATGTATTTCCTATGTTTGTAAATAATAACTAAAAATTGAAAAAAAAAACAAACTATTTGAAACCAGTGTCTGTGTATTTAACTAGTTCAGAATAATATGTATTATAAATTAAAGTTCCCCATCGCCTATATCTGTCCGTCTGTATAGGCTAATCTCAGAAACTACTGTAAAGATTTTGATATGGTTTTCACTAATATAGGTATGGGGTGAATTTTTCAAATGGGCTTGGATGGGCAAATCCGAAACTATGAAATAGCTTAAAACACTCAAAGGAGTCTCGGGGCCGATTTTGATAAAAACTAAAACTGCATCATACGATTTTTGAAAAAATAATATTCGTAGTCGGGAATAATTTTCCTAGACGGACGTAAGTTTCTTCGCGTACGCTGCTTAAATCGTTCAAGTTATATTGTTCCTCTTAAATAGATCTAAAAAAAGTCTGCAGCACTATTCCCCTTACAAATAAACACGGAATTAAGTTATGACAGGCATAAACATTAAAAAATGTATAGGTAAAGGTACTGACCTTAGATTTATCGGCAGCGGAAACCAATCATTAATTTAATCTATGGTACTGACTTTATTCATTACATAACATTATTCTGTGTTCATTTATAAGGGAGTATGTATCTACCTGTTAAAACAAACGGCAACCAATAGAATAGTTTCCAAGATACACGATAAATACCCCAGTTTGAGTCATTTGAGTAACAAAATATGAATCTTTATCAAATTAAATATGGTCATACTTTTCTACATTTCATCTAAGTATATTATAAGTTTTTATCTCAAACCTTTAGGAAGAGTAATTTAGTTTTTTTATGTGTGTTTTTCGAACCCAAAAATGTAATATTTTGCGTATGTTGGCCGGTCGCCTGCGAGCCCGCGCCTGAAATAAGCCAGTCCTCGCAAGTTGTGCGGTTGGAGATACATACATACAATAAGCACTATCTAAGTTGACCGCACTGAATGGCTTCGCATTATTGAACATAACGTAAAATAACCTAGTATCAGGCCAGTCAACTTTAGATTGCACATACTGTACTTAATATAGTGCTACCCGTGCAAGCGCGAGGCTCCAGCTAGTTTATAAATAAAACTGTTAATGTCAAATACTTACAGGTAGCATTGCGTTAAATAAATGTGTGATTAGATTAGCTCCGCATTCAACAGCTTTTTCTCCCTGAGCCAAACTAGCAGTAGAGTGTCCTAATGCTACTTTGATGCCCAGTTCAGTCAGTTCTTTGATTGCCTGAGTAGCACCTGGCAGCTCTGGGGCAAGAGTGACTATAACAACACTATCCAATGATCCATAAACTTCTTCTATAGTTTTTATACCCTGAAATTTTTTTAAGCAGTAGGTATATTAACTTTAATCATAAAAATATGTACTTATTTGTTTGTTTAATTAGAAGTTTAAAAAAATTTTGTTTTTATTAAATTAACATAGGTCTTATGATATTTGGTGTCTGTAACTACATAACTGTTGTGACTACACAAAATTATTAGTAGTTTCATTGCTATTAAGTATAGTTTTCATTTCCTATCTTATTACTTTTAGCGAGAAATCCTTGTATAAATATATAACTGATTTTTCGGAAACGGCTCTTGGATGTTTGTATTTAGATAATGTTTTACTTTCCAAGTTTATCAAGATTGGTGCAAGTGTGGATACAGGATTTTGTTCAGGGAGGGGCAATTATTGTGTGATTTCAAAATTTTGAAATTATAGAGTGCTATGTGCTAGTAGGTAGTGAGTCAACTGCATCCGTGCTCCCCTTCTCCCCCTGTATCCACACTTGGATAGGTGTCATCCCTGCAAAAATACAGAGTGAAGCTTGCATTGTTTTCTTTTATATCACAGTTATACATTACAATATTTTGTGAAATGTCTTTCTTAGATTAACAGTAAGTATATTTTATAAAGTATATACATAAATTGCAATAGTACTTAAATAAAGTTGTCATATTTTCCAGTTGCACATTTGTTAAAGTTCACTAACATATAAAAGGTTCATCGGTGTAATATTTGTATACAACTTACACAAAGTAGGTCGATGATAAATACTAACTGATAAGTAAGTTAGTGCCAGTGTTGACCGCAATTACAATTGATAATAAACATTGCATGATATTTTTAATATTGACAAAGCCATTGTTCACACAATATAGAGTTGATATAATATGTATTTATTGATATTATAATGACTTTTAAATTTTATACTACCCACTACTACTTGATAATTTAGGTATTGTAAATTTTATTATTTATGGTCAATGTGTGGTGTACTGAATTTCTATACCTGTGTTTTGGTATAAATATACAAACCTCTTCAGGTATCCTAATATATTCTTCCATATGCGCACCCTTTTTAGCCAAACTAATAAATGGTCCTTCTAAATGCACTCCAAGTACAGTGGCTCCATGTTTGCCGCCATCAGTCTTTTTTATTAAAGGCAGGATTTTATGATATTTTTCCACATCAGATGTAACCATTGTAGGACAAAATGAGGTCACTCCATGAGAAAGAAGTTCTTTTGATACCTTTCTGATGCCTTCTTTCACATTTTCTGAATCATATGAAAAGTCAACACCCCAACCACCTATAAAAAAATATTTTAGAACTTTAAGAATCCTAATGGAATCATAATAAATTACTCAACTTGCTTGTTGAGATACAGTATAATAAAAATATATTATGAATAAATAAGTATTATTGTTGTTTATCAGATAAACGTAAATAAAAATACCAATAGAAAACTTTGCTTTAATCTAGGTCTATTTTGAAATATGACTTGGGGAATGTTATTCAAATTTTATTCGTAAACACAGTGCATTTGTATTCTGAACGTAATAATATCTTATAATTTTAACTTACCATTGATCTGTATGTCAATGAACCCTGGAGCAATCAGCAGTCCTCCGCAGTTTACAGTTACATCTGCTTGTAGTTGCTCTACATAAAATACCTGTTCAGGATTCTCAATTTTGCCATCTCTTATCCATAAATCCTCTTTCACAATCTTACTGTCACGAAGAATAAAACAGTTGTGGAATCTTGTTAGGCCAGATTTTGGTTTCATTATTGTATTAGTTAACTTATGGTTACAAGAAATAAATGAAACAAGTGTTTATCTTCACGAACACGAAGAACCGGTAACTCAGTGTCTCAGTCAGTGACAACCACAGAACAATATTACCAGTGTTGCCAGGGCCCTTGAGTCGAAAGTTACATTTCGTTTCCTGAAATGTTACATTTTTGCTGCAAAAGTTACATTATTGATTTTTTTTTTTTTACGTGTTTTTGGGGTCGGAGGTCGGAGGCAAATTGATGTCAGCAAAATTGCGGAATTAAATGTATCTAATCTTAGGATAAAACAGACTCTAGTTTCATTTGTTCGCAACACCATCTTCACTGTTGTTGCTATCTAGCAGAAGTAATTCTATTAGTTTGAACCAAAACTACGAGGTAGTGCATTTGTTATTTTTACTCTGAACTAACTACTACCTACTAATATTCGATACGTACCTATAGGATCCTCATAACGTACTTGTTCTACCAAGTGTTCGTAAGAGGGCTCTGTTAATAAAGTGCAAGAACCATGCAAGAACGCCCCAATGCAAAAAAAAAGAAAACATTACAGACCTTACATTATCGACGATGATTTGTCATCTCTCTTAAATGTGCATTAAATTGAATACCTACTGGTGAATCTCTTTCTTACAGGCCTTCATTAATTTTTGAAAGGACACGGCAGACGCCCATAGAACGCTGGGCTTCAGATTGTGTATGTCAGTACAGATATGAAATTAGTTTGGTGTGATCGAGTATTTCAAGAGTACTTAAATTCATTTTTTATTTGTTTTTGTACGTAATTGGGTTAAAGAGAAATCTTCGTATTTGTGACAATGAGGTTAAGTATGGTGTGAATGATCCAATGAAGTAGAGCCCGACTAATGAGTTCTCAATTCAAAGGTTTTAGTTGTTGTCGACATGATATTCTGTGGAGGCACGCGCCAGCCAGCATGCACCGTTTATTGTTTTATTGGTTTTTTCAAAATGTCAACGGCATAATCATTTTATTTCTTATTTATTTCGACTTTTGATTCCAATTCTTAATCTCTAAGATAAATTAGGCAAAGAACAATTAAAATATTTTTTTATTTTTGGTTAAGCTTTTATTACTGTACCTGATCAAGCCCAAAACTACCAACGTCCTTTCCTGTTTTTCTGAAATCACGAAATTGAGACGCGAATTAGAGACAAAAAAATACATCGAATTCGTCAACCTTTCAATTCAAAATATGCTTACGTTTACGATACGCAACGTCAAAATCGTTCGTCCTCTGGCAGCATGTTTTTTTAAACATTTTAATACTCGAAGAGATTTAAATCACAGTAATCAAAAATCGTTGATTTGTTTCCGCACTTTATGTAGATAGTTTACTTGTTTGCGCCTGCAATAAAATATTTATGGATAAGATATTTTTATTAGTATAAGTTGTACCTAACTTTGATTGATTTCGGAATGGTCAAAGAGAAGTTATTCAAACAATTATAAGATGCTCGCTCATAAATATTAACGTATCATTTACAAAGGTACGTAGGTAATAAGATACTTATGCACTCGTATCACGACAATTTGAAAAACTATAACGATAAACTTACCTACCAAACAATAAATGTAATCATCGGAACTTCACTCACGCACTTTTCTCACAGTTGTACGACAACAAACAATAATCAAAACAAATCACAAGTGTGCCTGGCCTATAGGCATTTCTGTAGCTACGAAACTGCGAACGGCGGGAACTCGCGAAGTAGGAAACGTGTGCGCACACGCTCAAGCAACATCAAGTTTTAAATAACCCAGGATACGATTCATTTTATCATGGCGCTTTCCATTCAGAGCCATCTCTGAGTGTGAAAGAGTGAAATACTTTTTAGACGCGCCAGTTTTAGGTGCGTTCAATTTGGATGCGTTGAATTGAAATGCGTTCGTAAACTGCGTGCAATAAAAATCTAGTATTACAAATCTCGTTGTTCTCAAAAGTTACGAAAATTGCCTTAAATATAAAAATTACTTACATGTTACGCGAGGGGGTCAAAAGTTACGAAAAATGTAAGAAATGTAACCTTCTGGCAACACTGAATATTACTCTAGTGACAACTACTGTCAGTGTCCACAACTGTCAATCAACTGACAATTTGAATTGACAAGCAATCAGTGTTGTCACATCAAATTAATACATGTCTCTAGACCCTGGGTTCCGAACCTGAGGGTAATTACCCCCTCGAGGGTAAAACAGTTATTCTGCAGGGATAATAGAATGGTAATAGATAATAAATTTTATAATCATTAATTAAAAACTTTACTTAGAAGCTTGCAAATGCAAAACAATATCAACCTGCACACTGCATTAACATTAATTCATCGAGTTTTTGTGCAATTTATTATGATTATTAAAGGCTATAGGTATTTTCATGTGATAACATTTTAAGGGGGGGTAAAATGAGTTTTCCTAATAGGTCATAGGGGTAATAAGATTGAAAAGGTTAGGAACCGCTGCTCTAGACTCTAGATTGACATCGAAAAGTCGCTAGTTTTGTATGAATTTAGTAAAAAAGTCGTCAGATGTCGCCAAATATATTTTTTGAATCTTTAATCATTAAATTCAAAAAAATGATTAATGACCCCTATAAAATACTTTGGGAAAGCCCCAGTGCCTCACTCACAGCTGATGTATCAAATAAGTATTATCAATATTCTATTAATACACCCAGGCGTGGTCGCAGCCAACGATTTGGGGGGGGGGAGGTCATACCGCAGCCGAAGACTTTATGGGGGGTCATACCGTGTGCTATACCGTGAATAACCGTGTTTGGCGCATTTTTGTACGATATTTTCATGACCTCCACAATCCCCCCCCTCAGACCGCGCTTGCCTGGAGACGCATAGTGTAGTGGTGAATCACCGATTAACATTTTCTACCACTTTTCACCAGCGACAGTGTCGTCTGCCGCTCGCCCTGTAGCGGCAGACGACGTGCGTGTCCCTAGATACAGAAGGTATTTCATAGAAATACATAGAAACCAGTAGTATCGCGACGTCACATCATCTGCTGCAGCGACACGTCGTCGGGTACCAACTCGAATTATTACGTGTTACGAATATTATAATATATTATATGTTCTGTGCCGCTGCTGCCTGTCGCTGCAGTCCAAGAATCTTGCAGTCGGTTGCTGTCGCCGGTGTCGGAATTGTACTTTTAAGACACTACTGGTTTCTATCTATTCTATTAAATAACTTCCGTAGCTAGCGACACGTCGTCTTCGTAGTAATACATAGAAACCAGAAGTGTCGTGGCGACACATCGCCTGCTGCTGTTGTCTGTAGTCGGTTATGAACTCGTACCTTTACTGTGTTAAGCTGTCTTCAGACTACGCTATACTATATAGCATTATAGCATATAGCTCATAGCACGACAATATCGCGCACCATACATTGTTTATGGACACGCTGTGCAGTATTACTTAATTTTAAAAATGAAGTAAAGTTTCCTTAAAGCAAAACTTCCTATCTCAAATATTTAAAGTACTTTCATGTGGCATAGCCGTGGGATTACCCTGTATAGTATAGCATAGTCTGATGACAGGTTTAGTCCTCATTTGCACGGGCGCGGGCGCTTTTTTAACGCGCGATAAACCCCTGTTCAACCCAACCCATAGCAGTGATAGCCTAGTGGTTTAACCATGTGCCTCCCACGGCGAATGGTTCGAGTTCGATCCCCTGGCACGCACCGCTGACTTTTCGAAGTCATGTGCGTATTAGAAATTAATTATCACTTGTTTTAACGGTGAAGGAAAAACATCGTGAGGAAACCGGCATGTCCTAGAACCAAAAATTCGAAGACATGCGACGTCCACCAACCCGCACTGGGCCCGCGTGGTGGACTACGGCCCACTCCCAGCAGTGGGAACATTATAGGCCGATTATGCTATGCTATTATGCAACCCAGTGGCAGATTAACCACGTAACAAGAGTAGCAATTGCTACGGGCCCCGCACAAATCCAAACCTCCGCCTAAGCGTAACTTTTTTTTGTAATGATCAACAATTAAATCTAATGGATAATTCATCACGTTTCCCCAATTTAGAAATCGCTTTGCACATTTATTTGTCTCATGATCACTAACTGTAGTGGCGAACGTTCATTTTCGATACTGCCGTACATAGACAAAGCGTATAAAAAATGAATTAAGGGCATAGCAGATCAAGGGCCCGTAGCAAATTCCATCGAGGGGAATTTGCTACGGGCCCCGCGCTTGTTTAATCCGGCACTGGCTCAACCCCAGGCCCGCGGGCCATGATGTGGCTCGCCAACGTATTTGAATGTGCCCGTCAAGAGTGTTTTTAATTAAATTATTCTTAAAGTTAGAGTTTTGTTTAATTTAAATATCTATCTACCACAACTCTAGGTAAGTTCTATTCACTAGATGGCCCACCGGCTGACTCGGAATGAAAATTATGGCCCTCCTTCAAAATTGGTTGAGCAGCCTTGGTTTAAAGGGTCCGTGCCGATGCAGCTGCTACACAGCTACAGGTACCTACATGACATTGCTTGCCACTAGATCACACGGCGTATTCTCTGAGCGTCTGTATTTCTACGTTTCTGCCGTTGTACGAAGAACTCAAAGAGAAATCTACTAAGTTGGTCGTCGACTACCGTGATATACATTAAATAACATTAAATTCATGGGTTCAATGGATATCCTTATCCTGCTAATATTATAATCGTGAAAGTTCGTGAGGATGTATGTATGGATGGATGTATGGATGGACGTTTGTTACTCTTTCACGCAAAAACTACTGAACGGATTTTGATGAAACTTTACAGTAATATAACTTATACCTACATCAGAATTACACATTCGCTACTTTTTATCCCAAAAACGCGAGCAAAGCCGCGGGCGGTAGCTATATAGTCTCATACATCCCACTAATCCCATCCCATCCCACTAATATTATAAATGCGAAAGTTTGTGCGTGTGTGTGTGTGTATGTTTGTTTGTTACTTCTTCACGCTGAAACGGCTGAACGGATTTGGATGAAATTTGGCAAAGAGGTAGTCTGGGACCAGGAATAACACATAGGGTACTTTTTATCCCGGAAAACGCGAGCGAAGCCGCGGGCGGAAGCTAGTATTTAATAACACAAAGTAACCTACCTGCAACGAATTTAGAATACACTTTTTAAACTGCCTTCACCATACCCAACCGAAGCACTTAAAAAATAGTTTTGTAGCATTGTCAATTAGATGTCCGGGGCAAATTATTAATTACTAGCTGACCCGCCCGGGCTTCGCACGGGTAAAGTTACCCTACGCCAGCTAAGCTACCCTACGCCTACCCTACGCCTACCCTACACCTACCCTACATCTACTTTACACCTACCCTACACCTACCCTACGCCTACCCTACGCCTACCCTACGCCTACCCTACGCCTACCCTACGCCTACCCTACGCCTACCCAACGCCTACCCTACGCCTACCCTACACCCCAAATCTCAAAAATAAGTTTCAAGCTTCTAGCTTTAAAAATTACGTAATTTCCACACAAACTTTCATGCCCTATTTCAACCCTTTACAGGCCTTTTTTCGCATTAAAACGTAGCCTATGTCCTTTCTCAGGCTCCAGACTATCTCTGTACCGAATTTCATTTGAATCGGTTCAGTATTTTAGGCGTGATTGCGTAACACACACACAGACAGACAGACAGACAGACAGACAGACAGACAGACAGACAGACAGACAGACAGACAGAGTTACTTTCACATTTATAATATTAGTAAGGATAGTATAGGTCCATATCACGCTACAACCCTTAGGAGCCAAGCAACTGGGTTGAATGAAACCGCGAGGAACAGCTAGTGTAAGTATTAGGTCTTTACCTATGAAATTGCCGTTCTGCAGTACTGGCCATTTCAAATCAAAATAATTTTTGTTTGGCTAAGAATTCTAATTTCAAATTAATTTTATTTTAAAAACATGGTTTTTTTTTTCCAAAAGTAGTCATTTGTTTATTGATTAGTGTTACATTTTCATCGCATTTCAATCTTTTTCGTCATCATGGATACGTTAAAAATTCGAGTAATTATGGAATACGAGTACCGTCGTGGCAGCAACGCGCACAAGCGGCACGCAACATCAACGACGTTTACGGAGCTAACACTACAAACCAACGCACCACCTGTTATTGGTTTGCTCGCTTCCGTTCTGGAAATTTCGACCTGAAAAATGAACCTCGCGGTCGTCCGAAGACTTTGGTTGACAATGACGAATTAAAGGTGATTGTGGAAGCTGATGATACACAATCTACGGCTGAATTAGCAGCAGCTTTCGACGTTAGCGTCAAAACAATATTGGTCCATTTGCGTCAAATTGGCAAGGTAAAAAAGCTTGACAAATGGGTGCCCCACGAACTCAATGATCGCCAGCGCGAAGTACGCGTCGAGACGTGCCTTGCACTGCTCAACAGACACACAAATGAAGGAATTTTGAACCACATTGTTACCTGCGAAGAGAAATGGATTCTGTTTGATAACCGCAAGCGCTCAGCAAGTTGGTTGGATCCTGCTTCAGCACCTAAACAATGCCCTAAACGAAAACTTACCCCTAGAAAAGTGATGGTCACTGTTTGGTGGTCTAGCGCCGGTGTGATTCATCACAGCTTCTTACCAAACGGGGTGAGCATTACTGCAGATGTGTACTGTGAAGAACTGAACACAATGATGAAGAAGCTGGCACATCTCCAACCAGCATTGGTCAATCGCTCGTCTCCACTGCTCCTGCACGACAACGCGTGACCTGATACTGCACAGCAGACGGTCTCCAAGTTGCAAGAACTGGGGTTGGAAGCTCTCCGTCATCCGCCCTACTCACCAGACCTTGCGCCTACAGACTACTACTTTTTCCAGAATTTGGATAACTTCTTGGCGGGAAAAAAATTCAATACCCGAGAGGCAGTACAAAATGCCTTTGAAGCTTTTGTTGCCTCCCGTCCAGCTGATTTCCTTAAGAAGGGCATCAATAAACTGCCACTGCATTGGCAAAGATGCATTGATTGCATGGGTGATTACTTCGATTAATACAAATAAAAAATACATGAAAAAAATTAGTTTAAATTTTTTCATACAAAACGGCAATTTCATAGGTAAAGACCTATTATAAATTATGCACCAACATGGCTTTATTTAAGTACAACATGGATCTGTAAAAGCCTGTATCTGTGCGTAATTGTCAAAGGACGTCGGCAGTTTTAGGCTTGATATGGTACAGTAATAAAAGCTTAACCAAAAATAAAAATATATTTTAATTGTTCTTTGCCTAATTTATCTTAGAGATTAAGAATTGGAATCAAAAATCGAAATAAATAAGAAATAAAATGATTATGCCATTGACATTTTGAAAAAACCACTAAAACAAAAACGGGTGCATGCTGGCTGGCGCGTGCTTCCACAGAATATCATTGTGACAGCAACTAAAACCTTTGAATTGAGAACTCATTAGTCGGGCTGTACTTCACTGGATCATTCACACCATACTTAACCTCACTGTCAGAAATAAGAATATTTCTCTTTAACCCAATTACGTACAAAAACAAATAAAAAAATAATTTAAATACTCTTGAAATACTCGATCACACCAAACTAATTTCATATCTGTACCGACTTACACAATCTGAGGCCCAGCGTTCTATGGGCGTCTGCCAGTGCCCTTTTCGTAGTGTATACGTGTTCAATTCGCCCCCTGCAAAAAGTGATAGAAAATGTTATCCGGTGATTCACCGCTATAGGTACCGTTTCCAGGGCTATATGCTCTGAGATGTTACTATTTTCTTAATTTGGAATCAAGGAGGTTACATTAATTTACACCAAAAACTTATATATTTTATTATAAACTTCTTGTTTACAACAATGCATAGATGAATGATCGGTCTTTGCTGCACTGGGCTGTATGGGCTCAGCTCCCTTTGCCTGTCCCAAAGAGGGAAAAGAACCAAAAAAAAAAAAAACGGTCTCTGCTGCAACAATGACAACAAAAATTTAGACAATCATACGTCATTTGCAAAACGATTGTGTTTTATGATCATATTTTAATGATAAAATTCAGTGGTTTTATGATTTAAAAGTAATAATAATTACCTAACATATGATACGCGTCGGCGATACGGATGTACGGTGATTGGATTGAACAAATACATGTGTGGACCCGGCTTAATACACATGTTATCAAAGTTAGTTCTGATGGTAGACTTTTTGTGATAACTTTTGATATAGTGGACCGATTTCAATGAAACAAAGACTAAATGTTACCTCAAGGTACTGCCTATACATTTCTTTCTAATTCCTCAAAATCAATTCAGTAGTATTGATTTGATGCGTGTTCAAACACACAGACAAACAGACAGACAAACCGACAGACAAACAGACAGACAAACCGACAGACAAACCGACAGACAAACAGACAGACATTAATTCTAAAAATGATAGAAATTTACTTCATTACTCATTCTTAGTCCCCCCTATTATTTTTTTGCAAATATATGCAATGTACAGACACGCGGAATTTACATTCTTATTATAAGTATAGATTACACTCACTTAATTGTTATCTGAATAATTTTCTCAAATGAATAGCAGACGAAGCAATGGTTGCAAGAGTTGCGACTGCGCGAACTGTAGAGGAATGCAGCGCGTAGCCCGTAGCACGTAGCTACGACAGTTGGCTTCCCGCGGCTACGGCGCGTGCTACGGACTCAGTCGTCGGCTCGGTCCCGTCGGCTTCAGCTGAAAATCGCGAACGCGTAATGTTCACACGCGCGTGATTGCATGATTATTGCTACTTAACAGTGACTGCCCAAGTGATTAATATTAACATTAAAACAGGTGAACTTTGTTATGTTGAATTACCTTTGTGTACGTTTCGCGTAGCTCGGAAGGCTGCACTTTCTTTAATAGAAATTTTAGTCTCTGTGGAATCGAACTTTTCGTATCTATATGACTGTTATTTGTCAACTTTTTGTACGTAATGGATGCGATGTTTCTTTCCGATGGACCTCTTTGAAAGTACTTGACGTTCATTTTGTGGATGTGATATGATTAGTTATTTATTTGTAGATACAGGTATTTTTTTAGTGCTTCCATAATATTTTACTGAGATTATTAATAATTTTATTAAATAGCTATAGATTACATACTTTTAATATCAAATACACTTGGCACTAAATCTGTCTAAATCTAACTTCAAATTGCTATGTGATCCCGTACCAGTGAATGTAAAAAAATATATTTTAATTTCCCTTCTTAAACAATTTATAGAAAAGTATTTAAAAAAAATAACCCAAGGCGACGATTAAATGTGTAAATATCAAAATAATTAAAAAGTGATAAATAGGAGGCGAAAGTCTACAACGATTACTGAGTCCATCAATTGATCGACCGAAAGATTTATACCCAAGATACACAATACACATTTATACCCAAGATACACAATACACATTTATACCCAAGATACACAATACACATTTATACCCAAGAGCGATAGCCCACTTCTGGTTTATTTATCATTTTTATTTTCCCATGCTAAGAAACATAATGAAGAAAGGAATAAATATTATTTTTTTCTTTTGTTATTA
The DNA here is from genome assembly GCA_948465475.1 of Thalpophila matura. Classification (NCBI taxonomy): domain Eukaryota; kingdom Metazoa; phylum Arthropoda; class Insecta; order Lepidoptera; family Noctuidae; genus Thalpophila; species Thalpophila matura. Next base: position 10,849,465 of record OX419183.1, read on the forward strand.
GTAGAGGTAGGTATACGCAGCCGTCTTTTGCTGATATATTTATACATGAATAGATTGAGGAAGTCGATACACATAAAATAAGACGTACTATGCTTTGTCCAGCTGGTTTATCCAGAAAGCGTTTATATAGTAATGAAGAGTACCTACCTAGCTACCTACGCCTCGATATTGTGGAATGTACAAGATTCTCATGTCTAACCAATACCGATCAGTAATACGACCTTCACTTATAATTATAACTGAAAATTTTTAAGCGTTGATCACTAACAAGAGCAGTGGTGGCACAATAGAGCAGTGATGGCCTATCAAGAGCAGTGGTGGCTTAGTGGTCGTAAAGGCTCCGGCTTACAAGTAGTAGGTCGTGGGTCCGAACCTGGCAGGCGCACACTTTGTGCTATTTGTTTCATCACTACTGCTCTAAAAACGGTGAAGGAAAACATTGTGAGAAAACCAAAAATTCGAAGATATGTGACGTCCACCGACCCGCACTGGGCCCATGTGGTGGACTACGGCACACTCCCTCTTATTACAGAGAGGAGGCCTGTATCCCAGCAGTTGGTTCATTTTAGGCTGATATGCTATGTTATGCACTAATTATTTATTTGTAGGTTTTCATGTATTGATATAATAGGCAGGCGTGCATAGGTAGATCGCTAACACTATAATAAATCTATGCAGTGCATAGATTTATTATAGTTTTAGCGATCTACCCAAAACATTTAGGCAGCAAGTTATCGACTGGCTACTCTGAAGAAAAAAAAAACTGGTCAAGTTCAAGGTACTACTCGTGCCCTTAGGGTTCCGAAATATCAATAGCGCCATCTATGAGCAAGATACCGCTATTACATCTTATAGTGGGTTCCGTTTTTTCTTTTGAGGTACGGAACCCTAAAATGCCTTTTTTGTAATATTATGCTTTTAGTATAAGCTAGCATTATAATCAGCCTATATTGGTTCCACTACTGGGACATAGATCTCCTCTATGTGAGAGGGAGTAGGCCGTAGTCAACTACGCGGGCCCAGTGCGGGTTGGTGGACGTCATAATTATGCCTTCGAATTGGTTGGTTCTAGGACATGCCCGTTTTCTTACGATGTTTTACTTTACCGTTTTTAGATTAATGCAGCATGGTGATGAAACCGCCTACCGGAGTTCGAACCGACGACCTTAAATGATTTGTAAGTTGAGGCTGCTTCCACTGGGCCACCACTGCTTTTCTATATATACTTTTACTGCACATTAAATTACATACTACATATCATCTGCTCAATTTAATTGAGTTTGTCATACTTTTTGGGGCTATATTAAACGTTGCCGCAATCGGCTCGAAAAGCTTGAACGTTTGACCGGTCGATAGCGTTTTTAACCGACTTCTTCAAGTAGAGCACCACTTTTGCACTACACCAGAAGTATGGCAAATATATTAACAGTCATGAATTTTCCACGATTCGAGTGCCTAACTGTAACAAATCGTTTCCCTTAATTAAAAAAAACCGGGCAAGAGCGTGTCCAGACCACGCTCAGTCTAGGGTTCCGTAACAAGAAATATTTCAGTCTTTCAATGAGATACAAACTTATATTTGCGGTTGTCAAACTCAAATCTGAAAATAGTGAATATTTCAAAAAGTTATTGACGTATCTTGTTCAAACTAATTTTAATCGAGAGTATTTATTAGATGCCATAAGCTTGATTTTTCTCAGATTTTTTGATTACGCGGTTGGAAAATTACAGGGGGGGGGACACATTGTTAACGACTTTCGGAGCTCTAATATGGACTTAAATAAAAAAATTATTTAGATAACTCTAAGTTATTTTCAAAGACCTATCTAACGATACCCCACACGAAGGGGTGCGCGCAAATATTTTTTTTTCATCCCTCAGTTTCATGTATCCCCCATACATCACCACCACCCGTAATTATTTTATTTTTCGTAATTTAACTACATGCATTTATGGCGGCTCACAGAAGACTGCGAACTGCGAAGTTTCATACAGATTGGTTATGAACTGTAGATTTGACGAGGGTGTGACAGACGGACAGACGGACAGACAGACGGACAGATGGACAGACGGACGGGATGAAACTATAAGGGTTCCTTGTTTTACTACGGAACCCTAAAAACGTGGTAAAAATCTGAATGACTACTCGAAAATGATTATAAAAAAATTAGACTGTGTAACAAATCGATAAAAAAAAAATGTTCGATAGACCGCGTCTTGTGATTATGCCCCGACGACCAGCGTTAACACTATTTTTATTCATAAATCACGTAAATTGACCCCTGTATCCTTGCCATACTGTAACAAATCACTTCCAATTTTCTGTCATTATCCCTGGGGATAATGACAGAAAATTGGAAGTGATTGGAAGTGATCTAATTTCGACTTATAGACCTGGGTCTATAAGTCGAAATTAGAACCTATCGATTTATTTGATTACCGTTTATTGTTAAAAATAAACGTTCTGAAATCAACAACTACCACTTGTTAGAAGTTAAAATTGGTTATTGAAGTTTCAACAATGTGGCGTAAATTAATTCTTAGAAACAGGCTTTAATGGCTCAATAGAGTTTTTTGTTTGACTATAATAAGTAGGTATGTGTAGTCCGACCGAGTAAACGATCCGATCAGTTTAAGCAGCTATTGTTTAAACTTATTAGATCGAACGTTTTTCTGCAGTCTTGAGGTTGCACTCTTTATGAAAAATATTATTTAAAAAAACTGTGACTACTCATAACGTCCACCTTTCATGATTTCTTGAGACAGTCTAAGAGAGGTGGGGCACAGAGGGTTATCTCGCTCAAATCTGGAGCAGCCCGACTGGGGAAGTATCTCCATCTTACAGAATATTAATTATTTTTATTTATTATATACTTTATTGTACACCAAATATCATATAGGTATAGAACATTTATAACAAAAACATACAATGGGCGGCCTTATCGCTATCTGCGATTTCTTCCAGGCAACCATAGGATGGACACCAAGTGAGCTGGACACGATAAGAATACCACAGCCAAATAATGCTACTCTTCGGTAGTGTTGTGTTCCTGTGGTGAGTAAGGTCACCAAAGCTCCTGAGGATGCACTGTGTTGACAAAAGGGGACCTCCTTGTCCCCTAAGCTGTCGGTACAGCAAATCCTCATTTCAAAGGGTGCGATATTCGGCATATAGATGGGCAAAAGACCCGGGTGTTTTGGTCAACACCCGATAAACACTCAATAAACACCCGGGTGGCGCGATATTCGGTGTTGCAAGCGTTTCGTAGGCTTAACCGCTTATCATTAGCCGGGCTGGACGCCTGTTTACTACCTTCGTCGTATAATAAACCCGGATAAGTGCGAGTACAAACTTAATTACGTATGTAGTTGTAGATATATTAAATAAAATAAAATATTCCACTCGAAATATGCAATATCGCCATCTATGAGCAAGATGCGGCTATTACATACTTCTTCTAGTGGCGCCATCTATGACCAGATACCTCCACCTGTATAAGGGTCTTGCCTCGGACAGACAAACAACAAAGTGATCCTATAAAGCTATATGGGTTTCGTTTTTTCTTTTGTGGTACGGAACCCTAAAAAAAGTATATTTAATACGACATAGTTATTTTATTCAGCTTAAATAAATGATCAGTATCGTATTACTAAAATCTCGATGCCTCTTTTGTTTTCTTCTTCCGATATTTTCCGGTTTCAATTCAATTCCTGTACGACTAAACAATTGTTTCTGGGCCGCTATGAATGTTCGCATCGCATTTCCGTAAAATTTTATTCGATATCATATCAGAGTGAAAATGTATCGATATCGACATTGGATTTGAGCCTCACTACAGGCAGTCGTTGAGTAATGGATATCAACATTTATATCGATTGTATAAGAGGTACCAATTAAATTAATTAATTGTTACTACTTAATGACTTTAAATGGGATTAATTAATCAGAAACAATCCGTGTTTTAATTGCTATCTTTCCTAGTTTTAATAGAGGATATAAGGGTAAATTATATAACGGTGTCTCCTTTAGTAAATAGTTAGGCAGAAGTAGACATCGGTGTCCTCCATAAGTTCACTTTTATTGGGTCTTGTGGTAGAGAGGAGCCTATTACGTAATAGCTTTCAGATATGACTTGCTACAGGAAAAGTGTACCTTACTGAGAAGAACTATTACCTACGTACAATTTCCTCAATCAACTACACTTCCGCTGATATAGGATTTAGGTTTATTATTGAAAATAATACTTTATTAATACTTTAGATCTAAATTGGTTACTAGCGGTGGTACCTATAGTTAACGATAAACACGTTTCATTTTATAACGGATCCTTTTCGTACAAGATTTTACTGTAAGGATTTGTTTACACGTGTAATAATTTAACAGTTTCATCGACTGATACTTGGTAAAATAAAACTGGCCATTGGCCTTTTGGCGCGCGCATCTATTTATTATACCGGACAATCTCTACTTAAGTTCTCTCCGGGAGCCGGGATTGCGGAGACCTACAACCCTACCTTAATAACGTACCTCATTTAATTATGCTTGTTTAAGACTCAGGTTCATATTTCATAGCAATTATTTTGTATAGCTATGTAAACTATTTAAAACAGTAAGAATTATTTTCTCTACCAACGTGCCTGCGAGTCGGAAGTTGGACGCAAGTTCATTTATCTTATTCGGTGGGGTGAACAAGAATATATGTAATGCATCACGCATTGCAGGTATTCTTCCTTTTATATTATGCGGAATAAACTGAATAAACGTTAAATGCGTTATTTTGGCTCAACTGCCAAAACCCGTTTTTGTATAAGGATCTAGCTACGAATGAATTACGATGACCGTAGTCGTCCTCACATAATTCCTGAATGTTTTGTGTGGGTAGTAAGGTGTTTATGGCACATAGAAGGTTTAAAATCATACTAAAAGACATGGTATTTATTTTTTATATCAGCACAAAACGTACATTTGAGTTCATGTGTCGTAAGTGCGTAAAAATCTCCATTTCAATCATCATTATGATAATATTGTAAAATCTAAGTATAATAATATTATTATATCCCTTTTAGTAAGACTTGATGATAAACTGTTGATACATTCTTTACTCGTATACTTTCAAACCAGCGTTGAAGAAATACGCAAATCAGAAAGTAATTGCAAGTGGAAGTTTAGTGAGAACTACACATGTTTTGCTGCTGAGGTTGTTGCTCTTGCTGCAGAGTTTTTTGTGCCGTTTCTTCTTCGCAGCTAAAACACTAGGAACCAGTGAAAGATGGCCGTTTTTGAGGGCTGTCTTATGTATGTTGACGTTCAGAAAATTAGTTATTTCACTTTGAATAAATGATTTTTGAAATTTGAATTTGAATACCTACCTATGTTTAAAGTTAGTCGCGGCATACTTCACTTAGTTCTTCTTCTACTTCACTTCTAGATTCTGCGTCTCCGGGTTACGCAGTGGTCATTACGACTCAAAGTGAGTCTCAGTACACATATTTAATCATTGTTGCTAGCACAAACCGCGCTGGAGAACAAAAAAGTGTCGGTGGCCGCGGGTTGTGACAGTGACTTATGCGTCGTCCGCCCTTTCGCCGCCTTCTTGGACTTGTCGCTACTCATTGCCTTGAATTGTTAGCTAAATTTATTTTTGACCTTAGCCATTTCATTCTTCACGTAGACGGGAATTTAATTCACTTTAGTTTTTGCTTCGCCTTAATTGGAATGTAGCCTGCGACGCATTTATGATGCGCTGAAATAAAAACTAACGAAGGCACGGTATTGAAGGTAAATAGGTTAAACAGAAGGTAGTAAGGCTTCTATACACTTGCAAGAAACCACCTTACCGCAAGCGTATTGAAAGAACAATTTTCATTCAATTTCTGATTTAGGTAAGTAGCCCACTTATTCCTAGGAAAATGTTCACTAATATATATAACGTCCTTATTTTTTACTGTTAAGTCAGACGGTACAGACCTTTAAGAAATATAAAGGCTCGAATTTATTTATTAACCTTTTAAAAAGGTTTCGTAGTCAAACCGTAGCTGGTTAGTCTTTCAAGCTTGCGAACGACGCGCTCACTAGAATTTAAAATATTTCGTAAAATTTGTTTCATTCTTTTGTATAGAAAGTTTAGTTTCCAATTTTATTAGAATTATCGCGTGATAGGAAGGTAACGTTTTAAGGACACGAGAACGAAGCAGGTCAAAGGACAGGTAGGTACTGTCAGCATTTAAAAGATGAAAGCGCTTACCAAAAAACCCAATTAAACTTTAAAATTAATACTGTTTTATCTACTTAAAATAGCGCCACAGTTAAGATACATTATAGACCTTAGCAAGAATATGTACGAAAATAAATATTGTTGATTGGGGCTATATTTAAATCACTGTAGAGTTAAAGTTATGTGATGTCACCCACGCCATCTAACATAGAAATCCGATAGCCTGTCTGTTTGTTGTTTAAGCTCGCCTCAGCGAATGTAATGGGTCCTAATGGAATTTCACATGCGGCAACATCAAGCGTGGCAAAGCTGTTGTACCAGTATAATGTACATAAGCTACCTTTTATTTTATTAAGTCATGTAGATCCCTTGAGGCTTATACAGCTTATTTTGTATACAAAACCAGGCCAAGCTTCCAGGTGGTAGGGGGTATGAACAACCTGTTTTTTGGAAGGGTAAAAGTTGTCTTTAGATGAACAGGGGATCTATTTTACCCCACTTGTACGGAGCTTGCTCTCTGTTGAAAATCTAATCCAGTGTCACGACTGTAGGATAGTGTTGCCGTTCGATAGTATCGATTATAGTATCAAATAGAATCAGATTTTGTAGTACTGGTTGTAGTACCTGCCGGCCTAGATATTGTCTACATAGAAATAGACAAAGTGACAGATTGTAGAAACATTTCTACCGTTTCATTCATAAAACGTAGAAATGTTTCTACAATCTGTCACTTTGTCTATTTCTATGTAGACAAAACCCGTTTCTATCGTGGTCATGCTAGGCCGGCTGGACGACCGAGCTTCGTTTGGGATATTCTCAGGGGAGGATCTAAATAAACTTGGAAAGTAAAAATATTGTCTAAATACAAAATTTTATCCAAATCGTTAGAGCCGTTTCCGAGAAATAAATTGTATACTTATTTTTACACAAGAATTGCTCACATAAAGATTAAGATAAGATTAGAAAATCTTTTATACTTACCTATCAAAACGGTTATGATACACTGACCTCTAAGTTCTTTGTACTTTAGAGACTGTTGTGAAATATGCTTATTATTAATTTTCACGTTATAACAAAGAGACTAGACATAGACAGTAGACAGCCATCAGATTTCTCAATGTTTCATTTAATTTCTTGAACGAACAAATTTAAAACGTCTAGCACAATATTCTTGCTGAAAATGTTAGAGTTGTACGTTGTACACTGTACAGTTGTTATCTATGAAATTCCGTGCGCCATTTTTATGTTGGCTTATTTTCACAGAAAAATACTGCTACGATCGTGTGAATTTTTCATCATGAACTTTAGAGAATGTTATTAATAATATTTACTAGGTTTTTTAAGTAAAGCATAAACAAACTAACAACATGTTATTGTTACTGACAAGGCGTTGAGTAGCGTAAGTTAGAATCAAAGTAAATTACCTGCCGTAAAATATATTATCCGTAAACGAAACCCTACCCCCAGTAACAATTTCACAATTTTACGCAGATTATATGCTGTGTTATTTAAGCGAATCCTTTAAACAAACATTGTGTAATTTTACTACTTTGTTTATCCCTAGCATATATTAGAGTAAATTGTCATTAACACAGGAATCTAATGTCTTGAGTAAACATGTCGCTAATGACGTCGGCTGTGTTGTCTGTGATTTAATTAAAATTCTCACGTTCATTAAATATGTCTTTGTACGTCAACATTAGGGGCTTGGTAACTTTTTGTCAGTGTGACCTTCTTCCTGCCTTTTTTTTAAGCGTCTGTTTCTGACGCACTGCAAAGTGCGAACACATAAAAAGTGAAAAGAGTTTCTTTAGGTCGAGCCTTTTTAATGCAAGAGTACAAAATATACTCACAAGTTATATAAATTACTGATGAAGCCGCCCTCTTGCATATGGCACGTAAATAGTGATAAGTTTGGCCCATTACCTATGAATGCCATGGCGACCTATTTACTTTAATTGACCTTTACAACACGCGTGGAAAGTGAACTAGCAAACTACATGCTTTCTTTTATTTCCACAACACTATGGTAGGCGTTTTGTGGAGGTAAAATATTTTGAATGAAAAAAGAAGAGTTTAGAAAATCGGTTTGTCTACGGAATATTATTCACCTACGAAACGAAATGTGAAATTCAGAAATATGCCACTGTACCTAAGTGCTCCTGTTTAAAATTTATTAGGGTCCAAATTTATAATACAGTTAGATTTGCAGATGGTGTAGTCGATTCGAATTTTCAGCAGAGCATGTCTCGGCGAATGACGTTGGCAACATTTTATCGTTTCACATATTTATAAAACGCCCCTAGCTATCATTTATCAGGTGTTGTATTCCGTCGGGGGCAAACATTTTACAAAACATTTATTTGGTGTACTTGCAGAGATTTACATGTGGGCGACACACATTAATCGTGTACTGAGCCCCAGGAGGAGCATTCACTATTAGTGCTCTCATTTTAATAGATGTGTAGCACAAAAGCGACGTTAGAGTTTTTGCACCTCTCTCATTACGCAGGACAGTAAAAACTTCGCTCTTCCATAATTGCGAAAATCCACAGGCTAACCTTTATAGCGCCCGCCGGTATAATTTAACCTAGATGTAGCTGTAAATAGAAACGGCATGGCTCCTATTATTACTGGAAAAGAATAGATAAATACTTTATTTTTATGTAGATACGCCGTGTAGTACGGCAGTCTCCATTATCTATGAATGTCGTTAAGAGACGTCCCCTAAACTGTTGAAAGTTTAATATTTCGTGCACAGCTTTGCGAAGATAATCCTCACAATCCGTCGGAGTATACCTACCCTCGATTCTACAGCTGCTTTCAAATACCCCTACAGAAACTAGTACATTTTATATTTCAGTTATTGCCTTTACCCGTACCATATGAGATCGAACTCGTGGAGCTTTTTTAAATTTGAATTGAACCTAATTGAATTCAAGATCTTTGTATTACAATCGTGCTCGTAGGTTTAATAGAATCAGTGAGATTCAAGTTTAGGAAAATTCTTACCCTTAAATGTGTTGGTATAAATATGCAGTACTCACTTTAACCAACATGTAACATTAATTTATAATTACCAATTTATAACGTCCAGCTTTTTCAATTACAATCCTAATTAATCACAGTGGTATAACATGTGCCGATAGGCACTCGCATTGCATTTGGTATGCGGTTACGTTGGTAATGAGATTTGTAAGGCCTTCCCATGTCGCCGGACGCGTAGGGGGTGAGTGGAAGGGGGAGGGGAGTGAGCGGTCACTCGTGGATGATCTATGCGTATTTTTTATAGCCATTTTACTATGAGCTTCATATATTCCGTAGACAAAGGTTAAATTTTCGCTCTCGTTTGTTTTTGTGTGTGAAGGAAATGTTGCAACATATAAAACGTTTCGCTGAATGGTTATAAAACCATAAATATAGATTTACAGTACCTATTTATTAATACAGCTTACTGTTTCGCCTTGCCTGCTTCGTTTGTCTAGTGGTCACAAGCGTGACTGCTGAGCGCGGGGTCCTGCTTTTCTATTCTGTACCGACACTCCACGTCATATTCACCGCGAGAACTGCCAATTTGTTTGCGAACGTTCGAGGGAGAATGTCACGGTGAGATTCTCCCTCAAACGTTTGTAAACAAATTCGCAGTTCTAGCGGTGATATCACTCGGCGTGTCGGTACAGAATAGACAGACAGGCCCTGCAGTCTCTATGTACGCCGTATATTTGTACGCCTTTGAGCAAAACATAGAGGATCTACCTACTTGTAACATCTCACACACTGCTGTAATTTGACCTATGTTTACAAATAAAGCATTCTGATTCTATGTTATTACTTTACGCCCAAAGCAGTGATAGCCTAGTGGTTTAACCATGTGCCTCCCATGGCGAATGGTTCGAGTTCGATCCTGAGGCACACACCGCTGACTTTTCGAAGTCATGTGCGTATTAGAAATTAATTATCACCTGCTTTAACGGTGAAGGAAAACATCGTGAGGAAACCGGGATGTTCTAAAACCAACAATTCGAAAAACATGTGACGTCGACCAATCCGCACTGGGCCCGCGTGGTGGACTACGGCCCACTCCCTCTCACAGAGGAGGCCTGTGTCCCAGTAGTGGAAACATTATAGGCCGATTATGCTTATGCTTATGCTATTATTTACGCCCAACGTTCCGTGATTTTTCAAGGCTCGTAACTTCCAAATCGATATTTTTTTACTGTTTTGTTTATCAACTAGCTTTTGCACGCGGCTTCACTCGCGCTGGATTTCACCCTCTTGGGGGTGGAGTCATCAAAAATCCTTTCTTATCGGATGCCTACATCATATAAGGAATACGTCCTCCAAATTTCACGTTTCTACGACCAGTGGTTTAGGCTGTACGTTGATCCATCAGTCAGCAAAGCATTTTATTCAAATAGATGAGACTAGATAATGACAAGAAAAATCGATATGCTTACTTAATTTTGGACGTGTAATATCAAATATTGAAGTAGCTAACGTTCTACGTTTGTATGGAAAAATAAGCGGAGCCTTAAACACAACTAGTGAAATGTAGGTGCTGCCTAACCCTTCCGGGAAAACAGGCGTAATAATGTTATGTTAACTGTTTCGCCTTTGATCCTGTGCGAGTGAGCCATCAGAGGTGTATTAATTGCTTACGCCCACGGTGCGCCAATGTTATAATGGCAATACTGAGCCCTAACATAAAACAACGCTATAGCTGGGCAATCAAAAAATATAATTATGTTCTCCGGAAGTAATCAGTTGATGTTGTTATTCGATTATCTATCTACAATAAACATAAAAATAAATTAAATTGAAATGTGTGTTTGCTATTTCGAAATATCTGGCTTTCTCTTAAGCTCATTATGATTTGCACGATATAAATAAAGTCACTGTTACCTTCTAGTGTGCAAAATAAATAATTAAGTAGATAGCACAACTTAATTTACGACAAATTACCGAACTCATCAGAAAATCTTTGAAAATTATGTACGCGCTTAGTAGGTACCATGGAGCATTTTAATTCCTCTGTGGTAGGTACCTATAGTTGAACTACATAATTTCGTCACACATACCTACATATATCACATCCATGCTTGCATTATAATTGCCTTATTTATATGATCTACTTTATTATGACCTCATGAATATTTTATCCCCAGAAGAATTCAATGTACGTTACATTTATTTACATATCAGATATCTGAACAAAATAAACATTGCAGATCTTGGTGCAAAATATATTACACCAACAATATTTTAATAAAATATGATATAGTTTATTTACACGTATTTCACAAGTTTTCATCTGATAAGGGTTTTATTCCACCTCAGAGGATTCAGATACACCTCGTACCTATGTAGGTAGGTACACAACTTTACGCATATGATTAAAAACGAAAAGGCTCATTTACTAGGTTTGTTCGGAACTATAATTCTGTCAGTATTCCGTTACATGGTTTAGGTTCAACCTTGAGCTTCTGTAAACTGTAATAATTAAAGAAGAAGGGAACGTTAGTAGAAACGAGCAGAAGGTATTCTTACTTTGCCAATAGTCTTAAGAGTGTTTTGTATATGCAAAGCGAGCCTTAGCAATAAGGCTAACATCTGACAGTGGACGCTTGCAGACCAAATTTTAGGCGCCGAATACACAAAATAGTGGTCAACCATAACGTGCCAGTAATTGAAACGTTCCATACACTTACGTACAAAGTTGTGCTATGCACACACTTGAGACTGGAGAGCGGCTGCTAATTAAAACAAGCGCTCTAACGCTTTCCTCTAATTCTAAAAGCGTAACTATGTGTGTGTGTGTAATAAACTTATATGTGCAAAAGTAAAGACGCCCGTTTGGACTTCAGTAAGGAACTCTAGTGTTCGTTAAATGAGTTTTATTTTTGCTTAACTTTGACGATCCTAGTCTTCAAATACGTATAGTATTTCTCCTTTTGAAAGCGCGCTCCAACTTACTACTCAACAGTATATGCATGTTTGGGGCACACCTTTTGTTTCCACACCTATTGTGTGCTAAACAAAAAGTATTTATTTATATCCCAAATAAGTATTTGCGCTATTTAGATGTAGAATATAAACATTGTGTAGGCACATTGGTTGAAGTTGAGTCCTAATGTATTAGCTTTTTTAGTTTAGATGATGTTAGCAAAAGCTTGAGTTTATATTCTATATGTTAAATTGATGTAGAAGTCATATTTACAATGACTTTCACTAAGCTCAAACATACATTTGTGTCTTTTTACCCGAATACGGCGAAGCCAAAAGGAGGGTTATGATTTTAGCATTCTATGTATGTTTGTACTTATGTATGTTCCACCGTAGAGCCTAAACCACTCATCCGATTTTGATGAATAAGTACCTATCAATCGATTTGATAATATAGCAAGTGACATATATGGATTATGAAAAAAAAAAACCAATATAGTGGATTATAGTCGCCATTATGTGAAGTAGTGTACACTGCGTCTTGTCCGGTGTTAATAAAACTACTAAAAACATTTAAAAAAGTTAGTTATAAACTGAAAAGCATCAAGACAAACAAACAAGCAAACAAGAAAATCTTCCTGTCTGATAGCCTGAAGTTCTTCTCTAGTCTCAGTCAGTCACGGAGTTTTTTGGTATAGTTTTGAGACAAACAAATAAATAGAGTGTCATTATGTTATTACATAGTGAATGACAATGTTGGTAACAACGCGAAATGAGCCTGCCAATTAATGCAGTGCGACGTTCGAATTCGAAGTTTAGTTCAAAATGACTGCGAATGGATTCATGTCTGTGTCGGCGTATATCGATTTTATTATGTAAAATGCATGATTATATTAAGTAAAAAGAGCCTCCTTACATGTTTATTAAGGATTCACGACAAAATATACCTATAAATATGTACGGTGATATATTGCTTTACTCGTTACTTGAAAAAGTAATAGGAAAATTTATATCGCAGCGTGCAACAAAGAACATGTGTGCGAGATATCAAGAACACACCAGATTAAGCTAGACTTCGGGGAATTGTAGCCAATCTAGCACTAAATATTACAACAAGAACAGCCATTGTGTTCCCGACGTGTAGGTAACTCTGTATACCCCACATTATATTAATTTACAAGGAAAAAGAAATATAAAAAGTCTTAGCTAACCCAATTCGTCTTACTCTAATTTGCATTTTTATTTCAGATAGGTGCCTTCTAAACGACTGTTGTTTTGTATTTGTAGGTGTAGACTGTAGGGTTCCGTAATAAAAAGATACGAAAAATCTCTTGATAGCGAGATTTAAGTGTGTGTTTGTCTGCTTGTTGCTAATACATTTCTCGGAAACTTTTACTTCAAGCTTGGAAAGTACGCGCATAATTAGCCGATGTTTTATTTTCATTAACGGAGTTTCTTGAGGACAATAAACCAATTACCTTGACTTTGTAGTTCTTAAGGATAAAATGCAGTTATAAACAAGGTATTCTGAGCGGTGAAGTTTTAAACTTACTCGACAGATTTTTAGAAGTGTATCCAATGAATATTTATTGAAGTAAAATATCATGTTTCTCATTCAGGTCTGGAAGTTTAATATAGGATTCCAACATCCAAGTAATATTATTCAAGAGTTTCGGAAGTTCCGTATAATTTCTGTCATGTATGAAGAGGAACTAGAATTTTTAGTATTTGTGTTTCATTTTGATAACCAGTACCTACTGTGGTCTGTGATGTGCTTGCATTTTCATAAACATAACATAATATCACGCCTCTATTTCCCAAAAGGGTAGGCAAAGATATTTTGTATTACATCTACACTTCGCCAGTTATGTTATTAGTATTATGTTGTAATGAGATGCGTTGTTCCTTAGCAAATAATAATATTATATTTACATCAAGTAAGTTATTTTTATTTAAGTAAGTAAAGCAATCTAAATATTTTTGTAAACTACTGTAAATATGTACATTTTATTGCCAATTTTTTGGGGAACGTTCTTTAATTAAAATATAAATGCGCCGACAGAGGAAAGTAATGGCGGCTAATAAGCTTTCGGGTGACAATGGCAACTCTAAACGCGCGAACAATAAAGGGAAGGGAATAGGCAATAACGAATTTTATGATTCTACGTCATAGGTTAAATGCTTGGGGTAAAATACACAGTACAAATTAAATACCTAAGTAAAATTAACGAGCGTGAGGGAATCTCGCCATTCTTGTGGCTCACTGGCAGTGTACTTTAAACACGTTTTTGTATTTTTACCTCAGGGGTTTTAATAAAAAAGAAAGCCTTTTTTCTTACCTATGTGTAGCCGACCGACATTCCGTTTTCCGCCTCGTATTTTCTTCCAGAATGCAAGATAACGTAGTGTCTTGAAACAACTTGATGCGCCTCCGACGCCACGAGTCCAAGGACGTGGCTTTGGTGCAATAAATCTGATTTCACTCCAACTTCGTTCTAACATCTGATAAATGACTCGTTCCACTGGTAAAATGTTTCAAGAGTATATATGAGAGCCTTTACAATTGACAATAGGTACAGTGTTTTGTTTTCGATAAAGTTCTACAACTACGGGAAACTGGAATGACGTAAGTTGGGGAAGTCCGCCTTTCAGCGAGTGAACGTGCAAAGCTTTTATTTTGTGCTCGGGTATTGTTACAAGAATGCCGAGCTGCGAGTCGCGAGCTACTCTGAATGTTAATCAAGTGATGAGGAGAGGACGACGTCCATCAGTTATTCGTGTCATAACTATGTCGCTTTCGAAAGTCTTTTAGCATCCTGACACCGCCGGCCCCTCAGCGGTTAATATTTCGTTGTAGAGACAAGGTATACGAGTGTGGCTGTCCGGCGCCGTGCCATCCGCAGTCACGTTCCATTTCCAATTTAATTTTGGAATATTTGTGATGAAATAGACTGGCTACAACTAACCCACTTAAGGACTTAAAACAACAGTTAGTAACAGGAAATCCTACTTTGTGGACTTTGACAACAAAGTTAGTGACCACTGTATAAACTAGTAACTAGCAACAGTTTGCGATACCCTTTTTTGAACATGGAACTAGCAACACAAATAGAACTAAGTAAATACATAAAATAAACAAACGCAAACATTTTGCTGGTTGTATCTACATAGAATCAGTATTTTCTGAAATTACAGATTCAAAATTTCTGAACTCCAATAAAATTAAGAATGTTTTAAAAGCTTTTCGGGGCTGAATGATAATGGGCAGCCGGTCGGTTAGCGAGGCGCGAGCCCGACGTGGGAAACACTACGCCCTGGGGAAGATTTGTGTTGTGCTCGCGACAATACGTCGTAAACCCGCGCCTCCGCCGCGCCACAGCCGCACTGCTACCGTACATGGCTGTTCCTCATACGTAAGTTTTACGCACACACTCACACATGAATTACGGGCACCGTATATATAGGGAGGCGTAAAGTGTCAAGTTTCGCGACGTTTTATGAAAAATATTTTTATACAGCCGCAACTTTATTTTTTTAAGTGCCAATGGAGCCTTTACCTTTAAACGAAGTTATTTTATGTAGTGGCTGTGTGTGTGCACGTATTTAAAATGGTATTTGGGTTTACTTTACCCAAATAGGTATCATTTCGTGTGTCGATAGGTATCATTTCATGCATGTTTAAATCAATTCAAACAATGCTCAAAATAACGTCATTACCAGTTTAAGGCTGTGTCCACAATAGGCAAACTGTGAGCGGCCGACTGAGTTTTCGCTAAACAATTGAAGTAGCAAACTGTTAGCGTTAGCCTAAGTTCCAATTGTATCGAAAACTTATTACCTACTACAGAACATTTTGTTTTGATCATACAGTGTGAAGACTAGGATCTTAGGATTAAATCAATTACCGTTTTTTTTATAATTAAAAAAATAATGCTTCTTTCTGCACGTATTTAAGCAATCGTAGCAAACAATGTGTATCGGATTGTTGAACACGTACCTACTCAACATTATTTTAGCGTAAGTATTGCGAAAGTGTGATTTGTTTTATTTATTTTTCGAGTAACGTTTTAGCAAGTTGTGTTCGGGAAGGACATGGAATTATTAGCTGACACGTGTAATCTTATACTCGTCTTGTATAAGATTATATGTGTCAACATGTACCATCTCGTTTATCTTGGGATAATGGAATACATTCCGCGGTTCCCGACACCAGTTAACGAAAACAATTTTGCCCAATTTTACCTTTGTTACATTTATTTGAACGTGTAAATTGTTTCCGTCATATATGTTTTAGACATAATTGCTACTGTTTTGTACCTGCTAATTAGTCTGTCAGAATAAATAATTGTTAATTGAATATGTTTAATAATAATAGGCAGATTAAGTGCATGGTAAGAATAAACTGTGGTAGTGATAATGATAATGAAATAGAAAACATTTAATTAATTATTGTTTACAGATAAATTAATTACATCGACATTAATTTTATCAGAAAAAATCTAAAAGTATTTTTATCTTCTTGAAAATATTGAACGACTATTTTTTTTATTTTTTGTATTATTATATTTGGGCGCATGATGGAAACAGCGTATGTTTCTAGTTTCTAATGTCGTTGTGCATAGTAACGAAGCATGGTACCTTGAAACTGATCAAACACAGAAGCGGATAAAGACGATACGAGTGTACCTATATCTAAAACAATAATCTAGAACTGCATTGAGATTTTATAAAGGAACACAATTTAAACATTTATGTACCTTCTTACTTCACTTGTTTAATATCGAAATCTAGAAGTTTAAAACTTCAATCTTAGCCATTCCTAAGAATACTCCTAGACCACTGAGACGATTACAAATTACGAAGCAATTTGAGACAATGTCGTAATACTAAACTCGTAAATTACAAAGTGGGCACACCACAACCAAACTTTGTCAAGTTTACAAATTATGTGTCTGTGTCCCCCTGGTTGTCTCTCGTAATCTTTGCAATATACAAAAGATTTTATAAAGTAAATACCTTCTTCCAAAATGTTGAAGTTGAATAAATTTCGTTACGTTAAATAATTAAGATTAATTTACTTATACAAGACCTAAGTTCTAATTATATTTATAAACCTACTAATATAGAAAGTTCTGAATACGTAAATTAGTCTTAGAATTTAATTTACAGTGTCGCACCATTATCAACTTTCCACAAGGTTTTATTTGAATCTTTTTGGAATAATATTCATAGACTTTTCTTATTATGCTTTCTGTTTAATATATAAAAATATTTTATCTTGTTAGAAATACTCTGTATAATCTATGTATAATATAATCTACAGTGTTTGAATTTGCCTTGATTTTGCAACAATATTTAGTGTGTAGGAACTTAATAAAAAGGCTGTATAATTTACTTGGTAGCCAGGAGGCCCTGGCTACCAAGTAAATTATACACCAGTTTAGTCTAGAGGAGGCCATATAAATCAACAATCGCCATAGATAAAAAATGAACGCCATAGCTGCTGGCCATGCTGTATCGCTAGCTTAGAGCATAAAAATAATATAACTTATATGAAGATTCTAAGCGGGGAATCACCGAATAAAATTTTGAACCACTTTTTGCGGGGGGCGAGGTGAACACATTACGGAACAGTCACACAGATATCATACATCCAACCATGTTGGTATATTATTTATTTATACTTACATGTGTTGTGTTCCGACTAGCTGTGCCCGCGACTTCGTTCGTGCGGGACTTTTTGCACAACATGGTAAGTCCATATGCCAGTGCCAGTAATAAATAATAAATAAAATAAAAATTGTTTATTTCAGATAACATAATCCATAAAATTACATATACATACACATAATATTAATTAGACAAAGGACCTGTAGGGATGAGATCAGTCTTCATGATTTTGTTGCGGTTGCCACGCATACTGCAGATCAGGGATACTGTTTTTTGCGAATGATGGCATGACAGTCATTAGTGCAATATAGCGCAAACATCCCTGATGCACTACAAAAACATTGTAAATAGGCTTTACAAATATTTTATACTCATTTCTTCTGAACCCAGCCAGATATCGAAACGAAACATACACGAAAATTTTCCGAATATCCGTTGAGCCGTTTCGGAGCCTATTCGAGACAAATTTCACACAGACAGATAGATAGACAAAAAATCTAAAAACGGTCATTTATGATTAGGCGTCGTATAAATAAATAGCCATTTTCACTTAAATTTTAGCATTTATTTTGAAATCTCAGACAGATACTTCAATTTTATTTATTGGTATAGATTTACCTGCATCAGAAATTCAAAGTTCAATACAATTAGGTAACAGCCGGGAATATTTATTTTCGAGCGCTTTTTCTCCTTTCCTAATTTTCCAATAAAAATTAAACTACTTAGTTTTGCTCAATTAAAGCGCATGTTATTCTAAGATAGGTATTGTTTACCTACTAACAGTTGTTGTTTCGTAATTGAATACCTGTTAAAAACTTGTTACTGTTTTAGATCATAATTCGTTTAAAGGCAAAGTAAGCCCAGACTGGTAACCTTTGGTACCTACCTCTTGTTTTAGAAATAATAACGAATAGATATTATTAAATAGAATTCTATTCACTTGGAAATATAATATATTTTAGTAATTCATTGGTAGTAATTTATCGTGGACTTAACTAGTAGAACCTTATAACACTGTAATACTACTTACTCTTGTATAGATTGTTGAATGTTTGTTTTGTTTACAAAGCTGTGACCGTTTCAAAAAGCTATTATGTTTTTATTATTTAATGTTATATCCGTTTATATTATAGGTATCTACGTATTATTTTCTTTTACATCATTAACTTTGAAGACGTCTTTGTAAATATTTCCTCTTGTCATAAATACAGCTATTTACACAATTAGTTTATATGTACTTCAAAGACTGCTTGTGAAGTCTTTGGCGAATATTGCGTGGTCTTATATTTCTATTTTTTAAGGACTCAATCAAAGCGCTGGGAATATTTATTGGTGAAAATGTTGAGGAATATAGTCGACGAGCGTCCACATATCATGGCGGCCGCTCTTGGTGCGACGACATGACCCGCCACTGCTATGATTGATCGTCCGCTGCCGGGAACCAATTAAACTTGTCCACTACACTGGCAGACATAAAATTTAGTAAGATATATCGAACATCAAACATTTGCCAACTAAATTTGGAGGCAAATTGTGTTCGGAATCAATGGGATTTATGTTTGACAGGTTGTAGTTAATGTAACTAGGTACATCCCTATTTATTTGGTCCATATTGCTGCGTGCCGTTAAATTGTAGTACCAATATTACTTACCTATTTATTTCTTCGTCAGAGTTTGTTTTAAGTACGTGCTTCTGGGTTCGCATCGACTCTTGAGTTCGCGTCATTCAGTGAAGGAGGTTATAGTTGCCCAAAAATGTTACATCACTTATTCAGCCAAGATTTTATTACTGGGAGACCTGGAAGTTGAATTAGATTGGTTAACAACCCATTTAGGTAAGTAGGTAATAATATATGTATTGGATTGTTTGTGGTGAATTTTGTTACTGAACACCCGATGAAGTTTTTGATCAGTAATTTATCGGGGGTGCCTTAGAATAGCCTCCACGAGTGGAGATACTTGAATGAACGTCTGGCGCACCGTGGGCATTCAGTCCCGCTGACTGTCAAATATTTTTATTACGGTATGAGCTATTTTTTATTTACAAGCTTTTATTTAACTTCATCTGTATATGTGTGGGTTTAATCTTGCAACTGAATTTTAACTCAGTTCCATCTAACCAATTGAGATGTTTGCACACACTTTAAGTGCTGGTGAAAATTTATACTAGTAAGTATACTCAGTATAAAAAAGCTTGTGCCTAAAAATATTTTTTATAATTATTTTATATTTGTTATGTTCGTATGAAAGAAAAAGAAGATATTTCCACTTTAAATATGATAACGTAATAAAATTTAACAGCACATTATATTAAATAGGCTTTCAGAAACGTAAGAAGCGACAATTGATAACCATCATATTTACTAAAAGCACTGAATCGTTTCCAAATATTAAACTTACATTTTCGGACAAGTAAAGAGTACATTATGTAGTATTTTATAGACATTTTAAAATCCTTTGAAGACGTTATCACGCAATAAACGGGATAAATATGACTATAAAATATGAATTTAGTTCGTAAAATACCTATCGGGATGTAGGTAAGTTTATAGTTATTTCTTTACCTGGGCACCATAATGGCATGGCAGTGACTGATAGCAATATTTTTATCACCACACTTTGATCTTTCGTGGAGTAAAGCATCTTAAGGCCAGTTTAAAACTTGTTTAGTCAAGTTTAAAGTGCATACTGCTTTCAACTTCTTTCATTTTTCACAAGAAAAACAGGCAATAGTAATAATTGTAAAACAGTAAAACACAGAGCCGTGCAAAAACTCCTTCACATAGGATTGAATCTACAATTTTATTGAAAAACATAATTGTGTAGGTACATCAAAATAAAAGCACCTAGAGTGATAAAAAATTCAGTTAGGAAAACATGATTTCGGTAGGGTCGACAAGCCGATAAAGTCAAAGAAAAAGAAATCATTGTTTGAATCCTCAGGTGACGGTCAAATAAAAACATTGTCGGGAAGGGATAGTGCCCACTCGTGATTTATGTTAATATTAAACTAGCAATGTCGCTTTACCTAGATAAACGTAGATAAAAATGTTACCTATATGATACCTGGAGGAAAAACTTTACCTATAATATGAATACTGTAGTTATTCAATATTCATACATGCAAAATATTACAAATAATTAAGTGCTGAAATAATGTCTTCTCAAGCTTCGCTTTAAGTGAAGTAAGCACGACAAAATAGCACTAAGCTCACTAAGTAACCTATTTTTAAAGTCTTTTTCCAAGCAATTTTCAAACACATTTTAATACCTATGGCTCTTTATAATTTAAAGGTGCCTACATAACTTCATATTTTATCTCTTAAATTGCTTTCTGCTGCATGATTAGTGGCGATGTTCTATCCTCTAGTGTATTCCACAAAAAGTATAATTTGTTTTGCGAGCAATTTAAGCGTGGTTTAGTTTAAAAGCGTATGCGTCTTCCTTGGGCGGGTAATGGCGCTCCGGGGGACTATTCTTTGCAGGAAATCTCCACACGAAGTACAAAACATATTCGTACAATTTTAAGTTTTTGGCATGCAACATGTACATTATTCAAAGCGTTTTGTATTACAAGGAACCTCTTCAGACGTGTGTCATCACGTGTAAGCCTTTATCGTAGGTCTTTCAATGTTCCCGCCGCTTTATTTTTCGACTACACTCTGGAAAGTAGCGCTTTGTATTTTAGTCTTGGCAAACGTTTGGTCTTATTTCATTTAGAGTATTTTGTTATGAGTTTTATGTTTTATCAAGGAGTTGTGACCCTTTTGATTTTGTCAGTTTATGTGCAATTTTATTAAAACCTTAGCTTTGTTCTGCGATTCATATAAAATACAATAGCGTTGTCATTCGTTTTGTTGTATCTAGTTTTTAAAGTGAAAATGTGACTAAAGCTCAACGAGGCGTGGCGTGCTGTCTGGCTTTGGTCGAAATTGTAGTCAGAGCAATTTAATACAGTTCGTTATGTGTCTGAAAAAGAAAAACCTCCATGTTGTATAGTTATGTAGTACAAAAAAACGTACGAACCGATGACTTACAGGTTATTACTGCCTCGAATACAGGTGTACGAGTACATTATACCTATACTATCTATTGGGTCGAATATGCGGTTAAATCTAATTATACCATTGCCACATAGCTGTCCTTTAACTTGTCCCACTAGTGTGTTAGGAGACAGTTATAAGTCAAAAACTTGTGCCACAGAGGAACAAGTCCGCGATGCGACAGCGGCCCTCATCTCGACATTTTCAATTTCCGTTTAAGTATAATTGAATTTTGAATATGCGCATTTTTCTTTCACTAGGTAAAAGACTGGTAGATATTATATTTTATCAATTTGCATGTGCTTTATATTTGCCAGTAGCGATCCTACTAAATAATGTTCCTTCGGTTGCTAAAAAATATTGCGTAATAAAATGAAAATCTGCACGGTCTTGACTTTAAAAGCATTTACACAAGTTCCTTTAGCCTGCAATTTAAACGATGATATCATATTTGCCGTGCTAACGTACTAAATAAATGAATGAAATGAAAACAGAGTCATTAGAGGCTTATTATTCCTCGCAACTTGTAAAAGTTAACTGGGGGAAACTGTTTACAAACTGCGCAAAAGAAAGAGTAAACAAGTTGTTACTAATTGTGTACTGAGGCAATATTTAATCCAACTGGGTATTGCTAAAGCTGTGGTTTTAAATGCAAACAACGTAAAATAGCTGCTTACCTTTTAGGTAAAATATGCGTGATACCATAATTTATGATGTGTGCGCGTCGGGTTAACATGGGACTATCCCATCTCCATACCACAAGGTCGTAAGAGGTCACTAAGAGATTTCCGTAACCCACCATTAGCTTGACATACATAGGTGTAGGTACTATTATGATCCAGCAAAAATATGGTTTTCCTTTCTCTGAGAATCACTCCGAAAACTACCCACAGATAGATGAAAAAACTTTTTCATCTAACATACCTAGGTCATGATTGCGATAAGGCTAATAAAGAACCAACTCCATTTTAAATTCTTTGGACAGTAAGCCCACGTAGGATCATGCTTGCTAGATTAATTTGCGGACCTAGTAATGCGATTAGTACGTACCCGGAAGTAAATGAAGTAACTGTTTAATTATTTGTTGACAGGCATTTGTAGTGTGATGGCGGGGCACCGGTGAGGGCGCGCGGCGGGCGGGGCGTCCCGCCTGCGTCCGCCCATGGCCCCGGCTCTCAGACTCAGGTAAACTATCACATTTGGTATTTAAATGGCTTTGTACAAACTATGATAGCTTAGTTATAAGGAATATTGAGAATAAGCATAATAAAAAGGTCTTTAATTTTTTAATGCTTGTATATTTTTAAAAGCCTTTTACTAAGGCTTTACGGGTTACCTGCAACGGCTCCAACCTTTAGCTTGGCTTGGAAAACAATATAGTTATTATTATTATTGCAAATAAAAATATTCTATTCGATTCTATTCTTATTAGACTTCAAATGTTAAATCAACCGCACCATTTCAAGTTTTTAGATGTTGTTGACCTATTGTCTCGAAATGGCCAAATATCGTAATAGAATTACATACGTTTGTAGATAATGCTTGCCGTTAATTAGTAATCAAATTACGGATTGAGTTGGGTACTTGATCTTAATGAAAGTCAATGTTTTTACAAAAGTTAGCAGCACTCGTCTACTTCGTCACATCAAAGCTGCAGACTATGTTTCTACCTTTGAGGCTGATACCAATTTCACGTTGTTTTCATTCGATTAAAATTTACGAATAAATGTAGCTATTGTAACAATAACACCTGGGAATGTTTATTGTTATTTATTCTGTTATTTCGAAATGACTACTCGTTCACATTGCGCATGATATTTTTTGATATTTCATATTTATAAACAAATATGCTCGAGCATTTTACGGGAAGTTCAATTTGATAAAAACTTTGCAAATATGCTAGCAGTGTTTGTGTGGCAGAAATGTTGAAAAAACCATCTATAAGTTATGAAATATCAATCTATTCAAGTTAGCAACATGTATGTATATCCCATATGCTAAACTACAGATTACGTCAACCGGTAAATATCCAACCATTCAACATAAGCCTCTCCATAGCTTGCCTCATCGAGCGGTTCTAAATGGGAATTACCATAATTATCCATCACGCTTCAACGGTAGATCTTGTGATTGAATTTCTATAGAGCGTTACAGTCCCACTATTATTTTCAGATGTCTACAGCAATTAAACAGATAATTAACACTAACACTCTGAGTTAATAGCAAGTGGATACTAGATCTCAAACTTCGGACCTCTTAATCGTAAAGTTGGCCAAACTGTTGCGTTCATATTCATTATCGAAAGTCAAATACATTGAACTGGCAACAAGCTTGCAAAGTTCGTATTTCATAGTTTGTTAGCACAACAAAGTGCTGATTCTTGAAACTCTCGAAGATATAACGTACTATAGGTACTTAATAGAATTCGGATGATTTGGTGGCATAGTAACAAACATAAATAGACGTAAACGGGCTGTATTGTGTTAACTTTGAAATTAATTTAATATTAGATACTACAAAATCTTTGAATAGGATTCATTATTAAACAAGTTGATGGAATTTGAAACTAAATCTTAACACTGTATATTTTTATTGCGTAGGTAGGCGTTTCTGTTTTTTTGGTAAGTAGGTACCTAATTGTGTTCTTAACTATTGGAATAATAGTAGACTATTCACCAAGGGGATAAAGCCGTGTCTTTTGTCACGGGTGACATATTAAATCATGAGCGTCATTACGCTCATTAAGGATTCATTATCATTATCATCCTTCATTAAGGATTCTATAGTTTATTCCCAAGCGTAGCGAGGGAGCTAAGACTAGAATCCTAAGTGCATCCCTCGCTGCACTTGCGAAGACACCCTTACATTTCACACCTTCTGTGAAACAATGAAAAGCAGTAGTACTATACCTACTAGAATCAACGTATTTTTATATTTTATTAAAGTTTTAGCATTAGTTAGACCTATTTAAAAATATTCAAAGTTAAAGTTAATGTTCGCACCTTTTTTCTTTTTTGTGTTCAGTAGAGCAATAAATAAAAATTCGGACAAGTGCGAGTACGACTGAAATATGCAATAGCACCATCTATGCTGCTATTAAATCATAGAAGATATATCATATCTTGATCATAGATGGCGCTACTGCATACTTCTAGTGGCGCCATCTATGAGTAGATGGCTCCACTTATGGTCCGGTGACAGACGGACAACAAAGTGATCTTATAAGGGTTCCGTTTTTCATTTTGAGGTACGGAACCCTAAAAATTGCCATCACGAGTACGTGATGGCCAGTTTGATTTTTAAACAAGTTCGTCTTGGTACAGACCAAAACGAACTATGGGACTAGTTACTACTAAACTATGGGAAAAGTTTTCTTAAGATTTTTTATTGGAGGTTCCAAATTCAAATCACATTATTGATCTGTGGGATATGATAAAAATTCAGTAAAATATTGTTGCCGCTCGAAAATGTCCAATTATAATTAAGTCATACAAACCCAACCTAAAGATAGTCATTATAACCCTATGCTAGGCCCTAGGTTAGGTTAGGTTTGCTTGATAGGTATATGATTGGACATTTTCGAGCAGGTGGTGTGAAAATAATTTTATTATGGATAACGGCAATAATTATAACAAAAGGCACTTAGGAGATATTAGACCCGCTGTCTAGTAAGAATCATAATGTGGGTTTCGAAAGGGATGAATGAAAGGCAGCTGCATGCAGCTAAGATGTATTTAAGATGTATGTATGAGGTGCCAAGAATGATTAAGGTAAGGAATAAGGGAGTTTAAAAGTAGCGTCGGTGACAGAAAAGCCAAGGAGTTACCGATTGTCGTGGAATGATCATGTGATACAGAGAAATGAAGCATGTGACAAGAAGAAAAGACACAGACCAAAGAAAGGGATGGATGGATTGTGTGAAAGATGATATGGCCAGGAAATAACTGAATACTGAGATGACTGCTGAGTGCTGATAAAGATGATTTTTTTTTCATTATTTTTTTTTATTTGTAAATAGGCTTGCGTTTCACCGCCATCTCGCCTGATGTTAAGCGATGATGCGGTCTACGATGGAGCACGCTTGCTTAGAAGAAACCGATTCTCTCGTGACTTTGTGACGAAGTCATCATTTTGTGCTGGCAATCTTCCGTTACTGGCCACTTCATACATTCCACCCTTCCATATTTGAAATTCAAATTTCAAAATTAGAACATCTCATATTTTTATTTCATTGTTTCGTCATTCTTTGTCTGGTCTCCGAAGACATCGGTCGTGGACCGCTGAACCGCTGTACCTACTACCTAATAATTATTATAACAATTGTTCTGTTATATTTTGTTACCTACAAATGAAATGTGTGCAAAGTCATAAGTAAAACATCTTTTGTAACAGTTTTTATATACCAGTTGTGAACAGTTGTAAAGTGCAAAAACTACGTCTCGCAATATACGTCTCCATCCATCCATCGTGTTTTATTCCTATCAAGATATATGTCCGGAGACTCCCTCACAAGCTAGCCGTGGCTTGAGAGGACAGAGGGAGGGAGGCACTCCGCGACAACTTGAAGACACCCAGAATCTAAGAAAATGACGTTTTGCGACCTCAAAATTAAATAAATTGCGATAGGGCAAGACGATGATAATGATGACTTAGGTATTATAGTACTTCTTCACATCACTGCCTCTAGTCACAGAACTTATGTTTCAATTTTTAAACTTCTATGTTAACCTTGTTATTGATTATCGCCCGTCAAGTTACTCGAAAGAATTCGTTAATTTACACAACTATTAAAATAGAATAATATAGGTGCCTAGTTTGTAACTGTTACATAAGTTATTTTCATGTCAGAGTTATTTTCTTTATCCAATTACTACGTATCTATCAAATGAACTAGCTTCAACAATACTATCATTAAATTGGTTTGTTGTATTGAAAATCACATTTAAATGTTACGGGAACGTTAATAAGTACGTGATTTGGAAATTATCCAAGTATTAAAAAAAAAACCTAAGCTTTTGACTCAAAAGCTTAAGTTTTTTATTGATGTATTGATATTTTTATTGAAAGTAAAAGGTGCACCTTAATACTCAAAAGTTTTGAGTATTAAAGTGCACTTTTTACTAAATATTTATATAACTAAATATTAATATAACTTTTATAAAAATATTACATTGAAAGTAGGCGTGGATGGCCAAATCCGAAACTATTAGAAATAGAATAAATGTGAATCGTTTATTAAAAATCAATACCATCGTTGTTAACAGTATGATAAAGAATCATCAGCATGAAATATGTTATAAAAAAAAAAAAACTAAACTAGGCGTTCACAAAAAAATATTAAAGTCTATTCACCGCGGTAACGACTAGCGATACGGTATTCAAACGAGATAAGAGGAGTCCACGTGGACTAACAAAAACTTCTGGCCAATGTGGGCCGAAATGCAAATAAATCATTAGCTAATGACATGTAACCACGTTTACCTACTACTTTTTTACTTTTTTTTATTTGATGCTATAAAACGGTAGCAGACCATGGTCTGAGCAACGTTTGTTCTAGAAAAACAGATATTTAAATGTCAGGTATCTTAGAAACATCACACAAGTGTGTTACTTTATAATATCGTGTAACAATATATTTTGCGGTAACATTCTGTTGACGAAGGCACATTGATGTTGTTCGGCGGCGATAGGCTACCGACCTGTCATAACTTATACAGCTAACCTTTGACCCCGCACGTACTGCTACGTGGCTTTAAACCCGCAAACACTTTCCAATCTATCGTCACCAATCGTCACTTCAATTACTATGTGCTGTCTAGCTCGCATGCGCATATGTGCGTATCTATCCAATTTGGTTTGTGGGATCAACCCACGATATAGTTGACGAGAAACAAAGTATGTGTTAGGCTTTAGTGGTGCCGTCTACTTATCTGCATAAGTTGCAGCTAGTGTCGATAGACCTAAGGATTGATGAGTTAAAATTTTTTCATTGCACGGTGATAAACAAAAACATGAGGATTTCGGCAACATATGTAGGTAGGTACATTTAGTGGAACTAATAAAACGGTACCCAGCTGAATTACTTGGACTCATTTTCGACAGTAGATTGTTTTCATAAATGAGCTGAATATTAGGATAATCTTTCTGACATTTACGCGGAGTCAAATAATCACGTGCCTCTAATGCGTAATGTTAGTAAAATGAAGGTACGGTACGGTACATAATATTTCACTAGAGTTTGGGCTGCTTTGTGGTGTCCGCATACAGCCGTGATAGTTGAAAGGTGCTTAAATTGTCGCGTATGTGAATATCTGTAATCGGTCTACTCAGTGTGAAATGCTGAGGTTGGTTGACAAAATTTTGCATTCTGGTCCGATTGAACAGGTGCTATAGTAGGTTATTAGTAGGTAATTTAAAGCTAGAGAGCACATCAAATACGCATGTAGTGCGTGCGCAAAATAGAAGGAATATTGTAGTGTGGCTCTATAGAATAAAATAGTAACATCTGTGACATCTCATACCTATATAAGGTGTCACACCGAATGCAGTGCATTGTAGTCTGTGTGCGGTGCGTTGGTGTGATACCTTACCCGTATTCGGTGTGCTCAGGCCTATAAACCTCAACCATTTAGCCTTTCAAATAAATCACTTCACAAAGACAAGCATTGTTCAAACAGGATTCTGAGATATACATTTTCGGCAGGTACAGCAACTTGTTGTTACCAAATATAATGTAATTACTTAATTTTGTTATCTCTCAACAGATGGGTGTTGCGGTGGTTGGTGACGGCGACGGCGTGGGGCGCACTGTGCGGCGGCGGACGTGCGCACACGCCTTTGCTCACACCTGCGCTTACGCCGCCATGCCCGACGCACTGCATCTGTCTATCACAGTCGCAGGTATCTTGTTAATGCTATCCCACGTTGGTTGGTTGCAATATTACAATCTTTCGCTCATGTCTGCGCTCGTACCGCCCTGCTCGACGCTAAATTGCAGCTTGTCACAGTCGGCAGGTAACGAAATGAAATGAAAATCCCCGACTCGCTTTTAAAAACTATGCTGACGCTGGAAACTAATTTATCCCAATAACAGTATCCTGAAATCCATGGTCCGCTCTTTCGCCCAGTTTTTTCTACAGACACTTTGAATTTGTAACAGATGCGAACGGAAACAATAGTGAATAGTGAAACTACGACGTCACTCAATGTCTTCATCCAATGCGTAATGTACCTACATATTTAATAATTATATGAAGATATGAATTATACCTCTATAAAGGCTATAAATTGGTCCAAACTTAAACAGTAAGGTGATTTAAAATGATTTACTTTCAACGTTGTGTCCCACGCTACCTTGCCATCTGCTACTCGCAGTCGCTTGTGATAATCCATGAAAATATACATTTGCGTTTTTGGGTGCACAACTCAGTCAGTTCGATAAAGTTTTTAAGTGAAGTAGAAATATATAAAATGTTCTCTAGTCGCTGCATATTTGATTTCAAACTTTCAAATTAATTTTAAATACATATACTTAAACAATTTTTAGAAGTTATAATTACGTTTTAATTTTTCACTTTAAAATAAATCATCTCTATACTGTTTCTGCAGACTTCATAAATGTTCCATTTCCTTAAATTATTACCTGAGAATAAAGATAAATCTGTGTCACTAGAATCGTATAACAATATTTCCAATCACATTATAAACTAATTTCTTAGCTGCGCAGTTCACTGAATTTAATACTATTTTACGGTACATAGCTAAAGGCAAAGGAATCCTAAATTTATGGGATTAAATTGAAATTAGAGACTGTAATCTTCGCGATTGAAGTCAGCCCTTGTACGAGCTGCTCAGATGGATAAATTATTAGGTTTCTTTCCCAGAAAAGATAATTTTCTATGCCTATATACTTGGTTTGGACTTTGGTCACTTTCAGTTTAAATAAAACAAAAAAATACTGTTTCAATAGTTTTAAGGGTTCCGTAGCCACATGGCAAAAACGGAACCCTTATAATTTTGTTCAGTCCGTCTGTCTGTCCATATGTCACAGCAATTTGACTCGGAGGTTATTGGCTCTTTATTACTACATGTTGGCACTTTAGACTATTGAAACTTCGCGGGTAGATAGAATGTCTTTTGTGAACCGCCATAAAGGAGTGTTGTAAAATTTAAAATAAAAATATGTTTTGGGAAGGGCAGGTACTTCATGCATGAAACTGAAGGATGAAAATAAATATTTTCGCGTACCCCTTCATGTGGGATATTATTGAATAGGTATTTAAAAATTACATGAAGGTTTCTAAGTATGAACTCCAAATTTAAGGTACCTACTTAACATGTCTGCCATCACTAACTTGCCAACCACGTTATTAAAAAAATGGAAAAAAAAACAATCACGTAGCACGTAGCAACTACATAGTAAGTACCTAAACACTTTTGATAAAAATCGGTTTGAACAAGAGACTTAATTAGTTTTGGAATATTCGCTATTGTCAGTTAGAACTGACAATAGCGAATATTCCTAATATTAATTTATTTTTGCAGTTGGAATAAGTAGAATAAATTTATATTTCATAATAATATTACGAAATACATAACAATATTATGAAATACAAAGAATATAAACAATATTATGAAAACTGAAAGTCTGAAATACTCCTTGCTATGGAACCCTATAGCGTGCGTGGTGCGACATGCACCCGAGCTGTTTCTTATAGATTGGCTTTATTCTGAATCCTCGAGTTAGGCTCTTCAAACCAAAACTCTTAAAAGGCGTCAAAAAGTAAAAGTTTTTTAATGTATAGGTATTCACTTTTTCCTTTGTTATGCAAAGTTACATTAATAATAATTACCAACGTACCTCGTATTTATATCAATCGAGTCAATGGACAAACAAAGCACTAATACACGTAAATTAAATTGCTACGCACCTACTAAATTGAATTGAAGCTTCGACATTAACCCTATGATTCTACCTATAGGGATGAATCAAATTGATATTTGTTTTGGTCGATTATGTGCGAAGCTTAAGTTTGGAACAATTCAATCAAAATACGGGTTTCGGCCTGTGAGCGCCAATGACGAGATATTTCGGAAAGGAATAACCTTATTGACCGAGCAAACAGTGGAAATAATGCTTAGGGCGTGACACGGCGAAACTGATAATTCAATCATTTTTGTAGGATTGTTGTTTGTCACGGACTCAGTGCAGGAAAATATTTGAAGAGGATATTGCGTTGATTACAATGTGAAATGTTTATTTAACTGGTATTATTTTGTCGCAGGTGGTGTGCAACAGCGCAACGCTGCGCGGCGTGCCGTCGGCGCTGAGCGCGAGCGTGACGCAGCTGTCGCTGTCGCGCGCCGACCTGCGCGTGCTGCGCTCCGACGCATTCGCGCACCTGCGTCAGCTACGCCGGCTCGCGCTCGACGCCTGTAACCTTACGCGCATCCGCCCTTTCGCCTTTCGAGGCCTTCCGCGTCTCCGCGAGCTCTACATCCAGCACACTCCGCTCGCGACAGTCGATGCATTCGCGTTTGCCGCTCTACAAAACATAACTTCTATCGTACTAACACACAACCGGATCGCTCAAATCGAGGGATACGCTTTTGCAGGAACCAATTTCATAAAGCTCATCTCTCTACGGAATAATCCCATCAAACGTATATTAGCGCATGCCTTTTCGGGGCTTAATGACGTAGCGCAGATTGAACTCCCATCAGGTATAAGATCTATCGAGCCTCAAGCTTTTGCTGGACTGGAAGGGGTCGGTGTACTCGAACTCGCGTACATGGATCTGCCGGCAGTGTTGCCTGACACATTTCGTGGACTAATGCGTGTCGGCCGGCTTGCTCTTCGTGAATCTGATCTGGGGATAGTGCGGGTCGGCGCATTTGACGGTCTACAGCGTGTCGATACATTAGAAATTTGCAATAATAAAATCGATGGCATCGAGGAACTTTCCCTGGTACAAAACAACAGCGTCACAACATTTAAACTAACTGGCAACCACATGCTGGAGACGCCGGAGGCGGTCCTTTTAGAAGTTGAGAATATAGTGATACGCGGGAATCACGTGCCGTGTGAGTGTGGACGGGACCCTCTCGCTAACCCGTTGGCCCTGACGCAAGACTTCCCGGAAGAGAATTTTTGTATATCGCCATTGAAAGTGCGGGGTCGCAGCCTGGGCAGCGTGGGCGCAGGCAGCGCTGGGTGCCGCGGGGAGGCGGGGGGCAGTGCGCGCGCCCGCGCGGCCGGCGCTGGCGCACGCCCACGCGACGCGCTCTCGTCGCCCCGCCTGGCGCTCACCGCTGCCACCCTCGTCTTTCTCGCGAGTAGTTAACCGCCCTCGGTGTTCAATTAAGTGAGATGTATCCATTTGTAAATATTGTAATATATGCGAGTGAACTTAATAATGCGAAATTTTACATTGAAAGGGTCCGTTCATTGTGTATACGTTGGACCACGAATAAAATTTGCCTTTGGAAATAGGTGCTTTTATTTATTATTATCCTTGAACATTAGGTACTTATTTAAAAAAATATATCGAAAATGATCGACCTGTAAATCAGAAAAGGTATTGAAGATTTATGGTGGAGTAAAAATGGCGTTTATCTGTATTTCTAGTCAATTAGCAGACGACATCAGATAGCGGCTGAGTAATGTTCCGCCGCGCCGGTCAGGACCGCTGAGCGCGGCGCCGGCCGCTGTCCGCCTCCCAGACACACAAATATCGTTTGTTCTTAACTACTGGAATGTATACTACTACTTTTTTAGCAGTCTTACTAAAATACTAATGTTATAATATAGTCATATTCTTTTTACGAGAATTATAATTTTGCGTCATTTTCTTATAATTCCCTGAAAATAGTTTATAGCCACAGATCATAGAAACAAAGAAATATGTTATTTTGGCAAATTAGAACGGGAACCGCTGTCGCAATTTTTATAGCAGTGTGCGCCACAACTACAAACACTCCTCTGTAAATATAAAGATTTCTCACTCATTAAAAATGCACTGCACCCTCAATCTAACACTTTTATTCGTCACTCGTCAGACACTCTGAATTAAAACACTGCATATAAATCAAAGCGTTAAGCTCAATAGCGCCTTGGCACATCTCTCTTGTTTCTATGATCTGAGGTTATAGCTATCATAATTTGGGTATCAGTTTATAAATACCGAATACCTTTGCACTAAACGAATGCCATAAACGAATTGTTTTGACTCAAACATGAAACGTTAACTAGTTTGACATTCAGAATCGGTGGAGTTGTGGTTTAATATTTGCGTGAGAGAGCTAATTGGTATTCGAGCAAGCATTCGGTGCTGAAAACCGCGGCGGCGGCGGTGGGAACTGCACGGAGCGCGCGTGCCACGGCCCGGAGCGGCGCGACGCGCCCGACGGACCAGCGCCGGCGGGGTCCACGCATTCGATACACACATGTCGATCGTCGACACCATGTCACGGCTCATTAGTGCGCTATCGATCGGACGCCTAGTACATAAGAGCGCACTCCCGAGTCCCGACTCTCGGCGGCACAATTTACAACGCTCACTCCACTGTCGATAATTCGACACGTCCGATACAATCCTAAGGTTTTGGGCATATTCCAGACCAACAATCGGATTCCCCAATTTTACATCTAACTTTCAATTATTTACGCATCAAAGCGATTTTCCGTCCCATTTCGTTGAATCCTGCCTGTAATACCATTGTGAATGCCGAAAGGAGGAGCAAAGTTTCTTCGAGATCTTTTGTTAGCGATACACGGTATTTTAGATTTCACGCAATTCTATGTTTTAGTTAAATTTTCCGGAATAGGTAAAACGAAGACGTATAAAAGTTCAAACTTCTTAATCATCGTTTATATTCAAGTCATATCTTCTTTATAAATATATTTTCACTTTTCACCTAACTATACAAGTCGTGACATTGGTGTTGATTGAGGGTCTGTGTGATTTGAGCTCGTGCTACGGCGTAGCGCCGTAGCGGAGCTACGAGTCGTCCTAATGACCCGCGGTTCTACCTGCACCTGACGGCTACAAACATAAAAAGGGACTGAATAAAAGAAAATATTACTGTGATGATTTTATATCTGCGAAGAAAAGTACCTCGATATTTCATTTACGTATTTTCCGAAAAAATGACAGAGCAAGATGTTCTTATCAGAAAAATATTGAAAAGAATAAAAGTAACTAAGATAAGTAGGTAGTTAAGTAGGTAGGTAAGTGAAAACGTAAGAGTTGGCATTTAATCAAGCTCATTAAAGTAATGAAGTAAATGGAATAGTAGGTACATAACAAACGAGATAAACATGGTAAATAGGCAATGCCTCGGAGCGGTTACATCTTTTGTAGTAAATGAGTTTGGGTTTATTAGTTTTGACGAAGCGTGGAAATAATTATGAAAGGGTAAATAGCAAAGCAACTGAGCTTGAAATAATCTTCTTCGTGAAACTACCAATTTATGAGTAACAGACGAATAGAATTGTATAATAATTTTATAATGACCTAAAACACGATACAAACAGATTGGTCTTGGAGATGTAATATCTTTTAAACTTACTGGTTATAAAAATACCTCGGTTCAAGTTCCATATATGTGTGTGTTTCATAACTCAGTGCAGTTTCCTATAAAGTAACGATTGACGGTAGCATACCTGTGAGATAAGGGGTGAATTTACGCCTTTACATTGTGACATAACCTTATTTTATACCTTTTGTCATCGTTCTGAGAGAAGATCCTCAATTTATTGCCATTGAGATATATTACGGAACCTCTTTAACTAAAAACTTCAAGATAGGCGTGTTTTTATGTTGGAAGTATACTCAAAGAGGAAGTAGGTGCTTTGCTTGTTGCATGATTAGTTATCCTGATAGATCAAA
The DNA here is from genome assembly GCA_948465475.1 of Thalpophila matura. Lineage (NCBI taxonomy): Eukaryota > Metazoa > Arthropoda > Insecta > Lepidoptera > Noctuidae > Thalpophila > Thalpophila matura. Next base: position 10,884,226 of record OX419183.1, read on the forward strand.
TCGAAAACATAGTTAAAACAATTGTGAGAAATTCACTTTAAACATCAATTTATGTGAATTTCGGAAAAATATTAGAAACAAATTATTTTTTAAAATTATTTCCGTTGCCAGGATCACATATTAAGGCCCATATTCCAGAACGATACTCGAGCACCGAACTCTGCTTGAGCATAGATGAAACTAGTTTCAACCAATCAAATGGCTTTAAATCTATGCTCAAGCAGAGATTGGTGCTCGAGTATCGTTCTGGAATACGGGCCTTGCGTCTCGTTTGGGCTCAAAGTTGGCCCGAGGTGATAGTCATTCAGGAATTTTAGGTTTTATTCGATCTTCTATAGGAACGCTCTCGCACGGGATTTTTCCCGCGGCGTTATCTCGTCTCACGTATTTCATAGGAAATCGGACGATACAAAAACTACGCTACCCTAGGCTGCTCCGAACCGTTTTTTGACTGAGGTGCACTTTTTTTTTAATGTATATAATATTAAGTAACAGGTGTTGCATTTTTCTATGGTAATAATAATCTCTGTTTTATTTATTTATAGGATGCACGTTTGTATCGTAAGAGAAAGATTACATATTTGTATTCGTTATATTTATACTCGTATTTCTGAATTAAAGCAAGTACGTCAAGACCACTTACATTCACGCAATAAAAATACACGTTTGAGGGGTTAACAGAAGTGTAAGTGGTGAAATCCAAAGGGATCGATTACAAGACAAGATAAGGATCAAACTGACCTTCAAACAATAAATCCATGTTGAGAAGGGTAAAACGAAAGGGAGGAAGTTTTTACTTCGGCCGAACTTGCTAATGATAAGTATAGTAAACGTCTATTTTTATTACCCGACTGCGTCAGAAGGAGGGTTATGTTTTTCGAGTGTATGTATGTATGTATGCATGTATATTTCTTTGGCACGCTCTGTAGCCTAAACGGCTTGATGGATTTTAGCTTGAGAGGTGTTGTTAGATTCGTCTTGACTGTGAGAGTGACACTAAATATATCAAAATATTATAAAAAATAAAATGGCCGATTTTTGGCGCCATATTACTTCTTCAAAAAATTTTTTCCTCAAAACCTATCGAGTGGGGTATCAAAATGAAGGGCTCGAAAAGACGATTACGTAAACATATAAGTATAAATATATCATTTACATTAACAACTAAAAACTGAAAAATAAAAATAGTTTAAAAATTTAAAAAAGCCTGACTGCTGAAAAATAATAGAAACAAGACGACATTGCAGTCGGGACCCATAATAAGACTATTATCCGGAAAGAGCGGGTCCTGACTGCAATGTCGTCTTGTTTCTACTATTTTTCGGCAGTCGGGTTTTTTAAATTTTTTAACTATTTTTTTACAAATGTATAACGAGCCAAGAGTTTCGTGAGTTGAAGGCAAAACGACTTCCGATTCTGTTTCTATTCAGGGAGAGCGAACTGGGAAGTTTCAAAGATATCTTACTTAAACGAAGCTAGTCTGCGATCTTGCATCTCCGTGCTGAAATAGATAGCTATAATAAAAGTAACTTCATCTTACGTGCCTTTTTTAAAATAGTTTTTCGTATGGTTAATGTTACCTGACTTATAGTTAAGATATTGCAATACTTAACAAATGCAGGCACGGTTTTTAGTTTATTATTGCATCACGTAGCGGCTCTTGCATTTTGGCCATGCAATGCAATGTCGAGTGCAAAGCATTCATTGCATTAATCACTTGTAAAGTATCTTTGTTATCTCCTCAGTCGAGAGAGTACCCTGGACTTTATTACATCAGAAGTAGTACATCATAAACTGAATATTTGTAAATGTATGATTTGTTTTCTATAATCGTCTGTAAAAGACATAATGATAGCTAATAAACCGGTTTTATAAGAGAAAACAGCTTCATTTCTGTTTTGCTGAGAGCGCAAAGAAATGATGTTCTTTCATCATTCAGCGTAATTCGTATTAGTCGATTGGAACAAAGAAAAGGCTAATTTGGGATTGTAGGTAGGTTTGTAGTGAAGTCTCTGTAATTGGTCACCTGGCTAGGCCTTGCTTATTATTATTAACCATGGTCTTGGATCCTTAATGACTACTTACTTTGCTTTGTACTTTTTATTTGAGTGATACAGTAAATTTTGTTTAAAATAAAGCCAAATTGACGGATATGTTTGCTGGCTGCTATTTAAATTTTAATTTTGTGAACATTGAGCCGTCCTGGTTACGGGTGGTCGCCACATTCGTGGTCACTGGTTGTCTCCCCGAAGCGATGTGCTCTGTAAAGTGCTCACAATGTCAGGAAAATTTAAATTTAAACAACACATTTGATAAACAGGGCGAAAGGCTTTTCTTCTTCCTATAAATACAATTTATTGAAACAAGGATGTTCAATTGTTCAAATTAAATTGGAAATGTGTTTACGATGGCTTAGTAAAATATTCACATGTTATATGATGGTCGAGCGCGGCTTATATTTTTATCCGACTGCGGCGAAGTCCAAACGGAGGATATAGTTTTTAACCTGTATGTTAGCATGTATTCGCTCCTAGAGACTAAAGGAGCGCACGGATTTTAACAAATGAGGTATAACTACCGGCAGCAGTTATGAGTACAAACGTCACCTGCGCATTTGCTGATTTTTCTGTCTCTTTGGCGGAATGAAGAAGACGGCGGGCGTTGAGGCTGCACGCATTCGTCAGTCGATGCTCGTCGTCTAATTCTACCATTCTCTATTACATATTGTCAACTGTCTATTGGGCCAAAAATGTACATGCGGCGCGATCTTTACTCATAATTAGTGCCGGTACCTATATAATGATTATAACTCTAAACAGCTATTCCTGATAGATACCTAAGTACATAATGTATCTATGTCATATTATTTTATACAATAGTACCTGGGCAACCGAGCTTAGCTCAAGATTTTCTCAGGTAGACATGAGTATGACAGTATTTAGATGAATTTGGAAAATAAAACACTACCTAAATACAACATTTCATCCAAATCGTTGCAGCGGTTTCCGAAAAATCAATTAAGTATGTATTTAAATATATACAAGAATTGCTTACAAAGTTATAAGATAATTCATTCTATTAAAGAAGGAAAATAATGTAGAACGAGGTGAAGTCATTTAACTTTTTGTGTTGTATTGATTCCCGACAAAATCCAATATAATGTGGGGAAAGTTTGCTTAAACATCAGAAAACGTAATCAAACAGTCATGTTTATACCTCAAATACTTACGGAAATAATAAAATGGAAACCCCGAATGAAATTACAGTAAATTAGAGCTGAGTAGCCTTTAAAATGCGTTGGCGCTGATATAATAATTGGGCGAGTCACCCCTGCAAATTGAATTAACTGTAGGGAGCGTGTACGGTAAAGGTCCAATAGTTCTTCATTTCAAGACCCTGCGGTCGACAAGTGGGATCCATTAAATTAATTATGATACTAACACTGAGTTGCAGAAAAGGTCATTAAGTTTTAAAGAAGGCTTTAACGATATAAATTGTATGGTTAAAGCCTCCTTTAAAATTTAATTATCTTTCTGCAACCGACCGTACATTTGACTGATTTGCTTATTTCTTTTGAATACCATGTGAAGATTAAGTATTAAGTTAGCATCAAATCATAATTTATGTGCTAACGTTACCGGGAGTGATGCAATAAATGCTCTGCATACCATATTTTACAATGGGGCTTTCTTGGTACCGCTTTTTTACCACCGCAGAGGTATAAATACCATAAATCTGTTTCAATTTGTCTGTAAATTGGTGAAATCGCCGAAAGTTGTGTTCTGGTGTGTTACTGATTTGGAGTGTGTTATTATGTGTTACATGTTCTGCTGTGTTATAACTGTTATAAGTACAACCCATATAAAATATGGGTTGTCCTAGTTGTACTTATAATACAATACAATATGTTACACACATTAACACATTCCAAAGTGTACACCAGAACACAACTTTCGAAACATTCGGCTTTTTGACCCAAATTTTCTACCAAGAAACTTAATTTTAATTCCAGGTATTTATGTTTGTAAATAGAAATTTTCAGAAATTCAATTTTATATCAAATACGAAATTGGATAAGGTAATATAAAAAGCACTTCATTAAAATATAAGGTGTATAATGATATTATATTTGGGTGACAGGCATTTGGCATTTATTGAAATAAAAAGTGAGCGTCCCGGCTGGCAATGAGGGTGACAAAATTGTGAACATTACTCATGGCATTTTGGGGTACTTCACATTGATTGCTGTACGTCTTCGCTTGACGAAATTATATAGTTCCCTATACACTGGTTTCAGGAATATACCTCTATAGCAATCTCGAGATATAGCGATACAATAGTATTGAATGACCTCGTTGTCGTCAATAATACGAGCGAATACCACGAAATTCTGCCCATCGAGTCATAGAACATCTCTTAGAACAATGTCTACGAATTTAGAGGAAGGGTTACTAATTCCTACTGAATACTAAGTTAGGAATTGGTTACGTGTCTATGCACCATCATAATAATGTAAGCTGAAAGGGATCCACAACAAACCAAGGCTACCATCAGCACTTACAATGTTCTTTGTTTTTAAAGATTTTCCGGTTCAACCCTGTATAATTTGTCCCATCGATACGGAAATATTTGGATGAGTAATTTGTCAGCGCATGTAGGTAATTATGAGAGGAATGCATTACCAATTAACTTCGAAAACATAATTGGCGTGATATTATTTTGAGACACAAAGCGGTGCCGCATCAATTATGGTAATGGAATTGAACGAAACCAGTTTTTTATTAAATTTAATTCCATGCAGCGATTTAAAATATTCTTTGTTTTTAATATCCAAATGCACCATTCACGTAAAACCGTTTTCAATACGAGTGTGAAAAAAAAAGTGAATAGGTACGTATTGTAAATATAAAAGGATTTTCAATGGATGCTTGCAAAATGTTTTGTGAAAAATTAACACTGATACTAATAGTTACATGAACGTAGGTACAATACGTATTCGTGTGCCCAACTTGTATGACAAATTGGTTCTTATAAGTATCAAAACCCTCACATGAAATGTGTTCAATAAGATAAGATTCAGATGTAAGAGACAGCAAAAAATGTATTGTATTATTATTGTGTTATGTTTTAAGATAATCTGCTATAACCACTCTTGTCTGGGTTTAAAGAAACGGCATTTAATGGTCCCATGGTGATCTTACCAGTAATGACTGATTTGAAATAAAATAGCTTGATTAAAATTGGTGATATCATAACAGACATATATAGGACACGCTTTCGCCAGTTATGTTGTTCCATGTAATAAGGGGCGAACCTTTAGGCCCGGGGGTCAAACCTAGGGGAACGCTCAGCAGGTGCGCATGCGACCACTAGACAAACGAGGCAGTAAAATATGAATAATACTCATTTTGTGTAAAAAAATTAGGTGGCGATTGTGAAATAAATAATAAAAGATTAATAATTTGCCTATCATGTAACAAAATTCCACGAAGTAGTAGTAAATGCTGTAGTACTCAAATTGAGGTACAACGTTAGTAGATTCTAACAATTTCCCTGAAAAATTTAGTATTATCTAAAAATGTCTCGGAACCAAAATACAGGCATTTTGTACGTTAAAACGTACAAAATGCATGCAAGCATGTGATATTGCACGTAGTAGTAAACTACTACGTGCAATATCACATGCTATCGCAATATCTGCATAGAAATGAGAATAATCAACATTTTACCTACTCATTTAGGTAACAGACTTCAAGATTTTTAAAACATGTATTTATTCTAGTTTCTCGCCGAATTAGCATGAAATATAGCAAGCAATCACTTTCACTAAGTATGTGATTTACAAAAGACAAACAGTTTTCTTTCAGTACTATTATTTCGATACTAATGTCTTTGTGACAAATTAATATTTCGATGTCGTATTATTTTTTACAGCTTTAGGGTCAGTTTACACCGAGACGCGACGATGCGCGCAGATACATAAAGCTGGGTGTTTTTAGCAGCTTCGAGATTTGCTTCGTGAGTCGTGACGCTGCTTGAAGCAATGCGTGTTTTCTCAAGTATGAAGTATCTGCTTACCGCGTGGCGTCTCAGTGCTTGCGTTGACCGGCAAGACGCCCCGCAACGAGGCGTACTTCAGTTCGCTTTCGCGTTCTCACTATTTGTCAAGTAGATACCTTTTTGTATAGTAAACAAGTTCTATATTGTATCGCTATCTTAAAAAGTTCGCGTAGCGTCGCGTTGCGTTGTGGCTCGGTGTGAACTGACCCCTTAAGCTGCGAGATAATATAATTTACTTATAAAAGATTTTAGAACAAATTGCTAGGTAGTTTTGTTACTACAGATTGTATACATAACGTTGAATTTCATAAGTTGACAAAAACTTCGACAAATCGACCTTTGTATAAAAAATCGGCCAGAATTCCGTAACAAGGAGTAGGTAGGTGTTTTCCGACCACAAATATAAGTTTGTATTTTACAATATTATTAAGATACAAAATTACTTTTGCACTTGGTCAACTCAAACTTGAAATATTTTCTTTCATATCTCAATTTCACGTGTATACGTGAAATTGAGATATGAAAAAAAAAAATATATTATGGAGGAAAAATAAAATTACTAAGGAAAAACAATTATTTACTCCATAATAAAAATAAAATTACACACCGTTATGGCGGTTTACAGAAGACATCTACTTGCGAAGTTTCATACGAATTGGTTAACAACTGTAGATTTTTAGAGTGTGTGACAGACGGACAGGCCGACAGACTGACAGACTACAATGACAAAACTTTAGTTTTACTACAGCACCCCAAAAATACAGGCTACCAGATAAACCATTCGTAGCAGTTACCGATCGTTTTACACCAATCGTAATGATGAGACCAATTAAGACGAAAGCGAGCTGTCTTTGTAAGACATTTATTTGGTGTTACATGTGACGTTTATTGACTAGATAAGATACATAATAATATAGAATAAATACAGGAGAGTTTGAACATACGAAGTTGTGGTGATCAATCATGTCGCAGTCTCCGCGGTGGGACCACTAAAAGTAATAGGTCAAGTGTGAGTAGTCGTTCTTCTCACAGAGTTACACGTTTAATGATTTCATAATTTAATTTGTGTTCAAAGGTGCTAAATTTCCTGACAATATACTTCTACAAAGTCTTATTTTTCTTCTTTTGATAATAAAAAGCAATCTTAATTTTCATTTTTTACTCATGAATTAATATTTTACTTTAAAGAGAAAAAAACTGTGTTTGGTAGGTATTTGTTACTTATGAATAAAACAATTCATGCAATAATGTAATTAATCTATTACATTAACGAAACAAACCTAATAATAATAATTTAGATAATAATTATTTAGACGAATTTGCAATCAGCTCGGCTGCCGCTTTAGTTAACTGAGCAGTCGAGGCACTCATATTTCGTGAACACAGCGAAGCGCAAAGCGTAGAACTGAGAAGTGTCATTCGATATCCGATATTCAGAAGATCGATAGTTGTTAGAATAAAAGAACGAAACGGACAAAGCAAGCAAAAAAACTAACTGGCACGAAACAATAGCCGTTACGAGCGGCGCGCTGAAAGCCCCATGAGCTTGGTGATTCGTTAGCAAAGAGACAAAAAACGGCCAGCCGCGAATTTGTTCTACAGAGGAGGTTTCGCACCTGACATTTAAGTATGATCCTATTCAGGATTACATATTCCCTTGCGGCAGGTGGGAGCGGTGACAGAGCTGTCGCCAGGGGTGCCGGAATGAAATGCGATGACGCGAGTTCTAATCCGGTAATAATAAAAATGTGTTCTCGCTTTGTCTTTTACAAATTTTGTTATAATGAAAAACATGCAAATTGATGAATAAGCACAAGAAGGTATACATGTGTATACGACTCGCTTCTATAATTTATTAGATAGACACCTTAATTTATTTACGTTTTAATTTATTTTTAGTAATTTCAATGACAAACAAAATCACAATTAGGAGTTTCATATCATTATTTTATTGAGGGAATCCTGAAAAAAACGATAGATTTGTTCATACGCCGCGTTCGTGACTGTTCCATGTCTTTCGACATTCGTCTCTGTTACACTCTCGCCATTTACAGAACGCTACAATTTCATTGGCACTTTGGCAGCTTCTATATTATTTTTTATTTCGTCTAGATTCACATCCACAGCAAAAAGTCCGGACTGAAATGTACTTTGGACATGGAAGTCGATGGCCTCAATAGCTGTATCACTCGATATAGGAGGGTTCATGATTGTCTAATTTCGTAGGTATTCTAATCGGGAGAAAATAATCATAAAGTAGCGTGACACTATTAATCTAATATGCCAACCAGAATAATATTTAAGTAATAAAATGTTATAGTATAATAAATAATTATACTAGTAAAGTAAAATTTTAACAGGAAAATTTAATATTCTTCATCTACACAGTTGTGTGTGACTTGGAAACTTCTTGAATATAACCAAATGACGTGTTACCGTCGTGCTTATATTTATCACCGCCCATAAAAAACTTAAATTTCGAATAATTTTCTGCTACATTCCAAACTTTTATTTGGTAATACCCCAGAGCAATTCCTACTTTGTTTACAAATAAACTTGCCGTTGAAATTGGGAAGGAAAAAGCTTTTCGAAAGAGGATAGGTAAATCGATTTATGCAAAACAGATAGCGCTTTTTGTATGCAAATTTTTGTTGATTTCCCAAAGATTGAAATCGTGGTATTGTGAAATGGGAAATATTGATTATCTACCGACAATAAACAACGTGCCCATTGGGTTGTTTGAAATAACCGTCAATTATTATTTAATGTTTATTATATTGGGAAATTGTTTAAAATAATGTAAATTGTAATTACCTTCCTTTTACTAGATTGATTGGAAAGGGATTTTCGGGTTGAGATAATTAGGCAAAGCAGCAAATATAAATAGCATTCATTCAGCGCTATTGCCATTGTGCCAATTATGCTGAATGCTATTTATGATGATTTATGAACGATATTAATTATTATAGTGGAATAAAAAGTGATTAATAGGGTTGCCAACTTTGTTTAAACAAATATAGTATTTTGGAGGATATAACCAGAAAAATATAGTAGATGCCGAAAAATTTAAAAATAAGTAGGCACATATGTAACATTTTTTTATGGAGTATTTTTAAGGAGTATTTTTACTTGCTTTCAGTCTTTATTTTGTTTAGTACAGTTTTACGCTTCAATATCTTGAAACGAATAGTGTTGCCTATTTTTTTATCCAACTAAAATATAACTAGTATAGTTTCGCCTACAATAATTATTTCTTTAAAAAATGTAGTAGGATACTATATTATATAGTAGGGTTGGCAACCCTAGTGATTAATGAAGGAAATGTTAAAATTTCCTATCCGAATTTTATTATGAAATATTGCTGTGAGGGTAGGTATATTATGTATAAAATATTTGGCGTTAGGAGACTAACGTAGTATAATAAAATGAAAATGTATAAAAATGAATTATCGTCCTTCAGCCGTCTCCACGGTAGGTAAATTAGGAACCGCTAAAACCTCGCGAAGGTGATAAATCTCTGTCGAATTCGTCAGCCAACAGTTTTATTTCTTTTTCCCTTTTGCACCGGCTTTCTTTTCAACAAAGTTACTCAGCCACTGGATGGACGTACGCTTATGAGTACCTATATTATGTGCCTACTGCGAACGAACATTATGGAAAATTCTTGTTTATTATGAGTATTCTATAACAAAAGATGAATTTAATAGTTACGATATTCGATGCTATATACAAGTAAATATGAGAATTTTGGTAATTTTATTGCTTTTGATTTCCATGAAACAGACTGACGGATAGAAGAGACAGACAGACAAAGTCGCACCTAACCATAAGGGTTCCTTTTTTTCCATTTTGGCACGGAACCTTAAAAATAGAGCTAATATTTGTTTTACTCTCTTTTGAACAGTAAAATTGATATTTAATTCAATAGATTGCTCTTTACCTCTAGGTAGTGAGCAATCTATCTATCTACAGATTAAGACTTTTAAAGTCATCAAACTATCTATAGTTTGATGATTTTAAAAGTCTTAATCTGTTAAACTATGTGTCTATTTGAATACATAGATCAACCTTTGATACGCTTGTGTATAAATAGAGAAGCACACACACTTATTTACTTACATATAGAGATGTAGCATATTATATCCTCGCATATTCGATTCATAGCTCACTAGACAGATATTAGTTAGCTGTCACTCGAAGAACGGGAACAGAGGAGGTGTAGGCAATCGGCGGTGGTACCGCGACGCCGACGGGGCGACGGGGCGACATCGGGACGACTGCGGGCCGACGACGGGGCGAGAGATACCTTGGCGCGCTCCCGCCGCGTCCCCGACGCGATTTGTTCGGGAATTGCATTGTTCCGCCGACACCTGGAATCTGGATTCGGTTAGTAGAACCTTTTCCGGCGAAGAAGATTTGTTGCCACGTATTTTCTTCGGTGGAATTGTTGTTAGCTACGGATCAATTTAGCAACCGTTCTCCGGGAAAAAGTCTGATGCAAGAATAACTAACTTGCAAGTAACAACTCCTGTGTCTTATGTTTAAGGTAATTATAGGCATACAAACTGTGACATTATATGTAATCAAGCTATGTATTTTCTCGGCATGTTTACGGAAAGATTTCTCACTGCAGTTACGAGAGATTGTTGGCAAGTTAATAATATTCCACATCACATTAATATGATGTAATGTCTTATCCAGTATCCTTATAACTTACTTACTTGAACCCACGTAAGGAGAAAAGTTATTCATAGAGGTTTTAGGACGAAATAAGAAATGAAGGCAAGTTCAAAAGGGTGCGACTATTTTTAAAGAATTTTCACATTTAGATACATCTTAGACAAGTTGTTTAAAACTCACAGAGCCACTGGAGGGGATTAGGGGTAAAAGGCTCAAAACTTCGACGATTTTGTGAACTTTCTATGGCTTATCTATTCTCAAAGGATATTCAGCTTTTCCCGATTTAAAACAAAGCAGTTATTAATTTGATTTAAGATACAAACTTACTGTGTAAGATAATTAAATAATAATTTGGATGTGGTTACGGAATACGGATCATCGAAAAGTTTTTCAATTTACTTAATGGAGTGGAAGCGTTTTATTGGAGATTTATAGGTACATACATAATAAATACGAAATGATGTACAGTTGAACTGTCTTGGCGTATTGTACAGAAGTTAACAATATGTGTTTTACCTACTTTATTCTTGGCATGTATTTTACTGACATAAATGTAAATGAGGCATAGGGTGGCGTGCTTTTTAATTAGTGTACATGTATTTAAAAATGTATAGCCGTGTACAGGAACGAACACGAACATCGTGAACATCGAACAAGAACATTTGATTCGTTCGTGTGGACATAAATTAGCAAAGCGAACACGAACACCATACGAACACAGTTCGACTAGTGTTCGTTGGTTCGCCACGAGCATTTTTGACGAACACAGTGTTCGTTGTTTGTTAGTGGTAAGCACATGCGAACAAAATGTTCGTTGTTCGATGTTCGATCGTGCATACCTACACTGTTTATAGATTTACCTACTAAATAATAGTATTGTTATTAAATATATAAGAAATCTAAAAATCTGCAATGGCTAATACATAATAAGTACCTAAATAGGAGATATGAAAATATGTATCTTTGTCTTCAAGTACCTGAGAAAATATTCCGCAGTAGGTAATAGTAAACATTTGTGACTGAGAATCAAAAGTACCTACCTACTGTAGCGCAACAAACTTTACGATTTTAAGCGAGTTTGTTTTAGCGTCCTGTCGCAATATTTTGAATCTTAAAAAGAAACAACTGAAACATCACCATAATAAAGGATATAATTATGATGGTGTTTTTACCAAGTTTTTATTATTTCGCTTTCTTGTCTGTCTATCTGTCTGTTCGGTACAAATTTGGTATAGGTACCTAGACTAAGCTGAAATTTGGTATACCTATGTAATTTGTATAACAATGCAATAATATGGACTAAAAAGTAAAAAAATAATTTCTAATGAAATGGAAAACGTGGTGCGCATGCAATAGATAAGTAAGATGCGCCCTAAGTTTTCCATTTCATTAGAAATTATTTTATACTTTTTAGTGCGTTTTAAAAAGGTGTATTATTTTTAATAAATATAGGTGAAACTCAAATTCCGAGTAGTCGCAAAAGTTGTTTTTCTGACGAGTAAACCCGACACAAAATAGCATTCCCGCATTTGAGAACATGAAAAATTCAGAGCTAATGAGCGCAAAACATGAGGGAAATGTAAGAATTTCCTTTTAGCTAGACTGTTTTATTAATCGAATAATTGAAATTGAATCTTTTTATTCAGATTTGCCTATAAATGAGAAATTGCTGTTTCATCATATAAAGTTGTACCAATCTGCGGCATTGGAGTGAGACATTTATTTAGTAACGGGGGGCGAGGTGCGGCAAGGTGTGGAGGGGGATGGCTAACGAGTTTCTGTCTGATGTTTGTGAAGTTCGCTCCGGGTCACGGCGAGTACCTACGTCCGCCGGCTACAGGCCCGCGCCGCGCGCCAGCTAATGAAATATCCGCCTGGACTCAACAACCATACAATACCATTTTATACAGGAAATGGGTCAAATCACGAGTATCGAATGATTGCTTGATCAGCGTTTACTTGTTAGGAGGGAGAATTTATTCTTTATCCTCAATAAGTTGTACAAGTTCTCAAACTATGTTTCTTACCTCGAGCAACTTCAGTAGGTATAGACACCGCGAATTCCCACGACACTCATAATTCAAAAGACCTTACTGCTCCGCGCATATAAAAGATGATCTTTTACCGACTCATTATCGAGGAGAAGCTTCTTTCACTGAGCAAAATTATCGAGATTTACAAACTAGAGATCGTATATCTCGTAACAGTCAGTTTCAGGCAAGTTATGAGAATTAAACGTCAGTGGTTTAACAAGCTTATCTATTATGTAGAGTGTAGACGCGCAATTAGTTTGTCGGATCGCAGTTGAAATATCTAATTATATGTGGTCACAAAAGTTGGTCGTCTGTGGTCAACAACGGTAATTCGGCGTTAATATTTATGACGTATCGCGATGCACGACACGAGAGAGAGACCAATTTTTGTGTCAATAATGTGTGGAGCAGATTGATGCTTTATTTTTCATTGTATTACGAGCGTTATTGCTGATTTTATGGCTCGTATGTTGCGAGAGGGAAATGAAGACTTAAAGGTATGCCTCGTCACATAGCAATTTCGTACAAATAAAACAATTTAAACGGTATTGTATAGTATTTTATTTGTATACCGTATATCTTTACTAACACTTTGCTTGCGACTTCATCCGCGTGAAATACATGTAGCGCCATCTAGCGCCATCTAGCGTCCTAAAGCAATTGTGACCGTCAAAAGTTATTGTTCGTTCCCTCGGGAACAGTATGTTTCTTCTGGATGAAAGGTACCCTATGTACTTTTCTGTACCCTTGACAACGTACCTATATGCAAAATTTCATGAAGATCGGTTCAGTAGTTTAGGCGTGAAAAGGTAACAAATAAACGGACTTACTTTCATACAGCATATCGAGTGCAAAACCAACAATGTTGTATTTCATGACACTGTTTCGTAGATATCTAGGTCGACATATCGAGTGTTGAACACAGTTACGTTTTGGAAGATCAGTCTCGGTCTCTTGAATACGCTTTGAACGTTTTGTTCTATACTCGAGGCCGCAAACCGATGAAGCGATGTATGCGCCACACAGGGTGTAGTGCGATTTATCTCTTAGGGCTTATTCTATCCGGTGACACCTATTAAAACTAATCGTTTTTATAGTCCATAACTTATCCTTTTACAGTCATAATGAAAACCATTATTTTTCTAATAATGTTAATTTTTCTCAGCAAATCCTACTACTGTTACTACGAGTTACTTAATATTTATAAAGCTCGATACTTGTAACAATAATATTATAATATCGAATAGGTAACTTGAAACAAGCGTCTCGATGATAATTTTTTTATTTTACAACACTAATTATTTTCGTTTTTACAGATAAGTAAGGGTTGTTGTTTGTTTGTTCGTCATCTACATATGTATTCGCGCATCGTTTATCTGATTGACTTGAAACTGCACTTGTTGCACGCACGCCTAGGAAGGTTCTTACAAAAAAAAAAAAAAGCCAAGTGCGAGTATCATACCTATTTGGACGTATAAAGTGAAAAAATCCGGACCGCATAACTAAGTTTGTTTGTGAAGGAATTTTGATGATTTTGAAAAAACTGTACTAGTTAGGAATATCATTTTATTTTTGGTGCCATATTTGGGTCAATTCCTATCAACCCTAATTATTTCAGATTTTTCGCCCCGCAAACTTCGGAGATAAGGGGGGGGGAATGGTATTTTTTTGAACATTTTTCATCATATGTCGAAAACTGTGAGACATATAATAAAATGAAAATATATTTTGAAATGTGCAGATCAAGCCCTTTCATTATGATATGTCATTTGACCTAGTAACCCCACTTTAAAATTTCGGACACCCACTCCGGCCCCTTTTGCAATGAAAATAAAAATATTTTTGGATTTTTTTCATTTGCAATAAAGTTGAACAAGCATTCTTTATAACTGTTCCAAATTTCAAGTCGGTAGCATAAGTAGTTGCTGAAATAAGCAGGTGTGACAGACAGACAGACAGACAGACGAAGTCGCACCATAAGGGTTCCCTTTTTTACCATTTTGGTACGGAACCCTAAAAATTAAAAAGGCATTGCAACACAGCTAGATATAAATAAGAAATAGTAACTCATACCAAGATTAATTAATAAAATATATTTCATAGGTTTGTAACTGAACTACTATCGTAGGTTTTAAGTTATCTACTAATGGCCGTTCCCAATAACCGATCTATCGGCTCTCTCTCCTACTAAAGATAAAAATTTGATATAAGCTCTATACATCATACCTACTCGTAGAAGTTTTGTCAACAATTGATCTATAGTAGGGTAAACATCGGTTATTGGGAACGGCCATAAGTCTGCACCATCATCTGCCAAGGCTTCACCCAACTATGTTGGGCTCGGCTTCCAATGTAACCAGATGCGGCTGAATATCAACGACTTGGTAATCTAAGGTTATACCAGTTGTCAAACTTTCGGGCTTCTGACTTACCGCAACTCTATTGATATTTGCATAACAAACTGTCTCTAACGTACTCTTCGAGGTACGGAATGATCTCGACGTGAAACAGTGGTCAACTATCCTTGGACTGACTGCGGAAAGCGTAGCTTAACCTCGCAGATCGATTGAACAGCGCGGCTGTAAATTAGCTACGAACACCTTATTTACTAACTAACGACCCGCCCGCTAAATGGACCAACGGACAGACACGTTAAGCAACTTAGTTTCATACTATTTTTAGTTATATACAAAATGTTATTGTTTTTCTTTTATTTAGAAGATGGGATAGCGCAACTATACCACATTTGGTACCTACCTATAGCTATTATAAATATCAATGGTCACTATATTCTCTTCATAGGGAGGTAGAGATACTTAATCGAGCATCTAATGATGATGAATGGTTATACAGGAGTGTTATGGCGTCGTTTATGGGCAACATGAGGGCCTATATATATATGGACACGTTACACTTTATTATGAAAACGGGTGGATTTACTTACGACGATCCACTTGCTTTTCTACTTGCATGTACCTACACGGAAAGAAAAATAGTCTTATTTCAAGAATATATTTATTGGTCAAGAATAATATGGTTTCATATATAGGGAACACTTTATATTCTTGAATTCAGAATTTTATTGTTTTGGTTTAAATGCTCAAAACAACCATTTAATATCTCAAATAAAGAGGAAATATTTTCGGTTGCACAAAGAAACAAAGTCTTTAAAGAAGAAGAGCAGATTTCTTGAACTTTGAGACATCTGATTTTCTCGAAGAGAATCAAATTAACTATTTAATGAAAAACTATGATATTTTTGATGGAGAAAACTTTTTTTTGTTCGAACTAACTTATGTCTTACTTTGACAATTAGCGCTGTTCACATAAGACTTGCGTCACTAAACGAAGATTTGAATAACAATTTAATCCGAAACCAAAAGAATCTTATTTGAAGTTTTTTAAATGTTAGTACAAGACAACTCTTTTTCTCTCTCAAGTACTTTTATTCTTGTAAAAAGTAATTATATTTCTGAATTGAGAGATGCAGCATTTTAAGGTGAATATTAAAATTCTTAATTTGAAATACCAGAACTTTCGTACTAAAACCAGACTAGTCATATTGAATAATTTCTGTTGCTTAGCTCAACATTTTTTAAAATTTCTATTAAGAAAGTATAAGATTTCAATTAAGAATTCCGCTTCTAAAGGTGAGTATATTAATACTCTTAATTTGAATATCCGGATGTTTCATAGTAAAACCAGATTGAGCTTAGTTTTACAATTTCCGTGCGTTCTATAAAGAATAAAATTTGCTTAGCTCATGTTCTTTATTTATCTAAAAGAAGAATGTGTGATATTTAAACTAAGAATTTTAGTTATTTAAGATGAATATATTGATATTCTTAATTAGAATATCTGGATGTTTCATACTAAAACCAGATTGATCTTAGTTTTACAATTTCTGTGCGTTCTCTAAAGAATTTAATTTGCTTAGCTCAAGTTCTATAAGTCTCAATGTTCTTAGTTCAATAATCATGCGTTTTTAGTGAAGAAGTTTTATTTCTTAGTTTAATAATATTATCGAATTTAAACGGAGATCACATCGTCTAGAAAGAATAATATCAGTGTTCTTAGTTCAATATTTATGCGTATTTCAGTGAAGAAGTGTATTATACATATAAACCTTCCTCTTGAATTACTCTATCTACTAAATATCGAAATCCGTTGCGTACCTAGTTTTAAAGATCTAAGCATACATAGGGACAGACAGACAGCGGAGCAACTGTGATGATAGTGATAGTGATGCTATATGCTATAGTGATGCTGCTCGAAGGATGCGCTGATGTTCAAGCTCGGGGTCACCAGTTTGGGGGATAGAGGAACGAGGTGGAATGTTCCTCCATTGAAAAGGGAGGATCCTCCTACCAGACCGGGTGTTATGGTCTGGCGGGCCACTGCCCCCCGATAGTTGATGTCAGGGTTTCTGTATATATGCAAATCGCTGTGAAAACTCTGCTTGCGCGATGTAGGTTCAGCCAATAGCTGTCTAGCAGTGTTTAGTAGTCTTCGCTGTTGTCGGCAGATGTCGCTACAATAGTCATAGTGATATCATCCAAACGGGTGTTATAATGTTGTACTAAACTTCATTATGCAACTCCTTTGCTTTTTCGATCCCTTACTTACGTGGTATCTTTATGAATTTCTATCTCGTTGATTTTTAACCGACTTCAAAAAAGGAGGAGGTCCTCAATTCAGATATTTATATTTTGTTTTATGTATGTTCGGACATAACTCCGTCATATACAGGGCGACTTTGAAAACATGCGACAAAATTTAAGGGTCTGTTCTACCCATCAATATGAACAAGTTTTACAATGGGAACAATTTCGAATTCGCAAAAAAATTTGGACTTTCTTATAAATGGTTCAATCGGGTATGTATAGGTACCTTTTTATGGTAAGGTCATTTTTTTTGCGAATTCGATCTTGGTTCCTTAGTGTTCTAGGAGTCCTTAGAGTTCTTGGTTTCAGAAGCCTTTATAGAGGATTCATATCATGGGTGTAGATTAGTCTTCTAAGCAACTGTACCTACATAATTAGGTAATAAAACACTCATGTGATACTACTTGGCTTCGCCTCGTGTGATAAACCACATTCGTGTTATTGTTACCACTTATTAGACAACAGCAGTGCGATTCTGTAACCATCTCACCGTGAAAACTTAGGTGCAGTGAGCGTGGAGTGAGCTGTCAATAGTGTCAATTCCTAGCAAACACAAACTCACTTCAACTAAGTTTTCACGGTGAGATTTTTACAGAATCGACCGGCAGTTGCATAAGTAACTATTATCCTATATAATTCTAGTTCAACACAACAACTTATTCCCCCAAAAAAAAAGTTCTTATTATACAACAGTTGACGACCTTTACTTAAATAATTTTAGATTCCCACGTCAATGCTACTATTGACTTACCCAAAACAAACTCTTCTCAAACTAAACTCGTATTTTCTTATTAAAAAACGTTAGTATATCTTATTTTGAAACAATTTAGATTCCTATTTCAACACCATAACTTTTTTCCACAAAACAAAAATATCTTGTTTGATACTACCTTTATTTGAATAATTTCGATTCTTACATCAATGCTACTACTTACTTATCCAAAAACAACCTCTTCTCAAACTAAAGATATATTTTTTTATTTAAAAACGTTAATTTATCTTATTTTGAAACAATTTAGAATCCTAGTCCAACACCATAACCTATTTCCACAATACAAAAAAGTCTTGTTTGAAAACATGAAATGACCTTTACTTGAATAATTTAGATTCTTACACCACTGCAACTATTTATTTACTCAAAAACAAACTCTACTTAAACTGAACACGTATTTTCTTAATAAAAAACGTACGTATATCTTCATTTGAAATAATTTAGATTCCTAGTTCAACACCGTAACTTTTTTCCACAAAACAAAAATATCTTGTTTGAAAACATTTGACTACCTTTACTTAAATAATTTAGATTTTTAAGTCAATGCTACTACTTACTTATCCAAAAACAACCTCTTTTCAAGCTAAAGATGTATTTTTTTATTTAAAAACGTTAATTTATCTTATTTTGAAACAATTTAGAATCCTAGTCCAACACCAAAACCTATTTCCACAATACAAAAAAAGTCTTGTTTGAAAACATGAAATGATCTTTACTTGAATAATTTAGATTCTTACACCAATGCAACTATTTACTTTCTCAAAATCAAACTCTACTTAAACTGAACACGTATTTTCTTAATAAAAAACGTACGTATATCTTCATTTGAAACAATTTAGATGCCTAGTTCAACACCGTAACTTTTTTCCACAAAACAAAAATATCTTGTTTGAAAACATTTAACTACCTTTACTTGAATAATTTAAATTCTTACGTAAATGCTACTATTTACTTACCCAAAAACAAACTCTTCTTAAACTAAACACGTATTTTCTTACTAAAAAACGTTAGTTTATCTTATTTTGAAACAATTTAGATTCCTAGTTCAACACCATAACTTATTTCCACAAATCAAAAAAGTCTTATTTTTGAAAACATTGGATGAACTTTACTAGAATAATTTAGATTATCACGTCAATGCTACTATTTACTTACCCAAAAACAAACTCTTCTTACACCAATTATGTATTTTATTATGACAAAATGTAAGTCTATCTTATTTCGAATTATTTTAGATTCTTCTTTCAAATCCGTTGTTTTCTCACATTCAATGTATTATTCTTAGAACGAAAAATATTTTTCTTCATCGAAAACGTTCCTACTTTCTGATCAAGTGAATCGTTAATTACTAACAGGAAGAAAATGAGGTTCTTGAACTTAAAATATGTTATTTCATATCGAGTCACATAAAAATCTTATTTAAAAAAAGTAACATATTGTTCAGACAACACTCAAAACTTCTTGAAAAGAGAATCATTGTTTCTATTCTAGTAAATATAAGAAGAATAATATTATTTTTCGTGGAGAATATCATTTCGGTTGGACTGAGATATTATTTTTAGTTCAAGTAAATATTTATTTGACATTATACAATATTCCTGAGACTAAAAATATTCTTGGACGAAAACTAATTCCGCGAGCATTTTTTTCCGTGTAGCTGCTCCATCTTTAAGGATCAAAAGAGCTCTGACGCTTTAGCTTCTGCGCTGCAGACTCAATGTTTTAGTCTAATATCCTATATCGTCACCTAATCACTGAGAGTTTTGCGAAATAGTTCATAAATAAAGAAAATAAGTTTATTCTAATATGAACCTATAAACAAAGTTGGTACCTAAGTATACAAAAAAAATATTGGGAAAACTTTAAAAATTTCTGAGGTGTGGTAAAAAAAAGATGAAAGAAAGTCTTTAATTGAGACTGCATAGAGTGATTATAATAGGAATGACCTTTACAATTGATATACAAAAGTAGTATGCTAAACGAATCGTTATTCGACTAATGTCAATATGCTATTGCATTTTATTTGGAATAGGTATACCTAGTCTAGTCTTTAGACTAGGTATACCTAGTCTAAAGTCTTACTCTCCACTTAACCACTGACTTATTACTGTGTGCTCTCACCGTACATAATATCAGAACACAGCCAAACTGTACAGCCAAAACAGGTTCAGAAGCGAAATTAAAACTGTTCCGGAGTTTTGTCTGTTTCCGCAACGATCAACAATATTTCGATTGCAGCGTTCCGCGTCAGAATAACGTCAAATAATCACAATATTGTGAGTTTCGACGCCATATTTTCATTAGCAGCACCATATTGAAAGACTTTTAAATAGGCATAATATTTCGCGATGAAATGTAGGTATTTGTTCGCTATCGGAAATTTCTAATTCCAAGAACCAAATATTCTGTGAATGTACGTAGATACACGTTATAAAAAACGCGTAAAGCCTTGCGAATTGCTGTTTTAATCTGATGCCGAATTTGTTAGTAATAAAACCCAACATTAATGTAAATGGTTCAGGTTAACAGCGACTACGGCGAGCTGCTAAGCGTCACAGAATAAAAACGAAAATAAATACATTGCACAAATCGCTGTGAAAACCGTGAAGCATGTTCCAGTCGTAGAAAGTATTGAGGAAATTCGTCGGAGTTTTATTTTATTTCGACTAAGGATTTTCCGCTAGAGAGGTTCCAGGTTCGTCGGTCAGATAAAGTGCGCTCAAATATAAAGTTTCAATTTCCTCGCTGTCCGCGAGACGTGCAATGCCTTCCGAAATGAGTGCCCTTTCTGATCTGTCTCTCTCACATTCTATTACACACTTTGATCGGTTCATTAATGCGTATTCAATAGTAAATTACACAGAAGTAACATAATTTTTTTTCCGAATGAAGTATTCCGTATGACATGTTCAACACCATTTCCATTTCATAGTTTCAGACTCCACTCGCCAAGTTCATTTTTGCACCGTAGGTACTTGATTTTCACAAAGAAAAATGAATCTTTTTGCAATGAAAAGCTTACAAAATATAAATGTGTTGCACAGATGTGTGCTTTTTATACATTCCATCTTATCGCAGTGTAGTTTTCGCACGCTTGTTACAGTCATTATAATGAATGTAAAATGTTTAGTCGTGCGGTTTACAATTTACAACTACATCATTATATTATTCTGTAACAACGTTGCCGTGAAAAATCCTAACAATCGCAACCTATCTGTCATGAATAATTCTTAAGCATGATAACCCGAAAATTCAATCTCCGAACAATGGGATCGTATTAGCATACAAAAGGTTTCACATATTTTACGCAAATCCGTTATATTTTGAGTTATCTTCTCCCAAAAAGGCAATGTTTTTCCCCTGACCTGTTAAATAAATTTCATACGAGACAAAGGTTGTTAGCGAGTAGAGGTTGGATTGTTTGAATTATTAATTTATTATTGACCGATAACATTTATAATACCTAATACTATAAGTTTATATATTCGAATTAATTTCAAATGAGAGTCTGTAGTTGTTCACTTTTTACCTCTCAAGTTTAGTTTATTTGTGTTTATGACATTTATTTTCGAAGTACGCCAAGGGTGGTTGATGCCTGACATGAGTAATATAAGCGTCAGTTTTGGGTCCGGTATTTCAAATCAGGTGTTTATTCTGCAGCATGGAGTGGTTCCGCATAGCTCTAGCAATCACGTTTATCTGCAGCTGAGCCACGCTTCGCCTAGCCGCGCCTTGTTCTGTCTCGCTGTCAAATTGTCCATGTTTAACACGTTGTTTGTATGGTACAACGTTCAAACTGCGGTTTAAATAATTTTACCACTGTAGGCGAGCACGATGAGGTCAAACACATCCGTTTATGTTTACTCATTCACTGATTCCGAACTGTTACCTCCTAAATTTTTTATCATTCGTCATTCATTCATCGTTAAGGTTACTGTTTTATTTTGGTGCAAAATAAAAGAGAGTTTATTGGTTCAAACCATTGTGCACTTTATTTGTATTTTCATTGTACCGTATACGAATTTATTTTAAAACACGAGATGAAATCTGTTATAAATAAAAAAGATAAGCTCAAAATAAGAGCCATGTTCGGTAAATGTTTTCAGCAGTTATTTAATTTCACGTTTGGCAGAGTCTCAATCAGCTTCGCATTCGGACCAATCATTCAATCAACATGTCCATAATTGATGGTTATCGCATTACGCGACTCGTTAGCGATTGCCGTTGATTTTTGTTATCAGTCAACCTTTTTATGTAGATAATGACGAACCGATAGGTATTTAAACAGATTTCGCAACCTACTTTGTGGGGGTAGCGAGAACACGTAATTTTGCCGATCGACAAAAATTGAGTACTGTTTGTACTGCAGCGGAATTGATGTATCGAGACTCTATAATAAGATAAATGCATTTAAATTTTCACAGGTAGAAGGCGGTTAACGTAAGTGTGACACGAGGAAGGTTCGCCTCCAAGAGAGTTGCTAACTTAATTCATTATAGTGCGCCGTGTTTGAGTTCCGTGAGCACTCTCCGGTTTCAGCCTTGTTTCGGCAAACGAATACCTCCACGGCCCCCGCACCCCGCACACGATCCGTTTCACCCTCACCTCCGAATAAACAACCACCTGATTGACACCTATACCATGCAAATTACTTGTGGGAACTTTTAAGGGTAGAAATACATCGTCCTAGGTTCCACAAACATGTTTCAGATTCACCAAGTGTATTATCTCTACGTGGCGGCGCAAACACTGTTCCTAGCTATTTGAATATTTCGGGAAACTCAGTCTAAAGATGTCTATATTTAATAAACCGACAAAAAGAAACATGTTAAACCTCCTTTGTTAATTTATTAAAAGCAAAATAAAAAAGTGTTTTACTTTATGATTGTGAACTTTCTAGTTATAACAAGATTTTCGAAACTATATAAAGGCTCATTTCCATTCTTATTCTAACAAAATTAAGAAAAAATAATATATTATAAGAATTTAATTATTATTTGCTTATTTGCTAAAATACGTAAAATACTCTATCGAAAGGTCTCGGGTTCAAAGTTAATTTAAAAGCTATTTCGTAAACTCGATTACTTAAAAAGAAAATGAAGAGGGATTAAAAGGCAACTTAGCGTTTAATTCAATTAGCCTGTTAAGTTATTTATAAAAAAGAATGGAGTTACACAGGCGTACAGAATCATGTCGTGCTTAGTTAAACTGTCACCAACAACGACTGTAAACAAATCTTAACTTAAATTGCATCTCAAATCAACGAACTCGCTCACAGATGGTTAATTTTGTTGTTATGCAGCAGACTTCGTTATGTTCAATAGAAAGTCACAATAGTATAAAGAATGAACGCTCAGCATCATTAGCACACGAACCGATAAATTCTTTGGAGACGGCTGTTTATCGTGAAATAATTTTACACGAAAATCTTTTATTTGTTATTTCCTAGTGTACTTATTTGCTATTAGAGCTTTTTACTTTAACTGTTCACGTATTACTGCCTAACGATCCTAACTTGACTTAGTACTTCGTAATAGTTCGTTAGTAGGTTCACGAAGGCAGGATTAGCTGGTATTCCGTGGAGCACAACAAAACTGTATCAATTTGAGTAAAGCGATCGCGTTTTGAAATAAACTTAGCTAACATAATGGAAAACGGATGTGGTATGCTTTTGTATCTTTAATGTTATTTAAATGGGTGTATGTCATTAAATTAACTAATTGTTCTGCAGGGTTTTAAGCTTCGTGTTTAACTGTCTTATTTTGTTCTATATACTTTTTGTCATAAAAAGGTACTGCATGTTGGTAGGTAAATGCACTGCAACTGGGAATGTATTGATAATTTATATAAGTTGAGTAAATATATATCAAATGAATTGTAAAGTTATGCAATACAGTATACAGTGGTAGTATCTTGCAGTGCTTTATTTGCCTTATTGTTTGCCAATTGAAATCTCAATAGGTATCTAATCTAAGCATATTATTGGTACATGAAAGTATCAGATTACCTTCTTATTTTCACTTGATTCCACTCCGATGGAGTTCTCAGCTACTCGAGTTTGTTAATGATTTAAAGTTCGCCGCCAGGGAACGGAAACCACAGCTTTATCCCATCACGTTTATAACTAAACTAAAAATAATATTTCTCCTAGCATATAAGTACTCGACTAATGGCTAGGATTGCACGAGCAACGTTTACTTGCTAACTTTTAATGGTCTAATAACGAGAATGTGGATCAAGTGATACACCGCAACAACTTTTGTTATACCACTGCAAAATGCTTCAGAATAAATCTGTTAGTTCCTCATTACTAACGAGGAAAATAGTGTGTAGCTTGCTAAGGAACACTTATATTTGTCGTTTACTGGGCTGAAAAATTGCAAAATTCAGTTTTAAAGTGATAAAAATATCCGTCGGTGCATCGGCTCGCGTTTAGTAAGTGGCACTTAAACGTGTGTTATTCAAAATATTTTCAGTGTCATGAGATAAGAGTGTACCCTCACGGGAAATTACTGCCGAAATCTCGGCGCCCGCCTATAGACAGCTCGCTCGCCTCCTTTGTGCCTTGAATCAATTCCCGTAACTTATCTGCATATTTTATAATGCGAGACGAAGTGACGCTGCAGCATTCGGTAGGTACCCCCTTTAGGGATTATATCGTGTTTCGGAACGTGGAGCAGGGAATTACTAATAAAAGATATCGGAAGAAAACTAATTTCTGATAAGCGAAGTTAATAGGATGGGCGCGACCTTTCGAATTTCAGCAGGAGTTTCAGGGTTCTTTAAACCGAAAACCGATACTTTTTATGGCTTAATCTGGGGTTAGGTAAATTGTGCACACGATAACGTGTCAACGATATAGATTTAGAAAATAGTTGAAAACTTGCATTTTGTACAGTAACATTAAACACGTATTTTTTCGGAATAAAACTAATCCGCCATCATATTCATATCCTACTAATATTATAAATGTGAAAGTTTGTGAGGATGGATGTATGTATGGATGGATGTATGGATGTTTGTTACTCTCTCACGCAAAAACTACTGAACGGATTTTGATGAAACTTTACAGTAATATAATAGCTTACACATCAAAATAACACATAGGCTACTTTTTATCCCAAAAACGCAAGCTAGTACGTCATATAAGTAAGATTCGCATGTGTAAAAACACACTTCCCGCAGCCAGTCTCAATCTCTCGAGGCAATAGCGTTTTGTTGGTAACGCGCACCCAACTTTTAGGAGCAACTGGCGCGAGTCCGCACCGCAAATAGGATTACCGACAGACCTAGAAAGCCTGCGCGTGTCGGCTAATTCAATTTTATTGTCAATATAAAACGAAATAAACTTTTTTGTTCAACTTTGCTTTCAGTTTTGTAACTGTTATATTCTGTTAAAATTTCAGCGACGCCGACGATTCGTCGCTTTAGACAGGCCCGATATTGCCGAAATTGCTCCATTTTAGATACAATGAAACACGAAAGAATGGAGCTCTCTTGAATGTCCAATTTTAACCGTAGCTAGGACGAGCCTTTGAAGTCGGTGCGGTGTAGCGGTGCTAGCCGGTTTATTCCCATTCTGACGGAAGCCAATCAAAGCTTTTGCAGATTTAGATCGCCGTCGGTCGAAAAGTGAAACAACGGAGCCAATGAATGGCACACGGTCGTTCGTCTGCGGCCGACGACGTGACGTCCCAAACAAGCTCAATGAATGCTACCCGTATGTACGGCAGATGAGAATAAAAATGATCATGCATGAATTTATTCCACGCGGTTTCTTTGTTATAAATTGGGCGTTTTTTTATCCACAATAGGTTTGAACACGAAAGAAACTTAGTACCTATGTATTAGATAGTGAAAGTGCTTCTTATTGCATACCTACTATGTACAATGTACATAAATAGAGGTTACACAAACTAATTCAATAAAAAGCTTATTGCAATAAAATATCTGTATACTTTTACTTACAACAAGTTTTCAAGCATTATAAATGTATATTTTTGCGAATTTTTAAACATGTTAAAGCTATGTTATGCTTAGCATAAGCATAGCATAGCATAATCGGCCTATAATGTTCCCACTGCTGGGACACAGGCCTCCTCTGTGAGAGGGAGTGGGCCGTAGTCCATTGCACCACGCGGGCCCAGTGCGGGTTGGTGGACGTCACATGTCTTCGAATTTTTGGTTCTAGGACATGCCGGTTTCCTCACGATGTTTTCCTTCACCGTTAAAGCAAGTGATAATTAATTTCTAATACGCACATGACTTCGAAAAGTCAGCGGTGCGTGCCTCGGGATCGAACTCGAACCATTCGCCGTGGGAGGCACATGGTTAATCCACTATAAGGCTATCACTGCACATGTTATGCTTATCTTAATGTTATTAAATATTAAGACATTCCAAAAGCCACAGTTCGGCAGAGGTCGCGGGTTCAAACCCCGCCTGTGTCAGTTGTTTTCGGAATGTCTTAATATTTAATAACATTAAGTTTTCAAGCAATTCGTGCTTTCTTATAAAACAATTAAAGCTTTATATAAATAAAAGTATTTTAGACTAAAAAAAATTAAGATACTAACTTCTATCCAGGCAAGCCGGTGGTCTAAAACGATAATGAAAATTTAGGAGTCCCGATGGACAGAAAACTTTAGCGAAAACTTACCCTAATTAATTTGAAGGAAAATGTACAATAAAAGTAAGACAAGGTAATTTTAACAAAGACGTATTTTAGAAGTCTTGTGCAATGCGATCGCGATAAGAATAGGCACGTCAATGACTCCGAACTGTTTTAACTATCACTTGAAAAGTAAGTCGTACAAATAAAATTAATCTGCGAATCAATAACTTTTTTTTTTTTTCACTATATTTAACTGAGTCATTAATTTACCAAATCTATTGTAATAGATATTTTAATACAAAACAACTCCATTTTCAATAAAAAACGTCACAAGCTCAGTCCTATTCTTCTTTTGATCGTTTTGTATAATAGGTAGGTATTATCGTGTTCTTTATTATATTAATAAATATTACTAGCGTTGGAGAAAACATGTTTTTTTACAAGTAATTTCTCTCTTTTCTTTACCTTTCACCAACCCGCAGTGGGCCCCTGTGGTGGATTACGGCCCACTTCTTCTCACACAAAGAAGGTCTGAGTCCCAGTAGTGCGAACATTATAGGCTGATTATGCTTAAACTATCTTTTTAACCGACTTCTATAACACAAAAGAAATGAGAAAAAATCCAAGAAAATCTTTTAATGCAGAGTTCCGCAATTTTAAACAAATTATGTGAAACTAGCTGCTTCCGCCCGCGGCTTCGCCCGCGTTTTTCGGGATAAAAGGTAGCCTATGTGTTATTCCAGACTATAATCTATCTGTGTGCCACATTTCATCCAAATCCGTCTAGCCGTTTCAGCGTGAAGAAGTAACAAACACACACACACACACGCACAAACTTTCGCATTTATAATATTAGTGTGATATAAAATTCAATAGAAATAAACTATTTTTTTTAGATGTACTAGACTAGACTAATGAGGTGCGGCAACTGAGCAGTATGTTTATGTTTAATTTATTTTTAAACTTGCGGTGTTTGCCATTTATTTAGGATCCGTTTGTTGGATAGTATATTACAGTAGAATCCGGTTATAGCGACGGCCAAGGGACCAGTGATATTACGTCGTACTAACCGGACGCCGCAATAAACGAACATACATTTTTTGTTTTTTATTAATCACATATTAATGTATTTATTAATACATATGTAGGTGACTAGCAAATCAAAAAAATAAATAATTAAAATATTTATTTATTTAACATAAGTATATTATGTAAGTGTATGTAGCTAAGAATGAGAAGAAATATTTTTCGTTTTGTAGAAGCCATTTTTGTACGCGTAGGTACATTACTCGTTACCCGCAAATTAAGAATTAAATGCGGTAAAATAAACAGTCGCATTCTAATCAGCGATTTGCAGGCAAGGGGGGTGCGCGGGGTGGAGATAGCTTCTTACTCGTAACTACGATTTATTTGTAAACACGTCAATGCTCGTCGTTGTAACCGGACAATTATGTTTAAAATTCCGTCGTTAAAAGCGGTCGGTCGTTGTAAGCGGAGTCGTAATAAACGGATGTAGTTTCATGGTGGCTCATATTAAAACCAAACATATGCCTTTACTTACGTCGCTAAAAACGGTTGGTTGTTATATGCGAAGTCGTACTAAACGGACTACACTGTATGTACAAGACAATAAAATATACCGTTTTCATTACTATTTGACACCTATAAAAACCACCTTTTATGCCTGTTTTATATGGCGTACAATGTTAAAATGAGCTCAAAAGTAATTCGTTATTTAAAAAAACAAATTTCGAATAACGAATTTCATTATTCGATTATTGTTTCGACATTCCGATACCGGCGACCGTAGCTACAGCTACTATCGCTGAGTGCAAGCGACGCTAGTGGTTCACTTCTTATACATTTAAGGTACACATGCCAAACGCGGCGACACTTGCCTGTCGCCTCAACTATGTTCTGTGCTACTGCCGGTAGCTGCGGTCGATCGCTGTCGCCGGTGTCGGAATTGTACCTTTATACGACAGCTCTAAATAAAATTGTTTTTATTAAGATTGCTTTTATAGGTGTCAAAACGAACGAATTACGTATAGGTCAAATAGTTATCATAAAAAAGCTGTTTATGAAGAACATCTTGATCAGGTATTATGCTTAACTTAATAATTGCTGCACGTAAATATGGATTTTAACGTACCTACTCTTTGATTTTAAAAGAAACATAAAAAGCAATAAATTGTAGGTAGTGTATTAATTGTATGATGTATATTCCACGTGTAACATCATTATTATCTTATTTAAACAATGTTTATTATAATAAATGAGTAGTCTTACTTATGACTCCGTTGTTTCAACTTGGCTCCTAAATTCCTAATGCATCCCGTACATAGTTAGTAATGAATGATGAAAAGTGTTTTACTATGATACGTGAAAGTTATTGATAGGTGTTTCAACGATTTCCGTGATTTTAATAAGGAATCACGGTCAAACGTTACGATTCAAATTTAACTTTATTTTACGGCTGTTTTAACGACTTTGAGATTGTTGATAAAACTCCACCTCATTGTCTTATCGTAATACTGCAGTTAGACTTCTGAAAATATTACAATATTGGCATTTATTGGTCATTATTTCAAATGCTTTCGCAAGCTTTCAATGTAAAACGGTTTTATTTAGATCCCGAAGAGATAAAATATAAAATGTTAAAGGAAAATGTTCATCGTCGCTTGAACATAATTCTATTGGGTGACTGGTCTCGACTGCGAAGGGATCGCCACTATCCCTGGGTATCTTATCAGACAATTATAACGGAACTATAATAGGGGTATTATATCCGCTGGATTATACTATTAAATCATCAGTTTGTCTATAATTTAGCATTATATGTTGTAATAAATTGACCCTCTGGACCACTCGTTTGAGTTGTTTATGTGTACATATGTAGCAGTGGAAGCTTAAGGTCCAATTTGATGGAGGCTTTTAAGTAAAGTAGCGTGAACTACATATGTAACAGCAAAAAGCCATAAAGCGCGAGCCACAATCTGTCCCTTAAGGTTAAGGCCAGGAATCCTAATGTTGACATTCGTTCCAAGAACAAACTTGTTGACATTGGAAAGTTACTTCCAAGTGGCTATTCAGAGGCCCAAATCGGTGAGGTGGGAAAATGGGCGGGACACCTAAGTCCACTTATACGAATTAATAAGTGGAAACTGAGTCACCATGAAATTCACTAGCTCTACATTCTGGAAACAATATTTAGAAGTGACGATCCTTAGGTCAGACCTAGCATAGATTTTTTGTCATTGCATAGCGACTTTCACCCAGGGATAAAATAGGTACACCAACTATGGTGCATTTTTATGGTCCAAAAATTGATACTAAGGTATTCAAAATATTTTCGTAAATTCAAATAAATCATAATTGCAAAACGAGTAGAGTAGTGGCCTGAGGCCCTAGCCAAGTAGCTTTTCTTTTAGCGTTCACGCCAAACGATAAGCACAAAATGTATGGCAGAAACAGTACCTACCTACGGAAAAGTCACGCGACCTCACTAATGTCACTGCCATACATTTTGTACGTAGCGTTTGGCGTAAACGCTAACAGAAAAGCAACTTGGCTAGAGGGGCTGGTACAGATTAGGTATCTGTACCAGCCCCTCTAGCCAAGGTGCTTTTCAGTAGGTATTTACGGTTATTTTGTGTGTAATATGTAGGTACCTACTCATAGTTGACAAGGTACGATGGAGTTAGCGTTCCGTGTGGATAAAAACTCTGTAATAAAGAGAAAAATATTTGAAATGACCTATACATCTATGAGTGTTTTGAAGGAGTGGAAGAGAAACGCCGACGGCCTTCCTAATCAGGGGATTATCTCGTTGAGTCCCGTTAGTCGGCAGTCATTCGGTGATCCCGGGCGGCCGGCAGTACTGCTGTGTCACTCCGACATTTTTTGCACACACACTAACGCAGATTTGTAGCTTTTAAGGATTATAATGTCTATGTTTTGAATAAATGTCCGTTCGTTTCTTTGCCGACCCTTGTTATTTTATAGTGATGTAAAAACTTTATGACAATGTAGAAAATTGTATCCTCTCGGTTAGTTTTGGAATAATGGTTTTTGCGCCAAAAGAGGCGAGCTTAATTTTAGTTTTACAATCTAAGACCCGGATTCTATTTCTGATATCAATTTGATGGCTGTTTTTATCGCTATCATGATATTTCAAATTAGGAAGGAAGCTTTGCAATATTTTAGTGTCTTTTCATATAAATACAAAGCTACAGCGACAGGCTGAACACAGGAACTAAGTTAGGAAACTATTTATACCTAAATTCTGGAGACTCCATTCCACGCTCTTTAATTGGACATACCTAGCCAGTTTCGGTTATTTTAGATCATCTTTTATCATGAACTGGAACTTCTAGCTTAAATTTAGAATTTGGCGTTTGATATCGATCTTTTTGGTATCCTTTTAGGTAGAGTTAAATTAAGGCTATTCCAGATTAAAGCATATAGATTTAAATACGCATTGAAAATGTCTAAGATTTGATTCTTAACGCACTACGTATTGAAAATTTCTAAAAATATAGTGTATGGAATAAAGATGTTATACCTACCTATTAGGAGACCAAGTGCATGTTTTAATTTTCTGCTTAGGTACTCCTTGGGCTTTACCCCATGGGCATGAATATGTCTACATAAAAAATATCTACGTAAATACTTAGTGGTTATGTATGTGTACAAGTAGGTAGGTAGGTATACCGAAGAGGGTAGTTCGTAAGTAACAGTTATTTGTCGAATATAAAGTTTTGCTGGAACAGTTGTCGGTTACATACGTGATAGACAAACTTAACGCCTTTCCCGGTCTCGTGGAAGTACCTACTTGCACATTATGGAGTGACGAGTAGGGAGCATCTACAAATCTCGGCGAACTATGCCAAATGTTTGTGTTCACTCCGAGTTAGCAAGTAATCCATTTAAAAGTGTCAGATTAGAGGGGGTCGGGTGAATTTGCTTAGGCGGGTCCGGTCAGCAATTTATGTCCGCGTGCCGCCGCAGATGTGGTCGGTGGCCTAGCGCCTCGCCGGCTTGTGGCACTGTTTATAACAACAAAGGCGGAGTAATTAAACACTTAGACACGACACCAGGACCCTCCCGGATAATACCACGCTTTACACAAGTGTCTGGGGAACTTTTGCGTACCTACTTCGATAATAATTCGCTCCAGCACAGTGTAGTTTAAGTTTTAGTATTTTAAGAACGAACGCCTCGGTAATTATTAATTTTTAATTAGCTCTGAGCATCTCAAAGAATCTCGTTCTTGTCTTTCTCATTTTCTCTCCGCCAGAGATCGGTAAATGCTGCGGCCAACACTTGTGTACTTTGTACTTACCGGGGCCTATCGGGTGGTTTTCTTTGACTTTGTGGTAAAATTGGAAAAATTATGAACAAAATAATATGAAGGATTGAAGAAGATTAATATCTTTATAAAGGCATTAGTTTTAGTTGGAAACATGTGTCATAGTGGAGGCGGAACAAGTCCAATAATAAGGCGGCGTCGTTATCCCGCACTCACCGCACGTGATCCTATTCTACACAATGAGTTTATCCTGTGCTCACACACTACTTACTGTAATGCTCTGCACCTACGGTACTGAGAACTGGATGATCACTGACTCATCATGATCAATATCATGCATTTTCTAGGGTAAGAACAAAATGCATGATACAATTTAATGTGAATCGGAATATGAAATTTTTCATATAATTAGACTATTCAATTGTATTTCTATAGTACTAAACTGTAACTGTACTAATCAATACCTATAATAAATAAGTAATAAAAACATTATCGATTGCAGGACAAAAGGACTAAAAATTTTTCGGCTTAAAATTTTCTATTTCATAATTAAATTACATCTAGGTATATTGCCGAAATTGAAGATTAATAACTCTTACCTAAGGTCAATATTTCATTATGGTTATTACTGGTATACTTACTTGTATAATTTCGTTTCCTGATAACGAATAGCCAGTTAAGAATCTAATATAAGCCAAGGTAGATTTATATGAGAATTACGTAATTTTCCACTACGGTTATCCTTGTTGGTCCCACTTATTATGTTACTTCCACGTAGTAGTTTTTTTTTTTTATGTAGGTACCTTTATTTTTTTACTTTTATCTAATAAACGGGAGCTTTTATGTTCTTAATGGAGTTATTCTGCAACTCTATTGAATTTGACATATTGTAGTCAAGTTTCGTGTAATCTTTTAATTGTTATTTTGGTTGTCAACCAATCACAATGCAGCATCACATTTAACAGCAAGTTTACTAATCAAAGACAGGCTTATGATAGTATACAGGGAATACCCGTTTCAACGATACCGTTAATTAATAGCTACGGGAATGTTGCTGCGATCGTACTTAATCGGATAAGTATGTGCTGTTGCTGTATTAAAATTACTAGAAATAACATTTTACTTGCTAATAACAACTTATTAGTAAGTAGAATGATACTTCTGCTCATTTTCTTGACTTTTCCATTACGTCACCAGCTAGGTGGACAATTCATTCCGGAATCAGAACAGTACCTATACCATTTTGGTGTGTAAGATGTATGGGATTCTATGACCAACCATTGCTCAATTTTTTGTAACATCGTAACGTAGGCTTGGTGATCCGTAACACAGGGCTTCCCTAGTACAGGCTCTACTCTCTCATAAAGGACCTTTTAACTGCATTATTTTACATTTTTCTAAGGTAGGTGTTATATTAAGCCAACCTCAACTCATAAAAACAAGGGAGATGTGCCAAGGCGCTATTGAGCTTGACGATTTATCATGATCCATGTGATCATGATGCCGACCGGCCGAACGCGATCGACGATTTTTATAGGTACAGTGTTTTAGTTTGTGAGTGACTAGTGATGAATAACATTATTAGATTGAGGGTGTGCGGTATTTTTGATGTTTGGGAGATCTCTATATTTACAAAGGAGCGTTTGTAGCTGTGACGCACACTGTTTCAAAAGTGGCGACAGCGGTTCCCGTACTAATTTGCTATGATAACATATCTCCTTGTTTCTAAGATCTGAGAAGCCAACCTTGTGATGTGAGAATTAAACTTATTATTATCACCTATTACTTATTTTGTAATATCCTGAATAGTTTACCTAATCAGAACGGTATAATTTATTAATAAAAAATGTTAAATTAGATTGTTCTGGTAAAAAGTATCTCTCGCTCAAATGCGAATTTATTTGTGAGAATAAATACCTATTTAAACTACTAGTTTACATATCCAGGATCAAAATAATGTTTATCAACCTTTATTGTGGTTTTTGGCTGTTCTGAAGTTATCAGTTTTGATGCGCAATGGATTATCTATTTAGGGTATAATAAATTTGCGCAGCAAATTCGCAAACTTCAAGACAATCATGATACGTTGGTCGATCTGTAAACTTTTGATTGGGTTTTGTAGTTAAATACACGACTCTTTATTTAAGGACTAACCGGGCTAACAGCTATTTTATTTCACAGAATTTATTATAACTTCCATTATTCACGATATCGGATGAACCTAACTTCTCGGTTAAAATGAATTCTGAAACAAAATTAACGGAACGTAGTTTGATTTACCTACGTCTAAAATTAATGGCCTTTGCTCACCCAGGTATAATATTGGCGCCGTTAAAACTGAAAATAAATTGTATTTATCGTACATATTATGAGCTGTGAATATTTAATTAGTAGAAACCTCTTTGCGTCTCACCATCCAATTGTAATACGTAAATGTGCTTATGTCGGTCTATAGGTAGGTACCTAGTACCTATGTATTTCATTAATCATTAATAGTTTAATAACAATTATTAAATGCGGGTCATTAGTCGGTGTTAAATTCTTAATAATTTCTGTTCTAAGCATTATCTTCTTTAAGTATCATATTTTGCCTTTTTAAATGAAAAGACTTAGGGCGGGTTGCTTCAAACCATCTGTATTCGTAAGTCAGTACGTAATCGTTAAGTCAGTATGAAAATGTCATACAAGCCGCCATATTTGACGGTTACAGATACGTAACTGTAAGATGAAACAACATGGCCTTAGTGTGAGTATTTAAAAATGTATTTTTTTTGTCTTTATTAATAATTAAATTAGGTAGTAGAGAACAATAGGCCCAGAAGCTAGTTTTTAGATAAGTATTCGTACATTCAAGTAACCGAGTACAAAATACATATACACAGGTACGGAACGTCCGGATTATAATAGAGATATAAATTGTAACGCAATTATCTGACTATGCATTTGACATAAATTCAATTTAGTAATTAATTACTTACATTATACAGTCTGATCACGTTGCTACAACTCTAATAATGCTGATTACTTTGAATGCTTGTGGTTACATTATGGTTACGGATAGGCTATGAGTAATTAATTATGCGATCATTAGCTAATGAGCTTCGCGGAGTTCGTTTTTAAAAGTACATACAGCTACTTACAGCCGTACGAAGAACTTGTTGTACACAAGAATAAAGTTTTTGTAACATTAACGATCAAACAATGACGCGGTAACACGCCAGTTCGAAGACGGATCTATACAACGCAAATGGAACTGGAATCGGTTGCAAAATTCGTATGGATATCGGTGTTCTCGTGTGGCCCAGTTGGATAAAACTTTAATAATGGAAGATCCCGATAGCCAAAGTTTGCTCGGGTAACGACGTTTACCCGCGAACTCGGCCCGTGGCAAAATAAAATCAACTGACTTGACGACCAACTATCTATATACTGTCCGGGCAGACTTGCCGCCCACCTTCTGTATCAATAATGTTTTTTACCTGACTGTGTCTCTATTTCCTTCAAGAATTATGGACGTAGTCATTTTGAAAGGTTTCATAATTCTATCAAGTCTAACAAAAAGATACTTAACTTTAGAATATTGAAATCATCGTTACACTGAAATGTTTGAAGTCGTTAGCACGTTCAACTAATTTTAATAAATAGATATGAAATATAATTTAGAAGACTACCTATTTCTGGAAAGTGGAACAAAAATAAATGTATAGGAATGATGGTAGCCTGTATCAAAATCTCATGCTTGAGATTGAACATAGTTTTAGTAGACCAAAAGACACTCCACGCTTGTGGGTGCCTTAGTGAGCCCCGTTACTAACCTTGTTGAGTGGCCTATCTATTGACCACAGCGTACCTTAAGCTTTTTTCTCCTTATTATAATTTATTTGTTTCTTTTAATAACAGTTTAATAACTGTAATTAAAACAAATTATTCAAAATCAGTAGAAGAATCGATTCCAGTTGTTTTTAAATCATGTTACTTATATTTCGTTATAAAAATATTAAGTATTTGAATATTTTGAACGAGTGAATGAATGTTCGCACCGCGGGGACGGAACTAGCGTTTATCTTTGTCAGTTTTCATTATTTCATTTTCAAATGTTTGACATATACTTTTTCAATTAAAATGTTTTTGGAATGTTCGGCTTTTGCATAAATGTTGTATTAATATGTCTTACATTTACTCAACAACATAATCATGTCAAAGTTTCATTAGTATAGCAAACAGCTGTGTGTACGAATTGTTTTTTTTCGTATCATCATAATTACGAGTATTTCTCCGAATGCCTCAAGGCATTTTATAAACCTAACATGTCTCTGCCACAAATAAAGCTTTTCTCCCATTTTTTATTACATGAACTATATTTGTAAGTAGGTAGGTACACAAAATATCATTGTTGATATAATTAATGGTTTGTAAGCTATAAAAGTTTCTATGCTGTTTAGAAATCTATAAAACGGCAGCACATAATTAAAGAAAACAAATAATTATAATTTCCCCAACGTACGACTTTGAGGATTAAATAGAGCTGAATATAGACTTCCAAGTAATAATTAGGCAAAAAGATCGGGCAGGTAGGTAGGAAATTGTCGATTCGCAACACGCGCAGGGCGCACGGGCGCGCCTGAATCGGCTCGCCAGCCACCAAATAAGATCACTTAAATTCCACACCCGTAGCCTTACACCCAGATAGCACTACCAGTTACTTCTGTTACGTATATGAACCTCACACACACAGTAATTACACAAAAGAAACGGAACTAAGGAGGGTGTTTAAACATTGCCTTCGGTAGCTATTAGATCCTGCAGAGTAAACCCGGAATTACTAAAATATACTCTTTCTGTTCGCTATGTTATTAAGTTTAGTAGCCGTTTGGGCAGCGGCGCAGAGTTGGGCCTGCGAGGAGGAAGTTTGTACGCACCCAGGCGCGGGCCCAGGGGGGGGGGGTCACGGGGGTCATGACCCCCCCCAAAATCGTACAAAAATGCGCCAAACACGGTAATTCACGGTATATCACGTCGGCATTAATCGGTATGACCCCCCCCTAAAGTCTTCACCTGCGGTATGACCCCCCCCCAAAATCGTCGGCTGGGACCGCGCCTGTACACACCTTCGTTGTTCTTTTTCTCAGTTACTGATAAGAATAATGGAAATGGAAAAGCAACTGTTAAGTTCATGTTTTATTTCAAGAAACAATACAATTTATACAACATGCATGATGGCGTCGAATTGTCTATTTTTACTCCTATAGGTAAGTTACAGTATCAGGCGCGAACGATCAGTTGAGACGGAAACTTCGCCCATTGGCTTTTACTGTTGTCAAAGTTTAGCACTAAATCAGACTACGACTAATCTTAACTAATCCGTATTTTTGTATTTATCGGAAACTGGATCTAGTTACGAATTATTTCTGTTGATACTTTTTCCTGTACATCGTGGGAAATCTTGGACTGTAATGTATTTTTAAATAAAATGTTTGTATGTGTATATGTAAAACGTGCGAGTTAAAGCGTTATTAGTAATAAGTGGTATTAGTAACGATTTTCATAAAAAATAGTAGTTTCATATTTTTGAAGGTTTTAACACTCGTAATGATACTGGCTGGTAAGTCAGATCATATTTTGAAGTACCTAGTTGATCAGGTCAATTTTATTATGATAATTGATTTTTGGTAAACGTGCTTCTTTTGACTGGCAACAATAGTATTCGGAATTCCCATAGTGGTTTTACTGATACATTTCCATTATCAAAACTATGGCTCCTTATGAACTAAAACAAAAACAGGGAACATATTAAATAAATTTCGACGAACGCAATTATTATGAAATTGCAGTAGTTTTTAAATAATGTTTTGAAGAGCGGCGTGCAGCACTGATTCCGACCAAGCTACGGCCAACTTCGTAGGTTTATTGTCTTCGCTTGAATTAAAAAAGTTTCACTCAAGTTCTCTCTTAATACTTTGAGCACATATTTACTTACCTATGAGCGGAGGTAATAAAACATTCTTTTCTCTAGCCATTGCACATTACTTGCCCGTTAAAGCTTCAAGGAAAATACTTTACTCACCATATTGAACCCCATCAATGTAAGGCACTGTTATGTGCCTGTTATTCACGAAACTAGGTTATTTCCCATTGAAAATATCAATGGGGTAATTCAAACGTTATAGCACGTACCCGATCCTCTTTTGGCATTAGGAATTATTGAGGAAAGACATCGCTTTTTTCAAAGAGTTTTTTTAAACAGGTAGAGAGGTTTTAAAAAAGCACTTATATCGAGTTGTTTTAGTTTCTAAGAGTGAACCGATAAAGCCTAAATTGCCTTTTGTTCAACTTGTTAAATAAAATTGCTTTTAGCTTGAGTCTTGAACTAATAGTGGAGTAATCAAATTGGTATTTGAGAATTTCAAAAATTACAAGAATATTCAGTAGGGGTTGTATTTCTTCGATAGGTTTCCTTGCGGCTATCAGTTGATAGGCTTCTCAGCGACCATATAAGTTACGACTAATTAAAGAAAGTAGGTTAATTTCTGCTATCCGGAAGACTTACTACTACAGTCGCACGCACCCATAAATATTTCAATCTAAATTCCAAGGTGTCCTTTGGCATAAAAAGGTATCTCAACCTGCTCTTTATACTATCTACTCTCAGCCAATTCATGAAATATTCCAGCCAATCAATCGGGAATTCCATTAGATCTCCAATTTGTGTAAATGTTTACACATTCAAAAAGGCGTTTTAGAAAATATACTTCAGTTCATACGGAGATTAGATTACTTGTTTAAAAAGCTCGCCTTTTAGTTAGATTTCTTCGAAGTACTGTTTAGGTGGGTTCGGGTCGTCATATTATTTTTTAAATTACAGAAAATTTTGAAATGTATTTATTTACAACGGATTAGCCAATTAAATTAAATAATTCCAAAATATTTAACATAATGAATCTTAAAATAAAACAATAAAGTAAACAAAACAAAATATAAGCGAAACATGAAGTTGTATACCTACCTATCATGCATTCTTCTCACAGTAATGTTAGCCGTGCCTATACAGGAATTCGATATCTACGTGTTCCTAAATTCCAAATATTTGTTTTCAATCGAACTAAAGTGGGTAACAGTATCTGAATAATAGGCAAAAGAAAATAAAAATAAATGTGATGTTATTTGAATTTAGGAAATAGAAAATTGCTATTTGTATACCTATATAATTTGTTACTTTTTTAACTGAAGTTTAGCTAAGGTAGCCTTCATAAATCTTTGTAGACGTTCCATTTCCAAGAGTTCACTATAGCTATCAATGAGTAAATATGTTTATTTCCAAACATTTATAATTTAAATCGTAAATAAAAGTTACTAACCGTTATCTGACTTTAAACATTTTTTCCCTTTAGCGTATTTTAGAAGCACGTTCGCTTTTGTATCTATTTTTAGGATGCGGTAATCATATACAGACGTATTCTATAGACAGAACGTACAAAGAAGTAGACGTCAAGTTTGGATGGAAAAAATTGTAAGAGCAGCTACTGGTGACAAAAATACTATTCGTAAACCTAGTATAATATAGAAATAAATAATATAACATCGCATAATCTAGGTACGACATAAAAATCTTGCAGGTGACATCTGTCTGGTACAGTCGAAATAAAAATAAACGTGACAATAAAGGGTTCTTTACATTAAGTGGCGTTTGTGGCGACCGCATGAGTGTCGTGGCCGACAATGCGCCACGGTAACAAAACAATGCTTTGTTTTGTCGACCACAGCAGACCACAACGACCGCTTATTGCAGATTGTTTTAGCAGCTCCCATTCGAAATGTCGCTTGTGGCTTTTCAAGCAACGCGTGCTTGCAATTAGATTTTTCCCCGGTAAAAGTTGTACGTGAAAATTTATTACCTGGATATTTTTTACTGTAACGTCCGTTTTAATATCGAAGTTTTGAAATGAACGTAATTTTGTGTTGCCTAATTAAAATCGAGTATATTTAGATAGGTATCTGTTTTGTGTACTTGTTAGCTTAGTATTTAGATTTTCATGCAAATTGTACTTTAATTTATGCAGTAAAAATTGAGAGAGCCGCAACGAGCCAATATTTTCCTTTAATGTATGATGAGTGCAATATTGTGCTGTACATTTTATTCTCACTAGGAGAATAAAATGTACAGCAAGTATAACAAATACATTTTATTGAGTCAGAGTAAACAATAAGTTCAAAATTATACATAAAGAGATACAATTTACAGTGAAACTACACGTATAAAATAAACACAACACCCAATTCGTTGCAAATGTCACAAAGCCAGAAATTGCAAAACACGTGTTTGCAGTTCAGACCACTGCAGATCAAATAAGTTTAGTAAACTCCTCTGGTTGCTTTTACAATAGTCTCAAAAGCTAAACCAGGCTCCCGGTTTATTTATTAGTTTGGTATTCCTTGGATCGCACGTACGTATTTCGTTAGAATAGTATGCACACCCACTGTTTATGTTGGTCAGTGTTATTTCTTTGGAGAATTAAAGATTTTAGTATTTTAGCTTGAAATTTACATTTTGAAATGTTTATAGTCTTTGTCTGTTGGGAAAGAGTATCGATTTAGAGGTACATTACTACATTGCGAATTATGGAATCGATATTGTTATTGTCCGTGAGTACCATCTTGACATTTTGCATTCGGCATTTTACCTTAAAATTACCCAAAAAAAAATCTAACAATTACTTTCTAACGAAGTTTAATTTGTTTATGTTTAAAATAGATAAAATAGAGCTATCATTTTGATCTTGCTTTAGTATAAAGCGTGGGTGATTTTCAATAAATAAAAATAAATGGGTATGGGTATACTCCGATCTCCATTATTGTATTATTAGAAACATTAAATCTATTTTTGTGCAAAAACATTAAACAAAAATCAATATTAATACGTCTGGTGACGTGGCGTTTAACTTGTTAACAAATGAAACGGTATTTTTGGTAATTTGCTGATAGTTTTATAAATATTCTAAATAAGTTATGAGCATGATTGTGTTATAAATTTACAAGTAGGGTTTTTACATATGTGTGAGGGGTACCCAATGAATGCAGGCGAGGTGACATCCAATATCTGAATGTAACAATATTTCATGAATACATTACAACGAAATGCTAGAGTATGTTTATATAAGCAAACAGGCCATTAGCCCACCCATTTTTGAGTAATTCGTGGAAATTCCTCTCAATACACGCTAATTAAACCGTAAATTACCATTACCATTAAGTATGAAAGTGAAGTGGCGTTTACAAGTGAACATCTAAATTGAAAGCTAACCCAGGGCATTGGATAGGAGTTGTAAAGCGCTCCCAATTAAGCAGGCGGGCTGGGGAAACAGCTCGGCTCAGCGGAATAGCTCAGCGCACCGACAGCCGAGCGGCGGCGGGAACACTGTAATGAATTGTGAACATGCTTAGACTTATGGCGATGTTCCGCTCCGTATAAAATTCACGGTGAAGCAACTGGTTAATGAGTTGTTGTCTTTAGAAATTTTAGTTTCATAAAAATACAATGAGCGATCTATGTATTGACATAGATCGCTCATTGTATTTTTCATGAAACTATAATTTACGCCACATAATTATAACTTTCGTCTCCCATCCTAGTATTGTTGTTATTGTTGTATTGTTATATGGGGCGTAAAGACAAATCTTCGAGAGTTATAATAATAACATTATCAACGCAATGTCTTTTTTAAAGGCCTTCAGAAATAAATAAATTCAGAGCTGTGTTATTTTAGGTGATCAGGTAGAATCCACTAAGATTACGAAAAGCTGAGTTTAGCTGAGAGGCAGAAAATATAAGTAATTGGTTAGATAATAATCTCACTTATAGGTATTAAAGCAGTTAGTTACCCGAGCTTCGGTTTTCTTTAGGCTTTCTTGTAAAGAAACGATTAGAGATATTATATTAGATATATTACATCAATTTTATAATTCCTTTGTTACTCATTTTGATAGCACGGTATTACTTAATTAAAACAAGCTGAAGTACTTTTATAACTTTTTGCAATTATTTTGTACCGTACCTGTCGTGTTTTGATATTTTACTAAGTAGCTACAGATCTCTAATATACTACTCTGTCAAGAAAGTACCGGGAAAAGATCAATAATACACAAAATTTTTGTTATTCATCCAAATTTATTTTATCACCTTCAAAGTATGCTCCTTCAGAAACGATACATTTACGCCAACGAATAATCCAATCATCAAAACATTTTTTAAACGCTGTTTCCGGAATCGAGTCCAGTCCTCGCCGCGAATTCTCCTTTATGTCTTCTACCGATTGAAAACGGGTGCCACGAAGTGGTAATTTGAGTTTAGGAAGAATAAAGAAGTCGGCTGGAGCCATATCTGGTGAATCTGGTGGTTGCTCGATGGTATTTGTTGAGTGTTTGGTTAAATATTCGTTCACAATGATGGACTTGTGCGAAGAAAATTCAGGTATTTTGGGACTAGCCGAACGGTAACAGGTTTCATACCCAAATGATTAGTTAAAATCGTACGGATCGACTCGTGAGATACAGAAAGTTCGGCGGCTATCTCTCTCAAAGTTGAATGAGGATTTTCAGTCACTATTTCCTTCACTTTTGCGATGTTAACTTCAGTTGCAGACGTTGATGGCCTACCAGAGCGAGGCAAATCTTCCATCACATATCGACCGCTTTTGAACGCTTTGTACCCCTCATAAGCACGTATTTTTGATAAAGTCGAGTCATCCTAAGCCTTCTGTAACATTTTCAGTGACTCCGAACACGAAATTCCATTGGCGATGCAAAATTTAAGACAAACTCTTTGTTCAATGTTTTTGTACACGAAGAAATTCGCAATACACACTAGATATGATATAACTAAAAACAGCACTATATTTAATATAAATAACAGATGCAACTCAAACTCCGCGCCAAAATGGAAAACAGTTGTGCTAATCTGACAACAACAAAAAAAACAAAATATTGAATTTGGAACCATAAAAAAATCACCCATTCCCGATACTTTCTTGACTCAATGTATATTATACTCTGTTAGGTGTTGATAAATGCTGTTCATAAATAACCTAGTGATTGTTTTAAATCCCATAAGTAATGGAGCAGCATATCGCTTCTTATAAAATAGGTACAAGTGTAGACAAGGCACATAGGTAATCACACTCTATGCCTATCTGCAATAAAATTATACTATTTGTCTACCTATCTCACAAAAAATCTATCAAATTTATGTATAAAAATGAATATTTGTTTGTTTGCTTGTTCGTCTTCTATGATTCATATACCTACCATTCAACCGAATACGGTGAAACTATGGTGAGTTGTTGTGTGTGCGATAATGGTTTTTGATAAAAATAACAAGGATGCATTACAACGCATCCCGGGCCCAGCCAGTAGTAGTATGTGTAGGTATAAACGTGAATATACAATAGATATTATACACACTACAATATAATACACTCTCTACAGCACGAGGGTGCTGTGCATAGCTAATGAGCGCACAAAGTTTTAAAACGGAAAGATAAAAACCTTGGCAATAGGCCGACGGAACGTTAGAACGAGGAGGAACCAAGCTGTATGACACACTGAGGATTTTTAGGCTGAATGCGTACTGTGAAAAATGTCTGGTTTCGGAAAGGCTTATTTTATTATCAACATCGTCATCATC
The DNA here is from genome assembly GCA_948465475.1 of Thalpophila matura. Lineage (NCBI taxonomy): Eukaryota > Metazoa > Arthropoda > Insecta > Lepidoptera > Noctuidae > Thalpophila > Thalpophila matura. The sequence continues at coordinate 10,928,037 of OX419183.1, forward strand.
ATATCAGCTAAAATACGTTCACTGCCACATAGGCCTTCCCTAAGAATTATTTATACGATTTTTATTCGCTGTGTGTACGTACGTATTTATATGTCACATGTTACCTTTATGGAAAAAAAGTCCTGCGATATTTTTTCGCAGTGCGGAGAAGGCCTTAATATACGGTGTTCCTCGGAGGTCCTTGTTAGGACTTCGAAAACGCTCCAGAAGTTTATTGTCCAGTCTTCCGCAGAAATATCCAGCTTACATTTAAATATTATATTCCGTTTAGTTTGGAAGCTCTTAAGTACTGCAGCAATTAAAGTCTTATTAAAATTCGTCCTAAAGCTAACTATTCAGCGCGGCATGGACTAAAAAATAGCAGGAAAATTGTCAAGGGTTTGGATTTTGGTTTTATTCCGAAAGGTTGTTTTTATCTTAATAGTTTTGGAACCAGTTTTTATCTAAAAATATTTTTGAAATTGAAAACGAATGTAGTTAATGTTATGTTATGTTGAAAATAATAATGTTAAACTAATACAATAATGAGGTAAGTTATTTTTTTTAGTAAGGAGCCACGTAGTAATAGGTAAATAGGTACAAGGTCCCTTAGCCCTGTGTCGCGTCGTACGCGATAAGTATATTTAGTTCACCCTACGTGTTAGACATTATTTCTATCAGTGAGCAACATTTGTCGTGTAACTTTATGACATGTATAAAAAGCTGTCTGATATGCTAGCCAGCCAGTCCGTTGGCTGGCAGCATTAGTTTCCTCAAGTCCAGGCTTACCGTCTCCGCCGCCTTTCCCTCCGCTAACCAATAATCATTAATTTTCCTTGAGGTCTGGTCGAGACTTCAGATGTTTCTTTGACGAAATTTCATTTCCTTGTTTCGGCGTCCGGGTTTTTGTTCATTACACTAGCCAGTTTATGATTATAAAAGAAAAGTCTCCTTATACAGACTACTTATTGTTTATAATAACGAGGATTTTTCTTAACGTTAATTATGGTTAACGAAAACAAAAGATTTTTTCGTGAAACTAATAATTCTCATTGTTATTATTAGTGTTAACAATGTAGCAATTAGTTACCTTTACCTAATGTTATAAAGAAGAAATACGTAAAGATCTTGTTATTTTGTAGAAGAGTAAGAATTTGGACCTGTGGGTAGACTTGTAATTATGTTTTCAGCTTAGTGTAGGCTATGAGGGTTTTTTTATATTATCGTCTGTGTGGTGTCTTCCTAATATTAGTCTTTTTGAGGAATATATACTGATATTTAATACAGGAATTAGGTATTCACCTTGATAATTCTAAGAAAAACAGACATCCACCTGGTTATTGTATTTGTGACGTTAAAAAACCAGTCGAGAGCAAATCAAGTTCGTGCAATCAGGCTTCCGTACCAGAATTTTGTCAGTTTTTTTAAACAAAAATTCGCAAGGTAAGTATAAGTTTGTACTTATATTTATATATAAGTACAAACAAAAATATTGGCTGTTTTTCTATAATCGGTAAACGGTCAATCTTTTAAAGGAGGTCACCAATCTTCCAAACAATTTTGGCTAAACTTGTACCGCAAGGTACACGTGCATCAAATCGTAGAGAAAAATTAGAGGAATTAGAATATCACTGTATTTTATTCAATAATTCACTATAAACCATTTAATAAGTAATTTAAAGTTTAAAAAACTTGTAACACAATTAAATCATATGGCAACATTGCATAAGCACGTGCAAGCATGACGAAATGTATCTCGATTTAGTTCTCGATTATTGAATAAGTTACTATTTTTAGTAATTATTTAATTCAACGTTTACTGATCGCAATTGTGTATAATTTTATTACTAAAAATCATATTTTTGTAAGTAATGATTAAAATAACTACAAACACAACTATTTTTCTGTTAATCTGCAGTTGAAACTGTGACATTAGTAACAAATGTTACCTAAACGATTAATTTACTAAAAAGTCATTTCCACTTAGTGTTATCTTTGCACATCACTGATAAAAATGACAAAATAATGTTATTGTTTGTTTTGATTCCGTTCGTTTCTGCGTTCCGGGGCGTTTCTGCTGTTCGTTTATGTTGTGTATATTGTTTGATAACTTGGCTATTCTGTCTGGTATTACGTTTGCATCCTCACGATTTTGTTTTTGACGGGTGATCCCAAAAACTTGGGTATCTCTCTGGACTTTTGTTTTCAACTCGATGTATGTGTGTATCATTATTATAATGGCGTAGTCTAAACAGCTTTAATAAAAGCCACTGGTAAGTATCTTTTGCAATGTCAATAACGAAAGCACATAGAACTCGCGGCGAATGTTTCCTTGCTGTTTCAGGTTTAGAAGTTTTCGTCGCAGACTTAATTTGGAGATTACACTTTTTCTTTGGAATGTACTTTTCAAAGTGGATATCATATCCTTTGCGTTAACGCATTCTTTTATCAGATTTAGATGCTGATCCGTTAGACATTGAACAATAATGTTTCTTGCTTTTGCATCGGCTTGTTTATTACAGTCTTCGATTTTTGGTAACGACAAAACTTCACTTAATCCCTTTTCTTCTAAAATACAATTCACCCTGAACATCCAATTGTCGAAAGCTTCTGGATTTAGTTGGGGAAAATTGTAAAACAACTTAGTTTGCTGCCCGGCCATTTTTTTTCTTCGTTACGCTTTTGTTGCGTAAAATAAATCTTTGAAAATCTCGACAATCTACTTCCTACTCGACACTATTTGGCGTCTGGGCCCATAACCTATGAAAACTTAAGTGATTACTTTAAATAAGACATCTAATCTAATTCAATTTTTATTTATTTAGGTTAAGCTTTTTATAAACAGCCATCTTTGGCAAAATCCAAAATCCAGAGAGTGACAGACATCATGTTCACAGATAATTAATATCTTAACAAAATTGTGTAATGCCGGTTTCACACACTTGACATTTGCCGTAAACTACAAATCTCGACAAATGCACTGAACGTGTGGATTCATTGCAAGCGTTTTCTGCAAGCTTCTTTTGATTTGTGCACAAAACCGTAAACGGCAAACCCATGTTTAGTTTGTTTAGTAATATTAGATGTCTGTAGTTTTGTCAAGGTTTTACCTAAGTGTGGATACGGTATTAGATAGTTGACAGATAGAGCGCCTGAGCGCCATATTGGAGTGCTTTTTCTTATTGAATTAAAAAAGTATTTTTTTCTCGTCTTCAGGTGACGATAAAAAAGAAATAAAAACACAGCATTATTCAGTATAATTTAGGGTATTTTATTGAACTGAGTATACCTCGGTACTTCATTTAGCCAAATATTGTTGATCTCCTTTAGATGCTTCGAAGGTATGTGAGTCATCTAGATTTAAATTAGATAATAGATAAAATACTACCACTTTTGACTAACAATATCTAAGTGCGCGTTATAAAAGCGCCTACCTCAACCGGACCTACATCGTACCCTAATTTTTATGTTACGGTAGTTCTCGAGATAAATATCTGAGACAGACAGACAGTTTAAGAACAGAACCACTGAACATGGCTCTTCCGATCACCGCTACCATGCACCTATGGTCAAAGATGGATATTTCCACTTTGACCACCGTGTTTGCAAGCCAAATTAGTTTACTTTTATGCACGTTTTAGCCATGAGTTGCCTCTTATATAACTACTTATATGATTATTTTGACTATGAAGAGCCGCATCGAGCCCAAAACACGATTCATCTATTTTCATAAAAAAAATGTTTTTTAATGCATAAATCTCAAATCATTAATAATAAAAAAGGTTGTTTTAATGTGTAATATTACATTCTATGATTAGGAAAAACATAGATCAGTTGTCTTAGATTTCTCAGAAAGTTTATATTTTCGCCGTAATTAAAGATTTTGTTCACTTTTGCCCTGTTTTTGAACACGTTTTGACAGTTTTCCGTTCACTCCATTGCATATTGTGACCGGTACATGTTAGCTTTTATTGGCAGGAATTACGTGAATCGATAAAATTGGACCTTGACAGGCTCTTAATAGCTGGACAACAGGAAGAACAATATTTTATCTTCTTGGTGTAATCCACTTACAGTCTTTCACAAAACTTATTATTGGATAAGAGGTTACCAATAAATTCTTTGTCGAAAGAAATACATACGGAACAAATCTGACATGTCATTGGGATATGAAGCGTTTAAACTATGAATTCATATTTTAAAGCAGTTTACGTCATAATAGGAACTCATGGTAACTGCCACACTATTATATTAAACGGAGAAATGTAAGTTTATGCTTATGCGCTAGTTCAGAGCACGGTACGGATTTAAAAAGAATTTAAATTCTTATGGTTCCGTACACAGTGACCGATATTCGTCGTCCGTTAATAGAATTTCAACTAGTTCGGATGGATCATGATGAAAAATATCTAACGTAGTGCTGTGTATAGAGGCTATCATACCTAAATCAATCATAGACTCACCATCAAGTTCACGAAGCCCAACGCAAAAAAAAAGGAAAACATTTTTCCTCATTTCACGAGGGTTCGGTAGCAAAGTCCGGGGCAAGCAAAGTAATTATTAAGTAACATTTAGAGCAACATTTCAGGTCTCACTAACTATGTACAAGTCCACATTTAGTATGCTGACACGCAGAATATGTGCGCAAGTCTCATTATTAATTTGTTAATAACATTCTTGTTTGGAGTTGACTGCGAGTGCATTTCCGACTGCAGTTTTAGCTTTCAGCATTAAGTTTTGCTTTAGTTTCCAAGACGGGGAAATCTCGCTCGCGTGCTTACTTATTCCATTTACTTCGGAAAGACGTGTTAGCGCGTGGTCGAGTTTCTCGAGACAATATTGCTCTATAACAACATTTAGAGATCGATAGTGGCTGCATGAAACAGCACTGAACGCAAGCATGAAAAGCATTTATCGATTCGCGTAATAGGATTTCATAAATTCTAAATTGAATGTTGTGTTTTGAAAGCTTTTAACAAATTGTGTCCAGCATAATTCGAGCGAAACAGTCATAAAATATAAACATCTACCAATTGTTGTGATTTAAACGACTGAGTTGTTGTTCTTAAATGATAATTTTTAGAAAGAGTTATGTATGACCATTAATTGACTGAATAGTTTATGATTCGATATAATATTAGTTAAAGTTATAGTAATGTTGAAGTAGTATAATAATGGTGTACTAGTAAAAGTAATGTTTTAAATTTCAATATTTTGTAATGTTGGATAGTTGTAAGTAGTCAAAGAATTTTATAGTTTTTATCAGAAAATGTGATAACAAGTTTTAATTTTATATGACCAAAATCAAACGATAATATTGGTGGCTTAGACACTTTTAAGTTTGCGCCTGCCTGTAGGCGTCATAAGAAGTGATTAAGGGATTATTTCAAGTATGTTAGCCAGATTTGCCGGTACACGAAGGACGGCATGAAGCTTATGACGAAAATCTAAATTCATTTGAATCACAATATTATTTTACATTTTTTTTAACAAAGGTACTAGTCATGCACTTGTAAATTAGAAAGGTTATTGTCTCTGTTAAAAGTTCGACATACATGACAAGCGTCATTATTATATAACCCAAAAACGTCCACAACTTAACATAGATCCACCACCTCCCTACATTTGGTAACTATAATAGGTACCTACTCACTACATCCATCTCAAATCAGCAACAAAGCAACGTCCGCCAATTAGACATTACGTTTGTTTCTGTTGTAGTGACAATAATCAATAGCACGTGCTTGAAATCATAGCGGCCTGAAGCGGCTCAGCCGGGCCGGCCGCAATCGCATTACGTTAATCACGGCACTGCCCCGCCGAGGGCAGTTTGTATGCTGCCTTAATGGACCTGCACCATGTAGCCACTCCCTCACATGTTCTGCTCATGCGTGATTGAAAGTTTTATGTGTGATCTTGTTTTGACATAAAAATTGGATTAAATTGGCAAAAACGTGAAATATAACAGAAGTTTGGTACAAATATAAACCAGTATCAACCAGGTTTATTCGTTCTAAAGATTAGCTGTAATCAATAAAACTAAAAAATGTGCAGGTGATACCAATCCTTTCTATCCATGGACTCCTGCAATACATAAATCCAAAACCTTACTGCTGTATGCGTCGTTGAAATGCTGACGTATCTAGAGCTCGTGAATGTGGAAAACTACTTTCTTCCCTACTCCGCTTTTCTTTGGATTAAATTCGTAGCGAATATCAAAGTGGAGCGTTTTTGGGGCACGTCCTTAACTTCTAAAGATTTCATTTAAAAGAGGTAGTATGCGATAACAACACATACAATTTAAAACAAACGCATTTCTATGAAAGTAAATGTTTGAACGTTGAAAATGTTTACGAACAAATAATTTCCGTGTTTTAACAACGAGTGGTGCTAAACAAAAGAATGAAATCATTTTAATAGGACTTGACTGTTGCCATATGATCAGAAAAAAACCTGCCAAGTGCGAGTCGTACTCGCGCACCGAGGGTTCCGTATCATTTTTGGACGTATAAAGTGAAAAAACCGGACCGCATAAGTAAGTTTGTTTGTGAAGGAATTTTGATGATTTTGAAAAAACTGTACTAGTTAGGAACATCGTTTTATTTTTCTATTATTGCAATATTTGGGTCAATTTCTATCAGCTCTAATTTTTTCAGATTTTTCGTTACGCAAACTTCGGAGATAAGGGGGGGGGGGAATGGTATTTTTTCCGACAGTTTTCATCATATGTCAAACACTGTGAAACATAAAATAAAATGAAAATATATTTTGAAATGTGCAGATCAAGCCCTTTCATTTGATATGCCACTTGACCTAGTAATCTCACTTTAAAATTTCGGACCCCCACTCCGGCCCCTTTTGCAATGAAAATAAAATATTTTTTTGACTTTTTTCATTTGAAATAAAGTTGGGCAAGCATTCTTTATAACTGTTCCAAAATTCAAGTCGATAGCATTAGTAGTTCCTGAAATAAGCAGGTGTGACAGACAGACAGACAGACGAAGTCGCACCATAAGGGTTCCTTTTTTACCATTTTGGTATGGAACCCTAAAAGTAGGGATGTTGAGACAAAAGGGAATCGGCTATTGTGTGTTGTATTGTTCGTATACTGTTACGATCAAACCAGACGTAGGTATCTCCATTTAAAATCGAAGTTGAAACCGTATAATACAAAATCCAAATTCTTATAAGCTATAAATACTTCTACGCACCTGTTAACATTATTTTATAAGATCTGCATGTTTATAATTATAATCCTTCTCCTTTTATACAATTTCGCAAGTTACTACACAAAAGTGTGCCTTATTTTTGACTTGATGGTAGTTTACAATGTTCAGCCTGAACATATTCCGCAGCTCGTATTATGAAGGCAAAACCAAGAATTCGGTTTACATGAGTAACTTAAACCGACGTAGTTGCAAAAGTTATAATGTAAGAGGAATCAGTTTATTCCGCAAGCAACAGGAAGAACACAATGCTCCTTTGTTTTTGTGAAAAAGATAAAATATAAAAAAGTCTTCTTTATGATAATACGGACTAGTTCGTGTTTTAAAACTAGGACAATGTAATTTAACTTTAATTAAAAAGAAGGTAAAAGTCAGGACGAATAAAGGGAAAGAATCGGTATTTATATGTATATTAAAAAATCAAGAAAACAATCAGTTTGTTTACCTATTGTAAAATAAATCATTTTTATTATGCAATACGATAAAACTAAATAATATAAGACGTTGAAACATTACTGTAATAATGGGTTTTGTTCCGACGCCAACATTACAAGCACAATTAGTACCTAAATCAGTTCTTGTTTAATGAAGAGAGTTTTATATTCGAGATTGAACGTGAACGGAAACACATTATAAGTTTTATTGTATAAGTCCATCACGTGCAGTAATTGTTGATCATTCGACATCATCATCATTGCAAAAAGTGATGATCATGTAGTAAGCATATAAAACAAAAGATATTGATTGCTTGTTTAAATGACCTTGTTATTTGTGACTTGATGAAATTTACTTAAAACGAAATTCCAGTCACAATAATTGTGTTTAATAATTCATAAGTTCAGATAGTAAAGCCCCAAGTGACGGCAAATTTATTCGCTGTTTTGAATAAAATTTGAATCATTTGATAAGGCATTTGAAATAGCTATTGAGGTCCGTCTGCAATTAGCAGGAAATTTCTTAAAGCTCTTGCGGCAACTTTGTTCCGGCTGCCGTCCAAACTGATCAAGTCGGCGGTATCACGTCGCGAGTTCCTAACACTCATTAATTTCTTTGAAGTCTCGCCGCCAGCCGACAACTTCCTTGGCTCTTTCTCACCAACAATTATTAAGAAATTACTTCTGCTTCATTATTGTAGGAGTACGCACGCGTCCCACGCTCGTTAGCCGGGCCCTTCCGAGTGAACACATCGCGGCGCGCCCTGATTGAATGTTTTTGTTTTATACCTACGTGCGGCTGTGTTTCCGAGTGCAACATCTAACATGATTATGTGAAATAAACAACACTTTATATTGTGAAAATTTCCGCCTCCAAGCGTTTATAACAGTGGTTCATAGTTTTGACATTCTGTAACCAATGCAGAAATAGTTGGTACTTGATAAGAATGTTAACGGCTCCCATTACTGAGTAATTGATATAAGGTCAAACTGCAAGTCCAAGTTCCAGTGAAACCGCGACGTTGCAGCTGCTGGCAACGTTGTTAGCTACGTTATTCAATAAACTTTTAATCGCATCAACTCGACTTTCCAATCAGGCTAAACATGCCCCCAACTAAGTTGAGCTGAAAGTTATAGTAACAACATAACTTACGCTCGACTGATTTGTTGACGTTTGTTAGCCTCTTGTAAAATTCATGTAAATACACATTGCCGAAAATTTTTAGACAGGATCTATCAAACATGTGATTTTAATGATAAATATATTTATGGCCTTCAAAAAGAACAATAATAGTTATGTTGGAATAGTTTCGAAAGTTGATCCCTTTGATTTACTTAGCTTTAAAATAATGTCACCAACTTCCAAGACTGATTGACACATAATATCAGTGTTCTTTTTTTAAGCCGGTCCTAACTTTTTTAAAGTTCTTTGTTAAAACGGTTCTAACTTTTTTTAAGTTCAATTTTTCAATGTTGAGTGATACAAACAATACATAGACGGGCTATAAAAGTAATCGTGGGTAATCTTCTGTTATTCATTGAATAGTTATATTTTCTATTTCCGAAGGCTTTCATTAGATATTCACTAAAATATTGTAGGAAATGTACGGTATAATTACCTGACTTTTTCAATAAAAAAAATCATAAACAGTCCAAAGATAACGGAGATAATGCCTAACATACTTACCTAAATAAAGACTTTTAGTTGAATATTGAGAACCTCCTCGTTTGAAGTCGATTAAATAACCCACGAAACAAAGGATCAATGATACTCAATTCAAATAATAAAATAAATAAGACTAAAAACGTTGAAGAAATGTAATAGAATACTACCTACTAGGTCCTCAAAAAACCCTTTGGTAAAAAATAATAACTATTATTCAACCCTGTTCATTAAACATTTATTTTTCTGTACAGGAATCAACTTGTAGTTTTAACTTGTATTAAGAAGAGCGGTAAGAAATAATTGTTGGCATTATAACGCAAAAATAATTGTTTGTTCTTGTTATTTTACGTTGTTTTCGTGCCCGTCTTCCGGCATAGTTTCACGGAAGCAGCACTAATCTTAATATATTTGTCGGGACCGCTCTAATTGAACAATGTTTAGATTACAGAAGAACAAAATTGCGTTGTGTCGAGCGGCGGAATTACAACCATTGGGGAAACCAAATTAATTACACAAACAGACTCGTACGCAACATATACACTTCGTGACAAGTTAGAGCTTATGCTCATGACGGAATCTGAGCAATGAAGTTAAAGATAATTGAGACGTCGCAATGCCCCGCGGGCGCACACCCGGTAACGAGTCTCGCACCTCGCATACGAAACACCGCCTCGTCTCACCGACCTCCGCCGACGCCGCCACCGTGTTTACACAAGAACAAATTTGTGTTATTCAACGTGGCCCATCCTACATTAAGCTATTTCATGAACACACAAACACACCCTACTATTCAAAGATGACGTTTCAGACGACTCCTGGTCTCTGTAACGCGTGTAGTCATTAGCAAGATGATTCTTATTACTCCATTTCACAGATTTATCTCTGCAGCAAACGCGTTTGGTGGCGAACAAAGAGATTTATGGGGAGTGTCGACGTCAGAAGATAGGGAGCGATTAAAATAGTTCAATAGTAGAAATAGCTTAGATGTGGAATGACAGAAATATTAGGTAGCTCTACACACATTTAAATACTAAAATCACATGTACTGTAATGTTTTCCAACCACATAAAGCGCCGTAATTAAACATTGGTTTTGAAATGATTGTTCTACCAAAATAAACTAACCACAAACGTGGAGCACTTAGCACAGTTAGTGGGCTTACAAGGGTTACATATCACAAATCTTAACGCTACATTAATTAGCAATGAAAGTGGGAAATCGTATATCATGCATTACTGCGTAAAATCGTCCATGTTGATCGCAGTTAGATTGCAAGTGGGAGGCAGTGGACGTGCGCCAATCTGTGCTGTTTGCTGCCATTCGTCCCTATGAGATTATAACTCGAGCGACTGATCTCACCCACGCCACATTTCAGCCCATTAAACCGTGTTCAATATTGTATTTCACTGTAGAATTACTAATGCATTACATTACTCTATGCAAGGAAACACTGAACTTAACCATTTATAATTAAATTAAGTATCTTTAGGGTTTCGCACCCAAAGGGTAAAAACGGAACCCTATTACTGAGACTTCACTGTCTGTCCGTCTATCTGTCTGTCTTTCAGTCTGTGTGTCTCCAGGCTTTATCTCATGAACCGTGATAGCTAGACAGTTGAAATTTTCATAGATAATGTATTACTATTGCTACTATAACAACAAATACTAAAAACAGAATAAAATAAATATTTAAGGGGGCTCCCATACAACAAACGTGATTTTTTTGCTGGTTTTTGCTCGATATTGATAACGGCCCCAGGTAGACGGTTGAAATACTCACAGAATATTTAATTATATATTCACATTAAAAATAAATAATTAAATAAAAATAAATAAAATATTTAAGGGGGGCTTCCATACAACAGACATGATTTTTTTGCCGTTTTTATAGATAATGGTACGGAACCCTTCGTGCGCGAGTCCGACTCGCACTTTGCCGGTTTTTTTTATTTAAATACGTTAATAAATAATGTTTAGTTCCTATTAAAAAGCGGTGGCTGTTTTTATTAATAAGTTAGTTTACGAAACACGAATTCTAGTCGCAATATTGAATAACTTTAGAATTCACTTTTGGTTTAAAGTGTGATGGTGTGGCGTTGAATTATGCAAAAGATCTTATCTATTTTATATGTTCGAGTCTAAGAATAGTTCATTAGTAGGAATTTACGTTTTGCATATTTTAATGTAGATTAGGAAAATCAATGAGGTCATTATCATTAGGTATTTTTGTGGACCAACTTTGTGGGTATGTTACATAAAATTTTCATGTGACTTTTAAGGAAGTATCCATTATCCGTGACATTTATTTTCTTAAATAGTAAAATCAAACGTCACCTTTCCTATCACATCCGAGCAAAATAATGGACACTACGATAAAGGGGTGTCACGCATCACGACAATGACTGACACTTCATTCCGTAGCTTTATTTATCCTGTATGGGTATGTATGATATTAACCTTACGATATTTACAACGATGCCACGTTTTGATATGTCCATTACAACGCTTTTCTACGCAATAGTATTCATTAATATAAAATAAATAGAACAAAGTTGAAGGTTGTATGTTTGATAACGGCAACCAACTCCATCACACTAATATTATAAATGCGAAAGTTTGTGCGTGTGTGTGTGTATGTTTGTTACTTCTTCACGCTGAAACGGCTGGACGGATTTAGATGAAATTTGGTACACAGATAGATTATAGTCTGGAATAACACATAGGCTACATTTTATCCCGAAAAACGCGGGCGAAGCCGCGGGCGGAAGCTAGTCTTACATAAAGCCTGGCAATTACCGTTTGGAAAACAGGTAATGATAAAGATGATAATCAATCTCGTATTAATAGACCATTCTCTTTAGTGTCTGCCAATTTTATAAACGAACTAGCCTTCCGCCCTACGGCTTTGCTCGCTAAGCAGATGAAAAAATACGTTTTTCATATGAACTTTACCACCTCCTTTAACCCCTTTATGGATGAGATTTCAAAAACCCCACCATAGTGCACCTCAACGGTACTCAAGGAATGTTTCCTCAAAGTAAATCTCTAGGTCCAGCAGTTGAGGCTGTGCGTTGTCTTATCTGTCACTCAGTCACGATACTGTTTGTGTTTGTGTTTCATAGGTTTAGAAGACTTTATTGAGACTTTCTGTTCTTACGCAACATGGCAAAATTTTCTTAAGAATACAAAATGTGTAGTATCTGAGTTATATTGAACAAGCATTCATTTGTTTTAAGAGAAAATATAAATTCTCAACATATGATAAAACAAGTAGAAATATATTATGTTAAACAGCGAAGTTTACTGTTCAGACTTATTTCTCGGAAAGTTTCGCGAGGATCGTATCTCGGGTCCTTAGCTGATTACAGTCAGTTTTGTTGTAAAACTAAGTATTTGCTTTCGAAACATACTTAAAATCAATCGATACTCTCCATGTTATCCTTCCAAGTTTCTAGTAGTTGGAAAAACACAGAGTGAAAAGTATTTTGACTGGTAAAATATATTTAAGAGATGTGGGCTTCGATATAAATTATTCAAAAACTTTTAAATTAATCTGTCTTCATAATACATCAAATCAAATTTCATTGTTTCAATCTGGATAAACTTCGCGCTCCGTTAAATTAATACATCGCAACGCCAACGACCTCGTCTGAGGATTTTACCCAAACATTCAAATTAATATTAGAGCCATCCGCCACTGTTGGATTTAATCCACTAGAACAATAACATTGTTAACATTTCATCGTCCTCGGTTAGCTGTGCGTCTACAATATTTAGTACTGCTTAATTAATTAAATTAAGCCGCCCGTTGAGGAGTAGGTGCCATTATTATGATTAATAATGTACACACGCGCGGTGTAAGGGGCTCGGCTCGACACTCGAGCCACTGAGCGCTCGAGCGGCTGTTTGTCGACGCGCCTGCCACGTCGCTTACTCGCTCATTGACACCTCACGTACTTTAACTGCACTCACCTATTGATTACCAATATTAAATAGTTTACTGAAAATTATATATACGCTTGGAAGGTAAGCAAATGCGTGTGCCGACTAATTAGGCCGTGTTGGTCAAAGTTAGAACATGAAACGTGTGTAGTGAAATACAGCCTCACTGTGTGAGATTTCAATCTAGTTCTGGCATGTTCGTACTCTACAAAGCTATAATGATTTATGGTTTTTCACTGAAGACTCAAACACGAAACAGTCAGTTTTTCCTCGTAGGTTTTTGATCTCGATCTGCTGTTTGATTTGCGTTCTGAATTCTTTTGTATAAGTATAAATAATTACCGTACTTATAATATTCGTTCGTGAACTGAATTTGAAATAAGAAAACAAAAGATTTATTAATTACCTCGAATGTTATTATTGAATTGATTTTTACCATTATCTGATAAATACTTAATACATTCGATAGCCTTAACATAATGGCTATGCTCGAAGTTGAAATCCTATGCTATTAAAGTAAAGTAGTAAAACCACTCTAAACATAAGCACACTTAGCGTAATTGGCAAAGTTAACGGGGATATTTAGTGACGGGCATGACAACTACCTAATGTTCTGTTTTAAAGTTATGAAATCTTTTATTTTTGTATATGAAACTGTTATATTGTTACATTTAACATTGCAGTACGGGATTGCCTTTGCAGTGCCTTCATATCAGTATTTATGTGAGCACGTCACACGGGAGTTAGTGCTCGATTTTATCTATGTTTTCATTTGCTCGATGCCCTCGTCCGCTACGACGCTACGATGCTACGACACGTCTACGACATCGCTGTAGCCGTTCGTAGCAGATGTTTGTAGGGTTGGAAGCTCTGTGACACTGTCTTACTTAACTATTATTATCTACGTATGCAGACTGTCTATCTTCTTCTCATGCATGTCCTATTTAAATTTTAAAGGTCGTGGCATTGAATACCTACGTTAACTCAAGCCAAAGTATCATAATTTAATATTCATGTTTTAATTAAAGTTATTGTTGTGAAACTTCTTTAATTTACTATTATATTTTATATAAGTGTAAAATATAGTTACAAAAACTTGCATATTAAAAAAATACAGAGGAACACCTATGAAATTAATTCTTGAAAAATAATTTTCTTTTATTTTTTTCATTTCAAATTAAAAATGTTTCTGTTTTGGCTTATTTGCTCTGGCTTTCAGTATGCCGTTTTGAATGCTGCATTTTCGTAGAAATTAAATACATTGTGGCATCCCTGAGAATTTAAATTAAGAATGCGACTCGATAATGATAAGTCAGTGTTTGTTCAATCAATTGAAGCTAGATTTATTCTAGTATCGCGTTTACTGTCTTACATAACACCAAGACTTATTTGGATTCGAAAAAGTTATTGTTTCATCCTACTCGTAAGTTAAAAAATAAACTAAAGCAATACGATTTAAAAATTAACATTTTATTATCATTTGCCACGTTTATTTAAGCTTTATTATTTACTAGCTTCTGCCCGCGGCTTCGCCGCGTTTTTGGGATAAAAAGTAGCCTGTGTGTTATTCTGATATGTAAGCTTCATTACTGTAAAGTTTCATCAAAATCCGTTAAGTAGTTTTTGCGTGAAAGAGTAACAAACATTCATCCATCCATACATCCTCACAAACTTTCACATTTATAATATTAGTAGGATATAAGTAATTAATTGCTTATTATTACTTATATTATCACTTTATCAAATATCAAAAAAAATATATATACTTAATCAAAAAGGTAAAAATGGTTTGTTTCACGCTATTAAAGAACAATGACTTATATATATTTTGAGAGTTCCGTAATCCAGAAAGAAAAATAAAAACTTTGTAAGATTCTTGTAAGACTCTTGCCTCCGTCTGTCTGTCATGGACGTCTTTCTTGGAGCGACACATGACGTGGCGTAGGAATTTGTTTGGTTTTGGAGACCCCCTCACCCACATATTTCGAAAGGCGTAATTTCTTTTTTAATACGGGTTTCCTATTGATTTTTAAAAGATTAGTAGATATTAAGTCAAAGAAAACTCTGTTAGTGTTTTCATCAGTCACATCATTTTCGTATTGTAATTTTCGTGTGACATGTTAATATTAATTACTTATACATAAATAAGTGAATGCGTAATTATTTAAGTTGCTGAAAATAAAAAAAAAAGATTTTGTATATAAAATTATCACTCTTTTACTGAATGACTGTTACATCAATTTTTTTAATTAAAATATCGAAAATATAGTCTCAGGCCGAGATTAATAAACATTACTTAGTACGTGCTTTGGCTAGGCTAGGTTATGTTCCCGTTTCTTTCTAACACTTGCAGTTGCAAGTTGCACGACAGTGACAACGATACTGCTTAACAAAAGCACGTGCGCACGAAAGCGTCGATTTATCTCAACCTTAGTGTTATCAATAGTATAAATGGTAATCTTCTAACAAACAACGACAAGCGAGAACTTATATCACAATGAAATCGAAAATTTACCATAAGTTGATCAAAACCAAAACGCAGAATCGGCGTGGTAACATTCTGTACCCCGATCATGAGTTTGTTTGACGTGTAGTATCGTTAACGTAAGCATATTTTGAATTGAAAATACACGTTTGTTACACAATATTTATATAAATTAAATACTTAATTCATTTCTTTGTATTTTTTAAAATGTGCAAATTGTATAAAATTTTATTAAAATGTTAAAGGACTGCTGTATTTTAAAATCAAAATATGCTTACGTTATCGAAACTATACGTCAAAAAAACTCATGATAGGGGTACTGAACTGGCACATTAATAACGAGAAAAAATATTCTTGTGCTTAAATATATTATAAGAAAACTGATTAGCAAAATACCAATTTTAGACAATTCAAAATTTAATCTCAGTTCAGTCGAGTGTCAGTTATAGTGCTGAATTAATTACGAGAATTTCATTGGCCCTTTGATTTAAAATTTTGAAACAAAGTAAAAATATAAAACAATGAAAAACAAATTAAACTTGCTCAAATCTTGATGATATTTAAGATTACTTTAATTAGAATTACTTAATTGAATTTAGGTATGTACCTACTCCGAAACATCTTTATCTTTTCTTCGAAATATCTTCAAACCTAAACACACACACTGTTACATCAGCTCGTTAATTGTAGAAAACCAGTCTATAGATATATCATATAAAGGCTCTTTATTATAGATGATATACGTATAATAATATACTATCAGTTCTACCTTAAAATTTTGACTGATGACTGATATTATCTGAATGATAGACAACACACAGCCTGATTAGGGCGCCATCTCCACGAGCGAGTGTATAGCTACGATTCCGCCCACCTATCGTCGAGTAAACTCCACAATACAACGATAATTTCGCCAGCGTATCGTCACGACTCGCAACGGATCGTTTGGTGTTCGTATAGTGTGTCATCGAGTAGCCGCGATACGTTGCGATATCACCGCGAGCCGCAACGAGTCCGCAACGTTTTGTTCGCTAATGTCAATTGTCGCATCGCCACGGTAGTATCACCGTGTGGAGACACGTTCATAGAATTGTTATAGAATCAAGTAAAGATAGCGCCTAAACCATCGAAGACATAAATATGAACGAAGACAATATGTTCCATAGAGGGTGCAGAAGATAGACGCTTGTGTTAAAAAGATAATGTTTCATATATTATGGTACGTAGATGCATTAAGAAAGCATTTTTCTAAACTTCATCACTGAGCGAGTCAGCAGGGGGTTGAAGTTCGAACGAAGTCGAGAACAACAGCTAGTTAAAGTATAGCAACAAGCTATTCTTAGTTTAATTTATTAATACAATCTCGTTGGCATAAGCCAGATACAACAGTGGCTTAGACTACGATTATAAGATAAACCGATATTGCGTAGGATGTCCTCTTCTATATATCGTTTGCTGAACACACTCACTGAAATAGAACAATATTATTTGCTTAACAATTCACGAGTCAGAACCAACACTGGCGAGAACAGGGGTAGTCATATAAACAAGTACACAAAGGGAAATGCTTGTATCTGGGTGTAAGCGCTTCTTTGCTATAGTAAGGTAAAGGAATGAAAACTGATAAAGGTACACGAATAGAGCGTAACGCTAAACGCTTAGTTAACCATGCCGCCAATTGTTCAGCATGAAACTAAAAACTTGTCAGATCTCGAAAACATGACTTTTCATTATTTATAATAATTGAACTAGGTGCCTCTAAGCAGAAATGCAAAGATAAAGTGCACAAACTGAATTATTATATCAGTGCTTTATACTCAATTTATTAGCTCCATTATAACTCAAAGGAGAAAATAATGAAACGCAAACAAAGTTATTATATGAAACGTACATGCATTATGTAATGTAAGTACATAATGTATTAGTTTACTCGGCCGGCAAGTGTGGCGAGGGAACACAGATGGAGAGCAAACACGGGCTTAACTGCACTAGACGAGTAGATTCCCTTTTAATTAAACGAGTTCTAGACGTGCTCACCGAGGCCAACCACTGAACTTACACACAAATTGATATAAAACAAATCGACCGAGTTCGCATGACAATCATAACTTCTCACGATGCACATAACATTTTTAAACATTTATGTTATCAAAAAACGTTTGCAAAAACATAATGTATGTATACGATGGTTAAATGAGGCATGTATTGAAGGAGTGTATTCAGTACCGTATTCTAATAATAGTTCGATTATAAGGGTTGTCACATTTTTTCACCTATCTGGCTCGCACAAAACCGTATTTTTAAGAATGTTAAATGAAAAGATGCATTTTTGAAAAAAGTAATCACAACAAAAATCTAGAAAATATTATTAATTTAAATATTAAAAACTGTATAATTATCAAAACACATGAGTTGAACCCATCTCAAAAACATATCATATTATTATTATTGAGCTGAGTTTATTAGATGACACAATAGAAATGTGTTTTAATTATTTATCTGATCATAATATTATTTTGTAGTTCACGATATGATAACATTTTTCAAAAATGCATCTTTTCATTTACCATCATCATCATCATCCGCCTAGCCTTTTCCCAAACATGATTGGGGTCGGCTTCCAGTCTAACTGGTTGCGGCTGAATATCAATGTTTGTTGCATCTTTTCATTTACCATTCTTAATAAAAAAGCTAGTTCTGTGTGAGCGAAAGAGGTGACATAATGCAGCAGCCCTCTTAATTACGGGACCAACCTTGAAATAACGACAAAAAAGCAGTTTCGTACATTATTTCAAGTGATATGGATATTTTGTATGAAACAGTTGATATTTTTTTCTGATTTAATCTTTGATCTCGTAGTTAGTCGAACTATTTTCGTATATTAAAAAGGTAGCATAAGCATAGCATAATCGGCCTATAATGTTCCCACTGCTGGGACACAGGCCTCCTCTCTGTGAGAGGGAGTGGGCCGTAGTCCACCACGCGGGCCCAGTGCGGGTTGGTGGACGTCACATGTCTTCGAATTTTTGGTTCTAGGACATGCCGGTTTCACGGTGCACATGACTTCGAAAAGTCAGGCTATCACTACACATTATATTAAAAAGGTATCCTTCATCATTACGTCCCTCGTTTTATTTGTATTTTGATAAAAGATAAAGACATCTGATGTGCAACGCATTCCATGAAGCGGTTTTTATAAAGGAACGCTTCTTGTCGTTATTATACTCTTTTAGCATCGAAAACTTAAAAGATTTTACCTAAAAATCTAACTCACCTAACTCGAAATAAATTAGTTGGACTATTAATAAAATCAATTAACAAGGGTACGTGACTTTCCTGTCATGTTATTTATTACAAGTTGCTTAAATAAGAGCCCATCTGATACACTTCCTACTCATAGTACAAACATTCAAAATAAAACACAGGGACACTTTCAATGTGAAAAGGGTCGAGCGGGTAATTGGAAAACATAAAACACAAAAACTCAATTTATATCCGTGCAACGCGTGTAAATAATATAAATTGATTTGGATCAATTTTAGGGGAGAGAATAATCACCGAGTTTTATCGGCTGTGCGTTGATCACAAGTGTTTCGTGAGTTCATAAGAGCCGTCATAAATTGTATGGTAAAGGCTCGTTTTTAGGGTTTCGTACCCAAAGGGTAAAAACGGAATCCTATTACTGAGACTTCGCTGTCCGTACGTCTGTCTGTCTGTCTGTCTGTGTGTCTCCAGGCTGTATCTCATGAACCGTGATAGCTAGACAGTTGAAATTTTCACAGATGATGTATGTTTGTTGCCACTATAACAAAAAATACTAAAAACAAAATAAAATCAATATTTAAGGGGGGCTCCCGTACAACAAACGTGATTTTTTTGCTCGTTTTTGCTCGATATTGATAACGGCAACAGGTAGACGCTTGAAATATTCACAGAATATTTAATTATATATTCACTTTAAAAATAAATAATTAAATTAAAATAATAAAAATATTTAAGGGGGGCTCCCATACAACAGACATGATTTTTTTGCCGTTTTTATAGATAATGGTACGAAACCCTTCGTGTGCGCGTCCGACTCGCACTTGGCCGGTTTTTATTTCCCGCGGCCGGGCGTCGCTGCCACCTCATAAACTGTGGCGTATCACATGTCCTGCAGGACGAATCATCTACAGGTGTTGTTCGATGTGATTTTCAATTACACTCGAACGGTTTATGACTCCAGTTACTAGCTCTATTGATTTTTACGTATTATTACGATTGTTTGTTTCCCTCATTCCAGTATTTTAGTTAATCCTACATGTATAAGAACGCTATATTACATGTGATAGGCTTGCTAGCACACTACCGCTTCTAATTATTGTGCTCTCTATACTAGTATATTACTAATATACACCGCGGGTGGTTTTTTTAAATGCTCTATTCTACCACTTGAAGATAATGACATACAAGTTCATCGACCGAAGACGTACCTATTATAAGAGACACAACAGTAAATGAACATACTCGTACCTATATAATAGTAAGCAATTACAATTAACATAATATTATATATAACAATACCATAATATGGAACTTAATATCCATTGATTGATATAAATACGATGGTACGTAGATAATCCGTAGTTAATATAGCGAACGGTTTACGCACGCCTGCACTCAGCGTTAATAAACGGCTTAAGCTTTTCAGCATTAGACATCACGGACTAAAAGGACCTGTTTGCAATACGTATTACCCGAAGCATTGAACTGAACAAGGCAATTTGAACTAATCTACAAGCAAACGGAGATCGCGTCTACCTACACGCTGTATATAACAGTTGCTGGAGTGGGGTAATAGCAGCGGAGGTTGCCCGACCAGCTAACTTAAGCTGAACAGCAAACTTAATGTAACTTCGTCCAGAGCCAAGACTAGGCCTAATAATGGCGTCATTATATCACTCGCTTTAATATTCTGATAATGGTGACTAATTGCAATTAATTCCGCTTTACGTCTCGAGCTAGTGGATTGGTACTTAGAAATAGAATAATACGAGCGGTTTCAGTGGGATAGGTACCTATTCTCTAGTATTTATTGCTCGTATAGGTTCGGTTTAGGTCTCAGATCATAGAAACAAGGAGATATGCCATCATAGCAAATTAGTACGGGAACAACTGATGCCACTTTTAGTACATTTTTCGACACAATTACGCGCATAATTAAGCGCTCCTTGTGAATAAAAAGATCTCCCACGCATTGAACATTCCGCACACCCTCAATCTAACACTGTTAATCGTCACTCAACACTAGCACTAAACTAAAACACTGTATTTATACCATCGATCGTGTTCGGTTCGTCGCCAGCGCGTACGTGTTTAATATGAGCAATTTGCTCAAGATCAGGCATCAAGCTCGATAGCGCCTTGGCACATCTCCTTGTTTCTATGATCTGAGGTTTAGGTATTAAGCGCACTTATCAGATATCGGGAGGATGGAAATAGCTCTGAGTTAAAACTAGTTGTTGTTTATTATACCTGACGAGCATCGATAACATACTTATTCGGGTATTTATTGATTATTTATCTAATAAACAAGTAAAATGCCAAAATCTTTGGAAGAATGTTAGGTATTGTTCTAGACAAAGAAGAAGAGAAGTAATTTAGAAATCTTTGCACATAGAGCTTTTCATTTACCTCTTTAATTGCTCAGGCGATCTATCTATGTCTTATTAAATAAAATAATCTCGACTTTTATGTACTTATCTAGTAGTTTGTACCTACCACCTATACCGTATTGTGGTTTCCAATCAACAAACTAGAGCGCCGGTTGTCAACAACGTAACCAGCATCTACATTTATACCTAACTACATAAGGGTTTACCAAAACACTGACTGACTTATGCCTCGTTGGCCTAATAGTCGCAAGTGCGACAATTGCGTGTAGGGACATCGTGAGATCGATTTCTAGGTCATGCAATAAGTTAATGGTAATAACTAGGCTTTTAGCATATACACTTCAACCCACCATTCCGAGGAATACAGGCTTAAAGCTAGTTACATAGGCTAAAATAACTAGTTTTCCCCTAAGAGGGAGTTCTAAATTAGGACTACCAATCTCAACTAGAGTGAAATGTAGTTTACCAAGAATACTGGATTACGAAGTACCTACATGTAATTCTGCAGAAATTAATTATTTATTCTTTTACCGAGTGAAAGAAAAGGGAATAAGATAAATTAAGTACGCAGTGGGTGTACAAACGGTTACCTAATTGTAGTGTCGGTGCACGGCGCGCGGTGCAACGTTTGCGCGGCGTGCGCGGCGCGGTGACGTCACGGCGGACATGTTGCACTGCTTCGAGCTTGATCACTAACATACTAATGTGAACAAACTAATGTACTGCTTTATTCTGTAACATTATATAAAAATAAGCACATAAGTAATTTTTAGGATTTGCTGCAGTCCTTTTGCATACCACTAGGTTGGTACGAGACTCCTACCAATTTAGAGTATGTTTGAAATAATGTGTCTCACTTGTATAAATAAAACTAACATTGGATAAGCTCTTGCGTCATTTTCAATGAAAAATAACCGGCGGGAATATTGAGGGGTTTCCTTCTAAGCGGGTTAATTTAATCGTATCTATTAATTAAAATATATATTAAAATGTTATTGACAGTTAAGTTAAAACAGTTGATAAAGTTTAAATTATATATAGGTACAAGTTACAAAAGCAATAACACTAAACAGAACATATGTATTTGTCTAATAACTAGAACTAATCAACCCAATATATCGTATGTGACCCATGTTTCGGCGCCGAATAAGGGAATCCGAAAACAAAAAGCGTTCGGGCGAGAGCGGGGGATGTGCGGGCCGCAGCTGCAATTACCTAATGATGCGCAGCGGTTACCCAATTACAGCGACTACCGCTGCATTTACGTTTTTAGTTCCGCTGAATCAGCCGCTTTGCTCGATAATTTACTGAACACTCCTGCTGAAAACCCGGATTGGCACGACAAATAAAAACGTCAACTATGTATTGTTTTGTATTTTTAAAGATACGTTATGTTATGGAGTTTGTTATATACTGAACTAAGTTGAAAATTAATTTGATGCTGAATACTCAATAGTATTGATGACCCTTTGAGTTTCCATAACTATAATATGCAGCGACACGTAGAGGCTAGTGCGAGCTTTTTATCATAGCAAATTAGGTTCCGTCGGTGTAGCCTTCGCAAACAAAGTGAGAGAGATGTTAATTTAATGTACGTCGGTGTCACTCGAAGCGGACCCGCAGCTCCGACTTTCAAAGGACTAGGGCAGCCACGGATTCTCTATTATGTAAATTTTCGCGTAATTTTCTCGGTGGGAGTGCGCCGGCCAGACTTTGTAACACGAGTGGCCTCTCATTAATACTTACCTGAGCTCTTCAATTTTTGAAGGACAACGTAAATTTACTAATGCTGATTCAGTATAAACGGTTGCAAATTAAAAAGTAAATCAACCTTTACTGGTGCAATTAACCTGAAACCCTTGTAAATGGCAGCTTCATTAGTTGAAGTCCGAAAGAAAGTTCGCTTCAGACAAGTCTGAAGTAGAGTTGTATGAATCATACAGAAATAATAATGATACTTAAATGATAGCCGCCTGAATGTTTCCAAGAGCTTCCATTTGTAATGTAGGCCACATAATACGAAAACCTAACGGGTACTAATCCGTAGATGAGCCGTCGGTTTCGTAGGAACATCTGCGGCCGCGACAACAACGACGCGGAGCGAAACAAAAACGAAATGAGAAAGGTTTGGAAAGTCGTATTGTGGCAAGTTGCGATGAGGCAGGAGCTGGCAGGCCCACATGTATTGTGCTCGCCCCTCGCCCCCCGCCCGGCCCGGCTCAGCCAGCTACCCACAACTTCACCTGACCTCGTCTTTTTGCCAAAATACTTCTTCACAGGACTCTCAAACTAACATCACAGCTAATTAATACGACAAAATGTATAGTATTTTTCTTATTCTTATCTTCATAAGTAGCATTAGTATAATTTTATATAATTATGTTTAATGTAAGACTAAACAAATATTTCACCGACAGAATGGTAAATGAATTAAAATTAAATCGTACGTGTTTCTTAGTTGTGAAAATGTGTTAAATTTAAAAATGAATTAGCCTGTAAAGTATCTCTACGGACGAGATAAACCTACTTACGTGTCAGTTTATGTTCTGAATGGGGTATTAAACAGAGTCTTTAATTTTAGTAACTCGTATTTTATGTAAGCGTATAAACGTTTTACGAGGAGCACTAGACGTGAGTTGCTTAAATATCAATACGGTCCGTTCATTAACTATTTCTTGCGAAAACTGCGATTCTCGTCTGCCACGAACACGAATTGCTTAATAACAAAGAAATAAAAATAGTTTATGAGCAGTAAACAATTATTACATCGTATATTATTTGAGTATTAATAGAAAATCGCTACAAAATGGATTGCTCAGGTTAGAGGTTCGTGTTTCTAGATTAATTAGCCGAACGTTTATCAACGTTTGCCTCAATTTAGTTCGAACAAAGTTGGATTCGATAATAACGGGCGCTTATTTTAGTTTCAAATTTTTTAATACAATATCAGAGAGTACCTACTAGCATCGTTTTCACAATGAAACACGCTGGAGAGTTTCAGTTTTTGCCCCATTTACTTCAGGCAGAGATAAAAATGTAGTAGAGTTGTGTCGCCTACCGTTCGGTATCTATGTAGCACCTCCGTGACAGTTAACATCTCTGGCATGGGTGATAATACTTTGATAATCTACCTCGGGAGGCACATTAACATGATGCGGCGGCTGCGAGTAGCGTTCTGTGAACGAGCCGCCGCGCCGTGACCGGACTGAATACAATTACTGGAATAGTGTAATTAAATTGCAAAGTTAGAGCTTCATAGCTGCATATTAAGAGGTATAAAAAGCATCGCGCTATGAAGTTTTAATGATATTACTTTTGCATACATGGTGTGTGTTTAAGTGTTTATTTTAATTCTAAATCTACGTTGTGAAAGCCCGTCGCCTTTATTATCATAAGTTGTTTTCAACTTCAAATTATTATTAACAAACAGTTTTAAAAGCCGTTTATCATTGTCAATCATGCACCTGTCTGTCTCTCAGATATAACCTCCGTTCTCATAAATTATTGGCGGAGTCTCTGGAGAGCTTTTACATTTATTAGATCATCAAACAATTTATCCGTGACAACTGTACGGAACTCGTGGACGCCGAAAGCTGCCTACAGCCATAAATAACCCGCAATTCGAGTACCTAGTCAAAGAGCCGAAGTTTGTTTAACACATGTGTATGTAATATCGGTTTAGTTGGAACATCAACAAATAGGATAAACAAAGCCCAAGTAAGTACATATCGTTGGTATGTTATGTATGTGCAAAAGAAGGTAACGTAAAATAGGGATATTGAATTCTAAGCGCGTCTCCGGCGAGCGAGCGTACGTGCCGCGCGACCAACTGTTCCACAGCCTCAACAAAAAGTCCAAATAGATGTGTCCCCGCAAAGAGGATAAGAAAGGGGCCATTGTGCCCGATGCACTACCGAGCTCCTGCAAATCTCAAAACATCTCCAAAGGACATAACGAGAAAAGTTGTGTGCGTTCGCACCGTCGTCGCCGCCGACGACGACGCCGCGCCGCCCGGTCCGACTCTCAGATTCTATTATTATTTATTGCTCAATAACCATCCAACAATTTTTATTGCTTGTAAACATCTGTCTCTCAGCAGGAATATCCTTTGTTACCATTTCTTTGCATTTTATTATGAAGTGGTTCAAGTTGGAGCAATGAATCTGATTGTTAGCACAATTTTATTAAGTTACGTTGGCGTAGGAATATGAATGTATTGTTATTAATGTGTCCTTTCTTTGAGTTTCATTAGATATGTTTATATTATACAAAATATTAATTACACCGGCTATGCAATATGTGGTATTTTCTGCGCATAATCATTGTAATACATTTCAGAAGAGGGTAAACAGGATACCTGTAGAGAGAAAGGCAAATAGTAGAGTAGGGAAAGCTAGAGGGTTCTCGGGCAGAGCTGTTTGCTTGCACGCGGTCGGTGGCCTCGCCCGGCGGGCCGCCTTCACAGAATCCACATTGTGAACTGCACTCCCCCCTGCCAACAAATGTGTGGCATGTGGCTCTGTCACAAATTAATTTGTAAAACACATTATAGGAGAGATATTGTACCAACTAGTTGAGACTAATAAATTGATAATTTTGTGAATTATTTAGAAACCAAAAGGTCGTAAATTTGGAATCCTCTGTTGCGGTATTCACAGGAACAAACTCAAGCAGTAGATAATTAGCTTGGTGGAAGGGGTTAATAGGAACACTAGATTTGTTATGATTTTTTTACAAAATACTTATAAGATCACAATCATACTAATGAACAAAATACCATCCTCCCAATTATATTTTGTAATATCGTAGAAGCTTTTTATGGCGCCTAAAAGACTTAATAACATACTCTGGGGGTCTCAATTATTTTCTAACTTGATATCGTAAAGAATTAGGCTTGTAAAATGTTACTTCAGGGCCCCAATTCTGCTATTGCAATTGTGTATGAATGGTGTCATAATGACACCATAACGGTCAAAACCTAAGCGCTCATTGGCTTAGAGTAAGACTATCTGTTTCGTCATTGGTCAAAACGATGTCATTGAGAGACCATCCTGACACGATTACGACAATTGCAATAGCAGACTTGGGCCTCAGTTTACATGCCTATTGTATCTAGTACGACTAAAGATATATCTTTACAATATAGCACTTAAGCTTATCAAATCATCCATTAGATACTCGGTCTATATTCTCGCAGCGCCGTGCAATTAAGATAGGTCGGTACGAATAAAATATAGTTTTTATCGGTTGTTAATATTCCATCGACGTTGTGCGACTTCAATGAATATACTTTATAAGACAGTGCCAGTTACTTGATAGTAGTTGAATTGATAAATTGTGAAGCAATTTATAGTTTTCTGTTTCATAATTCAAGTGGATTTTCAAAATTCCTTAGGGTTAGCTAGGAACAAAAGCGGAGGCCATCAATTCCACTTATCTATACAATTATTCAACTACCATCATAATGTGGGTTTCCTTCGAACCTTTGTCTGTAATCGAAACACTAAGCCGAAGTGATTTAAGATTATGGTGTGGGATAATGGCGTTCATTTTCGTTTCTACGTGGCACAGGTGCGATATCAAATTTTTCTTAAAATCGTTAAATTTATGTTCGCTGTAATTTCGTTTAGCGAAATTACTCTTGTTTAAGTAGGTATGGCTCTGTTGACTCAGCTATTTCTCTTCATATAGAAGTGGGCACTGTTTTTAGTTGAAGTGTTTATTCACCCCAAGAAATGCCAGGGGTGTTTTAGGGATAATGATAAAGCCACACACAAAAGTTTCTCGTTTACATAGAGGTAATTTCCTGTTGTGTACATCTCAAAATTATTCCATACATACGCAGGAGGTATGTTCGTGTTGCCGAGCTCTCAAGAAGCCCCCTGACCCAGTAAAGCAAAACTTTGCGCATTATTGTGGGTATATTCAACAACACAAGTGAGCTCTGTAAAATTTCACACTTTCACATATAATAAAGTTTGCAAAAAATATTGCACGTGACGTTTCTATTTATTCTGCATGTGAATATGCGTTTCAGGTTGTGCAAATAAAGTTGGTAGTTGTATTTATTTTAGTTTTGTTGTAGAGTGTACTCATCGGTAGAGTTCCTAACAAACATATGGTTGTCACCCGACCCGTACCGTTATTAAGTTCGGGGTTTCACTATCCTGTATCCCAATGAAATCATCAGGAGGAAAATTTTCATCCTTATGGGCCTACCCTGGTTGTAAGTCAAAACTGTTGTTCAAAGTAACATTAATAGTGCTGTAAATATTCATACAAAGTTTGATAATATGTTTGCTTGTGATATTTATCAAGGACGACAAGGACGCTTTTCCGTCGATCTATAAACTACTGTATCTCCGAGAGGATGCCGCATTGAACAATACAATTTTTATTGATAGGCTTCGTAACACTTAAAAATAATAATAGACCGGGTTGTTTTAAAATAATACATCGGATTCATCGGATTACTTACACTATCTCATGTTGACGAACAAAAATTCTTATTTAACGTGCTAATAAAACAGCTATATTTTGAAGTAGGTACGGGTTAAGAAAAAACCTCTCTCGGAAATAATTTAAACGATAAAGGTAAAATAGAGGAATTCCACCACCTGCCCACACATTTCTCATCGGGGGAGAATGGGATTGCTATATCCAACGATTCGAATAAGCCGTGAATGACAAGTGAGTGATCATCGAGGCAGTCCCGCGGGCACAGATTATCGTCATCGCTCGTCCGGCACCGGACGCCGGACGCCCGACGTCGGACGTCGACCGTGAGGGTTCGGCACGCATCATTGCCGTATCATTGCACCGTCAATGCACGCTCATGTTGTAGCAAAAATCTCTTTTGTGGCAGGCAATTAAAATATTTTTTGTGACAGTAATTAAAAAATAACGTGGATTTACTATATCAATGTTTTAGTACATACTTATTGTAGGTGTATGTCAGAGGATTTTTATTTAGCAGTGATTTAGGTATAAGTAATCATTATTATTTTAATAAAAATGTTTTTTGAAAGTCGATGTTTTGTTAAAATGATTTTTTTTTCTGATAGAATGGTTGAATAAACATTAAAGGTTAGTTATATAATAGAATGTGTGATAATATTGTTAGCCAATAAATTGACGCTTTTTTATATAGTTAAAGAGTTTACCTACTATAAAATAAAAATTATCAAATTATAAATGTTTCAAAACATATATAGAATTCTAGTCGTGTCGTCCAGATTTAGCTAGCAAACTTTTGCCATTTATGAATAATAATGACTTTTAAATGTCATGTTTCAATATATTATTACCAAGCGACCTTTAAATGCCATGTCAGAAAATTGCATACTTAGCTATCCATTGAGTAGGTAAATAGGTAGTATATTATAACTACTGTTGTTGTTATTATGTACACCTATTTGGTAACAAGAACGGTAGGATGTAACAAATTAATTTCGTGGCCCAATGCATGCCATACGACCTTTTAAACTGATTGTTATTCATTTGCAAGTTGAAAAAATTAATCCAATTATATTGGAGTGTTGTGCCAAAAATAAAACGAGACAACCTTTTACACTGAATCTTTTTTGTTTTATATAAAATGACGTTTTAAAGCTGAATATCTGCTAGCGAGGACGTTGTCAGCGGTAGTTTTAGGAACTATGATCCCCACGGGAATTTTAGGCTTTTACTAAATATTACACAAAAACTTTGTACAGAAGTTTGCGCCTTTCAAGTTGGGAGTCGTTGTACGGCTTCTCCCTATAAACTAAAGCTGTATGCGCCCTTGGCCACTATGATCTTAATTTGGAAACTTTAGGAGCGCTTGACTATGAGACCTTATACTGTCCGTGATAGGCATCTTCCTAAACTAGTTTCATACAATTAACAAAATAGGAATTGTGCTATTCAGATTGCCCAAGAGATTAAATTTCTAAAATCGTGTTATTTCTCTTTTGAAGATACTCCCGCAAATACTATCAAACAAACCAAGTAATACTCAAAGTAAATAATCAGTGTAAAGGTAAATAATCGGTACTCAAAGTAAAGGACAGAGACAATACGTTTATATTCCAAACATGTTTATTTTAGCATGATTTGTTAAAATTTAAAGTTTCACGCTCTAACGTGTTTATACGCTCTAAAATGTTATGATAATTATCACAAAGACAAAGGTTTTCAACGAAGCACTTGTAAATGACGTAAATACTCGTTATGACTACAAACTCTTAAATACTGTATCAAAACGGAGCGAGGTTTAAACTATACGTGCCAAACTACGTAGGTTACATTTGTGTAGGACTGTAGGTAGGTGCATGTAAGTGTTGTTGCCAAGCACTATCGGATCGGCACTGAATTGCATGTGCAATATGTTCCTTTGGTGAGCTATCTCTGCAGCTCACTGTACCTTATCGCTTCCTCATTGACGCATGACCAGACGGCCGATGAAACATGAATGATCATTGGTCAACAGATGAACTCAATCATTGTGTGTCGCTCCGGCAATCTCAAAACCAGCCACGACTATTTATGACTATGGAGCTACATTTAAATGTATGTTGCTTATTCCAGCGTAAAAGTCAAATGAGTGAGATTGATTGCCTTGTAGTGATCGATCCCCAATACAATAGTTTTAGGATTACACTGTTGTGTTAGCGTATCAGTTGCAATATTTTATTTGTTGTACTGCAGTAGTTACTTGTTGGCCTTAATTGTGCAATTTAAAGCCCTATCACGAATGAAAGCGCGGGTGCTTCTGAATGCCACCCACTTTCTGAAGACGCAAACTCGGAAAGGTTGTGAAGTAATATGTAGGGACGCGAATAAAATATTAAAATATATGAGTACGGCATTTTTATCGTGTCATTGAGACGGTGACGTGGGCTGCGAGTGAGAATTGTTTTGTGAGTAAACGTTAGCTCTCGTTAGGAAAAATATTACTAATGGAATATCAACAAATAAAATTAGGAAAGAAGGATTTGAAGCTCAAAAATTTTACAAAGATTTTCTTAGGTATGAATAGTGACATCACTCTTTATTTTAGGAAAAGTTAATTAAAATCCTACCAAAGTTTGTGCTAATCTCTGTTCTTCCTAAATAAAGCACCCTAGTTTGGCTTTCTTGGAAAGTTCTGAAATCGGTTTTGGACTTTGTGCCTACGTCTAAAATTCATGAAGTTATCTATTTAGTGAGAATATAATAAAAGATGGAAGTCATGACATAAAAGATATTGTGGCGTAATTTTTACTGTCTCCGAAATTGGCGTGGTGTGTAGTCGAGTTCAGTGCGTTTATGTGGCCATGAATAATACGGCATAATACATAAAGAGGCGTAATATAAAGCATATTATATGATGGCACTTTGGGTGCAGTCAGCAGCTGTAAAGTATATAACTCTCTATATTAGTGCTCCGTTTATGAAATAGACAAAAGGAATGGCTTTCACAGCTATTACAATATAATATGATATTGTTTTTTAAATTAAAACATTTTGCTTATGGTATGTAATTTATATCTACTATTCATTTTATCGCCTACTAATTATTTTGAACAATTTTACTGTACAAAAAAAAACTACATCAATAGGTATACAGTAGGCGGAAGTGAGTATTCATATTGGGCTTTGAAAAGATAGCTAGCTTCGGCTTTATAGAGCGTCATTTCTGTCGTACAAAGTCCGGTATAGTCAGCGACAAAACGTCACATGGGTGTGAGTGACGAATACGACGCTCTACAAATAAAAGCCGAAGCTAGCCGATTATCTCGACTTTCTCAAAGTCGTTGTGTAATATTAATTATATATTGGCAATGATATATAAACCATACCAACAAAAAAGTAAGGTAATTGCCCACCATTCCCTTGTCACGCACCCACCAGTGCCGCGGCTGTACGTCATTTCTTGCAATATTTTGCGAAAAAATAATGCCTACCAAACAACAGGTATACCGTAAGCAAGGCATTTGTTTTCTTTCCCTTTTTTCGCGCATATGCACTGATAGGTAGCTATCTAGCTATTTAAAGTATCTTTTTTTTTTTTTTTTGAGGATGGGAAATCATCAAATGAAGGGGTCATTTGATGATTTCCCGCTCTAGGTGGAGCGGAAGGGAGTGTCAGACTCTTACTGACTAAAACCCACCCGTGTTCCTTCCTTAGCCCTTTTGTCCGGGTCAGCGGTATCCCTTTCGACAATCCCGCCAATCCCGCTTTCCCGGCAGGCTTGGGCCCTAGTGAGCCCCTCTTTGATGCTGACATCTCTTTGAGGCGCGCGTGGAACACGTACGCGCCGTTCGGCACGGGCCTGGTCCTGATCGGACGGTGAGCTACCCATTACTCACCGCCCGCAGGCCCGCGCCTACGGTGGCCGGGAGTCGTCACGCGGCTCCCGATGCCCGGAGCGTCTACCGCGGTGGCTTGGACGGGAGAATATCTCCCGCTCCCGTCCCGCCGCCTCCTTCGCTAGCATGACTGCTTCGCAGAAGGAGGCGACTGCCTCCCACTCCCCCTCGCCCCGGACCATGGCTTGAACCAGGGCCGGGCGCGAGAGGTCGCCGCCGCTGCCGATCGCCTCTACGAGGACACGGCGGTGCTCCGCCCATGCAGGGCAGGCCCCCACCGTGTGCTCCACCGTGTCCTCGGGGCGATCAACGCAGTGATGACACCCGGGCGTTTCCTCCCGCCCGATGATGTGCAGGTACCACCCGAAACATCCGTGTCCGGTGAGGACCTGCGTCAGGCGGTAGGTGAGGACGCCGTGACGTCTCCCTAGCCACTCCTCAAAGAGGGGTCTTACCGCCGCTATTGCGGCGTGCCCTATTTAATGTATCTGCGCTGTTTTTTAGTACAGTGATGTTGGTGTATGACACGTCTAATTGTACTATATATTGGCGCTCATTGTAATTTTATTTTTAGACAGTAATCAATTGTACTCTATACTATAAGATATACCTACATCGTTACGCTTTTTACTAGAATACGTGGAGCATTAATTAAGAACGCGTATAAAGGAATTTATTTATTCATTGAACCGACGAGAAGACGTCGCGCTCAAAAATAGAAGCTTTGTTGTGTCTACCTTACGATGAATTATAAATATGAAGACATTTTTGTTTAATGTAAATGAATGACGTCACCACCAGTAAACAGTATTAAATTACAAATATTGATTTCCTAAAATAAGGTACAATAAAAACAGTAGACACCGCGACTGACTGACGGATAACGAACAGCATAGATCGGTGTACCTAAAGATTTAGAGGTATACTAAGGAGGGATTTTTTGAAAATCCATCCCTAAAAGAGTGAAAAAGGGAGGTTATGTTTAATGAAGAAAATAACAACATTGTATTGTTTTTCGACTTCCACAAAGACAGAGTCGAACCTAATTAGTCTTCTATTATTAGATAATTAGGAAGTGCGGATTTATGGACGGACGTAGTACCTGCGTATTATTTATATGCCAGTTCAGAGTGTTATCAGAATACTCTTTTGGCTTTGATCGACCTTCAGTCAATTTTCGATCTCATGCCATGTGTAAGTTCAGGTTTGTCGTTGTTTGTTAGAAGAATACCATTTTGTGATATTATGACACTGATATTAAATGAAATCATATTTTGAAAGTTTTAATAAGTAGAATTGATCTGCAGATATTACAACAAGATAGACGTCTGTTTTAGCATCGAGCTATATGCACAAACTAATAACAATATAACTGCATCTGTACTAATTGAAGCCACACTTGGCTCCATCGTGTCACGTTAGTGGCAACGGGTTATCATGTCTACGTAGTTAACCTAATTAAATCTGTTCTCTCGTCTACCTTCAATTCTAAGCATAAGTACACTCGACGTCATTGACGGTCGACCACTTTTCACCCTTATTACTAAGAACATAAGGATGAAAAGTGGTCGACCGTCAATGACGTCGAGTGTACATCTGTTCTAGAATAGATTCATAGGAGAAAAAAACATTAATAAATAAGGCGAGTTTAATCATTAGTGTGATTACCTACATAGGTAGGTACCTGTGTAGCGTATTTGTGTATCCCTTTCCCTACTAATATTATAAATGCGAAAGTGTGTCTGTTAGTTTGTCCTTCTTTCACCTAGCAACGGAGCAACGGATCGTCACGATTTTTTGTATACAGATAGTTTATGGACCCGAAAGTGACATAGGCTACTTCTTATTCCTGCAGTAGGTACCTACGTTCCCGTGGGATAATTGCCGACTTCCACGCGGACAAAGACGTGGGCAAAAGCCACTATAACATATTTTCAAGAATATTCTATTTTGTAATGCTTTTGTAGCAGGTCTAACTTGCGTACGAGAGTTATGATACGAACATTTACTTGTGTACTGATATTTTATTTGCTGTGGGTATAAATGACATCTTGTTTACTTTATTGTGATTAACGAAGGTAATGCACTTAGATGAAACTACTAGCTGATCCCCGCGGTTTCACCCCTATTACTTGGCTTTTAAAGGTAGTAGCATAATATTAAATAGCCTATTATACTATTCCTCACGAATTTGGCTATCATATATAAAAAGATTTAGTAGGTAGGTAGGTAGTTAGTTCCAAAAATTAGCACGTTAAAAGAAACAAAAAATCTCTTCAGCTTTATAATACCTATTAGTATAGTAAGTACCAACAAATGGATGGTAAGATGTCGCATTTTACAGTTGTTTACTAGAAAATGTGCACCAATGCAATGATATTCGACTTAATTCGACATATTTTTTAAATTTGTAATACACAATCTGTTTCCATGTATTTTTATACACGTAACTTTAATCATATTTCCTTATAATTCTAAAGAAAATGTTTATAATATAATTTAACAAGGCAGGTACGCCAACTTTCCGGAATATCGTAATCATTCGTCGATGAAGTTCGCTCCTATAATGAGGTACTAATAAGTACCTACTTACATTAACTTACTTTTTCTGAGTAACTTTAACATTCGTGTTTGGGTAATTAAACGTAAGTTTAGTATTCGGAACTGATCCTTAAGTAATAAGAAAATCAATACATAAAATGTGAAGGAGAAAAAAAAGACCTGGCCAAGTCCGTGTCGCACCACGCATACTGTAGGGTTTCGTAGCAAGGAGCCTTTTAGTTTTCCGACTGGTTAACTCAAAACTGGAAATAGCGGATATTTCAGAAACTTTTTAACGTATCTTGTTCAAACCAATTTTAATCAAAATGCTATATGATTGATTTTTTCAGGTTTTTTGATAACGCGGTTGGAAAGTTGGAGGGGAGGACACACACTGTTAACGACTTTCGGAGCTCATATTTTAACAAATATTCACTTCAATAAAAAGTCACTTAGAAACCTTCATGTTATTTTTACAGACCTATCCATTTATTACCTACACTCCTGTAAGTATGACGGTTCTCAGTAGACATCTAAGAAGTTTCACCTATGAAATGCCTATAGTATCCGAGTAAAATGGCTGTGACATACAGACAGACGGACGGAAAGACGGATAAGACGAAATTATAAGGGTTCCGGTTTTGCCATTTGACTACGAAACCCTAAAAAATCTAGTAAGTATAATATGTAAGTTAGCATTTAATTTCCTTACCTTAGAAACACAATATCATGATCCTGTGTCAAAATAAAATGCGATCACTATTATCAAAATAAAATTCGTCCCCATTTTTAACTGACATCAAAAAAAGAAAGAGGTTCTCAATTTATCAGAATCTTTTTTGTAACCTTCATCTTTTAATCTTTTTTTTCCACCCTGAACATGTTCAGCAAAAAG
The DNA here is from genome assembly GCA_948465475.1 of Thalpophila matura. Taxonomy (NCBI): domain Eukaryota; kingdom Metazoa; phylum Arthropoda; class Insecta; order Lepidoptera; family Noctuidae; genus Thalpophila; species Thalpophila matura. Next base: position 10,963,191 of record OX419183.1, read on the forward strand.
TTCATAGTTCAAAGATTCTCATAGGTCGAAGATTCAATTGAGAGTAATAGTTTACGTCTCGGCCACCGTGGAATTACACCGGTAAACGTATAGGAGCGTATTGTGATGTTGTGTTGTGGTGGCCACTGTACTGCTGGTATGCTACGGTCAGTAATACGTAACGACGACGGCTATTGCTTTGCGTATATGCAATTATGACATTTTGGTTATATTACTCTAAATGTATAGGTAGGACAGATTCTTGGAGCAATACCTATCCGGTTCAATATAATATTGTGGACGACGATCTCTATCGTCTGATCTAAAACTGAATGCCTCTCCAATTGTGTTTACGCTCACATGCAAAGTAGATGTATAATATGTATGATTGTATGTTATAAGCCGGCAACCAATCGTATAAATTGGCCAGATCATGAAATTTCAAGGCTTTTCATGATTTTCCCAATTAATTTATGAAATGGTAGGCAGATCGATCAACAACTTACCTACATTTGTCGATTTGGGTGGCTAGTTAGCTGCCAAATCATAAAATGGCGGTGTTTTTTGAAATGCCGAGGAATTTCATGATCTGGCCAATTATACAATCAGACCACGATATATAGACGTACATAATACATGCAAATTGGTTTTCGTCTAATGACGACTCGCCAATGTGAGTCCAAGTTCACAGTAAAACCTACTATAATTTCAGCTAAAACTTGATTTAAAAAAAATAATTTATGTACCTATTATTTAAGAATATCGGATATAAATTATACGTATTAGGTATAGACATTAGATTATCTCAATCTGAATATTATCAAACGTTTCATTATCATCATATCAGCTAAAAGAAATCCACTGCAGGTATATCCAGCAGTGGATTTCTTTGGCCACTCCCAAGCATCGGCATAACGACCAGTCCTGCGCTCAAATGTTCGTTTACTTAATTTTGACGTAAAGACAGGAAAAGCTGAATATTTATCAGGCATCGATGCGACTGACCTGTTTCTAGTTTTGACGAAACACGCCTCTGTAAACTAATATATAACAAGGCGTAGGTATCGCACGGTTGAAAAGTCAACGCAATCTTGGCAAAGGGTCCCGTGTGACTCTCACCAAAGAAATTACCCGAGATTTGCATAAAGGAGACTCAAGGGATCGTCTTTGAAACTCGCCCTAAGTTTGTGGACATCCCAACATGCTTTATATTAAGTTACGCTTTGCTTTGTTCTAAGTAGTGTACTTTGGCACTAAATAACGGGAATACGTGTGAAGATAACAGGTTGTATCTACTTATATCTTGTGCGCCTCCTTGTCGGGTCATATCCGCCCTTAGTCGCAAACCATAAGGAATACGAGGGAAACGTGAGAATACTCCTAGTTAACAATTATATCGCGCGTGTGTGCTCCCTCCTTTACACTTAATTACGGTCGCGTTAGTTTGTTATCAATCAAGATTGACACGCCAGTAATTGTAATAAGTTACATTATGCTTTAATTAATAATGTACCTATTCGTAAATGTCAATTAGCGTTCCACACGCGGTATCGGTGCGTTGTTATTTAGCACAAATATTTCACTACAGTACACATTTGGGCGTGACGCAACAATTGAGTGTGCGGATAGTAATTTAAGATTATCTCTCGGGCTAATGGCGGCAGTTAGACTGACTATCTGGCACACGTTGGACAGCACATTTGTCCACGCGACAGGTACAATTACCGGGAACCGGTCTCATTCGTTCAAATACCTAACCGATTTACCTTTATCTGGTTCTCACACACAATTATTGTTTTGTGCTGCACCGCTTTATGTTACACGATCATAACATAGTTTAACGAATCTTGCGGATACTTTAAGATAGTTGAATATACTAATGAAATTCTTGATCATCAAAACTCTAAACAAAGACGTCCTAAAAGTTAGGAGAGTACATACGCACAAAGCTCGTAATTTCCCCGGAGATGTCTAAGGCCCCTAGTTAAATTAGCTTGGCTAAACATTCCTTAATGAGGTATATTTTTCAACTGTAGACGCTTCTTGAATGTTTTCGTCTTCATATTTTTCTTCTATAGACTTCATTTCGCGGGATATTTTATTCAGTTATTAAAAATTCTAATATGGGGCTATTCTATATTGTAGCTTTTGAAAAGTAGCTATAGTGTGCTATACAGAGTTAGGTTGAATAAATCAACAACACAAAAGAGAAAAGCTTGCAGCGTTATACGGCTTGAGGCATTGGACATTTTTTTCGGTTTTCTTTTATATTTTTCGTTAATAAACACTATGTACTAGCTCCCGGTTCCTGAAAGCCTGATCAAGCGGTTGTGATTGGATACCTAAAACAAAATAGGTTGACATAAGATTTGACAATAAATTATACCTATGATAGGTACATTGGAAAGGCTTTCCGAAACCCGGGGGGTATTATAGTAGCTAATTATTATTAACCTTGCAATATTAACAGCAAATAATATGCGCGTATATAAACATGAGAGGGTAACGTGCAAATGGCGTATGTGGGGCATGTTAACCGTGAGGGCGATGTGATGTGGGCACATTAACGTGCCCAGCGATCGAATACGCGGGGGCGTGTCACCGCTGGCAGCGACATGGATGCACGAACGTAATTTCTTCAAAGATGAGGGTCGTGATAACAAGAAACCTGACAGATGTCCAACGTCGCATCGACGAATCAGATTGACATCTGTCGCGGACCAGCTATTACTCACGTAGCTTTTAGCTGATTGTAAAGCCATTTTTGTAACACTCTGATGGGATTTTTGTTTTTTTATTGTTCCAAAAATGTAATATGTGTCGGACAATATTCACCACTCTAGCGTCAGCTACAAATTAAATTATATTTGAAAGTAAATGTAAACCTCATGTTGCAAAATTAAAGTAATTGATTAGACAACAGTTTAGACTATTGTTGATTAGACTATTGTTGAATGGCACCGGGATAAATACATCATTTTAATAATAACAATACCATTTAATCGTAATAAGCTACATTAAATAAACTAATAAGTGGCAGATACATTCATTAGTTCATTAATGTTAATTTATTATTGTACAGTTAATATTTATTTATGGTATCTACTAAGGCTGTATAGAACGTAAGATTTATTCTAAAAGCCGAAAGCGTCAATAAGAACTTATCACACCGTCAAAGAAACTGTCTAAGAGTACACGAAATCTCACAAAGGAGTGGTTTTCTCATATCAACAAATATGATTTTCTTTATGTATTACCATAGAAATGTGTAATAAGATCACACATAAGTAAAAATATTCCAAATAATAAGAAAAATAACCTGGTGGTGGAGTTGTGTCACATATCACATCGGTGCTAGAGGAAAATAAAACGCGTCTCTATATTTCTTTGTGAGCACTTTTTCTCCAAAACTTTCTACTATTTCAACTTTTTTATTCCGCAACTGTCAAAATGTATATGAAGTGCGCACACTATTTTGTGTCACAATAGGGTATTCCCGGAGCGTAGGGCCGCACTTGTGGAATTTAGTTAAGAACTTAAGGAACATGCTTGTTCGATCTCTCCAAGGTGAAATAGTGTTGTAATAAAATAATACAAGGCTTGTATTTCCTGTGTTGTTTATATACGTATCTTTTGTTATTCGACAATTAGAAAGATATACATAAGTTTTATTACATTATTGTCTTTTTAAATATTAGGTATACTTAATTAATTGACATCAACACGAGCTCGTGTTGATGTCTTGTTAGTAGCGTATGAACTTACTTCAATACAGCTGTATTGAAGTAAGTTCATACGCTACTAACAAGATCAGTAACAGTAGTGTAATACAGCACAGTAAGCAGCTTGTACTAGATTTTTTCTTGTCACAACCAGACATAGTCTGTTGATTGAAGTGAAATCCTTAACAGAATAATTTATCATTTTCAGACTGAAATACCTCCAGCTTTTACTCGATCTCCGAGCAATTCTTGCGTCCAGAGGAAAATCTAATATTATTTTCAATACTTACCTATCTATTCCATTTTTGATTTTTACCGCTTACATAAATCATTTGTCATTGACATTTAAATATTATTTCCTAATGAATCACCCCGCTGAAAATTATCGGATCCGGTGCCTGTAATAATTTAAGCCGATCATTTATTCCCCGCAATATATAATTACAAAGTAAATGTACAAAATACTTGGAGCTTATCAGAAAAGCCTCATCTACATTTCATCGTTGGTTCCTCGCGAGATAAATGAATGGAGGATGGTGGTTTGATTACTATTCATAAAGTGGCGAGCTGTGCGCAAACAAAATTGTTACGTCGCCTAACACCGCAAGGCGCGGGGCGACGCTCGGAGTCCCGGCCTCCATGCTGGCCGACTGTTGCTGCAAATCAAAAGGGCACAACACCAAACTTATTTTCCGGTTCCACGGTCTCATATTTACATAACAGATTTCGACGCCTCGCTAAAATGAAGCGCGGCTTTTTAAGTACAAATTCTGGAAAATGTTCCAATCCGCCACGTTTTTTGTATGCTATAACAGATTTTTGTGAACGTCGCGGCTGATTATAATAATCAACATTAAACGGCCTAATTAGGCAGATGTTTTGAAGTTGCCGATGGTCTTAAATTATCCAATCCTTTTAGAGAAAATGTTATATGTCAGTTTTAGTAATAACTTTATTAACTTATCTTAAACTAAAGTTTTGATTCAATCGACTTCAATAATAAGAAAGAAATAAAAAATATTTATTTGCTTGCAAATGGACACAGATAAAAAAGTTAATAAAAACAAAAATAATAAAGAAAAATTAACAAAAATAGTGGTTAATGCCAATAGGATTGTAGGAAAAGATATTGTGTTTCAAGTCCGGAGTGCAATCCTGCAGTCAATAAACAAGTTGTTTGTGCCTTGCGCTGCTAATTTAATGAAGGATAGCATTGCTCATTTGCAGTTGCGTTGAATTAGCGCTTCAAAGAGACTACAGCACCTGTATGCACATCGTTATGCAAATTGCTGTGTGATTTCTCCGAGTAACTTAGGTGTCAGTTGCTCTACACAAATTTTCGAGAGTGTGACACGGCTTAGTGGGAAGTTCAGCCAAGTCGGCGCATACTGCTCATTACCTCAAACCCATTTCTGGCAATTAACTTGACACTAAACATTCAATTATTCTTCCACTACATAGAATTTGCCATTAGCTGCATAAAGTTTCGTATGAAAAGAGTTGCTTAGTACGGTATGTCCATATTCACTTCGCACTCGCACCATCTCTTTCTTATCTACTCGTAAGATAAATCCTCCATTGAGCTGAAGCTACTAAGCTCCGTTTGATGCGATTACTAGTTTACCGTTTTGTGACATATCGATTACACGCCTGAATCAGTAACGTTAGGCTCTCATAACAGAATGTTATCAACATAGCTGCAAAAGTCATAACAGCCTTGATGCGTTTATAATGTTTTCACACTTCTAATTCTACTTTGATACTAATTTCCATCTTAATCTATAGCGTTATACAAGTGTTACATTGACTGTTTTAAACAAGAATGACAGGCATCGTAGTAATACCGTAATACTCTGCCACTTGTATTGTTTTACTTGTTGTATTATTACTAGATTAGGTACGTCAAGAAACGTAACAAGGCGTGTAATCAGTAGATATAATTGCTTATTAAGTTCGAAGAAATGTTCGGGGTCAAAAATAATACGCTGTGAGATATCTTAGGACATACCGATGTATTTTGTGATACGAACCCCTCCTTCAAGACACCTCCTTCTCTGTATTTATTGATATTAAATGCGAAAAGGTCGTTCTTTTCCTACTAGGTCTAGCACGATAGCTTACCATGTCGTCGTATTTAAATTTAACAAAATAAAGAAGTCTCGAGAACCTACTTAACAAGTATTTCCTATAATAAGTTGTGTTAATATATTCCAAACGCGTATTTAATAATTTAACAAGGACTCGAGAAAAGATTTGTATATTTCAGAATTACCTTAACCTAATTTTAGAAGAGTTTAAAAATGTTCAATTTGTTGTAATTAAAATTCGGCATTTAAAATTAAATATCAGTATCGTTTATAATACGTTAGGTAGTTAGTAGTATATTATATTGTAATGGCACTCGGATCGGTAAACCCTTAAATGATTCCCACTTTTATTTTAAGGACGATTTTCTTACATGTCGAATCACTTTCGAGAATCTAACGCAGTGATAAATCAATGTAATGATGACTTGAATGTCTAATCCAAAGCGTAAGTTTGTAACATAAATAACGAAACTGGCAATCTGGCAATGAAAAAAAAACAAAGTTTATCAGGTGCCCCTGATCCCACGCAAATTGTAAGTCAACGAGGGGAATGGGGTATAATGATACCCGCAGGCAAAAAGCTGGCAACCTTAATAGATCATGTATAATTGAGTGACGAATGTCAAGGATCAACTTGAGCATAATTATGTGTGTCTAAGAGCCATGTTTGCTAACGAAACATTCATCTTCCCAGCCTTTACCAACAATATATTTCTCAGGTTAACTAGGTTTAAATGTAGTAATTTTATGCAGAGCGTCTGAATTTCGCAATCCCTAGGCCTTATCGATACCGTAAGCTTAACATCTAAGGGTCTTATCTTACAGGTTCATAACCCTTTCTGTGACAAAGTGTTAAATTCTACTGAAATACAACCACATTAGCAAGACTTTTTTATGGTTAAAAGATTAGCCAGTCGGTAAAGCAAGTGAGGCTGACTCCCTAGGGAGCACCGGACGGACCTGCTTAAGTATCGTCACTCTTGGATGGTCTTAGTAACGTACCTATAATTATCACAGATTCCATAAAGGGCTTTGTGATTTTTTCACCTTCCCTTAATTATCTATGTTTATACATAGGACATAGATCATTAAGAAACGGTAAGAATAAGATTAGGTCTAAGAAAACCTACATTAAATTGAGCTATTATTTGCTTTCTTAGGTAGAAAGGTAAGCCGATCTTTTAGAGTGCATCTCAGAGGCTGAGCAAACATTTATGAATATCAAAGGCTAACTGAACATAAAGACATTGAGGATAAAATACATGTTATAATTCTCTCTATTCAAGTTAGGTAAGTATTCATAAGACGTTACATGAATAAAGAGTACTTACTGTTTGTTTAGTTGGTTGCACATAATTATTATTTACTAGCTGTGCCCGCGACTCTGTCCGCGTGGAAGTCGAAAATAACGCCATAAAACGGTGCGGTGGCGCACTGAAAATCACGGTGCCGGCGCCGCAACGTGGTGATGTGACGAAGCCCTAATACATGTTACTATTTCTTGATTTGAAATCAATCACTTGTGTACAAACCATCACTTGAGATTCCATCACGCATCACAGAGAGATTTTAATGAAAAAGGCAGTGATAGCCTTGTGGTATAACCATGCGCCTCCCACGGCGAGAATGCGAGTTCGATCCCGGGGCACGCACCGCTGACGTTTCGAAGTCATGTGCGTATTAGAATCTTGCTTTAGAAAACATCGTGAGGAAGCCTGCATGCCTGAAAGTTCTGCATAAAGTTCTTGAAGATGTGTGAAGTCTGCCAACCCGCACTTGGCCAGCGTGGTGGACTATGGTCTATCCCCTCTCATTCTGAGAGGAGGCCCGTGCCCAGTGCCCAGCAGTGGGACAATGCATGCCTGAAATTTCTGCATAAAGTTCTTGAAGGTGTGTGAAGTCTGCCAACCCGCACTTGGCCAGCGTGTTGGACTATGGTCTATCCCCTCTCATTCAGGAGGCCCGTGCCCAGTGCCCAGCAGTGGGACAGTTTTTAAACAGCGCTGATACTTTGATTATTTTTAAATAAAGCCCTGATATTATAATTGTAATTACATTGACATAAATATGAAGTTTGATTGATTGCATTTATTAGATTAACTAGCTGTGCCCGCGACTCCGTCCGCGAGGGAGTCGGAAAATAATATTAGGTCGTTATTTCATTCTATAAACAAAAAAAAAATGCGAACCACCACACAGTAGGTATCAATCAGTAGTATCAGTACCAATATTACCCTTAATTTTTCACGACACACCATCTATCTGATATCATCTATCACCAATCATCACCACTCAACACCTACCACCAGATACCCGTTACCAACTATCTATCAATTAGTAATCAACTATAATTACCTAAATTCGGAAATCAATATCATTTTGAGACATTAAATTAATCTAGACCCCTGCTTTCTACGGGATTGCGTTCAATTGGGATGTCGAGTATCTATCTACTCATCAAGTAACTATCTGTATCTCAAGAGGACTTATTTTATTTTTCTACCCCTTTTGCGGGGCGAGGTGATTTGGCCATATGAAAACTAAGACATGCGCGACAGCTGTCATTTTGTATTTTGAAAATGGTTAATTGTCTAGTTTCCTCTTGTAAAAGGCGGTCTGCTGCTCCACATTGCAAAACCATGGAATTTCCTATCACATGGTAAGTATAAATTATGTACCTACATGGTTTTATTTAAGTACAATCTGTAAGCCTGTATCTGTGTGTGCTTGTAGAATTTTTGTTGAGTGTTATACGTGTTCACCTCGCCCCCCGCAAGAAGTGGTAGAAAATGTTATTCGGTGATTCACCGCTATACGTCTCCAGGGACATATGCTCTAAGGACTTTTTCTTGATTTCAAATCAAGGAGGTTACATTTATTTTACATCAAAAAGTTCTATCTATTTTTACAACAACGCATAGATTAAATTATGATTGGTCTCTGTTGCTAAGCAACAACAATAACAATTGGACTTACGTCATTTGCAAAATGATTGTGTTTTATGATTTATAGCAATGATAAATAAACAATAATATATTTTATATAATACGTCATTGATTAAAGTAAAAAATTATTACATATCTAACATTTCATTATTTATTAGTAAAAAGACCACATTAATTTATTTTAACAGTTGTCCAATGACGTTTCAGTTGTCACCATTTCTTGATTTGAAAGTTTGAAATACTCGTGGCGCCACTGACCACGTAATGCCGGGTCCACATATGTATTATTTTGCCCGATCCGACTTTAATCGGACAAAAACCAACTCGAGATGGAACGGGCCGTATCGCGTATCGTATCAGTATCATGATTACGTATCACTACTCGCATGATACGCGTCGGCGATACGGATACGGTGATTGGATTGAACAAATACCTACATATGCAGAGCCGGCTTAATACATGTGAGCAAAGTTACTTGTGTGACTGTTAGACTTTTTTTAATAACTTTTGATAGAGTGGACCGATTTTAATGAAATAAAGGCTAAATGTTACCTCAAGATATTGCCTATAAATTTCTTGCTAACTCCTCAAAATCAATTCAGTAGTATTGATTTGATGCGTGTTCAAACACACAGACAAACAGACAGACAAACCGACAGACAAACAGACAGACAAACAGACAGACATTAATTCTAAAAATTATAGAAATTTACTTTATTAGTTATTCTTAGTCCCCCATATTATTTTTATGCAAATATATGCAATGTACAGACACGTGGAATTTACATTCTTATTATAAGTATAGATGACAGGTCTCTGCTGACAAACAACGACACAATACTCTTTAGTGCCACTGACCAAGTAATGCCGAGTCCACATAATAATATGCATTATTTTTCCCGATCGGACAAAAACCGACTCGAGATGGAACGGACCGTATCGCGTATGGTATCGAACCGTGTATCAAGACCGCCGCGTGTCATGATTACGTATCACCACTCGCATGATACGCGTCGGCGATACAGATACGGTGATTGGATTGAACAAATACATTATGTGGACCCGGCATAATACATGTTAGCAAAGTTACTCCTGACTGATAGATTTTTTGTAATAACTTTTGATAGAATGGACCGATTTTAAAGAAATAAAGACTAAATGTTACCTCAAGATACTGCCTATACATTTCTTTCTACTTCCTCATAATCAATTCAGTAGTATTGATTTGATGCGTGTTCAAACACACAGACAAACAGACAGACAAACCGACAGACAAACAGACAGACAAACAGACAGACATTAATTCTAAAAATGATAGAAATGTACTTTATTACTTATTTTTAGTCCCCCATATTATTTTTATGCAAATATATGCAATGTACAGACACGTGGAATTTACATTCTTATTATAAGTATAGATAATGTTGTTTTAGATTTCCGTTATGATTACTATAAGGTTAGAAACTAGTAGATAGGCTTCAGTTATAACCTATTTATCACTACTATAACCAACTTATTGGGGCCTTTAATCAAGAGCTTCATTTGCCGCTGCAGGTATACCGCAACTTTAGGGTACTATTATATATAACCACAGAAAAAACAAATAACATTTGCATTGTGGCTGTCGGTCTATATTTTATAGGTATAACATTGCTACAGTAATTGGATAAAAAGTCTGCGTGAAGGGGATGATATAATTACTGTTAGATACCCAGATTCCACTGCCTCTAAAAATCCCTCAATATTCTCAGTGATTACTAGGGGAAAATGGTGTCACCTACGAGCCGTAGGCTACGGCGTAGACGGGATGAGCAATGATTAATTAGATGCATCTGCTACAGTTAGGGATAATATGCACTTTGTTTGCTCGAAAAATAAACTAAAGCAACACCAACAGTATAAAGTATTTGTAACCTGAGTATTAGAAGTACGAAACTGTGATCAAATCAGCTTAACTAGTGTTTGTACCCCTGCTGGAACCGAAGTTAGCCTAGCTAACAGACAAGATACTAACTTAGTTCTTCCTCCTGGTTTGTGGAAGGGCAACTTAGACTTACAATAGCCGACAAAGTACTTGATTTAATTCAAAGACTTGAACTACAAATATTTGTTTTCAAGTAAACTTGAATTCTTGTTTTTGCCAAGTTATTGAGCGAAGTTATAAATTCGTTCAATATAACAATTTTGATGAAACGACTAGGTATAAAATCTACGTGTATATTTTATCAACATGCTCCCAAATGCCCTCACAATGGGTATATTTATCAGGCGTGTGAACACGCCCGAAAATTGATAGCTTTTCTTTCTTTTCATAGTAAAAGAATTGTGTGAGTGGCGCATCGGGTGCGATAACGAGGTTTCCACACAAATAGCAACACGTGTGTAGTGGCTAATGGAGCGGCCGCCGCGCCTGTCGGCCGCAGCCGTCCGACACCGACCGGCGCCGACGCCCGACATTACCCGCTACCGCACGTCGGCTCATAACAAATATTAGGAACAATTCACCTGATATTTGATTTATAATTTGCTAAATTGGTGTAGCATTTGCTGAAATAGGAATCAGGTTTGACATCATTATTTTGTTCAAGAGCGTACAAACTTTTCCGGAAACACGGTCAGAGTTGTACTACGCGGCGGTTCGTTGCTGTAAGGTCAGGAATTTTTTTTAGTCCTCATGTTAAGTGTCCATGTTTTGTCAGTAAATTGTCAGAGCCTGACTATAGACATTCTGACATAACTATGTGTGAGGCAAGCTCAACAAGCATGGCTATCTCGTTCGAAAGTTGCTTGCTTACTAAAGCTATGACTATCAATATTGAACATAAAGTAAGTGGAAGATACTACAGAAATCGGAAAAAAATAAAGTAAAAAGCAAGAGTTATCTACTTCCATCGTTTACAAGTAGTAAAATTGGAACGTAAACCGTATTGCGGTGATCGCAAACGCTCGTTTGAAAATATATATTTTTCATTAATCCATAAAATTTTCACAAATTAATATCAGGTCTCGTTTCATCGTCATTTTATGATTATGGAAAACCGATAGGCGGACGATTGATCGAATCGGGATAAAAATCTGTTCAATATGTTTAACAGACAAGTTAATGCGATGTGAGGATCATCATGGCTCGTTGTCTGTGCCAAACGGGAAGATGTTACCTTCTCCGCCCACCCCCCACGCTTTCCGTTTTGAGAAAAGCCTAATTTCCTGTGGGTGCTCATTATGCTCTACTATACCTACTTTTAACAGCTATTTATGTCTCATAGGAATTTTATCGTGTTTTCTTATCGTTTGTTATGGATACTGAATTTTTAAAATTCGTTTATATTAACATCTGTGCTTTTGGCATTGAGATTACATTAGACGGTTAGTAATAACTGTCACTCCAATTTGAAAAAACACTTTTTGTATAAAACTAAACGCGTGGGTAAAATCAGGCAAAAACATACTGTAAGTGTAGGACGTAGGTGATGGAATAAACTTGTCATAAACTTTTTTTATTTTGACACTTATTACGAATTCCGAGTCCCTAAAGTGGTTCGTAATGTTTCCCCCTTCCCTCATGTAATTTTCCATCCCAAAAACTGAAAATAAAAATATAGGAATAAAATTTAGTTGGCCGTAAATAACGAGCTCTTAAAGTTATTCAACTTTGAATGACAATGAGCAGTTCCAGTTTTCTAAAAAAAATATTGTGTTTTCAAACTAGAAATTTGTCACAGTCAGGTAAAAATTACACAAGTTAATAAGGCGTGAGATATGTAGCAGTAACACTCGTTCAGTATCCGTTCATGTTCGCGGTCAATTATAAACGGAGACCATAACAATTTGGCACTGAGCGTACTATTGAAATACGTAGCAAGTACGTGGTACGTAGATGTTTGTGTGTTATATGATAGTGTAGTGTGCGGGGAACAGGGCGCGTGCGACCGCACGACGGCCGCAAACATGTCGCATGTCGCATGTCGCGGTCCTGTCCTGCGCTGTCGACCACTTAGCATACCCGACCCCTTTTAGGTAAAATATCGTATATCGAAAACTGTTACAGGACGGGCTTAACCTTCGAACGTTGAACTGTTGAGCACTCTCCTCATTTACGTGTTAAAACTCCATTTATATTTCATGATAACTAAGTTTGTGAACCTTTGCACCGTGTCCTCCAGTACATTAATTATGATATAATTATGTAAATGCTAAATGAATTTGGTCTGAAATATTTATTAAAAACTACAGATTTAGGCAATAGGTACACTATATTATGTAGGTATAAGAAATTTATTTAGATTTTCTGGTTTCGATAAATGCAGAAAGTCTTTGAGACTGTCGATCAAAATTATATTGAATATTATGATGTTTAACATAACTTGACAAAGGCGTAGTAACCTGATATTTTTACAATGACCACTCTCGGTGCGAATAATACCTACATAAATAATATTCGTATTGTTATACAAATTTAATCCATAGCTTTGTTCTCGTGTTTTTCGGAATAAAAGCTAGCGTATGTATGTACGTATTAAGCTGGGTCATGAACTATGTCTATTGTCTGTATCAGATTCCAAAAGTTATGGAGCCATTTGGATGCAACGGACAATCCAGGTTTATTTTTATATTATGTTAGATTTATAAATATCAAGTTCTATTTACGAAATTTTAAACTATACAAAATACATACCTACTTACATAGTTTCAGCGCACCCTTAACTTATCTACCCAGATATCTTTATGTTATCGTCTTGTAATTACACATCGTATACGGTAACATTTGCGTTTGCGTATATTACAAGCAAACATTCACATATCGACCTGGATCTCAGTAATTGTGCCAGGATTTATGTAGGATTGACGACGCGTGGCGCCCGCGGCGAACTGCCGGCCACCGCAGCATCGCCGGCGCCGCCACGACGCCTTTGATTAACGGAGCCATTGGACGTACTCCGCCGCCAATAAACATTACTATAATACGTCTGCACGATCGCTAGTACCGATTGTATAGCCGTTGGGACCCAAGTAACAGCTACACCGCCACCACCGCCAACCGAGCGGCAAAGGACAATAAATTTATCTTAATAGCTAGGGTGTGGCTTTTAGCGTCCGACAGCCCGGAACGATCACTACACGTTAGGTTCGTACCGGGGCAATTTAACAGCTCATCAAAATCTTGTTTATGATACAGATGAATGATGAAAGAAGGAATAAAAAATATATTTCCAGTTTCATAAAACTTTGGATCGAGACAGATTTCCTAGAATACAAGGAATTAGTTGTTCGCAAATTCGATAAATAAACATCTGGAAAAATGTTTGCGCAGTAAGTTCAAATTGAGGAACCGATAATAAAATATATTATGCGTAGTTCGATTTCATCAGGTTCTACAAAGAGTGGAAGGCTAATTAAATTGGAAGCTAGTTGAGAACAAAGTGACTCGTTAATGTGATAGTGTCGCTGAAGTCGTACCTGACCCAAAACTTTGTCTTACCACAAAGGAAACACTCACCGAACCCACATTATGAGAATTGTTTAAAAAGTTTTTTATATTAGCTAAATTTCTTCTCTAAACACAAAGCTAATTACTTAGACTTATTTTTGACGTAGTTTCGTACGTTTTATTAGGTCTGTACCTAGTTTTTATTTACGTACTTAATTTTTAAGTAGTTCGATTGTTTAGGCTCAATTTAAACGTTATTCAGTTCGATTTATAACAAGTATCATTTTCTAACGATTTTATCATACCAATAATTAAAATTGGTAGCGCATGCCAATTTAGGCAATAGCCTACATTAGAGGATGGGGATAAGCTGGCTTTTATCAAATCGCATTACATAATTTAGTTAATATCGTTGAGTGATTATGCTAGACACGATAATGGATTATAGATTTATTAAATGTCATTTATTTAATACGACAAAATAATTCAATTTTAAAACGATTGGATTGAAATAAAATTTATTAAAAAACAACTGCTACGGGCTCAGTCGGTATTAACATTGTGTGGCCTCGGGCAGTATTAATATGAACACATCCACTTATTACCGCGGCGCACAATACATCCACTACTAATTACAACACATTAACATAATGAGACTTTCATATAAATCTGTTAATTTTATTCAACATTTTCGTTCCCATGTTTAACTTTTTAATCGCAGGTATGTTTTGAAATAATGAGTGACAGAAGTGATTTTCTTGTTTGTTTGCATTTAAAGTTACTCAACACCGTCTTAAGCTGTCTTCGGACTATGCTATACTATTTATTTATTTATTTATTTATTATTTATGTACACACAACATACAAAGGATAACAAATGCATATGAATCATTAGGTACAAAGGTACTGCTTATTTCTAAAGAAATTTCTGCCAGCAGACCTGCGACAGGATATTTGACAGGTATAAACGAAGACACAGTGTGTAGAATAATAAGAATTATAGATAATAGTCTCTAATACAACATATATCAACAATATGTTAAAAATATACATACATTTATAAAATAAAATATTTAACTAAGATATATAAATATAATAGCTAACTAAGCTAACATAAATAATATAAATATATATGGCATTATAGCATACATCTCATAGCACAACGATATCGCGCACCATACATTGTTATAGACACGTTCACGCTGTGCTATACTGTGCTATACTATATATTATTGGATTTATATGATGCGCTATGCTATATAGTATAGCGTATGCTATATAGTATAGCATAGTCTGACAGCTTTACAGTGTTCTAACTGATCAGGAGAACTAACTGTCTACCAAAGGGGATTAACATTACCCATCTTTGTATGTTCATCCAGCTTACAGCCAGTTACTCTAAGAATGATCAACTTCTCATTAATGTTCAGTGTTATAGAGTAGAGCCATAGGCAAAATAAATAAAAATATACGCGTAGTATTTTTGCACGTAGCACTTGCTACGTTTAGCACTTACAGCGCGTAGCACATTTTGCGCGTAGCACATTTCACGTATAGCACATTTTGCGCGTAGCACATATGTGCTACGCTAGTGATATTATAATAATATTCGCAATAGCGAATATTATTATAATACCTATCACTAATTAAAAGTATAGGTAGTACATTTTGCTTAATACTTATCGCTTAAATTTATATAATTTAAACACAAACCAAGAAAATACAAAAATCAACTGTATTGTGATAGTGAGATGACAATGCTTTTTATTTCCTTTATATTTCTTTCTCATTTTCTGAACTGGTTGTTTATGAAATCTTACAGTACTGTACCTAGTACTAAATGCCGACAATATCATCGACCAACCAAGCCAATAATCCGTAGAATTTGCCATTATTGTCTTATTAGCTAATTGGTTCGCGCGTGGCTCGCGCAGTTGGAATCACGTAATGCCCTAAGCACTGACACAAAACACTTACCATTGGACTGCCGGATTTCTTTATGTTTGTACATTGAACTGTGTAAAGACGATGCTGCATTTTTATTTATTACATTTTGTATTTAAATAAAATAATCTATATATCAGTGGCTAATATGGAGATGATTTCCCTAAAATACATTCTTCCCAATAAATAAAGATGAAGAAAATATAGCTACCTACTTTAATATATTTAAGAGCATTAGGTACACAATCTTTAATCAGTAAACAAAAGTAAATACTTAATAGAGTCGTAATAAATAGTCCGAAGTAACATGTTTTGTCCTTTGAAGTAAATCCAAGACGAGACAAAATAAAATACAATAAGGTATGTGATTGAACACCGGGCGTCGGTTACCTTCACAAGAAAGTGACTTTTATGCTCTCCGACTTTGATTTTATTAATTCCATTAAGTACTTTTATAAAAGCAAATTATAATTTGATTCGTATTACCGCATGTTAACTGTTTTGCTATGGCCTGTAAATGCGCGCATGTCTCAGTGAGCCAGCTTAAGGCGATTCGCACACTGCCCCGCATCACGCAGCGGGGTGTGGGAGTGCGTGATCTTACGTTGTTTGCAAGTACCTATGTTTGTATAGAAATCACGCATAGTACAACACACTAAAAACGTATTCACGCGCGGGGTTGCAGATCACGCACCTACATGCGGAGAAACACGCACCCCCGCGCGTGGGTGCGGGGCAAGACGCAAGGTATGGCACACTGAGATCTGCAGTATCGTGCGTGATTTCGTGTTGATAGTTGACATCTGCCGTCGACATACATATGGTTGCTAGGAAGTTTGTTTTATTTTAAGCCGGCTCTACACTCGCGGCGCGAACGGCCGCGAAAGCCCGCGACAACTGCGAATCACGAGTGTAGATGTTGTTCGCGCTTCGCGTTCGCGCTTCGCGCCGTTCCCCGATCCGTGTCGGTTTTTTGGCCCGCGACAAAGGGTTTGCGGCGCGCGAACGTGAACGCATCCACACTCGCAGTTTTCCGCAGTAGTGTACAAGACAGCGTAGGGAGTGGTTTTGCGTGCGTTGTAGATTGACTTTTTATTATTATTGCTATTTAAATATGAATGTTACATGGAATAACGATCTAGAAATGGCCCTCATTGAGTGTTTTCAACAACCAACGTCTTCTTCTCCATCTCTTTTTTATATGCTTCTTATCTTTAACACAAAGGTAATTGTAATACACAATGGCAAGTAGTGAGACAGCAGCAGCAGTAATCACTTCCTCGTCCATGATAGTCGCGAACAAGACTGTGAAGCTTTGCGAGTGTGGAGGGACACAGGTTGCGCGCGGATCACAGCGTTATTCACGGCGCGAATTCACGGCGCGACGTCACACGCGAGTGTAGTGCCGACTTTAAATCTGCCAGTATGAAGAACAAGACAATCATTGCCATCTAGTGTAATAAATTAGATACTAATGAACTGCTTTATAAAATGTCAAAAAAGTTGCTAAGACAACACTAGTAGGTGGCGTATCGTTTTTTCCTCTAGGCTACCGCATGACAATACTGCACCTACGCGCGTTTGTGCGGAAAAATCTGCATGATGTTGCAGATCTGCACTCCCGCACCCGCACGCGTGGCGCCGTCGTCACGCACCCCGCTGCGTGATGCGGGGCAGTGTGCGAATCGCCTTAGCCCAGCCAAGTTAGATCGTGCGAACTGTAGTATTAGCACCCTTATTAACGCCTCATAATTCAACCACTGATTAAATATACAACTATCCTTGTCATTTAAAGAAAGAACTTAATGATGTACATACCAATGGTTCAATAAATGATTAAAATGATTAAATTTGTATGACAATGTGAATAGAGATGCCAATTGACATTAGAGCTGGAGTGCGATTCTGTAACCATCTCACCGTGAAAACCTAGGTGAAGTAAGCGTGGAGTGAGCTGTCAATAGTGTCAATTCCTAGCAAAAACAAACTCACTTCACCTAAGTTTTCACGGTGAGATTTTTACAGAATCGACCGGCTGTTCATAAGTAAGGGGGTACATGTCTGCGAGTGAATAGAAAATAAATAATTATGTAGATACAATTGACCCAATTATGTAAAATTACCCTTTGTTCGCCAGAGCTGAACAAAAAAATAACAATATTAAATTAGTTCAAAAACCTGTGCGAGTATTGCTGTTGCAGTGACCATTCCATTGCATCCCATGGGAGCGGATTTCCGCTCTTTTTATTTTTATACTTGCAATCCAACGCAGACTGTATGAGTCTACTAGGGAAAACGGGAAAACTGGTCGTTTCGGTATTCGCGTGGACCAATTGTATACAATCTATAATACTAACACGCATTTTAAAGTCATATTTCAGAACTGTTTGCATGGACCGCGTTCTAACAAAAAAGATAAATAAGCTATGTAATCCATTAAAATAGCCACAAAATGATATAAATCTGAATAATATTTTTGTATATTTGTGTAGGTATAATAACAGTTTTGTGACATCATGTGCCGCTATTTCATATTCATAATCAGTCTATTTTCTGATATACGCCTGCACACCATACCATAAAATAGGTTTTCTTCAAAAACATGTACTAAATACGTCTTTCTCTAAACTTTCAGTGATGATGGCTATACCCACCCATAATCACTTTGGTACTTAAAAGTTCAACAATGTCTCACAATTTTTTTTCCCAGGAATAGTGGACAATTCCATACAAAACAATAATTGAAAATAGGTATTTTCAATTATTGTTTTGTACCTGTACATTATGATTTTTATAAAATATTTATTTATACTGACTAATTTATTGAACTTGCGATATGTGATAGATTACGAGTACTTTTGCTTAGCAGTCACGCTTGCAACTACTAGGCCAATGACGCAGTCACCTATCTTATTCAATATACACAATTTTAAGAGAAATAAATCAAGATACTCTCAGTTTGAAGTAAATTTATCAATGAGAAACTTATTTTTTGATACCTACATATTAATGGAACCATTGCTTCTATTGTATCAAACACAAGTTCGTTCATGCATAGAGTAGGTACTGCTTGCACCTATAAGATGGCTCAGCCAAGTACCAGCTTTATGCGTTGGAGTTCATTGAGAAGCGTGACAAAAGCTCATCAGCAACGACTCCATAGTTCAGACTAAGCTCCAAAGTCTTGAACATCGGCACAAAGTTGCTAGTCTGTCGGTTTTTATCAGATTCATTTCGGAGAGTGTGCTTCAGATCTGCATGATCTAATTCCCTCCTGCACTTTTTTCTATCGGACGGCCATAAGCACGAAAAAGCGCTATGGGTTCATGGTTGATATACCAAAAACCCGAATGAAGCGCGTTGGTTCCATTTTGATTTCCGCCAAACAGTGAAATGCGTTGCCGGATTGGGGGTTCCGCGATAGTTACTGGATGTCTTCAAGTCACGAGTGAATCGGTTTCTTCTAGACAAGCGTGCTCTATCGCAGACAGCATCATCGCAGATGGCAGTCAAACGCAAGCCTAATCTACATTAATATTATAAAGAGAGAAGATTTCTTTTTTTGTATGTTTGTATGTAATGAATAAACTAAAAACTACTAAACCGATTTTAAAAATTCTTTCACAAGCAGGAAGCTACATTAACACTGAGTAACGGCTACTTTATATCCCGAATAATGTTCCTGTGGGTCACGCGGACGAAGTCGCGGACAAAGTGCTAGTTAATAATAAAAAAAAAACATAATAACCAAGTCGTGTAATGTAAAAGTCTTCTTGCAGCCACCTGGAGCCAGCGCGGGCGGCACTGCCTCAGCGTTTGTGGACCCGCACCCAACTCTTAATTCTTATTGCCCACAGTCTGATCCGTGCTCTTCATTTTTATTGTTTCTATCATTAACTTTCTTTGTCATCGAAACTTTCTATTGATTTCTCGATCATGGAACTAAATCTTGAAATGGAGTGAAAATGTTATGTAGTAAAGGTTTTTATAACTCTTTATATTAATTATATACTTTTCAATATTAATTATCATGCCTTAATAAAAAGGCTGGCATCGTGCAAATATGAACCAAAGCCTCAATAAATTATAAGATATAAAAAAACCCTCGATACTTAAAAATTAACTAGTTGGTGCCGAAAGATGTTTCCCATCTATCTGTGTGTAAAAATACCCGAAGCAAATTGAGGCCTTTTTAATTTTAAGCCAGACATTTCTCACTGTAGATAATAAATTACAGTAGACAATGTAGACATAATTAAATCAGCCAATAAGTACTTAATTGTGTTGCGCCTATAAGTGCTTGCCTAACTAGGATCGAACCAGCGACTACTTGTAAACACTAATTTAGCATAACATAAATTCAATCATCACAATCGGAGTTGAGTTTAATATTGAAAGAACTGTAAAACATTTACTAAAACAATATGAGCGTTAACGAAAGAAAAACGTTGAATTGAAATTAAGTTAATAGTCAGCAGCAGCAGGCGGAAGCAGAAACCGCAGTAGTGTAGGGATTGGCTATGAAATAAGCGAACACTCGGACACCTGGATCAAGTGGGGTTTAGCTCAGGGTTTAACTGCCGTGAATATACACAGAGCCTATGAGGCTACCGCAAACTACTCTCTGTTTTAAGCAAGTATTCCAAAGTACCGAGCGCTGGTTTTTTCATGACCTTTTAAACGGCATCGTTTGATGGATCACTCGAAAAGACAGCGTGTTTATTGTATGATATTTTTTTTTTATAACTTTACATTGATAAATAAAAAATACTTATTGGTACTTACATACTATTATAAATAAGATAAATACAAAATGTGTCTACTTACATATTTGAAAGGTATAATTAATGATCGATACATGCTGACAGTCAAATAAAACTACACACTGGTCGCTGATAAAATTGTACAGTACCACCTTATGGTTAAGCTATTAAATATTTGAAGCTAATTATAACATTCATGGACTAAAAGTAGCTAAGTGAGTTAAAAAAAAAGTCAAATAAACAAAATCTATATTATTTAAATGTGTGTAATGGTGATATGCCTTTTTGGATCATTGTAGTTATTAAAACGTCCCTTCACTATATACTTGAGAAAGAAAACTTTATTTAACCTTTGCGATTTGCACAGGAGGGTTACCCTAACAGTTGACACAATATTTATTTATTTGATAAAGAAGCGACATCAATTGAATTGACTGGTTGAGTGCAAGGAGATTCAATTTGTGTTCAGTGAGCTATGAATATTATTTAAAATACTGTAGAGTCGCGGTAATCGGAATATACTGCCTCTGATGATCACAGTAATCCAAATTGTCAAAAGATACTCGTTGCATGATCTCTCGCTTCGTGCTACATTAATGTATTTTTTTTTTCAAGACTATGTAGGCACCTACTGTGAATGTTGGGCTCACTGTACCGGTACATTTTTCAAGTTATGAGATTTTTCTTTCCTTGCAAAAATCGACCCATTTCTTATTTCTACGCCAGAATTTTGATTTTACCATGTTTTAAGGGTTCTTTACTACGTTTAAATTAAAGAAATGTTGTAAGTAGTAATTGAAGACAGAACTCGAACTTGTAATTTTTGTGTCATAATAACATATTTTTTATTAAGTATTTAATATTATTTGTAATAAAGCTATGTTTTCCATGTTATCAATATCATATTATTATGTAGGTAATATAAATAAAACCGTATTTCACAAATACAAAGCCAAGACTTACAAAAACGTGCCTCACATCCCCCGAAATTGATTCAGCCACTCACAGAAAAATCGTAACCAATAAACCTAAACAGCTTCATCTCGCGACACATCCCTTCAATCGTGAATAAAACCAAAGAACCCAATTCATTCTCACAATTTCTCGGTCCCCGTCCCGCCTATTTCATGGCTCATAACAAAGAATTAAATGTAGCGTCGGTCGGATCCGGGATCGCTGAGTTAGTGCCCCGTCGGTGGCCGGAAACAGGTGCTGCCGCCCCACCCGCTCTTACAACTCACTAATTTTATATAAATGTACGTACATAATACGGACGGCTCGACGCGTATGTGGTCGAGTGATTTGTCATGGAAAATTTAAGCACCTGAAAATGAGTCATTTTACGATCGATATCCGATGCATTTGTGAATTTCAGTTAGCCGTTGGAAGGATTCGTTGCTCATATTGGGTACTATCGCAAACTCATTCTTTTATTTTACTCGTTTGATTAACTTTGTCCTAAGTTACAAGAATGAGGCGTTAGTCATAAACAACTTGTCTTAGTTTAAAAACTATGTAATGAATCATATGCGTTTCAGTCATGTTATGCTCATAATTAAGTTAAAAGCCATTTTTGTAAACAAAAGCTTTAAGACGCTCTTTGGCCTTGCATGCATATAACGGTACATACATAAATTATCACCTGTCACCGCTCAAGGCATTATTCGCAAGTGCTGACGCGACAGGCGCAGCGACCTCGTTTGATTTGTGTCCTGACTGCTGACCCGTTTGATGAATACAAGATACACAATACCAGCCCACATAGAAGTCACACCCAGAGACAACTGAAACAAATTAACCCTTGAAAGAAAGCAATTAATCACAATAAAGTAGAAAGGAGTGGCTCTCTATTTTATTGCGCACGTCACTCGTCCAAAAACGCAGTAAAACCAACGAATTTTGCACCTGAAACACATTTCCAAATTGAATTTGACTTGTTACGTGCTCGTACGGCTGCACCTACACCTGTAATCGCACCTATCGAATTGAAATTTTAAAAGATGCAAATACATATAAAATGGTTGGATCGTTGACCGAAACAATCACTGCAATCATCAACAGACAATGCTGCATATTTCAGCACTAAATCGCGCATATTTCTAGCTTGACAGGTTTTACATTTACAAAACTATTTTAGACCATATGTTAACACATTAATAAGGATTATTTTCAATGTTTACGCAGAATCAAGTGAATTTTTTAATATCATGGATTGAAAACGCGTTATATTTACTATGGTGTATACAAACGCGTGCACTGGCGGATATTGATTTTTTATTTGTTTGAAGCTGTGGATAATGGACGCTTTTATGCAAATGCAGCATCCGCACTGCATCATATACCGAGCGAGGTGAGCAAGAAAAACAAACAGGATGAGCCCGTTGTCCATTCAACCTTTATACCTACGTACAGAGATGTGGCATAGCGATCACTAACTTTATTATGTGAAAAGCGGATGAGGTAACGTTTAACGTAAACAAGATAACGGTTATTTATTAGTAGAAACGGTTCAGTCGGTTCTATAATAAAACTGTACAAAATAACTGATCCCTGCGTGGAAGTGTACTGTTTGATTCTCGTTTCTACGCAAATATTTTATGAGCTACAGATATTTGTTCCGAGTCTGTTAGTGCGTGTGATTTGTGAACGTAATAGAAACCATGATATAGGGAATGCAATGCAATGGTGGACCGCGTGTACAGCGTTTGTTTATTTAATAATATATACAATTTATAGTTGAATTGGATAACTACTAAACCTTTTGAAATACCGAGAACCGTCAACTGCTGTAGCTTTGCTTAGCGTCCTATGTTTGCCTAACATGAAAAAAATGTAATATCTTTTTCATTTTACTTAAGTAAAATTAAAAATTTATTTAATATATATTTTTTTTTTTTCATTAAATATCTTTTTCATGTTAGGCAAACATAGGACGCTAGGCAAAACTACGGCAAATGGAACCACAAATGTAAACAACAGTTGCATATTAATCTCGTTCAACAGCCAAACAGCAGTCATTCTCGAAGATAGCCTTATAAGCTGAGAGGTGCTCCCAATCTCTAAGCTTGGCAAGCGGATGGAGACGACATGCTGCTCTAAGACTCGGCTAATAGTTATTGCCAATCCATTTGCCTTTAACCTTCGGAGTTTGACAATGTTGTGCATTCGGGACATCAAACAACGACCCACCTTAACATAACATCATGTTTGTACTCCCCGAAAGGGTAGGTAAGGATATTAAATCCACATTTTGACAGATATGTAACAAGTAAAAGGAAGCGATAAAAGGGGGGCATTGTCATTAATCGGGTACAAAGTCAGACTCCGGACTGCTACTGAGGATTTCCTAATGGATATGCCTAATAACATTGCCAGGCACGTAAATCGAACTTAAGACTTCACGCTTAGCTGTCGCGTTTGCAACTACTAGACCAAGATACAATCTCTCTTTCAATTTACTATGCAATCAAAATAAGAATAGGAAATGAAATGAAATGATATTTATTCTGTAAATAGGTTACAAGTAACACTTTTACACGTCACAACACCGAAACAAACTCTGGGGTCAAAGTCTCTTTTTGGACTGACCGTGCCCCATATTATGACGTTTTGTATTGAAATTGACCTGTTTTGCATTAAAAAAATCGATTACAATAGATTGGCAAAAAAACGTTGTTGATTCGCGAATTAGTTTTCTTCGTAATACTTACTTTTCAAGTGATAGTTCTTTGACAGTTCAAGGTCATTAGTAGAATCCACACAGAATGAGCCACCGCGCTCCGATCATGCACGGCACCGCCCACGCCTTTAGCCGGATCTACATCGATCCACCGTGCTACGATCGCGCGCGGCAAGAGCGATTTTTGGCTAGCAGCGCGCGATCAGAGCCAGACGGATTGTCCGGTGTAGATCCAGCTTTCCAAATTTGGTTTGCCGCGCGCGTTCGGAGTGCGGTAGATCGTCCAGTGCGGATCCAGCTATTGACATTCCTATTCTTATCGCGAACACATAGTCGACGTTTGTTGACATGTCACCTGTATGGAAAAATACAGCCGTCTGCGCGCAGTACGACACCCGTACTGCTGCTGCACGGCAGCAGGTCTAAATATAAAGAGCCCTTACCTTTACCAATTTATAATAATTACAATCTAACGAAGTAACAATATACTTAACACTCTTAACGAACTCTGAAGTAAAATTATAATCTTTGAAGCATACTTCTAATGAATTTCTACCGCCATCCAAACCTCAGCGGGGTAAAATTAATTAAAAGGTAGGTACTGAACGATTACAACATTTTCAAAGCTGCAGATAATATTTGAATTGAGACAAAAGTTGTTTGAAGTTATTCACCCCACAATCACCTTTTTGATCTCAGCGACTTTAACGTGACTTCAAATAAGTACTTAGCGGCTTATGTTGATCATTAGATAAATACGGCACATCAATATTAAATAATGGAAAAATATGTAGCAGCGTGTAAGAAACATTTTTCGTTTTTCCTCTTCTTTATTATAGTAGGTATACACAAAGGAGAGACCGACAAACCTAAATGAGATTACATTTTCCTGCATTCGTTATTTCTGGCTAAATGGCTTTTTAGAAAAAATAAATTCAGATATTATCTGAATTGAATACAGTGTCTTCAAAATGGCTTCGTAAATTACAGAGTCCATATTTTTTTGCAAATAAAACCAAACACGATACATTGACTTGATTAACGCAGTGTAACGAATTTGTGGTAAGGTTGTAAGTTATCCAAAAAAAATACGTAAAAGTATAGGTACTTACTATACATTAGATACAAAGGGGCTGCTTAAGGGTCATTTAAACTTGATATATATAAACTGAGTACATTAATAGGATAATTAAATTTTTTTTAATGTAAAACTATCAAATAATAGGTAGGCGGATAGTAATACGAATTACTTACATAATCGGTGATTGTAATAATTTCTACACTTCGCTTGGTTGAATTTGGATCTAAAGACATCACGAATTAAACCATCAGAGCCCGAGTAATTAAATTAGACTCATTTTAAACAGAATTTACGAGTTCAGCGACTTAGTAATAAACACAGTCGTCGCCGGCTAGAATGATAAGCTTCGTTCATTTAGTTTTTTTTACGTTGTTTTAGCATTTAATGTTACCTTGTTTACCGTTACAATCCAAGTTATATTTATTTTATTTAGTTTTTATATGCAGAAATAACGTAGATAGGTTAATTGATCGACTGTTGCTGGATGGCAATACCTTTAAGACACCAAACAATTAAATTAAATTATCGACAATGTTAGCACAATATATATACGTAACTACAGTAAAAAATTGAGACAAGCAACGCCACCTGT
Organism: Thalpophila matura; assembly: GCA_948465475.1. Lineage (NCBI taxonomy): Eukaryota > Metazoa > Arthropoda > Insecta > Lepidoptera > Noctuidae > Thalpophila > Thalpophila matura. Next base: position 10,989,412 of record OX419183.1, read on the forward strand.
TACCGATTGTATGTAGTGTATTTATATGTAGTAAAGACAACTGCCGACATAGAATAAGCCGGCAAACAAGCAACACACATTGTTAGAAGTTCCTTCAAGCCTAACCTACCTTACTTACAAATATATTACCTTAACTTAAATACAAGTTTTGTTATTACCCTACCTTTGCATGCTTCGTCATTAGACAACCATGTAATTTTGTTATCTCATGTAGTTAAGTGGACTGGATAATGTTCTTATGAGAATAAAGATTCTTTGCTCGACTTATTGTGCTGACAAAATACATTAAATAGTACAGTTCTCAGTAAATGTACTTTGAAAGAATAAATTAGGTTACAACGGGGCCGACATGGCATAAATGAACAAAGAGTAAAAATGTATACTTACATACCTTATGTATTTGCTTTTTTATATAACGTGTGTCGACTATATACTTGTTAGGATTATAATTATTTCAATAGAAATCTACGAGGTAATGTGATAACAAATTAACAACTTTTATACACCAGAGTACAAAAATATGAAACGCCTATTATATTGACTATTGAATATAAAAATTATTTAGATTCATGCTAGCGCTCCTTATTTGAAAGCTTATTAGAACACTCCAGCTCAATAAGAAAAAAGCAGGTATACATTTTCAATATTTCACTACGTTATTGCCTATAGACAGCCTTTGTATGAGCCTCTAGCGGCTAATAGCTTTTTCCGTTAAACTTATCTATCGAATATGATCGCTAGGCTACTAAAGCAATGGTATTCTCACACGATAGCGCAAGCCAGCTAACATAATATTTCAGTTCACTTCACTCACAATCAAAGCCAATACTGCGGTACATCCTAATAAGTACCTATTTAAACAGATAACGACAATTGATTCGAGAAATACCATTTCTAGAATTAGGTAAGAACAATTTATTTTACATGAAGGCGGTCGCAAGCAGGTACGACGCCCAAGTAGATCAACTGCCAAAACCAGAGTCAGGCCCGCGGATATTACCACGAGACATTTAATTTTCTACGTGAAAGGATAAGGCAAGTAGAATTTCCTGGAGCATCCTGGGCTGCTCAAACTGTGTTACGAGTTTACGACTCGCCTTAAATAGGCGCGGGCCATAGGGTAAGCATGACAAGCGTTTGTTGTACCCCGCCTGTATTCGATTCAATTTGGACCGTTCCATCGATAGAACATCTATAAAAAGTACGAGTATCGATTTCTAGTTCCGATTGTTGTGCGAATAATAGATGTTGTTTATTCTTGTCCAAATTACAGAGTTAAATGCTTTAAAGGTGTAAAATAAATAATCATTATTCCATCCTAATAAATTGAATGAAATCCTTCGAAATGAGTTTCGATGAAAATATCTGCGACTGTATTGAATGAATAATTTCCTTTTGTTTTCTCATAGGAGCCGATTTAGTAATAAGGTAATTCCCGTGTAAGTATAAGCAAGCTTAACTTCGCTCCGGTTCTGAATCCGGATGCGAGTCGAGCAAGGCGTACCGGAATACACCCACCACATTTCCGTATTTAAATTGCGTGGATCTTGGCAAACATGTTTTAGCCAAGTGAGAAAGCCTCCGTGACTTCTGACATTACGTCAACATTACAAACAATGCGTAAATTACTTACATGCAAGTGACATCACATTGGTTCCCGACTTCCCGAGGTAAAATCGTATTTCATTTCAATAAGTAATAAGCTTTAGGTAAAAACCTTTAACTTAAGCTTATTACAGAAAAAGGCAGTCCTACCCGCTATTTTTCTTTCAGAATTCCAACGAGTAACCTTTCGAAATGGACTCTTATCGTCGTAATGTTGGAAGTATAACCAACCACTTATCAGGGCTTCAGTAACCGCTGAAGGGGTACAATAAAATTCAATACCGTGGTTTAACTTTTGACTCGACGGAACTTGAAAAAAATAAACGTTAAAAGCCATTTCACTGCAGTTTTTCGCCGAAACGGTTGATAATTCTATTTCACCGCTATCCGAGAGAGTGCTGTGAGGTGAAATTATAAAGTACTATCTTTTGATAAAAAGTGAGTATTTGATGTTGTTTGTCGGTTAACTTCTACGCTGAATTCTGAGAAGAGAATTTCAATGGAAAATGTGAATTGAGAAGCTGCTTGGCATCCATGTGTAAGTATAAAAATGCAGTCTGACGGACGTGGGTGATAAAATTCACACGATACCTACCTGCAACCGATAAAACCTCATACTTCTAAAGTGAATTTAAATAACTGCAATTTGGTTACTACTACAGTATGCCAATTGTGCCTATCTATATGACAATAAGTTTACCTACATTATAATTATGAAAAATAATACGTAACATTAGTAACATCGTGGAAATAAAAAAGTAACATATATCCGGCCTGTGTTATCCGCAAGGGCGGATCCAGCCTTCGAGTCAGGGGGGTCCACTACGTATATTTTACTAAGAAAGTTTTTTTTTAGATCGACCTAGACCCACCCTAAGGGGTGGTCATGAGCCCCATGACCCCCCTGGATCCGCCCTTGATTACCCGAAGGGTTGGGCAAAAGTGTATAGTACGGTCAGGGAAAGGGATTCTTTAGTAGGTACACTAATATTCATAATTGGTCGTATTTTCAAACTTCGAAGCAATTCGGTTTCGGATTTGCTTCAAAGTTTGAATATACGACCAAACACATTAGACAAAAGTGTATACACTTTTGTTTAATGTGTTTGTACTATACACTTTTTTGTACTATACACTTGTTTGTACTGTACATACCCACGTAATGTTTAAATCCTATGTAATAAATAGGGAGAGCCTATTGCCATCAACCGGGCACAAATCCAGACTCCGGGCTGTTACTGAAAACCTAATGAAAAATCCAATAACACTGCCCAACACGGGGATCGAACCCAGTGACAAAATAAAAAATCCTACTAATTCTACTAATTATAAACGCGAAAGTTTGTGAGAATGTATGGATGGATCTACGCGGATGTTTGTTACTTTTTAACGCAAAAACTACTAAAAGGATTTTGATGAAACTCTACAGTAATATACCTAGCTTATACACCAGTACAACACAGGCTACTTTTTTCAAAAAATGCGAGCAGAAGCTAGTATGTTATAACCCTCCTTCTGGCGCAGTCGGGTAATTAAGGAAACCAAAATATTTATCTACCGAAATTCGGTTGCATGCATGCATTACTTAGCGTTATTAACAAAATATTGGTACATGGTGTGCTTAGTAGCATTTTGATGCTAGTAAGCACACCATGTACCAATATTTTGTTAATAGACGGGTAATCTATCCACGCTCTTTGGAGCGTGGATAGATTACCCGTCTAAATGCATACTGAAATGTTTGCATTCCGCATGCATTGCATAACGCATAAATTAGAGTACCTATAGGTATAGGTACTACATAATATTATTATACAGGGTGGCAGGTTAGACAGTGGAAATATTTTAAGGGGTCATTGTACTCATCATTATGAACAACTTTTACTAAAGAACCAACCCAGAAATCGCGAAAAAAAAATCAGCTATTCCATACATTTATGTTCACATGACTCAACAAAATGTATGGAACACCTGATTTTTTTTTCGCGATTTTAAGGTTGGTCCCATAGTAAAAGTTGTTCATAATGATGAGTACAATGACCCCTTAAAATATTTCCACTGTCTAACCTGCCACCCTGTATACGGTATTCCGGTTTGTAAAAATGATTGATTTTGTACTGCTTTCGCCTTTATGCTTTTGCTTGACCTGCGACAATCCTAATTAGGTACTTAATTAAATTCCTCTACTATCCTGAAGTGACCTATCATACAAACCAAACACACTAGCGAACCAAATGGATTGATTCATTGATTTATTGAGCCGCAAAAAGGACGCCGGCGTCCTCAAGCAATAGAATAAGATTGCGACTACCTTATGTTGCCTGGAGGGGACAAACGACAAACTCCCTCTAGTTCACTACCTCGAGCTACCTGAGCTACCCCTTCAAACTATGTTAGTTAGTTACATGGCACTAGTTTTCGGGATTCTTTATTCTCTGTATATCCACGTCCCACGGATTGCTTTTGTCCAACGTGTCAAGAGCACTCTCTACCTACAAACATTCGTTACACTTTATTATTCAATGAAATGGAGTTTTCCTTATGTCAACCTTCAGAGGGAGAGAATAAAGAGCTAATTTGTGATTGAAATACTCGTTGGCACTCGTAAATTAGTTACTGAACTGTTAGAACAATTTAAACAGAAGAGACAGTTCTATAGATATGGCTAAACGAGTACAAACCTAAATACAAAGCTCGCTATGTGTGTAAATGAAAGTAATCCTATTTCCAGCCCTAATCTCCCCTCCTCTCAATTTGGTCAAACGAGGCTTTAGTGGTGTAGAATAGCGTTAGTAAAGATTTCAATAGACATACCCACATAATGTATTTGTATGTTGTGAAGTGCCGTCAATTCGGGCTAAAAAAAGGTCAATGGCTACTTGAGTACGCACTCAGTGCGAGAGCTGAACCGTTTCCGTTTATCGATTAAATTTTACACAAACCCTTTAAAGTTACTCATTTTATCTGGAACGAGATGTTTTATATAGGTTCGTTTCACTTGTGTTATAAAGAAGGAATGATAAAATATACAGTGTAGTTAGAAATAAATAATATTTAGAATTGCTATTCATTTAAATGTTCTTTATACATCGCAATTTATTTCTTTTTCCAACGCTTAAACTGTTTATAAATGTCGTATAAAAGTAGATTACCATCGGTATACAAATCCATTAACTCCTATTAACACTTAGTATGTAGATTCACACTGTTTTTCTGAGCCGGCTAATCAGGCCGATCTTAATACTTTGTGGAGCGACTCGGCAAAACCGTTTCCAGCTAATTATTTGACGACAATTCGCTTTTAAGCGGCCATTTATCCAGTTACTCGTACTACCTTAGTACCTATGGTAGTTAAGAATGTTAACTGTTGCTTACACACATACATATTTACCGTAACTTATCACAATACACACCGGATCCAATTTAACATAACTTAATAATCTGTTACTATAAATTAAATCCGGTGTCTTGATTGGTTCCGGTGTGTTTGGAAAATACAGATATTATCTGTATTTTTTTGCAAATTTTAAACATGTTATGCTTATTTAAAGTTATTAAATATATAAGAGATTCTTAAAAACAACTGACACAGGCGAGGTTTGAACCCGCGACCTCTGCTTCATTCCTATCTATATTCTTCGAAGTGGTAGGCAGAGGTGTGTAGATATTCACATTTTGCCTGGTAGGTACTGGATTTGTGCCCAGTTAATAGTGAAAGGGCTCGCCACTTTTTACATAGGATTTAAACAAAATTTTCCATGGTTATTGACGTTAGTAGAATAAACTATGTCGGGATTTACACCATGTACCTCTTTATTTTTGAGACTCGACTATTTCGGCGCAGTTGCATGCGCCATGATCACGGAAGAACTGTCGATTGTTACGTGCGGGTAGATGTTATTGGCAGACGATGCGGTCTACCCTCCGTCTAGTTCGTTTATTACGCTCGATACCAGTACCACTGTCTGCAAACTCACTATTCACTCGAATCTGTTCTCGACACACGACACTCAGTGTATCTGTTCGCGAAACCGCACTTTTTTTTGTTGTTTTTACACAACCGGACTACTGGATTCCAGACACTCGACAATTTAAACCCATCCTTACGATTGACATTTTTGTATTTGGTAATTTCAAATTTTTCAATCGCTTCCCTGAGCATTCTTGGTATGTAGTGGGGTTCTGTTGAGATAATCTGATATGTAACACGATCCAGTGGTTTGTGTCCGAATGAATTAAATGTTCAGCGATGGCCGATTTTTGAGTATCGTTGTTTTTGACCGCTTTTATGTGTTCTTTTATACGGCATGCTCTTGTGCGTTTAGTTTGACCGATATATGAACTACCACAACTGCAGTCGATTTTATACACACGGTTTCTCCAAAGGAAAACTATCTTTCGGGGACCGTAGACATTGCGATACCTTTTTCAAAGAAGTGAAGATAGTTTTTATTGCGTACCTTTTTAAAATATTTAAGACCTTATCCGTCATTCCCTTTACATATATTATGGCAAAAATGTGTGATCATGGCGCATGCAACTGCGCCGTAATATCGGAGTCTCAAAAATAAACAGGTACATGGTGTAAATCCCGACATAGTTTATTCTACTAAATTAAACATAACTGTCGAAATGTAGGGACACAATACAGTTCTGCATATCCTTTAGAGTACAGGCGTGATATTATGATGTTATGTATAAATTCAAACATTCAGTGAGCAAGCGTGGCGATCAATCTTCTGTCCTTGAAGAGGTGCGTTGCAGAGTGACAATTTACAGACTAGTATTTTTTTTTTTATAAATTACACTATGTTGCTCAAGGGGCGGGCAAAGTTGACTACCTCATCGGTCGGACATGGTGTTATTGGATTTCTCATTAGGATTTTTTTCAGTAGCAGTCTGAGTCTGGATTTGTGCCCGATCAATGGCAATAGGATCGGCCCTTATTACGTCACGAAAGTGGCTTCGCGGTCCTTCAATACCTACATGCGGATATAGGCACACACGGTGGAGTTTTTAGTGGGTGCAAGCCCCATTTAAGCACTCCGTTTCCCGCAACGGTGTGGTATGCCAACAGGCATTTTCTTTACCAGAAAAAAAAGAACAAAAAAGGGGCGAGCAGAGTTTGCCATAAGCCCAAGGTCTCTCATTAAAACAAGGTGCAATATCAAACTTTGACCTGCTTCGAAGGATTTTCTAAAAGGAGATTCCAATATCATTTTGCTCGAAGTGAGCGTTGAATCCAAGACCTTATACTCAAAGATAATTTTCCATTAAATTTTTCGAAAATACGTAAAGTATGTAATTGTTGCATAACTAAATCTGCTAAAAGCACAACTCTGCTGTGTCCTCATTTAGGATGCCAATCACAATTTGCAAAAGTAAGACATTATATGTAGTGTTTCATCGTCGATTCATAAAATTCAAACAAATGTGAAGCAAATGTTTTGAATCATGTATGTTTAGCCTGAAGGGATAAGGTGCCTGGTGCAGTTGTTACGTGTAGGTGTATACAGCATCCTGGTAACGACGGGGTGGAACGCACAATGTTCTTTTGTGTTGGCGCTATCTGCATTTTGTATGCTTGCATCTGCATCACACTTGTATAATAATATTGCACGTAGCATTATTGCGTTTTTAATTGACCTTAAATTGACTGTCAGTTGGTTTTTGTTTTTGATGCACCTAGATACCTACATTTCTACACCTAGTGGCGTGTAAGATATATTTATATAGTTACCTGCAATTTATGATACATTTTTGGAATTTGATTTAATAAAAATAAAATTAGAACCGTCGCAATGCTCTAAACCAACTGAGCTACCGCGACCCGCTCGGTTCACTCGAAAGAACAATGGCCAAATCGTAGTTTGAAAAATTTAAGCGTATAATAAGTAATGTGATCTTCAATAATCTAAATAAAATTATTTTCTACGATTTTGCAGCACATTAATACACGAGTTGTAACTTTCTGTTTAAAATAATGGTATATAAATAATACAGTTTATTTGACTTACTCAGTTCCGTTTTAACAAAATGGAGGGACAAACACGACAAAAGAGCCTCTATGAGTGGTGTCTTGATCGAACGAATCTGAATATGTGAAGAACAAGAAAATCATTGCTATCTAGTGTAATTAATTGTTAAAAACTAATGAACTGGTTTAACAAAAATGACAAAAAAGTTGCTAAGACAACACAAATAGGTGGCGTATCGTTTTAACTAAAATGTCAGACGAACGTCAATATCGTATCAAAACTCGACATAATTAAAATGCAATATCTACAGATTTTATTTCTACAGATTCTCAATTAATAATCATAATACAAAAGTTGCTCAGTAAGTAATGCTGAATAGTTTTAGATATTTTAGATTTATATACGCTACACGTTTACCTCAACAAAAAATATGTACGGGAATCTGCCATGGTTCAAACTTTGTATACGCCTCAAATCCCGCTGGTGACATTCGATTTTTGAGAAATCTCTTTTATTTAATAACATAGGAGAAACATAACATGACATGTTCTCTGACGACTTGACTCACCAGAGGAATATAACACTACCGAAGAATAGCGTTATTTAGCTGTGGTATTCTGTAAGATGGAGGTTCATCCTCAGTTGGACTGCTTAAGATTTGAGCAAGTTATGATGCCTAGTATAGTTATATTTAAAGCTTTAGTAAACAATTAAACTTAAATACAATTTACGTCCTCTAGACTTGTATCTTGAACCACTTACTGAATATTCATAATTACAGCAAAAATTAAAGTGGCCTCCGTGCTGAGTGATGCCATGAAAAATTGTGCATTATGTACTAAGATATTATTATCTACATTTATGTATCGGTCTCGGTTGTCAACGAAACGTACTTGTATATAAGCTTATGCGAAGTGATTTGAGTGTACAGTTGTAAACGATTATGGCTTCAGTGCACGTAGAATTGTTTCTAGTGATGGTATTCCTGGTGGGGGTGGGTTTCTGCCAAAATAATGCCACCACTACCACCGTAGCAGGAGCGACCCCCACTGCGGCAACGTCCGCGTCTGCACCCACGACCGTTGCCACTTCTGCACCAACAACCCCTACACAATCAGTAAGTCACGTACTAATTTCATGTTTTTTTTTTCATAAGAGAGGTGCTAATTCTTTATATTGAATATTTTAAGTTTGAGTAACTTAATATCTACTTTGTTAATAATCAAATTGAATGGTAATATTGTCATTTCTTCTTTGGCATACTTACACCATGGTCACAACCATACAATTATTTCAATGACAATTAAAATCTTCAAACATTGAAATACTGCAGTATTTTAATTTCCGTGATATTAATTTAAATATTTTGTTCCTTGAATTACACGTGTGTGTACGTTGAATGGTATTTTTTCATATAAACGTTTTTATTTAGTATTTTTATGTTTTTTAATGTATTTAACAATTTTTTTTCAGGTGCTCTACAACTTTAACAAATTTTTATTTGCAATTCCGAAGGGTTTCGTAGAAGCATTTCAATATGTGAGTTATTTTCTCCATAACGAATTATTAACTTATTAAAATATGCAATCGGTACTGAGTACCTATAAGGCATTTCCATACACTAACTTGGTTATGTTACGATAGTCATAAGGCAAGCCTTACAAACAAATCATGTTTAGCTGGCAAAGGATTCATCGCAGTATGATGTTAGAGCAAGACATCACGACTAAATAATATTTGCATACAAATGTCACAACAGGTTAGGTAAATGCTTTTACAATATTAACCAAAATCACACAATCCAAATACAATTGGTTATTCATTATCAATAAATACATTACTTATCTACCTAAGTATTTAATTATCTGTAACTTATTATTCCAATGTCTTATACTGTTACAACATCGAAGATCAAGCACATATTTTTAGTTCACGTATAAAATCTTCAAAAATCGCATTACGGTAGTGTCCTACTATTAAAAAAGTACAAATCAATTATTTTATTTCAAAGAAGGAATAGGCACAACAAAAAAGTAAAAGCAAAAATAATAATTTATCACAAAATGGAAAACATAGACGCTTTTAAAGTTTTTGGAGGGAGTATCGCTCCGTCTTTGTCGCGCAAGCGGACGTAGTTGGTGTTACGTCACTAGTAGGTAGTGCCGTCCGTGTCTAGCAAATCATTTTAAAATGCTTATAACTTTGCCAATTTTATAGATGTTTCATCGGTTTTTTGGTGTTAATTGTCTTTTTTCAAATAGTTTACAGATTCACAATAAAAGAAAAGTAGTTAATATCCCTATTTATTGAAACGAAGTTCCATAAGTAGGCAAGGGCCAGCGAAAAGAAACAACAGTCAAAAAAGTTACACTCCCCACTTCACTGAACAAATTGTCAATAGTTAATTAAATTTGTTTTCATCAGAAAAAGAAGTAGGTAGGTCGCGGCGTGAATTATAATCACAAACGTCACCTGCGCATTAGCAATTTTTCGGTCTCTTTGGCGGAATGAAGAAGACGGGGGGCGCCGAAGTTGCAGGCGATTGGTTCGTCAGTCGATGCTCGTCGTCTATTGGACTATTCTCTATTACGTATTATCAACTGTCTATTGTCTAATTGGTCTGAAAATATACATGCGGGATCTGTGATCATCTTTAGTGCCGCTAGTTATACCTAACTACTTTTTTTGAATTATTATAATTTTCTTATAGATTTATTTCACGTTTCTCGCACTCTCTTCTCTCTCGCTTTCTCTGTGCCGGTTTTTTTGCTTTACCCATAGATAAAAGCAATGTGCTACTCATTCTTTCTTCTTCTACTGACATAAGCCTAAGGAACTTGTTTATTATATCAACCCGCACTGGCTCTCGTACGAAATTGCGGCCCAATCCCACTTTTTTATATTGGTTTCCATTTATTTAACTTTAATATAATAAGAACACAAGAACATCAAGATAACCGTTACTAACTGTGCTAATAATTGAATAATTGTTCTTTGTTTGATATTCAAACGGTTTACTTTTCATTGTCAACTTGACATTTTAGCAATTCTCGTGTAATTTAGTGCGGACATTGTCGTTGTTTATTATCATGTAATTTAAACGCACTACATAAATTCAATTCCTGTTGGAAGTTTAACATTCAATATATTTCTATTAATATTAAAATGTTATCAGCAATGCACCTGTCCTAATGTTAATGTTTTTTTTAAATAGGTATGCAATCATTAATAAATTTGTTATATTTTTACAGGGTACGAATACAGCGCAGAGTTTTCTTGAAGCAGTAGTGGCTCATAAGAAACTTTAATAAAACATTATACTTATTTACAAAGAAAATGTGTTTTAATTAACTGTTAATTTATTAAGCAATATGAAACTATATAGCTACCAGTTGTCATTGGCACTCACACTTTACAAGATCAAGAACTAATAGGTATTACCTTCATCATAATCAGCCCCGGATCTAAGGAAAGGCTAGCCGGGGCCCATGCCCCGGGCGGCAAATTCAAGCTTGGTAGACGAATACACTGATTAGTGTATTCGTCTACCAAGCGTAGTAATCGCAAAGAACAGTGCCAGACCGCTCGTTGTGGCGTTCTTTGGGGCAGGCCTATGTCCATCAGCATCAATGGGCGTGTTATGGCTGAAATTATGATGATGATAAGAAAAATATTGTTGGGCGGGGGCGGCATATTTCATTTTTGCGCCGCCTCGAAATAATTCAAGATCCGGGGCTGATCATAGTCATCTGATGCCCGACTTCACCTACAGCTGGGCATGACCTCGGTTTGTTTCCTGTCCCTTGATACATCGATGCCATACCTGCCATACCAATTACCATGTGGGATTTATTCGCCTTTGTAAAATATTTAAATGTATTTACATCATCTACATATAAATGAGAGAGATTTGATAATGCCTGCCTCAATGTTGATCCTCTTTTTACTAACCTAGGTACTAGAAAAGCTTGGCAAAAATGAGCTTGTTTAATAAAAGCCCAATTTGTCATAAAATTTACAAATAAATAAAAATCATTTGAGTGGCTATAGCAATATTAGCTGTAATAATTATTATAATTATTATAAAATATAATAGCATTTTACCTAGACACATACAAAATAAAAGGTTATTATAATAACATAACATGTTATTCTCACAAGGCATTTCCCTGAAACGACACTCATTTACAACTAAATTAAAAAAGACGTAACTCCAATTATAAAATATGTAAATTTTGGTGAAAACACAAGTTAGGTGCGATACGTGTGATGTAGCGCAGCTTTTAATCGAGCCCATCCAGTGATGAAAGAATGTGTAAATTATAATACTAACATACTCTTTACTTTGTAGTAAGTACTTTTAGAACATATACCTATGATGCATAGAATATATGTACTAACACTTGAATTGGTAAAGACGAAGATTTTAAATAATCTCGAAATAATCGTTTTTTTTTATACGACGAATGGTGGAAAACATGCGGCGTGCGGCCCGACTGATGAAATACCAAGTGCCTGTACATGCGCCTTCCTTTTAAAAATGAGGATTCGCTGTGCCGACAGCTTAGAGGTCACGCAATGTGAATACAGTTAAAAAACACCCTTGTTTGCTGTTAAAGAATAATAAAGCGTTTCTAGGACATTTTAAGTTAAAAAATCAAGAGGTAGGTAGTAGTTCTGTTTAGATATCAACTTGAAATTTCGCTATGCTGAAACTGAAAAATAATAATTGTAGTTTAAATAAGTAATTGACAAAATAACATTCTATATTTATTCTATTTTATTTTTATTTTAACACTTTTTAGTGTTAAAATAAAAATAGAATCTGAGTGACACAAACTTCACATTGATGTGACCGTTACCTATACCTACATGGAGAAAATTCGTTGGTTTTGGAGCAGAAAAGAGGTCATTATACTCATTATTGATTGAAAAAAAAAATCAGATATTCCCTACATTTTGTCGAGATAGGTACCTTGTCTCTTTCCTAAGAGACTTTTTCAAACATTTATCCAAGGTAATTGAAGTTTATTTAACAGCTAAAACATGACAATTTGTAAATACAATACCATTTGATCCTATTCTTATTTTCATCACATAGTAGGTAGGTACCTACACTAGGCACGTGACTGCTCCGTTGGTCTAGTGGTCGCAAGTGCGACTGCTGAGCGTGGGGCGTGAGTTTGATCGCCGGGCCGAGCAGTGCTATTGGTTTTTAACCGACTTCAAAAAAGGAGGTTCTGTATTCGTCCCGTATGTATGTATGTATGTATGTATGTATGTATGTATGTATGTATGTATGTATGTAAGTATGTATGTAAGTATGTATGTAAGTATGTATGTAAGTATGTAAGTATGTATGTATGTTTGTATGTGCGCGATTTTCTCAAAAACTACTGGGATGGGGTTTTCACTAACGTAATCTACATACTTTCAGGAAGGTTTTAGTATATAATACATTATGTAATCATTCCTATGTACAAAGTTATATGCATAAATGTACACACTCCGTAGAAGATTTACTGTTGAACGAATTCGTGAAAGTAATCTAACACGGGATAAAGAACTAAAAAGGGAAAAATAAAAAACTTTTTTAACAAAAAATAACCGACTTCAAAAATCCACTACAAAGAAAATAATAATTTTGGTTTCGGAAGTCGGTGGCAAAAAAAAGCAAACAAAAACCGAAGCCACCGACTTCCGAAACCAAAATTATTATTTTCTATGTTTATTTTATTTTTTTTATTTTTATATTTTATTTTATTTTGTATGTATGGGGTGAATTTTCCAAGTGTGTGTGGATGGATCCGAAACTTTATGCATTAGAAAAAAAAGATTTCCTAGAATTTGATCCTTATTAGCGACACTATCGGTAGATACTAACTTTACACAGTGTTTAAATTGAAATAGCATCGCTTTTAAGCTTCGAGCACTTTGCTGTGAAGGTATGTTGAGACGAGTCAGAGGTATTTGTTTATCCAATAGAGACATAGCTAGCTAATTCTATTTAATTAAGCAACTAAGTTAAAGGATATTGTTTGTAGGTACGTCTCTCTAAACCTCCCATCTTATCAAAGAATGAAAATATATTATATTTTTTCCCGAAAATATATAAGTAGTTAGACCACGGTTAACGCTCGTACCGAAGAAGATTATAGCACATGGCTGGCTGGCAGCCCTATTAAACTTATGGCATCATTATAATAAACGTTCAGTTGGTAGGTCCCTAGCAATAGGATAGTAAGTTCATTTTACTTCTGCTATATATAAAAATCTACTAGTAATCTAAAAGCTTTTAATAAATTGTTTATGCAGGTTAGTCTTCAAACTATCCTTTTTCCGTAATTTCTATATATAATACGTTGTTCAACAATGAATTACTTTCTTCTATTATCCGTGCAGTCACAATCAAATAACCCATATGCATAACTGCTAGGTATCTGTTATATTTTCCTGAGAATAAACCCTATGACGTTGTGTAGCGCATAAGCAAAAAATATGCCAATGGCGGTGACAACATTACTCTCCCCTTGTTATTATTAAAGTTATCAATCAATGATCATCATCCGGTATGTCGTATGACGTATGTTGCTCCTGAAATCGCACGGCTGGACGTCTCATCATCCCTTCCTTTCTCAAAAGGGTGAACCAAGGTGACGCCATCGCCAGCTTATCTATTTTGAACCGACACGCCGCGTGATATCACCGCGAGTACTGCCATTTTTTTTGCGAACGTTCGAGGGAGAATCTCACCGTGACATTCTTCCTCGAACGTTCGCAAACAAATTGGCAGTTCTCACGGTGATATCAAGCGGCGTGTTGGAAAATAGACACACACTAGATGACTGTCTAATATCTTAAAATGTGAACATAATCAATACTAATTAATTCACGTTTCGAGACACGGTTCTCCGTTCACAGTATTCAGAACTTTCTTGAAACTTGAATACATAGACGCTGAAGCATTTAGGCACCCGAGACGCTTCAAAATGCTTATGTAGTGCGCGTCTGTGTAACTATAATAATACTACTATGCCCTTGTGTTAATTGGATTCAACGTAGTGTTTTTGCCTAAATATAAACAAAACATGACCTTTAATATCTAACACACATTTACATCACTTTTGTTAGGCACTTTGGATATTATGTATGCTCGTTCACGAAAACATGTCAATGTGGCCTAAATAACGCACAAAACAATACGTAAGTAGTTAAAATACATGTTGGTATAGCAGTGTAGTGTTAAATAGGCGCGACAAGCGTGAATTGGAAAGGATTAACTCGAGCTTTATCGTTTAAGGAGCTTCACACACCAAGCGCGGTGCGGTGCGACTCAGCACGCCCGGTGTGCTTGTTTGTTGTTCTGCGCATCCTACAGGATGACTGATTAAACTAAGGGAAAGTATTTACAAAAATATTTGAATATTGTTCGATTTACTACGACATTAACCATGAAATTGCGAAAAAAATCAACAGTGCCATACTAAAATATAGTTCCGCCAGTACCTAAAAGTACCAAACAAAATTCGAATGCTGAAGGATTCCTTTAAAAAGTCTATCATTTGGCCAGCCTTCACCCGTTTACACAGATACGACATCGAAGGTGCGGTAATGAAAAATCGAGGCGAAAATATTGTAGTATGGCTGTTTTATAGGTTCACTGAAAGACAGGCAGTACCTCAACCCGCTCCGCAGTTACCAAAACGCCCATAAGAGACGAAGCCACCTGCGTGTGAGTAATTTATAAAATATATGCGATGCGATGAATTGGCAATAAGTAAGTGTGAAATTGATGCTTCCGGTACAGAGAGCCGTGTTTTTTTTTACATAAACGAAAACGCTGATTTTGAACTATTGTTTTAATATACCTTGTACCAATTGATTTGATAGGTTATATCAAACCGAAAATCCTCTTGAATTAAGCTATTTCAAATATTTACACATTTCATGTTTTCTGGTCGTTTATAAATTAAGGAGGACAACACCTTGATCCTTATTTAGAAACATTTATATACCATACCATACAACAACTTAATGATCTATTTTTACTCTTTATTTACATTGAAGTCTTTTGGAAGAGATTGTATGCCTTTTTCAGTAAAAAGGGTTCACTGTTGTAAAATGGCCGTAAATTGCAAGATTAGTACTTACCCTACTTACCTATAATAGTTTTTTGGGTCTAAAACGTTGAGCCCTAGTCATTTTTATATACACTAGCACTTTGCTCATGACTTCGTCCACGTGACCCACAGGATTTTTTTTCGGGATAAGAATTAGCATCACTCAAAGATATTGTAGTTTCCTATTAGTGAAAGAATGTTTTGACTCGGATCTGTAGTTCCGGAGATTAGCTTAAAATACAAACTTACAAACTTTACCTCTTTATAATAGTAGGTAGTGTGAATAATAATAGTATAGTTTATAGATTAATTAATTCGTTACTTTCTGTGTGATTAAACCTGCTTTCAGTTTTCTTTCTAAGGAATTGTGAATGTTTGTACCTACGGGCCATAATTAATAAGATCCGAATATTATGTATTGAAGCTATTTTTCCTTGACGTATTGATTTCTAACAGCGGGAACATCAACCGCCGACACATTGAATACACAGGATATCTTTCCTTAATTTCCGGCGCTCTGTAGAAAAATCAAAACAATATACCGGATGGCAAGTTAGACAGTGTAAATATTTAAATTTAAATATTTCCACTTCTAACCTGCCACCCTGTATAATTTAGTACAACATGTGACATTATAAACGCACAACCTGAAAATACTTTGTTCAGACGGGTTTGGCTAATCTATTTCGGTCATTTCGGTACTTATAGGTAATTTTTGATTCCAAAAATACTTAATTAAAAATTAGCAAATTACAAAATAAATATAAAAAAATTACAAAGTAAATAGGTAATTAAAACCAAGTAAATTACAGTAGTACTAGGTACTAGACCCTACAGTCATGTGCAATTATGTGCGTGCGTAGGCGTGCGTAGATTTGTAATGTGACCACTAATCGCGCACAGCAATAAGTCTAATTTCTTAAATAGGTAAACAATGTTTATAAATGCACATTAGAATTAAATTCAGTGTCTTTACTAAGATTATAACATTATATTCTAATTGGGGTGATTGAGGATGTGCGTTAACCCCCCCATCTGTCGCATTTAAAAAATCCGCCTCATTCAGGTCGAACGCGTGCGACTGACGAACGAATAATTCTGTTAAATGTTGTATATACTTAGGTATTATATGCTTTTATTAATACCTAGTAGAGAATCGAAAAATAGTTTTCCTAATATAATAATCTATAAAAATGGGCCACTAGATTATTTCTCTATATCAGATGGTGGATAGCATTCTTTAACACGAACGAGTATTCAACAGTCGATAACTATGCATACAAAAATGTCTGAAATGGAATGGAAAAAAATGTGTACTTTCACCTCCCCGGATATTTTCGATAGTTCCTATTACTACAGCCATATATAGAAAAAAAAATTAGGATCCCATAGATGTACACCTAGGAGTATACTCCTAGGTGTACATCTATGGGATCCTAATTTTTTTACATTACCTATAGGTAATGTAGGTACCTACAGATCGACCAACGTGTTTGGCTCGCTCTCAGTTTGGCTGTGCAATAGACAATTTATACCACATGCAATAGACAATTTGTACAATGCATTGCACATTCAAACGACTAACTTTAGAGAGGCCCAGAAAAGTTACTAAGTTGATTTACATATACGGCTTTTGTTGTAAGTTCACATCATACCTGCATCACAAAATCTGTCACATCACGAAATATACCTTCTCATATTGCATACAGTATTCGTCCGTATAAGGCACGTAGCATTGTGTGCACGCAATTATGGGGAATAGTAGATTGTTATACAAGGGTGGAAAGAAATCAATTCCCATACGAGGTATTTAGACGCACGAGCGAAGCGAGGGCGGCTATAGTCCGAGTGGGAATTGATGACTTTCACCCGTGTTAAACACTCTACTTTTCATTTCAAATATAAGGAAAGTAAAAAATAGTAGTTTTTAATCAAATAATTTCGGTACAGAGTTAGTATCCCGCCAAATTATACATAAATAGTCTTTTTTAATTTAAATTTCAAATATGGAACACACCGCCCGCGTCACCGCCGCGGGCCATCCCACTTTAATAGCTATTTTTTTTAATTCACATTGGCCGTATACACTCACAAGACCGCAGCATTTTTTTTTAATCGATATTTTTCTTAATTATGTAAAAAAAAATATAGCCGACTAAATAACCAATTTTAGTTCTATTTTTAAAATTCATTCCCCCTAGGGAGGGAAGCAATTACTATGAGTTTTTCCCGCCCAAGGGAGGGAAGCATCGTTTTCGACCCGCTGCTCTGATCAAACAAACACTACTTTCCGAGTATGAGAAATGAAAAATATATTCAAGTTTCATATCGCAAGAGTTCTTTCTACAGATTTTTTATATATTTGTGCTGGTATTTTAAAGATTTATTCTCTTGGTATTTGGATTCTGGGATTTTACAGAATCATTTTAGATATGTCCAGGTTTCCTCACAATATTTTCCTTAATCTGAAGTTAGGTTCATAGCATGTTTTTCTGCACCGTTTTTAGAGCATTGATCATGAATCAAATTGAACAAAATACGCGACTACCGGGGTGCGAACCGGGACCTACGACTTGTAGATCTGAAATTAGTTGATGGGCATGCACGGACTCCTAAGGTAAATGCTAGAATTTATACAATTTGAGTAAGTGTGCTTTCTCTTACCATAAGCATAAAAAATACTGAAGAGAATAGAAATGAAGCTATTACACCACACACATTCAATGTCTCACGTTTGTAGTTTGTTAAACAAAAAAGTCTATTCTTATGCTTTATGTACATACCTATCTATTATCGTTTTGTAAAAGGAAGAGTTATGTACGTTTTTCATGTAGATTAATGAGGAAGTTACTGATTAATTAATATGGTATGGTGAAATAGTATAAACTCGCAAAAGTAAACGTATAAGGGGCGACGCAGACGACAGACTTTTTGTGCGATCGAGTCTGCCGCGCTTTGCAGCGCTCGAACAATCTGTTCACTAAGTTTCGCAGATTGTTCGAGCGCTGCAAAGCGCTGCAGACTAGATCGCACAAAAAGTAAAGAGAATAGAACAGATTAGCAATTACAAGATAAAGAATTAAAATGGTCGTATTGAAAAAAAAAAATGTTTAATATCAAATTGATATTTTTATTTTACTGAGTTCACTATTAAATGGCATCTACATAATTTGTACAACAAAAATATACTTTGATAAAAAACAACAGATTCCTACTTATTTTTTTTAAAGGTATAAGATACATACACAAGTACAAATTGGAAGTACCTAATAGAAGACAAAAATAAAAGTTTGCTAGAAAATATCATAAAATATAACAGTCAATGTATATTTGGTAAAATAGTCGTATTACGCATCGTCGCAATATACTGCCTTACCACAAAAAAGATAAACACGTGTTAAACGCGAATGCTACCAAAAATGATACCTACACACTTGTTTTAGACAAGCTAGTGCCAAAACAAGTGCGTAATATTTTTGGTAGCATTCGTGTTGAACACGTGTTTATCTTTTTTGTGGTACGACCCATAATTTTTAACTCTCTTTGCAAAACGTTTATGAAATGGATTTTTTATTACAAAGTCTTTTTGCTTATATTCATGACATCGACTATTTTACAATTATAATTTATATTTTGGTTTGCTTTCAAATATACACAATTTGCAAAGTAACCATTACTTGCTTAGAATTCTAACATTAAGCTACGTATTACTTGCATTAATATGTACTAAATCAAAACAAACTAAAAGAAGTGAACTTAAATATCCAGTCCATCACTATTACAGTCATCGAACCACCACCGAATCCACACTGAAAAATAAATATAATATTTTGGTGGAAGTTTCCAATCAATATCGTCTACGAAGACGCACATAAAATAATAAAACAGTAACAATAGTGTAATGCAAATTAATTCATAAGACTGTTTCTATTCGAAAATAAAGTACAAAATAGGAATGTTTTCGGTAGAAATGCGAATATTTACGACATATTTACAATTATTTTACTGGTGGGTTTCGCAAACGTAAATACTGACTACATTCATACTATCGAGTCCAATGACAATGTCCTATAACAAAATATCACATCTTACCTACTACACCGACATGTGCACGGTGTTGCCAGGTCATGCTTCAGTATCCGAATACTGCGACAGCATTATTTGTAGATATAATTCGTACAAAAGTCACGTGCGAACCTGGCAACCCATGACACGGCGCGAAAGTTAAATATTCATCAAGGTTGTCACGCCACGTTCATTACAAACAAACTAGTGAACCACCTTATAACCACCGATCAGTCTACACAAAAAGTAAACGTTTCTGTACATACAATACACCTAGGATACAAACCTATTAACATGAATGAAGATACAACAAATAAGCTCACTAAATGAAATAAACAATTCAGACATAATAACAATTATTTGCGTAAGATAAGGAAAGAAAAATACACTTACATAAAATAAAGTTCAGAAAGGAATAGCATTTTTCAACACGAAAAGGTACAGAGATCAAAAATATCAGCAATAAAATTTGACATTCATGCAGATTTATATGAGAATAATATAAGTAGATACTATATTAGTAAATGAGATTAGCTTATTCTGTTACACAAAATGAAATTATTTGACTAGACCGTTCGGTACGTTAATATACGAATTAATAATATCTTTCGGTTTCTTCTCGATATCGGCATCTAACGTTATGTACGTCGGGTTTGTGACCGCCGTGTTTAAGAAGTTCTTTGCATTGTTTTGGTTAGTTGCGAATACGTCGTCTGTTTCTTCTTCTATTCTAGGGCACATATTAAGATAGGGCGATGCGTTGCCTTCCTGGTCAGATTCTGAGCCGCTTCTGGAGTTGTTCAAAGTAAGCATTGGAGTTAACTCTGAACCGCAGCTACTTGCTTCAGATACCCTCGGATTGAATTTCCGAGCGTCGAAATCAAATTTGGTGTCTGGAGTTCGAGGACTGCATATGTTTTGTTTTGTTGCCGGACTCATCTGTAGATAGCCTTCGTCATCTGAAAGTGTGAACCGAGCTTAGAACATACGTTATTTGAGACGGCGAAAGAACACCATGCCACACCAAGAAGTGGAAAGGTACTAAGTAATAGTGCTAAGTAATAGTGGATGAGTAAACCAAATCAACCAGACGAGTTTTAATTGTTTTAGTTTTAAAGAGTGTAGGTACTGTGGACAGGTGCAGTGGTCAGTACCAACACAGTTCAATGTTAGTTACAACGAAGACATGCGTTGATTTACCATTTTGTGTAATCAGAATGTAGTGTTATCCGTTCCGTCTGATAAAAGGAAATACAATTAAAGCGTTGTAAACAAAAAGTAACGACTTTAGGTTACGTTACCTTTCTTAACTTCAGCGGCTTGAAAAATATAAATAGGTATTGTGAGAATAAATTAACCAGATTTATGTATACTAAGTAGGTATACGAAATTATTTCTGATATATTTTTATAGTTTGTGAATTGTGACGCAAGTTAGTAGGTACACTGATACTTTTACATAACATCTTGAATTCATACAAAATATTATTCAATACACGGTTTTCCAGCATTTCATGTAATAGTCAGTGTTTTCCAACTTTTATTGCTGACTTTTCATGGTCCATATGACTCCATAATTCTCCTAAACTTTCTCTAAAGATTAAGAGAGATAGTTTAGGATAGCTAAAAGTGTGACCTAATGTGCTGACTAAATATATATTAAAATATCCACTTCAGCTATTTATGTGACTTATCACTAGGACTTAGTTAATATCACTTCCTAATCTTCAATTATTTTATTTAAGTAAGTATGTACAACTTTTGTATGAACTCAACGTCTTAGGCATTTTCTCTTAGATGATGCTTTGGATGATAAAGAGACATAATGCGGTAGAGATTGTGTAATATAAAATTGAACGCCCCTCCACTACTCGTGATTGTTTCAACATGTGAGAGGAAAATATTTATTGTAACACCACTTGTGTGCGTGCAGCGATTTTACTGTGAACTTGGACTCGCCAATGACGAAGACCAATTTGTGTGTATTACGTCTTTACGTCTATTACACCTACTTTGCATATGAGCGTAAACTCTTTAAAGGAACGTTCAGTTTCAGATCAGACTATCTCTAGTGCACTAACAAATCTGTTACAAAACTTGCAATTTTTTTTTAATGGCCTCTCACATTTGGCTTCACAGTCATTACTGCTTAATCGGACTTCTGGTGAGGACTTACAAAATGTCTCCAGCCAGGCTAAACTTACAAACTAAGCGACCACACGCTAAATGCACCTGAGGTAGGTATGAGCCTCGGCTTGGGGCTTTGCTGGGGGGAAGTCAACTAAAGGGAGAGACTGCTAGCTGGATCGGTTCAATATGATTTAGGGACTAATTTAAATCTTAATGCTCAGCGCGGGCTAGCTCGAGCAAGTATCGGTTAGGAAATCTTGCAGAGGATCAAGATTACTTGATGTCTTACCTATTTGCGTGGGTGTGGTGGGGAAGAAGCTCCTGTCGTTGACGTAGTGGTGCGGGCTGGGCGTCACCAGGTTGTTGTAGTCGGGCGAGCACACCATTGCCAGATAGTCTTCTCCGCCAGGTTTCACGTTCACGGACATGTATGCTGTGTTCAAGTCCACGTAGTGCTGGAAGTTAAAATTAAGGATATTAGACCGAGAAGGGGTTCTTGGGAGAATGAAAAAGTTTAGTGGAGGTATGTATGGGTGACCTAACCAGTGATTACCGAGGTACCTATATCAAATTTCGAGACGTCTCTGTTTAAAAGAGTTAGTATAATCAATTTTGTCGCTAATGGCAGTCAGAACACTGGTCTAAACTTAGAATACCTACCAATATCTCCACTATGGGGAATAAAATCATTTCAACTAAATATAGGATAGATATACTTATATACCGTATATTATTTATTATTCTTATATAATAATATGAAAGTGTAATATCGTATTATCCCCACATGAGTTGGGTTGTATTGGTAGAGTTAGTAAAATATTTAGTAGCTCCATTTCCTAATATCCGCAGTTATAATTACGCATCTAAAGTAGCAATTCAAATAGAAGCTATTGGTGAATCCTGCGGATATTAGTTGTTACGTGAAACTTAGCACCGTCATTTTGGGCTCATTAGTTCGCTCTAACAATTGCCCAAAAACGTGGTTGAGAGCGCCCTCTATTACATGAGGCATGGATTACTAACAGGCATGGTGGAAACCTTGGCCACTTGTTTCATCACGACGACCGCGACGGCACGCTCTAATCGTAGCATGGGGGGAGGGGAAGTTCATCGACCTAGCAATACAGTATGTTGTTCCAAAAATGGAGCATCATCTAATCTACATTTCCACCAAAATTAATAAACAATATCCGTTGGAATTAATTTTTTTTGATCTTTTAGAAACTTTTTCTCTTCTACCGATAATAAATAGCTAAGTTATAATACAATATTTGTGCAAATAGATAGTACCTATGCATGTGGTGAAATAAGTTGTCATGTTCTTTGATAGAAAAACTTAACAAAGCTAGTACTCTAATGTTTTCTGATATTTAAAGATAATTTCCTTATAATATTTGAATATACTTAATTACTTACATTGCGCACATTATCCTCTAGGAAGCCGCCGATAATTTCCTGCAGCCGGTTGAAGGAGGGTCTGTTCGTGGGCTTTTGGTCCCAACACTGCATCATCACGTCGTACAGCCGGTCGTCCGCGTAGTTCGGCTTGGCTAGACGATTCCTGTATTATTGTTCAAATAGTGGTTATAGCGGTCATATGGAAGTTAACTAGCCCAGTCCACAATCCAAATAAATAGTTTCTCCTTAAAAATCCGCTCGGAAGTGAAGTCAAAGGCGACTAGAGGATTATGAGAGCTTTTGCTTGTTATAGGTACTCGTAATACCTGACTACAAAACCAAACGCCTTTTTGGTCTTATTATAATATGATTGATTTTTAAGATTGTATTATCCACGATTGTGTGTAAATAAAAAGGAGAAATTACAATTACAACCTCAAGCAAAATTATTGCATATTATATTACTACTACGCCTATATGCGGTGTCAGAGCGTGTAGTGTATAAAACTACTAAAAAGTAACCGTGTAAGACTTCGTACGTACCCTTCAGTCAGCCAAAGCAATAGATTGGTTGGATCAATGTTTGGGTAGGGCGTCTTGGCCAGAGAGAACAGCTCCCACAACAAGATGCCGAACGACCACACGTCCGATTGCGTCGAGAATATGCGATCTGTCATGCACTCGATCGCTAACCATTTGACGGGTAGAAGGCACTGAAATATACAATTAAAACGATAGTTCACAATAGACCAGAATGTCGTGAAGGCAGGTTGAATACATCTTAGACGAAATGCTATCTGGGAGTGGGCACAGAGAGCTTAGGAAAACCGATGACATGAGTTTGTAGTATCGCGTTATGCCCTGTAGTAAATAAAAAAGCCGTGATGATGGTGATGAATAGATTGGAGGCATCTTACTGAATGAAAAAGATTTCCTTTCAGTAAGATGCCTCTGATAAAGAGAGGTACCGATGGGCCACACGGCAGCCCTATATTCCATGGGAAACCATGTTAAGCTCCCGAGGGAATAGACAAACGTAACGGTGTACACGTACAGTTTGCCGATAACCGTATTAGAATCTATATGAGGCAAACCATTACTATGAACACAGTGCATGATATCAATCTTATTTTAACAAAGGTAATTTTTCACTTTGTACAATCTAGATCTAGACGATGACGCAATATGTTAAATTGTCTAAAGGCGTTATATCGTTTTGCTCTAGAACAACGCTGCGACATGATTAACAAACGACTGAAATTCTTAGCAGAAAAATAGTATGGCAGAAAGTATAATTAAAGTAAAACCTGCACTGTGCTAATCAAACGTAAATAAGATATTTGGTTGAATGTTACGCACTTTCTCGTTGTGACAATAGCTTAGCAATAATAACAAAGTTATTTAAAAATATTTTAAGTTCAACCATTGTTTCAAATGTTTATCTTCTACTTCTTCTTCTATCTAAAAATATTCCCATCAATTTATTTTTGAATTGTATTTCAAATAACATTTTGCAGTCCACGTCAATGTTTCTTCTATTTGAATAATAAGTGTTTACTTTCAAAGTGACCTTCACGGATGTGAAGGTTATTGTAAAGAAACATGTGACTACTCACGCTTTCTTTCTTTTGATATTCATCGTTTTTGTAAATGCTCCTAGCAAGACCGAAGTCGCAAATCTTCACAATGTTGTCTTCGGCTAACAACACGTTCCTTGCTGCTAAATCTCCATGTAGAATCTGAAAATTTCACAATTACTGTTTAGAATTTTCATTGTCAGCAGCTACTATGTTCTGAATTAAATCGTGTATACAAACGTTAACACAATGATCATCTGCAATATTTCGTTTACTGACCTTCCTACTAGCCAAATACTCCATGCCTCTCGCGATCTGGAAGGCCCACACGAGCAGGTCGCGAGAAGTCAGCGGCCGCGGGTTGCGCCCGTCGAAGACGTAGTCACTTTCGTAATGTGTATGCCACTCCGGTTGCACGTAGCCTTCCGATACTGGAAAAGTTCATTAATGCATTTAATTCGTGGTACATGACTACAATTGCCCATAAGGTAAAGTATTGCCGGTACTGTAGGCAAATGCTCCCCAACTCAGATCTTCCGATATTTGAAAAACTGATCAAGCCAATTTGCGGTCAAATCTCACTATAGTACATGTCATGATTGTTTGACAAACATAACAGCTGTCGAACAAATAGCTAATCAAGTGATTTCATATCAGATAAAATTATAAAAAGTGTACCTACTAACTGTGGGGTAAAAGAAGTGTACTAAGGAACGACTGGAGTTTTTAAACCTAACTTTTAACGTACTTAACCCACATAGGGGGAAAAGGTCGAGCCGTCGAGCCCATATACGTCAGCAACAATTCCAATAACGGGTTTAGAATAGAAACACCACTACCGATGAGACATTCGCAGTTTACCAATACCTAGGTACTTATTACATAGTAATGTCACACGTAGAATTCTAATAATAAATAATTAAGCATTTAATCTACATGGGAATGTACAACTTTTTTCGTATACAATGATTATCCTCCTAAACCATTCAGTAATCACAAGAATTTTTGACAGTGTCGTGCAGTAATGGAATGGCATAACTGCATACTAACTGTATTCAAGCCGTAATTTGAATTTGGCTAGCAATTTGAAAGCAGTCCGTACAGAATTTCAAGTGTATCCTTACTTAAAATTTTGTCAGACCATACGTATTGGAGATGCCTAATAATATGTATTTATGAGAAATACGTGAACACACGTGCAGCTAACACCGTCTACATTATCCTTATAAACCAGCGATTACAATATTTGTTTAATAGATATACCTACACTTACGTGTAACGCAATGCAAACATAATAAAATAAAGTGAATGAAAAACACAATCTGCTTTTAGTTCTGCGCAAGTTCAAAGTGGACTTTCACAACTTGCATTAGACGATTGTCGACCAAAGAGAAAGGATTCGTACTTAATCTACATAATATATAAGTACATAATTAAATAGGTACTGTAGCATTCGGTATCTATAATATTCACAAGGGAACTGGCAACAAAAAGAGCAGTTTAACATCTACATATTAAACTACATCAAACATTGTTGCATAATAAGAGTAATTTTATATAAATTACATAACTAACACAACAATAACATTGTGTCAAAATTAATTGTGGATAGACTTCAAACAAACATAAAAGATAAGGCAAACGCAATTACTCACTATTACAATGATAAATCAGACAACGACATAAAAACAAATGTGCTTACATAGTTATTACGACGAAAGGACAAAAACTCAGTGCTAGTGCAAAATTAAATGTGCCCCAAAAATTACCTTTTACGAGTTCCACTTGATGATTTGCGTTGTCTGGCAAAAAAAGATAAATATTTCTTGAACAACTACCAAAATAACAATTTCTAGTTATTTGTATGTTTAAGTTACAAAGAAGGTTTTATGATAAATTAATATTAAACTAATAAATCTGTCACATGGTAATAATAACATGGTAATTAAAATATTAAATTATATCACCAGCCTCACTCGTCAGCAATATTGTGGGCTTATTTTTTCGCTGCAAAACACCTACGTCAAAAATAGTAAATCAATTGCTTCGAACGAATGATTTTTTGCTTTATCTAAAATTCTAAATCAATCAATCCACCTACGCGTTCCTCTAGTTTTTATCGGAACATTATTATATTATCAAAATATATGATCAAGCATTTTTTTTATGCGGTGATCGTATTAGTTGTCGTCTGTCCTTGACATTTTATATTATAATAACAAAACGTAAATTACCTTTTCTTGTAGATCTGTTAGTGTTGGCAGAGTTCTGCACGAATGTGTGGTTGGTATCTTGTGTACATGAGCCGAAATAATCTGATTGTGCACTGGAAACAGAAAAAAAGTCTTTGTGAGGATGTTTTAATGATTCGACAATGATACATAGATTTTTTTATGGAAGAGTAGTCTCAGTAACATTTCAAACATCAATTTTATTATGCCTAGCCTGCATTGCGATTAGTTTCTTCCTTATGTTTTTGCATTATTTCATGCTACGCTCCAAAAGTAATACTTGCGCGATTACAGTGCAGAATGGAATAGATTTCTGGACTCAGCAAGCAGTTAGTAACATAAGATGAGTAAGTCGGTTATCTGGCAACCTATCAGTCATCAGAGCCTTAATTTTGCTGTTGCACAGCTATTATTAAACTCACTTTCTTGAAACTACAGTTATTTTCTTATGTTTCTTACCCAGTACTGCCACTACTGCAAGAGTATCCTCTGTTAACTCTGCCTAGATTTTTCTCCTTATTATCAGTGAGTTGATCTATGAAGACCTCGCGATGCCTCTGCATATAATTACGGATATTGCCAAACTTGCAATATTCTACAATCACTACCAACTCTCCTGGAATCACAAACAACCTTTAATTAGGAAAATTAACTCATCATTGATGGTAACGGACTCACATCGATCTATAATAACATCAGTCATTATAAGTTAAGTAAAAAAAAACGATTAGGAACGTCGATGGAGTCAAACAAAAGTGACTCAGAAACAGGCATTCAGAAGACCTTTACGTGAGTATAAGTCATAGGTACAGTACATGGTTAAGAATAGTTAAAATTATAGAACTAATAATGTTACAATAAAATATCTAGTAAAGTAATGTAATTTTATTTGCAGGATATAAAAAAAAAATCCGAACAAGTGCGAGTATGCCTCGCGCCCTAAGGGTTCCGAAATATGATCATAGATGGCGCTACTGCATACTTCCAATGGCGCCATCTATGAGCAGATGGCTCCACTTATGGTCCGGTGACTGACGGCGGACAACAAAGTGATCCTATAAGGGTTCCGTTTTTCCTTTTGAGGCACGGAACCCTAAAAAACATAAATTACGAACTGGTATTAACAGAACATTTCTTGATGTTAACGTAGCGAACTCATGTTGCAGTTAGAAGTGTACGAGTACCTACCTATTATTGGTGATAATGATTTAGAATTTAGAATTATTTATTATACAACTCGTTTTCATGTTGTTCAAAGAAATAGACCGGTCGGACAAAACTGCACAGTTTTTTTTTTGTTAAAAAATGTAGTAGTAACATTGTCTTACGTTTCCCAACATTTTTCGTGCACGCTCCGAGCAGGTTCACGATGTTTATGTGTTTCCCCAAGTGCACCATTATTTTTAGTTCTGAGGCCAACGCTTTGATGTACATATTGTCTGCTGTTTTCTTCACCATTTTCACGGCGACCTCGGTTGTTTCTTCGGCATTTATGATACCACGTGCATCCGCCTTGTACACAACGCCAAATGCACCTTCACCTAGCTGTTTGCCTATAAACAAATATTTAGTTTTTTACTTATTAAGGACTGCTATAAAAGAAGTACCTAATAGATTATGCTTTTCACTAGTATATGAGTCAGATTTCTTTTCCTCCATGTACCTACGTTGTACATAGTGATCATCCGATTATGTAAATATTTTCTTATTTGTTGTAGCAGTATCAAAAACACCTGATTTATTCACTAGGAGATGACATCGGGCTGGTACGAAAATTATGTAGACATACATATAAAAACAAAATTTATGTATCTGCTACTTCGCTAACCAATCATAATTCATAGGGACAAAATTTTGCCAGCGCTAAACACGTAAGCCTATATTTGCATGTGTTAGTTGTATTTATAACATTGGATTTATTGTGAGTACTGTATACGATGTACCTACCTACTGCAAAGGCAGGAAAAAACCACACATAGCAGTAATCATCTTACCTATAATCAACTTGTCTGCAGGAAATTCAAACTTTTCATCATATGGCAACAGTTCCGCTTGTTCATCGATGCCCAATTCTGGATTAAGAGATTTAGTAACTCCTTCTTTGAAATACAGGAGGCCTGCTTCCTGGAGTTCTTTTCTAAACCGCTTATCTTTCATAACCTTCCACGTAAGGTATAACACCACGAGGATCAAAATGAAGATTATCACAAGAATCACGCTTAAATATGTGGCGTATGTCTGTTCTGCTGGAAATTATAAATACGTCACAATCATAATTAGGTCGGTAATTAGGAGGTAAATTCCTCTGTGATGCATACATCACAGAGGAATTTACCTCCGTGGTATGCGTGCATAGCGTCATCATAATTTAAAACAAATGACATACAGTGGATCATTTTCGCAGAGCAATTGTTTAAGGGATGATACTATAACGCTCTATGGTCTGATAACGAGTTATTTTGACGTATGGTATCGTAAATGTAAACAAACCATCCTAGAACATTTTGATAAAGTTTTATACAATTTGCACATTTTGAAAAATACAGAGAAATTAATTATGTAGGTATTTAATTTAAATAAATATTGTGTAGCAAACGTATATTTTCAATTCAAAATAAGCTTACATTAACGATACCATATGTACGTCAAAATAACTCGTAATTGGCCCACTGAAGTGCCTTTAAAAGGTGCAAGTCATATTATTATGTAACTGAAGCTCTTCATAATGTTTGTTTTACAATATCATGGTTTGTCAAGTCAACATGTTCAGTACTGTACCCCTATCATGAGTTTTTTTGACGTGTAGTATCGTTAACGTAAGCATATTTTGAATTTAAAATACACGTTTGTTACACAATATTTATATAAATTAAATACTTAATTAATTTCTCTGTATTTTTTAAAGTGTTCAAATTGTATAAAATTTTATCAAAATGTTTCAGTACTGCTGTATTTTAAATTCAAAATATGCTTACGTTAACGATAGGTACTATACGTCAAAAAAACTCATGATCGGGGTACTGAACAGCATTCGCTCTGTTCAGTATCACATAATATTTATCTGCACTGAACTGTGTTATAAATTGAGGGGCTCGTGGCTAAATGACAGCCGCGCTGATCGATCGATCTGCAAGGTTAAGCTGCGCTTGCCGCGGTCAGTCCTTGGATGGGTGACCGTTCTCTACACATCGAAACCCCTCCATGCCTCGGAGAGCACGTTAAGCAGTCGGTCCCGGTTGTCATAGGAATATCTTTGACAATCGTTACGGGTAGTCAGAAGCCCTAAAAATCTGACAGCTGGTCTAACATTCGAATACCGGTATTACCCATTAATTGGGTTGTGAAGGTCAGATGGCAGTCGCTCCACATAAAATATTGATATTCAGCCGAAACTAGTTAGACTGGAAGCCGACACCAATATAATTTGGGAAAAGGCTAGGTAGATGATGATGAACTGTGTTATAAATTAAACTTCTAACAATAATTAATTTCAGTGGCTGATTGATTTTCTCTCGTCTTACCTTTCAGTACTAGTGTATAAACCCGTGTATCTGTCAGTTTATTGCTGCTGGCTGTACATTCATAGACTCCCTTGTTTTCGTCCACCATCCGGTCTATTATTATTGATGAGTTGACAACAGTCCGATTTATAACATTCATATAAATTAGTGCGCTAGATTCATTTTTCAGTAAAACTTCGTCCTGATAAACACATTGTTAACATTAGAATTAATATAATTAATTAATTCAATTGACGATTTGATTATATCAATACGACTCCATGGTAATGATTAGTTCATAAAGTTTCTAATCAGAACCGGGAGTGGTGGTCAAAGCCCTATTATCTTTAAAGTTCGGTGAGAAAATTGCACAATGTTACGTCAAACTTTACCTTGTACCACTCCAGTTTGGGCGGCGGCACTCCCTCGGCTTGACAAGTGAGCTCTACCGATTGAAAAGGTACTACTTCTATGTTCTGGTCCGCAATAGGATTGTTTATTGTCGGCGCTTGAAGAGCTGTAAGAATATATAATTGATTAATATAATGTCATGTAGGTACCTTATTTTATTGCACTAAATATTACTTAAAAATGCAACTTACGAGCAACTGAAATACTGATATATTCAGTTTCATATGCAAAGTTAAACCTCATGCCACGACAGATGTACGGTCCACTTTGGTTCAAAGAGATACGCGGAAATGTCAATTTGGCAATATGCGAAAACGGATTATTCGTGAGTTCCACTGCGGCTATTTAGGATAAGAAAACTCATTAATACATTTCATAAAGTGTGAACTAAGGCATTAACAATTACGCTTTCGAGAGCAATGAATCTGGGTCAGTCACGTAAATCTTAATATCTCGGAAACATAACAATAAGTACATAAAATTTGTTTTATTGCTGCAGCTTATAACTTAATTTTTATTTATTAAAAAATAGACTTATGCTAGCATTCATAATTTCAGGGATATTAATAATATTGTAAACGACGGTTTCATTGCTCTCGTGTGTATAAATAATTTTGTTTCTGAGTACTAACCAGTTCCGTTCAGGTCTTCTTCGTCTGATCCCAACCAAGTTACACTATAAAAATCATATATGGATGCAATACATGTAATAGTCACTTCCTGGTCTTGTGAGAACCATGTATCTTGCGGATTTTTAATGCCAAAACCATCATGGATCTCGTAAACGAGAAGTCTTCTTGTTTCTTTAACTGCGCCAAGGTTGTTCGACGCCTTGCATGAAATGTTACCAGAAGTGTGGACTGGTATGTCCAAGAATGCCGTCGCCTTATACACCGATGCCACTTCTGAACGTGAACTTGGCTGAAAGGAACTTTCAAGTTTTATTAAGTACCGAACCATTCAGTATCGATTCGCATGCAGCTGGGTGACATTGGTAAAAGTTACTTAAATAATTCAGCTTTTTATATTCTTTTTCATTTTTAGCTAACTATTATTGCGAATTTTGTCTAATGTTACATATTATTACTATACGTATATGCCTACAGCGCGGGCAACATTGAAAAGCTTCATGTACCTACTGAAAAAGCGAGCACCATTCCCACCATCAAAGAAACCATTATCATATAGTGCATATAGTGATAGTAATATACCATTGTCTGTTCCTCGGCACCGTTAGAGAATATCCAAGTGACGTCTGGCAGGGGATACCCCATCACCACACACTTAAGTGATGCTATTGTGTTCATCATGTATTTCTTATCAACTTTATACCCAAAGTCGATAGTTGGTGGTGCTGTGAAACAAAGACCGTACAATACAATATACTGTAGTAATGTATTGTTACAAACTTTAGCTATGATGGACTATTCAAAATGTTATTTAAGTATTTTATTTATACAAAAATTAATATCAAAATGTATTCTTTCCTTGAACGTAGTAACTCTATACATAATTATACTAAGGTAGAGACATGGTTCTAATAAAACATGTATTTATGAATAATTTAAAACATATCACACCTGTATATGCCGGAAAGTGAGGCAGAGGTGTATTATGAGTAGTGTTGCCCAAAATCGGTCTTGCAACAATCATTTTCGCAAGATCAAGACCACCTAATTACAGCAAAACTAAGACCAAGACCAAGAATTAATGTACAATAGTAAAACTAAGACCACGACTATGGGTATTGACGCAGAACCGAGACCAAAGACTGGGTTAGACTCGTCTCGGTCTTGCATTTGGGCAACACTAATTATGAGCTACACCAACATTGCGCAAATTATGTTTAATTCGCATGTAATAGGAGATAAAGCCTATTACCACAAATCCAGACCCAGACTGCTACGGAGAATTTCCTAATGAAGACACCCAATAACAGTTTTCCCGACTCGGGAATTGAACCCTGGACCTCACGCTTAGAAGTCGCATTTGCAGCCACTAGACCAGTGGTTCTTCACCTTTTAGTGATCAGGGACCATTTGACAAAATTTCTGTCTTGCCAGGGACCATCAACTGTTTGGTGGTAAAATACAGTAAATGTAAACTAGTCACTGCATACTCTTTACAAACTTTTGAAACCTTGGTTTAGTGCTACTCAAAGCAAAACGTATGTCAGCACTGGCATCCAATCGATTTCGGTGCGTTTTTTAATTATTATCAAAAGCGCCGAGATCCCTATGATTGATTTAGGATGATTGACCACTTCGGGTATTTTCAGGGAACACCAGTGGTCCACGGACCACCGGTCAAGAACTACTGCACTAGACCAACGAGTTAGTAAATCACACTAATATTACCTATAAAAGCAAAAGTTTGGGTGCGAGTGTGTGAGTGTGTATGTTTACTTTTTCACGCTGAAACGGCTAGACGGATTTGCTTGAAATTTGGCAAAAAGGTAGCCTGGGATCTAAAGAAACACATAGGCTTTTCATCTGTTTTTACGCAGACGAAGTCGCGGGCAACAACTTGTTATCCGACTAATATTATAAAAGTGAAAGTTTGTGTGTGGGTGTGTGTGTGTGTATGTTTGTTACTCCTTCACGCTGAAACGACTGGACGGATTTTGATGAAATTTGGCACACAGATAGATTATAGTCTGGAATAACACATAGGCTACCTTTATCCCGGAAAACGCGGGCTAAGCCGCGGGCGGAAGCTAGTTTATAATATTTATTGTTCTTTAACAAATTATGAACCAGTAAAAAGTTTATACTTTTAGGCGAACCACACACCGCGCCGCGTTACGCTGCGGGCCGCGTGGCGATGAAACAAAAGCCCCGCGCGTGAATGCGTTTTCAGTGTTTTGCACTACGCGTGATTTCTATACAAATACAAGTATGTACTTGCAAACAACGTAAGATCACGCACTCCCGCGCTATGCTGCGTGATGCGGTGCGGTGTGCGAATCGTCTTAGACTGCCTTAAACTGACTAAAATTCTTAATAACAGTCCGGAATCTAAGAATAAGGTTCGTCCCATTTTACTTGGGATTTAAACATAACTGAGAAAGTATGTGTAACACAAGATCCCTGCCCAACCCTTCGTAGAAAACAGGCGTGATGTTCCAAGTAACGAAACTATAAATAAAACAGTTTCAACTCACCTTTGATTCGGAGATCGTAATTATATGTTCTATTCAAGTATCCATTTGTCGCATATATCGTATAGTTGGCGGAGTCTGTTACATTTGTGTCGGAAATACTCAACATGGCGTAACCAATATCGGAGTGTCTACTCACAGAGTATTTAGATGCGTTATTCGGCAAAGGCAGATTGTTGCGTAAGCTGCAATATTATTTAATGCTAAAGTAACAACTTAAACTAAATTAAAAAAAAAAGTTAAAACTAAAACCGTGGGCTTTTAGTTTAAACTTTTTTTACGACAAACATCCAACTGAAAAACATGAAACAAAAAAATAGTCTGATAGCCTGAAATTCTTCTCTAGACGTTGTATTGTGAAAAACTTAATAAATCAACGTTTTGATATCCAGGGTAGGTATAGCCGTGGTCGCATGCCACCCTATTATTGACTAATAAGCTGGCCCAATATATATAATTAACTGTATTATATCATTCGGTATTTCATTCATAAAAGGCTCGATCACAAAACCGAGGATTAATAGAAGTGATGAACACGAAAATTGCCGCTTCGTGGTTAAACAACTGTACTTATTCTGTTAACGGACCGATTACGAAAACATTTAATCCTGGGTGAACTTCGGCCTAAGAGTCTTTGCATTCAGAACATCCGTTCATCCAGTTAAATTATGTTCACAATTATTTTCCTCGTATGCGTGAATCAGTTTTCCTCAAAAATTATAGATTTTTACTTACATAATCGGTCAGTAGGTACTTACAATTTAAATGTAGCTTTAGGGTGATCAATTATGTCAACGGTCATCCTAAACGTCTTCTGTTTTGTCTCTATGGGATTGACTTTGTTACCCATGGGTGTTAGTTCGAGCAGAGGCTCGGCTAAAAATTACACAAAATAAAATTATAAAATTTTAGTATCAGTTTTATAATGACACTATTGAATAATAAAGCTGAACGCCCGCTTATCCGAGCCGAAGGAGGCGACCGAACCGAATTTTAGGATTCTTTGTATGAAATCCTAAAAAAACAGCTGTTCCATACATTTATGTTCACATAACTCAATAAAACTTATGGAGCATCTGATTTTTTTTTCGCGATTTCAGGGTTGGTCCCATAGTTAAAGTTGTTCATAATGATGAGTATAATGACCTCTTTTGGGGAACAACAGGGTTTTTGTTACATGCTGTATACATATAGGTGCCTACTTTTAGGAAGGACTAATCTAAAAATTCGTTTGTGTCTAAAATTATTGAAATTACCTAAATATTTCTTTTTGATGGACGTTTCTTTTTCTCCACAATTATTACTGGCAACGCACGTATAGCTTCCATTATGATTCATTGTCGCATTTACTACAGTTATATTTTTGTATAATATCTTACCAACCACTTCATATTCGTTCGACTTTTCTGTTATTGTATTCTGGAAATAAATAAACTGTATAAGTAACAATTTTGCACTGTTAAGTGCTCATTAAAAATACTTACCTGAAATGTGCATGTTTAAGGTAGACGCACACCTGTCCGTACCGTATGCACCGCAGTCGTCGCATTTTAATTCCTTGTATGAGATTCTATGCAACCTCGCAGGCTCGCACACCTGTCCGTACCGTCCGCACCGCAGTCCCCGAGTCAAAAGCGATTACGCGACGTGTGCGTGCGGACAAGTGTACGTCCACCATTACAGTAAAATAAAATAGTGTTCTGTACCAAATTTTATTCACATAGTATACTCATTGGTTAATATTTTTAAATATTTCTATAGGTAATAATAAATTTAAAATAAAATAATAAATAAATAAAAAATGTTTTCTCAGGCTATGTTTGTGTCTTTATGATTTATACCATATTTTCTTGCTGAACTATCCCTTTGGTAAATAAAAAATCTACATTAATATATGAGCTTTTATTTAATTTATAAAATAATAAGGTACCTACGGTATTGATTTCGTGCTACATTACCTACTGCTTTCGTTTATAAGATACGAAGTTATGAAAAAGTAATTTTTCCTTCTTCTTATTCAACCCCTGAAATTAACCCACAGAATCTGAATTCTACTGGCCAAGGTCATTACACTAGGTATATCTGTGCAAAATTTTAAATGATTAACGGTCGGTTGCAGAAAGATAAATTAATCAAATTTTAAAAGAGGCATTAACCATACAATTTCTATCCTTAAAGTCTCCTTGAAAACTTAATGAACTTTTCTGCAACTCAGCGTAAGTCGGATAGTTTTAAATAAAACCACTTGTGACAAACGTATGGACACCAAAGTAACTCCGTTTTGCAAATTTATTTTGACTGGCACGGAATATACTAAAGACATTATATCGTATTGCAAATAAATTCTCTTAAACAACGACTAAATTGTAATATGAAATTGAGATTGTTTATTAATTTACAATGCTTTTAAATTACACGTTTAAATATTTAAAAAATAAAACATTAAAATACAAAATAACAAGTCTGCAGGCATCTGAAGGTTACTGAGTTTTTTTATCTTTATATCTAATAATATCAAAGAAATAGAGACTTACCTTATCTACATTCGGAGGATACTTCCAAAATAAGTTCACCACAGAATCGGGTTGAAATTCAGCTGTACAGTTTATAGTAAATATTTCCCCTTTTAAAAAAAGTAAAGGACTGCTCATTACTTTTGGAATTGGTGGTACCCTAACGTCTGAAAAAGATACAAAATATTCATTAATTGAATATTCGGTGTACTTAAACTGCAAACGGTCTGTGAGATTAACTTGTTGGAATAAACAACTTGTTGAATTAACCATGTACCTATATGTATTTGTTGAATTCTTCGTTAAAGATTGAATTAAGTAACTTTTAATAGAATCATAATATTTACAAGAATTTCTCACAGACCGTATTAAATGATATAGGTACAACTACATAAATAATTCATATAATAAACAAATGGTTTGTATGTAAGTACTTTGAAATAAGATAGTATGCTGCTTTTATTAGAAACTTAATTTCAATTTACTGTAGCTACTGAAACTAAATCAAGCTCCTCAACCTAATGAGTATTTGTAATTGTTTAATTAATATTTTATCATTAAATTAATTTATTAATATCACGTCACGGTATTCACTCACTAAAAATCAAGCAGCATTCACTTACTTTAAAATATTTAGTAGGTAATATTTAATTTAAAAAAGACACGTAATGTGTTATAGGTAACTACTTATATGAAACTTATAATTTCATAGCAGGCAAATGATGGTCCACAGCAAAACAGTGAAAAACTAAAAATATATGATATTTTAAATCAACCCACCGTGAAAACATTAAAATAAAGTACCACTCATCAAAAACCTAAATTAAAAATAAATTAAAACAATAAAGTGTTAGTATCTTTTGTCATACGTGTACATGCATACAGGAGTTACGCAGAGCAACACACCAAAGAAGTAGAAATGAAAGAAAGAGGTAGTAAGCTTCAAGCTAGTAACACAAAACATCATGTATTAAAGTCCATCTAGTAGAACATTGAGTATTAAAATAATTGGTCCAGTGAATGAAACCATCACACCACGCTACCTTGTTAGGTAACATCAAGATTGTAGCACTACTTACTACGTATATGTTTCCATTCGCTTCGATTTCCGCGTTGTCCATGGCATTTGTAAGCAGACCTACTACACGTTCTCATTAAAAACCCAATCTTTGAAGAATACTTTATAGATTCTGGTGTCCTGTTACTCTGCGACTATTGTAGTATTGCCAAAATAAATTCTGGTTAGTAAGTATGGGTATATGATAAACTAATTATGTTTTTCAATTTTAAATGAATTATTATTTATTTAAAAAATGCATCACTTGTGAATCTAATGAAATTGAAAAACACAACAAGCCACATCCAGAAAAAGTATAAATTAATCGACTGTTGTCGTGTCAGTTGAAGTTATTCCTGCAATGAGCAAGGCAACGACACACCCTTTCTCGTGAATGTGGTATAAAATATAATAAAAATGTTAAAACGCACACATCTGCTATTCACCTACGTTGGAAAACAACTTGTTTTTTTTCTATCCGATTGTCTTGTCCCTGAGAAAATTCACAGGTGATAGTGCGATACATCAAGACCGATCCAGGAGGATCCGAGAGCATGTCGCTATCGATGACGAACCCGATTTTGGGACTATATTGCTGATATATTGTGTCTGCAATGTCCTGAATCTGAATATTAAGAATGTTGTTAAGAAAGAAACTTATTTTCATGCTTTAGTATCAGCTCTGTCTTTAGCAATAAGCATTAGTTATTTAAAGCTTTAAGTGTGACAACGTTTATATTTTGTGAATTTTAATTACACACTAACAGTAAAACCATTTAAATTGCCTACAACAGTCGATGTTATGTATAAAGTAGCCAAAAGAATTAACTTTGCTTTATAAGGCCACAATAACAGCACATTTTGTGTTATTAAGTTTTGTAAATCAATATCATGCAGATGCAATAAGCGGTTGATGTAGCGCTAGCGCATGTTTTAGATATACTTATATTATTTTTAATATTTGCATAAATCTTTAAAGTATTCGAATTTTTATGGGTTTAATTTGTGTATCATGTTAGCGGCCAAACCCGATTTCAAGCCAAACTAGTTTGTCCTAGGCCAAACCAGTTTATTCTACGCGTGCCAAGATAAATTAGTTTAAGTTAGGACAAACTAGTTTGTCCTAAAAACTTAAGACTTAACTAATTTGACCTAGGCCGATGAAACGAACCGACCTCCTAATTTTGGAATTTAAACTTCTCCGGTGCTGCAGGAAGAGCAGCATCGGCACCCTTGCGTTACAAAACGCAGCTTCGGCTTATTCGACCAGCCCCAGCCACTACGGTTTTTATAAAGACTCTAGGGGTAGGCCAGACAATTACCTCGTGGAGTCCGGGTTGGCTAAGTTGGATCTGCAACCTATCTTATAGAATTATTAGTAAATACTAATATTCTATATAATACAAAACTATTCATTAAAAACAAAGAAAAAAAACACTATGTAAATTATCAATCAATTTGGCCTAGGCCAAACTAGTTAAGCCTAAAGTTGGTAGGACAAACTAGTTTGTCTTAGGATAAATTGGTTTATCCTGACACGCGTAGGATAAATCGGTTTGGCTTAGGACAAACTAGTTTGGCCTGAAATTGGGTTTGACCGGAAATATACATATATGTATATACGTAATTATGATGTCGTTTTCATTCAATCTATATAATACATACCGACGTCAGGCCAACTTCAATATCTGGCATCGTTGGTCTACATTCAATTATTAGCTTACATTGGTTTCTTGGAACAATTACCTCCCTCATGGGCGCAAACAAGCTATCCGAGCCTAAAAGTTTTATCAATCATGAGATAC
This sequence comes from Thalpophila matura, assembly GCA_948465475.1. Taxonomy (NCBI): domain Eukaryota; kingdom Metazoa; phylum Arthropoda; class Insecta; order Lepidoptera; family Noctuidae; genus Thalpophila; species Thalpophila matura. Next base: position 11,028,961 of record OX419183.1, read on the forward strand.
AGACATAGACGTTGAACAAATTATTGAATGTCAGAAACAACCAATCTCACCAGCGACGTAAATATAAATAAAAGTTATATGCTCCGTGTTATTTGGTTCTTCAAAGAGGTTATTTAGTATGAGGCTACCGTTCAACGTGTCGTCGAAACAAGCATAATAGCCAATCGCAAACTGGTCAACATTGTACAGCTCGAGGACTACTTCGAACTTGTACTCGCCGACCAGTCCAGTCGTGTTTCTCTGTTCTATACGAAATGGTCCGATTACTTCTTCGGGTACTTCTTGTTGCGTAAAATTTATTTGTCTTTTTCCTTTACACGTAAGCGTATAGTTTTGTCCCTTCTGCAATATTATTTCGCTTTGACATGGACTAATAATCGGGCCATTCGGTTGAAGATCATCTGAAAGCGACAATGGGAGCAAACTTTTAACGGTTACTCTTCTTATCAAATATTCTGTTAGCATACCTACTATAAAATTACTTAATTGGTAATGTTATAGTATGCTAACAGAATATTTGATTTCTAATGACATGAACTGTTTAGGTGTAACTAAAAATACGTTAAGCTACTACATAAGTTTCCGCAATAAATTTAAACTAGTAAACTAATAAATTATATGACCTATTCCTATTTATTTAAAAACAAACATTTTTCCGATTATATAATTCCTAGTAAATTGCAAAATTTATCATCATCAATTTTAATGCATAAGCAAATACCGATGGCGTTCAAGGGCGAGTTTAGAATTTCAACCTGCTAATCGAAGGGTAATATATCATCTATCATCGTGTAGGTAACTGAGTGACGCTGACGACAGTAGAGCTGTAGCAACTTGACAAGCTTATCATCATACTAATGGCGTTTGTAACGTGAGCCACCGCAGCGACGGGCGGCGGAGCGGCGGGCGCGCGCCTCCTACTGCACACCTATCGAAAACACTATTAATTAGCAGTGTTCGCGTCCAGGGCGTGACACAGGTGCGGTCAACATTCGGAAAATTAATCCTACCAGTTGGATAGCAAATGAACTAAAACGTCATGTCCCTCGCTGATAACAATTGATCGTATTAAACCCTGGAAACAGCGACCAATTAAGTGATTAGGACCCCGCAGCTCTACTTATCAACAAATTAATGGTCATCTCATCACGCTAAGTGCAAGCGGTGACGACTTTTTCAGCTAATATGATATATCTAGCTGTTCATGTGAAAACTTGACTACGTACGTAAGTATTACATTCGTGCGTGGGCGAGGCAGCCAGTAGACTAAAATCAAATTAGTGTTGTTTCAATCAAATTAGTACTGTTGTACTCCCAGGACACAAAGTGAGCCGCATTCATTTTATATTTGTCTACTACAAACTACTTTTTTTAAATAAAATGTTTTGTTCTACTACTACCAAATAAGCTTTTATTTGTATATACTACAAAATTATTTCTCGTAGTATTTTCTTCTAAAATCTCATAAACATTTGACATTATTCAACACATATCTTCGTGAAATAACTAAATAACTTTAAAATATAAGTATTATAAAGTATAACGCGTGAATAGTTTTAGATCTGGGTATCTCACAATAGTAAAAAATACACGTAACACGCGGTAGTCTGCACTACGTAAATAGATATACCTAACAATATCAGAATTCCGCAGGGTGGTATACTTGGTCCAATTATATTTGCCTTCAACAGGATACTCACGTTGCCTGTGACATTACTGACATTATAGACATCTAATACTAAATAAACATTGTATGCAGGAGACAGTCAGTATTTCTATAGTGCGTGGAGTAGGAATAACTGCACTCTCAGACAATCATCCATCCTGAAATACTATAACCTAATACCGATATATTTATAATATAAACAATAGTTTTTTAGCATAAGCAGAACTCTACGATTGTTAATCATTTATTTGTAAACAGTATGTTGCAAAAATACTGCACTCTCCAAATAATTTAGGTGTTTCGTGACGACCTTCACAACTAGTAAATTTATATTATACATAATATTGTCATTAGAATCAGGCCAACGCTGGTAATGTTTACTTTGCACACAACTTCAGTCCTCAGAACCAAAGTACTGAAGATCTACAGTACGATTTACAATACATAGTGTTGAACTCAGACTACGGCAAAGCCAAAAGGAAGGGTTATGAATTATGATTTTAGCAGTCTACGTATGTACTATGTATGTTTGTATTTACGTACGTATAAAAATACTATTTTTCAGATTTTTATGAATGAAGCGTCAATTGATTTGTTATTATGGTTCAATTTTAATGGATTATGAAAAAAACAACATGGCGGATTTTAGTCGCGATTGTGTGAAGCCGTAACAATTTTTTCTACATAGTCACGTGGGGTATCAAAATGAAGAGAAGAGAGCTCGAAGAGACGGTTGCGAAAATATATTATATTATCTTATAAGTACACAAAAAAAAAAACTAAAATGTGAATAATTAAGAATGTGCTTACTAGTACATAAAATTTAAAAACCATCTGCAGTTAGCACTGTGTCTTGTTCCGTGTTAATAAAACCACTAAAAAATAGAAAATTAAAAATTGTATAAAAGCCCAACCGCGGTTTGCGTTACGTCTTATCTGGTGTTATAGAACCACCAAAATAGGAAATGTAAACAAGACATTGCAGTCGGGACCCATTATAATATACAGGGTGTAAGGGGAACGCTTCCGAAGCCAGAACGTAGATTATGTACAACCTAAATGCAAACGGATACCAATAACATTTCGCATTAAATTGATTATTTTCAAGACTTCATATTTCGTAAACACGCAATGGAAACCGTACAAAGCGTGAGGTCACTCACACGCTAGCCACAAAGCGCGCGCGGAGCTGGGGTCGTCGACCGCGCGGCTGTCGGCGAGCGCGTGTACTTTGAACTCGAGGTTATGCGCGAGCGTCAGCTGATATTATTTACGAGTACATGGCGTGTTAATGTTGCAAAGAAAAAAAATGTATTTAATCGCAATTATTGGTTTTAGTTACCTGTTCTCACAGCATAGTGTACGAAAAATGCAAAAAAAAAAATGGTAAAATTGTATTTTTTTTTCCCGATTTTTTTATGTTATCGTATCGAGAATCACTAGCTCTATCACCTGTCTTCGTTTTCGGAAGCGTTTCCCTTACACCCTGTATACCCGAAAACACTGGGTCCCGACTGCAATGTCTTGTTTTCCTTTTCTATTTTGGTGGTTCTATAACACCAGATAAGACGTAACGCAAAACGCGGCCGGGTTTTTATAAAATTTTTACATTTCTATTTTTATTTTTCTCTGTTTATTTTTTGATGTCTATGACATATATTATATATTTTCGGAATTGTCTCTTTAAGTCCTTCATTTTGATACCCCACATGATGATGTAACAAGAAAATAAAAATCATTCTGGTTTTTTTTTTTATATTTTTTTTAGGTAAATATTTTTTTTATGTATAAGATATATATATATTCGTAATCGTCTCTTTGAGCCCTACATTTTGATATCCCACATGACCATGTCAGTTTTTTTTATTTTTTTACGACTTCACTTACCTATTGGCGATTAAAATCCGCCATGTTGGTATTTTTCATAATCCATATAACCTATATTACTTGTGACGTCAATACAAATCTAATGATATGTCATATGTTAAAATCCGTTTTTTGTAACATATAGGTTTACCCCCTAAAATATTTGCCATTAATGTAGTACTTTATATACGTAGGTACAGGTTCATTGAATAAACACAAATAGACTTTTTTTTATTTAATTTAATTTTACATTTAAGAGCCTCAAACTTGTCTGGTCAATTTTAGTCCCATTTTACTACGTTTTCAAGCCTAACTCATCCCTACTTAGCTAAACAACGAAACCACAAGTAAAAAAATATATATATATTTGTCAATATATATTTTCGAAATAATATATAAATATTTATCAATATATATTTTCGAAATAATATATAAATATTTATCAATATTATTTCAGGCCCAGTTGATATCAACATAGGTAATCAGCATACATTTATTAATAACCGCAATCATTGGTGCCTGCAACGTTGTTCTAATAATGTTTATTTATTTAATATAATTATAAAATAATAAATTAACAACAGTTGACACATCCGGTAAAATAATAGTAGGTAAAACAGTGCGTACAGTAAACTTACGCAGGAAGTCTGTGTTAAGATATCAGAATATGCATCCTGTCGCTAAAATTATTGTAAAACAAGATACTTCCTTCTGCTTCATAATGAGTAAAGTATGTGACCCGCCCAGATGTTTTTGAGAATATACTCCACATTGTACGTGAGGAATATAATAACATATAAGTTATAAATACACGGTATAACGTTTTAAGCAGTGATTACCAACTTTATTGAATTGGTTCACCCTATTTATGTTGTTTGTTTACTCTTACATCGATTGTATCTAGTCACGCGATCCGATTCAAAATTAGGTAAAGCAAATCAGTTTGTAATAGAGTTACGATACTTTTTGAATATCGCTACCATTATGATTATGCTTTAAGTTTATACCGATTAAAATGAAATTGTAAATCAAAGAAAAATTTACATAATTTTACCAATACCGAAATACCAATGGCGAAACAGATAACCATTAAGTACTTACAATAAAACTATTGCTATTGGGCCATGAACTCATGCTAATAGGCATTAGGTTTGCTTATGACCGCCATCTCCCACTATGAGAACAATATGTAACTTATTTAGTTTCTCTGCCTATAAATAATTAATCTGTTCAAGTTCCATAAAAGCTAGCGGAAAACTTCGTACCTACCTACTACCCGTAGATGATTCTGGCAAAAATGTTTATCCTAAATGGATACTTCATAATCGGGGATTAACTGCTATTTACGTAGGTAGGCTAGTTTTTAATATGAACTTAAAATAAGGATAACTTAACTAGAAATTTAATTTAATACATTCAGGTCACTGCGGGCAAAAATATAGGTACCTACCTACTATACATATAATAGATGCCTTAATTTGGAGTCAAATTGGTGCTAATTTATTTATACAGGTGATGAACTATGAAACTCAAATATGCGAAATGTTAACATTTTCCTGTATTCAAATAAAGAAGCGTCGCCTTTTTCTGCCTTGATACCCTGGTCACCCATAAAGATGCCCCATTAATTTTAACTGGCATTTGTCTGTTTAGGCATTGGCTGTTTCTTTGGCGTCTATTATACAATGGACGCAATTAACCCGAAGTGTTACCAAATAGACGATGGCCCCTACGCACAAACTGATGTCATTAATGTAAATATTCTAATTTATGACCCGGCTATCAAATTGTAATGAGTCTATGGTTCCAAAAGTCTACTTAAATAAACAATGTTTTATTTGAATATACATACCATTATAATGTTTTGTATCGGTCACGCATACTAATGTTGAGTTCGTACAATTGCACAATACAATTTTAATGTTCTGAACAATTGTGGAGCGAGATTACGCACTCTGCCACGCATAAACAGTTTAATCCATACACCATTTGGACGTGGAAGCCGCCCTATTCGGCCAGCTTATTAGTAATTCGGTGGCATGCGACCGCAGCTATACCCTGGATATTAAAACGTTGATTTATTAATGTTTTCGCAACGCTCAATAGAAGAATTTCAGGCATTTAAAAAGACAGAAATATTTTCTTGTTTCATGCTTTTCAGTTCGATTTTGTCGTGGTTGGGTTTTAGTTTTTAACAATTTTTTTAACCCAAAGGCCTTATGACATTGTTCCGCTATTAAGTACCACCATTGAGCTCTCTAGAAGTATTAAATAAATTATAAATATAAATTTATGGACCATCAACATTATTTATAGCCGTTTTAGTTTATAGCCGAGCAAATACTGGGTACTTATATTTTTTTTGTGACAAACTTCTACTAAAAGATAATAAAAGAAAAGAATAGCGTCAATTTTATAAAATAACAAACAAATCTTTTTGTCAATTTAAATAAATGTATAGGAAAGTCTTGGTCGTTCCGCAGCATTCGTGTGGATGCTATTTATCTAAGTAGGTACCTACCCATTTTGTGAATATAGCCTATATCCTACTTTTTCCTATCCTACTGTCCTACTAATATTATAAACGTGAAAGTTTGTGAGGATGTATGGATGGATGTTTGTTACTCTTTCACGCAAAAACTACTAAACGGATTTTGATGAAACTTTACAGTCATATATCTTATACATCAGAATAACACATAGGCTACTTTTTATCCCAAAAACGCGGGCGAAACCGCGGGCGGAAGCTAGTTATAGATAATAATAAATACGTACAAGTTACAATATCTAACTAGTTTCATTCATTTAGATAATTTATTAATGTGTAAATACCACAATATTTTTATGGGCAAGTGTGGAGTTTTATGGGCAAGTCACTAGATACATATATAATTTAATCAATTTTACGATTAAATAAACCCATGTGTGATACATATGGGCTAACAGAATATGCTTCTTGTTCAGTAGGTAGGTACTGCATGAGATTAAATTTGCAAAATTTGCGGCATATGGTAGGTAGGTACTTTATAGTACATATGTCTGTTCCTAGCTAAGACTAAGGTTTCTAACTAAACGTTTACTTTGCGAGATATTTCCAATTTATTTTCGACAACTGTATATTTTATACTATTTACAATATGAATATGATGATTAGGTATATAACGTCCGTACTAAAACAATCTAAATGGAACCATTAGCATTCGTTGATATAATAAGCTTGTTGAGTGTCAATTTACGACGTCTGCAGGATTTATCCATTGATTTGTGTAGTAAAACTGGGGCAATCAATTTTATTAGCCATTAGCGAACGCAATTTTATCCATGGCCTACAGGGGAATGTTTATTTTTCCTTCCCAATTGTAGTTTTACTAAGAATTCTTACAACTTGAGTAACGTATTAAAGTTACTATTGATGAATCATACCAAACACGTGCATATTCTATTACTAGACTTTTTCCCGTGACTCCGTCCGCGTGGACTACAATAATATGACCATTATAAATGACCTCCTTAGTGTAGGGTAGCTAGTACTATGAAGAGGTCAAGCTGTATCTCTGGTGCATCCCACCCGACTTAGATGAAATTTTAATATGACATAGATTTTAAGTTAAACCCCAAGCTACCAATAACTAAACTGTGAAAATCACATCAATATCCGTTCAGTACTTTTTGCCTGATGTGCGCAAAAACACAAAAAAAAGTAAAAAAAAGGGCATATACCCATATACCCTATCCCGACTGCTTTTTCTAGAATATCTTCAATGAACGTTTTTCATTTAGGTACGTCTCTGTATTTTCTGAACTACGCGTTGACTGTTAAAAGTTTTAACTTTTGAAGAACGCAAGTTTTTTTTGTTACATGATTTATCATGAAATTAATGTAGGTAACAAATTATTATCATTATAAACTTCCTGTTCCCACTTTAGGGACTACAAAGGACGTAAATACTACTAGGTATATTTTTTATCAAACTACCGGATTGTGGATATCCTCTAACTGCAATGGAAATTATAATATTATTATTATTACCTCTTTGCATAACTGACATCACTCTACGAACCTACTCAAGTTAACTCAAGCCTTGTGGTTGGCTGACGTCTTGTGCCTAATAGGAAGATGATACCAGCGGAATCAAAGATTTAAATCGACCGGAATCTAGAAAATCATAACTAGGTATCCAAAACCTTTATCATTTTTCCAGCTACTGCTAATTGTAATTACTAATTATATCAAGTGGCTCCTATCGTCATACACATTTACTGGGTTATCTACTCCCACACCGTCCTAATAATTCCATCTAGTACACCATTTTATTAATATAAATTGTTACACCTACGCTAAATCTAGAATGACGCAAATATTCCCATTAGTCCTGAAATCTATAAACACTAATATTACTCGCGGAGTGCGTTTATGAGAAAAGGTACACTCGAGTTAAGAGGCAACCTTAGCTGAAATTATACAGTTAGCTACGTCTTAGTCTAAATTAGGTAATTAATACTTTCTTTAAACAATAACACCCACACACGTGTTAAACGCGAATGCTACCAAAAATAATACACACTTGTTTTAGCACTAACTTGTCTAAAACAAGTGTGTATTATTTTTGGTAGCATTCGCGTTTAACACGTGTTTATCTTTTTTGTGGTAAGGGTGTCAAGGCTTTCGAAAATAACAGTGAATGATTAACGATTCAAATAATTTATAGACCGAATTTATTTTTTAGCTTAATTTTTAAAATGATGATGGTAGGTACAGCATAAAAATCTACATTAATATCATAATTTGCAAAAGTAAGTCTGTCCGTCACATACCTATTCATAATTTTGATGTTGGTATAGAGATAGCTTGAAACCCAGGGAAGAATATAGGATACTTTTTATCCGGGTAAATAAAATAGTAAATACGTACATATTGTAACAAAATGGTGTATGAATTCAGGTAAGTTATATGTAAATGCATCAGTCGTATCAATTTTCATTGAATACTTGAAAGTCTCTCAATCCTGAAATTTTAATAAGCTCCACTACTTTCGAAGGACTTAACATTATATTTTAGTGTGTTATCACACTATCACACTATAATATTATAAATGCGAAAGATTGTGCGTGTGTGGGTGTGGGTGTGTGTGTATGTTTGTTACTTCTTCACGCTGAAATCCCGATAAACGCGGGCGAGGCCGCGGGCGGAAGCTAGTTTAAAATAAAGGTAATTAAAACCAAGTCTAAGTAAAGATGCAAATAGCAGCTGATTCAGCGCTTGCAGCATACTAATAGATGCGTCATTTCGGTACACTATTTCATAAAACAAAACGTTAAATAGCTACAAACACATTGCTTTAATGTTAAACCACACACTAAGCGAATAGCAAATAAACTTGACTCAAGAGATGAGACAGTTGTACTTTCGACATCTCTTAAGCGAAGGGCTTAGTGGATGTGAGTCACAATCTCGATTCGAAATCTTTGACCAAAATAATGTAAAAAAATTTTTTTGTTAAATTCCTGTAGTAAAAAAAAATTTTTGGATAGCCTCAAGTTGTTTGCTAGTCTTTTCAGAAAATTTTAGGGTTACCGCTACGAGAAATCTTAATGAATAAATTAAAAAGTCGGCTATTTTTCTTAATTTGTAATTGCCATTTCTCAGGTACTATAATCATACTATGTACCTACCTATATAGGGTCCTACCCTTCATACTCGAAATATTTTAAGAGGTACATCTGTAGGTGGTAAAGATGCCATACAAACGAAAAAAAAAATCTGATCATATATTTTTTTAAAATAAATGAATTTAAAATTATTTGAAACACATAAAAATATTATTTTCAACATCCATTACGCTAGTTTTTACGTACCTTACTATTAATATTAGAAACAAGCGTAATGGATGTCGAAAATCGTATTTTGATGTGTCAAATAATTTATTTAAAATAATTTTATTTATTTATTAAAAAAAAAAATACTCAGATCAAATTCTTTTTCGTTTGTATGGCATCTTTACCACCTATAGATGTGCCTCTTAAAATATTTCGAGTATGAAGAGTAGGACCCTATATAGTCAACGACCAAAGCGGTGAGCATTTCAGATTTTTTAATCACTCATAATACAAAAATATTGAATGGAAATCTGAGTAGAGTAATTTATTTAAAAATAGAATTTCTACGAGGTCATTATGCTTAATAAAGAATGGATGTAAACAAATAGATGAAACGACAGCTTAATTAATGTCTAGAGGATTGCAAGTAACAACTAAATATTTCAAACACAATAGGATTTTCTAAGGACAAGTGAATGAAGGTATCAGAAAAGGGGACATTGACAAATGATGGCCCTACACGACACCTAACATATTACTACGACTCGACATCTTAATGAAAATCTATTTTCCACTGATTTATTACAAATGTTCGGTCAGTGACAAAAATTGGTTTACACTTCAGTTTTTTAGGGTTCACTAGTAAAACTAAGAACCCTTATAGTTTTGTCATGTCCGTCTGTCTGTCTGTCTGCCTGTCTGTACGTTGTCACACCCTCGTAAAATCTACAGTTCATAACCAATGCGTATGCAACTTCACAGGTAGTTGTCTTTTGTGAGCCGCTATAAAGGCCTGTAGCAAAATTATAAAAAATAAAATAATTAGGGGGGGGGAGCACACATAAAATTGAAGGATGGAAAAAATATTTTCGCGCACCCCTTCTTGGGTACCGTTGGATAGGTCTTTGAAAATAAGATAAAAGTTTCGAAATGTTTTTTTTATTTAGCTTCTAGTTCACTAAATTCCTATTACCTATGCACCATATTTAGTGAACTAGAAACTCTGAAAGTTGTGAAGAATGTGTGTGTGTCCCTGTGATTTTCCAACCGCGTTATCAAAACATCTGAAAAAAATCGTAGCACCTAATAAATACTTTTGATTAAAATTGGTTTGAAGATACGTCAATTAGTTTTTGAAATATTCACTATTTTCAGTTTTGCGTTTGCCAACCGCAAAATTAAATTTGTATTTCATAATAATATGTATTATGAAACACAAACTTATATGCAACGGAACCCTAGACTGTGCGTGGTCCGATACGCTCTTGCCCGGTTTTTTACCTCATAACTTGCACTTAGCCCGGGACTTCATCCGCATGGCCTACAGAAACATTGCATTTTTTCGGGATTAAAAGTAGCCTATGTTACTCAGTGATAATGTAGCTTTTTATTGGTGAAAGAATTAAAAAAATCGGTCCAGTACTTTTCGAGTTTATTCATTACAAATACTTATAAATACTTTACTCTATAAAATATTTGTGTAGACAAAATACCAAAACAAAACAAAAGACAATCTTATTAGTAGTAGGTACTTTAGGTGAGGAATTCCTTATTATACATATAGGTACCTACAAAGCTGATGCCCGCGAGTTCGTTCGCGTGCAAATAACAAATCTATCCCACAGGAACCGTACAATATTCCGGGATAAAGTTTTGCTTATGTGCTATTCGAGACTATAACCTATCTCTGTGCCAAATTTCATCCAGATTCGTTCAGCCGTTCTGGCGTGATTGAGTAACAAACATCCATCCATCCAAACTTTCACATTTATAATAGGTACCTCCTAGTGGTAATATAAAACTGGTTTCTCGAAAACGGTGATTATGATAGGTAATGTTTTATTTTCCAAGTTTATCAGTTATAATAAAATTATGTCATCCTTAAGAAATTCCCGAGCGAGGCTCGGTCGTCGCCCAACTGTATCTCTAGGTATAAGTATCGGCAGGGATCTTGATCACAGATCGCGCATATACATTTTTGGCCCAATAGACAATAGACAGTTGACAATACGTAATAGAGAATAATCCAATAGAGGACGAGCATCGACTGACGAACCAATCGTGTGCAGCCTCGGCGCCCCCCGTCTTCTTCATTCCGCCAAATATACCGAAAAACCAGCTAATGCGCAGGTGACGTTTGTGATCATATTTCACGCCGCGACCTATAGATACCTACTTGATTACCTTCTTAGACTTGATTAATTTATTTATTAACACAAAATCGTGACTATTATTGCAATGCTGAAAAGCTGATTTAGATCTTACGTACCTAGGTATATAACGAACTTATATCGCTGATCGTACGCCATCTCCTCAAATTGGGCTTTTTTACCCGACTGCCTCAAAAGGAGGGTAATGCTTTTTGAGAGTATGTATGTTTGTATGTCTATTTCTTTGGCACGCTCTGTAATCTAAAAGGCTTGATGGATTTCAACATAATGAGGTGTTGTTAGATTCGTCTTCATACTGGTCGCTTTATTCAAAGAGTACCTTTAAAATTTAAATATTATGCAGTCGGGATTTTCTTCTCCTTAACAAAATTGTTTATCTTTTTCTAATAGCTCAAGTTTTTATCTCACTAATGTACTGTTTTAATTAAATTGACGTTTGTCTTACCTAGATCGAATCCTTGATTTTACAATGTCATTTCCTTATTTTCTTTTTATCACATCGTTTTCCTTGTCGACAGCCTTAAACTACTGTTACGTATAAGCAAAGCATTATAATACAATAATTATATATTTATGAGGACCCATATTAAGCTGATAATTTATTCATCAATTAAAATAACAGTTATTGCAAATCTTTATTCAAATATATACATATTTGAATATTATGTTTAATTGTTTATCCAAGTCACGTACCTGGGACTGTATGTTTGTATGTATGAGTTAATCTCCGGAACTACTGATCTGATTCGGATCTTTTTTATAAGAATCTACATTGTACCTGAGTGCTGGCTACATTTTATATTGAAAAATTGTATAGTTCCTGTGAGTCACGCGGACGAAGTATACAGGGTGTCCCACGGCTATGCCACATGGAGGGAAAGTACTTTAAATATTTGAGATAGAAAGTTTTGCTTAATGGAAACTTCACTGTATTTTTTAAATTAAGTAATACTGCATTTAAAGATTTTTTAAAAGTTTCTTGCTTCATCTGGGAATCAAACCGACAAAATGTGAAAAAATGAACATCCTGTATTTTTATGATGCCGATTGAAAGGGTTAATTGTAGGCATTAATTCCTTCTAAGAAACTTCTTCTTATCATAAATTGAAGGAACACCGTAATATTTTCATTTTTTTAAATTCGCCTACTGTCTGGCACATGACAAAGATGCATATTTAAATAGTATTTTATTGCGTTTACCATGCAATTTTAACGAAAATAGTGTACAAAAGTACTTTTCACTAAATAATCAAAGCTATTTATGAAAATCGACACGAAAAGTTATTCTAATTAATTATTTTCCTAAATTTAAATGTAAAATTTTACCATGTTATTTTAATTTAAAATACTATGTTTCTTAGAAGGAATTAATGCCTACAATTAACCCTTTCAATCGGCATCATAAAAATACAGGATGTTCATTTTTCACATTTGGTCTGTTTGATTCTCAGATGAAGCAAGCAACTTTTTAAAAATCATTGAATGCAGTATTACTCAATTTCTAAAATAAAGTGAAGTTTCCACGAAGCAAAACTTCCTATCTCAAATATTTAAAGTACTTACCCTCCATGTGGCATAGCCGTGGGACAACCTGTATAATATAATTATGTATACCGTACTTATACATGCTGCCTGTCTGGAATTCCAAGTATCTGTGAACACTAAACTGGACCTCATTAGTGTAGCTAAAGTGGACCGATAAATTACACTAATGCTTTCTAATACTAATTACACTTATTGATAGTACCTAATTATCCCAAAAAATATTTTTGTCAGTGAGTAGTTCATGACGTCAGGTAGCTATCAGCCCTTTGATACTATGCGGTTATACCTACATGTTTAATGAAGTTATCTTTATCAAAAACTAGCACTTTTTTCGCGACTTCGTCCGCGTGGTCCACAGGAACTGTAAATTGTTTCGGGTTAAAAAGTAGCCTATGTTACTCAGTGATAATGTGGTTTTCTATTCGTGAAAAAAATAACTAAAATCGGTCCAATAGTTTCGGAGCCTATTGGGTACAAACAAACAAACAAACAAAAACTTTCCTCTTTATAATATTAGTATAGATTGAGTGAAGGCTAGAATTCATAATTTGTAATAACAGTACTAAAGCATCTTAAGACTTTGGGTCCTTTCAATTTAGACGATTGATATCGGACTGCTACAGTGCGGGTGTCGCGGATTGTTTTTTTTTTTCATACATTTGACACGTTGGGAGCTGTCCGGTTGTAATCCAACCGCAAATATAAGTTTGTATTTTATAATATTATTATGAAATACAAAGTTATTTTTGCGGTTGTAAAAACTCAAAACTGAAATAATTGAATATTTGTAAAAGTTATTGACGTATCTTGTTCAAACTAATTTCAATCGAGAGTACCTATTTATTGAATGCCACAAGCTTGAAAACGCATTTATAAAATTACAGGGAGGGGACACATTGTTAACGACTTTCGGAGCTCCTAATTCACTAAATATGTACATAAATAAAACAGTCATTTAGAAACTATCATGTTATTTTCAAAGACCTATCGAATGATACCCCACATAAAGGGGTGCGCGAAAATATTTTTTTCATCCCTCAGTTTCATGTATGGGCCCGCCCCCTTAATTATTTTATTTTTCATAATTTTATTACAGGCCTTTATGGAGGCTCATAGAAGACATCTACCTTCGAAGTGTCATATAAATTGGTTATGAACTGTAGATTTGACGAGGGTGTGACAGACGGACAGACAGACGGACAGGACGAAACTATAAGGGTTCCTAGCTTTACTACGGAACCCTAAAAATAGACACCAATCGTCTAAATTGAAGATCGAGACGTCGAGACGACCTTGGTGTACGTTTGAACTTTGAAGTCACATGGCAAAAATTACATGTGGCGTATTGAAGGCAAGGCAAATAGGTAATTCAAATGTTTGGAAGTCTTTTTTTGTTCTAGTAGGTACCTACCTACTATTCATATTGTTCTTACTAGTAGATTTCTAGGTATTTACTATGCTGTTGATAACCTTTTACGACCAAGTCAAAAGGCAGTTTTTGTCACGTTTATGTATCAACATAGTACCTACTCTAAACAACGATAGCCTTGAGTTGAACCGGTTTAGCCAAACTTAGGATCATCAAATCGGCCTGTGGAAGAGTGTAGAAACACAAGTATCTACCTACATAGGTACATGGTGGAATAAAACCCTACACAATAGAATAAATTACATGCGTTCTCGATAGTGTCTGAGTGCACTTGATATTTTTCATCAAAAGATTTTTTTATTTAACCATGGTTGTCCCTCTACAGGTCAAAGGCCTGATTTACCCAAAAAAAAAATGGTTAAGTACCTCCTTGGCCTAATGTTGTATGTGAGGGGTACCCTATTAGAGCAAGCGTCTGTACATAAATGTTAATATGTCAGTTTCTTCCTGTGAATTAAACCAAGTGAAATGTTACTAACCGAAATTGTCAATTTAAGTGTGATTATGATGTCACTCTTATATTTAGACAAACGTGTGACATTATCTTATCAAAGACCGTGTGTAAAATGTGATATCTTTATCATGGTGTACATCTTTCATGTTTAATATCTAAATAAAAAAAGTTATTTATTTATTTTTCTACATAAATTAGACTCTACTCCCAAAATCTACGCATCAATCTATCGCTGCCGTTGGGTTTGGCCTCTCCTAATCCTAAGTTATGCACAATTGCACATCATGACTCGACTGCTATAATTCAATACCTATCAGTATTAGCCTTGTTATTGTTTTTATTAGATTGATTAAACTATTGTTAATAGGTATTATCTATCTATACTCATTATTAATAGTACCTGGGCGACAGGGATTTTCTCTGAGATAACAACTATCCTAGGTAAACATGAAAAGTAAACATTACCTAAATACAAAGTTTCATCCAAGTTGTTAGAGCCGTTTCCGAGAAAACAATTTATTTATATAGGTATTTGAAGTGAGAAAATTTCTCACTTAATAGTAATAAGATAAGTACCTAGGTCCATGACATACCAGTAGCTATATTCATACATAACTCATTTAAATAATCAATATTTGATACGATGTGACCTCTAATCGGCCAAACTGTGAATATAATTAAAATAATCATAAGGTAATCAACATCCCACGCAGACTCGAGACAAACAAGTGATTGTTTGCTGACAAAACAACACTAGCCACGTGATCTTGTATTAAAAAAATACCACACCTCTACGTATATTCAAGTCTACATTTTTTATAGCCTGTGAATATTGCAGTATTTTTCTTTACCTGCAATGGCTACCTAATCTTTTTTATGAATGTCATGTGTAGATATGATACCTACTAATCTAATTTCTTAATGAATATGTTAAATACCGTGAAATCCTACATCAATAGAAAAAAAACTAAGATAAAATATCAATGGCATGATTAATGTCGTCTGTAGGTACAGACAGAGAATGAGTCACTGCACACGTTTCTTGTAAAATATCGTGAATTCATCCGAAACGCCATTGATGAGGCTACTGAGTCATGACCAGTAAGTATGGGTGCCTCTTAAGGTACAAGAATGATGATACAAGCAGTGCCCGTATCTGGATAACATACCTACTTGAAGCTACGGTAAGGTAATGAAATCGATTGATTATTTTTTTCTACCTATTTAAAAAAAACAGTTTCCTCATTGGTGGTAAGAGGAAAACATTAAGATACTATTTATTTTTACACTCTATTCAAGATAATGGAAAATCTATACTGCATATTGCGCGCACGAAAGAGCGTGAGATTTGGCATGGATAATATTTTATACCTACCTATAGAGAAGAGAAGGAGTGCAGAAAGACATTTTTTTATATATATATATAAGACGTTACATCTTTAGAATATTTTGACGATGCGGCATGGTCCTAAGGTTCATATTGAAGATTGTGTTTAAAGTCTACTTAGTACCAGGTCATAGCAAATAAATATTAAGAACAACGTTTTCTATCTAACATGCTGATTAAAATAAAAAGTGGATATAACTTTCAATTAAGATAATAACATTTTTCGCTTTTCTCGGAAAATAGCGGTAACCCTAGTCTGGCGCCCCGCTCAGACAAATTCAAACTGTTATTTGCTGACAAATAAATACGGAACCGCGTCTGAGTCTGACTCAGCTTCATTATTTTTTTTGTTTTTCTTTTACCTTAACCGTAAATAAAAGTTATAATACAAAAGAAAAGTTTCTCGTCTGCCAAATTAGAGACGGTTTTGATACCCCATATTTTCCATTTAATAAAAATAATAATTTGAAAATACCTACACATATCTGAAAACCTTCAATCAAATCATTGCCCATATTTCACAGAAATCCAACAGCGTTACTTCTTCTAGGGCCTGAATATTCAGAGCTTTTTAATAATTTATAAATAGTTTAAAACATGGTCGCCTTTTGTGTCTACCTGTTTGTTCGCTTAGTTTTTCACCACCATTTAGACTAAAGAATTTATTTCGGAACGTTTATTATGATAATATTTAACTTAGATACGGTCATTCTATGTAACAGGTAACATCCGTTACACACATTTATGATTTATTTTATCAACTATCTTAAAAGAAAACATATTATTTGAATAATATTAACAGGTGTGTGTTTTGATTATTCAATTATTATTATTTTTTTAAGATAATTTACACCATAAATGTATGTAAAGGGTGTTACTTACCTGTTACATGAAATGACCCAGCACAGAAATCTCTATGTTTATGTGTCGCCACATCAGTAGAAGCAGGGGCGGGTCGCTAGTCTAGTCGGGGTTTTTATTTTTTTTTATTGAAGTACCTATTTATTTATATAAAATATAGGTATATGATTTGTGGGTACTTATTGAAAATGAATCAACAAATAAATGAATGTGTAACCTAACCTAATCTGAAAGTGAATAAATAAATGTGACGTAGACGTAGACGTTCGGCGTATTACCTACCTGAAATAAAATTATTATTTTTTTGGGTTTTCCTTGGCGCAGTTACAGCGGATGTTGATACCTACTATCGACACCTGATCTGCACTGCGTACCTCAGGATTTCTATATAAACCCCGTCAAGGTGCAGATGAATCGAGTTATTTATACCTTTAAACAAACAGAACGATTTCACAAGCCAGATATTCATATAAAAGAAATAACTCCCATATAAAATTCAACCTTACGGCACGCCTAGGTATCAAAGTATCAACATATTCAAGAAGGTTTCCTAAATAGCTCAGTCAAAGATTCAAAGCAGAAAAAAATATATTCACGGAACGCTGAAGTTCTTTGGAAAACACATAACATCCTACCTTCAGCCGGATGATATTGTTTGGGAAATAAGATAAAATTCAAGATAAGTAATTTATTCTATACTGGTTTGAACAGGAGGAGTATTGCAATAGTAATGTTTAGGTGTTACTAATCGGATCGTACTGTAGATAGTTATATTGCCTTAAACAGGTCTTACGGTAAACGTTCTACTAAACACAGGATATACCTTTATTATAATACAGCTGTTATGACTTATGATAAATTATTATGTTTATATTGTTGCAATTAGAGTAGATACAGCTTGATGGCAGAGTGCCAAATTGTCTGCACTATTATAAATTAATATGTGCGTAGGCGCCGCCGCCGTTAGGCGGTTACACCTGCCCAGTGTTACGAGCCATGCTTCCGTGCACTATCCCAAAGTGCAGTGTTATAATCTTATTGAACCTTAATAACATGTGTTAAGGTTCTAAATATTTAAAATAATTGTTATTGCACTTCACGGTAGTACAAAGATACATGACAGGTCACCGCCTCGTGTGTTTTCATTCCGTATATCAACATGAACTTCAATCACTAATGATAAACACTATTATGAGGTTGATTCATTCGATTGAACCAAATATTGCGATTGACAAGATTGTTGTTTCTTTTTTTTCTTGTTTCTTGATTGTTGGTCTAGTCGTTTTTGTCCAGTTACTTAACCTCGACAGTTTCATGTTTTAAAAACAGTTCATTTTATAAAGCAATCTATTTATTATTACCTACATCTCGGCGATTGATTTCAATTGAAGATTCGATGTTTTTCAATAGATTCAAATGTGTTACTATGTAGCTAGTTTATATTATATTTACATTATAAGGAAATTAAATGTCTAAACGTCAAAGCCACGGCATAGGCAAACTAATTAATATTCTGCAAAAATATTATCTTACGTTCGACGCGACGTCTTCATGAATATCAATACATGATTGTATGGATGGACATCTAAACATGAATGAATTTCCATATTTTATCGAAGGTAATTTTGTAAGATATCACACATTTAGGTATATTAAGAAGCCAAAATCCATTAGCTTTTGAACATTATCCGTCTTGTTATTGTTAATTTTATTAATAGCTAAAAATAAACCTAGCATTCAGAAATAATAATAATTTATGACGTTATCACGCTACGCTATCAAAATTAAATAGTTAAGTATAATATCTTTATCCAGAGCTGACAAGACAAGAATTTATAGCAGTTAACGAGTTTAAATAGTCTATGATAACAAACCAAACATTCTTTTACGGTTAAGAATAATACACATTCCATTTACTAAGTGATTTTAAGCAAAGTAACCCTTTTCATTCCTGAAATATTTTAACCCCTTTGTTAAAACATTAAAATGATCCGGTTCTAAAAAGCCTCGGGTGTATGGTTTCAGTATTAGTGACTGGTCTAATGTTAATAACATCAGGTTTAACTGTGCGCATTTTGTTAGCACTGCCGGTATCCACACGGCATCCATGAAGCTTCGTACGCAATCCATATTTCTATACATACCCTTGCAAAGCTATCTTCTATGTACATCCAGCAATCCTCAATTGGAGCTATTATAAGTCAGTAGCAAGCTTTAGTTACAAATTAGTGACCATAATTAAACAAATTCAAAATGCCAGTATTAGGTACGCGGAAAAGTGAAAAAGTGACACAATGCTGTTAGATTGTTCATTAATAAATAATTAGCTTCCTATTTAGGTACCTATGTCAGGGAGGTTGATAGGTACCTCGCAGCGGCCTTCTCCAACTTGTGGTTAACAATAAAATACTATTTCTTTGTGAATAATTGTTTAAAATAATAGTCTTTTAAAATGTTAATGAAAGAAAAAAAAATGTGTTTGAATTTGTAAATAGGTAGCTACACAAAACTTCTCGATTTCGATAATGAAACCCATTAGGGAGGTACTTAGCAGAAGACCATTAACCACTGTGGAATCCACTAGTTGGAGTAGGCTCAGATCACTGAGATAAGGAAACAGTGCAAAAGAGTATTATGTTGGTGTATTGAAAAGTAGTTCTTAATTCATAGAATATCATGCATTACAATCTTCAGTTCGATTAAGTATGAAATGAGTTAACTCAGTAAGTTGTAAACGTGACCAGACGGCCACTGTTAAATGTGCATATTTTACATAACCTGATAGTTAATCATTTAATGCCATTAACAGCTGTTTGTGTCAGAAGAAAGATCCACTTGGTGTCCAAAGATAAAAATGATCTAACCTGTGCAATTTTTATCTGCATTCATGTCCGAGATAATGCACAAGACAGTGACCACGGCAGTACACAGCCGACATCTCCAGCTGTTCGTCATATTGCTCACGATTCTTTACACTGTAACTTATTACAAGCAGACGCAATCAGTTTCTCCCATAATAGAGAACTATCTGATCCACCACATGGGATCTTAGAATTGTTCTATTTTTAAGCTCTCGCATTTGGTTTGAACAGAGCAAAGAGCGCACATCCCGCTATGTAGTATAGTCCGTAACACTATAGCTGCAAACACTTTAATTTTTAAAAACACTGAGTCATTTTGATTGGTAGCATAGGTACGCCTTGTAATTGTATATTGAGTTGGCTATTTCCAACGTTATCACATGGTGAAACTTAGTGATCACTGTTGTTATGCGAACTTTCTTTGTAAACGACGACAGTGCATCAGAGGCACAGTTAGGTTAGAACGAAACTTAACAAACTATTTGTATTACGTGAAACGTTGTTAAGTCCGGTGTATGACGCGGCCGTTTCGCGCCATCTACTCCGACGGAATGTCATACAAATCAGGCGCGACTCGCGAGCTAGCGCGCTCGCGTGCTCGCTCCGTCGTGTAATGGCGAAAAGATAAAACACCATGAGCGAATGAGACCCACATAGCCCGTATGTAACGTCTACGTAAAATTACAAGTACACCACTAACAACGCCTATACAACTGATTAAAAATTCGTAGTAGATACCTACCAACGTAGTTTGTGATATGCTTGCTTAGATGCTCGTAACTAGAATTCTAAATTACAATTGACAAGGTCGTAAGGAATAAAGAAACGACAGTTAATATACTTGTTTGTAAGTGATCAAGTGGCTCTGTTTATAGTCAAACTGTAGCAGTAAACATGTTTTAAAGATCGCTACCGAACCAAGTGCTGTGTGCACGACGCCAGCTAGTATTGCAATAACACATTTCCTTTTGTAAATTGTAACGTAAGCCAGGCGGAATAGGTATAGGTAGTTCACACACGTTTTTCCTTCATATTATTATGTAGTTTGGTATGTAGAATGTAGATACGTAATTAGGTATAGTGTGTACCTTTACTTTATATTGTTCATCATTATCATTCAGGGTACAAAATCCAATACGTACCTAAATCAAAAATACATGAAAATAATTTGTACAAAAATTAAACCCACCATTTCAAAACTGACTAAAAAGTATAAAATAATTAATTTCTAATGAAATGAAAAACGTGGGACGCATCTTACTAATCATCTATTGCATGCGCCCTACGTTTTTCATTTCATTAGAAATTATTTTTTTATACTTTTTAGTCCGTTTTAAAAACGTGGTTTGAAAAATTAATTGCAAAATTTATGCCGAATAGACAGACAGACAAGAAAGCGAGTTAATAAAAACATGGTAATAAGGCCGAAGTCACACTGCTGAGACGACGATGACGCTACAGCGGTTCCACTAAAACAAACTATTCATGATATTAATAACACAATAATATTATAGCGGTGACCGCGTGGTCAAGCGACGCCTAGGTACGTGCAATTATTTTTTTTATATTGTGTCGTGGCGACCACGATGTGACAATACAATAAACAAACTAACATCGCAATCGCCTCAACAGCTAGTGCGACTCGGCCTAAGTTGCTATGAAGTAAATTCAACATATTTATAGTATGTTGATTAAAAGTAGTCAACAAACGTTTTTGTTATAAATATGGAAAGTGGTTTTACTCGAAGAAGGTACCTAATCGTCCAGTTACTCAGTAAACATGCAATTTCATTACAATATAGCACTTTATTCATAGACACTCAACATAATTTGAAATTTAAATACACAGTGCCGTAAACTTCCAGGCGATTCACCCCTTTGTTGGATTTATAACAACATCGTATTGTGCCGTACCATGATTAATTATTCATAGTCTTTTAAAGTCATGGGAAATAATAGGCTCGTTAAAATTTTACGCATAAACAATGCATTGACTAAACGCTCCAACTAGTTCACAGCTTCATTTTATTATAAATGGAGTCACCTAAAGCAATAAAAATGTTCATTTTTTAAATGGGGAAGAACATCGTTAACCTAACTTATCCACGCTTCTTTTAATTTGCAAGCAAATTGGAAAAAAATATATTTTCTGTCAATCAGCTTTATTAACTGCATTTCTATCACACTTCAGTTAAAATAAAGCATTTAAACTTTTAAAAAGTATCAAACAAATACCAGTGAATAGCAGGATAATAAATAAAAAACCATACAATCTACATACAGCCATGCATGTCTAGCAACAACGGCAAAATATTTTTCAATTTATTAGAATGTTGCAATCTAATTAATTTACGAGGCCCCGAGAGAATGTTGAAACCCCATGGTGTGTGAATTATGGACATAACGCAGGTGCTTCGTGCTTCGGATATTCACGTAATACATACATTAGTTATTAGATGCTTAACTGTAAATATGCAGAATGAAAATATTCTCTAGACGAGGTAGACACGCTGTCATGCTCCCTTTCCATAAAGATTTAGATTTCTAATTTGATAGAATGCCCATAACGACCTACGGACGTGTGAGATGATATACCTTAAAGAGATATAGGTACCACACGAACAAATTGAATCATTGCTTTACAATGTAACACAATTGGAAATGATGAAACTAGCTATCAGAATATTGCTCCCAAGCGGGGGAGCAATATTGCCCTTCTTCAGTTCTTCTATATAAATTTTCGAGTGACCACACACGCAGCTATATATTTCTATGACGTCACCAATACATTATACCGATATATTAATATATATTATAGCTACGTTTGTGACGGGCTTTATACGTGATTTAATACTATTGTATGACGTATGAAATATTTAAGTGACTCATAAGTCAATTAAGAATATAAAATTCCAGTATCCAGTTTTAGTTAACACAGATCTTCAGATTGAATGACCGATCCATGGAACAAATTTAGCTCCATGGACCGATCCGAGAAAATATACCTCGATAAAAACACAAGCTAGACAACAACGAAAACGATATAGTTACGTGTACCTATAGGTTTTAAACTTTGATTATAGTGCTGTCCTGTGGTTTCTGCAATGTTATTAAAGCGAAAGTTGCACAACATGACTCATTATGATCCGGTTTTGTTAATTGAGAAACGAACAGTCATGACGTCGAAACTTGTGAGAACTGTGACGTAGATAGGTAAGTACCTTATTCATAAAAGAAATGACGTCAAAATTGTTAATTTTGTTTCACATCGATGGTTCATGTGATTTTTGTCTTCGTAGCCGTACCTACTAAGAATCAACGCTTAACATTAAATACCTACTTGTATTTCAGTTTTTGTTTCATTGACTGCACTATCCTACTTCCTACTCGAAAGTTTGTGAGGATGTATGGATGGATGTATGTATTTTAAACTAAATGCTTGTAAATAAGACGAGGCTATATGTAGTTATAGAATATAATATACTTATACTTTATACAGATTTTACATAGAACAAGTCAAATCTAACAACGAGTTAATCTAACAAAGGTTGGTTTAAGACTGAACAGTATAATCTTATAATATTAACTAGTCACAGCACTCAGAACGCTGCTCTTATGGTGAATTATGACCCGATGATGTTTTTACGTCTGGGCTCGGGGTTCAGCAGGGCAAGCACTTCGTCTCGTCGCAGACCACCATGCCGCTACGGTGACGTCACTCTTTGTAAGGCGATAGACGCAGCGATCGCCAACAGTATGGATGGATGTTTGTTACTCTTTCACGCAAAACTACAGAACGGATTTTGATTAAACTTTACAGTAATATAGCTTATACATCAGAATAACACATAGGCTACTTTTTAACCCAAAAACGCGGGCGAAGCCGCGGGTGGAAGCTAGTTATTTATACATCCTACGGAATACACAGTAGGTATATAATTAACACATAGTAGTAAGTATTATATTAATATTTCGTGAGATTATCAACCACAATGGCAATATTTTTATTAATGTGTTTGAAAACTGTTTTCCTCATAAGCAGGTGAATTACAAATTTTCCAGTAAAATAACTAAAATTCCTGGGATTTTCTACTAAAATTACCTTTTAAAATGTAATAAAGTCATTTAGCTTGTATTATTCTTTTCTTCCTTTCCTACACTATGCGGTTATCAATTAATAACGAAGTAGTTACGATGTCAGTCATTATTCTTCAATATAATTTAATGTTAAAATTAAACTACTTCATAAATGCACGTGTACTTCTTATCTTAAGGTAAACTTACTTACCCACTTTTATTTAATGGTGTTGTTGATACACTTTACTTTATGATTATAGTAGGTAGGTAAGTACTTAAAACTATTGCAAGATCTTCAATGTGTCTGTTTTTGATACCGATGCATTTCAACTCAACAATATTTCATTGAATATAATTTATCGTAATGAATCACCATTAGTTGGAAATGATGTTATCAGCTGTTAGTAGGTACGTAAACGAAGTTAAATTGATGATAAATAAACACTGTATTTGAAGTTCTATGCAGTAACAATTAGTAATTATAGCACAATAATAGTTTGTTTTGTACTGAATGAAGAACGGGTCTCATACGAGGAAAATCATACCAAGAAGCTAAATATATCTAATAACGGAGCCTTCTTAAATAAAAGAACATGAATCTAGTAGGTAGGGATATTTCTTAATCCACATTATCAAATCAGTCAATGAACTGGAGCGTAAATGAACAAAACTTAAGGAAAATACAGTTAAATATACCAGAATGTGGTAAATAGTATTATCATTCAGTACAAAAAATACCTACCTAGGTACCACCTAACTATAGCTGCTACACCTATGAATCGGTACATAAGGAAAATATTAAAGGAAATAAGTATGTTATATTTTACCAAGCCTAGATTTTTTACTACTTTAATACGGATAGCTTTTTAGTATTCTCTGCGAGTATAAGTACCTACACGAATACAAATTATTTGCGATTCATTCCAATGAGAATATTTGCAGTCGGTACTCCGCCTTATTTACGACGAAGTGCCCGCACGCACAAACACTAGCCACGCCAGTGTCGCATTGTAAAAACCTGCTTTTGAAGGTCAGTAAATGAAAATTAGCTAGAAAACTAATAAAATATCAAGGGTACACATAGCTCACCTCAATTACCCAATAGACTTATTGCTTATATGTTTTGGGTTCAGAGCATGAAAACCTTTAGTGCATATTTACACACGATGGTTTTAGGAGTATTATTGTCTACTCCTATTACCTACCCTACCCATGTAATGTTTGTTCAAAGTAAACGATTTATTGAATTATTTATTAAAAAATAAATAAATATAAGAATAAACAATTTATAAGATGCCATGTTTTGTTATAGTGTATTAAATTATGAAACAGGTAACAAATAAAAAAAAAATGATTATGCCTACTTAAACTATACTTTCACGCAAACATGCTTCTTCGGAATCTGAAGGATAATTTAGATATCTTCTGTATCAGCTGCTATCTCCCCACGCAATTTGTAGAAGGCAATCAGGGGGAAATAGGTTACTACAGTGCACGTAACCGATCGACTAACCAGCTGTCATCGTATCGCAAAACGACATCTTCAAACCAAATGCTATGCAAAGTGTGGGGTTCCAACAGCGTACAATTTGGATGTAGTTATTCACAATGTTATCGTTGTTAGATAGTGCAATCAGAAATAAATATACTTTGTAGAGTCCACATGATGTGACATCTCGTAAAATGCTGCTATCTCCTCATTTGTGTTTACGCTACGATAGCGATAACTGATAAAATCGTTGGGATTTGTAATTATTTTTAGTGTATGCTCGTTACACCTATCTACACTAATATAATAAAGCTGAAGAGTTTGTTTCTTTCTTTGTTTGAACGCGCAATCTCTGGAACTACTAGTCGGATTCGAAAAAGTATTTTTGTAAATGATAGCCAGATTCATGAGGAATAGTATAAGCTGCTTAACGTCACACTAAGACCCTTAGGAGCCGAGCAACGGGAGTAAAACCACGAGGCACATCTAGTGGTTCAATATAATTCGTTGCACTCTCAGCTCATATATAACGATTCGAGTATCAGAAATGCGTGGTTATATTTAAGAGGGTTATTTGGACTCTAATACGGTAGTGGACTACTATCAAAAACCCTAAAAAGTACAAATAAATTATTTTATTCCAAAGAAGGAATAGGAATAACAAAAAAGTAAAAAAATATAATAATTTATCACAAAATGGAAAACATAGACGCTTTTAAAGTTTTTGGAGGGAGTATCGCTCCGTCTTTGTCGCGCGAAGCGGACATAGGTGGTGTTACGTCACTTATCATGCATGCCGTCCGTGTCTAGCAAATCATTTTAAAACGCTTATAACTTTGCCAATTTTGTAGATGTTTCATCAGTTTTTTTGGTGTTAATTATCTTTTTTTAAATAGTTTACAGATTCACAATAAAAAAAATATATTCAACATCCCTATTCAGAGCAACATGACAGGTCAAACAAAATATTCTAACATTTTCCTTTCTACAAATGGCATCAGCTGATCCGGCCACTTCGTATGGAGAGTCAACCATTTCTGCCGGCCTAGCATGACCACGATTGAAACGGGTTTTGTCTACATAGAAATAGACAAAGTGACAGATTTCATTCATAAAACGTAGAAATGTTTCTACAATCTGTCACTTTGTCTATTTCTATGTAGACAAAACCCGTTTCTATCGTGGTCATGCTAGGCCGGCTGGTCGTTTCTTTTATTATTTTGTCGTACCAAATGTTGTTGTTCTGATTGAGAGTCCAAACAACCACTGTATGTTCACGTTGTACATACAATATAGGTACAGTAATCTTCTTCACTGTTGTGACATTTACTGTTTATATAACTTATGCGACACTTTATTTAAAGCTTCACTCATCGTCATCGTCATCATCAGCAATATTAAAGTAGTCTACTGCTGGACATAAACCTGTCCCAACATTGAACTTGATAAAGTATCGATGTTGGTTTAAAGCTATTCTGTTCATTATGGGGCTGAGGCACGTATGGAACAACGCAATTCTTCCCTTAGGACCGATAAAATTAATTGCTATCGGTGGTAGTTACAATAAATATAATTGATGAGCTCACAGATTAGAGCCATCTGTGTTTTCACCTTTTCAGATTTGTTTCTGTTTGAAAATGGTGTTCAAACAAGACTTGCCATACAGTCCGGACCCGACCCAAGGCACTCGATTCGTATCACGCCTTTGTAATCAAATATGTATGTACAAGAATTGATTTTTTTTGTAGACGGTGTATCCAAATTCCAAATACAGGTAGATATTGGTAAAAACCAGTATTTGAATTCTTTGTTAAATATTAAAACAAAAAATACACTTTGGAATATGAAAATATTGCAAATTGAATGCATAAGTGTATTATTTGTTTAGAGGTAGCAATACCAGTAGGGATATTAAATAGGTAGGTACCACGTTTGCCGCCGCCGCTTTGGTTCGCAGAACGTTAAATTTTACGTGAAAATATTAGGTACTTACGAAACATCACACTAATTAAATCATATAATGTACACCAGTGGCACCATTGGACATTAATTCCACAAATTGGTCTAAATGACGATTGCGCGGGGACCACCGCCGCGTATAGTAGCCAGCCGCGCCGGTCGCGCCGGTCGCGCCATTCGCGCCGGTCGCGTCGTTTGGCGTCGGCCTGCTGTTAGCTAAGCCGTAACCTTGACCTGTCGCGTGCTAACTCAAATGCCGCCTGGAAACTTGCCGTTAGCTTTTTCAGTTAAATCCCCACGTCGCCGAAATGTACAAATATTAAAATATTAATTGAACGCAACAAAACACGATGTCAACCTTGTGTTTTTCGACAAGAACGTTCAAGTAGGTAGGTAGGTAGTAGGTACCTACTTCTACTTACTACTATGTACAGACGGTCACGTATGGACTATCGAAATTGTAAATACGTAGATTGCTTAATATTTACTTTTAAACAATACTGTGGTATTGACATTTTAGAATACATACGTAATTATATCCAAAAAAAAATGTGCGCTTTAAAATCATAATAGTGCTTACACTTATCAGCCAGTTCAATCCATATCCTATAATAAAATCGTAACGGAGCATAAAATGTACATTATACATAAGCTTTGTCCACTGATCCATTATAGAGTATGGTACTTATTGGTTAATAAAGCATTATGTGTATTGTGTACACTGGTTGTGTTGGTACAATTATTATCGTATGTTCTAGTTGTACAAGTAAAGTATAAGGTGTAGGTATGTAGGTATAATTTTTATAGTTATTTAAGGCGACGGTAAATGGTAACGGCCGTAAATCTCAAGTTTTAAATCTCTTATTTCGCCGTCAAATAATGTAGGTTAGTTGTGCAATTTTTTTATGTTAAACTAGAACATATATACATCAATCGTACCTGTGAATATTTAATTATTGTAGTAAAATACTTAATAAAATAAATTCATGAATTCCTGTCTACCCAAAACATAAAAACGTAATTACTTTCAAATCGCTTAAGATATTTTCATGATTTGTTTTGTGTGAAAAGACTATGTTACTACCTATAATATTGCCTGTTACTTTTTTTTTATTTTATATTTTAGATACTAAAAAGTAATAATACGTCTAATTCTGCACAGCGCGCTCCTTGATAGGCGAGTCGTATTGCTCGGTGGACGTATGTCGCGTTGCTTGAGCTCAGCGCAGAACACTAAAGCTATACCGCCCAAATCACTCAAGGCCGTTGGCAGTTATCAGCGCCTTAATAGCAGTAGTTAAGATCGCGGGTTGACGCAGTAAAATAATTACAATAGCAAATTGTATGGATACTATAGATAGATTACCTACTATAGAACATAGATCATAGAGTATTTGCATACACGCGTAGTACTGTAATCATACCTAGGTGTTCTAATTAGGTATGACACAAAATAAATGAATTTGAAATTTGTTTACTCTATGCCTCGATGTTGTGGTTAATGGCGCAAAAATAACACAATATTATCATACGGTTTATTTAGGAATTTCAATTGTAGTGTAGGTATGTATTATCAACGAAATAACTCGAGATAAGAAATATATTTGGTAGTATAATATTTATTTGTTGAATAGTATGTATGTATGTTATATTATTATATGAATTTATTATAACTACCTACCTATTTATCAATTATCATACACAATTATTATTAAAAGTTTTTATTTATCCCTGTGCCTCTGAAAGGAGGTACGGTACCTACGTATAATACTTATAAAGCAGTTGATCATTTTGACTATTATACGCACTAAAAAACTGTTTGAAGTTGATTTAACCTTTTTTTAACATATATTTTGGGTTAATATAGCACCTACCGACATGATTTGTTAAATCAACAAAATTAAAATTGTTTTCAACTTTATTTCTGTCAAAACAAACGTCATGGAACAGTTTTTTTAACACAATATAATGTCAACTCAACCAAAAGGGAATCAACAATCAAAAAATCAACTATTCGGTTTTTCAGTGTAGGATTTGTTGGCGTATGAAGGATTTGACGAGTCTTTGTGCAATCCCGTAGATCTCAGACAACACATAATTATGTTAAACAATCTTTTTAACATCGCCCAAAAGGTCTAACAAAATAACTAGAACAAAACATGGGCAGCACCAAGTCCAAGCGCGCTGTAGCGACCAATTTTAATTGACGACAGGATGTCCAATTGTCTTAAATCGTTGTCTTTGATAAGTGAGAGTAACCAGTAGCAGAGAGCTGACCTTACTCTGGTGGTTAGCAGCGACGCGACATTTTGAGATAATATGTAGATGAGTAGGTACTTCTACAGTAGGTATACAGGCTTATCAATATTGTAAAACTCGAATTAAGTACTAATACATATTATGTACTAATACATATGTTGTGTCGAAAACCTTCTATTCCTTTTCTGTATAAATATGAATAAAAATAACAAGAATCGCATAAAGCATTTATTAGATTTTCCGTTTCCTAGAGAGCTGTACCCCTATCATGAGTTTTTGTGACGTGTAGTATCGTTAATGTAAGCATATTTTGAATTGAAAATACAAGTTTGTTACACAATATTTATATTTAATAAATTTAATACTTAATAAATTTCTCTGTATTTTTTTAAATGTGCAAATTGTATAAAATTTTTAAATTCAAAATATGCTTACGTTAACGAAACTATACGTCAAAAAAACTCATGATACGGTACTGCACTGTCCAATAAAATATGTGAGCTTTCAGCGAAATATAAATGCACGACTAAGATTCTGCGATAAGGTTGATAGTGTGCGATGTCGAACCTACACATGCTTATCGGGGACAAACATTAATTTGGTTTATTGTGGGGTGGCAGGCAGTAGGGGCGCGGGGCGCGGGGTGCGTTGGTGCTATTACGTCAATCAGCGGGCTGTGTCGCGTGATTGTACCTACTTCATTAGCTCCTCACTTACTGGCTGTCCTGCAAACAGTGCATTATAATTTTCTTCGCTTTCCCCCGTGACCAGAAAAATAAAATAGCTATATTAGAAATAAATAGGGCAGGAAAGTACTTGCATTTATACCGCCCCCAGTCTTTCAAATGTAGGACACTGCCGCGTATCACGGTAGAACTACAAGCTTACAAAATTGCCGTGGTAAATATCTTTAGCTTCTGCTACAAAGAACGAGAGTTGTTAGGTAATTTCCTATTATGCGTAATAGGAAACAAAAGATATCTCCATGGGGAAATGATAGACAACATGATGATGCAGATTCGGGTCTTTATCGCTGGGGCTATTCCAGCTTCCTTTCCTATGTTGTCAATTACCTAATAACCACTAGTACCTAATATAATGTATATATAATAAACCTACTAGCTACTATCAAAAGGAATAAATAATTAGCCTAACAGCGTAAAACCTACCAGAGTACCTACTGAAGTACTTAGTATTTTCCTTTGGCACTTAATTAGAGACGAAAGTACCTACAGACGCCTACGGACTTACGACTGCTGTTATTTCCTCAAGGGAAACTTAACTAACCATTAAATTGCATATTCCAATTAAAAATCGAACGACCCACAATCAAATTACGAGCGTTTCCTGTTATTTTAAGATTTGAAATATGGATATGGCCAGTGCCCATTGTTTTCGATAAAATGAGGCAAAAAAACAAAAAGAAAAAAATAATAATACGCGCAGATAAAAAAACTGTAGGTAGGATTTGTTTTTCCCTCTAAATAAGATGTTTTCCTCTCTGGAAAAAATGTGTGCTTGAATCATTTTCGTAATGCAGTTGCTATCACCAAAGCTTTAATTTTGACATCCATTACGTCGTCTGTTTCTAAATCCGTGTTCCCGTTAACTAGCTCAACGATGCAATAGATGTTGTTGAACTGTCAAAATGATGATGATAACAACTATTACGTCAGTGTCAGTTGCATGACTTTTTGCATAAGATATGTTAAACGGCTGTTTTCAATTTAGTTAACGGACTGTTATCTTGTCGGTGAACTTTGCCCTTACCCGCTTACTTTATAAACAATGATTAAATATCTCTTAAGTACTGCCATCTCTATTCACTAGCATAGAAATGACGAGTATAGTTGTATAATTAATCAGTGGTTAAATTAAGAGGCACATAATTATGTAGATAAACAAATAATATTGTTTTATTTGTCTATTAAATATTATCTTCTTGGAAAACGATACTTTTTCTGTCAAATAATTTTATCTATTTGCTCGCATTTTCCTAAAAATGCTAGTCTTTTCAGCTGTAATTAAGCTGCCTTTCTAAACGCCTATTTTAAAAATCTGTACATCATTATACTTAATTCGTTGATACATGAAACACGTAATAACAAAGTAGGGCAAGACGCACAACGAATATGAAGATAAAAGTATCATAAACTAACAATGGACAAAAACAATACATAACTACGAAACTATTTAGGCGATGGAAATATCCTTGCCTATTTATTTATCTAACAAACTACTTACACTATTTCTACACACACTTACGTTAAAACAGTTAAAAACATTATTTACAGTTTATCTTCTGGTTCAATGTCAGTGTTAAAAACTTTATTACCCACCTACTAGCTTTTGAGGTGTTAAAAGGGTGTCGATAATCGATAAATGTAATTACGTCATTGCCGCAATTCTTTCTCATACGTTTTAAAGGGATGTTTTTTTAAATAGATTGTCTAAAAAAATTCAAAAGTGTTTAAGGTAGCGAAAAATGAGCCATGTCATTCTAAAGTAATGAAGACGTACGTCATCTTAGGCTATAGGCAACGCGGCGGTATGGGTATGGCTATACCTGTGTATTGGGCGTTGGTCCAGCATAGGCGTTGTTGTCGCATAGACGCAAGCTTTCCCACCAATATGTAGGTACAATGATGACGGAAATATCAAAATTAATAGATAATATTTATAATCCGCACGGCATCTACGCGGGGCCTACGCAGGGCCTACGCAGGGCCTACGCGGGGCCTACGCGGCACCTACGCAGCGCCTATGCAGGGCCGACGCGGGGCCTATGCGGCACCTACGTGGCGCCAGGGTCTATGACTCTATGTGGTATTAATAGCCTTTTTACTAGACAAATAATTTAGCACGATGGCACTCTTGGCGCAGGAGCTGATGAATTGGCTCTTGCACCATGTGTCGCAGATTCGATTCCCGTACAGAACAAATATTTTATGACGTACAGAAACTTGTTCCGGGTCCGGCTGTTTTTGTATTTGAGATTTATGTTTGTAGACGCACCCAGAATTCAGGATTCAGAAATTACTGGAATGGAACAATTTACACAAAAACAAAATGTTAGCTAATAA
The DNA here is from genome assembly GCA_948465475.1 of Thalpophila matura. NCBI lineage: Eukaryota > Metazoa > Arthropoda > Insecta > Lepidoptera > Noctuidae > Thalpophila > Thalpophila matura. The sequence goes on from OX419183.1 coordinate 11,061,885, forward strand.
CGCAGTGTGTATGGGTGGGTCATTCATGTCTGTTCGTTTTAGCTGTAGTCTAGGAAGATCACGTTTAACGGTGAGACTACGTTTACTTAACATGATTTTGTTTATAGCCACGTCCAACATGTTAAAATACATGTTACGTGCAATGTTTGCTTTCACAGTCCTGTATATTTAACGTTTCTCTTTCCACGACGCATGAACGACACAAACAATGGCTTGTAGACGTCAGCAGTGCACACTGTGATACAATATTATTATACAACATTTACTAGTGTCAGGAAAGTCCTGTCTGTACAAAATATATTCATGGACGAATAGATCAAGTTATTAATTATATTTATTTTTAAAATTGGTTAAAATAACCCTTTACACATGAATACTTTATTTAAACTACATACGTTCGGTGTGTTCTGGCCTCTACCTTTGACAAAAAATACCAAAACATTTCAAAGGCTAAAGCCCGTCACAGACGTAGCTATAATATATATTAATATGAATCATAGCAAGGTATATTACGACATATTTTCTATATAAATTTTCGGGTGACCACACACGCAGCTATATATTTCTATGACGTCACCAAATACATTATACCGATATATTAATATACAGGATGGAGTTTTTTTAATGCCACCTGAAGGGAAAGTACTCTTAATACTGTAGATAGACAATTTTACTCAAAGAAAACATTCCTTTATTTTTGAATGGAAAGAAAACTGCATTCAAAGATTTTTAAAAAGTTGCTTGCTTCATCTGGGAATCGAACCCACCAAATGTGAAAAAATTAACATTCTGTATTTTTATGATGCCGATTGGAAGGGTTAATTATAAGCAGTAATTTCTTCTAAGACACATAGTCTCTTAAATGAAAATAACATGGTGAAATTTTACATTTAAGTTTATCAAAAGAATTAATTAGAATTACTTTTCGTGTCGATTTTCATAGATAGCTTTGATTATTTAGTAATAAGTACTTTTTTACACTGTTTTCCTTATAAGTGCATGATAAATGCAATAAAATACTATTTGAATTCATCTTTGCTACGAGCTAGTCAATAGGCGATATTGGAAAAGATTAATATATTACGGTGTTCCTTTAATTTAAGATACCATGTTACTTAGAAGTAATTAATGCTTACAATAAACCCTTTCAATCGGCATCATAAAAATACAGGATGTAAATTTTTTCACATTTGGTCAGTTCGATTCCTAGATGAAGCAAGTAACTTTTTAAAAATCTTTGAATGCAGTATTACTTAATTTAAAAAATAAAGGAATGTTTTCTTTGAGTAAAATTTTCTATCTACAGTATTAAGAGTACTTTCCCTTCAGGTGGCATTACAAAATTCCACCCTGTATATTATAGCTACGTTTGTGACGGGCTTAATAATATAGTAAATACATAATTTATATAAAGAATAACTCAATGTAAACATATCACAGAAACCACGGAGTTAATTAACTCCGTGCACAAAGGTAATTTTTCAGACACGGATTTTCCCGGATTTTCTAGGCATAAATTGATTAATTTCACCATGTGTTACAATTCCTGATAATTGCAAATACCTACTTAAGATTTCCTCCAGGGTTTTTCAAGGCATAGAGTATGACGTAAAGTTTTGATGGTTATTTGGTCTATAGATAATGTTTATGCGCCTACATCACCCGCAGATATATTTTTTAACTTCATATACTCGTAGCGCAATTATAGAGTTGCATTGGTTCCAGATTAGTGTCCGACCGAAACCGAAACTTATGGCCGAAACCGAAACCGAAACTTCCATGTAAGGTCATAATGTGAACTTATATGGAAGTTTCGGTTTCGGTTTCGGCCCAAAGTTTCGGTTTCGGTCGGACACTATTCCAGATATTCACCTACTAGCTGTTGCCCGCGACTTTGTCTGGGTGAAAATGGATGAAAATTAGCCTATGCGTTTCTTCAGGTCCCAGGCTAAATCCGTCCAACCATTTCAGCGTGAAGAAGTAATAAACATAGGCACATACTCGTACATACCCATACACACAAACTTTCCCATTTATAATATTAGTGTGATTTTAAATTTCAAACACAACTTTCAACTTTCTGAAGGTAGAATAAAGGAAGAACAAGGAAACGATGGATGGACTGTATGAAAGAAAATAGTAGGGGGAATAATAAGATGACGGCTGAGACAGATATATGGAAGAAAACCTTTTTCTGCTGTGCCAACCCTAAATAAATTGAGATATGGACAGGAGGATAATAAATTTTCTGATTGAAACAAACGAAATTATGAAAGTATGAATGTGTTTTATCCATCTGTTGAGCACCACAAGGACAAAAACACTTATTTGCGGCAATACACATAAAAAAATATTTTGTTTGCAAAAGGTCAAGGAAGGTTATTACCTGATTATTAAAGTTACGAGTAATCGTTCTAATTATGATTCAAAATTTTCAACCTTGAATATTGAAGGTCGCACCGTCCGCATCGTCGTAACAAATTACAGGCGATTTTTATTAAGATCTCATTTCTGTGCTGTGCGATTTCGATGCTAGAAATCATCATTCGTTCATAGGCGCTGTATTGGCCTGTTTGAGTTATGAGGCCTGCACTACATCGAAACCCATCTTTTTTTCTCCTCTTTTTTATGATAAAAGTTAATTTCTATCAACTCTAATTATTTCAGATTTAAGAAAAAATATTATTTAGACTCTTTTAGCAAACCATTTTAAATACTAAACAGGTCTTATGGGTTTCGATGTAGTGCAGGCCTCATAACTCAAACAGGCCAATACAGTTGTATTGGACATATTAGCTAGGAAACAAATAGGTACCGACACTGAACACCTACCTTTATGCCTGCATAATTTTTGACCCCCCCCTTTAAGGTATTTTAAGTTTAGTATAGCCAGGCACCTGTGCATAATTAAAAAACCGGACAAGTGCGAGTACAACTCGCGCTCTAAGGGTTCCGAAATATGCAATAACGTCCTCTATTACGCCGCTATTACGTCATAGTAGATTATATCATATCTTGATCATAGATGGCGCTACTGCATACTTCTAGTGGCGCCATCTATGAGCAGATATGGCTCCACTTATGGTCCGGTGACAGACGAACAACAAAGTGATCCTACAAGGGTTCCATTTTTCCTTTTGAGGTAGGTACCGAACCCTAAAAATAAGTTTTATTTATCTGGATATTTTTTAGCTTTATCAACCAGTAATAATGTCTTAGGTTTTCGCGATTATTACACATTATAATAAAACAAGTTTAAACGGATTAAATCGCGTATATTACAGATTTTAACAGAGTTTTCCTGACGTTTCGAACACTTTGCAGCGTTTGTGGTCGCAGGACGACTGGTTTCGTTTTAAAAGCCCCACTTAGTTTGTATATAGGTACTTACCACTCTTTTCGAAGAGTTCGACAATTATTATTATATTCCACAGGGGACACATTCGAAAAATGGTATGAAAGTTCATATCGACTAACTTCTAAAAAGCGAGGGAGGCTGGCATTACCTACCTATTGGTTACCTTTTAGCGCTGTCACTGACAAATTATCTTAAAATTGAAAAGACTTATCGTAGACTGCGTCTTCTGACCATATTTCATAGGAGATGCAGATATTACTCTATCATATAATTTCTAGTATTCTGGTATTATCATTGGCTTAGGTTCATACTGTAACTTTCTTAAAAAATATAAAAAAAATTGAAGAAATGGCTTTAATAATGATGTATTTCGTGTATAGTTTAATTCTTTATAATATTAAATAAAAAAGAGTTACTTATTTTTTCATATTGTGAATTTTAAACATTTTACATGTTTAAAATTCACAAAAATATAGGTGCATTTATACTGCTAAATCATTGTTATAAAAACCTGCTTTGCCATGCTATACTTACCATAATTTTATGCGACGCAGTAGCTCAGTTGGAACTTTGGAAGTGATGCTACGGCAAGGCAGAGGTCGCGGGTAAGAGATTTCAAAAATCGTATGATTTAAGCAGGGTTTGAGCTCTGCCTAAGTCATTCGATTTTTGAAATCTCTTATATATTTAATATCATTATGGATTTAGCAGGTTTACACGGTATCATATCTGTTATCCTATACCTAAATACCAAATATAAATGATTTTCAAAATCTTTAAAGATGAATGATTCTTAAGTCTATATTATATAGTCCTATTATTATATACTACCTGTGCCTGCGACTCCATCCGCGTAGAAGTAGGAAAACCATATATCGCCGTTATTTCATAAGATAACAACTATAAATAGAGGTAAGTATACCTACTTGTACCCGCTATCATTAGCATGAAAGTCGATAAACAAAATGCAAACACCACCACACAGTAGGTACTGAGGTAGGTACCTACCAACCTTTCCTATAATGTTACAACACATGATCACGACATCAGATAGATGTATCTGATATCATCTATTGCCAATCACCACCACGCAAACCTTAACACCAGTCACCTGTTACCAACTATATACCGATCAGCTCAGCAGATCAATTTTATGTGACCGACCAGAGTTCGGAAAAATATTTATGATTTTGAAAAATCCAATTAAACTTGATCCCTGTTTTATACGGAATTGCATTCAATTGGCAAGTCAAGTTAAATCTCAACACTACTCAAGGTTGAGATAAAACATACTTTTTATTTTAAGTTAGGCTAGTGGGCTATACAACTATAAAAGTTTTTTTGATATCCATTCAACCGTTTTCACGTGATGAGGTAACAAACAGACAGACAGAAATAAATAAATAAAAAATCGTGTTTTGTTGCTTATTTCTAGTATTTCTAGCTGATTTTCGTGAAAATATTTCCAATAAATGTACCAGACTTCTTCACCTCTACGATTTACGTTTATGGATGGAATCTAAAAAAACCCACCTTAGTGCCCCTACTCAAAGACTATTCCCTCCAAACAAATCTTTAGGTCCACCGGTTTACTGTGAGTTGTCTGTTAGTCAGTCACGGTATTGTCTTCCTACTAATATTATAAATGCGAAAGTTTGTGTGTGTGTGTGTGTTTCTGTGTGTGTATGTTTGTTACTTCTTCACGCTTAAACGGCTGGACGGATTTGGATGAAATTTAGCACACAGATAGATTATAGTCTGGAATGACACATCGGCTACCTTATATCCCGAAAAACGCGGGCGAAGCCGCGGGCGGAAGCTAGTTAAACAATAAATGATGACCGATTTGTTCAAGGAAATGTATAGAACGTGTTTGTTTCCAACTGGGATTCAATACAATAAGTATATGTATATGTTATGTATTGCTTTTACGGTCAATGAGGTTGAACTCAAACTCTGCTTGAAGAAATCACACTAATATTATAAATGTGAAGATTTGTGCGTGTATGTGTGTGTATGTTTGTTACTTCTTCACGCTGAAACGGCTGGACAGATTTGAATGAAATTTGGCACACAGATAGATTATAGTCTGGAATAACACATGGGTTTCCTTTTATCCCAAAAAACGCGGGCGAAGCCGCGGGCGGAAGCTAGTGGTTCATAAATATTCGTGGCTTGATGAGTCACTTGTCGAATAATAATATTAATGTTATTATATGGAGTATAGATAATGCGTAAATCATTATGTTTTTATTATTGTTTGTTGGGTTTTTTCTACAAATATACTTATCGCATAGGGTCTCCCATTTGAGATAATATTTGTACTTTACTGACACAAAGATAGATGCTTAAACATTTTTTGTCATATTTCTACAGTTAACATGTCAGTTTATCTAGGCGTCATTATGTCGCGCTGTTGTTGCTATTGTCGGGGAGTTGCGTGGGCGCACGGTTCGGTTCACTGTCCACTTATCCAGTAGTACATTCGTAAAGTTTCCGTTGCGAAGCGAGTACGACCGTGGCCACACATCCGCCATGATTACAAGTGAGTCAGATAAAAAAAAAAACAATGTAACATCTACAATGTACGAGTATGTATTTTTTTAACGATAAGGGCAAAAGTTAAAAAAATATTGACATTGTTTTCTGGTAGTTTAATCAGTAATTCTCAGAAACAGTGTAACAGATTTATTTGCGGTTGCAATTTTAACGTTGCATACCAACAATCAATGTTAACACTAAATGTGGTGTCCATCGTCTTGCAAAAAGTCATTCATTACATGTTTTTTGAGAATGTTTACCTATAGTGTTCGCAGCTATTGATAAATTTAAATACAAATTTGTGTAAGTATACAGTCATATTTCAGTCTTGTTTGTTTATCAATAATCTTGCAACACTTGTACGATTTGAGCCCCGAAAGCGCGTTGAAAAAACAACATTGTAGGCAATAAAAACTTTATTATTAAAATTTTCATAGTATAACAATATTAGTACCTACTTAACGTTAATAATCAAAAAATATTTTACTTAGAAGTAATCAAATTTCAATAACGATAAAAAGAAACGAGAAAATATTTTTTATTGTAAATCAAGAGATGTCGTTTTTCTATTATAGATAGAAAGACGAATCAGAAACTTTGTTGGTAAACAAATTAATATATAGCTTGCATTAATAGTAGAATAAAGCTTTCGTTATCATAAAAAGATCAAAGGCGACTTACACTTACACTGGTTAATCATGCAAAAATATTTTAAATAAATTGTTAAGTTATGTTGGTAGGATCAATACTACAGCTAAAAGGACCTCATAGTTCCCTGAGCTCGAGCTACTTGACGCCAATGTCGCGTGACGTCACCACGGTTGCGGTACGGGTCACTGCAGCAGATTCGTTGGCGGTTCTGGCCTCGGTTCCTACCTTTTTAATAGTAGTTGTGGTTGTTGTCTTAGAAATACCACCGTTGGCAAGTTTTTGGACATCAGTGTTAGAACGCACTTCTTCAGTAGCTGCCTGTTTCTTCTCATGAGCAGTTGCATTTTTCACATTCCTTTCCACATTCTGTTCGAAACCTTCCCTCCTAATCACTTCGTTACTCCTCTCCTCACTGCACCTACCTCCCCTTTCCCCCTGTTCGGCAGTCCTTATGACTCCATTCTCAACAGGAATGACCTCACTGTTTTGGTAGTGCTCGGAATATCCGTTTCCATCGGCCATATCGATAGTGTAAGAACCACGACGTACCGGTTTCTCTGGAACCCACACGATATCTTGTGTTAAAGTTTCTCGGTGTTGAACTGGTTCGGGAGAAACAGTTGTGCTTCGGACCTCACTATCGTGTCTCAATTGAGTCACGTGCGCGCGTATATCATAGGTATCATTAGTTTCATTTGAATCAATACTATTTCGGTGATTAACATTCCTGTTATCTTCAATTTGGTCCAGATTCTGTTTGATAATAGTGCTTTGGATATGAGGGACTTTCCTGGTATTATCGGTGGGCTGTGGGGTTGTTCTCTCAGCTGGACGCTTCGGCTCTAATTGTCTCAGCTGTCCTAACAAAGGTGAGTGTTTGATACCGAAGGTTATTTGCGGCGTTCTGTTGACATGCACCTGAAATCACAAAATTTTAGTTTTTGAACCTTGTTTATTATAATATGATCTACTTATAAATAATAATATAAGCCTTGTTTATAGACTGTCCCACTGCTGGGCACGGGCTTCCTCTCAGAATGAGAGGGGAGCGGAGTGTGACTCGGGATCGAATTAAAACCATTTGCCGTGGGAGGCACATGGTTAAACCACTAGGCTATCACTGCATTATAATAGAAAAAAATTTTCTTCTTTACAAAATATATTCTGCCTATTAAATTTCTTAACATACTGTATAATCAGGCCTGTATTAATAACTAAAATGTTGTGTAATTATTATATTTAAATAATCGTAAATGGTCGAAAATACAGAAGTAAAGGTAATCAATTCAAAAACATTTGCCGATAATGAAATACAAATATTTGCTGGCAATCTACTAAAAATTAAAATCAATTACGTTTATTACAGTATTAGTAAGACCAGTGAAATTATTTTGTCCAATCGGTATATAATTTACCTTTTCGGGTGAATAGGTGCCAGGCGCGGGCACTCGCGTGCGGTCATCCACAGGCACCTTGTGACGTCCCGACATCGTGTACACCGGAGTGTCCAACACGGACGGGATGCGGTACGTATTCGGAGCTGAAAATAATAACACACGTCATTTAACACATGTAATGTATTAATCGCACTAGCTTATTAATTTTATTGCCAGCATTCCATGTCCTTCTGTTATGATTAATGTCTTGGCCTATTCTTTAAGCCCTAAAATATTAAGTGTTAAACCCACTGTAAAATGTTATTAAAGGTAGAGATTTTCAAAAACAACTGACACAGGCGGGGTTTAAAACCGCGACTTCTGCCTTACCGTGGCATCAGTCGTGGGTTCAAACCCCGCCTGCGTCAGTTGTTTTTGAAAATCTCTATATTTAATAATATTAAATAAACATAACATGGCTTTAACATGTTTAAAATCGGCAAAAAATATACATCCCCACTGTAAAATTTTGTTAAATTTCTAATTGAATCCAATTATTATTTATTAGTTCATAATACATCATGCTTTGTTACTGTGATTAGTAACACCACTATTTCCTGCGAAACTACTCATAACTCACCAGGGGTGTCAGCGAATTTACTTGTATGTACTTTTATACCAAAAGTGTGCTGTGGAGAATAAGTCAACAAGAACTTGTAACCCTTCTCAGGGTTGTAAGTCCCCGGAGCTGGCACCTTCATCCGCTCATCTATTGGTTCCTTATGCCTACCCGAAATCGTATACAATGGAGTCTCGATAGGCGTCGGAATATTGTAGGAATTCGGAGCTAGAATATATTGATGAAGAAATATAATAGTCCTGAATGTGAACATAATATCTGTGTTATAATAATGAATTTTTATTTACCTGGGGTGTCAGCGACTTTCACGTTGTCTGTTTTGATCCTGAACGAGTATTGAGGAGCAGAGTGCAGTAATACTTTATCAGCTTTATCAGGATTGTATACGTTAGGTCCGGGCGTATCGTTTATTTTACCTTCTTTGCCTTTCGGGGCTAAAGAGTAGGCGGGGAAATGGTTATGCGTAACGTTATCGCCTTTTTCGGGATAGTAAGCATTCGGACCAGGCGTATTAAATATTTTGTCAGTATCGATTCTTGGTCGGAACGAATATGATGTTATATGTTCATGTAGAAATATATCAGCTTTTTCTGGACTATAAGCGTTAGGAGCGGGATTGTTAAATAGTTTATGATCCGGACGTTTTATGCCAAAACTATATTTAGGTGAACCATCTAACATGTAGTCATATTTATTAGGATCGTATGAACTGGGACCAGGCGTATTTTCTGGTTTATGTGATGGATGTTTCATGCTAAATGTATATGCTGGGGAAGTCTCCAGCAGCACTTTTTCACCTTTCTCTGGGTTGTATGCATTTGGAGCTGGATAATTATCACCTTTCCCGGGTTGCCCTCTACCAGTCATGGTGAATTTCGGGGTGTGACTTAAAATATGGGGATCGTATTTATTAGGTGCGGGATAATCAGAAATCTTAGATTCTGGCCCTTTACCTGATATCGTATATTTAGGAGTATTAGAAGGTAAGTGTGGATCGTAAACATTTGGCCCAGGGTTGTCAGATGGCTTCCCATCAGGTCGTCTACCAGTTAAAGTGAATTTTGGAGTACTATCAGGCAAGTGAGGATCATATGCGTTAGGAGCTGGCACTTCAGATGGTTTCCTTTCGTGAACTTTTTGTGCAAAAGTATATTTGGGTGTTCCATCAAGTAAATGAGGATTATAAGCATTGGGGCCAGGTGTGTCTGAAGGTTTGGCATCATGGCCTTTGCCATACATACTAAATTTAGGGGTACCATCTAACAGATGTGGGTCGTAATTGTTAGGCGCTGGAGTATCACTCGGCTTATCCGTAGCCGTTTTCGGTCTAAAAGTGTACGAAGGTGATGACTCATGAAGAAGTTTATCAGACCTATCGAGGCTGTACGCATTGGGTGCTGGTACATAATCTGTTTTTAGTGTATGTCCTTTTCCCCCCATGCTATATTTCGGTGAACTATGAAACATTTGGACAGAATTTTCTGGTGCATACACGTTAGGTGCTGGCGTGTAGTCAGTTTTTGTAGTTTGATCTTTTACTCTAAACGTATAAGCTGGTGACGACTCATGCAAGATTTTGTCAGCCTTATCCGGACAATAAGCATTAGGAGCTGGAGTATTTTCAATTTTGTCATCGTGACCTTTACCACACATAGTGAATTTAGGAGTTCCGTCTAACATATGCATTGATTTTTCAGGAGCGTAAAAATTTGGTGCTGGTGATTCGCTCCTTATAACGGATTGATCTTTAATCCTGAATGAGTAAGCAGGTGAGCTTTCGTGCATGACTTTGTCAGCCTTCTCGGGACTGTAGCTATTTGGAGCTGGTGTTTGCTCAAACTTTTCGACTACTTCTTTAGAACGCATCGTATACGATGGAGAACTTTCATGAAGTATTTTATCAGCCTTTTGAGGGCTATAGTAGTTTGGACCTGGAGTCACTTCATGCTTTTCCGCTACACCTTTACCAGCTAAAGTATATTTAGGCCCATTTTTAAATGAATTCATAGATTTTTCTGGTGAATAAATGTTTGGAGCAGGTGCGTTATGTATTTTAGTAATTTCGGTTTTCGTTCCAAAAGAGAATGCTGGTGACTTTTCTCTAAGCATTCTGTCTGCTTTTTCGGGGCTGTAAGCATTAGGTGCAGGAACTTGTTCGGACTTTTCGAGCTTCATTTTTCTTGAAAAGGTGTTTCTTGTGATTTTGTCGCGCACAGTTCTTTTACCCTGAAATTACAGAAATTATTATTGGTAATTTGTAAAGAAGTTATGTAACAACTGAATGAAAAATATTATACAAAGTATTAAAATAATCAGATACCTGGTTAAAAGTTGATCAGTAGAAGCAGCGAAAACATGCAAATATTATAAATATGTTCTATATACTCCTTGGCATGATGATAAAATACAGTAAACTTTTAGAGGCAGGTTATGTTAAAGGTGTTTTTTTTCGATAGTAGGTACATAATTTTATTGTTAAACTGATTTTTTAGAAGAATAATCAATTTTATATACATCACAAAATAAATAAATACAATATAACGATGAAAAGTTCTTAGCTCCCCCAAAGCATGTTGGTGAATGGTGAAGTGGATGAGTGATTCTTGTTACAGACAGATGTCGGTTAGGCGGCGATTCCTTCTGGCGCGGGATGGAGGACGGCTTGCCCCGCGTACTGCGAGTGCCGGATGCCAAACGTGTGCGCCGGCGCCCACGGCAGGTTCACGCACACCTGCCACCCACCCCAATGTTAGTACATGTCATGATGTAAGTAGGGACACCTCGTAGAGCACTTAAACAGGAGGCATAAGGCGATGGATAAGCATACTTATAAACGACGATTAAATTAAATAGCTCTTAAGTCAATTGCCGTCTCTATTCATTGATAGTTGTATATTTAACCAGTGGTTAAATTATGAGGCGTTTATAAGTAAGGGGGTTAAAGTGATGAGAGGATTATAGAAAATCAGCGCGCCTTTCTGTCTCCAGTGTAATGCTCTACGGCATAATAATAATAATGGATCGCTTGTTAAAAGCATTAGTCAAAGTCGATATTAGTAGGCGGAAGGCTGATGTTGTCAAATTGTTAGTTGCAAATGCGCGCCCACCAGCAATTCAACCCCTCTGTGCGGGCGTCACCGGCACTGAAGTAAGCTTCCGCGTGGAGTGAATTTAGGAAGCATTCAATTCTGACATTAATTTATGCACAAAATTCACGAGCGCGCTGACATCATTCGCCTCGCCTCGACTCGGACTATTTCACATAGGTACAGACAATGTTAATGTAAGCAATAAAATAAAGACGAGACAACTTCAAATACCTACACATTGGTTAGACAGTTATTTTTCATTGAGTATCATCCTATAAAGCAGTTTAATAATATAAAATATCCAAGGATAAATGAGCTAAAAGATGACATCATCGTTTGTTATTTTGCCATGTTTTGCAAACAAGTAAGCTTTCGTTTTATTACCTTTTCGGGGCAATAGACTCCGGGTCCGGGTACGATGGCTGTTGGTGGCTTCGGCTCTCGCCTTGGCGCAATTGTGTATGCAGGAGGGCGTTTGGTGAGCGCTACAGACGCTTTGTCAGTGGTGTAGGTGCCAGGTCCCGGCAGCGGGATCTTCGGCTCCGACGTCTTACCGCGGCCCGTGATGCTGAACGCTGGTGCTGCGCGTTTACCACCCTCCTTAGCTTCTCCAAGCACAGGGGGCATGGAGTATGTGTTCGGCGCTGAAAATAATACAGTCAAAAGTTTATGATGTAACCCAAGTTGGTGTCTTAAATCAATACTAGGTTTAAGCACGTGCTAAGTTTTAAACAATTATTATGTACCTGCTATAGGTATATACGAGTGTAAATTGTAGTTGACCACATTTTGCGTGATTAACGCTAACATTACAAAGCAGAGTGATAAATCATAGTTGAAGAAAACAATGTGTCACAAAAACAACGAATGAACAAAAAATTAAAATGACATCAGGCATCAAACTAAAACGACGTAGCTAAATAAATTAGTATCACTAAAGCTAGATAGGACCTTGAGCAGCCTCAGCCTCTAAATCAGAATAATGATGTAATCATAACACAGAATAAATGGTTCAAAACAACGACGATAAAGAAAATAGACATTTCAGTGCACTAGACCTGATGCAAGTATTTTTGAATGAGTAATATGAGCATAATTTTCGTGAGACTACGAAACACAGAAAAAGAACATGCTAAAATATAAGTAAGCATAAAAAAATATACAAGTAAGATAGTAGGTATGTAACGAAATGAAATACCATATACTTAGTACCTACGGTATAGGTATTATTATATTTACTTCTATGGATCTACAAATAACTTCAGTAACTTGCATGCTATTCTGACCTGCAGTTACAAATACCGTAATACAGCATGATCGAAGCTTAATGAAGTTGCATGAACAAAATCAACTACATAACCAAAGGCATCTAGCACATGCTACGAAAAGTGACGTGAGGACACCTGGCGTTTTGCCGCCGGGCTGAGGGGGGTTCACTCGTAGGCCGATGGAGAAAGCCGGAGCATGATCGTAGACGACCCGGACCGCCTTGATGGGCTCGTAGTCACACGGCGCAGGTGTAGGCGCCACGCGCGGCGGCGGCCAGCGACCGTGCAGGGACGCCGCCGGCGCACCAGACCGCCCTGCTTGTTCGGTCAAGCAGGATATTGTAATAACTAATGTTATGATATGTGATAGGTATGTTCAATGACTGTTACGCACGTAACAGTATCTGCATCTTAGCAATTATAAACTCTATTATAATAAGATTGAGATTGAGCATCGATTGTTGGGCCTTGACGCAGCAGTTTTTATCAACCTCCTCCATAATTACAAAAAAGAGTAAAAAAGGATTAGATAGGATTACCTAGACAGGGAATAATTCTTTTCAAAATTTGACCTTTGTAAAAACAAATACCTACACCAAATAGTAGAAACAAATACCTATATTAACCTAAATAGAAAAAAATATACAAAGCTGTTTTCATAAAACTCCTTTGCAGAGTTCGATTAATTTTACTGCTGCAATATTTACAGCTTCAGTAAACGAATATAATAAGCTCTTCGACTGAGTTACGCGACCGAAGCACGAAGTAAGTTATAGTCTACCCTGTTTTTAAAAGTCAATGCTTTTAAGCGTAGGTACCTACTTCGTATTAACTCAGATAGGTACTAACTGTGCCGCAGACCGCAGTTCTCTGAGTATTTTATTTTTGTGTAACGCTTGCAGGGTTTGAATGTCAACTAGAATTACGAAAAAAAAAGCAACCGAGAAGTCGGTGGCTGGTTTTGATTGCTTTTTTTTGCCACCGATATCCAAAACTAAAAAATATAAAATCGTGCTCTCCCGAGCACGATTACTTACATATTTCCATAATTACCTACATAATTCTTGCATTACTAAATATTCTAGGTACGTACCTATTGAGTACATTAATTATGTATATACATACCTTCATAATGCACCTTGTATTAAGTAGGTACCTATACTAAAATCTTTCTGAAAGTAGGTAGGTACTTAGATTACTTTAGTAAAAATCATCAAAATCAGTTTAGTAGTTTCATTGCTCTTTACATTGCTCGTTTCATTGCTCTAAATATTAACTCTATATTTCTCATGTAGGTAAATGTCCAACCATTTAAATGAAAATATACTTTGGCCTTTACCTATTAAACTTTACAGGAAATTATGTTATCATTAGGCGTTCAATTCATTGAACACATGAATAAAAATAAACAAGGCAGAAACATAATTTTAAAATATTTACCAAATAAATCCACACGTTCAAGCCGTAACTAAAACACTGCACTCGAAATCCCTCTAGCACTGATAGCCTAAACACAACTTGCTTGAACAAGCCCTAGGTACGGTGTAGTGGCGAGTGGAGCGAGTTGGATGCGCGACTGAGCCTGTATGGGACCGTCACTCTCAGGGTCCGTCCGGGGCACCTACACGACGGCTCTGACTCACTGCCAGCCGATCACCTTCGCACATACGGACTTATTTGGAGACATCGACCAAATGCAGTCGCAGCCGGAGAAACTTAGCAACTGTTCGATCATCCAATGCCACAGTAATTGTCCAATTAAGAACATAAACATCAACGACTCAGATATATCTACATATGGTGGGTACATTCATTATTGATTGGATAAATGCTGTTTTTATTTTTAATTATTTAGTCCCCAACTATCAGCAATTTTGCTGCCAATGTCTTTAGTTAGATGTTAGCGAAATTATCAATCATCAAGTTTTATTATAATTATAGAAAAAAGGTTATACGCCATATTCACATGGTAGAAATGAATCATTGAAATATGGATAAGAGCAGGAATATCAAAACCATTTATTTGCCACCTACGCATTGTGTTTTTTTAGTCAATGACATTAAAAATAGCAAGCTTAATTCAATGTCAACGAATATGTTGAATCAGGCCGTCCATGATATGGTTGTACTTGAAAAAAATCTGTGCCTGAGTGGAACATATATGAATATAATTGAAATACCTACCACATATTAATATCATTATTTTACCTATACTTAAATACTGCTTAAATATAAAGGATATCTGCATGAAGTACAGATTTGAAAAAATTAAAATAGTCATTATCCACTTAAAAAATATTTAAAGTGCCTAAGTTAACAGGTATGAAATAACACTGCAGACGACATCGCTTATGCAAATCAGACTGCAGTCATGACCCACTTGCAGATATTATTGTCGCAGCATGAATCACGATAAAAACAAAAATATATCCTAAAGGTTTTCTGGAAGAAATATTTATTTCAGGCAATCAGCGAGTCAATATTATAAAGCATTTTTTTTTCAGACTTTGTATAATTTATGTAGGTACCAAGTACTAACATCATAAAGGTACAAACACGAAAAACTATCGTGTAACAAACAAACAAGATTGCAAATGATCGAGTTAAGGCAGACTAAATACTGCGTATAATTCGTGGGCGGCAGACTGTATAATTGCCTATAGAAAGATAAATGGTTTTGCTCGAGAATAGGCAATCCACGCAATTATCCAGTAAACGACAATTGCGGACGACTACCCACGATTCTATTATACGAGCCAAGAACAAGTAACTTCGATAGCTCCATACATTGCAGTCGTCGGGCGGGAATCGGGATGTGCTCTACTAGTTACGTGGTATCTGCCAACTGGGCGCGGCAAACAATTTAAAATCAATATACTCACAATTAGGCGGTCAAGTTCTGACCTAGACCTTTTGACCTTTGCGTTATGATTTATGATACAACTAAAATAGGTAGGTACCCACTTAAGAGGATGACAAGACCCAATTTTATCGATTCATGCAATTCCCACCCGTAAAAGCTGACATGTAGGTAGGTACTTGTACGGGTCACCACAATAGAGTGAACAGAAAACTGTGAAAACGTGTTTTAAAACAGGATAAAATTTAAGTTACTTTAATTGCGGCGAAAATATCAATCTCATGAGAAATCTTAGACAACTGTGTTTTGTATTATCAAAGATTGCATTACGTATCTTTAATCATTATAATATTATCTAAATTTAAAAATAATTATGAAGTTATTTGAGATATTTTGGTTTTAACATTGTTTTGATATGACTTTGCAAATTTTTTCTATCGAGTCAAAACAATTTGTCATAGGTACCTATAACTAGCGGCACCACTTATGATCACAAACGTCACCTGCGCATTAGCTGGTTTTTCGGTCTCTTTGGCGGAATGAAGAACGTTCAGGTTCAAAATGTCCAATTCTCAAAATGTCTAACGGTTTCACAACGTCCAATTCCCAGAATGTCCAATTCCCTAAATGTCCAATTCCCGAAATGTCCAATTCCCAAAACATGGAACATTCCCATTTTGAGAATTGGACATTCTGAACCTGAACGTCTATTACGTAATACGTATTGTCAACTGTCTATTGTCTATTGAGCCAAAAATGTACATGCGCGATCTGTGATCATCTTTCCTGCCGGATACTATACCTACCTATAATAATTATGTTCATAATTTGAGGTCAACCCTATGGTGTGGTACAGATATTGGCTAATAAAAACGTGTTAAAAAAAAACTAATTTGGCTGCTGTCGGCTTCTTATCTATACTAATATTATAAAGCTGATGAGTTTGTTTGACGCGCTAATGTCAGGAACTACTTAGTCGGATTCGAAAAAATATTTTTAGAATCCGAATTATTTTGTATACCTATATGATAGCCAGATTAATGAGGATTAAATGTATAGGCTATTAAACATCACGCTATGACCCTTAGGAGCCGAGAAACGGGGGTGAAACCGCGGGGAACGGCTATGTTATTATAAGTGTGCTGATAGTTTTGTTAAGTCTTAATGACAAAACAACAATATCAGCCAGCTTTTATAGGCTCTAAAAACGACCGCTTCGACGCCCAAATCATGCGACTGTCGTAGGCAGGCGATTTGGTGAGTAGTTTTGCCAAAATATCCGCTGAACACGCAACTTATTTATGGTTTGATGCCATCGATTCACATAAACCGCAATTGTGACGACAGATTTCTCTTTTGTGCTTTTGTGGAGAAAATAGGTTAAAAGTTATAACTCACCTTTAGCTGTCATTCCTTCTGTGTTGTATGTAGCAGGTCCAGGGCCAGCCCTAGAGTTGGTGCCAAGTGGATCAAGCTTGTGGCCGAAGGTGAAAGCTGGAGCACGTGGTCTGCGAGATTCTTGCGGTGGTTTACCTGCGTAAAACACTTGCATTTAGAAACCATCAATAAATCCGCAAATTACCTCACCTCGCATTTATTATGGGGATACAACTTTCCAGCAATAGAATAAAGTGACTATTCTACTATAATAAATCACTTCTACTGTCTACAAATTAAAATTCCCCTTAGTCTAGGTAGGTTCCACTCTGCTACCATCAAGAGCTCAGTCGTCCATTTGTGCTTATTAACCATGACAAGATCCATGATAAGTATAGTTTGCAGTAGGTATGTGGGGCCACAGCTATCAGACCTTAGCAACTCGGCAAACCAGATATTAACTATAACTTTACGTTATCGAACGCCAGACTCGTTTTGCAAACCCTTACTACATCGAAAAGTGGAGATATGGCGAATTTTAGTATCTCGATTTTTGAATTTTAATACGCCAAGCTGTTATTTCATTCGATGAATAAAGAAAAGATTCTTCAGCTGTAGCTATTTGAAAGTCACAACAGGTTTGGTGCATTCGCAGACGAGTGTGAAACCGGTGGGGAATGTAATAAATACTTGTTACAGGAGATTTCTGAATACATTTCAACATATTTCCAGGCGCTTTTACTGGCGTATCTATTTATGGAGAGACTTGTGATTGTGATTATTGTAATGACATTGATAAAGCGATTCAAAAAATTGTCTCATACCGTAGGTATATGCAGGTATACCTATTTATTTCCTGTCTTATCTATATTCTATTAATCTGCATTATTACCAATAATAAACTTCGAATAATCTTTCTGTTATGTAAACATGTTGAAACTGTATGTAAAAGTTTTGCAGTATTCACGACTTAATAGGTAGATACTAACGAGACGCTTGGTCAATGTCACACCATACTGTGTATCATCACACGCACTGATAGACCTCACCTTGGACAGGGTCAATGTTTTTGCCCACGCTCTCACCAACACTGAATACCACGTCTTATTTACGAAAGTGACGATGAGATTTCCTATAAATTATCTTAAAACTATTTCTATGAAGCAATTGCTTGATGATGTCTTGAGAGTAATTTATGGTTATGTATAATATCATGAAGGCGCGAATATATTTGTATGTGCTTGTGCTATGAACTACCTTAAAGTACTTACGTGCATAAAGAATCCGTAGTAACAAGTGCTAAACACAATTTGAATCAATCTATTTTACTTGCTAATAAAACTATAAATAAGTGTGCAAAGTTATTTGGTGAATAACATTATAACTAAGTATGATCTCACTTTGTGTATCAACAGAGCGGACGAGCAAGGCCGGTGGTTGCGGTGCGCAGGCGATAATCTCACAACTCAAAACACAACCTCTATTGGATCGGAGTGGGAAGGGTGACGTAAGCGCGAGCGCACGAGAGGACGTGAACAATACCGGTCGAAATAACGCGACGAAAGAATGACCATACCGAGTATACCGACACTATGCAATATGTACACAGCCACGCAAACATGGTGTATATAAAAACTCCAATATTATATTATTTTATTCATGTAACATTTCAAGCGAGCGCTGTTTTAGTGTTTTACTTTAGAAAATACTGGAATTTCCACTACTTTATTCATTTGGAAACCTTGCGAATTTGAACTAAATGGCGTCGATGTTGAAGAATGGTTTAACTCATTATAATTTCATATTTGGTTTGTCATAGGTCTGTTTATTAGACATGGAATCTTCCATTTTATTTTGTATTATCAATAAATCTTTTTTATGGTTGTCATTTAAAGAAATCGAGAACTACAAATTGCGACTGTTTATAAAACTTGTTTGGAGATACTAAATCCAATTTTACTTTAATAAGTCTTGATTTACGTTCAAAGTATGTTTCCGTGCATAAAAACAACACTACAACTATTTTGTGTTCAATGCTACGAGCCAATCTATGTGTATTATTTTACCTATAAGTAAATTATGCGTAATAATGTTATTAGCTCTAGGTACGTCTACGTATACTTTGCGTATTATTTTACCTATAGGTAAAATATGCGTATTCTTTTACCTATATGTAAACTATACGTATTATTTTACCTATAAGTGTAGGTAGTGATACGACTGCAGGTCCTGGACTGGAAGCCTCGGCAGCGATAGGTCCACGGCGCGTTGTCGGAGTCCACGGGTTCTGCCGAACGCCCATCGGGCTCTCACACGGATACACACTCCTCGATAGTGATGACGAAGTGCGTTCAAGCTTTGCAGGTTTTAAATACCCCTAAAATATCGTTGACCATTACGACAAGAAATGTATAGCATCACAAAGATTGTTTCATGCAATCATGCTACATACAGACTCTTATTTTTTTCTAACCTGCCTATTATTTCCAGAACTAAAAGCCATTTAAAAATTACATTTTGATGTAAAAAAATACTTTTTGATGTTATTGAATAAAGATTCCCAATACTTTTTAAGAATATAAAAAAAATACATTTCTAAAATAATAAAAAAATAGAAACTATTGTTGAATGCATGTCGTCTTATGTCGTTGGTTCTTGGTATTTTGGGTAATCGATCACAGTAGTTTTCAGAAAATAATTCTAATCATTTATAACATTTTCCTACCGTATTGCACTGCAAGTCTGCAATTATTTTTTGCCTAACGTAGAGCCGTTCTCTACGTCTTACTTTTGTGTAAAAACGTGTTTTTTTAAAATTATAATATGACGAATCATGCCTAGGTATCTACTTAACGTAAGAATGTTTGGTATTATAATAGCTTGTTTCAATACGTCCATATAAGTTCCGGTTAACTTATGGCAAAAAACAATCATACAAATACTTCATATTTTTTTATTTTATCTGGCAGTGTGGCATTGTGCGTACACTGTGAAACAGATCTTAAACGTAAATAACTTTTAATGGAACGACTTCTCTTACCTATAATATTTTTCATAGTGCATAATTAAAGAAATTGTAATGTCTATTATGCTAGTGTTTTTAGTAGTACAACACTGAGTATTATACGAGTATGCAGCGGAGACCAACCATATAAGATTAAATGAATGGTCTAAGAGTACAATAAGATAATTTAATGTAAGATGTTGTCATTTATCTCGAGGGCAAATCTCAATAAAGAACACATTATACCTATGAATTTATCATAAATTATACCTCTACTTTGAACCTACTATATTTTCTAATACGGGTATACAAATAAATGCATAAGTTTACTGGAATCACTGGGTTTGTTGGAGTCGCTTGCTGCATTGTTTTACTCATTTCTTGTTTAAGTAAATATCTTCTTCATAACAACAAATTAATAATTAAAATATTAAATACGTCTACGAAAATATGGTTTTGATTTATTTTGCACAAGTCATATTAATTAGGTAAAAATCTGATGATCTGATCAATTATATTAATATAAAGTTTGTCAAAATTTGACATTTTAATGCAATATTGTGGTTTTTTTTTGCATAAACACAAATTGAATGAGGTCGTCTTACTAAGTTTCTATTCCAGCTATTTCCTAACGCGCATATTAACGCATTATTAATATCACTAAGCAGATATGGCCACGCGTTAATTTACTAACGAGATTACTATCGACATTAGATATTAGACGATAACTCTACCAAATACAATAATGTTACCACTCATTTAACGTATTATTTTTAACGCTTTAATTAAGGCGCATTTTGACACAGGAGTTAACATTAATATTAACGCAGATGGAGCAGGAGCAACATAAATTAATATCAAACAAAAATTTACAATAATTATGAAATAGGTACATTATTTTTAATAACGTCACGCTTAATTTTCGTTGATACATTAATTTGTTAGCACATCTAACTGTTCACGAATTGAGATGGCGTCATGCATCTAATTCGGTCATTTAGGCAAATATTTTATCAGTAAACTTCACACTATAACGTTTACCACATAAGGTCCTTAGTTTATAATCCAGACAGGAACAGACAGATTTCTTAACAAGCTCTGGGAATAAGAAACTAAATATTTACTTCTTGAATTCTTTTAGTGTATCTATGTATGTGTAAAATATCTAAACTTGTATAACGTAAAGTCCACTGCCAAACATGGGCCTTCATAGAATCCATGTATGGAATGGAATGGCCGTTACAATGAACAGATGAAAAAGAAATGAGAGATGTTAGAAACCTCATCATTATTCTATGTGATAGATATTGCCCTAATGTCGAAGATATTACACACACACACACACACACACTATTCATTTAACAATGTTTATCATAATTAATTATTCCTAATCTACGAAAAATAATATTCGTAATTCTTAACGTTATATTTTGAAAGTCAATATAAAATAACCAACACAGACTAACACAGAAATGTCAAAGCAATTAAAGAGTCGTTATGAATCCTGCACGGATTATTTTCTACATCAGCTTACCAAAATATGAAAATACATACTATAATAACAGCCAACGCACAGGGCCAATTTGAGGTACCTACCTATACAAATGAAAAAAATGATATTTCCACCAATCCAGACCAATTTAAGGCACAGAAAAGAAATCAAATAAAAAAACTTCTAGAAAAAAGATCGTCCCACATATTAGTTCCTTTACATGGATGGATTTTGTCGTTTCGCAAAAATCTAGGTAGGTAGGTATCGTAGAAAGTTGTTACTCCTTTTATAGCTTACGTGACTTAAGTTAGAATGCGTGTCGTACCCATGTCGGACCTAAATATTTTACAAGCGGATTTTTTAGCCGTAACATTTAATTAAGTGTTCTATAGTTTGTATAATCTTGACATAGGGTAATAATTCATAATGAAATGTAGCTAGGCCGCACTGCAAAAAAAATCTCATACCTACGCACTAATTTGCGATTTAAAATTCTTTGTCTCTTTGTACCTAGTCAATTCCTCTTCTTCAATTTTGTTTCGTTTTCCGAGTTTGGTCCCTGCCAAACCACATCAAAACCATAAATACTAAGATCGGAAACAGAAAAACCAATAAACTCCGTTTTAATCTCGGATCACAGATTCAGATTTCTATGGTTTTAATAGAAACAGATGACCACAACGTCCACTAAATATAGACTTACGTACCTATTTAGTTTTTTATTGCCCGATCGTAACTTTAAAGTAAGTAAGAATAATTATAAGTTATTATCTTATAGGTAGATTTTTCTTTTATACAATATGTACGTACATTGAATGTCAAGAATTAGTAACGTTGATAGAAAGAAAACACAACTTTTTAATTTAAAATTGTATTTTCTTTATGATTCATAATAAAGTATAGGTACTGTATAGGGTTACATTTATAAGTAATACGTATGGAATAGCTTATCGGATAAATTACAATTTTCATAAAAAAACTTGTTATTTAATCTGAAAAATTACTTGCGAGAATTTTGGGATATCCTTTACATACGTATAAAACCATTTTTATCGTTCCGAATGGTTACGAGAGAATTGCTCACCCTTACCTCATTCGTCAGGGAAGGTGAATAATTATTATAATAATTAATCGGCAGCACGACGCAGTCTACGCCAGCTACCTTCTTTACGTTGTCTTCCGGCTTTCTGGCCGAGAGTCGTCGGTAAGTTTACCAATGGATCAGTTTTATTTGATGTATTTACATTAATAAATATAAATATTATCGTCCGGTTATCGTAATCTTTTTATTGCAAATGGTTAGCAAATTATTCATCTTACTGTATCTGTTACAATAGTATTTAAATTATTTGGTAGACTAATTTACTGTATAAGATTAACAATAACTAATGTGCATTTAATCATTGAAATTCTAGAAAGCGTTTTTAATCCAAAAACAGAATTTGAAAGTGGTTATGTAATAATTATACTGTAAGGCAAAAACTCAGGCCAAAAATATCTTCAATGAATGACGCTATAAAGTTTAGTGATAAATACAAATGAGGTAATATTGTAGAATGTGTGATCTTCGAAGTATCCAAGTTTCGTTTTGCAAACAATAGCGATCATATGCATGATATCGCTTAATCAATTGCCATCATACACTATGTAAAAGGTAAAACTAGTTGGGTTGCTCATTGAACGCCTCCGTACATCGCCCACATCCCTAAGCCTGAGTGACAGGTTTGGTAAGTACTCATTTATTTTGTTCCTACGTATCACACACTAGGAAATACGATAATATAGATACGTGCCCATACATACAAAGCTTAAATTGAGTAATTTTTAATCACCTGGGTACGTATACATACATCCAGTACCTACAGCACAGCTTTTCGCTTAATTATAGGACGGTACCTACCTAGCTGACGTTGTCGTAAGTCAAGCTAAACAATAAACTTATGTGCTTAATTTGAATTTAAAAAACACTTGTTTGTAATCCTTTGTATTGTTTGTAATTGTAATTAAAAAAAATCGAAATTAATTCGTTTATAATAGTCTCCTTCGATTATATAGGTACCTAATATAAAAGTCCGTTAAATACCTACCTCTGTGTTTATAAATGAACTGTATCAACTCTTTTGGTTAATGTAGATAAGTAGATAATAATTATGTTTTTTAACGTAACAGCTATCATGATAGGTCATTTTCACTGCCGTCCTACCAGAACATGTTAGTTGTTAATTTATTTGACTATGTTCTAAACCTGAAACCATGTAGGTGAGTTACATGAATCAATCGAAGGAAATGGAATATTTAATGGTACAGGTAGTCAATAAGCCGATGCCCTGTGGTAATAAACAGATTAGCTACATTATTAAGTATCTATACTTTCCTGCCGGACTGTTGATATCCACTTTCTTACTTTTTCCACAACTCGCTATACATACAAATATTGAATATTTATGAATATTTCATGTTTTTATTAAATAAAGCAAAAGCATTTAATTTTGAATGATATCATTTTTTAATACCTAGGTACCTAGCCCGTCCTGTCTGTGGTTTGTGGCTATTATTCTAAATACACAATATAACACTAACATACATGTACAAAAACAACTATGTATAAAAACATAATTATATTGAACTCGTCTCGAGCTGAAAGAAAAGCTAATTCAGTGCCAGCTCGTACGAGTCACTGTCGCCGTGAAAAATGAATAAAATCGTATTTGGGCCATCCGTTGCGTCCTGAAGCCTTCGCGAATATTCAAACTTTTACTTGAATGCCTTTTCTGTCATATATACATTACCTACGAGCTATATTTATTATGCTTTATTTTTGTTTATTTTTTTCGTCCTTGCGTGATACATTCTTTTTCAATATAATATAATGGTAGACGCTCAAGGCTGGCCTTGTATACTTCAAACCGCAAGTGCCTAGTTTTTTCAGTCACTAATGACTATGATACCTATAACATAATAATATGGTCGTTTTACATATGGTTTACATATTACCCATAGACGCCAAGTTAATAACTTAGTATTAATTAATTTGACATTGAACGTCTACGGTTGTGTAGCTTCAGTTATCCAATAACAGCCTTTTATCAGAACAAGTGTTGTCTCAATTGAGCTCATTTGCCGATAACCTGTCCGGTAGTCGGCTGGGGCCGAGCATGTCGTCATCGACCATTTCGTCCGCGACGAGCGCATGCATTTCATTACAACATCATCAGGAAACATTTTGCTGTGAGGTCGACATGTTAAGGACGTTAAGGTTGTTTTACAATCAAGCCTATGACTATAAACACGATTCCTTTGATGGTATCGATACTAATACTAGTCGTTTCGCGTGCCAAAGCCGACAACAACAAAGTCTCTCAAGAATCAATAGACAAATAGTTATGTTCCAGTAATATTTGTGTGACACACGAAGAGGCTTCTGTCACGTTATATTCTCAGATCTCCGATAGTACGTGGTAATTGATTGTCAAACAAATAAGTAACAATATTCGTGTACTGATTGCTTAGACCATTTATCTTTACATAGTCTAAGACTGATTGACATGTGTATGCAAATACTTTGAGTGTTTACCATCGAAACGACGAGTAGCAATCATGGCAATGTGTGTAACATAAGAGCTAGAAAAGTAGCTAAATCCCTGCCACTTGTAGTCTGTAATGTTCGAATGTAACACTTTGCAGTATCGGTAATCTACAAGTATAGAACTTAGTAGGTAATTATACTGTCACAGTACTCGCGTAAAGCTATTTAGCTACTCTGATTGTATAATAAGCATAATTATACAGGTGCATAAAAGTACAATATGTGTAGCACCTTGTAAAATCTTTGGTATTATTTTCCTACCAAAAATCTTTGGTATTATTTTCCTACCAAAAATCCAAAGACACTTAAAATTGATACTGGCCCCCTTACTTATAAACGACGATTAAATGAAACAGCTCTTACGTCAATTGTCATCTCTATTTATTGTCATAAAAATGACAAGGATAGTTGTATATTTAATTAGTGGTTAAATTAACAGGCGTAAGGGGGTGGGTGACTGGTTAAACGAGGGACTTATTGAAGGAGGTATTCAGTATTCGACACTAGTTCGATTAAGTTCGTGATCAACCTTGAAATCACAAAAAGAATTAACTGTTCCATACAAAAATATCCGCATCATTTGACAAAATGTATGGAACAGCTGCTTAATTAATCAAAGTAGTATCGAATACTGAATAGCCTCCTTCAATATGTCTCCCGGTGGGCGGCGCCAAAACACTTCCTCCAAAACAGTCCTTTGGGAAAAGGGTTTTTCCACAATAACTGCCACTTCCACAATATCTATGCAAAATAAAGTTATTCAAACTTTTTAATATATTAAATAAACTGTGCCTATAGATACATTTCGTTGGAATTTTCATACCTACCTCATATGTTATTTATTTACACCCAAAATTCCGTCATTTGTGTTAAAACGTGATATTTCAAGGCTGGTAACTTCAAAATCGATATTTTTTTTACTGTTCTGTTTAGCAATAACACTAGATAATGACGAGACAAATCGATACCATGCTTAATTTTGGACGTGTAATATCAAATAGTGAAGTACTCGTAGCTAATTTTCTACGTTTGTATGGAAAAATAAGCGGCTTGCGCAGCCTTAACCTTTAACCTTCAGTAATTCATTATTTACTAAAGAAGGCTCTAAAATGATTTGCACATCGTGTAGCCTTGTATCATAATAGGAAGATTATGGCAGAATAGCTGAATCAAGTGTGTGGAGATTGAGTTAACGTCCATTTTATTGTAAACATTTTGCCAAAAATTACTTTTTTTTATAAAAAATCTGGCTTTATATAAATATAGGATGAGATACAAATACAGATTATTCAGCACGTAGGTAGGTAGTTAATTTTACTCCTGATCACGGACCTTCCATGCATCATGTTAGAAAAATAGACAATTAAGTAATTGGGCGTATGTTTACCACCGTGCCTGGCTGACGGATGTGGGTAGGTACACTAGGTACATGTATCATTTTCATCTAGATTTATACCTGTCAGTCGTAGCTCGCATATCTACTCTTTGCCTCGTCGTCATCAATATACGCCTTGATGTTGGTCGAATGTTTTTGATACAGGCCCTTATAACATCTCCAACAAATTATTATTGGAGATGTGTACTTACATATATTATAAGGGCCTGTATCAAAAACATTCGACCAACATCAAGGCGTATATTGATATATAATAAATAATACACTGCAAGATAAGGTTTAATTTTATTTCTTCACAAGCATATTAATGCTCGTGAAGAAATAAAATCAAACCTTATCTTGCAGTGTATGCGATGTGTTATCTATGAGGCTTGATAAAACATTGTTTTATTTTTAAATTCTACTTAGGTCTTGAAAATTGTAAAAGGCACTGTATTATGTATGGGTACCTAAGTACATATTTATATAAATTAACCTTTACGTAAAAATTAAATACGCAGTAAGAATATTTGATAAACAGTATTGTGTAATTTATTGATTCTATCAAATATTTTAAAACATTTTTGGGTTAGTAAAATAACATGGCTTCAATCAACAACTTCTTCAATACTAAAGTAAACTTGTATCTTTAGCTGTACATACAAATAAATATAACATAGAAGTTGACTCACCTGCTTAACACTGCTCTGATTTCAACAAGTACAAAAGAGGCTAACCAGTCGCCACTCTGCTGGAATCTAATTCTATTCGTTAATTTTTTATGTAGGTGCGTGTTACCTAAATACTAAACTAGTTTAATTATTTACGTTAGACATCTGATAACAGTCGCGAGTTTTCGATCAGCCGTGGCTGTCGTCGTATAGCGCGGCGGTCGCTCGTGGCGGTACACTGCGATCGAATGTATTTCGCTGTAAGCCGGCTGATGTATGTATGTCTCCGCTGGATTAGCTGCCATAGCTGCGAGACCTGCGAGCGTGGGCGCTTCCCGCCAAAACCGGTTGCCTTGGTTACGAGACGCCATCATGGCGTCCCTATACACGCATGCGCATAACTAGTTGAGGTTATGTCGTGAACATGGAATTAATAAGTACTCCTTGGTCGTGAATAAAAAGGTTTGCCTAAAGAGGTTAGCGCGACAAACTATACCTCACCAAAACTCTATTGCACAGAAACACACGTTGCTTATTATAACTCCGTCTACCTTTATACCCCTTTTAGTAAACATATGTATATTTAGAAGGGCTGGTGACAAATACCTTTAATAGGGCGACCCACAAGGCCACAAGGGTAAGCGACCTTGCCGCGGTCAGACCTTGTATAACCATCGTGACCATTTCGCGCTTCGGATAGTCGTCGTGTTTTTCTATATCACTTGGTTTTCTATAAGTCTAATATTCAAACTAAATCCTATTCATCTGGCCCAATTAAAAGCATCTTGATCTGGCCACTCGAAGCCGAAGGCTATTAGGCTGGTGTAAGACGTATCAGATAAACTTACCAAAATAACTGGATCAGTCACCTACCATTTAAGGACATGGATACAACATAGATAGGTACGTGAATTCAGAGGGCCTCCGCCCCCGTAATCCATATAGATATAGCTATAACCTACCTACAATAAAATAGTGACCGCAGCATACCTACTTAAAGCTTTTTTATCGCACTAATCTAGTAACTTGATAGTAGGAAAGGACTTATATCAAAGCCAAATATAAATTCTAAAAACAATTTAAAGTTTATAACTTTTATTTTTGTGGTTAACATTCAATCAATAACAATAAAGAATTCAAATATCTATCATCTCTTCCATGCGTATAGAATACGGCACATCATGCAAGGAAGTCCAGTTGATGGTGTTGGACCGCGCCACTACATCACCCACGAGCTGATCACGGAATTCCTGCCAGCGACGTTCGGCGACAAAATCTTGAAATAACTGCCGCTTTGTTGGTATCTAAAATTGTAAAACATCTATTAAATATAATTTCAATAGGCCAACAATTTTAATTTACTTAGGCATTGCTATAGATTATGCTCATTCGCCTCATCTGCCTAGCCTTTTCCCAATTAGGAGTCAGCTTCCAGTCAAACCATATGCGACTGTATATCCATATTGTAATGGGATGACTGCAATCCAACCTTCACAGCTCAATGGGTAATCTTCTTCTATGCGTGTCAATGGCTGTAGACCTACGTGAATGCGATGCCCTCACTTGTTGTAGCCCCCATCAGGTCCGACCGGGAACAGGAGGTGGGGCACAACGAGCTAGATAGTAAGTGGGGCATTGTTTGTGTGGGTGCTCCGCAATAGCACCGGGTGTCAGATAGGTCGATTATGCCCCACTTGATGAGATTGTCTTTGCAGCGACCAACTTGGGTCCATAGATGATTGAAGCATTTCTAAATTGGCCACGGCATTTCGTTCCCAGGGGGCAGATGTTCAGCTGGGTCGATAAAGCGAAGTGGTACTGGGAGATTTAGTTTTCCATAGCTCTAGACTCTTGTGTGTGGTGATCGTCACTCTTATAAAAATACCGGTTATCTAATGTTAGACCAACTGTCGGACTTTCAGGCTTCTGACTGAACGTAACGACTGTTGTAGATATATGAAAACCGGGAATATTAATGAGCGATGCAGGTACTGCAAATGCACATATATGCATGTCCCTACCTACTCCGGAAAATATGTGTGACAGTATGTCGCTGTCATACGTAGATAACTAAACTATGGGTATTCCCCAATAGTGCACTCATCCCTCCGCTAACTCAAAAAACTATAAAGGTCATCACTCATTATAACAGCACCGCTCCAGTAGGGCAAATTTTAATAACTTGTCATTTAAATTGTACTGTACAACACACGACTTATAGCCCTAATTGTGCTGGCCTAACCACAGAGTAATTACAGGGCCTAACCTAACCTAACTGTGCCGGGTGCCGGAGCGGTGCCGTTATAATTAGTGATGACCTTATCGGTGTTTGGGTGATTCCAATTTGATAAGGAACAACCCCAGTAATTTACCGGACACAATCCAAAATTCAGGACTCTAGTTTTCATATCAGGACAACTGCTTTGATGATCTGTAACTCGGGATATTATTATATCAGGCCGAAAAGTTTTATTTGTACTCAATATTTTTTTACCTTCTTTTCCAGGAAGTGCTGTATACGTGACCAGATATTGGCAGTGTTGCGTTGCAGTAGCCACATTTTAGGCATCAGCATACAGTCGACTGGAGTCAGCGCAATAATCCGCCGGTCCCGCATATTCTCCCCGAAACCAAACGTTGAACCAGGAAAATATCGACACACCTGTTCGAATACATTTAAGTAAAATTTAATTATTTATCATGTCATTATAAGTAGATACACAATATTTATTCCACACCATCGGGCCATATAATAGGTACTGTCATATGAAAGTCGTTTAAGGAAACGCAACTTATGACTAAAACTATAGCCAAGCAATTTCTCGATTTTGTAGGTAAATAGGTAATAAAAACATATATTTTCGAAAAAGAAATAAATAAGAGAAACAAACCTGCATAAAGTAAGTCCGAATATTAACTGGAATTACTTGGTGTTGCACGCTATATCTGCAATGAAAAATGGATACTTTATACTTATCAATATAAGTAATTTTGTCTCAATATACCAAATTAATGTAACATAGGTTATGACCTATGTTACATTAATTTGGTATATTGGTAATTTGGTGATATGTCACAATATGCCTACCTCACGGACTCCCGATGATGTTGATCAGGAGGATGCAATAGCACTTCAGATTTGGCAGACGCCCGAGAGCCTCCCGGGTCATGTGCAGATTCACCTTCGTGTATGGTCTCAGGTGCTGATGAGGATTGGGCCGCGGCTGCAGATGATCCTGGATCATCCACTGGCACTTTATCTTCAGGTATCATTTGTACATTATCTCGCATACCAGAACCAGATTTGCTTTTAATTTGTGAAAATCTTATTAAGCTTTCTGAACGTTTAGAATTTCTTCGAGACCCTGACGGTTCAGAATCCTCAGTAGACGGTTGCTGGATATCTTTAGCTTTGTCTTTATAAGCACCAAAATATTTCGTATCGAGATCCTGCTCACTTTCTTGTTTAGGAACCTAAAATCAAAAAATCTAGATTTTTATGACGAACTTATAAGTATTACGTAGAGCAGTTGTCTTGAAAATAAGCAGTTTTAAGAAAACATTATTGTGATTAAAAAAATATCCATAACAAATAAACCGTACGTAAGGATCGAATAGTGCGTATGAAGTATGTCCCAATCGATGCGTGACGGAAACTTGGAGGGTCTCTATCATCTGACATTGACCTGACAGGATGAAGTAAATAAAATTAGGTATGCCACAACCATCGCCCAAAATTATATCATTTGTATTGTATGTTTTCATTTTTGCTACTATACACCCCTCACGTAGAGCCACCTGTAAAATAAAGAAAATCTGTTTTTTTATATACATACAAAATTAAGGAAATTATTACTTGGGTATACCTACATAATGCCTGATGTAAGTATTGCGCGACGGGGTAAACAGATATTTTATACCCACATTTTGTTATGTTTTAAGTCCGATTTAATAGAGGACGAGCCTTCTGCCATTAACTGAGCACAAACCCAAACTACATGCTGCACTTGAGCATTTCCTAATAACACTGTGCCCCACCCGAGAATCTAATTCAGGACGCTAGGCTATGCGGTTACGCTTACAACCACTATGCATACCAATGAGTCAGCCAGGTAACTGAAGTAAAATAATCTATACTATAAAGCTGAAGAGTTTGTTTATTTGAACGCGCTAATCTCTGGAACTACCAGTCGGATTCGAAAAAATATTTTTGTATGTGATAGCCAGGTTCATGAGGCTATTCAACATCATGCTACGATCCTTAGGAGCCACGGAGGTAAAATCGCAGGGAACAGCTAGATTCATGACAAGTTAGGGGTTTACCTCGTCGAGTGCATCAAAGTAGGTGAATGCAGACATAGCACGTCGCACTTCATCCCATTGCTTCTGCACAGACGCTTGGAGAACATTTTTGAAGTCTTCCTTCATTAACGCCAGCAGTTCGCAGTGACCTAGTGACGATATGCAATTATTTGGGTAACACGTCTCACACACAATGCGGCCAGTGGTGTAGTAAGGTTGCAAACGAAATCCGTTACTAAGTAACACGGTTTGTTCGATAATGTGTCGTCTTTCACCACTCCATAAACAGAATATTAAAATTATCTATATCTCAAAATCGACTTCGATAGATTGACCACTGTAAAATTTTATAAATAATTACCTTCTTCTTTCAGAGGTATTATGTATGTTTAACGCCTATTTCTGTCTGTTTAGCCATCTTAACACCCAAACAGATAGACCTATTTCAATGCGGTGTTTTTAAGTTGAAAGGTAGTTAATCGGGATGGTCTTTACTATAGACTCTTTAGCCATATTTGATGAAAATCTGTCAAGCTGTTTAAGAGTTAGGAGCTCTATTCCGAATTGGTGTGATAATTTCATAGGCATATAATGAAATTTCCCTCCTTTTGGGCGCCACCGCAGTCGAATAAAAAATATAAGTACATTTATTTACCTACATAATAAGTAGGAAATCAATTTCTAAATACTTTATTCCTAGGTCCAATAAAGGGAGGACTTCAAATGCAACATGGAATTCTAACCAGCTGTAGTGCACGTAGCAGTCCTAGGAATGTTATGCAACAACGACACTTCGCCGAACATGTCGCCCGAGTGCATGATACCGATGTCCACAGACACATTCTGCTGCAGCAACTCGTCGAAGATCATCTGGCTGACGATCACGTCGCCCGTCACTATGAAATACAGCGCGGAGGCCTCGTGGTGTTGACGGACTATCACACGATTTGGGCCGTAGTATTTGAAGTATGTTACCGCTGCCAACTTCTTTTTTACATGCTGGGAAAGAAATTGGAATTAATCGCGTGTGGCGACCATTACGTACCGGCGGGTATTTTTTCGCGTATCGCGCAGCAGCGTGTAGGAGTACGACTGTGTATAGCATCGTATGTTCGCATTTAAAATAGTCATAGGACGTAGGACGCTTTTGGGGACACGGTCAAAAACCAAAAAGGTTTTTGACCGTGTCCCCAAAAGTTTCCTAATGTAACTGCCAGATTTTGTAGCAGGCTGCTACAAAACCTGGCAGTTACATTAGGAAAAACTTACATTAGGATATCGCTTGAAACATTTGAGTCCACCGATGATGCGGTAAATATATTTTTTCTCTTGGTCAGTTCTTTCACAATTAGGCTTGTTTAGGAGCGCTTTATCCTGGAAACAATTTTGTTTGTAGGTAAATAATAACATTGCTAGGTAGTTCATAGTAAAGCCTTCACCAAAAAATATATTTTAATTTTGTTATTTTTTATTGGAACATTGTGGCAATTAAATAATTAAAGTGACTAATTTGAATGTATATGGCATCGATTAAGTAGGTCACCCGTTCTTTGCACGCGTCCCAAAGGTGACTTGACAACGGTCTGATTGTCATGATACCTACAGCTACCAGCAGTACCAACTAACAACAAAATAACTAATCCGTTTGCAAAGCAAGGGCATCGTAAGTGTAGTCTTTTCTTTGAGGTAGGTAATGCATATTTGCCCTTGGACAGCTGGAAATCGGACTGATACGGGTCCAAGTGTAGTTAACGAATGATGTTGATGACTAATATTGATAGGTCAAACTTTATCGTCTAACAGTGATGCTCAACAAGCGTTTCCTCTTCGCCTTCCCGCGCACCGCCTGTGCGACTCTCCTCTTCACGTCTTCCACGCCCTCGTACTGCTCCGCCGCCTCTATCAGCCAGTAACAGTTGGCCATCACCATACGCGCCAGTGCTCGAAACCGGCATTTGGCGCGGAACTTGCGTCTCATTATCTCTTCCGGATCCTAAAATAATAAGTTTTTTACATACCTACGTATACTTACAAGGAAACAGATAAGATTATGTCTGATAATATTCTATCTATTATTTTAGTAATTCTGTTTTTTATAAACTAGTTAAACATACTCCGAGAGACACTTCGTCTATTGGTGAAATCAATAATAAAAACCTTCAGCAGTTTTTAAGATTAGCGTTTTCAAAACAGACAGACGTGGCGAACTGACTTTATATTATTTTGCAGCAATTTTTATGTACTCATTTTCAAGCGACGACGCACCATAAGGGTTTCTTTTTTACCATTTTGGTACGGAACCCTAAAAACGTACCTAAATGTTACCTAGTGTTTTCTCTTTGATCCAGATTATTTTTAACAAGTCTCGAATTAATCAAGTCACGTAGTAAACTAATAGCAATTAATACCCTGTAAACTAAGGGGGCCCTGGGCATATTCATTTTTAGCGATGGTTTAGCGGTCAAGGCTATGTGAGAGTCTTACATTAGGACAAGTTCTTGTGTAATAATCATTGACTTACATAATTAATAGATAGCTATGTTTGTCATAATTATAAGACCATAAAATAAAAATGATTTTTTTTTACCAGTTCCTTCTTATCTCTTGCCGCTCGCGTAGTAGAAGACATGTTTTATAAATTGTTAAGAATAACTTTTACGAAAACAACACTAATTAATATAAAGTTTCCAAATAATTGTACAAAATTGTCAATCGAAGAGACCGTTTGTCAGTCTCAAAAAAAAAAATTGACGCGAATTCACGCGAACGGACTAGGTATTAGTTATTTTACTATTAGACTCTTTTTAGATTAAAATTGGTTTAAAGAAGATACGTCAATAACTTTTTGAAATATTCACTATTTTCAGTTTTGCGTTTGACAACCGCAAAAATAACTTTGTATTTCATAATAATATTAAGTAGCGCGCTTTGCGGCGCTCCTATTTCTATCTGCAAGGTTAAAAGTAACCTAATACAAAGGTGTTGACGGGAGCTTCATTCGCTCTATTTGCTCGATCTCTGAAGCCCCCGTCAACCCCTTCGAACCTAACCTGTGTCGGGATGCCCTAGTTCTCAAGCTCGCTTCGCTCGCTCTTGGACCCTAGTTAGGAAGCGTGTTATTAAAATGAAATATCCATTTTCCACTTTTTTTCCAAAGTCAGCTCCGGCAGCCAATTCAGCAACCGGTGCTGTGGCGCCGCAGAGGAAAACAACCTAGAAGTACAACGTCTACGGTGCCTGCAAGGCTTACGACGACGCGACGCACGACGCCGACGCTTACGTTCTAATTTTAAAACAGGCAGCGCCATCTGTTACATTAGTTATGAACTATGTTTAATACAAGTTTCCTACGTTTTCTGAAAAATGAGTGAGGTCACCTCTGTCGCAATGGGGATGCCAGATGCCAGTATACAACTTTCCTACATTTTAGGGAAAATACGGTATTTTTAGGGTTCCGTACCTCAAAAGGAAAAACGGAACCCTTATAGGATCACTTTGTTGTCCGCCGTCAGTCAGCGGACCATGAGTGGAGCCATCTGCTCATAGATGACACCACTAGAAGTATGCAGTAGCGCCATCTATTCAGTGTTCGGAAAAGGGTGAGTATATTTACCTACAGTTTGTAGAACAGAGACGAAAACCGGAGAATTCCTTATAACTAAAAAAAAAAATACCAGTTTTACCAGAACTATAATTACGTGAATTTAAACGTTTTATTAATTTAATAATAATATTTACGCAATAGACGATTTCATTAAATTTATTCTATAAGTACTTATAAAGTTATAATAAATCTGTAGAGAGGTCAATCCTGTACATGAAATATTTTTTCAAAATAACTATCAGGGGGTGATTAGTGATCGATACTGATGCCAAAAATGCAATCAGTAAAATTGTTGTCTGTCTGTCTGTCTGTCTGTCTGTCTGTCTGTCTGTCTGTATGTTCCTTAAAGAAACAAAAACTACTCGCCGGATTTTAACGAAACTTGGTACAATTATTCTTCATACTCCTGGGCAGGATATAGTATACTTTTCATCACGCTACAATCAATAGGAGCAGAGCAGTGAAGGGAAATGTTGGGAAAACGGGAGAAGTTACTCCATTTTTTAAGCTTCCGTCGCGTGTGCAGCCTTAATGGTTAAAGCTACATAGAAATCATGTATGACGGAAATGTTCTACATAAAATTATCTAAAAAATATCCTATACACTCACAATAACACGTGTAACTCCCGATAGCTTAGCAGTACGGAGCTTTCTGATTGTATTACACACAAGGAGTTACACGCTGATGGAGTCGCGGGCACAGCTATTAATAATAATATTCTGCGGTTCCTTATTGCGATATTTTTCAACAGTATTGTGGATTGACATATTATATTTCCCTACTAAAATACGAAAGTTAATCTGTCTGTTAGATCAAAACCATTGAACCGTGAGGAAGGACATACGCTACTTTTTTACGAAAAACGACGAAAACGAGGACGAAGTCGCGAGCAAAAGCTAGTAAATTAATAATCGTCTATTGCGTAAATAATATTTATGCAATAGACGTTTTCATTAAATTAATAAAACGTTAAAATTCACTTCGTTAAAGTTCTGGTAAAACTGGTAAAAAAAATTTTAGTTATAAGGAAGTCTCCGATTTTCGTCACTGTTCTACAAACTGTAGGTAAATATACTCACCCTTTTCCGAACACAGATTGATCATATAATTATATCGGAACCCTTAGGGCGCGAGGCATACTCGCACTCACAGAGTACATTAATAATATAATATATGAGCTCGCACTTGTCCCGTTGTCTTGTTTTGAAATGATAATAAAATTATTAAAAGAAGAGAAATTACTCGGGAAATTATTATTATTCGTCCTTTGTCTATGCCACTCATTACACTCGTCGAGTGTGTGGCAGGCGAATAATGCGCCTGCCACACACTCGACGAGTGGCATGGGAAGTAGCGAGGAAAGGAGGCGGAGACATAGTGTGGCAACATTACTCGTCATGCCACACGTCATGTTCCTCGTCCTCTCTCTCTCTTTCTCGTCACGTCCGGCAGAGAGGGCAACATCGCGGCAAATCACGGCAGCGCGAGGAGCATAGCGATGAGCAGCGCAAGGAGCATAGTCTGGCAGGCGCATTAGAGTTAGAGTAAGGGCCCTTGTGCACCACATGCGGTTCCAGTTCGTATCCAGTTTTTAACGGAAACGGATAAAAATTCCGAATGACGCCTTGTGCATTACATTCGGTTTTTACTGTTTATAGGCCGGAATGGCGAACCTTTTTTTACAATTGCGTGCTGCAATCTTACTTCTTATTAATATTATAAAATAATGTGCAAGTTTGTGAGGATGGATGTACCTATGTATGTATGGATGTATAAATGTTTGTTACTCTTTCACGCAAAAACTAATGAACGGATTTTGATGAAACTTTACAGTAATATAGCTTTAGCTTATACATCGGAATAACACATAGTTGGCCGAGCGTTGTCGAGTGAAGGCCAATACCAACATGTAGATGGCATATTTGCCTGGTCTTGCTATCGCTCGGTGTCACTTGCCTAGTTGGTTGAGTAAAGACAAGCGCCAACGTGTGTAGACCTCATTTGACGTAGCTTGCCACAACTTGCAGTCGCTCGCGACCACTTGCCCCACTTCGGAGCGGTGTCTGTCGGTTTTTCTGCACAAATCAATGGCGCTCGCGCGCGCTTGGCCCACAGTGTTCACATGTTTGTCCGCGCGCTATTATGCGGTTGACGTCAAACTTGCCGAACGTCTAGACAGTAGCGCTTGCCTTGTGTCAATTTGTCTAAGCTCGCGTTGGTCTAAGCTCGGCCAACATGTATTGCAGGCTAGGAAATATCACAGAATTAAAATAACTCGCGCAACAAATTAACCCGCCGAGCGATGACGGACAAACTTCAGGAGTCAGGAGCCTGGTAGGCCGGTCAACTTACGAGTAGATTGCACGTACTGTACGTACCTACTTAGTGCTACCCGTGCGAAGCCGGGGCGAGTCGCTAGTATTTTATAAACCATAGACTAATATGTATATAGGTTATAAACAAAAGATGCCAGACAACCACATATCCTCAGAAAATGAAAAAGTAAGTAAAATATAAATATAATATAAAATGTTTTAATTTTACGTAGATTATTGTTTGTGTATTATATGGTTTATTTGATATAAAGATTCATTATATCAAATAAACCATTTATTACATAATTATGCGAACAAGCTAAACATGATAATTCAACATGTAAAAAGTTTCGATTAAATCCCAGGCTAAACTTTCGTTCTCTTTCTTACAAATATCATTGAAAAAGGACAGAAAATATTAAGAGTCGTGACATATTTCGGTTTCGCATTGACATGAAGCAAGTGGACAAAGGAGACGGTCAAAAGTGGTATAATATTCCGAAGAAATTCGAACATCCATGTGATATACCTTTTTAGAAGGCTTATATATTAGGCTACTCGATTCTATAATAAAAATGTTTTTTTACGCCTGCGTTTTTGTAAAAAAGTGAAAAATGATTCAGTAAAAACAAAACGCAGATTACCCTTATTTGTTCGGTCTATGCAATATGATTATTTAAAATGTAGCTGAAACCGCCGTATCTATTCAATACTTTGAGTTTTAAATATAATTTTAGCTACACCTCCATCGAATTATGACAAAAAATATTGATTATGATGTTAATGAAATAACAAAACGTGTCTAAATGGATCAAATCCGGTCAAATACGTAAACTGTCAAAATCTTACTGTCATTTCTGTCACTGTGACGTCATTTGGCACAGGGCTGCCAACCCATAAAATAATATTTGTAGTGATTTAAGCTTATTATTTTTTAATTTTCATTTCTCAATTAAAAAAAAACGCAGGCCTGTAAAATTATTTTGAAAGCACAAAAAAATCAAAATAATTACGCTCTTTGAGCCTATATAAGTAGCTCATTGCTGTTCGTGATTTAGTACCAAGCCCCATACATTTATTGACCGTCTCTAAAGACAGGATTAAATATCCTCTATCCCTTTCTCATGTTTTTCGTTAGAAAGAGACATAATGAGACTAAATTAGTTTAGTTTGTAAACAACAGAATCGGCACCAATATCTTAGGGTTTTATGATAAAGTCATTTTTTAGTTATGGCAATTGTGCGGTTTGTAAAATTGTTTTTTTATCTGTGTGAACGACGAACGTGATTTGACAGTTTTTGACATAAAATAATTAAAATAATTTCACTGATTTGACTGACAGATTCGTCGGCATAATTTTATTTGGCTTGGTATTTTCAAAACGCTTTTATCGCTTATAATTCACCATCTACCGAAAAAAACGAAGTAAATCTACGCTTAATTAGTGAATTTGTATATTGCACTCAAGCAAAATGGTGAGTTTAACAAGAATTGACTTTAAGGTTATTATTTATAACAAAGATCTAAAACAGCAAAACCTACCATGATTTCAGAGTTTCGGTCTGCCTCCACTGAAAGTAAAGCCTGAACATGTCAGTAATATCAAGCCACAGGAAGGTCCGTTCGGTGTGCCCAGCCCGCTCGTGGCGGGTCTGGCTGCTACGAAGTCTAAACTTGGCATGTCACATCCAATAGAAATATCTGAAAGAAGTGTAAGTTAATATTTTTTTTATAATTTGGTCATTTATTTGTAATGCGTGGAATTACTAGCGATTCTGCACTCTAGAAAATATTCTATGAGCCCCAGAAATGCAGAATTATGCAGAAAGTAACCCAACCCCATCATTGATGGGGTTGGGTTGAAGCTACAGAGAAATTGAAGTTATGATTGTACCATGCAACAATGACTAAGCTAATTTTGGTAGTCTTTTCAAAGCATATTTCTTAATTTTATATTTTCTAAACTGATCCAGAGATCAAGAAACTTAACATACTGATCCATTGAAACATTAAGTTCAAGCTTTTTTGTTATTTAGACAATGGTTAAGGTGGTATAATAAATCCTCTTGTTGTTTACATCTGATTCACTGCCCAATTGATATTGATTGATATTGACTTCTAGGGAAAATAAATTGGTCATTCCCAATCGCCCACACCGACAATGTCACCTCTGGTGGCAAATGGGATATTTTTAAAAATGAATTCCCAAAAATGAAAATGACCAAAATAAATCTTATATGAATGATTTATCATATAAATTATAAGCACATAATCAGTCAACTCAGCCAATTTATTTGCTGTCCACTGTGACCCCAAAGCCAAGATACAAAATCGATTATTTAAAGAAAACTTTTTTTTTAGTATCATTTAAATCGGGAAAAGATGGACATGGCCATGCTCCGCAACATCCAAGGACTTCATGCACCACTCAAACTTACCATGGAGATGAAGTTCACTAGCAAAGTAAGTTTATTGTAGTTCAATACAAAGTTATTGTTTATAAGAAATTAAAAAAAAAATCATCAGCTGCAAGATTCACCCACTACAGATATAATATCCTAACTTAGCAGCAACAGTTAGTGATTCTCCTAAAATAATCTGTTGCAAGTACAAGTTGGAGACATATGCCCCTTTTTACCAACACTAGGAGACGCCTAAGTAAAATTTTTAAATATTAAAAGAATTTACCTAGCGCATAAAAACATGTCAATCATTGTTGCTTAGTGGTTGGTAAAACGTTTTTTTTGTGCTAGGTAAATTCTTTTAATATTTAAACATTTTACTTAGGTGTCTCCTAGTGTTGGTGAAAACAGGCAATAGAATCTGTTTTGCGCTAAGTAAAAAGTTTTAGATAAATAATTAAAGCTAGCTTCTGCCTGATACAGGATTCCAATTGCATCAGCTATCCAAATCATTTTGGCCAAACACAAAACTCAAATGTTGATATTGTTGATTGATCCTTAAAAAGTCTAACAAGAAATTAAAATTACAAAAACTAGTAATTATCTTCTGTTTCTGTGTCATAAGATTTTTCAGTGACATCATTGAATAAGTATCAAATTTTTTATTTTCAGATTGGTCACCTTCCATTTCTTCAAAGGTCCAATTTCCAACATGATGTATTGACTGGAAAGCACCTGGATGTTGGGTTTGAGGACATTCTGAACACTCCAGAACTGTGTGAAGTTGCCGGGCAGCCACATGCTGTTGTTGAACGGTCGCTCGGAATACTGTGAGCTAGTTTAGGTTTGTCTTCTAATGCACTACTGATTTTTAATAAAAGGTTATACTAATATCTTAATGTTCTTTATTTGTTTTAGTATGTACAGTGCTATTAATCTTACTTGAAATGTGTACATAATAGTTGGAAAACATTTTCGACCTTGATACAACCTCACTGTAGACCTTTTAGAATGAGGTATTGCAACAAGTCAGGAGTGTTTTCAAAAAACTAAGAATGTTTCATGTGGAGGTTAAATCTTGTAAGTACATAAAAAAGGAAATATAAACAATTAATTTTACATAAAATTTTAATAAATCTTATTGGTTTCTTACATCAATTACAAACATTTTCACCTAATTCAAATCTTAACAATATCAAGTATTCTGAGTTTGCATATTTTCTTCACCTCATTGATGCCAGTGCTTATTTCTTGCTCGTATGAATTATTATACCGACGCTGCAAACCGTCAATTATGGATTGCACCTTGTTCTCCCTAGCGCAAATGATGAAAGGAAAGCCGAACTTCGCCTTGTATCTGGAAAAGGCAAATGTACCAATTTTATGAAATACCTATAAAGTCCACAAGAACTGTTGTTTATAAATAAACAAGATTATTTTGAAGACAAAAAGAAACATCGTAAGTAACGCGAAAATAAAAAGGGCTACAGGAACGAAACCAAGAAGTTTTGTATCATACATAGTTAACCGACTTCAAAAAAAAAAGGAGTTTATAAATTCGGTAGGAATCTTTTTTTATTATGTAATTTTGTCCTTTTAGTTCACATAAAATCACCCCTGTATTCCCCGAAGAGTTAAAGGTGTGAGTACAACATTTCGCCAGTTAAGTTTAACTCTCATGTAATAGGGAGCATATAGGGGGCAATCCTATTCCTATTGCCATCAACCGCACACAAATTCAGACTCCGGGCTGCTACTGAGAATTTGCCTTACCCAGGAATCGAACCCAGGACACACGCTCAACCAACCACGTTGACAACAACTAGACCAACGGGGCATTCATATTCAATGTTAGCTTCTTCTAGTGGCAATTTGAGGAAACTCATATGTGCTTTCCATGCTTTCACACAGTAATTTACAAGGCATTCAACAGATGGCAGAGTGAACAAAATCAGTTGATAAGGATGACCCACTAGATGTCGTTACTAACCTGACTTGTTTCAATTTTTCGTCGGGGGATCGAATTAAAAAGTATCCAGGGTATCGTAAGGTGCACGAGGTGTATCGTCAGTTGGTCACAGAATAAATAATAGTGTAGTACCTACAATACTTATAATTTAGTAGGTAAGTCAGAAGGAAGAGCAGTAGCATCCTCTTTTGCATTTGCAAAACTGCTCTTACTGCTCTTTTGCAGTAGCATCCAAGTTGCGCCATTACACCCGGTTCTTCGGATTCCGCATCCATTCTGTCCCGGCCAAGCTCATTAGTAGCAAGGGCGCCAGGTCACGGCCGACGATTTTAGGGGGGGGGGGGGATAACGCAGCTGAAGACTTTAGGGGAGGGCTATACCGATTAATGCCGATGTGATATACCGTGAATTACCGTGTTTGGCGCATATTTGTACGATTTTGGGGGGGGGGGGTCATGACCCCCATGTCCCCCCTGGGACCGCGCCTGCCTACCACGCTAGGTTAGCCGATCCGCGGTAGGTAAGTAGTAGGTAGGTATAGGAATCATCTATTCCAACTGCCATCGGTCCATTGACAGACATGAACAGCCTACTGCCACTTCAGCTTGCTAATGCTGTTTAGCTAAATCCTCAGGCTAAATCGGTGACTCAGTTCTTTTCCTGATTTTTTACCCGACTGCCCCAGAAAAACTAATGTTTTTCGAGAGTAGGTATGGGGCATGCTCTGCAGCCTAGCCCTAGGGTGGTCTAAGGGTGATTTCACAGTCGCGCTGACCGTCATGGTGGGCGGCCAGCGCGGTTCGTAAGCCATATATATCTACGATCGTTCGCGTTTCACTATGAAACAGTACAAGACACATTTTTCTCGTGCCCTGCGCCGCATACGAGTACCATCCGTGCCAGCGTTAAGCTGCTGTGAAATCACCCTAAGAGCCATTTCGCACTGTCAACTGATTGCCGGCAACAGACTCGGTCTCTCGGCGACCAAAACATAGGCTTGTCGCTCGTTTTGGTCTCCCAGCCTAGTTGCCTATGTTTTGATCGCCGCTCGTGAGACCGAGTAGCTGGCAACCAGTCGACAGTGTTAATGGTTCTAAATGCTGTGCTAAACGGTTTGATGTATTTCAACATAAGGTGTCGTTAGATTCATCTTCATTGTAGGAGTGACATAGGGAATAATCCCGGCCTCAGTCTTGATCACAAATGTCACCAGCTGATTTTCGGTCTCTTTGGCGGAATGA
The DNA here is from genome assembly GCA_948465475.1 of Thalpophila matura. Taxonomy (NCBI): domain Eukaryota; kingdom Metazoa; phylum Arthropoda; class Insecta; order Lepidoptera; family Noctuidae; genus Thalpophila; species Thalpophila matura. The sequence continues at coordinate 11,105,009 of OX419183.1, forward strand.
AGAAGACGGGGGGCGCTGAGGCTGCCGGCGATATTGGTTCGTCAGTCGATGCTCGTCGTCTAATTCGAACATTACTCTATTACGTATTGTCAACTGTCTATTGTCTATTGGACGGAAAATATACATGCGCGATCTGTGAATCATCTTTAATGCCGATACCTATACCTACTTACCTGTGACGAAATCGGATTTAGGATTTTTGTAAAAAAAAAATGTATAGGTAATTATCTAATTTGCATAAATTAATTATGGTAGCTGATGGTAAATGGTAGGCTATTGTTTATGTAGGTACCTACCGTTGGTTGCTCTCATCCATAACTTTCTTCTGTTCGGCCGTAAGTCCCTCTAACCCTGCTGCTCGCTGCTCCCCTGCTGATTCTGGAGTCAACTCGCCTTGCGCCGCCAATCGGCCCGCCAGGTCGGGGTGTAGCTTCAATACGACTAATTTATCTGTAATTATTGTCTTTGGGTGAATACTGTGAAAAGGCAATTTACATTAGCATACCTACTTACCTACTTAGTTACAGCAAGAACTTTAGTACCTACCTACTTTAGTTTTAAAAGTGGGTAGGTACTTCACGATCTACGTTCTATCTATCCGAAAAACTATTTGGTGTACCTAGGTATAATTAATTATGTCTTTTCAGTTGCCTAAATGTTCTTGTATTACGGTACCTACCTAGTTTTTAGGCTAAAAAATGGCAAAATATTTATGTGTCGTAGGTCGTAGCGTCGCGTCGTAGCACTATCGCGTAGCACTGTGATGAGATAGTAGCATTTTTGGCCTCCTGCCTTCAGGGCTTTCTGTTTATTTGTTTTAACTGTTGTTTTTTTATGTTTGTAATTTCCTGTGCAAGTCCCATTAAATACTTTTTATACCATTCCCCCTCTAAAAAGCTTATTTTATTCACTGAAAACAGTGAATAAAAAGCACTTTTACTCACTGTTTTGATGTTTGAAAATGGAACACACCAATGTATTCGACCACAGATTTAAAGAACCTATGCTAGATGCGGCACGTTATTAGATTGTATGAAAACCGAACGTGTCATCTTTTTTATACCTACGATAACTTCACCCCAGCCATTTAGTGATGTGCTCAGAGTAAACAGAATTGTTTCAATCACTAAGCGTCACTGAGCTAACAGACTTTTTTTAGTACGAACAGTCGAACATGCAGGGCACGCTTGGTCGTGGCTTGCCGTATCTAGTGTAAGTGTAATCTGTGTAGACCTATATTGATGTGTTCTAAATTCAATTTGATTGGTCGACATTTTCGACAAGGAGTTTAGCATTAGAATAAAAACTGTTTTGTGTTCTTTGCTGTCCTTAGTAAATTGACGCTATTTTGAATACTGTAAGTTGTACGAACACAAAGTTTAGTGTTACTTTAATCTTTAATTTTGTGTTTGTTTAGTGTTGTTCTAATCGATTAAAAATGCATTCTAGTGATGAAGATGTGTTAACACCTGAGTTTGTGAATGAGAGGGCGGCCGATATAGCGGAAAGGTGGAAAGCTTGCTACCCAAAAAATCACGGCTGGTTTACATCAAAGCCAATTTAACTTTACTTTTTCTTCATTATATGTATATTTTCACTTAAATCTTTCTTTTTCTCGTAGTCATGGTATAAAGTATAGTATGCAACTCTTGAATAAAACGGATTTATATCGAGGGCCATGAATCGCTCGCGTCGCTCAGGATTCTAACACTTGAATCACTCGCTACGCTCGTGATTCAATCATCATGAATCACTCCCTACGGTCGTGATTCAATCGTTAGAATCCTTCACTTGCTCGTGATTCATCTATGGCCCTCGCTTTAAATCCGTCCTTTATTCACTAATTGCATAATATACTATTCTTTATTACCTTTTGTATTTTTTTTTGAATAAAATGTAATTTTTGTCACTGTTTGCTTTTCCCAATAAAAAATAATTATCATACGAAAATACAACTACTTATGTAGGGTACCTAGATAGTAGGTATCCGAGATCTAATAACGCAAATAGAAAATTTATATAAACTTGATGACTTAAATTAAGATATTTGTTGGACAAAATATCCACAGATGATTTTAGCATAATCTAGCTTCTTTCGTTGGATGTTTAAAATTAATGCTTACCTTCTAATGATATTTCCTCTAAATATGTTTGAAATGCGTCACAAAGAGCTGCTAGATTCTGGAAAGGCCTCTTTTTCTTTACCTCTACGGCTGCATCTGTACATAGTTCTATAACATTTCCGAATACCGACTCAAACTGATCGTCACTTAATTCATTCACTGCAGAAATAGTTATTGGCAAAGTAAGAGTCGCCATTTTAAATGATTTACGTACAGCGCTAAGCGTCAACAACAAACGACCTACAACTGTGTTATCTGTTTATTTATCGGCCGACGTAGTTACGGGTCATTACGAGATCAACTAATGTGAAATATTTGAATGTCTTTAGGTACTAACGAAACAAATATTTTAGAGCCATTGACTGATACCATGTATGTTAATTATGGAGAAGTTTTAAGTACCTACCTACCTATTTCGTAGTAAGTAGGACGCAATATGTATTACTTAAAGGAGATATGCATGCGTTGGATGTAGATTCTATAGGTATGGATAATGACTTTTCAGTAAATAATAGGAGCCCATTGCTTGATATTTTTAAGTGACTGATACTTGGTTAATTTATCGATGATGATATTTAGTTAAATGTTCTAACCTACCTAGATCTAACCATCTAATTTACAACTGAATTCGCAAGTCAAACTACCTACCTAGGTACTAGGTCGGTATTCATTTTTGCTGTAGCACCTATTTCGTTTTCCACCTATGATAACATTGTTTCATGACTATAGTCATGTGCTGGAATATTGAAAACAGGAAAATTCGTTTGGTAAAGCTACTGGGGCTGGGGAAGAAAATTGGGAATTTTACTCTACAAATTTAGACTTTACAAAAAAAACCAGTACATCAGTATGCAGGTAAAGGTAGGTACTCTTGATCAAATGAAAAGCTCATTTTGTATAATCCATTATTATAATTGCTACCAACATTAACATGTAGATACCTACCAAGGCTACCATTTATTATAATAAACTAGCTTCCGCCCGCGGCTTCGCCCGCGTTTTTCGGGATAAAAGGTAGCCTATGTGTTATTCCAGACTATAATCTATCTGTGTGCCAAATTTCTTCCAAATCCGTCCAGCCGTTTCAGCGTGAAGAAGTAACAAACATACACACACCACACACACGCACAAACTTTCGCATTTATAATATTAGTAGGATTAGTGTGATAAGCACCTAGCTTTATTTTATTACCATAACAAATTCTTCCTAGCTCCCATCTCCATCTGACTAACATATTCTCAAAAGGTGGGTTTACACAGCGTATCGTCCCCGAGAGTACGGAGCATCTAAATCGTTTCGTAAAGAGAAACAAAAGCGACATTTATGTGTCAGGTCTGGGGAGCTCGGGTGCGGCTCGAATAAATCCGGATGAAGGCGAATAAGCGCGAAAATGCGCGAATAAAGCCGAATAAATCAGTGTAGTAGCGTTGACACGCGGTGTCGCTAACGAGCCCTGGGGGAGAGCTGCCGCGCTGTCGCCCGCGACAAATGGCCGCCAGGGAGATTTGTCTCACAACCCGCACACCATTACAACACCGACTACGATAACCATGATATATATTTTTCAGAGATGTTTAGATCAATATTTTACTAGAAACAAGCAGGTACCCATTCGAAGCTTTAGGTACGTCAATTTAAAAATGGCACTTATGTTCTAGGTACCTACATTAAAACGATAGGTAGGTACCGTCAGCTACTCACTTGATGCCAGGAAGCCCTTTTAGCCAGTGTTAGCATTCCTTCTTTATCCGAGATGTTTCCTGGACTCATATTTATACAGGGTGGCAGATTTGACAGTAAAAATGTTTTAAGGGGTCATTGTAGGTACTCATCATTATAAACAACTTTTACTATGGGACCAACCCGGAAATCGCAAAAAAAATCTGCTGTTCCATACATTTATGTTCACATAACTCAACAAAATGTATGGAACAGCTGATTTTATTTTTGCGAGTTCCGGGTTGGTCCCATAGGAAAAGTTGTTCATAATGATGAGTACAATGACCCCTTAAAATATTTCCACTGTCTAACCTGCCACCCTGTATAATAACGAACTGTAGGTACCTACCTACCCATTGAAGTAGGATATACAGGTTGAGCAACTTACTTTGTCGTTTTATACTGGGTGTAAGTAACACCCTAACGAAAACTGGAATCATGGGTTCAGTACCTTATTCTGAACCCGTCCGTCGTAATTACTTTGCGCCGTCCTTTAAAAAAATTTAGGATCTTGTTTGGAGATTGAAAATTCGTTGAAAAATCTCTAAACAAAGACAACTTTGTTTAGAGATTTTTCTCAACGAATTTTCAAAAAAAAATACCTAAGTACCTAGGTATAAACCTACTTAGGTATTTTTTTTTATTTCAGTTACCCATGGTTTCAGTTTACGTTAGGGTGTCACTTAGGTACACCCAGTAGGTATATTGAGCTGTGCTGCAGATGCGTTGTTGGAATACATTTTTTATCAGCTACCTTCCTAAGCGCGCATACAGCTGCAACCGTATTTTCAAGTCAATCGGATGAACGATGCGCGAACGCATAGGTGACGAACAAACAAACAAAAGTTATTTTTTGTACTTATAAGTACTTACTTATAGGATATTAATCAGTAAGTGAACCTAAAATATTTAGAAGAGTAGGTACCTACCTACCTACCTACCTACGTAGAATAAAATCGTACTTAGTTAAAGTTTGAGTTTGAGAGTTTTAACAGAATGTTAAGTCCCGGTGTGCTTTTCCAAGTATCGTGGTCACCCTTCAAAATATGAATGCGTTCCGTTTTGATAGCATTTTGAAATTTGATTCGGCTGCCGGTTGTTTAATTATATTTTCTCAATGCAAATCGTTATACCACACATAAAAATTACGTTTTATATCTAAGTAGGTAGGTTAATCCATTTTTTCTCTAGAATGTGAGTGAAGATAATTCTTGGGAGCTACCTAGCGGAATGACCTGGGGCCTATTTGATGTCCACTCTGCAAGTCTGCACTCTGCTCTCTTCTCTTCACGTTTCAAATATTGGCAGAGTGTGGAGCGAAAGTGTTCGAAAAATTATTGGCTTTTCGAATGTACGAGCTCACTCTTTACTCTTCCAAATTTCAATTTTCAGTCTGCAAAATGTGTGTATACATAAAACATGATTCAGTTGAAGAGTTTGGAAATTGGAGCGCAGACTTGCAGAGTAGTTAGGCCTCTGCTCAGATTTACTTTTGAATAATCATATAGGTTATCTAATCAACTAATTACTATGCATCGATTAAACGGGTACTTACCTATTTTTTTTTTTAAGTTTCTAAAGAAGTTGCCAATAAAAAGTTAAGTACATAATTGAGCATTTGAGCTCACGATTCAGTCTAATTAATCACGAGTGAATAATAAAAATATTCATGCAGATAGTAAATACCGTAGCAGCGTAGAATGAAAAGTTTATTAATGTGAATCCAAATTTTATTAATAGTACTTTTTGATAAAAAATCCTGCTATAACCATGTACCATTTCAGTTATAGGTATCTAATAAAAAAATATGTTATTAAATTCTACAAACTAAACGGTAGGAACATAGGTTTCTACCCAAGTAGGTAGCTACCTACCTTCATACCTACCTACATTATGGTAGGTATGAAGTTTTAAGGTGTATGAGATACGCGTAACTTTATATAAATAGGTACCTACTTAAGTTTAAAGTTAGGTACCTACCTACTAACTGTTCTCCGCGGTTTCACCCCGTTGCGTTTAGGGTCGGAGCGCGATGTTAAATACCTGTTAAATAGTTTATGAAGATGAATGATGAATGATGTATGAAAAGCCTTTGTGCTCCTCTAGGTCTCAGGCTACCTAAGTATACCTATGTCAAATTTCATCCAAATCCGTTCAGCCGTTTCAGCGTGAAGGAGTAACAAACATAGGTAGGTACCTAGACCCACACACACACAAACTTTAGCATTTATATTATTTGTGAGATTTAAATAGGGTGTAGGTATTTAAGGTTAAACAAGAGACGTAGGTAGGTATTAAAAGAACTCATCTAGCTTAAAAAATTTTTTGACGTGTAAAAGTGTTATTTAACTTATTTTTAAGCTATTTACAAAATAAATATCATTTATCAAAGAGAGTAGGTACCTATTCAATATTCTACACACATTCGTTTAACTACAGGACCAACCTTAAAATTACGAAAATAAAAACACCTCTTCCATACATTCTGTATACTTAGTTAGGTACCTATATGATATTTTTTTAAGGAACATTTTTTTTTTTTCGTGAATTCAAAATCGGTCTCGTAGTTGATCAAACCAGTAGGTATCGCATACCATATTCAATACATACCTCATTTAAACTTACACCCTATAGGTAAGTAGGTAGTTAGGTATATTGTATACCTAATTATGAATAGGTACCTAATAGTTACCTATTGAGAGATTTACACATTCATCACCCGCATACTTAGCCTTTTTCCAACTAAGTTGTGATCGGCTTCCAGTCACTAAATGCCGCTGAATAATTGCGCAGATTTGTCAATAAAATATGAATCCTTATCAAAATTGTTCTATCGTCGTCACAAATATGTAATATATAGATCTACTATATGTATGTTATTTGGACGTATAGTCTAAGAGACAACACGATATTAAAAACGGGCGACGAAGTTCGACGAAGGCACGAAGATCTTGCCATGTCTGCTGGGTCAAACATGGCAAGATCTTCGTGCGTGAAAAAGTGGGCTGCAAGCATCATGAAGTCAAGAGCGAGGAGGACCTTGCAAGCATTCTGAAATCCACATGACTAATTCCTATCTTAGTTCGTACTTCCCTACCCAAGCAAATTATTACAACTCACCTACTATTGTACTTTTTAAAATTGCATGTTAGAATAATTGCTCTTATTTTTATTGTTAAAACTCGCAACACTTATTACAATAGAGCATTCTTACTCACACAAAATCACAATCTCACATTTACTTTACAACAAAACAATTTACACGAGCTACTTAATCACACATTTACCTCAATTTTTTCAAGTCAAACGTCTTATTACCTACATCTAAAACAAACCTCCTATAACGCCACGCTACGCGATAGAAATGATTTTACTTGCACGTACCTAGTGTGGCTCACATTTAGCTACCCTTTCATAGGATATTACATCCCCCTGTTTGAAGTATTAATAAGAAATGGATGATTTAAACACCGTAAATACTGAGATTGAGCAGGTTTCTGTCTCCAACTCTTTTGTCTGCACGCCTGAACTCAGTTACAACTACGTAAACAAACCGTCTTGTTCTTTAAAAATATTACACATTAATATTCGAAGCATAAGCTGTAATTTTAATAATTTGTTAGTACTATTAAGTAGATTTAAGTTCTCACTTGACGTGATTTTACTGTCTGAGTGCTGGCTGAGCAAATGCCCAAACATTCCCTCTCTACCTGGTTTTACAAGCCACGTTACTTCCTTTACAAATCAAAATGAAGGCGTTGTGGCTTATATTAAAACTGAATTAAAGTGTTCTGTGGAAATTCCCTCTTTCAATGACGCAAATTGCCTAGTCCTTAAATTCTCTGACACGGTTGCACTTATCGCCCTATATCGATCTCCCTCGTATAAGGACTTGTCACCTTTCCTTAGTAGTCTGGACGATCTGCTGAGACAGCTTGCTAGATACAAAACAATCGCTCTTATTGGAGACATAAATATAAACATTGCGCCGGACAGTCTCGACTCAAATGCTGATGATTATCTTAACATAACGGCGTCACATGAAATGCTTCCGGCACATACTTTCCCCACTAGACTCGCAAACTGTCTAGACCATGTATTGCTGAAATCTCCCCATACTGCTACCACTTTGGTGCTGGACTGCCCCATAACAGACCATTATCCTCTTATTCTTTGCTGCAACTCAAACTCGACAGTTAACACATCTAGAAAAACGTTCTCTAAAATAGATATGCCTGAGTTCATAAACGACATTGAAAACACAGATTTTTCTCGTATCCTTCAGTGTAATAATCCAAACCTAGCTGCTGAATCTTTTGTCTCTACTTTGTCTACTTGCATAAAAACGCACACTCACTCTTTGGTAATCCCTAGCAGATTACGTATTATAAAGCCATGGATTACTCCTGGCCTTCTGAGATGTATACGACACAGGGATAAACTATCCAGAACTCATATAAAAAATCCTGAAAATGACTCTCACAAACTTGTCTTCCTCCGCTATAGAAATTATTGTAATAATCTACTCAAAAAGCTAAAACAAGACTATGAAACTTCCGAGTTTCAGAAGGCCAGGAATAACCCAAAAGCGACGTGGCAACTCATTAAACAAGTAGCAAACCTAAACCAGGGTAACAAAGCACCTCCATCAGAGTTGCTGAAATGTTGTGACGATCCCATCAAATCAGTTAATCAGGTTAATCAATACTTTGCTAGTGTCGGCAGTAATCTAGCCTCTAAAATCCGGCAACCTTTCCCTCACACAACCTACACGGGTACTTTACCAACACCTGTAGAGCAGAGCTCTGTCAAACCATCCCCATTAGGATCCATGGTTCTGTATTGCGTGGACGGTGACGAAATCGAAAACATCATCATAAATCTAAAAGACAAGTGTGCTGTCGGCTATGACGGTATCTCGTCTTCCGTTGTTAAGGCTATTAGACATACTATCATCCCCTCTTTAGTGCACATCTTTAACCTGTGCTTATCTTTAGGTGTATTTCCAGAAGTTTTTAAAACTGCAATAGTTCACCCAATATTCAAGGCTGGGGATAGGGATGATGTATGTAACTATAGGCCTATATCAGTCCTCACTACTTTGTCCAAAATTTTTGAAAAGGTGATTAATGTTAGGCTTGTGAACTTCCTTACAAAAAACAATATTTTAGCTTCTAATCAGTTCGGTTTCAGAGTTGGGAAATCTACGGACGATGCAGTTTTGGAACTAACAGATACAGTAGTTGGCCATATTAATAACAAACAAAAAGCAGTTGGCATCTTTCTAGATTTGTCCAAAGCTTTCGACACCGTTTCTGTGCCCCAATTGCTCCTCAAGCTAGAAAGTATTGGAATTCGCGGTATTGCTCACGATACCTTCCGCAGCTACCTGACAGACCGCCAGCAGGTAGTAAAAATTGAAACTTTTACCAGCACAGAGGAGAGCGTTACCTTTGGTGTGCCCCAGGGTAGCGTTCTTGGACCTACTCTCTTCCTCATTTACGTGAACGAACTCTGCCAACTATCTCCTCCAAACTCTAAAATCATCACATATGCAGATGACACAGCTCTTATAATTCACGGCAAAGACTGGTCTGATACTTTTAATAAAGCTGAAATGGCCCTTAGTGTGGTCATAAATTGGTTAAATACAAACCTCCTGACTCTAAACCTCAATAAAACTAAGTTTATACCCTTTACTCCGGGTATTTTAAGTCAGCCCCATGCGTCCTTTGTAATTAGAGCTCATGTTTGCACACTAACTAACACTTCCATCTGTAATTGTACACCCATCGAACGAACTTATAACATTAAATATCTAGGAGTAACCATTGACAATCTCCTAAAATGGAAAAACCAGATTGACTCCACAGTGACACGTGTACGAAGACTAATATACATATTTAAAAAACTCAGGGGGGTTACTGACTTCAAATGCCTGATAAATGTATACCTTGCTCTCGCTCAGTCAGTCCTTGGGTATTGTGTAACCTCGTGGGGTGGAGCCCACAAAACAACCATGTTACGGCTAGAAAGAGCGCAGAGGGCCGTACTAAAGGTCCTATCAAGGAAACCAATCCGCTTTCCAACATCTGACCTTTACACTCTTTGCAACGTTCTCACGGTAAGGCAACTCTTCATACTACAGACCATACTCAGAAAACACAACCTGATACACTACGACCCAAACTATAGTACCGCGAAACGCCTCTCTGACAGAGTTTGCAAAACAATGGCAAGTAAATTAGCGGTGGCGAGGAGACACTTCAGGTTCATCAGCTCTAAGCTTTATAATAAAATAAACAAAAACATAAATATCTACCACTTACCTCGTAAACTACTGAAGATGAAGTTGACTGAGTGGTTGAAATCATTGTCATATGACGAGACTGAAAAAATTGTGGCAACCTAAACTAACACAAACACCTTCACTCACACAAGCACGCACGCACCCTCACACTCTTCACATCACAACATCACATGCATCCATCACCACACCTCATCCACCACACTCCATCACTCCACACTACATGACATAATTACACGATACACTCCACCACATCACACACACTACAGTCTTGCATGCTTTCAGTTTGGATCTTTTGATCCCTAAAATCAGAATTTAATTATATAATTTTTTATTAAAGTTTATCCCTATGCCAAATTATAACAGTGTACCTATCCAAATAGTTAAGTCTGGAACAATATTTGTGTTCTTCTAGAAATGGGCGTTGATAGCTGCGACACAGTTATCAACTTTTGTAGCCATCATCGTTTAAACTGTAATTTGTCCAAATTGTTTACGTTCCAAAAATAAAAACTTTTTACTTTACTTTTTACTTTTTAAGTGGTTTAATATCTAATTATAATTTATGAGATTGCTTCATAGGCATTGGAGCGAATTTCGTGTGGCTCGATTCTTATGGATAAACTAAACTTCACCCGTGCGAAGCCGGGGCGGATTAGCTAGTGTAGAATAATTAATTACCAACCTACGTACGTACCTAGGTACCTACTCATATTGTGTGATAATATAGCGTTACGTGATTATGAGATCCCATCTGCGTAGTTATAGGTACATACCTACGTAGGTAGATAGAGGTAGAAAAGTAGGTGGGCCTTGCGCAATTAAAATAATTATGAAAATAGCCGAGCTATTAACATGATTCTAATAACATAAAGTGAAAACTTGCGTACCTAATAACAATTGAACAATCGTAATAATACTTACAGTGTTAATAAACACGGCAGTCATTCAGCAAACAAAACATTATGACGGTGACACTCTTGAGAAATCAAAATGTGGTGCTTTAAAATGATATGGAAACAATAAACATAAAAGCTGCGGCGTGCACGGCGCATGTGATTGCTGTGAATTAATTAAAGTGGTTTTCATTAGGACCATAAATGCGAGTGGCGGCAGTCCGGCGTGCGGGACGGGGCGTGCGGACCGCGGCGGGAGTGCGGGCCGCGGCCGCCATGTTGTCCGCGGCAGGCTGTGCGCGCCAGGGCGGGGCCTGATCGCAGATAACAAAGCTCCGCACGAACGCGGTGCACACGCCGCGCCGCGCGGTCCGGCCGCCTGCGCCCCATACACGTACGTACGTAGATACGTATATCTACGTGACGCATGTTTCAAATAAGGGAGTGCCTCCGTAGCCGGCGGCGGCTCCCAAAAATAACGCCGTTGGAAACCGGAGTAGCAGTGATACCAGACGAAAATAATTGCAAACTACCGTAGCAGCAGATTAATGTTGCCGTGTTTTAAGTTGAATTATCTACCTTAGACTGACTTTTAAATTACAGTGTCAATGTAAAGAGAGGGGGCCCTCTAGGGCCCAAGCCTGCCGGGAAAGCGGGATTGTCCGGAAGGGATACCGCTGACCCGGACAAAAGGGCTAACGAAGGAACATGGGTGGGTTTTAGTCAGTAAGAGTCTGACACTCCCTTCCGCTCCGCCCAGAGCGGGAGGGGTCATTTGATGATTTCCCATCCTCAAAAAAAAAAAATAAAAAAAGTGTCAATGTAAAACAAAATACAACTTTTTTGGACTTGCTACGCGAGGCTCCTATTTCTGTCCGCAAGGTTAAAAGTAACCTAACACGAAGGGGTTGACGGGGGCTTCGTTCGCTCGCTTTGCTCGCTCACTGAAGCCCCCGTCAACCCCTTCGAACCTAAATTGTCCGTGTCGGGGTGTCCAAGTTCCCGAGCTCGCTTCGCTCGCTCTTGAACCCTAGTTAGGTATGTTACTCAAATGAAACATGAAATGTTTTATTAATTATGCCAAATTGCCAACCCCATTTCCCACTTTTTTCCAATGTCAGCGCCGGCTGCCAATTTAGCAACCGGCGGCGGCTGCAAATTCAAGTCACGGCGGCGGTCGCGGAGTCACTTCCTTGAAATAAATATTTTGGCGACTTGAACATGTAGTTAAAACAGTATTAGATACATAATATATGTATAGGAATTTTACAGAGATCGTTCTGAAAACATGACTATTAAGACTTTAAACTAATCTCTTCCGTGCTTTATATTGTCTTAAGCAAAAAGCAATAACATTATCTGAACGTAACGCTAGTAAACATCAAAAATCGCAATTAGATCATGCTTTTGTTTGAATTGGCTCATTTTATTTACATTGTACGGAACAGTCATAAAATGATTACCTGGTGACATTTGAATGTGTTATCTCTCGTGGATGCAAGTCCCACTATAAAACCCTTTTACGTAACACGTGATGCAGACGTGAGTGATTTACTGCGTCGATCGGGACCACAATATATCCCAAGTTTACTTTAGACGATCCGAGCGCGCCCTGCACAATACTTTGGATAATTTATTTACACGCGACGGGTAAACTTAGGACCTTTATCTCTTTGTTGGGGAGTTTTAGGTAAGATAAAACAGATAATGTGTTCCTTTATGTGAGTAATCGTAAAGTGATGTCCGCCCGTCACGGCCTCATGGGGTTTATACCAACAGGGGTAAAGAAACGACTCACTAAATTCGTATAGAATTAAGAACACGCCAAACGTGTACCTACAGTTGTTAAAGTTTTCCTAGCGTTTATAACATTGACAGATAATCGTGAAGAATGTCTTTATCAAGATAATAAAACGCTTAACTCATAGCTACGTAGATCATTGATAACAAAGATAACTTTGTGGATTTATACTAGCGCGTTCTTACCTGTTCATATATAGGTACCTACCTATACGTATTTCTATATAGATACTTATACGAACTTAGGTAAGTAACAAAATTAAAGTTACATACAACCTCTGTTCTACTGTAACCCTTATTCAGTAATACTATGCCAGTGGTGCCGATTCTGTTATTTACCAACTAAACTAATTTAGTCTCATTACGTCTCAAAAAACATGAGAAAAGGATAGAAGATATTTAATCCTGTCAAATAAGTCCACTTGAATAGTTTTGTTGTCAATTTAGTCGTAATCGCAAAAGGTCACGACTATTTTCCCGTAAATGACAAGGGCGTAGACTAATTTGCCAGTTCTAAATATTTTCTGTCCTTTTCAATGTTATTTGAAAGAAAGAGATGTAGTGTAATTAAAATTAGTTTAGTGCGACGTTTAACAGAATCCGCACCAGTACCTACCTACCTAAAAACTACTAACGCACATACCGTTTCGTTTTATTGAATACCAAATGTCAGTTTCTGTTTTCATCGATTAGGTAAGCATTTATTGGTAGTACTAAAAATAAAAATAATGTAGGTACGAGTATCAGTGAATTATATAGCTACATTATAAAAAAATACCGTTCCTTACAGACCTATGATTTCAGAAAAGAAAGTAGGTATTATCGAAAGTTGTTTATCGAGCTACAGAAATCGTAGCAATTTTTTGCTACGCCTTTTGGCTACAGTAAAAGTGCAAAACATGTAAGTAGGTACTAATTTGATTTACTTTTTATGCACCTATGTAGAATAAAATAGCTAAGGGGGCCGATTTCACCAACGTCAGATAACTTTATTCCTTGGATAAATGTTATCTGACGTTCGTGAAATCGGCCCTAAGTATAATTAAAAGTAGTTAAATTCAATCTTGTATATTCACAAGACATAAGAAGAACTTTGAAACAGAGAATTAACAAAAATAAAATCTCGTAGACTTCGTAGCCAACCGTAGCAGCAGCGATCTTTCTGTTAATTATCTACATTGACTTGTAATAGGTACCTAAAGGTTTTATTTCTAACCTAGTTTAAGTTTACCTTTAATATAGAGTTCAGGTTCAAGCCATTACAAAACGCCAATGCAGCTTTCATACTAAACTTTCAACTTAAATCTAGCTTAAAAATGAGATTCATGCTTGAGAATCGTTTTAGAAAAAGGTCCGTAAAAATTAAAGTTTTGTTTAAGCTTCTTTCGACAACTTACATTTCACCTGAATCCTTTAGTTTTACGGAATGATTGATCTTATTAGGTAGGTATCTACTACATTTACTCGATTTTTATTGTAACAAATCCTCACTTCCTCATAATTATGAAGATTTAAAATTACTCCTTTCTACACACTCCTCAGTTTCCTCCAAAAGCCAAACGCTGTCTTGAAAGAAAGAAGAAAGAAAGAAAGACGAATTATTTCTTTTATTTCTTGATGGTAAAGCATCGGTGCACTTAAGAAGCCTACTGAATCAAAAAGGTTTTACATTTGATGTTCATGTTCTGTTAAAATAGGTACTCTAGTTTAAATTTAATCTCACATTATGACAACACCCTGATAGGTAGGTAATCATTTTCTTGAACTGATTATTAGAATAGTACCTACCTAGGTGTACACAGGTGAAAGTTCAGAACATTTAGGTAATCAATGTTCATAATACTTATAAAGTATGTACGAACATTGGACCTGGGACTGGCAACATCATTAAGACTGCCATCAAAGTACGCAATACGTGTTGGTAATAGTACTAGCCAGGTCGTTATGTAACGATAGTAAGTAGATGTTAATTTATTTGTGGAGGCAGGACTCGGAGCTCGGACATGTGCGGAGTTCACACGGCGGCTGATTTACGAGCCGGAGTCGGCGCGGGTCGGTGGCGTGACGCGGCGGCGGCGCGGCGCGGGCGCGGCAGGTACGCGGCCGGCCCGACTTTATAGCGGAACTTTAATTTACGACCGCTCTAAATTACGTGGATTTACTGCGCGCCTTTATTGGCCCGCTCCGAACGCCCCCGCCACTCCCGCCCTTCTGCCTCCCCCACTTTGGACTGCTTCCCTCCTTGTACGACGAACTTCTGCTCGAAAAGTGCATAGCTTAAACTGCATAATTTAATGCGCCGTAAAACTGATAGCGAATCCAAACTACCTAACTCATAAATCCCGTACGGATTCAGTAGCATGGAATATTGTGCACAGAAGTATGAATCAGACGGTAAACAAATAAAACACTTATATTTGCTGCTAATTAGCTTTTATGTTGGTAATCAACGCGGAGCGTCGTGCCGTCGCCGTCGCTAGTAAACAGAGTCAAAGTGTAAAGATAAACCTAGTGACCTGTCCGTAACTTGCAATAGATGAGTCATGCACTTATTTGTCCGTTGTACCTACAAACTTTTAAGTCAAGCATTTTTTGTCCTCACATTGGAATGTATCAAGTAATCGTGAAAAGCTATGTCCCGGTCCCGTCGGACTGCAGGCGCAAGGCCACGTCACATCCGGCCTTATCTCAGGAGAAAGCGGATGCTGCATGCCGTCGTCGGTGACTTCAAAGCGCCGAAGCCCTTTGTCGGCATTTCATCTTAATTGCTCTTGCGAAACTACCTAACTTTATTACTCCATAATGAAGTCGAGTTACCGGCAAAATGCGTGCACCTTCAGATATTGTAAAACTGTTTCAGTTTTACCAGTAATTAGCAAGGGCAGTAATTATTTCATAAATGGTCTATAAAGAGAACCTAGAAAAGGGAGCGTCCAGGCTAACACACACACAATCGTTATTCCTGGAAAAGATGAGATATGTCAGACATACCTCAAATCACGTAAATAAAAAGATAATTCAATGTTCAACCATTATTATGGTCTCACGATTTTTATAGTAAATAAAGTATAATAGTTTTATGTAAAGATTACCTACCTACCTATATGTGAACGCGTTTTTTTGCTCTCGGCTGACTATTCACCTAATGAGAGCTAAGTCATGTAGCCGTGTCCTGAGAACCATTTAATGGCCCCTCGGCCCACGGCCCGGCTTTTAACTTCTAATCTAAGCCTATTAAACATCACGAAACCCTCTCCGATTTCTCGTGAATGCATTTCCAAGTAACCAAGCCGATATAATTGTAAAAAATAAAACTCGGGACGGACAACAAACACGTTTTACCTAAGCATAATTTGCATCTGGTGCATTCACATATACTGTATCTCTCGCCGCTGTTGTTCAGATTTGTGACTAATTTCTTAAAGGTGTAGGTTGACGATGGTTTGCTCCAGTTTGGCGTATAAGCTGATTTGATGCGGAGGTTAGTTTTATAGCGTTGGCGGCTGGGCAGTAATTGGAAGCGAGGATGCGCGGGCGCTGTAAAGCGGCAATTGACCAGAAAATAACGAGCCCTCGCCCGCGGCTATACTTATACGCACATATGTCTTTTATATACAGCTGCCGTATGCCAACGTATTTATTGTTCTCCGAAAATATTTATTTGTTACAATTAAGCGCACTAAGATACTTTTTAACGGGCTTTATTATAAAGATTTAACATTAAAATTCATTTCATTCTTATGTAATGTCTATTATTCAAAAACAAACAAACAGATCTTTTATAATAGATACTTATTATATAATAAATAAATATAATAGATACTTATTACCTGCAATTGATACTTATTTAATTTCTAATTTTCTAGCATTATAACTCTTAATTGCAGCTTAGTATTCATGTAGTGCAATGGTTCCCAATTTTTCTTTGACCAGAAACCACTAAGACTTATTCGTGCGGTAAAAGAAACCCAATTTTCAAAAAATTGTTTCGCCGAGTTTCCGGTTGGGGATCACTGATATAGTGATAAAACATTCACTAGTATTCATATTATACATATGTATATGCATAAATACCAGACGAATCGGGATTTTTTTTATTGGTAGTCTGTTGACATAGTCTGCTGGCAGTAGATACCTGCCTACGCCGATTGTCGTAGCATATGCTACGAAAAACAGTCGCGTCGACCTATGAAGGAAATGTTTTCGCGAGGACTACACATTAATACAGCTAAAGGAGGATATTATTAATAGTTAGTCTGATATAGGTGTTTAGATACCAAATGATTAAATTGATTAAACAAAATGTACCTACATATTCACATACTATTTGCCGGTCGGGAGTGATACCGCCTATTTGTAGGCAAATCATCCGCTACGCGCAAAACGTAGGTATAACAAATATACATTATACCATTCCCCCTCTAAAAAGCTTATTTTATTCACTGAAAACAGTGAATAAAAAGCACTTTTACTCACTGTTTTGATGTTTGAAAATGGAACACACCAATGTATTCGACCACAGATTTAAAGAACCTATGCTAGATGCGGCACGTTATTAGATTGTATGAAAACCGAACGTGTCATCTTTTTTATACCTACGATAACTTCACCCCAGCCATTTAGTGATGTGCTCAGAGTAAACAGAATTGTTTCAATCACTAAGCGTCACTGAGCTAACAGACTTTTTTTAGTACGAACAGTCGAACATGCAGGGCACGCTTGGTCGTGGCTTGCCGTATCTAGTGTAAGTGTAATCTGTGTATTCGACCTATATTGATGTGTTCTAAATTCAATTTGATTGGTCGACATTTTCGACAAGGAGTTTAGCATTAGAATAAAAACTGTTTTGTGTTCTTTGCTGTCCATTTTGAATACTGTAAGTTGTACGAACACAAAGTTTAGTGTTACTTTAATCTTTAATTTTGTGTTTGTTTAGTGTTGTTCTAATCGATTAAAAATGCATTCTAGTGATGAAGATGTGTTAACACCTGAGTTTGTGAAAGAGAGGGCGGCCGATATAGTGGAAAGGTGGAAAGCTTGCTACCCAAAAAATCACGGCTGGTTTACATCAAAGCCAATTTAACTTTACTTTTTCTTCATTATTTGTATATTTTCACTTAAATCTTTCTTTTTCTCGTAGTCATGGTATAAAGTATAGTATGCAACTCTTGAATAAAACGGATTTATATCGAGGGCCATGAATCGCTCGCGTCGCTCAGGATTCTAACACTTGAATCACTCGCTACGCTCGTGATTCAATCATCATGAATCACTCCCCTACGGTCGTGATTCAATCGTTAGAATCCTTCACTAGCTCGTGATTCATCTATGGCCCTCGCTTTAAATCCGTCCTTTATTCACTAATTGCATAATATACTATTCTTAGTAGTTAGAAATTAATAGGTATTATTGCCAATAAAATTAATGCAATATTAAAATACATTCTCTAATGGTTATGAATCCACGCTGTGGAGAGTAATCCGTAGATACAACTCGATTATGATAAAACTTGGACTTTACCTTAGCTTATAAGGTCGTAGCCACCTTACGAACTAACTAGTAGATTAGGAGCATAGCCTTCGGATGAATGAACTGCAGTAATATAAAACAAGTTTGAAAAAAAAGTGTCTACGGAACGTTAACAGTGTAAATAAATGTGTATCAAAATACAATCCGTAATGGTTATGGACCCACGCTGCGAACGAATAGAGGAGTCCATACAACTCGATGATGATTCCATAAATTTATACAGTGCACAATAAAAAGGCAGCTCGGAACAAAACGGCGTCACCTCGTTTTATGGACTGCCGTACGTGCACTAAACGCACCAATCATTGTTTCACGTAGAACTCGTCTAGTTTGAAACAATCAGTCGGCGCGGCGTCGCAGCTAATTACGTGCCGTGAAATTGGTGAATGACCAACTTTATTGGGATTTAGCGACTTAATATTGTTCTCAATTAGCTTCGAGGTAAACGCCGTAAACAGAGATTCGCCTTGACACACATGACTCGTCTCGCCGTGTCTATGACGGAGCGGTCGCGTTCACGTACCGGCGCTAATTAAACACCAATAAAAGCTTTATTAAAATAACCAAATATATGAATACCTACTTTAGTACGTACATTTACGAGACGAAGTTACAAAATTAATGTAGCAATATAATAAAGTAAAACTTTGAGGCGACATAAAAGTGTCGCAGTATCTAAGTGATAGAACAAGATCCGTAAGTTATTTATTGCCGTCCGTCATTCGTTCGGGATGAATATATCTTCATTTTAGATATAGATGATTTAAAAAGAAGTGTATGTTGTCCTTACTAATTCCTTTGGGTTCTGCAGCTAGATATAGGTAGGTACTTTCAATATGTTTCACAGATTACACCAAGGCTGAGGCATACTGTGATGAAGGCTTGCCGATGCTGCCATCAACATTCTGAAGACGAAGTGAAGGGAGACACGGGAGACACCGTAGGCGTAGAGGAAACGGGATCGGCAAGACATGGTTTTAACAGAAATCTATTGCTGTCGTGCTGTGCCCCAACGACAGAGTAGAGCGCGACAGAGACAACCGCAACTCGGACTAATTAGTTATATCTATGTAAATGCCTTGCAGTGGGATGATCACGGCCGAAAGAAAAAAAAACGTTATTTCGTATTCCTCATGTTTGGGGAAATAAAATATTAGAATCTGCTTTAAAAATAAATTTAAATATCTATTTTTTTCTTTTTATCGTTTTCAGCAGCTTTAATAACCTCTTCCTTTTTTGAAATCGGTTAAAAAGCATTAAAGTACCTACCTAAATAAAATGTTACATAAATTTGAGTAGGTAGGTACGAGGTACGAGTAATACCTACCGAATGATTTCTTATTCTCCAAAATTATACAATAAACATTACGGTTTTTGATATGAAAATATCTATATTTGTGCATAATTGCAGCACTATAAAGGTAGTATAGTATTAAGGTTATCGTAAAACAATAAAGTTGTAAAAGTTAATTGAAGGAAATGACACAACGCAGCTTCTGAGTTAGGAGTTGTGTACGTATAAGTACTTATGTGAACGTATTCACGCCTGTTAAAATAGTTGCTTCGAGCATGCAAAATTGCAAATTGATTTCCAGTATCAATTTACATAAAACAATATAGACCTTACCACAAAAAAGATAAACATCTGTTAAACACGAATGCTACCAAAAATAATACACACTTGTTTTAGACAAGTTAGTGCTAAAACAATTGCCTATTATTTTTGGTAGCATTAATGTTGAACGCGTGTTGAACAGATGTTTATCTTTTTGTGGTACGGCCGTATAAATCTACATATCTGATAGTAATCTACATAATTAATTTAAACTAAGCTAACACATACTGAAGAAACACCTTCCATTCCTGGTCAGAATCAGTCAACATTAAAAGTATTAAAACGTAAAATATAAGAATTTTATAGCTCGAATTCGTTTGCATAGAGAAGGTCTACAGTCTACGGGTCGTAGCGCGTAGGCGGGGCGATGCGTGGTGCGCGTGCGCCTGCGCGGGGCGGCGCACCTCGGGCGGCGGATTAAACTCGGACAAAGGCGACACATGAAAAGCGCCGCCGAATCTGCTTATCACACCTTATTGTTTGTTGGCCGCTCGCTGTAATATCGCCCTCTATATATCAGCATTCACGTGGACAGCGCTGATATATTATATCGTGTATGTGTGTTTATGTAACGATAAACTTAGAGTAGGCACATATTACAACTCTCCTTCCCGAGTGGCCATGTTGATATTAATTATTGTTTTGAAGTGTACCCGATTCCTGAATAAATATTGACATTTCCAGAAAGTAATGTAATAATTGCTTACCTAATTAAATGATACTGGTGAAACACATTTTAAGAGAGGAATATCGGAATACCTATCTCGCTCCAATCTAGAGCAGCCCGACTGGTGGAGTATCTAACAGAATACCATCGCCAAATAACGCGATACACTTCGGTAGTGTTGTGTTCCTGTGGTGAGTCCCTTATAAGGTCGCCAGAGGTTTTGAGGTTGCGCTGTGTCGACAGCGAGAAATCCGCTTGTCCCCTAAGCTGCGGCACAGTTAATCCTCATTTTAAAGGGTCGGTAACGCGCATATACTCAGGCTACGGTATAACCGCTTACCATCAAGCAGATCGTACGCCTGTTTGTCACCATCGTAGTATAAAAACACACACATACTCGTACACACACATTTTCATGTTTAGAAGACAGTATAAATATTTTAACACCCTTGCCTAAATATTTACAAAAAGGTCACGGATTTTTAGAACAAAGTTGAGCACAAAGTCAACGATCTTGGTAAACATTGTTATGTCAAGTATTAAAAAACAATAAAATATGTTTTACTGTTCGCAGATCTAAGTTTATTGAGGTCTAAAGAACGTAATGTGTGATAATCGTTTCCCTACGAAGATGAGAAGTCGTTAGAAGTGTATTTCTAAGTTGCATAGTTCAACACAATGTTGTATGATAATTTTATGATGTATCTAAATACATACATGTCTTGGTTCACCAATAATCTAACTAAGCATCAGTTATCTTGGCTTCACTCAAATAGTTTCCTTCAGAGTAGATAATTAGGGTTAACAAATAGAAAGTCACTATCCATAGCTACTAATTACGTATGTGTGTATTACTATTATATAAATGCAACAAAGTGAGTGAGAATTCTCATTCACACTTGCGATTGTGCACAACAGCACAAGACATAATGGTAGAGATACGCATGTTATGACTACCTACGAACTATTTTGATGAACATTGAACAATAGGTCCAAATATTTGAATTTTCCCAACACTGTTAATTTTTTCCAACTTTGGCGCCATGGTTGTCGTAGTGGCTGAGCGATTGGCTGCTGCGCGGCGTGTTGCGGGTTCAATTCCCGCACGGAGCAAATATTTGCTCCGAGTCTGGAGTATTTGTGTAGGTGAAAATTGTGTTTATAAACGCACCCACGACACAGGAGAAATCCTAGTATTTTTTATGCGAGTATTGTTTTTATTATTTTTATTAAAAAAAAAACAAAATGTAAACAGATATAATTTTTATAGACTGCCACGTCTAGCGGTCGTAAACGCGACTGCTGAACGGGGTGTCCTGGGTTTAACCCCCGGGCACAGTGTTATGGGATTTTTTCCATTACGAAATTCTCGGTAGCAGCCTGGAGACTGGATTTGTGCCCGGTTGATGCCAATAGATTCGCCCCCTATTATGAACATTATGAGACTTAAACGAAACTGGTGAAACGTGGGTGTACTATATATCTCTGCCTAGCCCTGGAAGGACACAGGCGTGATGTTGTATTTATCCTACTAATATTATAAAGCTGAAGAGTTTGTTTGTTTGTTTGTTTGAACGCGCTTATCTCTGGAATTTGGAACCAAAAGTTCGAAGACATGAGACGTCCACTGACCCGCACTCGGCCCGCATGCGGTATGGTGACTTACGGCTCTCTCCCTTTCACAGAGAGGAGGCCCGAGTCAACAGTGGTTACTTTTCATCCATTTTCACGCAGACGAAGTCACGGACAATAGCTAGTTATGTTGGTATATAATCGGCAGACACCGGAAGGTCTTGTAGTTGTAGGTACCTATATCCAGTTCACGCTTATCGAACCTGCAGGATACGTTCTCAAGTCCAATTCAAGCAATAAGCATAGCGGCCTATAACTGTCATAGCCAGATAAGATTTATAAAGCCCATTTGGATTTTACTAACGAGTTATGAGAAATTCAGTATTAATAATGTCACTTTTAAGTCCGACTGAGTGCATGCTTAGCAAAGTTTTTCGTAAGTATATATTTATTGTGGATTTTGTGAACTTAACTTTGCTAAGCACGCACTTAGAAGGACTCAAAGATTGCTTATGATTTGGGACTTTGCTAGATAAGTTTGAGTAAAGTCCAAGCTCTATATAGATCATCCTCAAGTGCACGGCAAATGCTCGTATGTACTCATACACAGAAGGAACATACATTAATCATCACAGTTGCTCAGTTCAAGTGGCTATTTTGGACTCATCATGTCCAGTTTTCGGTACGATGCTATTTTTTTCACCCGTCAGTATGTCTTATTGTTAACTGAAAGCTGCATGTTAATTGAAAAAATAACATTGACAATAATAAAAGAAGTGTTTCTGTTGAATGATCTTGTGTCTAATATCTACACTATGCTAGTTTTGCAACTTTCATAAGTCTCCAATGATTTTCTGTGAGCGCTGGCATTTATTTTTTATTAGTCTATCTATCTATACATATAATATACGTGTATTGTAAGGGCTTGCATAAGATTTGCAATTATAGGCACTGATAGTGGTAGTTGGCTCACTCGGGGCGGAGCGCCGCAAATTGCCCACCGTCAGGGAACCCGGCTAACTACATATTTACAGCATTTTATGGCGCATAATCGCTGCTCTTATTAAAATTTAAGTGGTTCCCTTTCCTGACGTAACTATGTAGGTACCTACTTGTAAACGTATCTGATCTGTACGTTCTTGTAAAGTACCTACATATACCTAACTACTGCAAATCCTTCTAACCACTCATTATGTTAGGCAAACTCAATGTAGGTAGATGAAAAGGCAGAAATAAAGTATTGTTTTATCATGCGTAATAAAGTATAATCGTAAGGTTAGCATGAATAACGTCGATAAGGTATAATTTATAGAAAGTTCGTCATAACTTCTTTGGACGCAGTACCTACTGCTAAAAAGATAATAATCATAATAATTATGTGTATTGAGTATTAATAAAACATTAATATTTTATATTTGACTAGCACTTGGCCCGCCACTTTGTCCAGTCACCCACAGGAACTATGGGCCAGGCCACAAAAATTTCATCGGATACGGTTAGCGTCTTGTCGTACGATGTCGTATCCGATGAAATTTTTGCGTTGCGACATCGCATCGCATAGCTGTGCAATGTTGTTTTTGCGATGCGACGCCGCAACGCACTGTTGTGGCCTGGCCCTATAATATGCATTTTTTCGGGATAAAAAGTATTCTATTGATCTCAAGGATAATGTAGCTTCTTAATAGTGAATTTTTTTCAGAAGCGGATCAGTAGTTCCAGAAATTTCTTATATAATACATACAAACTTTACCTTTTTATAATACCTATTAATATAATACCTGTTAGTACCCATAAATAATAGATTAATCAAATAAGGAAGTGCACAGCTCAAAAAAAATATTAGGGTCGATACCCTCCATATACCTATGACTATAACTGAACATACATAGATCTCCCTACAAACTACAATCGCTCGCACTTACACCACTTTACAATACACTACAAAATTTTTCTTCGAAAACCTGAATCCACGTGCAATCCTTTTGAAGAAATCATAAATTCTAAACTAAAATAAAGAACATGCATACCTACCTACCTCATAAGGAGTTTACTAAAACCAACATAGGCCAAAAACAAATGAAAGCCTTAATTCTAGAACGTTGCAAAATCCTTAAATAAAAAGTGTCAGAATGCTAAATTAATTGCTCAACTCTTTTAGCTATAATCCCTAAGCATTTTGTTTGTGGATAATTAACCAAATACACAAACAACTAAGCCCTGCCGATTCCGCCTACCTTGAACGCTCAGTAAAAAGATTATTTCACTTGAATATACATAACAAAATAACAAGTAATTCAATTATCTGTTTCAGTGTCGATAACGTTCTGACTCCTCCGCCTGCATTGTGTCGGCTCTCTTTGAATAATTATTACAATAGTTTTTTTCTATTCCAAGGGATTTTCCCGCAGTTCGCAGCTTTTAGACAATAGGGTCGAGTCTGACTTTACGAATAGTGCGTTCAATATTCCTAGGCGGCGAAGCGGGTAATGCAGGTAGCCACCTTTGTTCACTTACCGACTAACTTTTACCTATAACTGTCTATTTTAAACTTCTTCTTTTATCTCTTGAAAACTAAACGTTTACATAATTACAAACATAGATATTCAAAAATGTGTTCGTAGGTAAGTCCAAACGTATTTATAATGTAGGTATATTGTAAGCATTAGAAAAAATAAAAATGTCTATCAAGGAATTTAGGCCTCGAATTAGCCACACAGATTTTTTTTGTTAATTTAGAATTTTAAACAGTGTTTTCCTTTTTTGTAAATCACAATTTTCCACTTCGCAGAGTTTTTCGACTTTATTTGCAGATAAAACAGCTTTAGAGATTGTATATTCTAAAATTGCACGCTCCTCTACTGAATTTTCTACACAAATAAGTCAAATGTGTATACCTACGTAACAAGCAGTGCAGGGACGTGCAGTCTTAAATTAGACGGACTCTATCATGTTTATAATTTCCATCTCTCCTCAAGTGTTCAACAAGTAAGTTGTACAGGTTAACTGTAAAAATACAGTTTGTCGATGAAAAATTAAGACACAAATAATGAAGGAATGTTACTATCATCGACCTACCTATAACACGGGGTTGGCCCAGATACCGAGAAGTTGCGGTTTACGGTTTAAATATTGTCTCAAAAATTTAATAAATATTAAATTTATTTTATAAATATATATACAAATATTATAAAATTTATCTTCAATATAAAATATACAATATAAAATTTATTTTCCCAAAGTTTTCTGAAAGTTCACGATCAAAAGGTGAAAAGAGGAAAAAATCTTGTGTTTTTAGGGTTCCGTACCAAAATGGTAAAAAAGGAACCGTTATGGTGCGACTTCGTCTGTCTGTCTGTCTGTCTGTCACACCTGCTTATTTCAGCAACTACTAAGCTATCGACTTGAAATTTGGAACAGTTATAAAAATTGCTTGTCCAACTTTATTGCAAATGAAAAAATTAAAAAAATATTTTTATTTTCATTGCAAAAGGGGCCGGAGTGGAGGTCCAAAATTTCAAAGTGGGGTTACTAGGTCAAGTGACATATCATATGAATGGGCTTGATCTGCACATTTCAAAATATATTTTTATTTAATTTTATGTCTCACAGTTTTCGACATATGATGAAAAATGTCTGAAAAAATACCATTCCCCTCCCCCCCCCCTTATCTCCGAAGTTTGCGGAGTGAAAAATCTGAAATAATTAGAGTTGATAGGAATTGACTCAAATATGGCACCAAAAATAAAACGAAGTTCCTAATTTTTTTCAACATCATTAAAATTCTTTCACAAACAAACTTAGTTTTGCGGTCCGGTTTTTTTCACTTTATACGTCCAAAACTGATACGGAACCCTAGGTGCGCGAGTACAACTCGCACTTGGCCGGGTTTTTTTACTTCATGTTACTTAAAATATCGATAAAATACTCTGTCTATCAGTGTAAAACAGGCATAATAATCATAGAAACAAAAGAGTAGGTACCTACAGTCGAATTGTAAACCTCCTCTTTTTTGAAATCAGTTAAAAATTTAACAAAATATTTGTCTTAATCCAAACTAATATGTGGGTAGGTACATAATACATTATAAGTACATTTGATTCGGAATGTGTTAAGTACAATAAATAACCCGGATCACATAATGGATTGAGTTATATAGAGTAGGAACTTATGGCAGCTTAGATTTTCCGTGAGATCAATTTCAATTTTAACTAAACAATTATGTGCGTATAGGCGCGCAGCCCGGCTCCGCTCAGCTACGTTTATTGACCGAGTCGTGGACAAAGACGCTTCTTTTACGACCTCATAAAACTCACCATTGTTCAGGGCAACTCCGCACGAAACGCAGGCCAGCTTATTGTTAATACTTAAATAAGATATCCATTTTTTATTGTTTAGGCCATTACGGTCTGGGTTTGTACATATTTTGACTCGAACGCCCTTTTAAGATGATTTCCCTTTGAGTTGCCGCCCGCCCTTCTTAGTTTTTGCAAATGCTCACGTGCTAAAATGTTGCGCCTGTTCTTGACTTGACCGATACTTTTTCTAACGTACCGACTTTGTTTAATTTTCGGCGTTTAACCATTAAGTATAATTACAACATTAGTTAAAATTTAACCGTTAAACATGACGGTATACCTTGCCGTTTGTTGCTTTTTTTTTCGTTGCTAAGATTTTTAATTTTAGACCAACAGATCTTAATAGAAACCAGTAGCGGTGTAGGTACCTTATCTACTGCTGAATTTCAACCTGAACGTAAAATTTAATAGTAGGTAGTAAATCTATTCAGTAGGTCTGTTAGTAATAGGTACCTATAAAGCAAAGAAATAATATAACACCTTTACTACCTATAGTTTTACAATTTAGGTAACATTACATAAAGGTAATACAATGTTATCTACTTATATACATTGTACTTGTAATATCTAGATATACCAACATCAATTCTAGGAACAAACCTGTAAAGTGTATTCTAATCTTTATTTAACTCGTCAATCGCCATACTTTATTGTCACTACTAGGTTTTGCCCATAATTCCGTCCGCATGGTCTTTAATAATTTTAGTATCGCCATGGAATTTCGAAAAATCATTATTCCTTGTCTACATCAGAAGAATGGCACCTCTGTGCAAATATTCAGCTTTCTAGATCCAAGGGTTTCAGTCAGTCAGTGAGTGAGTCTGAACTTTTCTTTTTATATGTATTGACAAGCTGTGCCCCGAGGTTTCACTCCCGTTGCTCGGCTCCCAAGTGTCATAGCGTGATAATTAATATATTCCTCATGAATCTAGCTATCATTTACAAAAATATTTTTTTTAATCCGACAGGTACCTAGTTCAAACAAACAAACTCTTTGGCTTCATAATACCTATTAGTATAGATATCAAGTATGGTGTTACACATTCAATACTGATTCTTCATTTCATACCATTTGTTATACCTACCTACCTTCTCTTCCATGTGCTAATCTTCTTTTTCTCCGTATCGTTGATTAAGTCCTGGTACAAACAAAAATAAAGAATGTGCAACCGTTAACTGCCTTCAAAATAACTCTTTGGACGAAAAATAACTTAAAATACTTTTCAAAATTGTTAAGTAGTTAGGTACTTTACAAATTTTATAGGTACTCATATATTGATTGATCCCCAAACGCCATTGAAACGAATTTAAAATATATATAAAATGAATACATTTGTACGTGTTAGAGACCTGTATATTTGATATAACGACGCAATCGTCAGGTAGGCACCTACACAACTATCGATCGACGGAGTTTCGACGTATTTTATAGCGGGTCGTAAATTAAAAGTGCTATAAATATAAATCTTGGTCCGCGTCAAATCGCATCACATATTCATGCCTCGTGTTATTAAAAACCTAAATAACCGATGCCACTTCAAAAGTGACCCGTATTAGGTAGGTACCTACCTCAAATAAAATCTGTTCTTGATGATACGATGCGGACGCCGTATATTTATCGAACTTATTTTGGACAATTTAAATTGTGCCTATATTAATTTAATCGCTTCGTAAATTGAAATTAAAAATATATGTTTACTTACAGAGTTTATACGTGTCTACAAACATTTTCTAGTGGATTTTTTAAATTGAAACAGCATCAAAGCCGACTTTCATCTGATGTGATTGAAATTGTTGACAGGCTTAATTATTTTTTGTGTTATTAATTACATATTTATTTTGTTCTTTTTACAGGCTCCATTTTTAAATATTGAAAAAATATATGGTGATAAAGTCCGTTCAATATGTTTTAAACATTTATGGCGAGTAATTAATTAAGTAAAAAGCTTTGTGCATATATTGTAATACCTACTTATAAAAAGCAATGACATGTTGTGACCAAAAACGTTGAATGTCATGTCCTCCTCTTCTGATGTTTCGAAAACTACAAGTTTGTGATAACTTGTTTTTTATTAACCTATACTTCTACTTCAATTTTATGAATATTACAATGCAAAGCTGCCTACACTGCTTCATTTAAATTCAGTGTGAATTGCAGATGTCTCAACTTCTCAAGGAAACTTGTTGGGCGAAAGTAGCAAATCCAACGCATATTATTATGAATTCTGTTTGAAAAAAACTGACGAATATATTTTAAAATTCTATTTTTCGACACAACAGACATTGGAAACGTAATAGGTACCTAGCCTACCTACCTAGGAACTGTAAAAGTGTCGCATACGGTTTTTTTACATGTCCCAAATAAATCTAAAGAAAAATCCTTTAACAAAAACAGATAGGTACTTGTTTAATTAGGCCTGAAATAAATAATCGAGTTACCTATAGGTATACAATGCAAAGCGTAGAAGATAAAATATTAGTATATTTCGCGGTAACAATAAGCAAAATATTTAAATATTAATTTATCTACGGAACAAAAAGTTTTTACGTGTGAAAATTCTGAAAAGCTTCATTAGCGTCCGCGTTCTTTTGTTTCACAGTTCATTTCAACTCGCCTTTGATTTCCTCAAGACATCCCACAAAGATTACAATTCCATTCAACCTATTCCTCGATTCATTATCATTTTAATTCATCAATTGAACAGGGTGACTGGAAATTCGACTTATTCCTTGAAAGTATATTTGCAACAAATTCGGATCTGTAAACTTGCGGTAGGTAATATTATTTTGGGTTGTTCTCACGTTATTGTGCATCTTTAAAGTTTTTTTGCAAATTTACCACCTTAAGACTAATTAGAAGAAAACCATTTCACTCTGGGCACTTATTTGAAAGCTGAATCCTTTGAAAAACGATTCATCCCAAAAATACTTAGGAAATAAAGCTTCGAAAATAATAAAACTTTTAGAAAAAAAAAATTGGAAATACGGTATTTTTCAAAGATTGCAAATAAAACTGTAGGTATGACACTTGGCCTGCAAATAACAGATACAACTTCCGTGTTTTATAAACTTTCTGAAATATAATATTGGCTTTCACATGACCATAAAAATGTTTGTGTAATTTTGTTCTGATAGCACCGTCTTAGGTTAGGGCCAAGTTCACCGATAAGTTAACATTCCGATAAATTGAAACCGGCAGTTTAACATGACTTTGGTCTATAAAAAAGTCTTGTTAAACGGCCGTTTTCAATTTAATAGACTGTTAGTTGTTACCTATCTTGTCGGATTCAGTCAGATTTTTAAATGTCTGTTTAGCTTGCAGCGGGTTTCTTTGTTACTAGTTCATCTAGTAAGTTGTATGACTTGCTGTAAGGTGCTAGTCGATTGGATCAGGCAAGATCTGTATTGGCGTGGCCGCACACATCGCGTAGTGTATGCGTAATAATAGACAATTTGATAACAAAAAGTCTGCGCGTAGTACTGCACACACATCGGGCTAAGACAAATATTCGTCATAGCCCGATGAGTGCGGCCACGCCATCATTTAAAGCGGTGTTGTTTCTTATGCTGGCAGATAATGAAACTGTTCCGTGTTGAGAGCAGTGACTTTCTTTTGTTTAACTGAAGTAGGTACTTCAAACTGGCCTTTCTGTTCTTAAAAAGGAGAAAAAAAGCAAGAAAGGAAACAAGAAAGGAAGGAAGGAAGGGTGGAAAGAAGGAAGTTATTTTCCAAGGAAGTGATTTTTCAGCTTTGTTTTACCAAAAGTAACTGAAACACTTTAAAAAAAAACACACTTTTATGAGTATACATTATTAAAATAATGCATCTGTCACCACGATTTCAGGATAAACTGGTTTGTCCTAGGCCAAACTAGTTCGTCCAAACAGCGTATGTGGGACCAATATGTTTTCTTTAGGAAATAACCACGGCTTAAAAATCCTTTGTCACAACTTTCGTAGCGGTAGGTACGCTAAGTACGCTGACTCGGCTCATGCGTAGCGGTCTAACCTACCTAATCTAGCAATTAAGGTTCCATAACTGGTTTTCCTTAGGCTAAACTAGTTTATCCTAATGTACCTACTTAGGAAGTTAGGACACACTAATTTGACCTAAGTTAAACCGATTAGTCCTAATACCTACGCTTAGGACCACACTTAGGACAAATAACATAGATAGCCTGGCCTAAGAAGAACTAAAGAACAGCCATATACCTACGATATTTTTATAAGGTAAATGCCTATTTATCGCATTATGCTGAATTAATGGTGTAAGTTCACGAATTATGTTGTACTTTTCTAACATATCAAACTCGATTAGGTAATAATCTCAAATCTTTTGGGAAATGATAAATAATATGTTTGGTAGTAGATAACGTAAACAAAGAAGATATCTATTGTTTCATGTTTAGCAACGTATAGGTATTAGGTATAATGACGACGTAATCCGGAATTACAAAGGTGACCTCGTCATCAAATTAAGTCTTTGAACTTTACAATAAACACAATTTTATTATTTTCATTGTCACATTTTTAGTAGAGACAATAATACTGACTGAAGGAATCTTTTTTTAGATAGAGGAAAAGAAACCATATAAGTACTTACTTACCTAATTATTTTGATATTTACCTACTGGAGTTGGACCTTAAGAAAAAGCCACCACTGATGGTGCTGTTCGGACGTAGCAATTTTGATCTCCAATTTTCGGCAATTGGCAATCCGCAACTAGCTGTTTATGACGATTTTCATCCTAATATCAAGAAACTGCGTAGACAGAGCAACTCTAGTTGCTAGTTTCGATTATCCACAACCGTTTTGTTTTGTATCGGAAACTTGTAAAAAGTTGACAGTTGTTTCAACATAGGTCAATGCTTCAACCCAAGTTGCTGGATACCTACTACGTCTACACAGCGCCTACACTTAGGTACCTACTTGCTGAAAACGATGAAGATTTCAGGACTCATACACAATATAGCTATTAGATAAATTAAATTACTCTCTAACTTTTTATCATGATGTCAAATATTAGGTAGGTATTTATTATATTTGGTAGATAGTTAGAAGAATATTATTATTAGTACCTACTTAAAATATAGCCTGAATTCTATGTAGGTGCATAATTTGCGTACAAATTAAGCGATAAAAGACTAAGGGCTAAAATAACAATAATATCCATAATTATTGGCAAACGTCAATAAAAGTTGTAACGTTTAGCCTGCAGGTCAGTGCATTATAGGTACCTACTATGGTGCAGGTCCCAAGTAAGCACTACCTACCTACTAATGATTTTATCATAATTATCGTAGAAAAAAGTTTGGAGGTCGCATAATACCTATATCAGTGTAGGTAATATTAATTATGTAAAAGTCGTTAACATTTTATCTCAGGATATTTACTTATAATCTGAGTAGGTAGATATTAAATACTAATAAAAATTTGTTTATAAATCTACCCTTTAAATATGCTTAAATTAAATCTTAATATTTATTGTCATTTCGTCGTATCAACACATAGTTTTAATTTTTGTAATTTCTTTTGTCGGGTTTATTTACTCACTATTGCGCAGTATGCCTGATAATCTGAAAATGCGGGTATAATTAAAGCTGTGTTAGATTTTTAATTAATGAAACATGTCTTCAACTCTTCAGCGAGGTTTATGGCGGTGCGGTAGTCTAGTGCGCGCGGTGCACGAAACCTCGGCGCGGCGGCGTGGCGATGGCGGTACGCTTGATATCGTACGATTCGTATCAACGACTTGTGTGCCTACGTCGACAAGATATGGCCAAGTCACCGAGGGAAAGCTGGATTAAAAATTAATTTAGGCGCTTTCATGTTCGCCGATAATCCAGACATTATCAAGATATCAAATCATGTGGATTAAACCCACCTAGTTAAATGTAATGCACACGATAACAACTGATTATTTATCTACTTACGTGTTATTCACAATGTTTTATGTTATATTATTTTCTATAATGTAATACAAGGAAATCACATTTAATCGTTGACCCGTAGCAATTAAAACAAAAACGAGCTGCGAGGTAATTTTTGCGTCAAGGTTATTACTAATTTATGAGTCTACTCTGAGAGACTGTTGAATCTGACACGCATTGATGTTGTTCGTTGACTATTTCCGGTACATGTAGTCTCTGTTTGTATGGTTTAATGACGTGTGTGATGATTTAATACAATGATTACAACGGTTCCACGTTCACGGTACCTCCAGTTAGGCGTGACGTGTTAACGACCTGTGAGACTGCTGTCAAAGGGCAAACATGCGCAGGGTGAGCGCAAACACATGAAGCTCTGTTTGAAGAACGGCCTCTGTGAACACTGTACGTCGCGGTGGTCGGGTACTACACACGATGTTATAAACATTCACATTCATGATCCCAGATATCTACCACTCAGTCTGAATAATGCAGGTCTCAAAACTGCTTGTAGGTAGATACTCTTATTTCAGATACTTTTCAATGCATCACCCCGACATGCTGAGTAGGTACCTACCTACTGTAGAAGCTAGAGGTAAGGGGAACGGAAACTCGCGTCTGAGCTTGATATTCGTGTATTTAGGAAGAAATTACAGACAAAGTAGAAACGCGCGACTAGTTTAGATCACGGCCGATGTCAAGCCTCTCCTGTTTTTTCTATATGACAACCTATTCTATTTAATTCAAAATTATTAAGTCATCGCTTGTCTCATAGACGATAAAGTTAACCAGCCTACTAAGACTTCACATTAAAACCTGTACAGTACCTACCTACCTAAATTGCACGATTTAATACGATGAGGTCATATTCATCTTATCACAAGTCATTGTATGGTATAAATTAATTAGTTCTATTCAGAGGCTACACGATATTGTTGCTTGTACCCTTAGTTCAGATACATAATTTTCAAGACATCACCACGACATATTGAGTAAATTGCACGATTTATTATGGTGTGGTCTAAGTTCATCCTATCGCAAGTTTTTGTATGGTGTAAATTAACTTTTATTAGTCCTATTCAGAGGCTTCACGATAATGTTTTCATAAAGTAATCGAAGAAGATAATATCGTAAATATTTTTTTTTAATGCAGCCAGCATCTTCTTTGGTTCAGCATCGGTTTGATCAATCCAGTCATTCGGTCACCGGCAGTAGTTGAAACTCCGGAAAATAATGCTACATAGCAAAACTGGTCTTTATCAGTTTTAGTTGAAACTGGAAAATAATGCTACATAGCAAAACTGGTCTTTATCAGTTTTAGTTGAAACTCTGGAAAATAATGCTACCTACATAGATATAGTAAAACATAACCAGTTTTACCTTTGGATTAGGAATTTTAGTTGGAATTTCTATTTCTATGCTTTTCTGAAGCTTTTGGATTCCTATTAAATGATTAATAGCTGGTAGCCTATTACTTTATAATCGCATATCCTGTTGAGAATATAGGTACGTGGCTTGTATTAGGTATGATGCCTATTACGAATATATTAGTCACACCTCTCATACCATTGTATTTCATTCTCGGCTGATATGACGTAGCTGTAATATTAAAAGTAGCGTCCTATTAAAAAAAATATTTTCAGCGGTTACTACGGCCTGTGCTACTATACAGGGTGTCCCACGGCTATGCCACATGGAGGGAAAGTACTTTAAATATTTGAGATAGGAAGTTCTGCTTCATGAAAACTTCACTTTATTTTTAAAATTAAGTAGTACTGCGATCAAAGATTTTTAAAAAATTGCTTGCTTCATCTGGGAATCGAACCGACCAAATGTGAAAAAATGAACATCCTGTATTATTATGATGCCGATTGAAAGGGTTAATTGTAAGCATTATTTCCTTCTCGGTAACATGGTATCCTAAATTAAAGGAACACCGATAAATGAATTTATCGAAAATGCTCGCCTTGCATTTTCTGGAGCTGAGGCTTTAGCTAAAGGTTAAAATAACCGCTAGCAACAAACAACCTTTGATGTCCAATCTACGCGACGAGTAACATAAAGGTAAGTGCGAGTTCATAGCTGAATACAGACAGCAGCAGGCGACGTGTCGCCGCGACACTACTGTTTTCTATTTAAGTATTTCTATGAAGACGACATGTCACTAGCTACGGAAGGTATTTCATACGTAGGCGACACGTCGGTTGCTAACTATACGCTAGCAAACGTATAATACCTATAGGTATTTTACGTTAAATTGGTTATGCTGAACCATTATTACAGCATTACTATTAAAAAAGCTACCTAAGTAATTATGTTCTACACAAGTTATAATACATGTGTAGTCTAAGAACTTACTGCTGAGTAAAACAATGGTACTACAGACTACCACAGAGCTGCTACTGTGTCTTTACATTCATAAATCAGAAAAAGCTGTAGATTCTAACACTTTGTTTTGTTTTCTCCTTTCTTAATATTAAACAAACCTGTTTATAAATTATAGTTGAAATGCATTGGAATGTCCGCTATTCCTTCTGGTCATCAGTAGGAAGTGCGGGGCGGTCAGTGGGCGGTAAGATTCGAGGCGTCGGTGTCTTTGATGCTGCTCTCAAAATGCCCTCAATAAGCATCGGTT
This sequence comes from Thalpophila matura, assembly GCA_948465475.1. Taxonomy (NCBI): domain Eukaryota; kingdom Metazoa; phylum Arthropoda; class Insecta; order Lepidoptera; family Noctuidae; genus Thalpophila; species Thalpophila matura. The sequence goes on from OX419183.1 coordinate 11,140,156, forward strand.
TACTCAACATTTAGCGCATTCACATTCCTACCGCGCATGCTCCACGCTCTAGGGTTGACGCCAACGAAAAAAGACTGAGGGCCGTGCACGAATCATTGAAGTAACGTATCGTAAATGTAAGTGAATGGGATGGTATCATTAGTTTGATACATGTTATTTATACCTATAGGTAAATTGTATGCTTTATTTATAGGTATATCTCTGAAAATTTTTATGCAATTTTATACTTAATCAAAGTGCGCAAAAACATAACATTAAACCAATGTGTGATGTGTCTGTAGTATTTCCAATTCAAAATTTAGTTACGATTACGATACGTTAACGTCAAGATGATTCATGCTAGGATCTTGTCTGGTAATTTAGAGTAGCTGAACAGTTACAACTTAAACAAAAGAAAGTTACCTTGGTGTTTTGTAAATATCTCAACTTGAATTAGTGTTTGCCGCATTGTCAAAATAACAAGAGCATTGTCTTTTGCACTATAAAGACTGGGAAAACCAATTTGGTTTCTTAAAGTGTTTGTTAGCTAATTTAGAAGATCTTGTGATATTGTCTACAATACCTATACATATAGGTAGTAGGTACGGTACTGATATTCAGTCTAATTTAATGGTTTTTGTAATTTTACAAATGATCCAGACGTTCGGTCGGTGACCCTAAAAGGTTTTATTCATAAATGACTTTGCGACTTTGGCCTATCCGCTAAATTCGCGACGTTTTCAAATTCTTTTAAAATGGAACTAGTGATTACAAAAAACATCAGTAGTTCCATCATGGAACTGTTAATGGTACTACTGACAATGAACCCTATTACCTACTGCAACCTATTTAGTGAACCTATGTGGATAGGTACCACATATAGGTTCACTAAATAGGTTTAATATTGTTTACAGTAAAATTACATTTCAAACTATCGAACGATATAAAACGATCCATAACTATAAACGTATACTTACCAGGTTTATCTTTTACTAGCTTCCGCCCGCGGCTTCGCCCGCGTTTTCCGGGATAAAAGGTAGCCTATGTGTTATTCCAGACTATAATCTATCTGTGTGCCAAATTTCATCCAAATCCGTCCAGCCGTTTCAGCGTGAAGAAGTAACAAACATACACACATACATACATACACACACACACACACACACACACACACACACAAACTTTCGCCTTTATAATATTAGTGTGATTAAGTTTCATTACTGTTTCCTCTCTTGAGAAAGTTGTCAGCCTAAATCCCGCACAAAAATTAAATAAAAAATCGCAATATCAAGCACTTGCTATCGGTACAACCCTATTTGTCCAATAATTCCCAATATTGACAGTGATGTTAAGTCACTATTATGGGTCTAATTTAAAAGTAAGCGTTTATCTAACGTGAGGCTCCACACTTCCGTTGCACTCAAACATTAAATGACAACATTTGAATGTTCCATTCATGTTATGTAGGTAGGTACCTACTATGTTGACTGTTTGATGTCGTAATTATAGTAAAATCGACTAACTTCAAGCCAATAGGTTCCTGAGTTCCTCCATGTACCAATATTTCGCGGCAATAAATTCTTGACACATTTTATAAACAAATTCGAAGGCTTGCCACGAATTTCGCAAATTACCTTATCGCGGCTGAAGGTTGAAGGGTGAATCGTGAAGATTTTCATAATGTCTGGTTGGATCTTACGAGAATGTCGTTCCCTTTTCAGAAAAAGACAACGATGCTTCTAGGTATCCTCTAGGTAGGTATTATGTAGTTCTATGTTTACTTACGTAGATACTCGTATATTATTAGTATCATTTAGACTAGTGCCTAAATACGTATAATTGTACCTATATTGTAGGTATACATGCAAGTTTTTAGTTTCTGCTAAAGGAGCAAGTTATCATACTTATAATAAGTAACTTAGGCTTATTAGGCTCGCTTCGAGTTAAGTGCCGTCGGCAAGGCAGTCTGTATGTAGTTACGTAAGCTCTGCTTTTTGAAACAAAGCAAACTGCGCGTTTGTAAAACGTGCGAAACTAATCGCAATTATTCGAACAACTCGCACATCTTTGTTATGAATGTAAACCCAGATCAGGAAAAAGATACAACATAGTATAGATTAACATGAATTTATTTAGTTTATCAAATGTGTTTCGTGATAGTGCTGCGTAAATTCTAACAAATTATGTGGCCACAAACGATTTTCAAACATCAACCTTTAATACAACAAGCACAAATGTTGCCAATATTTACGTCACACAATATTTATACTGATGTCCAACATAGGGATACAATGATACAAACGAAAATGAATATTGTTAGCACCTCAATATTAGATATAATAACTTTTACCAGTACCACAAAACAAAACGATAAACGATCACGCTATTTCCTCGGACTGGGCAGGTATCAATCAATAAATAATGTATAGTAACTCAGCATTTAACAAATCAACTCAATCGTAATCTAACTATTTATGTCAAAATTATAATAAAACCCGTCCATGATGATTTTACCCATACAAATATTATGATTTTTAAGACATTGTCGTTTGTGAATTGAGTGATAATTATTTTCAGTGTAATGCTATAGAAATTGGCATAAGAATAAATTATTCTAAAATTTAAGCTATTATTTACAAAACAATTAAAACTAGGAATAATCTCATTCAACGTAAAAACTATTTGCACCTACTTCTCAAAGCCACAAATGCGATGATGATCATTATCATGCAATATTATAGCACATTTCACTGCCGTACGTAAAGTTAGTACTTATGAGATTCGCAATAAAAGTAATACCTATTACTTAACTCAAATTATGTAAAAGATTTTACATTGATAACGATATAGCAACAATAGTACAAACAGGAAAATTAATCATTTTATTTATTTTCAAATTAAACTTTTCGAACAAATAATAATTATATCAACATTACTTTAGTAACTATACAAGCTACTTAATTTAAATCACTGGGAAGGCACTTGCAGCATTGAGAAATAAATAAACCGTTTAAAAATAATCAATTTAATAATACTTAATTGTAATAATAATATAAAAATATAGTTATACCTATATTTACAGTCAAGTGACAAAATTCAATACGTTACATTAATCTGTACCGTTCAGAAGAAAAGGTACTAAAATAGCTATAAGGCGTGAACACTTACGTTACTAGAATTAGGACTAAAACAAAACGTAGGTATACGTTTCTGGTGCGATGGCTATTTCAGTAATGGTAGATTTTACAAGGACAATTAACTTAGGTGGCAAGTATCTCATTAAAGAAAAAGCCTTAACTCCAGAAAGTTGGATAAGTGTCTTCGCTTACAGCCGTTAGGTAACTAACCGTGTAGTACCCAGGAGTATTAATTTTAAAGTTTTTACATTGATGTTGAAATCCGACACGCATTTACATTTCCCACAAAATTGCACTGAATTTATCACACATTAGTCGAAGTATATTGTGGATGCACTGCAGCGCCCTATTGGGGCCATTGTTCAGTGTGCAAGGAGGGGCGTTTTCACGGAACACCGATTAAAGTCACTACGCGAAGTTGTCACTGTGAGCACAGTAATGTTGCTGATGTGGTCACAGCAGCGGCACGGGCGGCACGCCGGGCACGAGCGGCTCGGGCACGCCCTGCAGCACGCCCTGGTGGTAGTGGTGGTGGTGCATCATACCATTCATCATCTGCTGGTGGTGTAGCATCGTGGCGTGGTGTAGTTGCGCGTGTTGCAGTGACGCGTGGTCCCCCTTCTCCTTCATTACCACTTCTTCGCGTTTTTTCACTTGTTTGCGCTCCTTGGCGCGTCGGTTTTGGAACCAAATTTTTACCTACGACAAAAGTAAATTCGTTAGTAGGATTAATAAGAGGACCTTTATCAGCAGAAAAGTGAATATTATACAGTTAGATCAAACTCTATAATATTCACTTTTCTGCTGCAATGTGGATCATTAATTTTAGGCCTCATTTAGACGATGATGTTTTAAAGCACGAGTAAACAACATTTTTATACTAAAACCGCATGCTCTAATACTTAGCATGGTCTGTCTACTAAGAGCGGCAGAACCTAAGCTGAAAATGAGAGCACAAAATATCTCTAATAGTTACTTTCTGTAGTTACTCAAAATAATAATTAAATACCCTTATTATTAATTTGAGTAACTACAGAGAGTAACTTTGTGCTCTAGGTTAATGCGTGTGAATCGTTGTCAGGAAGTTTCAAGGAATCAGTTATATCGACATGTAACTAAAAGAGATTCGATCGTTTCAAACCTAAGAACCAAAAATATGTATGCTTAAAAGTAGCCGCCCGTTTAAGGTGCATCAAATTGAGAGAGATGAGCTCAACACATCTACAAATCTATACGACCGTCCTGAAACTTTCAGTGATTTCTAATTGTGTGCATTTTTGCACCGTTAAAATTGATACAGTTGTTATCAACGTATTTTTCAATGAGAGTTAATTATTTGCGCCATTGTTAATTATTTGCGCCATTTTGGGGCAACTGAATAAAAACCATATAGAGGCGCAAACAGTCATTACAAATGTTTGAATAGTTACAGGAAGTTTTTGGTCAATAATGACAATGTATTTTATTAAACAGTAACTTGAACATAAATCTAGATAAAAAGGCAAAATTAACTGGTTTGTTTTTTTTTTCAGTAGGTACATGTGTTAGCTCCATTTTAATCTCGCAAAACAGTAACTTTTGATTTTGGGCTACTTTTAGAAAAAGAGATTCAGAAGAGAATTGAAATATCTATTCTTTGTCAGTGTATGAAATGCAATGTGAATATAATGCAGAGAATGTGGGATGCAGCCCCGGATCTAGGAGGGGGGGGGGGGCTACAGTAACTTTTGATTTTGGGTTACTTTTAGAAAAAGAGATTCAGAAGAGAATTGAAATATCTATTCTTTGTCAGTATATGAAATGCAATGTGAATATAATGCAGAGAATGTGGGATGCAGCCCCGGATCTAGGTGGGGGGCTACAGTAACTTTTGATTTTGGGTTACTTTTAGAAAAAGAGATTCAGAAGAGAATTGTAATATCTATTCTTTGTCAGTGTATGAAATGCAATGTGAATATAATGCAGAGAATGTGGGATGCAGCCCCGGATCTAGGGGGGGGGCTAGCCAGGGCCCGTGCCCCGGGCGGCAAATTTAGAGGGCGGCAAATTCAAGCTTGGTAGACGAATACACTGAGTAGTGTATTCGTCTAAGAAGCGTAGTAATCGCAAAGAGCAGCGCTAGACCGGTCGTTGTGGCGTTCTTTGGAGGAGTTTTTGCCCCGCCTCTAAATAATTCAAGATCCGGTGAGCTGGTGGGATGCCGCCTACAAGTGATTCTGTTAACAATGCTTGTAATAGAAGTAGGATTACATCAATTACCTGTCGCTCCGAGAGTCCGAGGCTGACAGCGAGTTCGGCCTTGCGTCGGATGGTGATGTACCGGCTGTAGTGGAACTCCTTCTCCAGCTCCAGACGTTGGTGGTCACTGTACACCACGCGATACTTGTCCTTCGTGCGCGTTTTACCTGCAACAATGTCATCTTCTATTAAATATTATATAGTCTTCTTCTCAGAATCTTTCTATTGCAACGTTATCTTAACTTCTTTGCTTATTACAAGCTTTTATTTAACTTGCTGTGTTAGTGGGGGTCAAAATCTTGCAACAGAATTTTAGACCATTTTAGGGCAACTGATTGAGCTGAAATTTGGAACACATAATAGGTATGTAACCTCGTTGACAATGTAATAATATGGTACCATAGAGTCTAATGATGAGGCCCGGAGGTGGCCATGGGAACTCCTCAACTTCTCAACATAACTCCGTCATGTTTGGGCTCTTTGGATTTGTCTTAACAAGTACTGCAGACTTAGATAATGTCCAGGGTCTTATGATGGAGCTCGGAAGTAATCATTTTAATAGCTTGTTTTGAAAAAATGTGTTTCAACATAAAATTAACTTATTGCGTGGTATAGAATCGAAACTTGTCAAATTATTTATGTATGCTTCTTTGAGCAAAGTAAAGGATCAATTTATTACAAAAATGCTGAATGTTGGGAAGTGGCAGTTTATCTAATAAGCGTTCAACTACAACTTTAATGACATATAATTCCTCGATTTATTCCATGAGAAGTCTTTTATATTCTCGTAACGAGGCACGCCGCCGCGAAGCGTAATGTAGGGAGAGTTGTGAGGGAACAAATCCCGCGGGGTCGATAAGGTAAATCCAGGCGGCGGGATCAAGGGACGCCGCGCGCTCGCGGCTTAGCGTGGATCTACCGGGGACCACACCTTGCGACCGCTGACGAACCCGCTGCCCGAACACTAGTAGCTACATGAAATTATTATTTTACGATTTTTTTTTATATTAAGTATTAAGATTTTTTTTTTTCAAGAATTTATTTAGATGAATATTTTATGTTCATAAAATAACATATTATTACCTATACCTCAATAGTTTTGCAGTAGGTTCAAATTATTACGTTTCCGCCTTGGGTTATTTTCCAGCAATCTTATTTAGATATGTTACGATTTGCGATTACACCGGATTAACATCAATTCTTGCGCTATCATTTACTAGATTCCGTACTATTATTGTTAAATGATTTTCATGTTATGCACAAACGAGATTGTGTATTGAAACGTTATTTATTGTTTCAGAAATGATAAAATGGTACCAAGGAATTATAAGATAAAGTCGGGTATGTGATTCATTTCATATTTGTACAAGACCATAGCAAATACTGCGATAGATAATTTATAAATTAAATCAGAAACTACAAACTACCTACCTATGTCATGAATTCATAATTTACTACCAGGAGTGAGGAAGTTAATATAATTCTAAATATCTTTTCTACTTTTTTTTAACAATTACCTATCGTTAAAAAAACGTGGTCCTAATTGTTAAACCGCCTTTAAAAAGAACACGTTTCCGAAATTGTTTTACACATAATATTAGGTATATTTTGAAGGCGGTTTTAACTTTTTTTTAAGTATTTTTTATTTATACATATTTAGAGTGACAGTGCAGCAATAATAATATATTATGTAGGTAGGTATCAGTGGTGAAGGGTCCCTACAATACGATTCCTACCGGCTTCCCTTTGGAAAATAGCAAAGGCTTACTATTGTCAAACAGTAGGTACTCGTATAGTAGTATTAGCTTTTCGTGGCCAGGTAAGCATTTGTAGCTCCGGCTTACCTCTTACAAAAACTGACCCTTCGCCACTGGTAGGTATATAGACGAATTGAGAACCTACTCCTTTTTTAAGTCGGTTAAAAAGACTCGCACTTTTTGTAGAAAAATGTAAGTGTGAATGTATCTTATGTAGATACACTTGTAAATAAGCTCAAAATTGTAACTAATTGCGTAAAAATCACAAGGCCGCATAATAAACCTATGTGTGTTTTGGTACGTAAAGAGTAGGTAATAGGTAGGTATTCGAAACTCGAAAACCCACTATCATAGGGGATTTTTGTTTGAGTGATATTTACGTTTGAACTTTACAACACTAATGTAGACACACAGATTAGACATAAAATCTGTATGAAATGGGGAATTCTGTGATATTTTTCATAGTGTCGAAAATGTAAAATTTTGTTTACAATTTTTATCTATAGTGTAGATGTCTCAACGAGTAAAATTACCAAGATACGTATATCTGTGTACATAACACTAAGACAGAGGTGAGGTGTCTGCTTGTGTACCTACCTACTCGGAGTGTGTAAATATTCTTTATCTCGGTATTAAGAACTTCATAAATTATGTTTGTCACTCGCGAGAGAATCGCTGTGGAATTAGACACTTTACGTAACATTCAGACTACAATAGTTGTTATAAGTAAGTAGGTAGGTTACTTATCCTACTTTCGTATGAGTAGGTAAACTTGACCTAATAATATTGAACTTGAAAAGTAAAAGGACATCAGCCCATCATAGGGGTGCGATTGATTTGTATGTTTCTGTAAAATCCTCAGATCATAGAAACAAATAGATAGGCTGTTTGTGCACTACACGTTTTGTTTACAGCACGTTTTTTCACGGACCGTTTTTGTTTTCATACATTTTAAAAAGTGGAGGGGATCGTTCTGCACGCCTATTGAATAAAAATCCGTAAAAAACCGAATACGAATTGAAAACGTCTGTAGTGCACAAACAGCCATATGCCATCATAGCAAATTAGTACGGGAACAACTGTCGCCACTTTTAGTACATTTTTCAACACAAATTCAAGCGCCCCTCGTGAATATAAAGATCTCCCACACATTAAAAAATCTGCACACCCTCAATATAGCACTGTTAATCGTCACTCAACACTAGCACTAAACTAAAACACTGTAGGTATTTATATCATCGATCGTGTTCGGTTCATCGCCAGCGTGTACTTTTGTACTACGCCCAATTCGGCCCAATGTGGGCAAATTAAAGTATCAAGCTCAATAGCGCCTTGGCACAGCTCCCTTGTTTCTATGATCTGAGGTAAAATCATTGGATGTACTGAATACCTTAGATATTCAGTAGGTAATGGTTTAGTTGGTCACTACAACTGTTTTTTACTGACCTACAATTCTGATTACCTCTTCCAATGAAGCAAAAGATATTATCGGTGGCAATTGGATTATTGGTGAATTACAACGTGGCAATGCTGCCAGTCTTTTGGGTACCTACGCTACCAGTTGACAGCGATGCGGATGCGGAGGTATTTTTTGATGCTATTTAGTTTGTTTTAGATTATAATCATATTTTTTTTGTACATGAAACTGTACAATTATTACCTACATAGTTAATAAAAAAGTTCATTATTGGTACAACAATAACGAAGAAAAGGTTAGTAACCTTTAATTTTAAACTGCATCTAATACGATTAGCGGTTTTTATTAGGGCTGTCACGGTATTATACAACATACAAGCTGACAAGATTTTATAATATTTACAACATAATAAAACGATAATATTGTCATTACCACAAGGGGTCAAAAGACAACACGGTGACATGTTTTCCTACACAGGTTCGAAGCCTACTACAAGATAACTCTTTAGAGTGCACGAATGACAGAAAATTATAACTTAAATAAATTTCCGGTTAGGGAAGTAAACAAAAGGGGATGGCCGATAACTAGTAAGACAAACAGAGATGTGTTCCGTCCATAGGCGATACACTCGATGCGGCGTTTGATAGCAGGCGCTAACTGCTACGGCAAACTGCTACGAAAACGTCCAAAATTACCATTTTTTTTTCATCCAATTTTAGATTGAATATTTATAGATTTTTGGCTCTAGCTTGTAGGTATGAATATTTAATTGTAAGTCAGTCAATGACGTATCTATTATATAATAGACACGTCATACACCAACATCACTGTACTAAAAACAAAAATGGCGCAAATAAGTACTTTAAATAGCGTAATAGCTACATATTAGTGCATATGTGCAAAAAAAGAGAAAGAAAACGAATGCCTTACTTAGCAATAGCAGGTATGCTATTGCTAAGTGAGGCATTCGTTTTATTTCGCAAAATGTTGCAAGAAATGACATTCAGCCAAGAAACTGGTTAGTGCATGATTAAATGAATGGTGGGCAATTACATTACTTTTTTGTCGCCATTTTATATCGCGGGTAACGTATCTATGGTTTACATATCACTGAAGTCAGTACCTATATCAATTAGTAACGTCAGTCGTCGCAGATAAATAATATTTGAGGATCACCCTTATTATTGCATTGTTTTCGTTTAGGTACTTCTAATGTTTTACTTTTAATTTTAATAACATTGTGAAAATCTCTTTACTAATACAAAAGGATAAAGAATCGTACGAAAGTATTTTTTATTTAATTCGTCGAATTTTCAAAAAATCTAATTGTATCATTGAGAAACATTTATGTACCGTAGGTACCTAAGTTTTAGTTTGAACTACTAAAACCTCAATGTTAAAATTAATAAATTTATGATGCAACTAATAAAGTAAATAGATGCATTATCATGGTGAAATTTAACCAAAAAATACGTGGTTGTTTGTGATAGGCAAACATTGCGGGCGGGCGCGCCGGAGGGCGGCGGCGAATTCTGTTTAGTCAGTGGTTATCATGGACAAATAGGTGCACAGCCACTCAGATAGCCCAACTGACAGATAAACCGGGGGAAGTTGGACGGGGTGTATAGCATCGCAAGGTTTGGCGCACTTTAAAACAGCAATTTATGGCTGAGGGCTAGTCATCTAAATTCGTATCATATACCTACGTTACAAATGAGTAGGTAATCTATACTTATATACTTATAATAAATCTGTAGAGAAGTCAATTCTGTACATGAAATATATTTTCAAAATAACTATCAGGGGGTGATTAGTGATCGATACTGATGCCAAAAATGCAATCAGTAAATTTTTTGTCTGTCTGTCTGTCTGTCTGTATGTTCCTTAAAGAAACAAAAACTACTCGACGGATTTTAACGAAACTTGGTACAATTATTCTTCATACTCCTGGGCAGGTTATAGTATACTTTTCATCACGCTACAATCAATAGGAGCAGAGCAGTGAATGTTGGGAAAACGGGATAAGTTACTCCATTTTTTAAGCTTCCGTCGCGTGTGCAGCCTTAATGGTTAAAGCTACATAGAAATCATGTATGACGGAAATGTTCTACATAAAATTATCTAAAAAATATCCCACAACAGCATATGTCTATCTTTTATGGTTGACTCTTGCGATATTTTTCAACAGTATTGTAGATTGACATATTATATTTCCCTACTAAAATACGAAAGTTAATCTGTCTGTTACATCAAAACCATTGAACCGTGAGGAAGGACATACGCTACTTTTTTACGAAAAACGACGGAAACGCGGTCGAAGTCGCGGGCAAAAGCTAGTTGTTTCATAAGACACCATAATATCAATCTGAGTTCGATTCCAGACTACTGCGATTCTTTTGTTTTTTTTTGGATTTCATGATAACTCAGGCAAAACATTAACATAAATACCTATCGGTTTCCATATTTATTACATAAATATCTATTGGTTTGCATATTTATTATTTACATTCTTATTTACGTAAACCATTTTAAACAAAAATCGTACAAAAAAAATGATTGTCGTTGAGTGATTTTGCTAAACAAAACGCGTAGGCCACGCCTCTTTTTGTTCATTAAACATGTTCGATGTTCAATGAACACGCGCAGGAGACCCGCCTTTATAATATACAGCAGTCAATGAAACGTTTATTATCATCTATCTACATGTCGCTGGTTTGCGAAAATAGTGACGGAAATAAAAAAAATATCATCGGAGTTGTGTCTCTGTTCATGTTAAAATATCAAAGATTTATTGATCGTTTGCCATACAGTATTCAATTTGACTGAATTTTTGAGTTACATCGATATTTTCGCAAACCAGCGAGGTGTCCGTTTACTAATAATGCTAAAACAAAACATAACCACGTGAGCGAATCCGCGAGCACAGCTGGTGTATCATATGATTCATTATGAGCGGGCAGTTTATAGACAAAATAAACAGGCCTTACGAAAATAAAAAAGTTGATTTATCATTATAAATATTGTTCTTTGTAGTTCATTAGGGTAGACCGATTAAAATATTTTTTCACACCACCTGCTCGAAAATGTCAAATTATATGTCATGTAACTCTAACCTAAAGTAGGTCATTAAAGCCCATGGGCAATAATATTGTACTGAATTTCATTATAACCCTGGGCCAATAATGTGATTTGAATTTGGAACCTCAACTAAAAAATATTTTTTTTTTTTTTGAAGGGCCTCTCGCATTTGGCTTCTAACAGCCGTCACTGCTTAACCGGTCATCTGGTGAGGACTTACAAATGCCTCCAGCCAGGCTTAAAACTAAATAAAAACTACAAACTAAGCGACCACACGCTAAGGGCACCCCCTACTGGGGTACGGACCTCGGCTTAGGGCGTCGCTGGGGGGACGACAACTAGAGGGAGGGGCTACTAGCTGGATCGGATTAAACAACTAAAAATTCGTATTCTGAACACTTTTACCACAGAATTCTGTGGTAAAAGTGTCCAGAATACGAATTTTTACCCATAAAGAACTTGTTCGAAATTCGAACTGGCCATGACCGTCGCGATTATAAAACAAAAGAAAATAAAAAGCGCAAACTGCAAATCGCTGTGGTGAATAAATAAATATCAAACTACAAACGAGAGACTAAAGCCGCGTTGACACAAAATCCGTAATTTTTCGAAGTTAACTGTGAAAAATAACTTTAATAATGAAGAAAATGATCCGAGTCAACTATGATAATGTCAACAGCTATCCTAGTACATTTGGATGAAGCTTACTCCTACGAGTCCACTCGGTCCGAGCATACTCGGACCGTGTCAACGCGGCTTAAACTACCGACTACCGACCAACATTGGTCTATTGCGTGGTCTATAGTGTACACGCTGGTGAGCCAGGCGTAGTCATGCTAGAGGCGTACATGTCGGAATGATACGTAAATACGTAAGTCTAGGTAGGTACTTGGTGTTATAGTGAGCCAGTGTAACTACCCCAAATAGAAACGAATAGATCCTACACTACTGTAATTAAAACTCTATTATAATACCTTTTAAAATACTTTGATTCTAGTAGGTACTATTGCTTTTTATTTTCTTGCAGATGGTGGGAAAAGTAGAGTATTCTCCTCGGGAATAAACGCGTGTCTACGTCTTGGGCGAGCTTGAATCCCTCGTGCACTCAGGAAGTTAACTATAAACTCCCTCGGTACGCTCGGGAGTTAACCCTTGCATCCTTCGTTGCACTCGGGATCCAATATTGCGCCCGTGACATAAGACACTGCTTTATCCCCTTGGTTAATAATCTACTATTAGCTTATTTTGATTTTACTCTAAAGTAGGTAAAATACCTTACTCAAATTCCAGGACTTATTATTTTCGAGCTATTAAAAACGTAAGCATGAAAAGTTTCTGTTCATTTATCTACTTGACGACTATTGTTTTAGTCTTAATTATTGTAGATACTAGTAGATAGGTAGGTACCTAATCGGTCATTTCATCACCATTAATTTTCCCACAGTAAATCACTCCAGTAAAACAATAATTGTAAAGTTTATGCTTTACAATATAGTGAGCATATAATGAATAGGTGAACGTAATAAGTAATAATAGTATACATCTTATTACTATTACAATAAAGTAATTATGATAAGGCAACTCTCGCATTTACTCACAGGGTGTAGATAAAACTATCGCAGTCCTAGAAAGTCATGCACTTTTCTTTTGGAAAGAATTTTATTTTATAAAAATCTCAATATTATTAATAAATGTTTTAATATCATATTTAATGATAACCATTGATACTACCTACATATCATTATTTTTCATATACTTTATTGTTAATTATTCCTAATTTTATTGTTATTTTTTTTTACTTATTACATTTTGCTGTGCCCTTACAGGGTCCATGATTGTGCCTAGCTCTAAGCCATTATTTTAAAGATCTTGTAAACATTGTGGAATGCAAATAAATAATATAAATATGAATATGAATATGAATATAAAAAAGTCACTTTTCATGTCTGTCTGTTTGTCCGCTTAGTTTTTTATGAACTAGGTACACAATGATTTTAATGCGGTTTTCACCAACATTTAGAGAATTTATTCCGGAAGGTTTTTATGTTTTTGTTTTTTACTATAGGTACCTAATACGTTATATTTAACATAGATACAGCACAGATATCTTGATGTTTTGCCTGATGTCAGTAGGTTGCACCCGTGCAAAGCAGGGACCGGTATATTCCTCAGTTCAAAATGCTATTATGTTAGGATTCATTAAAAAAAGTCAGCCTATGATCGTAACAACACACTACATATTTGCAATGTTGACAATGTTGTGTATGTCTGGAATGTAAAATTATGACCCCATTCATTAAATACACAAGATTCTGATTACATGCATAAAAATTGTCAAACATTTCCGATTGCTTGTCGAACACGTACTCGGGTTTAATTGTGAAAGGAAAACTATTAATCGGAGAGTTATCAGCGCCGCCTGAGGCTTTGTCGGCCTGCCGAAATCCCGCTTTCAGTTAACGCGCGATAATCGCGACTCGGCCCTGATAGCGGTGTCTTTGAACATGTTGACTCAACCGCTTGTCATATCGTGTCCTTACCTTCTTGTAAGCGCCCTGTAATGCGTTTTTGATGGACGAGGGAGCGGCCGCTATCGGCTATTACGCCGATATACACTGCCAAAAGGATTGTGATACTTGAGCTCGAGATGAGTGACGCGGCTTTGATAGCTCACAGGTCTGATTTCAGAGATTTGTGATTTATACGCCTATATCTTTAGGTGCTTAGGTATGTAGTAGGTAAGTAGGTATATGTATAAAGCGAGGGTGAATTAAAGCCATTCCCGTGATCCTATACTCCCCCGGGAGGCGCGTCGTTGTTTTTGTGGAAGGGCTCGCAAAGGGCGGACAATAAAGCGGTTCAGGACAACTTTATATCCTGTTTTACTTCCACTTAGTGCTCGGCATGCCTGCAACCTGATATCAACGGCGGCACCTCGTGCGACGGCAGAAATAGCAGGAATATGAAAATGAATACACATTGTTTAATTTAAATGCTATATGTAAAAGGTTGGTAGTGTTGGTACCTACATGAAATGCTGAATCAAGTCAATTACATAATATATAATACCTAATACTTACAGTTTAGTTTATTAGAGTAGGCAATACCTAATAGAAAATCCTAATCGGTTATCCATTATCAAAACAACGCAAATGTTAATTTACACATAATAGCACAATAATAATATAATTAATCGGTAAGGAGTATCTACGCTAATTATTATCGAATCTGCATGATCGATGATAGACGTTCAATATTACACGTAGGTTGTTTAGCACAGCATGAAAATCGAATTTTAAATAAGTTAATTGACACCCGGCAGGACGCCCAACCGTAGGTCTCTACATTATTTACAAAATAAAAAATAATGACTGATAATAATCCACGCCTACTGTCCGCTCCTGGCATTTTTTGCAAGCTCCCTGGCGCGCGACTACCGCATAAACAAGAGAGAGCCTTCAACACCATCCGAAATAATTTCTCAAGAGCCATTCATGCTTTGTGTTCCGAAAGCCATTTGTCAGCCTCGATATATTTATCTCGGCGAGCGTGAAATGTCGACAGTAATCTCCCGTTGAGACTTGGGATTGGTGAATGTAGACAAATAGATATTTATTTCTCCGAATGTCCCCAGGTTTGTGCAAACACGACCCGAAGACAAATAGAGGCAGAAGGTTTTGTACACAGAAAGCCGGTCGGGAAGGCCGTTGTGGACACAACCACATTATAAACACGTATTACATGTGTAAACTTGACATTGTATTCATGTAATGTAACATAATACTTTCAATGGTGCAATGCAGGTTAATATTTGCTCAAAATTAGCGTGAAATTCTTTATTTCCGCATTCAGCTTTGTACGCTCTAGTCTAGACAAAATCTTTGCTTTCACTTTTTTCTTTTGCTTAGTAACTATAAAATTACTGACACATTTCAAAAGGAACATTTAATTTTTTTAACATTGTTGAACCGAAAATAGCTTTTTGGCTCAGTGCAGTAACTTGGCAGTAGGTACATACAATATCGAATTGCGGCAGAGCGGTCGCGAGGAGCAAGTTGGCAAAGATTTAACTTGTTCAGTTAGGTCCCGGGGGCGCCGTTGTCGATGATTGTCGCCGGGAGCCGGGCATCCCGCGCCTCCGCGCCCGGGATTAATTGCTCGCTCCATGCACTCGCTCCCAGGGCACGCGTTAACACACAGCCATTCCAGTAAACGCAAAATAACACATCTAATTTTATGCCCAGTGATAATTGCTGCGACTTGACAAAATTACGAGTTGGGAAGGGTGACAAGTATAAAATGAACATTGTAATGCTGCCCATTCAAATAGAGATTAAAATGATAGCTGGTTTATTTATTTGCTGGAAAACGCCTAGGTTGGTACTGTTGGTAGGTATTTATTAAAAAAAAAAACATTTTTCAAGAAGTTTAAGTGTGGTAGACAAGATGTAAGATCTTAGGTGTTATAGACATAAAAATGGCACAAGCATACGATTTTTACTGGATGCGATATGCTGATGACCAAGTGTATCTTTGACAACATGATTGTGCTAAATGGAGAGACTGTTTACCTCTATTAACTGCACTATCTGAAATATGACTCATTATGAATCTATATAACCGTACCTACATAATTGTATGATTTCAAAATATATTGCACAGGAAAATTATTTTTATGCTAGGTGATGAAAGCCCAAACTCACTAAACGGACTAAGCATAGAGAAAAAGCTTTGCTTAGAGGGTTTCTCTACGCGACAAAATATGAAATAAGTAGTCCGTAGACCGGTACTTATTCCTATTACATCAATTACATAGAAGAGCTAACATTAGCATAATATATGTAAAATGCTTACATAGTACCTATCTCAGAAACATTACTATCAAATGATAGTAGGTACAATACCTTATTTATTGAAATTTGCATCTACGAAACTTAAGGTTTTCAAGACAGCAAAAGTAAAATTCATTTTTATAGGTATGAGAAAGCCCTCTGATGCGACCTTTTTAACTTATGTATTTCCTTAGTGTATAGAGATAGGAAAACCAGAGTCAGTGAAAGAAACCCTTATAAGCCCTATCTATGCCAAAAAGTGATTTTGGGTGGATGTCTACATAGGTACCTACCTACTACCAAATTATTTTAAAAGGCAGAGAAATTAATATTATTTTTATTAAAATTATGAGGCTTTTCTAGCAGCAGTGGATTTAGCGACGCTCAAAATACTAGATGAACCTAACTAAAAATTAAGCAATATTGTACCCACCTACTGTAATAACGATGGGAAGATACAAAAAGCCGTTGGTATTCTCTCAAATGAATAGAGAATTTAATTAGTGCCTCGTATTGCCAAATATAAAATCGTGTCTATGATTACTATTTCCATTCTCCGCTTGTACCTACTCAGTAGGTATACTCAATATTCAATACCTAATCGTTAGGCTCTGTCCCCAATAGGCAAACTATTAGCGGCCGACTGAGTTTGCGGCGTATCGGTTTAGTACGCCCTTCCATATATTTGAAATGAGTGTCCACAGTTTGCTAATTTGCGCTAACAGTTTGCTACTGCAAACTGTTGCTGCATGTTGATGTTATCTTCAAAATAGGAAATCAATATATTCACATAATTAATATATAGCCCAGGGTAGATGCCTTTCAAAATAATGAAAAGTGAAAAAAACAAACAACTTTTATAATATTCTCTTCCTTTTCCATTGGGTTTCATTCTAGGTAGGTAGGTACTATTATTTTTTTTGGTTTCAAAAGATCGACCCTGGTCTAATACTCGTATGTAACCAAACCATTCATCGTAACAGTTGAACACACATTGAATGTTATGTATGTATAATATGTTAGGTATTATATTTCTCTACTACATGTGCCCAACCCACACTGATGGCATGCATCACTCCGCACATAAGGAAATACGTTGCATGCGCACGCTATGACGACGCCATCTTGGAAATATTATTACAAGCTTATACCTAGTATAATTTACTTACCTACTTTTTACATTAGTTACAGGCCATGTTATGATTTTTTTCTCCATTTGTTAGTGGGTAAATATACAAATTATACAATGCTATCAACGGTATCTTCTAACGACCTAAATAGAATAAATAAATAAAACCAATCCTGAGCTAAATGATTAAAAATAGCAAATACCTACATTATTGTCTAGGTATTTAAGTAAGTATGTTATTATATTATTTTTGTATTATTTTTAATGTAATTTTCAGTTAATTTCATGACTATGGTGTGTTATGTGAATAAAGTAGTACTAGTACTAGTAGTACTAGTATCATAGACTAATATGTATATAGGAAATAGACTGCTAACTTGGCGTTTTTTTTGGTACCGTTAAAGTGGCTCCATCTAGTTCTCAACCGACAAATGATTTCAATGGTACAACATACCTAGCTATAACTATATAGGTATAGCTAGGTATAACATACCTCTATATAGCTAGGTATTTCAAGTTTTTAATTTCACAGGTATTTAAAGTTTTTAAGTCACAACAATACAACACAAAACACTTTGGAGTCTTATCTCAAGCAAAATTGGAGTCTTATCTCAAACAAAACTGGAGTTTTATCTCAAA
Organism: Thalpophila matura; assembly: GCA_948465475.1. Lineage (NCBI taxonomy): Eukaryota > Metazoa > Arthropoda > Insecta > Lepidoptera > Noctuidae > Thalpophila > Thalpophila matura. The sequence goes on from OX419183.1 coordinate 11,158,362, forward strand.
CAAAACTGGAGTCCTATATCTCACCAAAACACAGTGTATATTTATAGAAATTTGACACTAACTCGGACGAACTATTGCTCTTCTCAACGAGATTATGAAGCACTTTCAAATTACACTTTAAGCAAATTCTACTTGTTCAAAATAAATAAAAACAAGTAAAGTTCGCAGATTTCCAGTGAGTGAAAAATTCAAAACAATATGGTAGCTAGGGATGGCGATCTGAAATCGATTAATTGAAGAATCGATTTTTGGAGCCAATAAGATCGATTTTTTAAATCGATATGTAGTATTGAATCGATTCGGTGAATCGATTTTTCACCCTTGAAAATCGACGTTCGATGTTTTTTTTTTTAACCATAAAACTATTTAAAATTAATTGAATGTACTCGTATTATAAAAAAGTGCTGCCGGTTAAATAATGAATTATTCAAAAACTCGCGAGATGGCTGTATGCTTAGATTCCTTCGCGTCTCTTGAATAAAAAAAGTTACGTTTGTAGTCTTTGACTATTAACTTTGTAAACCATCATTCTTTTATCTTTATAAAACTTCTAAATGTAGAAAATAAATGTCTTGTTTTATATTATATATTATTATTATTATAATTATTATTTTTAAGCCTTGTTCTACATTGTTACTAGTGGTGTACAATAAAGAGTATATAAATAAATATACTTGATCTGTTAGTTTGATATGGTAGTAAAAATATTTTTTATTATCGAATTACCTGATTTTACTGATAAGAGATCGTTAAATTATAATATGTATCTTGTTTTTAATAAAATAGATTTATATTACATTATAAACGAAAAATCGATCGTTTTTTCAAATTTTCGTTAACAAAAACAACAACTCAAAAACAAAAAAATCGAGGTCTATAAAGACCTCGATTTTTTTGTCAATCGATTCATTAGGTCACGATTCGAATCGATTTAAAAATCGATCTTTTTCGGAAAGAATCGCCATCCCTATATGGTAGGTACTTAAGACCGGCGCGCGCATCACAACTCAATGTTGCTAGTGAAAATTGAACTAACGTACCAAGCCAAAAAATGGCAAAATTGTTTTCTTTATAAAAATATTCATATAGCATATAAAGATAAAAACTGAGTTTTAAACCTAAAATAAACTGAAACAATAATTTAATGATAGCGCAAGCTTCAGTTTTTGTATATAAACAGTAGTTTATTATTCTACTACCCTACCATATTCATTTTAATATGGCAGCACTGATCAAATTTATTTATCTGAAGCAAAAAGACTTGATGCCAAAGTCACGTCTTTTAAAAAAGCATTGTTCATAGTAATAATTTAGAATAGCGCCATCTCGTAGACAACCGACAAACGTTTTTTTTTAGAAGACCACTACATTTGTTCTAAGATAGAATACCATGACTAGTATAATTAGGTACTGGTACTGATTATAAGCTTCTGAATAAGCTGCATATGAGACTAAGGCCCGTATTCCAGAACGATACTCGAGCACCGATCTCTGCTTGAGCATAGATTTAAAGCCATTTAGTTGAATCTATGCTCAAGTAACGTTTGTCAATGTGACCGCCTCATAGGACTTAGCGTCACATATTGAATCACTGCTTCGCACGAATACAATCTACTGATATTGACGATATGTCAAAACATCGAGCTTTCTGTGTTGTATCCATACACATAAACCTTCCGGAATAAATTCTCTAAATGGTGGTAAAAACTGCATCAAAATTCATTGTGTAATCCACACAATGAATTTTATTTTTAGAATAACTAAGCGGACAAACAGACAAACACGATAAGCGACTTTGTCATGAACTATGTACTCGTATTTACATAAAGATCTAAAACATCTTAGAACTTCTGTAGTTCATTAACTTTTAAATTATAGTTTTTGTAAGGTTTGGCAGCAATTTATATTTGCAAAAAATGGAGTCTCTATTATATTACGAAGTGGTTGCTAACCTTTTCAATCTTGTTACCCCTATGACCTACTAGGGTAACTCATTTACCCCCCCCCCCCTTAAAATGTTATCACATGAAAATAATATAATAGCAATAATCATAATAAATTGCACAAAAAGTTGATAAATTACCAGCCTTATTACCCCCGCACAATAACTGTTTTACCCCCGAGGGAGTAATTACCCCCAGGTTGGGAACCCAGGTATTACACTGTCTCACAAGTATTAACAATATTAATAAAAAATATTGATAGGTACTTGTACGTACGTAGGTACCTCAGATAAGATAAAACCCTAATTTCCTTGTTCAGTTAGAATGCCTTCACATTGGGTGTTGGACTAGTGTAGGCATTGACGCTAATTTGATGCCACGGATACGCCACACATTCTTACAAACATTTAGACGCACAGTTCTACCGGAAATTATTGGGAATAAAAATCCATACAAAATAGTAATTTCAGTCAGTTGACCAAATACTCTACGTTGGAGCATACCTTTTTATTAATTGCAAAAAATCCAACAGTTACGATAATGTTTCCTTGTCGGAATTCGTAGCTAATATCGTAGCGGCGGCGTCTACGAGGTGCCTACGCAGCATTTAAGCAGCCTCTACGGTGTCTACACAATGTCTACGCGGTGTATACGAAGCATCTACGCGTTGGTCACTCCTTAGCTTCTTTCCCATACGTGGATCACTGCGATTTTGTTAAGTTTATATTAGTAATCGTTTTAAGAATGTCTTGCTGATTGTGTAGGAAAATCATCAAACCAGACCTCCCAAACCAAAACTTTACAATCTTCCTCGACATTAGACCTAATTACTTTGTTATTCTGTATTTGTTATTTATAAATCAAAATAGTTTGATTTAATTTGATTGATTTTGAATCAAAATAGACGTCATACACATGAATTTTACATAGAATCACAAATGAATGCCATGGTAAAGAATAGTTAATAATTATTTTTTTTACTTATGGAACAGTTCTGAACCAGGGGCTGATTAAGTCTACGGCATACAGCTTTTCCTCATCCTGATGGTCAAGCACTCAAAGATCGCTTTTTCAAACATTTAGATCTAGTAAACTATACAGGGTGGCAGGTTAGACAGTGGAAATATTTTAAGGGGTCATTGTACTCATCATTATGAACAACTTTTACTATGGGGCCAACCCTGAAATCGCAAAAAAAATATCAGCTGTTCCATACATTTTGTTGAGTTATGTGAACATAAATGTATGGAACAGCTGATTTTTTTTTCGCGATTTCAGGGTTGGTCCCATAGTAAAAGTTGTTCATAATGATGAGTACAATGACCTCTTAAAATATTTCCACTGTCTAACCTGCCACCCTGTATATACTTGACCGGTTCCCTACTTTACGGTACCTAACCAAACAATTTGTTATTGTCATAGATGTATCCGATTAAACGGAGAATTTATTACATAAATATGTACTTACCTACTAATTCATCATCCTCCTGCCTTTATCACAATTTATTTGGAATTGGCGCAATTTACATACTGCTATAGGTTTTGGCCTAATTTTAGGACTGGCCGCCTACCTGACGTCAACCCTCCTTAGGAATGCTTTTGTTGGTGTTAACCGCCACCTACGGTCTCTTTCTATCTCTGAAGTAGGTACCTACATTATTCCAAAAGTTAACCATCTGCCAGGTTCAGATGCTAACTACCATAAATACTCAACGGACATTACTTACTAATTAAAGATGCTTAATTAAAAAACTACGTTGAAATAATTCAAGCATTTTTCTTTTTTCTTTTTGTTGGAAGAAGTTGCACGTTTGTTGGTTTTACTGATTGAAATAAATGTTGCAAGCATTCTCAAATGAGTACAATTTACATATATATGTAATGCAATTTAAACCTTATGTACCGCTGCTCCTACTGCTACATAGGTTTATCAACTCCTATCCAGCGAAAATATTTGGACTGGAGCTGACTCCACACTAGAGTGGTAGTCCTAGCATTACAAGGGGTAACTGAACGAACCGTTGACTGTTAAATTATCCTTTCTGTCCGTTTTGACTTTCCTCAAATAATTAAATAACTACTCACTAAACAAGTTTTGCACTTTGATTTTACACATCTTGTCTTTCACATTTTTTTTATCTTATTGATGCTTAATAAAATGTATTAAAAGTGTTTTATGGTTATTGCACGTCAACATGTTTTTATTTAGTGGTTGTTTGACATTTAATGTGCCAATGACTAGGTATTTCGTATTCAATTATTCAAATGGCTGAAGAATGCAATTAATTAAGTAAAATAAATAATAGACCGAATAAATACCTACTGTTTGAAATTTTCTTTAATTATTGGCTGTTATTGTTGTTATGCTAGTTTGATCATTGATCATGAAAGTAATTTAAGGGCATTAAATTAGGTTATGAATATACAGGGTGGAATTTTGTAATGCCACCTGAAGGGAAAGTACCTACTCTTAATACGGTAGATAGAAAATTTTACTCAAAGAAAACATTCCTTTGTTTTTGAATAGAAAGAGAACTGCATTCAAAGATTTTCGAAAATTTTCAATTTTTCTAAGCTTTAACTTGACTCATTGAATTTATAAGTCCAGATTTCATGGTTTTCCTTTTATTTAATTTATCAAGTTTCTTAAAGAGATTTCATCCTTATACCCTAATCCTCATACTTATTGACCCTAACGATCGATGCAATAAAAGTCCTACAGGTTGTAATTTTTACAGATTTTAGTCGGTTCGATTCCCGGGTGTGGCAAGCGAATTTTTGAAAATTTGAATTTTGAATGCAGTTTTCTTTTTATTAAAAAATAAAGGAATGTTTTCTTTGAGTATCTACAGTAATAAGAGTACTTTCCCTTCAGCCGGCCTAGCATGACCACGATAGAAACGGGTTTTGTCTACATAGAAATAGACAAAGTGACAGATTGTAGAAACATTTCTACGTTTTATGAATGAAATCTGTCACTTTGTCTATTTCTATGTAGACAAAACCCGTTTCTATCGTGGTCATGCTAGGCCGGCAGGTGGCATTACAAAATTCCACCCTGTACCTATATAAAATTACCGATTTTACAGATTTTTATGACCTACCTACATACTAATACTACTACTTTTTTTTTTTTTTGCTTTGTATACCTACCTAAATATAAAGCACTGCGTCAACGGTAGGTACCGCTCGCACCGAGCGTGTTATGTACAAAACCGGGCAAGAGCGTTTCGAACCACGCACAGTCTAGGGTTCCGTAGGAAGAAGTATTTCAGTCTTCCAACTGCAAACATAAGTTTGTATTTCCTAATATTATAATGAAATACAAACTTATGTTTGCGGTCAAAACTGAAAATAGTGATTATTTCAAAAAGTTATTAACGTATCTTGTTGAAACCAATTTTAATCGAGAGTGTTTATTAGATTCCATAAGCTTGATTTTTTTCAGATTTTTTGATAACGCGATAGGAAAATTACAGGGGGGTACACATTGTAAACGACTTTCGGAGCTCCTAGTTCGCTAAATATGCACTTAAATAAAGAAGTTATTTAGAAACCTTGATCTTATTTTCAAAGACATATCCAACGATACCCCACATGAAGGGTGCGAGAAAATTTTTTCATCCTTCAGTTTAATGTATGCCCCCCCCCCCCCCCCCCAAATTATTTTATTTTTTATAATTTCGCTACAGGTTTTTATAGCGGCTTACAGAAGACATCTTACCTGTGAAGTTTCATACATATTGGTTATGAACTGTAGATTTTACGAGGGTGTGACAGACGGACAGACAGACAGACAGACAGACAGACAGACAGACAGACAGACGGACAGACGGACATGACGAAACTATAAGGGTTCCTAGTTTTACTACGGAACCCTAAAAACGCCGGTAACGTTACATCGTTTAGTTAGCGTTGCCAGACATACGATAATTATTCAGGTACGATACAATGTGTGTTATCGTACGCAAAAGTAAGATAATTTACAACCCAGGAGGGTTTTAATTCGGATAAAATCAAGCTGAAAAATTCATCAAACTGAAAAATCCAATTCCCGGAAAATAACGGTAATAACGCGGAATAGGTATTACTCTCGTAGTAGGTATTACGTTTGATAATAAATAGACATGGGGATTTTCCATAACTAATACACTTTTCGCCTATGTCTCTGCAAATAATACAGCAGTATCTAGGTACGTCGTTTTGTTAGATCATGAGTGATTAATTCAATTTATATAATATGCTGTAACCAAAATATAAAACTAATGAAAACTTTGTTTAGTGGAAAATTTAGAGTTTCTTAGAATTGTCAATAGGTAATTTTCGGTGGTTTTCTTGTGGTTTTGGAAGTTGAATCTCTGCTTGGATTTATAATTGTTTGCAGTAACGTGACAGTTTAAAGCCAAATTAATGATAACATAGGTATTTGATTTACACGAATAGTGTTGGGACACTGAACTTTGCGAAAAGAACGAATGATAAAAAAATATATAAAAACCCGACCGCGGTTTGCGTTACGTCTTATCTGGTGTTATAGAACCACCAAAATGAATAGGAAAACAAGATATTGCAGTTTTTATAAAAAAAAAATATTTCTATTTTTATTTTTCACTTTTTAGTTTTTGATTTCAATGACATACCTATATTATATATTTTCGTAATCGCCTTTTTAAGCCCTTCATTTTGATACCCCACTGATGATGTAAGAAGAAAATAAAAAAAATTGGTGTTTTATTATAGGTAGGTAGGTACATGTTTTTTTTTTATACTTAAATGATTTTTTATGTATAAGATATATATATATATATACATATATATATATATATATATATATTCGTAATCATCTCTTTGAGCCCTTCATTTTGATACCCCACATATCAGATTTTTTTCTTTTTTACGACTCACTTATTGGCGATTAAAATCCGCCATGTTGGTTTTTTTCATTATCCATATACCTAGCCTATGTTACTGGCGACGTCAATACGAATGTAATGATAATGCCATATGTTAAAATCCGTTCGCTCGTTTAGTCTCTAGGAGACATACTAACATACAGGTGAAACACTATACCCTCCTTTTGGGCTTCGCCGCAGTCGGGTAAAAATAGTTCAATCTATATTTTTGTGAATTGTCAAAAAAATGTCAAAGTCATTCTTATTCATATAATTTTTACCTCATTATATGCTTAACAAATCAATGAATAGTACATTACTTACATAAGTACACAATTCAGTTCAATCAATTTAGTTCATTCTTTTTTCACTCTTTTTTTGTTAAAAAGTGGTATCCCTCCAGTGTCACGCTAATGCAAACAATTTATTATGGGTCAAAGAGCATATTATTGCTAAGTATATTATGTATGCAAAGCTTACTAAATTGTATTTTTTTATGTACTTACTTACCTCAGGTTATACCAATAATTCGTACCTACTTCACTGTATATTTACTCATACCATCTTGAATGAACATCTGTTGCTTATTTTATATAGGTAGGTACCTACCTTACGACGTTCGCTACGTCTACCATACCAGTTATGAAGCTTTAAAAATAAAACAATCACATCATTACCTAGGTAGGTACTTAGTGGAGCCATCAAACAAACAATGTAATTTACATCTTTATCGGGCGTTTAAATAGTAAACTTTTTATGGTCGTTGGCCGCCTTAAACTGTGATAAAAGAAATGCCGGCTGGTGCCTAGGTAGGTACTATTTTTACTGGACTGTCACTGGCTCTGATCATAGAAACAAGGAGATATGCCATCATAGCAAATTAGTACCGGAACAACTGATGCCAAGTTTAGTACATTTTTCGACACAATTACGCGCATAATTAAGCGCTCCTTGTGAATAAAAAGATCTTCCACACATTAAACATTCCGCATACCCTCAATCTAACACTGTTAATCGTCACTCAACACTAGCACTAAACTAAAACACCGATTTATACCATCGAATATCGATCGTGTTCGGTTCGTCGCTAGCGCGTACGTTTTTAATATGAGCAATTTGCTCAAAATCAGGCATCAAGCTCGATAGCCCCTTGGCACATCTCCCTTGTTTCTATGATCTGAGGTCACTGGGCAGAAAACGAGTAGGTAGTATAGATACCTAGGTAAAACACCCGGGTGTTTTGCCCATCTATAGTAGGTAGTGTAGGTTACTTAAGTAGGTACTTATGCATAATCAAACGTCGGGATTGAGTTACAGGCTACGCTTACTAGTTCGTGTTTACCCAAGGGCCAAAGGGATTAATGGGCGTAATAATGTACCAATAATGTACAAAATTACTATTAAATTCAAGTTTTATCAATAAGTAGAATTAAAGATATTTTAAAGAGGTCTAATCATTATTTATTATTTTAATAATATGATTTAGTTACACCATTACGGGTGAAGGTAGGTAGTTATGAGGTTATTAGGTAGGTGGGTATTTTATACTGAAGGAGTTTATGCAGTGGCGTATTTACCCTAGGGACATGGGGGCCATGGCCCGGGGCGGCAGACTGTAAGGGCTATAGCCACCTTTCGAACCGCCCCTTGCGCTCAACTTTTTGCAGAACCCTAAACCATGCGTAATTCGACACGCACTTAGCCGGTATTTCTGTTAATTTACGGGGCGGCAAACCATAAATGCCCAGGGCGCCAAATTTTAAAATACGCCACTGAGTTTATGGTGTCAATATAAACACAAGAACAACAATTATGATAACAACGTGAGATCTTACAGGTGGAACCAATACCTAGGTGTCTACAATAGGATTACGAAATTAGGATTATCCTTTGAATATATTTCGTAGAGGCCTAAACCATAATACAATATTTTTAATAGTGCACTAATTGGTGGGTATTTCCACAAATACCTATAAACTGTGTAGTTACCTATTTTTGTTGGCAGGAAGGTATGCCTAACGCAGTAACAAAATGCTATTAATTAAGAGTGTAAGTGCCTTTATAAATAGATAGTTAAAAAAGATAAAAACCTGGATTAGGCTGTGTCTGGTAATTAGGTTTCTTCATCCATTCGTATGGGGAACGCGGCGGGGCTGGTGGCTGTGCGGGCCGCGAGCCCGGGGAGCCCTCGCTGGGGCTAGCGAGGTCGCCCCGCGCCGGGGAAGGCATGTCGGCGATCTCCCTTTCCCCAGGCTCTCGCTTCGGGAAGTGATGAGGGTCCGGTGCCCATTCTCCACCGGCGGGCGCACCGTTCCACGCGCACCACTGTTGCTCCTCGAAGTTTTGGTGCTGCCAACCATACCAGCCGCTGCCGTATTGCCCGCCCTTGCCTTGGTACATGGCGAGCGGATTAACGTAATTCACCATGCTTCGATCACCGTCCGAGCATCGCACATACACTCGCTGTCACAACACCACCCTTCTGTTATCAGGTCCCGGCACGAGAATTAAGATACACCACACGCGACGTAGCGAACGCGACTGAGCGAAACGAAGGAGGTAAGCGAGGCCGGCAGTGTAGAAAACGGGAGGGACAATGGCGGAGTCGGAGGGCGGTGTCTGGCACGGCCAATGAGCGCGGGCAGGCGGCCCGGCCCGCCCCGGCGCCCGGCCCGGCCGCCCGCCGCGCGGACCGCACTCCGCACCGCTGCCGCCGCCGCACTCTGCCACACTCGTGTTTCATTTGCCTAATTACCTACTACAAAAATAATGAACACTGCCATAATGAAGTGTCTTGTGAGAAAATTCTTCAGGTACATATTTTGTACATATTTAAAAACTAGGTATAGTACAGTTTAATAAAGTTATTAGTTGTCACCTAATCTACATATCTAGTTATGTAGATAGATGGTATAATCAAGAAGTACCTAAGTAAGTACTCTTAGGAACATAGGTACCTACTCGAAATAAGTAGGTATGCTGGCAATTTTTTTTTTCTTACTTTCTTGATGTGGGTACTATTGCTATTACTATAGGTACATACCTACCTATTGGCAATTTGGCATACCTACATGACTTCTCAAAATAAAAAATGTAAGTAGGTATTAGGTAGGTACTTAGATATACACAGGTAGGTACTGCTACCGCTAAGGTAGTAGGTAGGTACCTACTTGCAGAATAATATTGCAGTATGTACCCACTGACCTACCTATAGGTAAAAATAGCAAAGATACCTACCTACCTAACTGTCAGGGTAGGTAGGTACTAGGTACCTACTTACCTAACTATCTACAGGTACCTTTTATGAGCATTTTTTGACTGCATTGCACAAGTATTTTTTTAAAGTCGGTTGTAACGAAGTGATCCTATAAGGGTTTCTTTTTTCCTTTTGAGTTACGGAACCCTAAAAATAATGTTGTAAAATAAATTAGAGATAGAGAAGAATTTGACAACGTGGTTAGCTGTGACAGTGGCTATAAAGCGTTTGGCTGCTTTGCGACGTGTCACGGGTTCGATACCCGCACGTAACAAAAATATTTATTTCAGGTTTGAGTGTCCCTATGTGTCATTTGTGTTTGTAAATGCTGCCACGATACAGAAATACCTTGTCTGGGACAACGTTTTTAGGATTCCGTGGCCAAATGGCAAAAATGTAACCCTTATAAGTTCGCCCTGTCCGTGTGTTCGTCTATCTGTCCGTAGGTATGTACTTACCTAACAGTATGAACAGCTATTTTACTCGGACACTCTTAAGGCACTTTATGGATGAAAGGACGTTGGTAGTTTTGGGCTTGATATGGTACAGTAGATAATAAAAGCTTAACCAAAAATAAAAATATATTTTACTTGTTCTTTGCCTAATTTATCTTAGAGATTAAAAATTGAAATCAAACATCGAAATAAATAAGAAATAAAATGATTATGCCGTTGACATTTTGAAAAAACCAATAAAACAAAAACGGGTGCATGCTGGCTGGCGCGTGCCTCCACAGAATATCATGTCGACAGCAACTAAAACCTTTGAATTGTGAACTCATTAGTCGCGCTGTACTTCATTGGATCATTCACACCATACTTAACCTCACTGTCACAAATACGAAGATTTCTCTTTAACCCAATTACGTACAAAAACAAATAAAAATGAATTTAAATACTCTTGAAATACTCGATCACACCAAACTAATTTCATATCTGTACCGACATACACAATCTGAAGCCCAGCGTTCTATGGGCGTCTGCCGTGTCCTTTCACAGGCAGATAGATGTGTTCTTAGCGCCATAAAGGAGTGTAGTAAAATTGAAAAGAAAAATAGATATATTTATCGGGGTCACTCCATTCCTCCTCCTCGGGGTCACTCCTTCCAAGAAACTGAAAAAAAATATTTTCAATTTTGTGTTATTTAATATATGTTTATATCGGGTATTTATTACTAAGTACAAACTTACATTTGAGGTCAGAAAAGTTAGGGAAATACTCCTTGCTATGGAACCCTACAATGTGCGTGGTCCAACATGCACTTTTATACTCAAATAAAAAAAAAATAACCGCCGAGAAGACGCCCTGCCCGCCGGGCGTCCTCATGCAATATAATTTTCATTGTGTCAACCTAACGTTGATACCATAGATACCTTACCTATACCATAGGTAGGTAGGTATCTATGGTATTATTAGATCTACCGAATACCTACCTATAATACCGAATTACCTACTTAGGCTACTTAAAAATAACAATTATAACCCTACTTAGGATCACATGGGTATACGAGTAGGTAGGTACTTTGCAGGTAGGTATTATTTTTTGACTCGAACAGACCGTCACGTCGCCGGCGGTATTTTAAAAGGAAGACTATTATTATAATGTTCTAAGTTTTTATCGTACCTACTAAATAAATGGAAGTACAAAATTAGCGCCCTATTCTTCAAAGTAAAACGATCAGAGGCCCTAGACAAGTCGCTTTTCTGTTATCGTTCACGCCAAACGCTACGTCCAAAATGTATGGCAATGACATTACCTGCGGAAAAGTCACGTGACTCACAAATGTCAATTCCATATATTTTGTCCGTAGCGTTTGGCGTGAACGCTAACAGAAAAGCAACTTGTCTAGGGCCTCAGGTAGGTCCGCCTCACCTAGGTAGATAGGTACTTATCTACCTAGGCGAGGCGGACCTACCTGCCGGCCTAGCATGACCACGATAGAAACGGGTTTTGTCTACATAGAAATAGACAAAGTGACAGATTGTAGAAACATTTATACCGTTTTATTCATAAAACGTAGAAATGTTTCTACAATCTGTCACTTTGTCTAGTATATCTAGATAGTTTTACTTTAGTACCTATCTGCCTAGGCGACACACAACTACCTGATGGTTTTATTGGTTGGTGAATTGATTGGTGACTATCTATCTATTTACGGTTTAGTGATCCCTGATGCAGATAGCTACCGGCCCTAATAGTCTAATTCACCATATTAAAAAAAAGAGCAGGAACACACTTGCAATTATTATTATTAATCGTTGTTCGGTAGTTAGGTAGGTATGCTGATCAAAGGAAAATATGAAATAATCGTTTTGCAACTAATGCAAGTACCTATGCATGCACCTGTTTAAATAACATCCTTACTTTCCTTCGATCAGTGTAGTTCCATTCATAATCATGTTTGAACAAAATACTTAAATTATTTCATAGTAACAATATTATTATCATTCATTTCGTTTTAGTCAGTAGGTATCTAAAAAGAAAATATATTATCATCCTATAGAAAATAATATAGTTACGCTACGCCAAAATCGCAAACAAAAAGTTTTAAAATCACAAACGAAATTCGTGTCGTAGGCGCGTAGCAATTTCGTAGCATATATTTTCATTTCGTAGCTTTAGGTAACGAACGCTCTACATGTAGTATGTTAAATTCAACAACTGGTCTAATCAGATGCACTCCCTCTGGAAAATGTTTTTTTTTTTATATCTTTCTTACTAATATTATAAACGTGAAAGTTTGTGAGGATGTAAATATGTATGAATGTATGGATGTCTGTTACTCTTTCACGCAAAAACTACTGAACGGATTTTGATGAAACTTTACAGTAATATAGATTAAACATCAGAATAACACATAGGCTTTTTAGACTTTTTATCCCAAAAACGCGGGCGAAGCCGCGAGCAGAAGCTAGTAAGTAGTAGGTAGGTAGGTAGGTAGATACATCATTATAATTTAATTGCAAAAAACCAAAAACCGCTAACCAGTACCTAGTCATATCTTAATACTATTCCAAAGGTCAGAGTCATTCCTTCTGGGTCCTCGGCTAGCTCTGATGCCTTCAACTACCAAGTTCAAGTTTTGCATACCTAATCTTAAATTTTCATGGGAATATTCTAATATGAACTGTTTTCTCTTTGACAGACAGACTTTACTGTTCTTATAAAAAAAAAAAACCGGCCAAGTGCGAGTCGTACTCGCGCACCGAGGGTTCCGTATCAGTTTTGGACGTATAAAGTGAAAAAACCGGACCGCATAACTAAGTTTGTTTGTCAAGGAATTTTGATGATTTTGAAAAAACTGTAATAGTTAGGAACATCGTTTTATTTTTGGTGCAATATTTGGGTCAATTCCTATCAACTCTAATTATTTCAGATTTTTCGCTCCGCAAACTTCGGAGATAAGGGGGGGGGAATGGTATTTTTTCTGACATTTTTCATCATATGTCGAAAACTGTGAGACATAAAATAAAATAAAAATATATTTTGAAATGTGCAGACCAAGCCCTTTCATATGATATGTCACTTGACCTAGTAGTCCCACTTTAAAATTTCGGACCCCCACTCCGGCCCCTTTTGCAATGAAAATAAAAATATTTTTTGTCTTTTTTCATTTGCAATAAAGTTGAACAAGCATTCTTTATAACTGTTCCAAATTTCAAGTCGATAGCATTAGTAGTTGCTGAAATAAGCAGGTGTGACAGACAGACAGACAGACAGACAGACAGACAGACAGACGAAGTCGCACCATAAGGGTTCCTTTTTTACCATTTTGGTACGGAACCCTAAAAACAAGATGTGGAGGATATTTCTTGGGGAGGCCCCTTTTTTGTGGAGGCTTTGGAGCCACTGCCCCTGTTGTCCTGCCCTAAATACGGCACTGAAACTAGCTCACTTGTCCCCGCTTCGCACGGGTATGAATTATATCTACCTATATACACCTAAACCTTCCTCATGAATCACTCGGTCGATTGGGGAAAACCGTATAAAAATATGTTCAAGCAGGTAGGTAGTTTTTGATTTTGCCGCGTTCAGACAGACAGACAGACGCGGCGAGGTACTTGTTATAAAATACATAGGTATGTAAGTACATATGTAGTGATGATGATTGTGTCTCAGCTGCTTCGTCGGTGTAGTGGCTGCAAGCGCGACTGCTAAGCGTTGAGTCCTGAATTAAATCCCTGGGTCAAGCAAAGTACCTATTATTGGGTTATATATTATAAACATAACTAGTGAAATGTCGGTGTACCTACTTACTACAATCTACAATACACCTCTGCCTAACCCTTTGGGCAATACAGGCGTGATATTATTATGTTTCTTAGTTTCTTGTATCTTGTTGTAGGTAGGTACTTTTAGGTAGATTAAGTATACCTATCTCCAGATTCTATGAGAAAGAAAGATACTTTTATTGAATAGGTCAATGGTAAGTAGGTACCTACATTTTAGAAGATTTTTCTAGTCCAAGCATGTTAGGAAAGAGGGCATTGTTCTTTCGGTCATTCGGCCATTTTATTTACCACGCTTGTATTATCTCGCTTTCTTGTCTGTCTGTTCGGTACATTATTCCAGTCAAAGGATTAAAGTCAGTTGGGGGTTAAAAAAGGGTTTGCCTGGAAAGTTTTCCGGGAGTTTTGAAAATTGGTGATTTTATAAATTTTGATGTGCTCTTTGCGAAAATCAACTTTGCCACCGTATCGTGTCGTATCTTTGTCACTCCCGCCGCCATAGTGGAAAAATGGCGCCTAAAAACAGTTTTTTGCCAATATTTCTTTTCCGAATCATTTTACGATCAAACATTCATTAAATAAATTAAACTAGAGAAAATTTCCTGTAATTTAAGAAATAATATTTTTAGTAAACTCAATAGTTAGCGTAGGCGAGCGCCGCAAGTTTTGGCCAAAAAACTAATTTCCACATCACTATGAGGTAGAGAGAGTAAAGATGTGACCGATATATTCGTATTCGTTAAGATATTAGTAATATTAAGCGTATTCACATATCAGTAATCCGACGGATTCTGATATGCTAATATTCCGTATCCACTTTATTTATACACTGATCGTTCAACATCGGTTGGATAATATCTGATATTCGTGAATATTCGTGACGGATATCTGTGTCGTTCGTATCGTAAAGATGGTGCGAGCGAGCGAGCCAAATGAATGACCGAATGGATTAACCAATAAGAGCGTCTGGCGGGTATTCGATCTCTATTGTACAGAACTTAGGGACTATTTTCCATTGGATATTTTATATCATGGCGACCCGGGATTTTACATACAAATACAACAACTCTTTTTTAAGATTTCTTGACTGGACTCTTTAGTAGAGTTTCTAATAGTGTATTAATTTACATTTACTTATTTTATAGTAAAATTATTGGAGATATATTAGTTTTATTACCTACCACGGCTTTTCCCCCAGTATTATTATTAAGATCATAACAACATTTACTGAAATAAGTTATTAAAACGTTAGTCGTAAATCATTCTTTAAATGAGTGCCTCGTAATTATGCTATTATTAAAATTATTTATCAAAGCATATAAACCTAGCATACATCCTTTAAAAACTAATAAGATCGCTTGGTAAAATAAACATATTACAAGAATAGAATAGTGATACGTACGATACGATATCAGTAATATTCATATATTAGTTTAAATATTATAATATCACTTGACGAATATATTCATATTAACTAATACTGACAAATATCGGTATTAACCCATCTTTAAGAGAGAGTTAGTAGTAGGCTTGCAGAAAAAATATCGATGTATCGATATATCGATATTTTTTGTGCGATATATCGATATTTTTTGGCGATATTTATTATTTCGATATATCGATATAAAATGTCACAGTTTTTAGATTTAAGTGATAATGTCAGGGACACTAAAAGTTGTGAATGAGAATAGGTGCTGAAAGAACACTGTCTTCTAACATCGTTAAAAACTCAGATCGTAGAAACAAGGAGACATGCCATCATAGCAAATTAGTACGGGAACAACTGTCGCCACTTTTAGAACATTTTTCAACACAATTACAAGCGCTACTTGTTAATAATAAGATTTCCCACACATTAAAAATTCCGCACACCCTCAATCTAACACTGTTAATCGTCACTCAACACTAGCATTAAAACACTGTATTTATATCATCGATCGTGTTCGGTTCATCGCCAGCGTGTACTTTTGTACTACGCTCAAAATGACCAAACTAAAGTAAGTACCTACCTATCAAACTCAATAGCGCCTTGGCACATCTCCCTTGTTTCTGTGTTGTTTCTATGATCTACAGTTAAAAACGTTGCAACTTAATGAAATTCAGCGCCGAAAGGAATTCTTAGTGAAACGCACACTACATACTTTTATGAATAGTAATAATACTGACAGATTTATTGAAATAAACTTGTAAAAGCAAACACAATAGAATTTCGTAAAGTAGGTACTAATATTTTTTGAAAATTTCACCGATATATCGATATATCGATATTTTTTTTTCGATATATCGAAACCGATATTGATATTTTTTTTTATATCGATACGATATATATCGATACTTTTTGGCACTTCTTGCATCCCTAGTTAGTAGCGTGTTTTTTTATTGTGGTTACCCCAGTAGGCCTAAATAACATACAATGCATTATTCCAAAATTAAGGTTTCAATTAATGTTTCAAAGGCACTGGACGTGAAAAGCACATTACCTACCGGTCAATGTGGCGACGCTTAGGAGCAGCCTATGTCTAGCAGTGGGCGTGATGAGGTAAGATAAGTCTGCGCGTGACTGAGGGCGCTGCTTGCTAAGAAAAAGAAAAGCTCGAAGTATGACCTACTTACTCCGTACTCGTTACCAATAGCGGACCCCGATTAGTTCCGATTTTGGCTACGCGCAGAGTTATCCTGCGCGCACTCTATTGACCGTTCGACGCTATGTTGGCTCTTGGCTCCCTTGTTTGTCATTCCTATTTTGATCATGACCATAGATACGTTACCCGCGATCTAAAATGGCTACAAAAAAGGTAATTGCCCACCATTCATTTAGTCATGCACCAACCAGTTTCTTGGCTGAACGTCATTTCTTGCAACATTTTGCAAAAAATTACGTTAAACCTACTAAACAAGAGGTACCTACATATGCTAAAGCCGCGTCTCCTGCGCCCTGTTTTCGTGTTCGACGAACATCGGACAGTGAACAGTGAACGATAAAGGGGCGTGGTCTAATGTGTTTTGACGAATAAAAACACTCAAAACACGTAGACCACGCCCCTTTATCGTTCACTGTTCACTGTTCGATGTTCGTCGAAAGAAAATACGACCCAACTCCGCGATTTGACGAGAATCACATAGCCAACATAGCGTCAAAGGGACATCTTGTGAAACGCTTTCTATCTCATCTAATCTATATCTCTCGTTCACCTGTTTGGTACCGAAATGTATCTTTGTATCCAAGAAGGTTAAAATAAGATTCTTGTTTGTATCTGAAATTCCGAACCTTAGAGCCTGTGTATACTGTGTGAAGGCTGTCATTTCTCGTTGACAGTGATACAGTGACGTCATTTGACTGTTTCAAAACATTGCGGTGTGGTTGCATTTAGATATATTATAAATGATTAATTAATTAAAGTGGTATGGCTTTTAAGTGTCTAGAACTAAAATATGTCTTGTCTGTCTATTGTAAACCAAGAACGATCGAAGGGAGCTTATAAGTCCCGGAATTATCATTTCACGCGTAAGTTTTTGACAACAATTTAATCGTTAATTACTGAGATTTCTAACTAGAAAATCGATAAACAATAAAGATTTACTTATTAGAATTTTATTACATCATATTGCTATGAAACCATGATATAGGTGAAGTAAAGTATTTATTTTAGGAAAATATTATATTTACACCTTAGACAGCCCCATATCGTCCAACTCACTTGGTGTCCATCCTATGGTTGCCTGGAAGAAATCGCAGATAAGGACGCCCATTGTATGTTCTTGTTATAAATATTCTGTACCTATATATTTATGATATTTGGTGTACAATAAAGTATATAATAAATAAATAAAAAATATTGTATTAACTTAGGCTTTGTTTTAGGCTTGAACTGCAGTGATGTGCACAAATTTTCGATATAGTCTATCGATGTTTGTTATTGTTGCGTACTTTTTTTCAAACTTTTGCTTACTTTTATAGATTCTCAAAATACCCTGGAAGAAGAAGTGAGTGGATTAAAGCTGTAAGACTTCAAAACTGCAAACTAAAACCAACGAAAATTCAAGTCTTTGCTCCAAATACTGAGAAATCCTGCTTTATTACCGGAATTTTCCTACAATAAACAAAAAAATCAAATGAGTTTGTGTCTTTATTTAAATGGCAATCTTCATCACTACATAGTTTAAAACAAAGTCGCTTCCCGCTGTCTGTCCCTATGTATGCCTAGATCTTTAAAACTACGCAACGGATTTTGAAGCAGTTTTTTAAAATTAGTCTCAAGTAATGCTAGAGTCTCGACTTAGGCTCCGTAATACAACTCAGTGTCACTTTCCGTCCCATAAAATGTCTCTAAGCAAAAAGGCGAAGTACCATTATTACAGATTCTATCGATATATGGTTTGAAGCGTCAACTCTTCCCTAGTCACGCACACTAATACAAATCCAGAACCGCACACAAACAAGAAACGTCCACCGGCGGCTTTATTTAATAGGCTATGTCTATAGATTCTATGTCTATGGGCGAACCCCAAGATGTCAGTCTACCAAAACGAGCATAGACTCCATAACTCTATTGCCTATGTCATCATCATCAATGATTTTATATTGTCTATGATTGTGGTGATTGGTACGCGGGGTGTCTCGTGGGATTTACAGAATTTATTCAGTTCAATCAAGTGCATAATTACCTATTGATTAAAAAGAAAAGATAATAGTACCTACTAATAAAAAAAGCTGTTTACCTAGAGAGTAAATATGTCAGCAGATAATATCGAAAAACTGTACCAAAATTACGGTATTCTAGCCGACGCCAAAGATGACATTTCTAAGGTAGGTAACCTCATTTTTACGCCCAAAATGATTAAACTTCGCTCTTTATTTACCTTGTATTCATACATTATTTTTAGCATGAAAAGGAATATTTAGAAATATTAGCCGCTGTGAAGGGATCTGACAAGGAAAAACGTTTGGCGTCTCAGTTTATTGCGAAATTTTTCAACAGCTTTCCTAATTTAGCCGATCAAGCCATTGAAGCTCAATTCGATTTGTGTGAGGATGATGATGTTGCTGTAAGTATATATCCTAGTTTGACTTATCTTTAATCTGCATATTTAATCTACCTAAAATGTCACCATGTCTACAGAAGGTCACAGTATTGTGAATGTTTTCACTTACAGATCCGTAAACAAGCTATCAAGGATTTACCTACATTGTGCAAAGATCATAAGGAGCATACACAAAGAATTGCAGATATTCTAGCGCAGCTATTACAGTCTGATGACACTACTGAAATAAATGTAGTCTCTAACTCATTATTGGCTATTTTGAAGATAGACCCTAAAGGTGCTCTTACAGGCATGTTTTCACAAATACATCAGAATGCAGACAGTGAAGTTACTAATGAAATTGTTAGGGAGAGATGCATTAAGTTCTTGGCATCTAAAGTGAAACAACTTGGTAGAGAAGTCATTACTAAGGAGGCTGAAGAATTGATTATTGCTGAGTGCAAAAAGCTTTTGGAGGTAAGACATAAATTCCATTTCAAACCCATTCTCAAGGTTACCTAATAAATTAAGCAATGCTGGTAGACTATAGCAGTGTTCCGCAAACTTTTTGTGTTCAAGGTACACCTATACCTAGGTACACCATAAATGAAAAAATCAATTTTTACATAGGTAGGTACTTAGGTATTACAACATAACAAATAACAATAAGCGACGAAACAAAAGCGCATGGTGAATTTAACTTTAAGAGATAACCTTATTTTTGCAAGACACACCAACTAATGACCACGGTACACCAGTGTGCCGCGGCGCACCCTTTGCGGAACACTGGCCTATAGCACAACTCAATATGCACAACTAGCCGTTTCCGCATGCTCCTATTTACATTCCAAATAAATGCTATACCTAATAAAGTAGACAATATGATTGAATAATTAAACCATTATGCCATACCTAACACAATGTTTAACATTTGTTGTATACTTTTAGCTCCAAGATGTTGTTGCTGAGGAATTTGAGCATATAATGGAATTGTTAACATGGTCAAAGTTAGGCAAGACACCAGCAGGTAAAAAGGAACTGGTTCAAATTGTAGCTGCTCTTGCATTTACACCTGATGACTGGCATCCAGAAGACCCCGAGTATGTGGACCGAGTTATACAATGCTCCCAACATGCATTGCCATTGTTCTCTGTAAGTTTCACTATATTTTTATACTTAGCCATTGATTTCCACTAACAGCACCTGATACTCCATAATCCTCCTGATGTACTCCATAATCTTATCATGATGGTTTGATGCCACTGATATTATTTATGTTTTTTTTTTTGTATTTAACAATGCTTGCAGAAAAGGTAAATGTAGGGAGCTCTAATGAAAAGCTTGTGTTTACTGTTGCATTCAAGACTTCCATGGGTTTACATATCATTTCAACTAAAGCTGTTTCAATGATGGTCGAAATAACTACCGGTTGATTCACCTATGTTCATATCGCATATTGGTTGACTCAACTACTGTTTAACTTACCTAATTTTTATTCAACTAAAATCAATTGCACTAATGTTCAAAATACCTAATGGACGACTCGCCTACAATAGCATGCAACCAAGCATGTTGCATGTAAACGAACATGTAACATGCAGCAGGCATGGTTTCTGTCACGGCTCCGGCGCTGCAGGGCTCCGGCGGTCCTTCGCGAGCTTATCGTCGCAGATGGTTTTAACACTCACCACCGCAACTTCGGCTCAGCCGCGGCGGCGGGCGTTGAAGGTGCTCCTCAGTAGACTTAGACAAGTTGCGTTTCTGTTATCGTTCACGCCAAACGATAAGCACAAAATGTATGGCAATGACATTAGCTGCGGAAAAGTCACGTGACTCACAAATGTCACTTCCATACATTTCATCCGTAGCGTTTGACGCTAACGCTAACAGAAAAGTAACTTGTCTAGGGCCTAAGCTCGCGGGCCGCCTCGCCCCTCCGCGCCTACGCGGGCTTAAATTACACTCTAGGGGTAGGGCAGACAAGACTACGTGGAGTCAGTTTTGCAGCGATTCGTTTCTGTCACTAACTTTTTTGGCTACAAATATTGGCCACAGATAAATCATTAGTAGGTGAATCGTCCGTTAGTTCAATCAACCTTAGGTGAGTTGTCCTATAGGTATTTCGTTCATTAGTTATTACAAACTTATGTGAAACGACCTTTAGGTAATTTAAACAGTAGGTGAATCAACCGTAGTTATTTCAACAATAGTTGAAACAACTTTAGTTGAAATGATACGTAACCCTTCCATGATTGTAGTCGAGTTTTCCTTTAGTTCAGTTTTTTGAGTTTTGTCAATAAACTGCATGTTCTGCTAAATACTATTCTAACTCACACACAGATATTTGCTTACTGGTATTCAATGTAGACTATATATTTTTATGATATTCTGTGTATAAACAATTTTTCATTTTGTGTTCACAGGCCTTAGTGGACTCCACCCAATTTGTCAATTTCTTCTGTGACCATGTGCTTCAAGGGTGGAACAATTTAACAACACCAGAAGGTGGTACAGACTCAAAACTGGAACTTTTGAAAATATTTGCAGAAATTACAGAACATTGTGGAGAACTTGAAAACCCACAGCAAAAAATTGATGCAGTCTATGAATTGCTAATGGTAAGTCAAATCACATGTTAGCTATTGAAAGAGATGTCCTGAACCAGCACAACCTTTTGTATAGTATTAAGTCCGTCACAGACGTAGCTATAATAGGTATTTATTAATATGAATCATAGCAAGGCATATTATGACATATTTTCTATATAAATTGTCGAGTGACCACACATGCAGCTATAATATATATTTCTATGATGTCACCGTTTCTATACGTTTCTACTTCTATATCTCGATATATTAATATATGTTATAGCTACGTCTATGATGGGCTTTATGTTGATCAGATATTATCTTGAATCACTCTATATCTATCATAGTAGAGTATCTATTAAAGTATTATAGTAGTAGTATCTATTTAAAATAACCGCATCAAAATCTGTTGCGTGGTTTTAAAGATCTAAGCATACATAGGAACAGACAGACAGGAAGTGACTTTGTTTTATACTATGCAATGAAGCACTATGGCATTTTATTAAAATATGACACATCTTACTATAGTTCATATTTATATTGGTTACACAGAAATATCTACCAGAAGCACCAATTGAGAGTGAAGGAAGTGAGGGTGAAAAATCAGAAGAGAAAACAGAAGAGTCAAAGACCACACCATCACTTCAATTTTCCCATGTGGAGTGTGCATTGTTTGCTCTACACTCATTGTGTCGTAAAGCACCTGAAGCTCTGACTGCAGATGCCACAAAAGTTAAAGCATTACGTCTGCGTTTACAATACACTGCGCGACTTACACAAGGCTACATAAAAAAGTTAAAGGAGGTTACACAAGTATGTACCAATATTTAAAATGTGTAATGCATTCCTGTCACATTTATTTGCTATACTTAAGCAGCTCAACACATTATCTTATTTTACAGAGCCAAAAAGGTGAAGATGCAAATTCAGAAGAAAACAAGTTGAAAATAGCTGCTCTGAAGACAACATCTAACATCAACACACTTATAAGAGATTTGTTTCGCACCCCACCCAGCTTCAAAAGCAAGGTTCAACTGTCATTCCAATCCAAGAAAGCTGAAAAAGAGGTAGATACATTTTAAATGATGTTTTATATTTAATTATAATAATTATTATAAAATTTAAGCACATCCATTATGCTGATATTTAATCCAATACTCAAATTGAAGTATTATATATAAACCAATTCATAGGTAACAGTTCCCCAAAAATAAATATATTCTCTTTTCAGGAGAAACGCACTGCTGACTCTGATGATACCAAACAATCATCAGTACACAAACGACATCGCCCTATTACATTTGACAATGAAAATGACAAAGAATCTCCTGAGAAGAGGTCACGAAGTGGTGATAGAAATATAAAAATGTACACACCACCCTCTGGAAAATACAGCTCTAGACTGAATAATAATGGAAGGTTTTCTGGGAATAGCTCTGGAGGAAGGGGAGGACGAGGGGGGGGATATGGTAGACGTGACTTCAGAAACAGTGGAGCGTCATTCCGAAGGCGTAATAACTACTAAACTTCGCACACATCCATTCAGAATGACAATGATTTCAATTCAAAATAATTATATTAGAATCATATATTTGCTCCTAAAGATAGTATAGCAAGCACCAGATGGTACATTCGACCTCCCAAGTGTTTCAATGACAGAAACAACACGAAATCTGACAATTTACTCATGCAAAACATTTGAATTGGGAATTTATCCAGTTGGGCTTCAGTGTCCGAATAGTTTCTCTGACGTTTTAATTGTTTAGGTAGTCGTCCACCGATTTGTTGAACCTATTGCAAGTGCAGATGAAGAAAAAATAGTTTAAATTGAATTCGGGAAAATAATGTTACAGTTGATCTGTAGGTATTGTGTGGGTTGATTTTCGACTAAGTAAATCCTTTTCATTGGTCGCGTAGGTTATTTCTTTCGTAAAAGGTGCGGTCATCAGTTTTTCATCATCAACAGAATCCAGATTTTTTTAGTTCCCGTGGCCACTTATATCTTTTCTAGTAGTTGTACAACAAGGTAAGTAACAACATTGTTTCTAATTATTAATTTAGCAGTCTTATCTTATAAAGCAACTGATTAGTATTGAAAATTTCGTCACTGTAAGTATTAGAAATAATTTAGAACTATAGTCATTCAGGAGCCTTCTCCATATGGACGTCGCGTGTAAGAACTTCTCTGTATTGTAAGTATTTTTTTTTATTCATTAAGATTAGTTACTTAATATCTTTCATACAGAACCATCAAGCAGAAGAAGTTTTGGCAAAAATTTCTCTACAAATTCTTCGTATCAACTCTTCTTGCAGATTTTTATTGAACTCTTTATGGTGAAGAAGAAGACTCCTACAATGGTTTTTTTAATTACAGAATACTTGTGGAATTCACTGCAGGAATAAAAAAAATAATACGAAGTATTGTTTTATTTACAAATCCAAACAAATACCTCATTTAGATTTAGCATTATAAATTAAAAAAAAGAAAACCGGACCGGTGCGAGTACGACTTGCGCCCTAAGGGTTCCGAAATATGTATGTAATAGTAGCTGGCGCTATTCGCCATCTATGCCGCTATTAAACCATAGTAGATATATTATAGATGGCGCTATTGCATACTTCTAGTGGCACCATCTATGAGCAGATGACTCCATTCATGGTCATGACTACACATCGCATTATATGCATTTGCATGTTTGCATAATAATATGCAAATGCACAAAACGCTATTTTCATGGCGTTATTGCATATTTTAGTACTTTTTCATTGATAGTGCTTATTTCAATAGGTAGTTAAATGTATTGGGAGTTCGCTATTGAAAAGGGTCCTTGCTACGGACCCTTAATTAAATGCTATTCTTTAAAAAAACTCAGGTTTTGAAGGAATAAACTTAACGCATTTATCAACGGCACCGGTTAAACTCTGCCTGAATAGATTTCTTCAGAAATGGCGTCAAAGTTCAAGTTCTGTCCAGTAACATCAGTTGACGTAGAGAGGTATTTTTTACAGCTTGCACAAGTTTGCTGTAGAAAATCTAGAAAAATATTTATTTGTTTTGTGTTCACAATTACAAGTATTACAACTGATATAAATATATTGTGAATATAAGCGTAAATTGTAATAATAAAAAGTATTTTGATAGTGCGTATTTTGGCGATTTTTCGTGCATAATGTAATCCGATGTCTAGTCATGACAGACGGACAACGAAAGTGATCCTATAAAGGATTTGTTCACACACTGAATGCGGCCTGCGGTCAGGTCAAAGCGAACGCAGTCTGCATCATGTACCTATGAACAACATTGTCGGTATCAATATATTTTGTATAGAATGCGATCTGACCGTGCGAGCACAACCAAAGAACGCATGTTGGCTCGACGGGGCGGTGGGGAGAGAAGGACCCGTACGATTGCTGTGCCCTGACCGCAGACCGATTGTCCCGACCGACAGCGTTGTTCATACATGATGCGGGCTGCGTTCACTTTGACCTGACCGCAGGCCGCAGAACGCATCCAGTGTGACAAATCCTTATGGGTTCCGTTTTTCCTTTTGAGGTACGGACCCTAAAAATTAAGACTACTCGCCAGAGAATTATAATCCAAAAAAGATTGACTGCATTCCGAATGTTGGCACTGCAAGTTGCAATTCTATTACAAACTGAAACTACAAAAATTCCTGGCACGCGAGTGTGTGCCAGGAATTTTTGTAGTTTCACAGTTTACAGTTACATCCTTATCGCAAACCAGCAATTTCCGAGTAGAAATTGCTGGTTTGCGACAAAGATGTAACTCAAAATCGGCAACCATCAAAGTTCATAATATGTAATCATGAAAACGACGTTTCGTCATGATTGCAATATTACGTGTTAAAGTTCAGTAATTATGCAAAACCACTAAACGTTGTTCAGTTATTTAAAGCCGCGTACAGACATCGCGAGGCGTGCGTCGCGAATGGTTCGTCACGCATGCCTCAACCTGAGGCATACGACGGTACATTTACGCGTGCGTTCCGAACGACACATGCTCAAGCTGAGCACGCACGATGTGCAGGCATCGGCGTCCATGACGCATGAGCGCGCAACGCAAACAACACCTGTCCGTCCATACGAACTGATACGAACCCACAGAACAATATTACTCTAGTACGAACCGCACGGCTCGGTCAACTGTGTATGGGTGACTTTGGACACAAGGTGGGTTCCAGTTCATGATAAGAATACCGATATCGATGACTCTGTGATGTGTGATGATGAATAATTATATCTTTAGAAATAAATTTGAATTTAAAAAATGGACTCTGGTAGTTTGCTCTGGCAACACCATATGATAAATGTCTGCTGTTATGGTTGGTCGTTTTTTCTTGTTTCTGTTTATTTGTTGTGCTTTAAAACGATAAACTGTTTCTGATTTTTCCATCATAACGTTGAGTCGGCATACTGTTACGCCGTTGCGGTGAAAAAGTGTTGTGTTGAGTGAGATAGTGATTCTTTCGAGATTTCTTTGTGAGAACGAGAATTGTTTCGCAATTAATCAAAGTAATACATAGGAAAGTGCGTCAATTGTGGATTTCCAGCTTTTCAAGATGTATTAATTTGTATTATATGCCCACCTTAATGAATAGATATTATTTTATTGTCTTACTGTCAATAAAATAATATCTATTCTAGGTGGGCATATAATTTTTTTCATTGGATTTACTGGGATCCCACTAGATGGCGTGCAAATTCGTCTCACATTTTTACTATGAAGTTGATATTCTTCTCGCTAGAGTAATATTGTTCTGTGGCTCGAACTGGGGCCGTACCATGACGTGTTAAAACCATCATTGTTCCGCTGTAAACAAGGGATAGCGCTATTCGTGCTGCATAGTTCCATCCCTCTCTCACAGCGGAATAATGATGGCAATAACACGTCGTGGTACGGCCCCTGAGGCGGCGTTCGCATCGATCGTAAGACGCGAATGCTCACTGTGAACACACATGTCCACACAGCCCGAAGCATGCGAGACGAACCATTCGCGATGTCTGTACGCGGCTTTACATAACGGAGTTGTTATGTAAAACAACTACCGGTTTTGTAAAAGAGTGGATTCGACAATCCATCTGCGACACATACATGACCTTCAAACACATGTTATGATTATTAGGTATATCTTAAAACAATGGTTTATTTTGATGTTTTAGGAAATCGCGTTTGAATTTTGTTATGTGTATCCCCTAAAACATCCAGTGGCCAGCATATATCTGTCGCAGGCAATTTGAATGATTCCGCCGTTTACATACGGCGTCGTCTGTTTATAAACGCTTGCAGTTATACAATATGCCGAAGTCAAAATGATAACTATAATTTCGTCGTTGGTTGTAGTTTTAGGGTGACCATGATAAAACACAGTTTGCACAAATCAGACTTTATTTCAGCAATCAGATACTATTACGTACTTGTAAACGTGAATAAGTTGTGACAAGTGACAGAACCGAATTGGCCAACCCCGACTCCACGTGGTCTTGTCTGTCCTGCCGGCCTAGCATGACCACGATAGAAACGGGTTTTGTCTACATAGAAATAGACAGTGACAGATTGTAGAAACATTTCTACGTTTTATGAATGAAATCTGTCACTTTGTCTATTTCTATGTAGACAAAACCCGTTTCTATCGTGGTCACGCTAGGCCGGCTGCACTAGAGTTTTTATAAACCCGGAGGCGCGGAGGGAGAGCAGTCCTCGCCCGCCGTAACAAAGTGTAGGCAGGCACCCGTGCGTGCCGGAGCGGCTGAGGCTGAAGCCGAAGCTGCGAAAGTGAGCCCGGGTGCCTGCGATTTGTTACGCAAGGGCGGAGGGGCTGCGCTTCCCGCAGCGCCGGAAACGTGTAAAAACCAAATGGATATTAAAAAATTCTAAGTGAATATCGAAAATTTTATTTGAGACCCAGATTTTATGGTTACCTTAGCATTTTTTAAGAGGGCTCTCGCATTCAGCACCTCTCTCGCTCGCACAGAACCATATATTTTAAGAACGTTAAATGAAAAGATGCATTTTTGAAAAATGGTTCTGTGCGAGCGAGAGGAGACAAAATTCCGAGAGCGCCCTTAACCTCAAAAACCTAAATACTTAAATGTGCCGCGGCATTATGTAGGCGGCGTTTAAATTGTAGATGAAATGTTGTGGCATACTACAAAGTGACACGGCAATATTATATATATTTTGCCTTCGGCATAATGCGAACGAGCGAGCGTTTTTAACTGACGACGCCGCGCCGTATGTAAACGGCGGAATCGAACAATTGCCTGCAGGCATTCTTATATAGCAACTCCAGTGAATGGTTTCACTAAAGGTCTAATTCATAAATAATGGGACTAATGTAACCTCAGATCATACAAACAAGGGAGATGTGTAAAGGCGCTATTGAGCTTGATACTTTAGTTTGGTCATTTTGAGCGTAGTACAAAAGTACACGCTGGCGACGAACCGAACACGATCGATGTTATAAATAGGTACAGTGTTTTAGTTTAGTGCTAGTGTTGAGTGACGATTAACATTGTTAGATTGAGGGTGGCGGAAGTTTTAATGTGGGGGACATCTTTTTATTCACAAGGAGTGCTTGTAATTGTGTCGAAAAATATAGGTACTAAAAGTGGGCAGAGTTGTTCCCATACTAATTTGCTATGATGGCATATCTCCTTGTTACTATGATCTGAGAATGTAACTAAGTACATACTAATAATGTAACCAGGGCCCCTGCCTAGGTATACCTTTTTGAGGCTGACTGTACATCAAAAATATGATGAACATTATAATATACAGGATGAAAACTACTTTTTTGTGATAAGGATGACAATAGTATAGTAATGAACATCTTATCTCATATTATCAACAACATTACACATGATCCGATCTAGCTCATAGCATGGATCTGGATTTGACACATCATTCGGACTGCAATCCATGTGTTCAAGTATTTCTACAGGCACCTTAAAGTTTGCTTCTAGTTCATTCTGATCTGGTAAACTTTGTAGGGCATTTTGCAATATATCTTGTACTTTGTCCAAGTGTTTCTTAAATCTGTAAGATAATTGATGTATTTAAAATAAACCTTATCAATAAAAAATAAACCAAGTAAATTACTACTCTTTTATCATTACCTTGTGGCAGTTTCAACACGTTGCCTCTTCTGCAGTTCCATCATTACTCTCAAGGTCTCCCTAGCTTGGTGGGGTCTAAATTCATTTAATAAATGATGTATGTGAATGAATAACAAACTAAGATCCTCAACTTTTTCAGCCCTTTTTGGAGAGTCAGGGCAGTGGACCAACAAATCTAATAGATCTAAAAAGTTTACAAGTAAAGAATGGTTCAGTTTCTTCAGTTCTCTTCTTCTTTCAAAATGCATTGGGTATAATCGCCGAAAACCCTAAAAGTATAAAATTGATTTACTTACCTATGTTTATATCATAAGTTTCATTTTAAATACACAACAATGTATTGTATTAATATTAAAAGAGAGATTTCAAAAACCAACCAACCATGACTCGGGCAAGTCAGTTGGTTTTTGAAATCTCTTTTATTAATTATGTTTGATAACAAGAGAAGCATAACATGGCTTTAACATGTTTCTAATTCACAAAAGTATACATTTACAACTATTAGGTAGGTACCTGGCTTTCCAGTGATCTGATAATGGTATCATCTGCATTGAAAGTGTGCCCAAACATCGAATATGAATCGTGAATAGGACGCGGTGGTAAAGGTGCTCGATTTCTTCGCACATTTTCATCAGTATAAAAATTTATATATTGCATGGGGGGCAGAGGCAAAGAACTAACTTGCGCTGTGTCGGAAGACATAGTTGCTGTAAACAAACAAAGTGAGAGAAACGAATGCCTATAACAGATGTGTCTCGTTTGTAGTTATTTGTAAATGCTTTACAATCTTTGCTTTTCAATTCTTTTCTTTTGCTAATGAATTTGTCTTTTGAGAAAATTGAAATCTACAAACTACGAAATAGTAACTTCAATCATGAGCATGACTGACATTTAACATTATGACATGACACTGACAGCACAGCACATGACAGTTTGTGGACATGACAAATGACAACTAATAGTGTTGCCAACTTTCCAGGTATCTCTTGTCTAATGCAAGCACCGTGACTCCATTATTTATTAAAAAACTCATTTGAAAAGCTTCGTGCTCCGCGCGACACGATGCGAACGACTTTCACACTACTCATGTTTAGTGCTGCCGTGCTTACGATAATCGCAGTAAGTCCATTTTGGTCAGAGAAGATCTACATTTCCTGTATCAAAAATGGGACTTACTGCAATAAAATTATCGTAAGCACGGCAGAATGTTCACAGTCATGTTCACTCGTTGGAACTAAATGGACCATGGAGAATAGATAAAAGGAGTAGGAGTACTATCTTATGCAGAGAAGTTGAAAAAGTGTCCAGCTTAATTGTATAATAGTTCAAAACCGTCTAAAGTAGCGCTAGCAGTAAATAAGGGGCAAGGGGGCTTAAGCTACGGTTTCCTAGAAAAGCGTTGCCGTCACACAGCGGCCGTAATGTAGCGTCCAGTGACGTTACTGTAACGTTGTTTTAAGAGTATAATTAAATAGAAACAAGAGGACGTGGTTTCATAAAGCCGTGTCTCCAGCGACGTGTTTTCGTGTTCATTGAACATCGAACATGTTTTCGAAGGAAAACACTCGAACAAATGACGACGTGTTCGAGTGTTTTTGCTAAACAAAACGCGTAGGCCACGCCCCTTTTGTTTATTAAACATGTTTGATACCGTATATCAATGAACACGCGCTGGAGACCCGCATAAAGAGCGGTGTTTGATACCGTAACGTCAAATATCAGTGCCGTTATATTGTACTCCATGGTAAGACGGTCGTCAGTACGGTGCCCAACAATTTTTAGCACGCTTTTTTCAATAATAACGAACGGTGCATAATAAAACACTGATTCTTGCCTTGGTGGTCACGCTGATTGATTGATTTAATGTACTCTGTGGTACACACACAATAACTTCCGATTAGTTCCTGATGAGACGGCACATTAAAGGGAAAGACGGTTGGCATGGTATCATTATTTTGCTTCAAACTGTCAAGTTACTGCAAACAAATAAAAGTCCGAGTTTATAATTGTACTGCCAAACAGTTGTTGTTTTGCATTATTGCGATGTGCTAGAAAGTTACGAAGAGTTTGTTTGTAAAACTTCACATAAATATTGGGAACAGTAATTCAATATGCCTGTGTGTTGCACTGTGAAGTGTGGTACAAGAAAGAACGAAAATCAACCTGCCCCCGTATTCACAACGCTTCGAGTCGATTCCGATTCGGAAAGTCGTATGTCTATCTCGCTCGCTTTCTTAATGCCAAAACAAGATAGACGTACGACTTGTCGAATCGGAAAGAAATCGAAGCGTTGTGAATACGGGGGCTGGATTGTGTTTGCACAGGTTAGTAGCCGGTTTTCACGCAATAGTAGACCGTACATACAATAATACACTTATGATGAAAAAATTGTTACGGGAACATGAACGTATGGCCGAAGTACTGATATTTGCCTTCATTTCTGTTTATGAGACCTTTTTAGTAATAATTTGTTGTATTTTACGTCATAGTGGAATAGTGTTGTACCGTTGCAGTTGTAGTTCCCGAAACTAGTTTCTCCGTTGTAACAGTGTCGGTATAATCTCCAATATGTAAATTCTGCGTACTACTACTATCTTAATCCAACATGGATTAGGATAGTACGCAGAATTTAACAGCACTGACAGAACATTTCACAGAGTTTAATTATATAATTCTAAAATTAAACGTCAGTATTTTGTTATTTGTTTTATTTACATGTTCGAACTAACATGTTTTTGAAAAAAAATACTTGCCTTTTTTATAGGTTTCTTACAAAAAATGGTTAGAGGCTATCGGTGAAGAAGCTCAATCTCGAGGAGTATACATGGCCACTGAAAAGTTCCGCTATCCGCCTCTTGGCTCCATTATCAGCATAGCTATTCCATTCGATATGTTTCCGTGTCGGAAATAGCACTTGTTCGATTGTCTGCTTTCCGGATCGATGGACTCGTTAATCGCTATTTAGCGTTTTACACTTGCGTAAACGCTAAATTTAGCGTTTTAAACGCTAATTTGCGTTTTACGAGTCCATCGGTTCGCAAAGTAGATAACTGAAAAGTGTCATTTCCGACACGGAAGCATATTGAATGGTTGTGATTTTGTTAATAGCTATGCAGATCTGCATAGCTATTCACAACCACTGAAAAGTGTCATTTCCGACACGGAAGCATTAGGTACGAATGGTTGTGAATAGCTACTTTAAATCTACTCCTTTTTTTTGTTACAACTAATTTTATTTAAATTATGTACCTTGTTATGGATAATCATGATCCTAACGAAACGTGGTACCTAGTAAGACTCATACCTACTACTCACATAGTATCGATACTACACCCCTAAATAACACCCATAATCCTTGATCGACACAACTCTAGCAATGGCAGCCATTTTATTCGACATTACCGAGTTTAGTGCACCTTTTTTTCGTAGGCAATGATACAACCGTAGCATCTCTACATAATCTGTGGATACAACCACACCCTCGTTAAAGTAATATTGTTCTGTGAGTCCATTTCAGGAAAGAAGTCCCGCGGACAATAATGTGGGAACTAACAACATTATGTCGCGCGAATACAGCGCTGCGTCTGCGGGACTTCTTTCGTGAAATGGAAATGGACTCTACAAGTGTATCACTGTCAACATGAAATGGCCAACCTTCACACAGTATACGGATACGGATAGGCGACCTCCAGTAATGCTTCCTCCATGGTTCTGATTCTTGGTTCCTCGATCTTTTCTCTATTGGTCTTCAATAAAGATGGGTTAATACCGATATTTGTCAGTATTAGTTAATATGAATATATTCGTCAAGTGATATTATAATATTTTAACTAATATATGAATATTACTGATATCGTATCGTACGTATCACTATTCTATTCTTGTAATATGTTTATTTTACCAAGCGATCTTATTAGTTTTTAAAGGATGTATGCTAGGTTTATATGCTTTGATAAATAATTTTAATAATAGCTTCATTACTAGGCACTCATTTATAGAATGATTTACGACTAACCTTTTAATAACTTATTTCAGTAAATGTTATGATCTTAACAATAATACCGGGGGAAAAAACCGTGGTAGGTAATAAAACTAATATATCTCCAATAATTTTACTATAAAATAAGTAAATGTAAATAAATACACTATTAGAAACTCTACTAAAGAGTCCAGTCAAGAAATCTTAAAAAGAGTTGTTGTATTTGTATGTAAAATCCCGGGTTCACAATGATATAAAATATCCAATGGAAAATAGTCCCTAAGTTCTGTACAATAGAGATCGAATACCCGCCAGACGCTCTTATTGGTTAATCCATTCGGTCATTCATTTGGCTCGCTCGCTCGCACCATATTTACGATACGAACGACACCCCGTAGGGTATGTATGTTCTGTGAACGACACAGATATCCGTCACGAATATCAGCTATATCAGCAGACGAGCCGAGTAGCCGAGTGATATTATCCAACCGATATTGAACGATCAGTGTATAAATAAAGTGGATACGGAATATTAGCATATCAGAATCCGTCGGATTACTGATATGTGAATACCCTTAATATTACCAATATCTTAACGAATACGAATATATCGGTCACATCTTTAGTCTTCAATCTGTCAAACTCAAAATATTCATTCATTTCATTCTTCGTGCTTCGGGCTCGAATTATTTTATTTTGGCTTGATTTAGTGATAAAAAGCGAAGGAATGTAACTTTTGTTTGATTTAAACGTAGTGTATTGATGACTAATCAGTTGGTGTATGTATTATTCTATACTATTAATAAAATATTGTGAACCTGAATAATATCAGTCACTTCGGATACTCATCTACCTATTTGTGATGGATTTGGATGTTTGAAGGTAAATATGTATGGTTTTACATCTTTTATTAGTGGTCTCACCGGTGTTTGAGGACCCCTAAGGCGACTCTCTGACCGGAGTGTTTAATCAATGTTTATTTTTGTGTTACGCTTCAGGCTTAAAATGGCTGGAAAGGATGATGATGAAGTAATACTCCAAACATTTATGGTGAAGAGGTCTCAAAATAAAAAGCTATTTACACCGGTCAACTACAAGGAACGCTGGCTGGTTCTGACTCGCCGAGCGCTTATTTATTATGACACGGATGGCGAGGTAAATTTGATTGGTCCAGTTTGATTACTCAACTATTGAATATTTTGTTGACTATCAACCACACTATCAACAGTGTATTTTACTTTTTCCTATTTGGAGGTTGAGCCTGGAACTTTTTACTTTTTAGAACATAATTTTTATTATCATTGTGTTACTTTGATCTATAAAACTATTGAAAATCTTGTATTACTTTAGATTTAATTAACCGTCATTCAATTTTGTTTTTGTGCCGCTAAGGACTTACTTTAAAATTTAAGGTAAGTAGGTAGATATTGTGATATTTCACTTTACAGTTTGTGTTGCCATTTCATACATAAACTACCTACTAAGAAATAAATAGTTAAGTCAGCACAACACCAGATATGAAACTACCTACCTATGTGATAGGATTAATAGTGTTCACACAGTTTCCTTAACAGCCTAAAATATATTTTCATAATTTATAATCTATACTCTATACTAATAATATAAAGAGGAAAGATTTTTTTATTTGTAACAAATAGGCTCCGAAACTACCAGACCGATTTTAAAAATTCTTTCACTAATAGAAAGCTACATTATCACTGAGTAACATAGGCTACTTTTTATCCCGAAAAAATGCATAGTTCCTGTGGGACATGCGGACCAAGTTGCGGGCGAAGTGCTAGTTATGTAGAAACACGTTGTGGTTGAGGGCTTTGGTTTCTCTTCAAAGAGTTCTATGTGGGAAAGATAACTGCATGAAGTGCATCTTAGGGTTGTTAGTTGGAATAATTTCTACTGTTATCATTTTTGTTATAAAAGTTAAATTATCTACCTAATACAATTATGCACATACATTAAGTTTATTATTTAAATCTTAAACAATTCTGCCAATTAATAGTTTTACAATTTATCAAACAACTTTAAATAAATAATTTAACTAAAGACATTCAAATGTTTAAGTTACTTTTATTAATGACATAATATATATACAGTTCTATTTACAAGCAAAAAAAACCTTATAATAATTATAAATACATCTAAAGAGCATCAAAAAATTCTTCCGCATCGCCGTCAACTGGTAGCGTGCCCAAAAGACTGGCGGCATTGCTACGTTGAATGGCAATGCTTAAACTTTGGCCAAAGTAATAGCCAGCCCTTTGGTCACGGGAAGTGTCAACTAATCGTTTTGCGATCTCTTTAAATATGAGATGAGCACTCGGACCCCACGGCCCTAGGGTTTCAACCCCAAACGGCTCGAAAATATAATTACTGATAAGTTTATCATATTTCCGCCGCTTGAGGCTTTCCGCAGCCGCAGCGGCAGTGCCCGCACAGCGCGCCGAGCTAGGAAGATGGGAAGGCGCAAGAGTATCGACACATGTTGCGTCCCACACTAAAGGCCTTCCCATCTTCCACGGGAATAATGACATACCGTCCGGTCTCTTGCCATCGTCACGTGCCAAGCCATTGGGTTCTAATACAGCTGGCACATTCAAATATGTTACTACCTACCTCCTGAAATCTGTACTATAGGACTATGTTTCTTAACTGTATTCAACTAAAACATTCCTTTATAAGCATGCTAGCTTTATTTTAACATCAAACAGCAGATGTATTTTGGAATGATGCCTTATAATGGATGACGATGACACATTTGCCATGGATGATGTTAGTACTATGCTTGTATTGAGAAGTTGGTCAGAGAGTCGCCATGCCACTGTTCATGCTGCAAGCACAAGTATTTGAAATATAGGTCACATATTTACATGCAGACTTGGTTATCCTCTTGTATTGTAGGTGAATTAACAAACAAAATTACTAAACAGCTAAACACACATCAGGACAAAACAATTAGGTACATATATCTGTAGGCTGGTACACACATCCAATACTGGAGTGCATCTGCACCAATAAGCACACAGGTCAGTGATAAGATTTTAATAGAATAAACTATGTCGGGATTTACACCATGTACCTGTTTATTTTTGAGACTCCGATATTTCGGCGCAGTTGCATGCGCCATGATCACGGAAGAACTAGGTATTTGACTGATTTTGGGAAATGGTTTATATTAATCTTCATTATATTATAAGCACACTACATTGATATTTCAGGGAGATCTACTGTATTTATCAATAAAAATCAGTGATAAAGTATAAATTTCCAAAACCGCTCCAAAAACGCTGTTTCTGCGGAAGTGACGTAACACGCTAGTAAACGAGCTTTGTCAACAAGACAGACGGTGCAGCTGAAATTAATTTCATCAATAAATCATTTTTATTGACTATAATGGCATAGGTATATAAATGGTGTGTAGTTCCACAATGTACAAATACGTCTTTAAGCAGTCCATCATGATTCATGACACAAAAGAATTTATAGGTAATGTTTTTAAGTTTTTATCAACATAACCTAAAATGAGATTTCACAAAACTTCTGAATGATTATACAAAAGATTTGTAAATAAATATGTGGCAGGTAGGTACTTACACTGCTGTTTTTACATTTTTAAGTTCCGCAGCATAATAATCAGCGTTAGGTATTCTTAAAGAAAAGTGCAACCATAAATGCGTCTATCTTAGGTAGGTTGTATCAGCTTGCACAAAATTTGACTCCATTTTGAGATTCGATATGAATATTTATGCCACTAGATAGAAGATTTCTATGAAAACAGCTTCAGAAATAGCTCTAAGATCAAATATAGCACCCAGAAAACATAAAACGCAAACTACAATCTGTCAGAGCCGTGCTTACTCCAGTGTTGCCAAGCTAGATTTTCATTTTACCCCAATGCCTGATTAATTTTACTCTAAAATCATAACTATTTATACAAAAATACCTGGCTAAAGTTTTGGTTTTAGATATACAATAAAACAAGTTCTTTCTTAATCAATGGTCATGTTTCACAATAAAAATATGCTGAATTTGTTTAACTCAAATTCAATTCAAATACTTAGGTACCTACATGTATTGCTTACCAAAAAGCCCATAAACTATAGTAGGTAATCATAACAACAATACGAAATCTAACCTTAAAATTTTGGAAGTGACTCCGCGACCGCCGCCGTGACCTGAATTTGCAGCCGTCACTGGTTGCTAAATTGGCAGCCGGCGCTGACTTTTGAAAAAAAAGCGGTAAAGGGAGTTGGCAATTTGACATAATTAAAATAACATTTCATGTTTCATTTGAGTAACATACCTAATTAGGGTCCAAGAGCGAGCGAAGCGAGCTCGGGAACTTAGACTCCCCGACACGGACAGGTTAGGTTCGAAGGGGTTGACGGGGGCTTCAGTGAGCGAGCGAACGAAGCCTCCGTCAACCCCTTCGTGTTATGTTACTTTTAACCTTGCAGATAGAAATAGGAGCTCCGCGTACCGGGGCTCCGTCGACCACCGCCATCCCCCTTGTAAGTCCAAAAAAGTTGTATTTTGTTTTACATTAACACTGTTATTTAAAAGTCAGTCTAAGGTATTTAATTCAACTTAAAACACGGCAACATTAATCTGCTGCTACGGTAGTTTGCAATTATTTTCGTCTGGTATCACTGCTACTTCAAGGCTGCTCCGGTTCCTAACGGCATTATTTTTGGGAGCCTAGTCGGCGCCGGCTGCGGAGGCGCTCCCTAAAATTTTACCCTAAAGAATTCTTTACCCTAAAAATAAGTTGGCAACACTGGCTTACTAGCGTGTGACGTCAACAGAGTGCGACAGGCCGTTCTTGTGACAGCTACAATAACAAAAAATATTGCATTTTATTTTCGTGTAATTTGCAAAAAATATACATATTTTATTCAAAAATCAAGTAAAATAAGTTTATTTACGCTATGAACTGATAGGATGACCACAATCTGTAGCATATTTTCAATGTTGTCAAGAACCGAACTGTCGATTGTTACGTGCGGGTAGATGTTATTGGCAGACGAAGCGGTCTACCCTCCGTCTCCGTCTATTCACTCGAATCTGTTTTCGAGAACAGATTCGAGTGAATAGTAAGTTTGCAGTTTCGTTTATTACGCTCGATACTAGTACCACTGTCTGCAAACTCACTATACTTCACTATAATTAAAATTAAAAACAACTTGTCTAATAACAGTTAGTAGACAGTAGGTAAACCATATGCCAAGAGACTGATTTGTACAGTAACTGTACAAGTCAGTCTCTTGGCATACAGTTTAAAATAAAAAAATATTTTTATTAAAAGGCATTTTGTCACCTCTCACTCGCAGAGACCCATATTTTTAAGAATGTTAAATGAAAAGATACTTTTTTAAAAATGTTATCATACCAAAACATACCAAATTAATAGTACCAAAATATTTAAAAAACTCAATTTTAATTATTAAATTTATTAAAAACACATGAGTTGAACTCATCTCTACTACTTTACGCTAATCCAGTTGTCAGATAATAAAGCAGACTATATAAAGAATCTAGACAATATTACGACCACAAATCAAGTAACGCTATTCACGTCTCACTCTATTTAAAAACAAGTGAGTCCTATTTTGCGTTTTACGCTTATGTGACGCATACTTTCCCTACAGTTTTACCCCATATTATAATTTGTTATTTTTATGTGTCATGTCGACGCAAATAAATGCATTTTCTTTCTTTCTTTCTATTTTTAACCGACTTAAAAAAAAGAGGAGGTTCGCAATTCGTCGGAATAATCTTCCTATTTTACGTATGTTCAGCTATAACTATAACGTTTGAACGTGCTAATCTCTGGAAGTACCAGTCGGATTCGAAAAAATATTTTTGTTTATGGTAGCCAGATTCAGTACAAGGGGCTACATCACGCTACGAGCCTTAAAGCCGAGCAATGGGGTTGAAACCGCGGGGAAAAGCTAGTTAAATAATAAAGTTGGTTCAAAAGACATGAATGCATGAGTTCCTAATGTTCTAGGGCAAGATTTATAACCTCAAGGCGTCTGTCAAACTCTGACTGACTAAAACCACCCCGGTGTTCCTCTAACTACCTGTAACCGGGGGTGCGGGAGTCGCTCGCGCATTCGTCCGCACCCCCGGTAGGTATTGGCCCGCGAGACTTTTTTTTTCGCGATTTCAGAGTTGGTCTCATAGTAAAGGTTGTTCATAATGATGAGTACAATGACCCGTTTTCGTATTGCGACTGACTAAACTGACACCCCTTAAACTAAAACCTTCCTGAGAGTATGTAGATTACGTTAATAAAAACCCCATCTAAATCGAATCTGCAGTTTTTTAATAGGTACATACGTATATACGGGTCGAATACAAAACCTCCTTTTTTGACGTCGGTTCATTAAAAATAATATATTTAAAAAGCTCTTATTACCACTATACCAACTCGTATAAAGTGTACCTACTCAGCCAAAATAAATATCTGAGGCTACCGCGGATTTACTTTAAAAACGTCTTCAAAATGTTATCCATTTCCAGATTAACAAAAACTTGGACAGCTATGTTGTACAAAAGAATTCCAGTGCGCAGGTAGCCAGCCAAGTGGAATAATATTGAACATCAGCACCAAACGCAAGATATGATTCACAGGCCTAATTGCTGGTTCGTTAAAATAACACTTGGTTTTGTTCTCCTCTAAACTATTCTTAAGTTTGGAACAAAAAAGTAAAAAAAAAAATGATAGATAACTAATCCGTGCTGTTTACGATGACCGCGTGACGTATATGGTCATCTACAATTTATACCAATTATTCGCTATAGGAATAGGACAGATTTGGTTTTGGTCAGTTTCTGTTTACGACAGATTCTGTGTAGGACAGATTCGCTGTAAGAAAGTTGTACAGTGAAGTTTACAAAATAAATACAAGGAGGAGGGGGATGGTCGATGCGCGGGGCTCCGTCGTCCATCCCCCTCCTCCTTATAACTCCAAGAGCGAGCGAAGCGAGCTCGGGAACTTGCGGCACCCCGACACGGACAGGTTAGGTTCGAAGACGGTCGTGTTAGGTTACTTTTAACCTTTTTGAACGCCGTCGCCTCCTTCTGCGAGGAGGTGATGGACGCCAAGGAGGCGGCGGAAAGGGAGAGGGAGGCGGTGTCCTCTCTCCCCATCCGCAGCAGACGCACCGGGCGCCGTAGGGCGGCCAACGATCTCCGGCCACCATAGGGTGCGGCCTGCGGGCGGCGGACTTGGGGCGTCCGTCTCCCGAACGGAAACAGGCCCGAGACGGTGGCGCGACGTGTTCCGCGCGCGCCTCTCTAGAGGAATTGCGGCCGTGCATGACGGCCGCATAGGGTGACGGGGCCCGCCTTTCATTTGGCGGGCCAATACCTGCCGGGGGTGCGGACGAATGCGCAAGCGACTCCCGCGCCCCCGGCGTAAGGTAATTGGAGGAACACCGGGGTGGTTTTAGTCAGTAAGAGTCTGACAGACCCCTCCGCCCTCCCCAGGGCGGGGGACATCCATGAGGACTTTTACCCTTGCAGATTACTTTTAACCTTGCAGACAGAAATAAATTTCGCTTGTCGTTTCTGCAGTGCGGCCACCGACATATGTTTATATGAAGTTGTTTTCACGAAATCGCCGCCGCCGTCTCGTCGCGCGTACCGGTGCGGC
The DNA here is from genome assembly GCA_948465475.1 of Thalpophila matura. Taxonomy (NCBI): domain Eukaryota; kingdom Metazoa; phylum Arthropoda; class Insecta; order Lepidoptera; family Noctuidae; genus Thalpophila; species Thalpophila matura. The sequence goes on from OX419183.1 coordinate 11,199,085, forward strand.
CGCGGCCTAACAAAGTTGCAGGGGTGGGTGTTGGCTATGTTTAGTTTGTGTTATGTTAGGAAATAAAGCACGTAATATTAATATTGAATTCCTTAGTCGACAGCATTTTATTTTGTTCGACTTTATCCTGTATTTGTTTTCAAACACAAGTTTAAAAAGGAACGATTTATTACTTTATACCATTACCCCTCTAAAAAGCTTATTTTATTCACTGAAAACAGTGAATAAAAAGCACTTTTACTCACTGTTTTGATGTTTGAAAATGGAACACACCAATGTATTCGACCACAGATTTAAAGAACCTATGCTAGATGCGGCACGTTATTAGATTGTATGAAAACCGAACGTGTCATCTTTTTTATACCTACGATAACTTCACCCCAGCCATTTAGTGATGTGCTCAGAGTAAACAGAATTGTTTCAATCACTAAGCGTCACTGAGCTAACAGACTTTTTTTAGTACGAACAGTCGAACATGCAGGGCACGCTTGGTCGTGGCTTGCCGTATCTAGTGTAAGTGTAATCTGTGTATTCGACCTATATTGATGTGTTCTAAATTCAATTTGATTGGTCGACATTTTCGACAAGGAGTTTAGCATTAGAATAAAAACTGTTTTGTGTTCTTTGCTGTCCTTAGTAAATTGGCGCTATTTTGAATACTGTAAGTTGTACGAACACAAAGTTTAGTGTTACTTTAATCTTTAATTTTGTGTTTGTTTAGTGTTGTTCTAATCGATTAAAAATGCATTCTAGTGATGAAGATGTGTTAACACCTGAGTTTGTGAAAGAGAGGGCGGCCGATATAGTGGAAAGGTGGAAAGCTTGCTACCCAAAAAATCACGGCTGGTTTACATCAAAGCCAATTTAACTTTACTTTTTCTTCATTATATGTATATTTTCACTTAAATCTTTCTTTTTCTCGTAGTCATGGTATAAAGTATAGTATGCAACTCTTGCATAAAACGGATTTATATCGAGGGCCATGAATCGCTCGCGTCGCTCAGGATTCTAACACTTAAATCACTCGCTACGCTCGTGATTCAATCATCATGAATCACTCCCTACGGTCGTGATTCAATCGTTAGAATCCTTCACTAGCTCGTGATTCATCTATGGCCCTCGCTTTAAATCCGTCCTTTGTTCACTAATTGCATAATATACTATTACTATTTTACTATTATTATTCTCATGACTTGGGGCAGTATTATTTATTAATATTTTGATAAGATATTTTATAAATGAAACAATTACCTCATAGAGCATCTTTCCCGCACTGGCCTATTACGAAAATATAAGATTAATTTAAGTTTTTTTTTTTTTTAATGCAGTTGTTCAAAAAGTGGCTTATTGCAGGGACGTATAGCGTTCGGGATGTAGGCTATTACATACTCGAGCTTTTTCTTTACCTTTTCCGAATTCGTGCGTTCTCTTTCCCAACTGTCAAAATAAGGTCCATAAAAAAAAAACAACCACAAAGTTTTAACTAAAAAAAATTAATTGAAGTTTTTATGATTCATGCAAATATTTCTTAAAAGAAGCTGATTTGTTTCAATATCAGATTTAATGATTTGATTCAATGAGTTAGGTTAGGTTTCATTTCATCTCATTAAATTTCATTTTCATTTCATATCAATAAAAAAAATCCACTGAAGACTGTATGGGCATAGTTCCCTTTGCCTACCCAGAATGGGTGTGGAAAACAAAAAATCTCTGCTTATATTCTTTTACGGTTGGCGCCATTTTCCAAAAATGTTCTTTATTAAATTGCTTAATTTTTTCGCAACTGTATTAAAAATAGTTGTTCAGTACACGTGCGGAACCGCGATTGTAACTTGTTCCGACTGTCAATTCATTCCATTCCATTCCATTTGTCGGAACTCTTTGCAATGACAGGCTTTCCTCACTTATAATGAAATATACTATTTTTCATACATAAACATTTATTATATAACATTTCAGGCATTCATATTTTGTTTTATTGTTGCGAAATGGGTATGTTTTCTTTTCTTTAATGCTAATTTACTTATTTTATTTTGCGCTCTGTATTTCTATGCTATTAACACTCACCTTGTATTAAAATAAACACATGCACTTATATATATATATTAATTAACAGCAATATCTATTTATTATAGTTTGTATCTATCTATTAGGTACTATGTTCGAACTGGTTTACATCCGATACGTCCAACTCACAACTAGGTCCAGTTGAAAACCAGCGCCAGGCACTAGTGGTCTGGCATTTATGCTGAACTGGACCTATTTGCCAAAGCCGCTAGGCACACAGCAGCTACTTTAATTTTAAGACCTTGTATTTTATTTTTTACTTATTTTTTGTGTGTGTCTATCTGTTGTGCCAAATAAATGTTTTTTCTTTTCTTTCTTTCTTACATTCAGCGTTCCACCCTAATGGGCACCACTATGAACCAACAACCATTAAAAACCATGGAAATGACACCCATAACTTATAATTCGTAAAGGGAAATGCTCACTTGTTCGGAGAACTTATAATTCGTAAATTTTTATGGCAGCCATCTTGGATTTTGATTTTGAATTTTTGACCTCATTTTTAGCATCGGTACCCCCAAAAACCATGGAAATAACACCCATGACATAAATTCGAATTTTCGTAGTCGCCATCTTGGATTTTGATTTCATCCTCATTTTCGGCATGGGCACCCTCAAAAACCATGTGAATCATATCCATGACGTATAATTATTAAAATTGGAAGCGAAAACTAAAAGCTAGATCGATTGTCATATTAAAATAGCCCCGGATCTTGAATTATTTCGAGGCGGGGCAAAAACTGAAAAATGCCGCCCCCGCCCGACAATATTTTTCTTATCATCATCATCATTTCAGCCATAACACACTGATGCTGATGGACATAGGCCTACCCCAAAGAACGCCACAAAGACCGGTCTAGCGCTGCTCTTTGTGAATACTACGCTTGGTAGACGTACCTATACAATACTCAGTGTATTCGTCTACCAAGCTTGAATTTGCCGCCCGGGCCGCGGGCCCCGGCTAGCCCCCTCTTAGATCCGGGGCTGTATTAAAACCAATGATAGTCGTCACGAGCAGCCTGAAAGCCAAATAAAGACGGCTAGTGTAGCCTCTTAGGATAGGTCTTATTACTTAGTCTCTAGCAATTTGGTAAGTACCAGTGGCGTAGACTCCATACAATACGATTCGAGCCGGGAGCTTCCCTTTGTAAAACAGCACAGGCAATAATGTTTACTTTTGTCAAATAGTATGTCAAGTAGTAGTCACACTACAGGTATAAAATGCACTAACACATTAAAACATTACAAAAACGCCTACCTTTATTTTTAGGGTTCCGTACTGTTGATATTAAATGAAAAATAACTGGTTTTAACCACTGAATTAATTAAAACTTTATTTAACATAAAAAACAATAGTTCGGCCTAGTAATGTTCACAGAGCAGAGAGCAAGATAGAAACCGAGCACAGATAACATAAAATGCATTATAGCTAAACAGAGTGTAGAAGGCGCGAATTTTTAAATATTACAACACTCCTCCTAAATTAAAGCCTTCCAACTCCTCCTAGACAAAAGAACATGTTTGTTTTTAAATTATAACAAAACAGAAAGAGAACAATAAACTTACTAAGTAATTAAGTATTCTTCACAGCATTGAGATAAGATTTGACTCCTATTTGTTCTCTAAGATAACAAAATTTTGCTTTACACAAAGGTTTGGTAAAAATATCTGCATACTGCTCATTACTACACACATAGTTTAAATCAATAACTTTAGCATGATATTTTTCTTTAATAAAATGAAATTTAATGTCTATATGTTTGCACCGTTTGTGAAAATTTATGTTTTTAATTACACTTATAGCACTTTGATTGTCTAAGTTGAGGCAAACAGATTTTTGTTTAAGTTCACCGATATCACTTAATAGTTGTTTAAGCCACATAGCCTCTTTGGTGGCTGCACAGGCTGCCATAAACTCCGCTTCTGTAGTCGAAAGGGCAACTGTCTGTTGTCTTTGACATGCCCAAGTCACAGCTGCTTTATTTCTAATAAAAACGTATCCTGTGACTGAACGTCTCGTACTAGGATCGTTGGCGTAATCTGCATCACTGTAGCCTACTATGGTGTTAGACTCAGATGTAGGTGTGTAATATAGACCGTAATCTTTAGTTTCATTTAGATATTTGAAAATTTTCTTCACAGCATTCCAATGACTTTCATTGTAAGAATTCAAAAATCGACTCACCAAGCTTACTCCAAATGAAATATCAGGTCGGCTTACTGTAGCTAGGTGCATCAAGGATCCCACTGCTTCTCGATATGGAATGTTCTTCTCTGTATCACCCTCTCCTTTTTCTAATTGCATGTGAGGATCAACTGGAATGCTTATTGGTGTCACAGTTTAAGCCTTCAGGTACAGTCATGTATATGTCTTCCTCGAGCTCTCCATACAGAAAAGCTGTTTTAATGTCTAGTTGAATTATTTGAAGATCGTGTTGGACAGCTTCTGAAAGTAATAATCGTATGGAATCATACCTTACAGTTGGGGCAAATGTTTCCTGGTAATCAATGCCTTTGGTCTGTGAGTATCCTTTAGCACAGAGCCTGGACTTGTAACGTAGGCCAGAGACCTCGTCTTTGATCCGGAACACCCATTTACATCCAATTATTCGTATATTGGGAGTTTTATCGACTAGAGTCCATGTATTGTTTTGTTGATGAGCATTAAGTTCTTCTTCAATTGATTTTATCCATTTTGAAGCATCTCTTGACTTTAAAAAGCATTTTCATAGTTTTCTGGAACTTCATTGTCTAATAATTGTTGATTACAACACAGATAAGAACATTCTTCTTGTTTTTCAGCATTTAAACATTGTTTTCTTGTTCTTATTACTGATATATTTCTTTCAGGTGAAGATTCTATGCTCTCATCGGGAACATAATCACTGTCTGACTGAGATCTACTTTCGAGCACAGTGTCAAATGAGTCGTCACTTGAGATTTCTTGATCTCTAGTTTTAATACTACTCTCATTAATATTAGTTAATTCAATGGGCACATATTCTCTTTTAATTGTCGACTCTAAAAATACCGCATCTCTACTCTTTATTGCAGTTCTTGAATTAGGTATTATAAATCGGTACCCTTTTGAGTTTTCACAGTATCCTATAAAGATTAATTTTTGTGATTTAGAATCCAATTTCTTTCTCTTTTCACAAGGTATGTGAACCATAGCTTCACATCCGAATGTGCGCATATGGCTGACATTTGGTTTTTGACCAGTCCACATTTCCTCTGGTGTTTTGTAGGACAGAGACCTTGTTGGAGAGCGGTTGACTATGTAAGCAGCCGTATGAATAGCTTCAGCCCAATAGAGTTTTGGTAAGTTGGCATTTAACATCATACATTTTGCTCTTTCTATTAGAGTCCTATTCATTCGTTCGGCTGTTCCATTTTGCTCCGGAGTGTATGGTGTGGTAGTTTGATGTATTATTCCTGCATCTTTGAGAAAGTTTGTAAAGCTACCATTGTTATATTCAAGCCCATTGTCAGATCTGAGAATTTTAATTCTATGATTTAACTGATTCTCAACTAGCTTCTTAAATTCCTTAAATTTTTCTAGGACTTCTGACTTCTTGTGCATAGTATACACAAATATCTTTTTGGAGTAATCATCGAGGAATGTCACAAAGTATCTAGCTTTGCCTAAAGACTGAGTCTCCATCGGTCCGCAAACATCGGAGTGTATTAATTCAAGTAGGTCTTTGCTCTGAGACCCTTGACTTTTAAAAGGCAGACGTGTTTGTTTTCCTTCCTGACACGTTATACACTTAACATTCTCTTTTATTTGTCTCAAATTTAAATCAGCGGTATTTTCAGTCAATTTCTTTAGGCTTTGAAAATTTAGATGACCCATCCTCTGGTGCCACAGGTAAGTATCTTGCTCAATAATATCTGAAATGCATGCATAGCCACCAGGCATGTTCAGCCGGTACATATTATTTATTAAGCTTGCTGTTGCTACTATAACATTCCTTCTATTTGAAATAGTACAGCCATTCTTGTTAAACTTCACTTGGCCACCATTATTGATGATTTGGCTTACAGACAGCAGGTTAGTAGCTAGTTCAGGCACATATAACACATTAGTAAACAATATTTCATTTTGTTGGCCCTTATCATCATATACATTTAAGCTTATTTGTCCAGAGCTTTGAACCGCTAGTGTTTTATTGTTTGCAACTTTGATGTTTTTAATTTGTGAATTTGTTTCTTGTTTGAGCAAATTTTTATATTTAGTCATATGAACTGAAGCACCAGAATCAACATACCAGGCATCAGAGCACTCTGAAGAAGCAATAAATACAGCAGCATATGAAGAACTGTTCGGTTTATTTGCATTCTTTTGATTCTTACTAGGTTTTGATTTGCACTCAGGACTTTTGTGTCCATATTTGTTGCATGTATAGCAGCGGGGGCCTTTTGAAAAGCGTTTGTTTTTATTGTGAAACTTCTGACTTGAAGCAAAAGCTGATGAATCACTTTCTTGTTTAACATCTTGTAAAATCTTTGATTTCACCGAGTCAGAACTAATCTTCATGCCTGAACTCTCTATAGCTATTATCATTGGCTTATAACTTTCAGGTAGACCGGACAAGAGTAGTGTGCCAAGCCATTCGTCGTCCACATGAAAGCCAATGTTCCTCAACTTATGGGCTGTTGTAATAATTTTACTCACATACTCCTCTACATTTGAACATCCTGCTAGTGTAGTATTGCATAAGTCTCGCAGCAGACCAACTCGGCGTGTCAGCCCAGAATCGTCGAATGCACGTGATAAATTATCCCAAACTTGTTTTGCCGTATTTGATTCCTGTATATGTACGTAGTTTATGGGATCTACTAGAAGTACTATTTTGGTTCTTGCTTTAGTGTCACGCTTTACATCAACTGTGCTTGAGTCTGAGCGTTCCACACAATCCCATAACTCTTCATGCTGTAAATATGTTTTAACAGCAAAACGCCATGTGGCGTAATTTTCACGGCCCGTTAATTTCTCAATAATTGTCAGTGGATTATTAGACATTTTCTGTATTTATGTATACAGAGAACAAATTATAATATGATTCTGAAAAAAACTGATCACGTTGCGTTGCGTTTTTGAATCTTGTTCGACTCTGATAATCACACGTAGTTTATTCACTTTTATGCACTTATTTTATTTTCCAGGCACTCTGGGCCCATAACCTGTTGATATTAAATGAAAAATAACTGGTTTTAACCACTGAATTAATTAAAACTTTATTTAACATAAAAAACAATAGTTCGGCCTAGTAATGTTCACAGAGCAGAGAGCAAGATAGAAACCGAGCACAGATAACATAAAATGCATTATAGCTAAACAGAGTGTAGAAGGCGCGAATTTTTAAATATTACAACACGTACAAAAAAACTTTATACGTCCAAAAAGATACGGAAACCTCGGTGCGCGAGTACGACTCGCACTTGGCCGGTTTTTTTTTCTTTTTTTCTAACAGCAAAATAAATATTGCTAAATATAATACGGCGCCGCTGCGTCGGAATTTGAACTATAAAGTCTTAGGCCGAGATAAATAAACATTACTTAGCACGTACTTTGGCTAAGCTATGTTCCCGTCTCTGTCTTGCTTGCAAGTTGCGCGACAGTGACAACGATACAGCTTAGCCAAAGCACGTGCTTTGGCTAAGCTGTGACTGTGACTGTGACATTAATGCTGAGATAGACGGTACTTAGCACGTGCTAAGTACCGTCTATCTCAGCATTAATGTCACGACGTCACATCAAGTCATGTAGCACCGCTACGCAAAGGGCCTCGGGAAGCCGGTATTTAACGGATTATGACAGAGATAGAAATAGAAAAATATGTAGGTGAGAACGAGATAGAGAGAACGGGTGTCTACGTTGAGCTACGGTGCTACGCTGTAGCTGGCTACGACGGCGCGGATACTTACGTATTTTAGTTCCGATTTTGTAACTAGATGGCGTTGTTACTTTCTAAATCGCGATATGGTTTCGTTACCATGAATACCATAAGAGGTTATTATTTTATTTTTTTTAATTTTTTTTGGCTCCGACGGCATCACCAACTAAGTGATTAAATTATTCCCCGCCTACCTCATACTGCTAATGACCGCCATCTTCAATGGTGCATTAAGCAATAATATATTCCCACAAGCGTGGAAAGACGCTATAGTTATAGGCATCCATAAACCCGGTAAGCCCAAATCCGAACCCTCTAGCTATCGCCCCATTAGCCTCCTCAAGGTTTTCGGGAAGATCTAAGAGAGGCTAATTTACAAAAGACTCAAGGATTACGTAGAATCCAAGAGTCTCCTTCCTGACGAGCAGTTTGGGTTTCGACCCAGACACTCTTGTATTCATCAAGTCCACCGTATTGTTGAACGTGTAAGCCACGGCTTCACATATGGAACGATGACAGGCATAGTCTAGTCTAGACAAAGTCTGGCACAACGGCTTATTGTACAAGCTGTACGAACTCGGAGTGCCAGATCGTCTCGTGCACATCATCCGAGACTTTTTGTCGAATCGCACCTTCCGCTATCGCATCGAGGGAGGCGCTCTCTCCTCCCCTCATCCCATAAAAGCCGGAGTCCCTCAAGGCTCCGTGCTGTCCCCCCTCCTGTTCACGCTGTACACAAGCGACATTCCCAAAAAGGGAAAGGCCCAGTTGGCTTTATTTGCTGACGACACGGCCATCTATTACTCAGGCATCAGCCCCGATAGCATAGCCCGAAATCTACAGACCGCGGTCAACGCCCTAGGCGATTGGTTTCGGAAATGGAGAATCGAAGTAAACCCCGATAAGAGCCAGGCGGTTTTGTTTTCCAAACCGCGCACTCCTCCTGATAACCCCTCCCCGATCACCATGTTCGGCAAGCCGATCCCTTGGGATAAGCAAGCCAAATACCTGGGCATCATCCTCGATAGGAGATTGAACTTTATCGAGCACATAAGGACGGTCCGCTCTCGCGCCGCCTTCGCTCTCGGTCGCCTCCACTCCATCCTAAATGCACGTAGCAAGTTGGCACTTAAGTACAAAGTGCGCACTTACGTGACTTGCATACGCCCCATCATGACCTATGCTGGCGCTGTGTTCGCACACGTCAAGGCATCTCGAATCCATAGGATGCAAATCATTCAAAACAGGTTCATGCGAAAGGCCACGGGAGCTCCCTGGTACGTTCGTAATGATCGCCTGCACTTAGATCTAAAACTGCCCACCATCCAGCAGTGCTTGAAACGCGCCTCCAAGCGCTTCTTTGACTCTGCCCCGAACCACCCGAATCCTCTGGTGGTATCGGCCGCCCGATACACCCCCTCTCAGATTAGCAAAATTCGCCGCCCGAGGCATGCTTTAAATACTCCCGATGATGCTATCACCTTACTGCAAGAGAGCAGCAGGGAGACCAGTACTCTGCGTAGGTACAAACACAGACCGGCGCCATTCCGACCTCGCCGACGAGGCCCGTCGCGACGTCCCCATCATGACCCGAGTTCGCCGCCGCGTATGACTCAGTCCCCTAACCCCTTGCTCGAGCCAGCCCGCGCTGAGCCTGTAGATTTAAATATGTCCCTAAATCATATTAATCCGTTCCAGCTAGTAGCCCCTCCCTCTAGTTGTCCTCCCCCCAGCGACGCCCTAAGCCGAGGTCCGTACCCCAGTAGGGGGTGCCCTTAGCGTGTGGTCGCTTAGTTTGTAGTTTTTATTTAGTTTTAAGCCTGGCTGGAGGCATTTGTAAGTCCTCACCAGATGACCGGTTAAGCAGTGACGGCTGTTAGAAGCCAACTGCGAGAGGCCCTTCAAAAAAAAAAAAAATTTAAGTAATCTCAATTATATTAAATCTGTATAAACTTTGCAAGCTAACTATAGACTAAAACTTTTAAAGTACGGTACCTAGTGTACAAGAGTTTTATTTGAGACCGGACCGCAGAGCTTGTGCATCATCACCCATCACTGTTCATGGTCCTAACGAGTCGGATTCCACTAGCCCTATTGTGAGTGCTAGTCCGACTGTTTTTGTCGTTTTTTGTCGCTATGTACCTACCACGTTCATGATAGAAAAATAGAAGATAGTGAAACGTTCTACAGTCACAGAATGACACTGTCATTTTGTTAGATAAACAAGGATTAGGTTTTCGTGGTCAGGTAAGCATATTGTAGCTCGGCTTCCCTCTTACAAAAATTGACCCTTCGCCACTGGTAGGTACCTATATTGAGACAAATGACACTGCTGCACTGGTACCTATTCTTTCCAGCACAATTTATTCCATGACGTTGATGGGATTATATGCCATACAGAGTAATTGGGTGTTATGATGAGTAAAACAAGGAAATTTTATTGCGATTATGGATTAAATCATGACATTATCTAACGGCAATGGTAGTGAATAGGACTATTTTAGTAAATCAGACGGCAATGTCCACATACAGTTTACAGCAAGTTTTGAATATGGGCACTATACATATAAGGCCTTTGCTTAAAAACTTGTATTTCTGTAATACCTACTTGTAGCAAACTTTGTTGCACTATTTCAAAAGCTAAGCAAAAGTATCGATGCCACATGCAGCTTCTAGAAACATCTCAAGAAATCTATAGGAATTATGTTGCCTATCACAATTACTGTACAGTGGTTAGGTTGTCTTCTGCCACATTACAGTTCAGAAGTGACTGACGACCAACTCGTGCGTGTAAGTCGTGTCGCTATCGCGCTGTATGCAAGTAGACGATCGGATTGTTTGATATGCTGACCTAATAAATATTTACTCTTAATTGTTTTAGGTTTTTGCTTCTAAATAAATTTGCTGCTACAGCTATTAATAAAATAGTTTAAGCATTTTTATTTAGTAAAATACTAGGACACGCAGGTGATGTTAGTTTTATTCGACGTTTTAAATGAAAGCCGGAGGACAGGAGGACGTAGGGGTGAATGTGTGGGTTGGGAGCGCATGCGCGAGCTGGGTGTGTCTGCCGTCCGGCGCGACGCCCGGCGGCGGCAGCGGCAGTTCCGCAACACCGTCCGTCGCCGGCCCGCACCGCACCCGAACCACCGCTGGTAAAATATCAATCACTTAACGCCTTAATCACACATAAATAGTCCTAGCTTAAAATAACACAGAATAATATTATTCTATATACGTTTTTCTCTTTATAGTGCGTCTGTTAGCAATATCTTTCTTTTTGGTGTTATTGAGACATCGAACCGGTGGCCAAATACGTGCGCATTCCTTTTCCGTTCCTTTCCACCTACACAAAAACCACTTTTTTACACATTCTAAATCGGAGTTTATATTCCTGATTAAATAATAACAGCGTGGTATTTTGATACCTGTCGTTTTTGGTTTTTATTATTATTGCGTTTTCCGGACCGCTTGATGTTTAACGTAGGTAGCTTCAATTACCGTGATCAGTTTCTCAAGCCATTTGCTAGGACATAAGTAGTAATTTATTTAAGACATATTTACTAAACAATATTTTTTTTTAACAACAATTTAATTGCAATCAATAGAGGCTAGTTAATTTTTACGCGTGATTGTATTTGTACCTATTTAAAAAAAAAAACTGAGTTTAAAGAATTAATCTTGGACCAAACTATTTGGCTTATTCTGAATAGCCAAATTCAAAATAAATGTGAAGTGCTCTAAGTTCGTGCCTATTGTTCGCGTTACTTTCGTAGATTTTTTAACATAAAAAATGTTCGTGAGTACCTACTTAAAATAAATTAAGATTATAAAAAGTTCCTTCTTAAATAAAGGCTCCTCCTTCAAAATTCTCCACAAATCAACACAATATGCACAACCTAAACTAACAGTTTTTATAATTTTTCAACAAAGGTCAAGCAACTCCAGGAATTAGCTCATAGCTAAATATCATAAAAACATAATTTATCCAAAAAACGTACCTACTCTTTCTTCTTCTTTTTACGTTATTTGATAGAATTTTCTGACATACGGGTAATTTTATGAAAAGTCTTGAAATCTTCTTTAGTAAATATAAAAAAAAAACAATAATAATATTGCTGTAAAGAAAGTAAATAATAATGCAAAGAAATTAAAGCAAATTCACTGACACTCCTTGATGTATTAAACTCAGTACAATAACAGAAAGCTCGAAAAGTGCAGTAAAATAAACAAAAAGTGTGTCGTAGTCGGCCCTCTCGCGCTTAAATAGACTTGGCAATCACTCCCCACAGCGTCAACCCCTCGCACTTCGCAGTAATGTATGTGCCGTCATGCCGCGTGTGGTCCCTCGTTATGTGAGCAATTTTAATGGAGAGCCCTCCGCGACGTTCGCTAATTGTTTGAAAAAGGTTCACTCTACCGCGTAGGTCTGTGGTTACTATGCTGTTTTTTCAGTTCACTTCAAAGAAACTTGGTGCTATAATGTATAGGTTTTACAAACATTTACAATTCATACTTGGTTAGTTTAAAATGTAGAGATGCATATAGCATCTCTACATTTTAAACTGGGTGACTCTGAACTGTTCTAATTTCAAAATTAAGTTGATATCAATCGCCAAAAAATCAAAGGTTGTGAACAAAAAAATAACAATATAGTTTTGAAACGTAACCTGCTAATTTAGTTAGGGTTGTATTACAGAACCGAACTCAAGACACAAGCATTACTTAAAACTAGTTTCAACCAATCAAGTGGCTTTAAATCTATGCTCAAGTCGAGATCTGTGCTTGAGTATCGTTGTGTAATACGAGCGTAAGATTGATAAATGTTCCCCAACGAGCTTCGAAATGTCGACGCCCATTTTTTCTGTTATTTCATGTTCAAGGGTGGATACTAGAGACCGTTCCACGTAAGAATTCCCCTAGAAGTTATGTTGGCTGCCCTGAATCTCAATTTATTACAACGTTTTTAACGGTGTTGGAAGTTTTCTTTCAGCACCAATTCACTTTCATCACTTTTTAACGTCCTAAATATTATTATAAAACATAAATCTACAAAAAACACAAAACGATATGACCTAAATAGGAATGACAAGCAGGGCAGCCAACATAACTTCTAGGGGAATTCTTACGTGGAACGGTCTCTACTATTTAAACCAAAATTGATACAGTCGAATTAGCAGCAAATCGGGTATTTTTAATAGGTATAATAAAAAATATCGAAGTTATAATAAAACATAGCGAAGCTAGGTAGCTAATAAAATTAAAAAAATTAAAAGAAACAAAGTGAAAATCGTTGTCAGTAAAATTATTAATTTATTAACTCAATCTCAACCCTGCTTAATTTAACTACTCCTTCCCACGGTAACGAATATATCCAGGTAATCTGTTCTCGGTATTTTGCACCATGATTAACAATTAATTAATAAATTATGCAAATACCTACGAGTAACATAATCAACACGATGCAGACAATTTTAATGTAGCAAATTCAACATTGTTTTGTTGAAACATCATCAAACACGGAGATCGAGAGATCATTCGGATCAGTTGACAATATCCGAGATAACTTTGTCGGGTGTACCTGTCAATGGCTGTAAGTGTACATCCCCCCGCAGGAAATCAACTCGGTGATTTGATTCATTACGCAAACCGGTGCTCCGACGGTTGTGCGCTTTCATGATTTTATTAGATCATGTCATCTGGCGTGAGCCAAATTCGATAGAGAATCTGCATTTCTACTGATGAACTCGTTCTTCAGTATCAATTTAATAGAATGGGACATTTATTTATTTATTTATTGAATGCTTTATGCACAAGTAAATAAACACTGCACAAAGGCGGACTTAATGCCTTAGGCATTTTCTGCCAGTCTACTTTAGGGTGATGCAGAGATAAAACATGGTAGGTGCAACAAATAGATCGTTAAAATAGAAATAAATATACAGGAATAAATACATAGATACATACATATAAACAAAAATAAATTATGTCAAGAGATATAAAAATACTGGTAACAATGTGATGATATCTTATACAAATCGATTCCAACAAATCACCGTTGGGATAATTCTGCAAACTTCTTGCGAAGGTGTTCACGTGCCTTCAATTTAAATGAATCCCGACTGGTTGCCATCCTGATATTCAGAGGGAGCGTATTCCAAAGCAGGATAGACTGGACAAAGAAGGAAGAGTGTAAGAAATCAGAGCGGTGAGAGGGGTATTGTAGGAGACGATTATTGGTAGAACGAAGATTTTTATTGTGGGCAGAGCCTAAATACTGAAAGTGAGAAGTCAAGTAAGAGGGAGAAGTAGGTTTATCGAGAATAGAGTACAGAGTAGTCAAGGCCCGCAGCGCTCTGCGCTGGCGAATAGGTTACCATTTTAAAAGCGATCTTTACGCAGAAACATGATCATACTTACGCAGATTAAAGACGAACTGAATGCAGTTATTAAGAAGTCGGTCAAGTTTATTAAGAAGATCTGCATTCAGGTCATAGTAACACATATCACCTTAGTCAATTATGGGAAAGATGAAGGATTGTACGAACATTGCCTTTATGTGCGATGGGAGAAGGTTTTTCAAGCGATAAAGAGACCGCAAAGTTCCGGTAACTTTTTGGCTGACCATTGTGACCACCACTGACCACCTGCCTTCGCCAGTTCAAAACACGTGTTGATATACAGACCAAGATCCTTGACATCGGAGCTAAACGGAATGACTGTGTTGTCGAAGATTACACATCGTACACCATTCATTCACATTTGATTGTGGAGTTGATTAATATTCTCCAGAGATGTTTTTTAAAAATGTCAGCTCAATTTGTAGCAAGTAGAGCTGTTAAAAGTATTCCAAACAGCGAGCATAATTATGTTTGCTAAAACTCTCGCGTGAATAAAGTTGAGTAAGTGTTCCGGGACAGGTTGTGCTGTCAGTAATCGGTGTAGTGTGTTACTTAGGGAGGGCTGCTCGCGAGCCGGTTGGCATGACGCCAGCCCAGTAGTTGCTCTTATCGCGGCAATGCTACCCGATAATATGCTTCGTCATCTATCAATATTTCAGTGGACTCGCTGGATACAAGTGTTTAGTTTTATTTCTTTATTTTTTTTTCATAATAGGACAATTTTATTAGGTCACATTTTTTGCATTGTTCATGCGCTAGTTGAATGGAAATATCGATATTCACCGGGAAATATTTGTGAATATGGAACTTTTCACGCATCAGCGAAATTGGCGCTTGGCTCTGAAAAATATCTGAGCTTCAATTCCGACCAGAATTCAATTAGTGAGAACTGTAGCGTGAACTGTAGCTTCATACTTTTTAACATGATTTAAATAATTTTTAAATATTTTTGGAGATTTAAAATTATCTGTGTTGCTATCCATGTGACATCACTATATACATATAGTATAAAACAAAGTCACTTCCCGCTGTCTGTCTGTCCCTATATGCTTAGATCTTCAAAACTACGCAACGGATTTTGATGGGTTTTTTTTTTAATAGATAGAGTGATTCAAGAGGCAGGTTTATTGCACCTGTGCGAAGCCGGGCGGGTCGCTAGTTAGGGTTCCGTACCAAAATGGTAAAAAAGGAACCCTTATGGTGCGACTTCGTCTGTCTGTCTGTCTGTCTGTCTTTCGATTTTTTGGTTCTAGAACATGCCGATTTCCTCACGATATTTTCCTTCACCGTTAAAGCAAGTGATAATTAATTTCTAATACGCACATGACTTCGAAAAGTCAGCGGTGCGTGCCTCGGGATCGAACTCGAACCATTCGCCGTGGGAGGCACATGGTTAAACCACTAGGCTATCACTGCTTTTTCTAGGCTATCACTGCTTTTTACTGCTTTACTGCCTCACTTAAAATAAAATAATGTTAGGAGTTCTTTAATACCGTACCCATCGACACTATCGAATGTCTTAACTGGGCGACATCGCCAGATTCAGGAATTCTCGCGAGAAACGCGTGTCCACGTGCTTCTGTTGTCCATACAGTGTGTGGTGATGTGGTCTAGTCGCGGTTATTTAGATACTGTAAGCAATTTAATATGGCCTTGGTATAATGACTAGTATATGTATAGTTGACGTCAGGACGTTACCTACTGCTTGGCGGTAAGACGCTTCATAGCGTGTGTTTTAAGGTGAGCTACCGTTGTGAGTTGAATTGTTGAATGGCCAACTTCCTTGAATCTTAAGATTATTATTAAAATATTCTTGTGATGGTGTGACGAAATGCTGTCGATTGTTTGGTTTTGTTTTGGAAAGTATGTTTGAAATCGATTGTAAAATGGTTTATATGTCGTGTGTGGTAGAAACGGAAGGAGCGCGGGCGCATCGACACAAGTGCTATCCATACCGTGGAGCAGGCGCAGTTGGGAGAACTGAGCAAGCATATCCCCGAGGGTGACGGTGAGAAGAGCCCCGTTTATAGATATCCCTTTCAGGTAATAACATATCGCATACATTAACTTATCCAATGCGCAGGTATATTTGACAATGATATTTCCTGTTTGTTTATTTGTTAACTAATACCCACATAAAACTATTATGTTTGTACCTATGTAAAAGGACTTACTTGTGTATACGGTCAGGTGGGGTACTCGGAACAAAACACAGACTACACACTATACCTCGTGGCCGGTGACCACACGGAACGCCTGCAGTGGATCCACACAATCAGATCGGGTACGTACCCACCCACCGTTACATAATGTCGTTTATTACTTGTGACGTAGTTGAACCCTGTAACTGACAATCTGTATTATTTACTTTGTGGTACGGTCAACATATAAAGAAATTAATTATCGTCTGTAGGTATAATAAAATTATGATCAGATTAGCTCTTTGTGGAATTATGTATGCCTGCCTATCAAAGCCATGGAAAATTGTCAGAAGATCAATAAATTTCTCATTATTTATTTATTAATATTCAAACCGCTTGGTTTAAATCTTGTAATGAGAAGAGAAACTTAGATGGTTTGGTCATGTTGAGAGGATGTATGAAAAGCGATTTACAAAAAGTATTTATAAGGCGGATGCTCAGATGCGTATTAAATTCGCTACCTGCGCGCGTGACTTTTTATGAACTTAATGGAAAAGAACTTTTGGTGTTCCAATCCTATTTATAAAAAAATGTAATTCTAATTTCGATAAGCCTTATGTCATCACTTATAATTTATTATTTTAGTTGTGATCTCTTTTGTCTTCGTTCTAAATATCCAAGTATTTAAAACCTATACTGTCTTCACATCGGAGAGTTCTCGGTTCGTTAAAAATTCAAGGATAACAAGCAAGAGCAACTCACCAGTCTCCTGTAGGACAAGTTTACAAGATTATTGATTGCTATAATAAAAATGTGTTTAAATATGACGATAAAAATAGAGATACGAAAGTTCATTGAGGAGGTCGCTTGGCAATGGGCAGTTCAGATAGGTTAGGAGGAAAAATATTATTGGAGCGTTAAGTCATGGTGGGTTACAGTGTGCGCAGTTACTGGTCGGCGAAGTCAGTACCATCCAGGCGCGTGGTCTGCGCGGCGCTGGAGCTGCTGTGACGCGGAGCGACGGTCCGCCCCCGGCTGCGCGGCCGCAGACCTTTGGGCCCTCATAGAGTCAGAGCTTGATCTGCTCACTCCACCGCAAGAAAACCGACTATCAAACGACGCTTCACGTGCGTATAAATTTCACTCAAGCCTTGAATACAATACGTTTTCGATCACTTTCTTTTTCGTTAACAGTTATACCTAATATGTATTTCAACTTTGCATTAGGTAACCTTTCCTTATTTGGTTTTAAAATAAAATAACATCTCTTTATTGATGCTTTTAAAATTCAAATATTGCATGGATGATTTGATTAATCGATAATACTGTAACTCCACAAAAAAGAGTTGGGCATTGCAAACGCAAGGCTTCTGTTGAAGATGGTATAATCTCAATTGCCAGTAATGACGTACGTATAAATTACCTGTCTTCTTTTCACATATCAAGCAACCAATAAGTGAAAGGGAGAGCGCACACCGCCTGCGCGCGCGCATCGAATGGTGAATGTAGGCCGAGCGCAACCATCTTTGAGCCCTCGTCTCGACAACTATAAAGCCTAGTTCTCCATGGTCCATCGTAAATATTATTTATGGAAGATATCAATGTGATGCGAACATTAAAACATTGTGGGCTCATATTTTATTTGTTTAAAATTAAATGTAGGTACACAACTACACATATAGTTACTGGATGACTGGTTAAAGGAGGGACTTGATAAGGGAGGTTATTCAGTATTCGATACTAGTTAGATTAAATACGGGAACAAATTTGAAATCACGAAAAAAATATCCTGTTCCATACGTTTTGTCGAGTATGGAACAGTTGATTTTTTATTCATGATTTTAAGGTTGGCCCTGAAGTTAATCGAACTAGTATTGAATACTGAATACCTACCCTCCTTCAGTATGTTCCTTATTTAATCTGTCACCTACCTACCATAGGTGTTGCTTACATATGGGTTAATTTAATAAAATTAATTATTTAGTTCATTCTTTTAATAATATATTTTATTAGTTTGAGCAGTTAAAAATATTAATAGTCAGTAAACACCACACATTTTTCATTCAACGTTTTTTCCATTAGGAAAAACAGGATTTTATTATTGTTTTTCCTTAGGTAGGTACTATAAATAAAAATTGACAATCGCATTTTACGTGCCGTATCGGCCGCGGCACTGTTATGTATTACGCTTTACCTTCGCCGCGGCACTTGGACACGTTTGTAGGCAGTCGGAGCGAGGTGTCGCGCGCGGACGTCCGGTCTTAAAGTCCCGTTCCCATGTTGCCCAATAAACCCGAAGACGAACCTATGGTGACTAAGAAGAAGTCGAAAATACCATGTCTTTCGTTGGCATCGTTCCTCCCGGCTCTAGAGGGTACGGTACATTTCGTCTGACCTCTATTTATTTGGCCTCGTCGCCATCGGTTGCGTTCACTGGTCTCGTTGCACTCACTTTCTTGTCTTGGTCAGGTGTAATGTAATGCGTTTGTGTAATGCCCGCAAAAGTGATACTGTGCTGTGATTCTGATACCGCAGTGTTTAAGGATAGTGCTTACGGCGTCATGGATATAGGTCAACATTTCATAGTGCCTAACTATAAGAAATTAGTTCTGCAATGGGTTTGTTATTGTGTTAGTGTGGTTAAATAAGTTAAATTTAAACATCTACCTAACCATCTCTTCTAAAGTTATCGTACTTTCTAGCAAGGCTCAGAAGTAATTCTAATTATCATTACATAAATAACAGCTCTTAACTTCAATATCCCATGTATCATCATTATTTGATGTGGAGTGGAAGAACATTTTTGTCGACATTCGACTCTTAAATCTGAATGGCATTTAAGCGTCTGTCATAATTATCTTGTTGATATTTATCTAACAAGTCTTCATTATTAACATACCTAGTAACATTTTACTTATACTTGAATGTTGTTAGTGCATTTTTTTTTCATTATTATGATAATTTCTGTCAAAAGTATTAATAGTTCCGTGACCTTAGCATAATGAGTGGTTTTACTGTTTATAAACGAGATTTTAAGTAAAAGAAAACAAGTTAGATATTAGAGGTGTTATCCGCATTTTTTTATGTATTGCATTCCTAATGTATTCCTAAACTTAAAGCAGGAACACACTTGCAATAAAATGAATCGTTGTGCGATAGTTGCACTGATCATAAAAAAGTATGTAATAATCGCTTTGCAACTAATTGCAAGTGTGTGTGCGCGCACATTTAATATCCATGCTTTCCTTTGATCAGTACAACAGACTATCGCCCGACGATTAATTGCAGGTGTGTTCTTGCTCTAACATTGTGAAACCTTTTATGGTATTGAAAGTTTGAAACAATATTATAACAAAACGTATGAACAAAAGTAGTTAAACATTTAAGTTTCCCCTATAAATACTTTATTTTAACCTACCAATACGTAAAACTTATACATAGGTATACGGGGTGTAAGTGACAGAGTAACGAAAACTGAAACCATGGGTTCAGTACCTTATTCTGAACCCCTCAGCGTAAACTTTTTGCGTCGGACTTTAAAAAAAATACGACTTTGGTTGGAATTTATTACGGTACCTACCGGACTATTTTTTTTTATTGTGAATCTGTATACTATTTGAAAAAAGTAACACCAAAAAAACCGATGAAACATCTACAAAATTGGCAAAGTTATAAGCGTTTTAAAATGATTTGCTAGACACGGACGGCACGCATGATAAGTGATGCAACACCACTTATGTCCGCTTCGCACGACAAAGACGGAGCGAAACTCCCTCCAAAAACTTTAAAAGCGTCTATGTTTTCCATTTTGTGATAAATTATTTTTTATTTTTTTACTTTTTTGTTATTCCTATTCCTTCTTTGGAATAAAATTAATTTGTACTTATTTAATAGTAATCCACTACCGTATTGCAAAATCTCCAAATAATGTCTTAATTTTTTTTAAGAGACCGATGAAACATTTTAACGCTAAGGGGTTCAAAATAAGGTACTTAACCCATGGTTTCAGTTTTCGTTACGTTGTCACTTATTACACTCCGTATACTTAGTCGGGCGTATAGCATCGCCAACTATATTATACTTTTGTAAAATTCGATTATTTCACAATTTGCCATAATAGAAAACAATTTTAAATAAAAGCTTTTAATTAGTTAACTGTTTATTACCTACTTATTCAGAAGAAGAAAAAAAAACGGTGAAATAAAGTCTAGAAGCCTAACTTATTACTTTGTACTTCTTCATCTCTTGTATCAGTACGAACTATAATTTTATTTTATGAACTGCTCATGCCGTAGTAAAAGCATAGCCGGTCAGCAAGGTGATATAGAGGGGCTGACTGCCCATTGTGTGCAGTCTCGGAAGAAGGCGATTCACCTGTCATACTGAATAACTTTCCCTATGTGACCCATATCCTATTCGTAAAAAAATAAAACAGCTTTATAAACATTCTGGCTATAATATTACCAAGTATTTGGATTTAATTGATGTTTTTTAGCGAATTCTCACAGAATCCAGATTTTATAACCATTATAGGAACGTGTAGTAAGTACTTAAATAAATAACCAAAAAACAATGTTACGGTTTTTTAAGTGTAGGGAACAATAAAAGATCCACAGTAAATAAAACTTGGTTAAGGAAATATATGCTGCAAGTAAAAAGAGGGTAGATAGGTACCGTATTAAATCTAATCTTTAGGTGTCAAGTACATAGGTAAAAAGCAATTTTATTTGCCTAGGTTTCGGGATATTTTTCAATAGCATTTAAATATTTTGGCCCATTTCACTCGACAATCGTACATCAATGATGTGATTTTAATACTTTAATTATTTTAATAATATAAATATTCGTTTGTTTGGTCTCGACAGCAGTCACGATGCCCGGGGGAGGCGGCGCTCCTCCAGGCACTCCGTCTGCCAAGCCAAAGGTAAACCAATATGTAACCTAACTTTATTAGAAGGGATGCCTGATTTGGGCCATGGCTTTCTTATTCCAAATGGCAAGTGAGATTCTTTGGAAAATCTTTAAAAAAAAATAAGTTCATTCTCTAATTTACCCATGCCTAATATGCCTATGTTTAAAACTATAATTACAATAAAAAAACTAGGTACTATAGTGTTAACTACCCAGAATGTTGGAAATGTACTATAGTCTATAACAATGTAAACAATTTTATTGTTCTTAACTTGACATCTGGAATATTAAGCCATTGCCAGGGTGACCTGAATTGTGTATTATTTGGCGTTGTAATTTATTTTGGGATAAAAATATCAAACAATTATTCACAGGAGAAGCAGAGAACCAAAGTTGTAGTAGCCCTATATCCATTTAAAGCTATTGAAAGCGGAGATCTCTCACTGGATAAGGTAAGATTTAGAGAATTTACAACATTTTTGTTTATATTATGCGAAGCCGAAACACCCCATTAACAGGTAGGTAAGTAAAAATATGCGAACAATATAAAAAAAATATATATAGGTACAGGGTAAAATTAAAACCAGTGCGGATATTTTAGGAGGTGAAAGTACTCATGAATATGATCAAGTTTTAGTATGGGACTGACACTGAAATATGAAAAAAAAATCAGCTGTTCCCTTCAAAAATGCACTACAACACGATCAAAATGTATGGAACAGCTGATTTTTTTTTTCATATTTCAGTGTCAGTCCCATACTAAAAGTTGATCATATTCATGAGTACTTTCACCTCCTAAAATATCCGCACTGGTTTTAATTTTACCCTGTATTTCGTAAAAACTGAATTTGATACTTAGGTGAGACAGGACCTCACCTAAGTTTCAAGTTTCAGTGTAGATATGTCTTTCGACTAAAATAATGATTTATTTAGTAATTTTTACTTTTGAGGAAGATTTAGGTAGAAAATTTTAATTAAAAACTTAAATAGTATGCAAACAGCCATACGTTAAATACATTCCACAGATATAAAATAATAATAACTTTGAAAGCATTACTGATTCTACTAACTACTTTCTATGAAACTAATACTACTAAACTACTAATGAAAAATAATGTCGATAAATTATGTTAATGCTCTTACATTTTAGACTTAAAATAATAATGTCTCACACACAATGGCACGGCTACTTGTATTGTAGGAGTATATTTAGTGTCAAAAGATAGGCATTTTCAAATGAATCATAAAGTTTTCACCATAATGCCGCTAATGGAAGTCAACTGTGTAGATAATAGTCATTATTAATCAAGAACAAAGTACATTGAGTTTTTGGTAAAATCCGTAGGTGTCATATACAAAAAAACAACAAACACCGCGAAGGCAATTAACTAAAGTTTTTTTTTATTTGTTTCAACCATTTTCGTAATTTGTCTCTTTGAGAATATTAAGAATCTATGTTTGTATTATCGATTAAGAAACCCAACAAAACTTATTAAATAAATAAGTACCTACTTGTCCAGATGTGCTTTTTTGATTCCCTAATAAAACAATACGAAAGTAACTCAAAAGATTATAATTAATATTAGGTAAATACATTCGTAATTACTTATTTTTATTTTTAATAATTTTTATTTTTTATAGGGCGCCGAATATGAAGTCATAGATGACTCTCAAGATCATTGGTGGAAAGTTAAAGACGAGAACGGGTATGTATAATGTTATATTTTTGTTCTATTCTGTCAAATTTAGAATTATTTTGATTACGTAGGAAATAATATTTTTTCCATTTTCAGATTGGTTGGCTACATTCCAAGTAATTATGTTAAGGAAAAGGAAACAATAGGCTTGCAGAAATATGAGTGAGTATTAGTATTTTATATTGCATATTATTAGGATAGTAGGTACATAATCGATATCACAATTCACACTAAGCAGGTAATGTTCATACATCATAGACGATAGTCAGTTTATATGCAAATTAAATAGGAAAATAAAATATATACGTGTAGACATATATAGGAAAATAGGAATTTGAAAACGGGGCATTGCGTTGATATAGGAGGATAATTTAGAGATTTCAGGTTATTCTCTTTTAAATATAGCACAGAGTTTTATTAATTTAACTAACTTGTTATTGCTATTTGTCTAAATTGTATGTGTTACTAAAAGGTTTGGTTGGGTATGTTAAAATTTAAGATTTAATTATTTAAAGTAGTATTGGATGGTTCATGTGCTTTTGTTAATTATTGCAAAATGTCACGACTTGACATCTAAACGTGATTGTACAAGTACATTACTTGCATTTCACTTCGTGATAACTAGAGGTGTATCATTTGCCCAGCCGAGTTCAAAGTGATCGTCGTTGATATATAAGTACGAACCAACGAGTATCGGCGGTATCTTACGGCGATGACCTTAGTTCCAATAGAGCTGCTACCTCTTCAGAAAAGGTTTGATAGGTATATCTCTCAAGTTCAGAACCTCACACTCACTCAACACGTGTTAAACGCGAATGCTACCAAAAATAATACACACTTGTTTTTGAGAAGTTAGGGCTAAAACAAGTGCGTATTATTTTTGGTAGCATTCGTGTTGAACACGTGTTTATCTATGTGGTACGGCCGCTAGAGTCTTGAGCAGGGGTCGACAACCCGCGGCCCGCGGGCCGCATGCGGCCCGCGTGGCTCATTCTTGCGGCCCGCGATTGTTTTTAAATCAAGGTCGTATCTTTCTGAATTATTATAATAACGCGCCAAAAATGATAAAAACAAAAACGGGCAAGAGCGTGTCGGGACACGCTCAGTCTTCCGACAGCAAATATAAGTTTGTAGTTTGTAGTTTAATAACATAAGTTTGTATTTCATATTGTATCATCTGCCTAGCCTTTTCCCAAATTATATTGGGGTCGGCATCCAGTCTAACTAGTTTTGGCTGAATATCAATATTTTACGTGGAGCGACTGCCATCTGACCTCCACAACCCAATTAATGGGTAATACCGGTATTCGAATGTTAGACCAGCTGTCAGACTTTTAGGGCTTCTGACTACCCGTAACGATTGTCAAAGATATTCCTATGACAACCGGGACCGACTGCTTAACGTGCTCTCCGAGGCACGGAGGGGTCTCGATGTGTAAAGAACGGTCACCCATCCAAGGACTGACCGCGGCAAGCGCAGCTTAACCTCGCAGATCGATCGATCAGCGCGGCCGTTATTTAGCCACGAGCCCCTCGTATTTCATATTGTATGTATTTCATAATATTATTATGAAATACAAAGTTATTTTTGCGGTTGTGAAACTCAAAACTGAAGTTTTGAGTTTCACAACCGCAAAAATAACTAACGCAAAATAGTAAAATAGTGAATATTTCAGTTATTGACGTATCTTGTTCGAACCAATTTTAATCGAAAGTATTTTTGTTAGATGTTACAAACTACAAGTTTTGATAACGCGCCCCCCTGTAATTTTCATTTTTTTTCCCCATTTTCCCTAGACACATATTGTTAACGACTTTCGGAGCTCCTAGTTCATTCAAGGTACCAAATAGTGACAGTTAAAAACCTATCCAACGATACCCCACATGAAGGGGTGCGCCAAAATATTTTATGAACAAGTGGCATATAGTGGCAAAATTAAGTAAAGGCGGGCGCCTTTACTTAATTTTGCCACTATATGGCCCTTTCCTGCTGAATGGTTGCCGACCCCTGGTCTAGAGCAATGAGCGATTTAGATAATTAATGTACTTCCTAACATAAAAAAGATACAAAAAAACGTTTATTGTATTTATGTATAAAAAAAACCGGCCAAGAGTTACGTATCCTTTTTGGACATAGGTATAAAAGTAAAAAAAAAACCTGGACCGCATAACTAAGTTTGTTTGTGAAAGAATTTTGAACATTTCTAAAACACTGTGCTAATTACGAACATCGTTTTATTTTTGGTGCAATATTTAAGTAGGTAAACTTCTATCAACTCTAATTAGGTATTTCAGATTTTTCACTTTGCAAACTTCGGATATAAGGGGCGGGGGGGGGGAATGGTATGTATTTTTTTAGACATTTTCCATCATAATATGTGAAAAACTAAGGCATAAAAAAATAAAATATTGAAATGTGCAAATAAAGCCCTTTCATATGATATGTAATTATGCGACTTGACCTAGTAATCCCACTTCAAAATTTCAAACCCCCACTTCGGCGCCATTTCATTGGCAGTCATTGGCAATAAAAGTGGGCAAGCATATCGTATAACTGTTCCAAAGTTTAAGTCGATGATAGCATCAGTAGTTGCTGAAATAACCAGATGTGACAGACAGACAGACGAAGTCGCACCATAAGGGTTCCTTTTTTACCATTTTTGTACCGAACCCTAAAAGATTGGTGATATGAGTACCTAACAATAAACTAATCAACACAACTTTGAAATGGATGTATTTAAATGATTATCTCGTGATTTTTTAAACGTTCACTATTCTCAAGGTTTTTAATACTTATTCGTAGGGCGTATTGATCGTCATTGCCAGAACAAGAACTCAGTATATTCTGTGTTCAACACATAATTTCTATTTATTTAAATGTAGGTATCACTACGCTGAGTTTTCGATAAACATATAGGGCCGTACCACAAAAAAGATAGACACGCGTTAAACGCGAATGCTACCAGAAATAATACGCACTTGTTTTAGCACTAACTTGTCTAAAACAAGTGTGTATTATTTTTGGTAGCATTCGTGTTTAACGCGTGTCTATCTTTTTTGTGGTTAGGGTGATTATTTATAATGCTCTACCTAGGTATAAAATAATATTTTCCTGTGGGATTTTATCGTGCTCGTCAATTTCATAATTTTATTGCGTGATTATGTTATTTCAATAATGAAATTAACCCATCGCATTGAAACCTATGACTGGATAAACAAACGCTACTCCTAATTTTCTCACAACACTCGGTCCTCTGATTTTCCCAGCAGCAAACCAAGAATATACGTCAATGGTGCTAATGTCGCAATAAACTAGTTTTAGTTACACTTTATCTCTTTCTTACATAATTGAAATACTTATTAAAAATTGACAAATCAGAAAATATAAAAAATTGTCAAATCAGTCTAGGTACCTACGCCCTTATCATTTACGGGAAAATTCACTAAAAATTGACAAGACTAACCCCCGTATTTACGAACAATACTATGAGGACTCATAGGAGTGTACAAAAAACTCATTCAAATATGTAAGTACCATGTAATGTCATTGTATGTAAGTATTACGTTAAGGTTCATATTCGTATGAAGCGCTTGTTTATATTCGCTTAAATGAATATGCGTATAACGTTTATATTCGTATGAGTTTTCTGTACACTTTGCGTTCGAGACCTCATAGTACTGATTGTGAATACGGGGGTAAATATCTTCTATTCTTTTCTCATCGTTTTTTGTTAGAAAGTGACATAATTAGACTAAATTAGTTTAAACTAAATTTTAACTTTAAACTAAATTAGTTTTTTTTTGTAAACATCAGAATCAGCACCACTATTTTTTTTTTAACTATAAGCTACCGGTTCCGGTATGTTCCATTTATTTATTATTATGCTTACATGAATCCAGGTGGTACGTCGGTGAGATGTCGCGGCAGCGTGCGGAATCACTTCTCAAGCAAGAGGACAAGGAGGGATGTTTCGTTGTCCGCAACTCCTCCACCAAGGGCATGTACACGCTCTCCTTATTTACCAAAGTGTAAGTACCCCTAATTATAACTTTTATTATATGCATTATGTATAATGCAATTGATTTTGAAGGCAGTTGGCACTTACTGCGTTGGCACCATGTCAAGACCGTTGTTAACTTGGGCCGTTCCGATTTTTTTATATCTTTATAGCAAGTTCTCTATAGCATTATAGCATAATAAACTATCAACATTATGAAACATTATCTTCTATAAGTAGCGTCGAATAAAACAAGCTTATTCGGTGGCAAGATGATAGGTTTACACACATGACCATAAAATATACTTTGGGTCGTAATGGTGTTTACGGTCCGGCCGCTGAGAGAACGCGTTCCTGACACATGCTTAATTTAGCACTAAACTATGTCAATTTACTGTAGATTGATGTTATATTAAGAATTTAAAATTCTTAATATAACATCAATCTACTCTTGGTACAAATTTAAGCAAAATTCTGAATTTTGGTTAAATTTGTACCAATAGTGCATTTAGGCGATTAAATCATTTTTAATCGTGAAATATTTTCAACATCAAAGTTTCGTTGCCCATACAATCACGACCTGTGAGGAACGCATTCTTTCAGCGGCCGAACTGTAGCGTAGCGAAGAAAGGAATGAAATTAAACACTGTTAACATGATATTTACAGTTACCACCCCCAAACGAAGCACTACCACATAAAGCAGAACGGGCGCGGCGAGTTCTACCTGTCGGACAAGCACTGCTGCGTGAGCATACCCGAGCTCATCAACTACCACAAGCACAACAGCGGCGGGCTGTGCTCGCGGCTCAAGACCACGCCGTGCGAGCGGCCCGCGCCGCCCACTGCCGGACTGTCGCATGGTCAGTACGGTTAGTCGCACACGTCATCATAATCTTCATGTAACCATTACTAACACCCGGGCCCCAATTCTGCTATTGCAATTGTGGAAGAATCGTGTCATAGTGACATCATAACTGTCAAAACCTAAACGGTCATTGGCTCAGAGTAAGGCTGTTTGTGCACTACAGACGTTTTCAATTTATTCGTATTCGGTTTTTTACGGATTTTTAGCCAATAGGCCTGCAGAACGATCCCCACCACTTTTTAAAACGTATGAAAAAAAAAACGGTCCGTGAAAAAACGTGCTGTAAACGTTTAGTGCACAAACAGCCTAAGACTATCTCTTTGGTCATTGGTCAAAACGATGTCATTATGAGACCATTCTGACACGATTATGACAATTGTGATAGCAGACTTGGGGCCCAGTTCTGTTGCCGAAAGCGGCCCTCGTAATGCTGCAATTAACAGTAATATTGCCAATAAAATAATGCTTGGATTAACAATGTAAATAATTATTAGGTTCTTATTAATTAGAACAGCATAATGCTGCTAGCGATTCTAATCGGCTTGACAACCGTATCCTCGGATAGGTATCCGAGAAAAAGAGCGACCGCAGACTTACAATTTCAAGTTGGCCGACTATTTCGCGTACACTCATAATTTTATCGGCCAACTTTTTAATTGTGTTTAATCGGAAGGTAATCTCGATTCTGATACGATTGGTATCCAATTATATTTAGTTGGATGTGTGGGCTATCATAAGTCACTACACCTATTAGTCTTAGACCATTTATCTATTGACTAGCCTTACATGATTATTTCCCTCTGCCTAATCGGTGGACTTGCCTTACCTTATACTATAGGATTTACGTTACCAGACCGTACATGTTGTTAACACTGTTGAACTGTAACATACCCGTAATTACTGATTACAAATAACTAGCTTCTTCCCGCTACTTCATGCACGTGGGCTTAGTTTACATCGCAAAATACAAACTCATCCCCTATTTTACCCCCCTTTTATTTAATTCCCCTATTTTTTATTTTCGCGACAAAATGTAGCCCATATGTCCTTCTCCAAGGTCCCATCCCATCTATCTCTATATCAAAATTCATCAAAATTGATTCAGTGTAGGGTTCCATAGTAGCAATAAGAAACTACTTCATCTTAGTCACTTTAAAGGATTAATGCTAAGGATTTTGTATTTGGTACAAAATTATCCAACACCCAAGTTCAACGACTATTACTGCTAAACTAATAAAGTTATCTTAACCGTTATAATTTTCCTTTAAAGTTCATGAAATGCACTATTATCGTGATTTTTTACAGATTTTTCAAGCCAGCAGTTTAGCTTTTAGAGGGAGGGGGGGGGGGGACGCCCTACTGGAACAAAAATTTGCACTGTAAAGTTTAATATTTCGTAAATGGAGCATTAAAACGAAAAATAATTTTAGCAACCCCGAAATTATTTTAGAAGACCTATTCAACGATACCCCACATGATGGGGTAGAAGACGAAAAAAAAAATTCATCTCTACATCACATGTAGGGGAGCTACCCTAAAAAAAAATATTTTACAAAATTTGAATTTACCACTTTGTCGGCGTAATTGATATACACACTGCTACAAAATTACAGATTTCTAGTACTAACGGTGTCTTAGTAAAACCTCGGACAGACAGACAGACGGACATGACGAAACTATAAGGGTTCCTAGTCAGAACTATGGAACCCAAAAAACGTAACACAGACAGTTACTTTCGCATTTATAATATTAGTTAGGATAAATAAAGTTAATATACGTAGGTTTCTATAATGTAATTAAATTTCACCCAAGGTTGGTGGTAGCTGTCGGCGGGCAAACCATACGAAGTCGTATTTTCTATTATTATTAGCCCAACCACAATCATGTGGGTGTAATTGAGTTGGATTTTTTTTTATTAAATGTGCATTTCGCGGTTTCGTCGCACACTAGGTAGTAATGTACTGAGCCCGTAAGAAATGCTGTTTTAGTTCAGTTTGGCAAGGTGGTAGACTCGACGCGTCACATTATTTTTAACTGCAGTTGGAAAGGTTCATTTATGGTAAACTTTTCCAATATCAAAAACAATTCAGTTCTTGATCTGTTGTCATTACATCACCTAGTCTTAAATGCTTTGTAGAGACCATTACATATTCCGCTCTGCTTATGAATATTAGATTTTCCATTCCACAAGTAACGTCGGATCGAATGATCCTTTGTTTCGACGCGCACGCTTCACCTTCCTGCGAGTATGTTCCAGAAAATTTTACACCGTGGCTCGCGGGCCGCGGCGCGCCGATGCAGTCTTTCAGTGGCTTCCAACCTGCGCACGCGCTGCTACTTTGCCTTGTATTCATTCCCCCTCGCTATAGATTTCTTCCTTTATAATTGAACTTATATAATTTAAAGTCAATCCATTAAATTCAGTTGGAATATCATATTAAATTCCGTTCATTTTGGTTCCTCCGTTCTAAATTATTGTACAGTAAAATCACCCTTTTGGCTTTCATCATAAACGCACATATCGCTTGCCAGCACCGCTCAGACACTGCATACTACAATCCCAGGCGAAATTCCGGGATAACTGCAGCTGCTGCTTACATACCTCTTCAGTGGTGACCCCGACGTGATAGAGGACTAGAGAAGAAAACTTTTGTTTTTTCGAAATGGAAGGGCATTTTTACGGCTTATCTGGCAACGGTGTAGGAGAAGACCTGGACCAAGGAAGCGCGAACCCAGGTGCTACACGTTCGGGTTCTTCGGAACAAAATCAAGGTAACCCAAGTGATACTAATAGTATGTTAGGCGCTAGTCCAAGTATAAGCGGAGCGGAATATGTAGTGGGTTAATGTTCACTACAGCTTCCTGTTATTTTTGAGATTTTTCAAGCATTTTCAAAGGTCACTTTTTGCCTTATCAAAGCGTGTAATCCAGGTAACGATGCGGCTAAAGAATCTCCTAGATGTTGGTGCAAATTCCTGACGTCAATGTATCGCATATTATTTCCAACACCACTTTCGATCCATATACAGGATAAAATTAAAACCAGTGCGGTTATTTTAAGAGGTGCAAGTACTCATGAATATGATCAACTTTTATTATGGCACCGACACTGAAATATGAAAAAAAAAAAATTTGCTGTTCCATACATTTTGATCGTGTTGTAGTGCATTTTTGTAGGGAACAGCTGATATTTTTTTTTTCACATTTCTGTGTCGGTCCCATAATAAAAGTTGATCATATTCATGAGTACTTTCACCTCCTAAAATAACCGCACTTTTAATTTTATCCTGTATTTGAGCTACCTGCTACCGACCGACTGCCCGAGCTGGCGCTGCGGACAGTCGGTCTGGCAACGTGTTAACATGTATTTGGTCTGGCGTTTTCATAAAACCTGTAGTTTAAGGTTTTAAAATAGTTTAATTTAACTTTTATAAAATGAGGTAGATTTCTTGTTGCCTTCAACGAATTTAAACCAGTCTGAACAGTAAATAGTCTGGCAACACTTACAGATGTTGTTTACTTGACTCACCAGTGGGTCTCGAGTGTGTCGACCCGCACTTTGGGAATGACTGTTATAGATAGATAAAAGGGCCAGCTCCACAGTCTCTGGGATTCGCACTATTTATTAAATACTTAAATAGATAAGTAAATTAAAAAATGTACCAGAAAGTTTTTAAACTATCTGCCAAAATAAGTTAAACGCAACTAATCCAGAGGTGGTGATTCCGGCCATTATTTTTACCTGTAGGCTAACCACAGCATTGCATAAATAATATCGACACATTTCTCAGGAAAAATTGTCGATAATATTGAGCGTGCGTCAGTAATGCATCCATAAAAGGCTAAATTTAATGGAAGCTATTTATCACATTCTTAATTCTTCTTGTAAATGTCCACTGCCATACATGGGCTGCTTGACTACAAGGAATGATCGTGCGTGACGGAATATTGTCATAATCTAGCAACGTTTGGTCAGTTCTTAATGGCGTAGAGTAGGTTGGTGCGGCTCTCGTTAAAATATTTAAATTTGTTTTCTGGATGATATATGCAATCGTCGCTTTACCACATCTAGAGTCTGTAGTCTGTTTTATATGTATTAAGGTACATACTGTACAAGTACCCAAGTCATACAATTGTACAAAACAGATGTAGGTAAAAGTGACGAAATACGTCAAAATATAATGTGACGTTAATTAGAAATTAATAACATTCATTGGGGAAAAATTGTGTATTTATTACCTTGTTGTAATAGGTCAATTTTCCTCGTTTCCGAAGTTATATCTGAACTCAATCTGAACGGTCAAAATGAAGTTATATTTACAAATTCTCATATTTTTTTCCCAAGTGCCTGTTGAGCTCGGTTTTCAGTCTCAACAAAGCAACAATCACCGAGCTCTACACCACAAAAAAAACCATTATCCACCATCACATTAGCAGTCTTTGAACTTACTAGTAAAAAATCCTAAACCTCTATTTACAGACAAATGGGAAATTGATCCATTGGAGTTGGAATTACACGAAGAGTTGGGCGCGGGGCAGTTCGGCGTAGTGCGGCGAGGAAGGTGGCGCGGCCGCACCGACACCGCCGTCAAGATGATGAAGGAAGGCACCATGTCCGAGGACGACTTCATCGACGAGGCCAAAGTCATGACGTGAGTATAAAGCAATCTCATTGTGACAAGGTTTCCATGACCGCGTTAAGCACATGTGGGTGTAGAGGTGTATACCCACATGTGCTTAACGCAGTCATGGTCAAAAAAATGTCCCTAACTAGGTTAATAACTGGCAAACCAGTCCAATAGTTAGTGACGTTACTTACGGCCTCGAATGACAATAACAGTGAATTTACACTTAGCTTCCATGTTGCATGTTCCATGTCCGCTAAGTAATTATAGTCGTCCTAAACTGCCCATAACGTTAAACTGTTGCAGCAAACTCCAGCACCCGAACCTGGTACAGTTGTACGGCGTGTGTTCGCAGCACCGGCCGATCTACATCGTGACGGAGTATATGCGACACGGCTCCCTGTTCAACTACCTGCGGCGAACCTCGCCCGACCAGCTCGGACCCGCTGTACTACTTGATATGTGCATACAAGTAAGATAACCTTATACCAGGCGCGTGCATTGCATATAGGCAAGTAGGCAGTGACTACCTCTTAAGGTTCAATAAAACCATTTTAACTATTACTACATCAATATACATAATTATATATCAATAATTAGTCATTATTGATATATTTTATTTATGTTGTAACAGTTAAAATAGTTTTATTGAATCATATGAGGTAAGCACTGCCTATATGCACTGCACGCCACTGCCTTATACTATGCGATCGCGATAAGAATAGGTACGTAAAATGACCTCGAACTGTCAACTATCACTTGAAAAGTAAGTCTTCAAAGAAAAATAATTTGCAAATAACGTAATTTGTTGTTACTTTATTTAAAGGACGGAGTCTTTCATTTATCAAGTCTATTGTAAATATTGTAATAGATTTTTTGATACAAAAAGCAGCTCAATTTTCAATACAAAACGTCACAATATGGCGCAAGGTCAGTCCAATTTTTATTTTGATCGCATAGTATTTTTTAAAACTGACCACAAATATTAAGCGCAATATCACTTAGATTCCTCGTACATTAGTAACTCCTGTTTTAAATCTCATGTCACCTCACCATGGATTGGTTCTGTTAAGTGAATCAATCGGAAGAGCTAACATGAGATTGGCTGCAGATTTGCTTATCAAAGACTTGCTCAGGTCTGGGTGGATTCTAAATAGTGTTCAATTTAGAATTTAGCAGTCAGTTCGAGTCACAAGTGAATAAATACCTTGTAAGATATTTTACTAACCGAAACATTTGTCTATTTCAGGTTTGCAAAGGAATGGCATATTTAGAAAGACACAATTATATTCATCGAGATTTAGCCGCAAGAAATTGTTTAGTCGGAGACGAGAATGTTGTAAAGGTATGTTCTAAAGTTTTAACAATAATGATACATTTTGTGGATAAAGTATCTATGTATTTGTATATGTATATTACATGTAGTTCCTAAAGTATCAAAATTATGTATACTTAAGTGATATCATGATAAAAATGTAATATGAATTTATAATTGCAGGTGGCAGACTTCGGTCTGGCGCGGTACGTGTTAGACGACCAGTACACCAGTTCTGGCGGTACTAAGTTCCCCATCAAGTGGGCGCCTCCCGAGGTGCTCAACTATACGCGTTTCTCATCTAAATCAGACGTCTGGGCCTTCGGTTAGTTTCAAATGTAATCATTATTATAGCTTAGATGATGTGCTGGAGGTCCACTTCACATATGACCGAAGCGAGACTACAGCATGCTTCTAACAGAAATCGAATTGTAATTAAAAGAATTCCATTTCACTTGACCAATAAATGAACCCGTGAAGTGATATCCATTTACTCATATGCTTTGCATACTGTCATGCAACATACATGGCAATACACTAGATTTAAAATATTCTGTTATTTCTTTCAGGTGTGCTAATGTGGGAAGTTTTTACTTGTGGCAAAGTACCGTACGGGCGGATGAAGAACTCCGAAGTGGCAGATATGGTACAGCGGGGTATGCTGCTAGAGAAACCTAAAGGCTGCCTCAACGAAATATACAATGTGAGTATGCCGCTGCTAATATTATCTTTTACGTTTCAAGGCAAAACAACTTTCATGTAAATATTTTAGGCTGACGATGTATAGCATGTTTATCTGCAATCTGCACTGAAGTAAGTCAAGATAAATAAGGTGTAATTTTAATCACTCAAAATCGGAAAAGAGGTCATTGAACTCATCATTATGTAAAGTTTTTACCAAAAAAAAACTCAGCTGCTCCATACATTTTGCTGAGTAATAATGTGAACATAAATGTATGGCACAGCTGTTTTTGTTTTCGCGATTTCAGGGTTGGTCTCATTGTAAAATTTGTTCATAATGATGAGTTCAATGACCTCTTTTCGGATTTTGAGTGACTGACATTAGACCCGGAATATTACTAGCACTTTGCCCGCGACTTCGTCGGCGTGATAGGCCACAGAAATTGCAATTTTTCTGTGGCCTATCACGCCGACATATTTCAGTGTCAGTCCCATAATAAAAGTTGATCATATTCATGAGTACCAGTACCATGAAACCAGTGCGGATATTTTAGGAGGTGAAAACCTAAAATATCCGCACTGGTTTTAATGTTATCCTGTATATTGTATGGTACGTTGTGCAGGTGATGCGCATGTGCTGGCGGCGCTCGCCGGAGGAGCGGCCGTCGTTCCGCGTGCTGAAGGAGGAGCTGGGCGTCATCGCCAACAGCGTGCTGGCCGACTGACTGCGCCTGCTGCTGCAGCTGCTGCGGCCGGCCGCGCCGCCCCAGCATTCGGTGCCGCGCCGCGCCGCGCCCGCCGCGCCCGTCTGACCGCCGCGCGCCGCGCTTACTGAACACCGTAACCACGAGCAGCAACGTGGCGCACGTCTTACGCCTATCTATACAGGGTTATTGGTAAAACATTGACAACAGGCCGCACACTACACCAGCATACAGCAATGCTTCGCTACATACATTTAGGCTTACTGTCCACGTACGCGTTATTTTGACAACCTGCAACCTACAAATGAGAATCGGCGTATTTTGCATATTTGCTATGTCCACGCTGCTTCATTCTCTATTGTTAACAAAATTCACCGCCGAGCCCGCCATTTTATAATACAAAACAACAAAGTGTGCGTCTCGCGAGTCGGCCGAGTAGTGACATGCTGCTGCGCGCATCGCATGACGAACCCATGACGAGAGGCTCACGCGACGTTACCGCTCCGTGGACATAATTTTGATTGTTTTTACGCAAGATACAAGCATTCGTCTTGCAATCGTCAAATTAATGAAAGCGTGCGCATGACGTGCGGTTTACGTGGACAATAGGCCTTAGACTACATTGTACGCACATAATGTATGGGCGCAGCAAAGCATTTGCTGTATGCTGCTCTGGTGTCCGGCCTGGATTACCGAGCACCATAACCACAAGCAACAACGTGGCGCACGTGTAACGCGTATCTATACAGGGTTATTGGTAAAACATTGACAACCTTGCAGGACTGTTTTACTAACATCATGAACAAAACTACTTTTGTTCCATCAGTTTATAAAATAGACTATTTTTTTCTTGTTGTACTACCTATCGGGCACGTTTTAGAGCTGTATATAACTACGTAACGTCTCCCGTGCGCTGTCGTTCATAATAATAATTCGAAGTAAGAACCTATATCAGTGGTCGTCAAACTGCGGCCTGCCGGCATAACAAACAATTTTAGCAGACAAAGACAATATCAAAACTAGATTTTGCACATGAAGTTATTAGTTAGAGAATTATGTTGGCAAATAAAAATGACTTTACAGGATTTTATTGCCATGCAAAATCTATGGGGTAATCGCTCTTTGACAGCTCATAAAAAATATGTCAATTTATTGGTGACGTCAACTATTCAATCCACAAGTGTGAGGCCCGCAATGATATCTCACATTGTTCTATGTGGCCCTTGAGTAGAAAAGTGTGACGACCACTGACCTATACCATGCGTTTTCGCGCTTTCGCGATCAAATTGTATAAAAGTAAAATCTGACGAATTATGAAGTCATAAAACAAAAATTGATGTTTATGATGTTGTATAGTCCTGAGAGGTTGTTAGTGTTTTACCAATAACCCTGTATATACCCGCGAGACTTAGCGAGGGGCCTTCGAGTAGCTTTCGCTGCGTTTGAGTTGAGCGGGCCGCCTGGCTCGTGGCCGCGGCCGCCAGCGCGCTATCCACGCATACGTTAGCCGGACCAGAGTGAGATGTAGTAGAATTCGTCTCGCGGCGAGGTGACCGCGAGCGCCCCGAATTTGGACAGTTAAAATTTTGTATTCTTATTCGATGTTTAATTTGTGATTTCGGCTGCGTTACTCACGTATTTGGAAGCTCTCGCTCGTGAACATTAAGAGTGGTATAATCTCGAAATATGTGAATCAGTACAATAATGCTACTTGTTCCGGAGGATGATGTTGCAATTTCACATAAACGACCACGATGAGGACGTACAGAAGCAGACATCGAGTTCGACAATAACAGATATATGACGCGGAATTGATCTCACAATAGGAATTGACATTATTTAACCCGTAAACCGCGCGAGTAA
This sequence comes from Thalpophila matura, assembly GCA_948465475.1. Lineage (NCBI taxonomy): Eukaryota > Metazoa > Arthropoda > Insecta > Lepidoptera > Noctuidae > Thalpophila > Thalpophila matura. The sequence continues at coordinate 11,236,254 of OX419183.1, forward strand.
TCGTAGGTGCCGTCCACTGCCACCTTCTGGTTTCAATAAAAAGTAATTTTAGTAGCTTCGTGTCGTCTTTCTGAGTAAAAGAGAAGATGAAGAATACAGGTAGAACTATTTACCCTTACGAAGACCACTCGATTCAAAATAATAAACATTTATTTTATACGTAGTAAACGGACATTTAATACTGAAGCAATGTAATGTATAAAGTTACAGTCAAAACTATTAACCTAGTTTTGACCAAAGACATTGGTCAAAAGTAGTTTTGACTGCATTTTGTAGTCAATACTGGTTTTGACTGCTTAAGAGTTTTGACATACATAACATGCAAAAAGACAAGTTCAATCATTATTATTATTTTACTATACGGTTTTTATTTCTGTTACCTTTAAGCCGTTTGTGTACCTTAGCTATGATTTCAGCTAAGATTAGATAAAAACTCATTTTTACACCCTCATATCATTATCCATGGTAGTTTTATTGTAAATAAATAATACTGTAGCTATATAATATACTAGTCGGTACATACACAGCGACGTTATACTTTGTATATGCCGTCAACGTTTAGAGCCTGTCCAGATGAAGCGTTCTGCGCGCGCGCTTCAATTTATGTTGCGTCCAGATGCCGCGTTTTACGCGCGTTTCTACACTAGGAAAGTTTCCCTGCCAGTTATAAAAATGTACGTCCACACGCCACGGACTCGCGCGTAGTACTGGACGCAGCAATGGCGCCCGAGTATCTCAAATCGCGCGGCGAGTCGAGAGTCCCGCTCATTGCAAGCGTTTTACGCGCGAGTGAGGAAACGCGCAGCAGCATCTGGACGGGATGTATGTAGCTCTAGTATCTCGGCAATGCGCGAGTGTCTACGCGCGAGTCAACTCGCGCGTAGACACTCGCCTCACACACGCCTCATCTGGACAGGCTCTTAGTTCGCAAAACAAGTTAATCGGAATTACATTTCCACGTATGTTCCTACACACGGCGCGTTTTCAATACATGTGTGACCTAATTTCCCAATGGTGCCGATTCTGTTGTTTACGAACTAAACTAATTTAGTCTCATTAAGTCTCTTTCTAATAAAAAACATGAGAAAGGGATGGAACATATTTAATCCTGTCAAATTAGTCCACTTGAATAGTTTTGATGTCAATTTAGACGTTTTCGCAAAAGGTCACGACTATTTTCCCGTAAATGACAAGGGCGTAGACTAATTTGACAGTTCTTAATATGTTCTGTCCTTTTTCAATTATATTTGTAGGAAAGAGATAAAGCGTGATTAAAATTAGTTTAGTGCGATGTTCAACAGAATCAGCACCAATAACTCACTGTTTAGCTTACTGTTGTTTTATATCGTAATCGTCACAAAATCATTCCAATTATTGATTGAATATATATTTTGTACATTCCTTTTAAAAGTACTAGTCATTAAGGGAATTAAAAAAACCGTCTAAACATTTTATTGTGACATTTTAAATCAAAATTATAAAAATGAGTAAAGGTAATTAAGTAAATGTAACCACAACATAGCAATGAATAGTTACATAACAATTTGTAGATATATATTTATGAAATGAGACTTGGATATATGGATATCTGTCTGCAGCATGTTGTGTTGTTACAATTTACTTAACATGGGATATACTAAAATGGTGGTGACACTAAGAAAATGTGCCAATTATGTATAAACCCTTATTAATTTTAGGCATTTATGACTGAATAAAAATTCTCAATAAATAATAATTTTAGGTTCTTTTTTCTGGTTTGTAATTCAATAAAAATAGGCGTGAAATTCGAGTACCAGTATTTATAAAACATTTTTACAAAATGGTATTTTAATTCCATTAAGTTGTAAGTAAATGTATTTTTTGTGATAAATCTTAGTTTTTTTGTAAGTATTCTATAATAGGAATAATGAAGAAAAGAAGACTACCTGTAGTTTTAAATTTTACAAAAACTAACTAATGTAACATTCCAGAATTAGGAAAAACTACATTATATAAAAAGGATATAAATCAACCTTACCTGGGAGAACGATTTGGGTGCGGTGTAATATGAAGAATGAATTTACCGTTAAAATAGGATTTGTAAAATTCTCCATAATTATTTATGTTTTTTATGAAGCACACCTAGCCCGTTCTTCCGCTTAAGGTTCCTGCCTGTAGTAATACATGTCGCTCGATACATAGCAAATATTGCATTCAAATAAAATTCGCTACACGTTTGTACAGCGAGTGTTTGTATAACTGTTTTGTAAAACTATTAAGTCAAGTAAAATAATTATTAAAATGGTTTGCTTTTATTTTAATAATAACGTGAATGGTGATCTAAAGAGATCGCCTAGGTAGTCAAAAAGTGTTAGGTGTAGTGTAAAACCATCAGCCGGCCTAACATGACCACGATAGAAACGGGTTTTGTCTACAGAAGAATAGACAAAGTGACAGATTGTAGAAACATTTCTACGTTTTATGCATGAAACGGTAGAAGTGTTTCTACAATCTGTCACTTTGTCTATTCTTCTGTAGACAAAACCCGTTTCTATCGTGGTCATGCTAGGCCGGCGGGGTCCTGCCGCAGACTACTGTTGCCGAACTATTGATAGTTCCACTATCGATAGTTTTCATCTAAAAAAGGCCATACTAATAGGCCTATCGATACTGTAAAGGCGGATATTTAACTACATGAGAACGAAACTCGCGTGTATCGATAGCTCGGACGTGACAATACTATTGACGTGACTGCAATACTATCGATACTATCAATAGTAGTATTGCTGTTCATAAATTTAAACTATCGATTCTATCGAAGTTCTAAAAAACAATACTATCGATAGTATTGATCAGTATGTAGTAGTACTATCGATAGTATTGCGTCCATCAATAGTATTGTTACGTACGATACGAGCTATCGATAGTACAATCGATATTTTTGCTATCAGTCAGCTGTCGATAGACTATGGGGCTGCAACACTACCGCATACATTTTCACAGTACGATAATCATGAGGGGTGGTTTGCTTTTTGGCACCCGACGTGATGGATCTGCCTTACCACATCAGCATCTTTAGTGGTTAAAATTATCCTTGCCCCCACGCAAATTATGTTTCTCAGAGAAGTCTGAGAGTACCTAGCCACATTACGAATTTTCAGCTCCAAATTAACACAAATGGAGCGCTTGTAATTAAATCTGCCAATAGTGTATCTATTGAGTTACATGCTGTGGTACACTTTTAAAAAAATAGTGCGAAAATTAGGTATATAGTCTTATAGTAGAACGATAAATGCTTATACCTAATACGAATGAAATACAATTTTGATGATCACTCATATATTTGGAATATTATAGATACGTCAAAATATAACTTAATAAATAAGTACATAACAAAGGTACTTGATAAAATTTATATTATTTTAAAGATAATGGCATTCAGCAGGTACTAAATTTTATAATTACCACAGAAATCAACATTATTTAGAGAAACTTACAGTAAAATTGTCATTACGTAGGTACAGCTTTTGAAATGGTTAAAGGCGAACCGACTTTACAACATACAGATAGCGGCATGCTGCGTATTGAAGCAGACTAGTCTGCTAGCGACTGCAACCCAGTATTACCACAGTACACAAAACGCATTGTGGTAATTCTGGTAGGTAACATCGCTCGTGTAGAAGAACACACGCAATATAATCGCACAATATTTTTATTGCTCAATAATATAATTTATGTTATCCTGAACGATCAAAAACATTGCGCAAGACGTGGCTACTCAGCACGCAATGAGCTGCGCGGCCTATTTCGAGCAGAGAGCATACATAATAATTATAATATGTATAGGGTCCATGTACCAATAGCGTGGAGTGTCCAGGTACCAGCCCCCGTATTCACAACGCTTCGAGTCGATTCCGATTCGGAAAGAAATCGAAGCGTTGTGAATACGGGGGCAGGTATTGTGCCTCGCGATGCACGTTCGAGGCTGGTAACCTAATAAGTATATTTATATGTAGGTACCAACCATAATCATAATGATACTTATAAGACGCAATAGATCCATACGATGGGACGCGAACAGAGCATAGTTAGAAGCAGAATGTATTGAAGAATGACATGTCTATTGTCAGAAAGGTATATAATTCACATCACGTCTACGTCCGTGGTATGTCTTTTCTGTGTGCCCCGCGCCTTAGGCTGCGCGTACACGTGCCACTCAAGAGAGCCACGGGTATGCGGCGGATCCCTACAAAATGTGAGAAAAGTGTTATCGACTGCTTGTCGCTGACCACTGACCACTGTGTTGTGTCTGCAGCGAGTGGGCCGTGTGCGTGTAGCCTTATATCGTTATGGTTGTTATATTCGATTTTCACGAAAATAAATGTATGATAGAACCTTATGTTCTCTAAATGCATCTGGAATACACTTTTTCATCCGTCGAATACAAAAAGTATCAGTTACCTACTAAGTATATCTAGTTTTGAATACATGATGGGTTAGGGTAGTACTTAAACACACTACCTATTGACTAAGCTACATGTTTATAACTAATATTCATAATCCGTTAAATCATAAGAACCTAATAATACTTAATTACTTAGCAGTAACAACAAGAAACCCTGTACCATTTCAGGACTGTGATGTTAGTGTTAGTATTTTCATTAAGTAAACTTAAATTTTACTGAAATATTGTTCATTTTTATAACTTCATTCATGGTTTTATGATCCCGATAACGAATACATATAAACGTTTACATAAGTTCCATCTATTAACAGGAGTACTGCTCAGCACTCAACAGATTTTGGTAAAACGTAACACCTATCAACAATTGAACAAGAGTGGAATAAACTTAAAAATATTATTTAATCTAAAGTAAGTACCTACTTAATAAGAATTAAAAAAATGTTAACATTTTTGAAAATACATAATTAAAACGAATCTCATTTACAATGATTAATTGACTTTTTGGTGTTAAAGTTTTATTGATTTAACTAGTATGCTAACAAAATAAGTCTATAAATTAATGACAAGTATTTCTTTACAGAAATAATAATCTCGAAAGTAACGTGATTTACCTATTCAGTATTTAAGGTGAACTAGTCGTGTATAAATTGTATGTAATCATCTGAGATCGGAATAGGTAGAGTATAATTTTGTGTTTTTTTTTGAGAGTAACCAATGTATATTATTAATATTATATGTATTCAGAGTTCAATAAATAATTCATGATTCTTAAATCTATGGATGATACCGTAACGAATATTATTCCGGGATTTCAGAGGAAGGTATTATCCACTCTATGTTATTTACTTCCTTGAAGCTGTTTAGCTAAATGTAAATACTCTACCTATTCCGATCTCTGGTAATCATATAGCACATTTTAAAAGGCGCGGCGTGGCCGAATTACATAATTATAATAATACTAGCTTCCGCCCGCGGCTTGGCCCGCGTTTTTGGGATGATAAGTAGTAAGCATATGTGTTATTCTGATGTATAAGCTATATTACTGTAAACTTTCATCAATATCCGTTCAGTAGTTTTTGCGTGAAAAAGTAACAAACATCCATCCATCCATACATCCTCATAAACTTTCACATTTATAATATTCAGGATTCAGTCAGTAGCAGATTCAAGGGTGGGACTTAAGTCCTCCCCCCCAAATCTTATGTTCTGGTAGATTTCAGTTTAGTGATCTACTTAGTGTTTGGATTTCCACTCCTTACGGTCGGTTGCAGATAATTAAATTTTAATGGAGGCATTACCCATACAATTTCTATCGTTAAAGTCTCCTTTAAAACTTAATGACCTTTTCTGCAACTCAGCGTTAGTCCCCCCAAAAATAAGCGAGCCCTCAGCCCACAAAAATAATTTCTGGATCTGCCACTGTACACAGTTTTATTGTTCAGCTCGCCTACTCCTTGCTGTCGTCGAGATCACCCTAGGTGGCGGGACATCCGGATCTCTATTTATTATACATAAATTCAGAATTTATGTATTTCATGCTCCTCCTACATGGTATTTATAACATAACTAGAGAAACGTGGGCCGTGTACTTTAATACATTATCTCCCGCTTCATTAAACACTTCTTAATGTAATCACTGATTAAATATACCTACAACTATCCTTGTCATTTCTATGCCAATGAATAGAGGGCAATCGACTTAGGGCCAGGTTCACCGACAAGTTAACAGTCCGATAAATTAAAAACAGCCGTTTAATATGACTCGGCTATGGCGTTTAGAAAAATCTTGTTAAGCAGCCGTTTTCAATATAATGGACTGTTATCTTGGCCCTTAAGAGCTATTTAATTTAATCATCGTTTATAACTAAGGGGGTATATGCCTACAGATGCCTTCAGAGAATAGAGATGGATGTTGTATAGAATACATAGTTAATAATGAGTTTTTAATTTGTTGTTGATTGCAAGTAAGTTTTAATTTTTATGGAATAATCCGACTCCATAAAATATACATATTCAACCTATTAAATCTATTCAGAAATATAATATAAATTACCTCCAAACAAACAAACATAATTATCATGGAATATTTAATAATTATTTAGGGTATTTGTTAATATGCAATTAGATACCTAATTCCTAACAATAGTAAATAACAAGGATCAGTATTCTTGGTGGTAATTGATAGTTTACCTAAAAGATACACAATAAAATATATACTTTAATAAGACATATCTATTACCGGTTAATCTTCGCAATTGTCTGTATTATGTTGTTCTTTCTTATGTTCACATGTCATCAGGTAGTATATCTGGTATCAGATATTGGCACAGGTCCATCTCTGAGTGCATGAATACAACCTTACTGGCAGTGTTTTCATCAAGCCTGAAAAAAATATAGAAATACAATACATATAATATTAATAAGCTCATAGCTGAGGTGGGAACTGTTACCTATTATTAAATGCTCAGTAGTAGTCCAGAATTAGAATCAAGTTTGATAAATAGCAATAGGCCTTTTGAATGAATAATATGATAGGTGTACCTAATGAACTCCTGGTCGTCTGTTTACTCCTTTAGGGAATACAGATCATTGCTATTATATGCCTTGTTTATTTCAATAAGTGCCTACATATAAGATTGAAAGAAAGCATAAGAAGTTATCTTACCATCCCTTTATAACTGTCCAACATCCAGAAAAGAATGCCGGTGCGTTAGTGACAAGGCAAACACCAAGCCTCTCAGGGTAATGCCGACTAAGTAACCAGATTAAGTTCTTCAACACTTGATAATCCATGCACGACAGTGTAAAACCATTCAAATCAAAAACTATGCATAAGTTATCCACCACTTCTTCAAAACATTTCTTACTAGCATCTTCCTGTAAATATACAAAACATTTTTATTAGAGAGACACCAAATACCAATACAATAAATACCCATGAATCTAACAACACAATGATAGCTAAATATTGTTCCATTCACATGTAGACATGCATCTATTGAAACTTGTGAGTTATGCAAGTCTACACACCAGTGGTGTAATTCCAGGGTGGCAACTGGCAAAATGGTAAGGGCCCTGGATCCGAGGAGGGCGCCTCTAGGGTCCAGGGCCCCTAGCCTTTTTTTACGAGAGACGTCCCAACAACATGTAGTAGGATTTTTATTTCTATGGTTAGCAGCTTGCCTGACTTGGCAACGAAACACAAACTACTTCCCACCCATTTCTTATGGTGAATACGTAAATCAAAATTAAGAAAGGACACCTACCCTATTCAAAGAATTTGCCAGAGGCCCATATCTATTGTACTTATGCCACTGCTCAATCCCACTTTATTATAGAAAGTTTAGATATTTGGATGAATGAGATTTACTTTATGGAACTTCCAGGGACCTACCATTATGTGAAATAGCCATAGCTTTTATTGAAAAAACCTTATATTCATTTCACACTTTCACCTAAAAATTATATTTCATTGAATTTGACCAACTTGTGCTGTGCTGATTTTTATTTCCAATACAATGAAATAATCCTTACATGAAACTAAGACAATCTCATAAAAAAATGCCATATTTTACAAATTTTCATGGACATCTTGTACTTGGTCAAAAATTTAAGTACCTATGCCAAATTACTAAGGAACTTCCAGGGACCTACCATATGTGAAATACCCATAGCTTTTATTGAAATTTAAACCTTATAATTTATATTCATTTCACACATTCACCTAAAAATTATATTTTATTGAATTTGACCAACTTGTGCTGTGCTGATTTTTATTTCCAATACAATTAAATAATCCTTACATGAAACTAAGACAATCTCGTAAAAAAATGGCACATTTTACAATTTTTTATGGACATCTTGTACTTGGTCAAAAATTTAAGTAGGTACCTATGCCAAATTGTTTCCATGAAAACAGACTTAATGGTTCCTAAGACTGTTTCCTGAAGCCCAATTCTCTTATTTATAAAAAATTAGTTCTGATTTGGTTTCAATGTAATCTAAATTAAAACACCATTTGAGGTATTGAGATTATATTATATTGAAACCAAATTGAAATTATATTTTGAACATTCTTATTTATGGGAATTGGCCTTCTGGTATGTCCTATGGATTCGGATTTCCATATACTGTCCCAGTGAAACCCATAATATTAAAACACCTAAGCCATATTCAAGCCATATTCTGGTTATACTAATTTACATACCAAGCAGTAGACGATGAATTTAGTCAAATCATCAATATTTCTATCACTGGAACTGTGATTTTTTGCTGGAATGTATATTATAGGCCTGCCAGTGATATCCCTGTGCCTCAGTACCCTGGCCTTGTTAGAATACTTTTCTATAATCTCTTTATTATCACTTAACTCTGCTACACCATACTCTACTCTCCATTTGTTTGTTTTTATTATAGCCTGAAATATAAATAAGAATGTTATTAAAATATGTTATTTAAGTGGTATGTAACACATGATTTCAAAAGTGTTAAGTGGGTGGTCCTTTAGCAAGCTAGTGAGCCAACAGTATTACTTGTCTCATAGGCTCCCCGACACTCGTTGTTGATCCATTATCGAGTTGAAGAGTCAGTCTTGATAGGTTTTATATTGCAGTTTTAGGATTTTAAGCATACACAACAAGCCAGGGAACAAACCTTCAGTTTTTAAGACTGCAGTGTTTTCGGTGCTGCATTGGCGGTGTACACCTTTGGCTTGCGGGCTTGTTTGCGTACCAGCGGTCTCGTTCGCCAATGGATCACCCGCTTTACTGTACCAAGTCACTGAGGAAGTATGAGCTCCCGAAGGTTACCCAAGTACTCAAATAATAATAATTAGCTCTTACTTACCTGAAATGCATTGTCGACTGTTTTAAACGCCCTTAGGTACCTTCGCAGTGAATATTCATTGTGATATTGTGCTGGATCTGCACTGACGATTAAGTTCATCCTTTCTTTTAATTGTTTTAAATCATCTTCGTTAACAGGTTTTGGTTCTTCAGCCATGGCTAATATAGTTCTAACTTACTAAAACTTTAATGAATGCCGTTTTCCCACTTATATATCTAAGTAAATAAATAATGACAACCGGCCACCGGCGTAACACACAAAATTAAGGATTTTAGAACGAATAATACATTTTTATCTCGGTCATTTCGGTTCATTAGATTTTCTACACGTATCAAAATCAAAAAATCAAAAATCGTATTACTTCGTTTTGATTTAGAGCATGACCAGTTGCAAGCATATGATGAGAATCATGAGTGTAAAAGAGATAGGTGCAAGCATGTTATTTATCCTAATATAGACGAATGGAACACGCTAAGCTTTATCAAGCAGCTGTCAAAATCAACGTGACAAACAAGGTGGGCCGTGGGGGGGGGGGGGAGGCAGTGCTGCCAACTTAAGGTGGATCCGTCAAGATTGCGCGCGAAATTCAAAATATTTTGAGTTTTTTGCAAATTGCAGTGCTGTTTTATACGTCGTATGTTGTTCCAAATTCGATTCGCGACAATATTGATAATATAGTTACTAAAATTAAATAATAATCATCAAAATCATCAATACACGGTGAAATTTAAGTGGTTGCTTTCCCGTAGCGAAATGATTTTGTCTTGGCAGTACATTCGATTGATATATAAAAGAAAAATTAGAATCAAAAAATGGCAGAATGGTGTGATGAGAATGATGTGAAAAACAAAATCTCAAACCAATAGTAGGTAGGTACCTCACGATAGCTACGCAAGCGCGGCGACGACGCGAGCGGCCGCGGCCGAGCGGGGCGCGCCCGCGCGGTCATTGCCCTCCGTGTTTATCAATCAGCTGATAACTATTCCTGAGTTATTGATAGACAAATTACTGAACACGTGAACACGAAACTAAAAAAACAAGATTACTAGGTAGGTAGGCACCTATCTTAGAAAACGATATTTTCTGAATTAGATACCTATTACAGTATTTAAGCCGTAGGTATTCAAAAAAATGGAATAAACTTATTTACAATGATTTTAATTACTTACCTACTTTTAAATGTTCGGTATTTAATACAAAGGTACAAGTAGGTACTTACGCTTAGGCCCGGTAACGGAGTAATTTTTCAAATTGCAAGCCACTGCGTTCCATACACAATAACACAATCGAGCACGTTTTATTTGATTAAGTTTACGAAAATGATAGGTACTTAAGCAGTCTTTCATTGTTGAGCACTTTCCAAACGTAGTATTGACTTACGTTAAACCCAGCCACCACAGCCATACACATAGGTAGGTACTTCGACGAGGATCCCGTTTGAAGTACCTACTTGTGGATTTCCTCGCCGAACTCGGGCAAACGGGTACATGCACTGTAACTCCCCATGATCGAGTAGCACTGTGTCGCCGCTACGATCGTCCGGACCTACGGGACTTGGGGGTTCAGAACACCGCGAAGATTGAGCGACTCCAAGTTGTTGCGGCTCCGCGTAAACACGGCAGCATGGGAGTCATAATTAGCCCTAGCGTACATTTGCACCATAGCGACGTACTCTAAATTGGAATAATAATGTAATGTCGATCCATTTTTGCAACGATAATTCACTAGTTCACTACGCATGTTACGAGATTCGCGTTCGCGGTACAACTCATCACAGATTAATATAAACCTCAACTCATAGACCAATATGTATATAGGAAATAGACTGCTAACTCGGCGTTTTTTTTGGTACCGTTAAAGTGGCTCCATCTAGTTCTCAACCGACAAATGATTTCAATGGTACAACATACCTAGCTATAACTATATAGGTATAGCTAGGTATAACATACCTCTATATAGCTAGGTATTTCAAGTTTTTAATTTCACAGGTATTTCAAGTTTTAGGTAGGTATTTCAAGTTTTTAAGTCACAACAACACAACACAAAACACTTTGGAGTCTTATCTCAAGCAAAATTGGAGTCTTATCTCAAACAAAACTGGAGTTTTATCTCAAACAAAACTGTAGTCCTATATCTCACCAAAACACAGTGTATATTTATAGAAACTTGACACTAACTCGGACGAACTATTGCTCTTCTCAACGAGATGATGAAGCACTTTCAAATTACATACTTTAAGCAAATTCTACTTGTTCAAAACAGATAAAAACAAGTAAAGTTCGCAGATTTCCAGTGAGTAAAAATTCAAAACAATATGGTACTAGGGATGCGATCTGAAATCGATTAATCGAATAATCGATTTTTGGAGCCAATAAGATCGATTTTTTAATTCGATATGTAGTATTGAATCGATTCGGTGAATCGATTTTTCACCCTTGAAAATCGACGTTAGATTTTTTTTTTTTTTAACCATAAAACTATTTACAATTAATTGAATGTACTCGTATTAAGAAAGTGCTGCCGGTTAAAGAATGAATTATTCAAAAACTCGCGAGATGGCTGTATGTTTAGATTCCTTCGCGTCTCTTGAATAAAAAAAGTTACGTTTGTAGTCTTTGACTTAGTCTTTGACTATTAACTTTGTAAAACATCATTCTTTAACATTTTCTTAACTTTGTAAAACTTCTAAATGTAGAAAATAAATGTCGTTTTATACTTGATCTGTTAGTTTGATATGGTAATAAAAATATTTTTTATTATCGAATTACCTGATTTTACTGATAAGAGATCGTTAAATTATAATATGTATCTTCTTTTTAATGAAATAGATTTATATCACATTATAAACGAAAATTTGAAAAAAAGATCGATTTTTCGGAAATCGATCTTATAGACCTCGATTTTTTTGTGTATCGATTCATTAGGTCACGGTTCGAATTGATTTAATAATCGATCTTTTTCGGAAAGAATCGCCATCTCTAATATGGTACTTAAGACCGGCGCGCGCATCACAACTCAATGTTGCTAGTGAAAATTGAACTAACGTACCAAGCCAAAAAATGGCAAAATTGTTTTCTTTATAAAAATATTCATATAGCATATAAACTTATAAAAACTGAGTTTTAAACTTAAAATAAACTGAAACAATAATTTAATGATAGCGCAAGCTTCAGTTTTTGTATATAAACAATAGTTTATTATTCTACCTCCCTACCATATTCATTTTAATATGGCAGCACTGATCAAATTTATTTATCTGGAGCAAAAAGACTTGATTCCAAAGTCATGTCTTTTAAAAAAGCATTGTTCATAGTAATAATTTAGAATAGCGCCATCTCGTTAACAACCGACAATCGTTTTTTTTTAGAAGGCCACTACATTTGTTCTAAGATAGCATACCATGGTACAACTGTCAGCCAGTCGGCCGGTCGGCGTCGAGGCCAACGGTCGGCGTGGAGTGCGGGTCGGGGGGGTGCGGTGCGGTTGCAATGCCCGATCAGTCTGTTTTATGCCGTATCACTATGCGCGAGAGCTGATTTTGCTCTGCACATTTATGAATCGGTCGCCGCTTTTGTCGGCACCGCCACTTTGATTCGCGGAATCGGGGCGCGCGGCGCGTGTGGTTTGACTAGATAACTATACTATACCTACGTTAGATCTAGTGAGTTACTATTGTTTTTCACACTTTCGAGTCTATGAATATTTTTTTTGATTATTTGAAAAAAAAAACATAATATTTTTTAAATTGAACTCTATGTTTCGATAGTACTACTGATGGCAAATCGTTCTGCTGTCGGAAAACAACCACTAAAATTTCAGCGTGTATAGCCCTCGATTTTATATTTGAGGAAAATAGATTATTTTTTACGAAATAATCGCTTTATAATAAGGTATATTATTATAATAATGCGTTATTACGTCCCTGACCAGGTCCACACAGCTACGTTTTTATTATTGTTGCCGATCTATACGATAGGTCCGTAGCCGGTCGATAGCAAGAAAGGATTTTGACGACTGAATGTTGAATATATATATTTTTTTATTGTGAATCTGTAAACTATTTGAAAAAAGATAATTAACGTCAAAAAAACCGATGAAACATCCACAAAATTGGCAAAGTTATAAGCGTTTTAAAATGATTTGCTAGACACGGACGGTATGCATGATAAGTGACGTAACACCAACTATGTCCGCTTTGCGCGACAAAGACGGAGCGATACTCCTTCCAAAAACTTTAAAAGCGTCTATGTTTTCCATTTTGTGATACATAATTTTTTTATTTTTTTTTACTTTTTTGTTTTCCTATTCCTTCTTTGGAATAAAATAATTTATTTGTACTTTTTTTAGTAGTCCACTACCGTATTGCGTGCAGCATCAGCGCCCCCCGTCTTCTTCATTCCGCCAAAGAGACCGAAAAACAAGCTAATGCGCAGGTGACGTTTGTGATCATAATTCACGCCGCGACCTTATACCTCCTATCTGCGAGGAAATAAAGTTATTACGCATAGTTTATAATAATTATGATTTTCAGAAAAGTCAACTTCCAAAAAAAAATGGATTTAATATAGGTATTACCTACTTAATGGTAGGATAGTTAGATATGTAATGTTTTGATGTGTTTTCGCTGTTGCTTCGAGGGTTTGCCTCCAGACTTTTTTCGGCCTAGCTCTTATTCACCAAGACACTTGACGAATGAGAGCTAGGCCGAAAAAAGTGTAAGACATCAACCGTCACGACACTGTGCTTTATGTAGTTACAGGTCTCTCAAAGTGATAATGCGCATAGAAATCTTCGTCACTGTTCGGCAACGGTCGTATTCCCCGAGCGTCGGAAGACGATATGTATATATAGAGTGGTTAAGTGCATTTTCTTCATGCATCATTTAGGGCCTAGTTCACCGACAAGATAACAGTCCGTTAAATTGAAAACGGCTGTTTATCACATCTTTTTCCATACAAAACGTCATGTTAAACGGCCGTTTACAATTTATCGGACTGTTATCTTGTTGGTGAACTTAGGGCTTAGTAGAATTATGTGTTTTGTGCTAAAAGAGATAGACAGAAAGAGACAATTAGCGAAGATCTGCATGCGCATTATTAATTTGGGAATACCAGAACTTAGTTCCAATATCAAAATGTCAAAAGAGCATTAATTTGTAATCAGCAAAACCAAATGAACTCAGAATGATATTTAATTGAAATAAATTAAAATTAAAATTGTTTATTTTTTTTTCTCTTCCACAAAGGTGACTTAACATATAAATACATAATTTTTACATCTCTCCTTTGTGGGAGACTGGTATCTGCACTAGGTATAGCCCTGTCACACAGATTACCAGGCCCCCCCTCGAACAGTGTATTTTAGATTATATAACAATTTATAAACCTTTGTTATGAACTAAAACTAAGTAATGTAATAAGAATTAAGATTATTTTAAACAATAGCCTCTTTATAAATGATGATATGATGATATTAGGTAAAGTCTCAAGTTTATCAACTCGGTTCTCTATGCACTTCGTAGGTACCTAGGTATTAGGTAATTACCTTTGGGTAGGGCTGCCATCACTTAAACTTCCGACACTGGACAAAGACTTCAAAAACTCCGGACATTTGGTCGAAATAGGGTTTTTTTCTTGACGGCCCTGAAAATATTAAAACATTTTCGGAATTCGCGGAGAGAGGCAGTGCGTTCTAATTCGTATCTAACCAAGTCATAACGTGTATGTGTGCCTGTGCTGCTAGGAATTAACTGTTGGAATAGAAAACCAACGGAACTACCAACGCGACAGGCGTCCGGGTTTTACCAGGACACATTTTTGGGATCCCCCCGGACGTCCCCAAACGCTCTCCCAAACTGGAACAAATCCGGGAAAACCCGGACGGATGGCAGCCCTACCTTTGGGTAATTACATCGTCGAGACTTTGAAAGTAGCTTACCTATCACGTACACGAAATTGATCTCCTGCAAATTCAGTAGTCGGTACAGCGTTTTGAAGACAAATAACTACCAAAGTTTAATGATACCTTTCGTCTAAGTAAATGATGCAATCAATGAAGTTTCTCGGAGTACCTACCTTGATGGAGATAATGGCGCTTAAGTTTGTTTAATTAATCAAAGTATGTCGGTATCTGTGCAAGGAACCACACACATACCAGCTGTTCTTCTATTCATGCTTGAAAGGAGACCACGCGTATCTAATGCCTTTATCCTGGTTTGCGAAAAAAAGTTCGTGAACAACGCGACACGGACGCGGCGGTGAGAGAGAAGATCCACAGTTCGACGCCTCTCTTCTTGTCCGCAGAAGTATGGCAGAGCAATAACCTAATCCTTTTTTCTTTTTCTAAAATAAAGGTAACTTCTTATAACATCAGCTATCTGCCAGTGAAAGTCCCATCAAAATCAGTCCAGCCGTTTCGGAGATTTGTCAAAATAAACAGACAGAAATATATTTAAAAAAATGTTTTTTGCTTTAAGTATCGTGTATAGGTACTTACTGTCATAAATGCATTTTGTAAAAAGCTGTTATTTTGACAATGACAAACAGACACTTCAATGCCATGAGCTAGAATTTTTCCAGATTTTTCGATAGCGCGGTTGGAAAATTACAGGGGGGGGGGGACACATTGTTAACGACTTTCGGAGCTCCTAGTTCACTCAATATGCACTTAAATAAAAAAGTCATTTAGAAACCTCTATGTTATTTTCAAAGACCTATCCAATAATACCCCACATGACGGGGTCTAAAAAAATTTTTCCTCCTTGAGTTTCATATATGGGAGCCCCCCCTAATTATTTTATTTTTAATAATTTTACTACAGACCTTTATGGCGGCTTATAAAAGACATCTACCTACGAAGTTTCGTACAAATTGGTTATGAACTGTAGATTTGACGAGGGTGTGACAGACGGACAGACAGACGGACATGACGAAACTATAAGGGTTCCTAGTTTTACTACGGAACCATAAAAATCACTTTTATTGGTTAGCTAACCAACCAATGCATGAATTACTGTATTATCTATACTTATAATAAGAATGTAAATTCCGCGTGTCTGTACATTGCATATATTTGCAAAAAAATAATAGGGGGGACTAAGAATGAGTAATGAAGTAAATTTCTATCATTTTTAGAATTAATGTCTGTCTGTTTGTCTGTCTGTTTGTCTGTCGGTTTGTCTGTCTGTTTGTCTGTGTGTTTGAACACGCATCAAATCAATACTACTGAATTGATTTTGAGGAATTAGAAAGAAATGTATAGACAGTACCTTGAGGTAACATTTAGTCTTTGTTTCATTGAAATCGGTCCACTATATCAAAAGTTATCACAAAAAGTCTACCATCAGAACTAACTTTGCTAACTTGTGTATTAAGCCGGGTCCACACATGTATTTGTTCAATCCAATCACCGTACATCCGTATCGCCGACGCGTATCATATGTTAGGTAATTATTATTACTTTTAAATCATAAAACCACTGAATTCTATCATTAAAATATGATCATAAAACACAATCGTTTTGCAAATGACGGAAGATTGTCTAAATTGTTGTTGTCATTGTTGCAGCAGAGACCGATCATTAATCTATGCATTGTTGTAAACAAGAAGTTTATAATAAAATATATAAGCTTTTGGTGTAAATTAATGTAACCTCCTTGATTCCAAATTAAGAAAATACACACATCAAAAGTGTCTAGGGATCAAGCATTTTTATGCGGATTTCTTGAGATTGAGATGTGGCTTTGTAATAAATTTATGATTTTATAAATTTATATGGATCCTTTTTGGTGCATTTCATAATTTGAATCAGGAACTCTCAATCAAATTCGAGTAAAAGATGAAAATAAGCTGTCAATATTTTCCCTATAAAAACATACAACGCATTGAAGACATTATTAGTGCTACTGTTTCCCTACTACTGATTAAAACCAACGTTATTATGGAGCGGCGACGTCATTTAAGCAGGGAAGAAATGCTCAGAGCCGTGGGAATGATAGAAGCTGGTTCCCGGCAACGTACTGTAGCTTTAGCTCTGAATACAAGTCAGAGTGTTATCAGTCGACTTTGGACACGTTACCGAAGCACTGGTACCGTGGCTGAGCGCCATGGAGGACGGTATCGCTGCACCACACGGAGACAAGACCGATACATTCAAATCTTAACTCGAAGAGCTCCAACAATAACCGCCATGATGTTAGCCGTGAGGCTTCATCACTCTTCAGGGAACTTAATTAGCGACCAAACAGTCAGAAACCGCTTGCATGAAGTGAACCTTCATTCCCGAAGACCGCTACGGGTACCACCTATAGCAATGCACAATCGTAGGATTCGATATCAATGGGCTCTTGAACACAGAAATTGGGCAGAAGAACAATGGCGTTTCGTGTGCTTTTCTGATGAGTCTCGTTTTGGTATGAGACCGGATACAAGACGTATACGACACTGGAGAACCCCTGGACGCCAACAGCGATTAAAATCCTGCCAGGAAGTCCATCCTTATAGTGGTGGAACCATCATGGTATGGGCGAGTATTTGGATCGGCGGAAGAACTGAGTTGATTTGGATCAGAGGCAACCTCAACGCTCAAATTTATGCTGAGACGATTGTATCAGACGTCATCGTTCCTCTACAAGTGCAAATCGGTCCCTTATTTCAGTTAATGCATGATAATGCACGACCGCACACCGCAAGAGTTGTAAGACAGACTCTCGCCGCAGCTAACATCAATGTCCTGCCCTGGCCTGCTCAGTCGCCAGACTTGAACCCGATTGAGCATGCATGGGATATGCTACAGAGAAGAGCTCTGCCGAATATGGAGGGTATCCAGTCGCAAGAAGACCTTTTTTTGTTGTTGCAACGAACATGGGCGGCCATTCCACAGCGTGATTTGGATGAACTCATTTTGAGTATGCCAAACCGATGTTCTTGTGTTGTTAGTGTTCGCGGTAGAAACACGGATTATTAATTGTTTAAGTTACCCAATAAAATTTTAAAGAAAACTGTTATTTCAGTCTTTTTTTCGAACTTTAATGTTAGTGGTTCAAATGTCAAAAATCCCTTCATTAGGAAAATGGCAAATTTCTTTATTAATGCAAAGGTGACTTGGTTTATCGTTACTGTGACAAACGAAAACACTTTATTTGATGAATCCTTAAAGAAAATTTTAATTAATATCAATCAGGAGAAAAGTTATTGCAAAAATATATGTTGATCCCTAGATACTTTTGATGTGTGTAGTAACATCTCAGAGCATATAGCCCTGGAAACGGTACCTATAGCGGTGAATCACCGGATAACATTTTCTATCACTTTTTGCAGGGGGCGAATTGAACACGTATACACTACGAAAATTTGATAATTACGCACAGATACAGGCTTACAGATAAAGCCATGTTGGTGCATAATTTATACTTACACTAGCTGTTCCTCGCAATTTCAACCCTGTTGCTTGGCTCCTAAGGGTTGTGGCGTGATATGGAATAGCCTATACTATCCTTACTAATATTATAAATGTGAAAGTAACTCTGTCTGTCTGTGTGTTACGCAATCACGCCTAAAATACTGAACCGATTCAAATGCAATTCGGTACAGAAATAGTCTGGAGCCTGAGAAAGGACATAGGCTACTTTTTAATGCGAAAAAATATTATTCCCTATTTCAACCCTTTACAGCCCGTAAAGGGTTGAAATAGGGCATGAAAGTTTGTGTGGAAATTACGTAATTTTTAAAGCTAGAAGCTTGAAACTTATTTTTGAGATTTGGGGTGTAGGGTAGATGTAGGGTAGGTGTAGGGTAGGCGTAGGGTAGGCGTTGGGTAGGCGTAGGGTAGGCGTAGGGTAGGCGTAGGGTAGGCGTAGGGTAGGTGTAGGGTAGGCGTAGGGTAGGCGTAGGGTAGGCGTAGGGTAGGCGTAGGGTAGGCGTAGGGTAGGCGTAGGGTAGGCGTAGGGTAGGTGTAGGGTAGGTGTAGGGTAGATGTAGGGTAGGTGTAGGGTAGGTGTAGGGTAGGCGTAGGGTAGGCGTAGGGTAGCTTAGCTGGCGTAGGGTAACTTTACCCGTGCGAAGCCCGGGCGGGTCAGCTAGTTTTCCTAATAAATATGTGAGTGAACTGAATGGCTGTGGACCCCTGGCACTCACGTCACGGACCCCATGGGGGTCCGTGGACCCCACTTTAAGAAACCCTGGTATAGATGTAAAGGTATAGATAGCTATCAAGCACACACTCGCAGACAGTACAAAGCAATTGTAACAAAAGGAACTCGCGACTCACGGGCCTCATGGTATGGATAAGGGGTTCTGTAGTTGTAGAGATGTTACTTGATTAATTTCTCAGGTATTAGTAGGTAAGTTTAATAAAAAGTAAAATGCACGAGACTAAAACAAAATAGTTAAAAGGTTAAAGAAAGAATAAAGATAAATAATAGATATAGTGTAGACACTATATACAACTGTAAAAGAACCATTTTAATCTTCCGTAGAACCATCGCCGCATAACACCAGGGATTTGAGCATAAAACTACTTAATTTAACTATCACCACATAACATAAAACTCTCGCCCGCATAGAAGTTAACCGGCTAAGTGTGAGTCGTAGTATAAGCGCAGCGAAGACTTTGTAGGTAGGTAGATACTAATTCAGAAAAAAGGAAGGAAGAAACAAAATTAATTGTGCAAAATCTTGCACAAGTAATTTCCTTCCTTTAATTTCTTAACATGGTTAAAAAATCCACTATTATTTATTATAGCTGTGCCCCGCGGTTTCACCCCCGTTGCTCGGTTCCTAAGAGTCGTAGCGTGATAGCCTATCTATACTATTCCTCATGTATCTGGCTATCATATACAAAAATATTTTTTCGAATCCGACTAGTAGTCCAGAGATTAGCGCGTTCAAACAACCAAACAAACTCTCCAGCTTTATAATATTAGTATAGACTAGCTGTGCCCGCGACTCCGTCCGCGTGGAAGTCGGAAAATAACATGAGGTCGTTATTTCATTAAAGAATAGTATTTCATTAAAGAGTAGTATGCTACTTCATCATCCGCATAAAAATCGACAAACAATATTAATATTATGCCACTACACCACACCGAACACCATGCAGCACACAGAATCGATCAGTACCAATCTTACCCCTAATGTTTCACCAATCGTAACGACACACATATCTGATATCATCTATCACCAATCACCACCACGCAATTAACATATATCACTAACCTATTACCAATTAACTGCAATGATTACGTATCACCACTCGCATGATACGCGTCGGCGATACAGATACGGTGATTGGATTGAATTATGTGGACCCGGCTTAATACATGTTAGCAAAGTCACTCCTGACTGATAGATTTTTTGTAATAAGTTTTGATAGAATGGACCGATTTTAATGAAATAAAGACTAAATGTTACCTCAAGATACTGCCTATACATTTCTTTCTACTTCCTCATAATCAATTTAGTAGTATTGATTTGATGCGTGTTCAAACACAGACAAACCGACAGACAAACAGACAGACATTAATTCTAAAAATGATAGAAATTTACTTTATTACTTATTCTTAGTCCCCCATATTATTTTTATGCAAATATATACAATGTACAGACACGTGGAAGTTAGATTCTTATTATAAGTATAGATTATCCAGGGCACTGTTAAGTAATCTTAAAATGTAGCAAAAAAATGTTCTGAATAAAAAATTAAAAACCCCTTAAACAACCGTTCACTGAACTTCTTGTTTAAGTATGTAGGCCTCGGTTCTACCATACTGTGGTTTTACTGAGCACTGGCGCAATATTGCTACTCTTTACTTTCAAGCAAAACTTGCAAAATCCCTTCCTTTGTTTCTTGCTTGCAAAATCGTATAGTAATAATTTATTAATACTCCCAAATTTGATTCAACCCAAAGTTCCATAATAACCTGGATATTTAGCACCTTGAAATACTTTCATACTAGCTTCCGCCCGCGGCTTCGCCCGCGTTTTCCGGGATAAAAAGTAGCCTATGTGTTATTCCAGGTCCCAGGCTACCTCTTTGCCAAATTTCATCGAAATCCGTCCAGCCGTTTCAGCGTGAAGAAGTAACAAACATACACACACACACAAACTTTCGCATTTATAATATTAGTGGGATTATTAAGTTTCGTGAGACATTCATGTGACATTCATCATTCAATGATTATTACGTGAAATAAATACGTGAGGAAAAATCATAAAAGTAATACTATTACTTGTTGAAATATTGGCATAGCCTCATCTTAAAATTCAACATATCTGTTAGCACACAAGACATATCTATGTTGAACATCTGACTGAAGTATAGCTCTAAAACCTCCGCTGCGGTCTCAGCTGGCGAGGGCAAGGCTTAGCTAAGTCTAAGCTATGTGTCTATTTTCACCAAAGCTTAATAAGTGCTGTAGCGGAGCGGGTGCTAGGTTCGCGAGTTAGATGTGCGAGGAAGATGTGCCATGCGAGCTAGTGATGCAGTGCGTTATGGTAGGTACCGAACCGTGGCGAGGGGAACGAAGTGCTATTCACTGCTCGCATCCCTCGTTTCAGCGAGTATTAAAAAAACCCTTTTCCACAAGAGCTAACTCGAGCTAAGCTACAAAAATTAAACAATCCTATTGGTGTGTAGGTATTGCACATATCCCTCGCTATGCATCCTCGCATATCCATGGTAGACAGCCTAAGGAATACAGAAGGGCGTCATGTGATGCTGATAATACCCTTAATTTAACCTAGTGTAACAGACTGGGTCCCACTGTGCACTTACTACATTACTTATATTACCTACCTACCTACCTATATTACCTATATTTACTGGCAACAAACACGAAGTAAAAATAAAATTCACCACCATCAAGAACGTGTATTTTGTAAAACATAAATTGACTATATTGATGTTGATTTCTAATTTGATTACTATGACAAAAAATCGATTATTGTAATAAAGCAGGTGCTTCTTCTTCTTCATCTTTACTCTAATAAAATAGGTACCTAATATATAGGTCGACCGGTTGTTGAATAATATCAAACTGTCAGCGACACTTAGTTGATAAAAAAAATGTCTTCTTAGCTCAATAAAGTTATAAGAGTAAGTAGGTATTACATTTATATCTTCTTGATAGGTATTGATAGATATTTATATCCATATCCATCTTATTATCCATAATATAATAATAGTATCGCTATCAAGGATTAGAATTAAAATTTGATCCTTAATAGGGATACTATCGGATGGTGCAATAATACAGCGTATCTTTTTTCCAAAATCACCGGGTTCGATTCCTGGCTAGGAAAATAGATTTTTCAAAAATATAATGATGCAGTTTTATTTTTTATCAAAATCGACTCCGAGACTCCTTTGAGTGTTTTTCGCTTTTTCTTTTAGGTAGTTTCGGATTTGGCCATCCACGCCCACTTGAAAAATTCACCTGTATATCTACCACTAAAATTAACTACTAAAATCAAACAGCCGTTTACTACGTACAGGTTCAACGTAGAAGGCTCGTATTATGAGAAAAGTAATAGATTCGTTCGCACCATTGTATACAACGCTATTCAATGGTCAGCGGGACGAAGTTAATCTTATAAAATGACCTCAATCCGAGTTTATGGATCATCATACATGAATGGCCCGCGATCCCATAAAGATTACCGACGCGACGGCTTGCTGGATTGGACCGCGAGTTTATGGCATATGTTATCACACACACACATCAACATATTACCCATCTACAAGTTTCAGTAGTTCAGCCGGTCGATTCTGTAAAAATCTCACCGTGAAAACTTAGGTGAAGTGAGTTTGTTTTTGCTAGGAATTGACACTATTGACAGCTCACTCCACGCTCACTTCACCTAAGTTTTCACGGTGAGATGGTTACAGAATCGCACTGCAGATAAGTATTCTCGCTTATAAGGTGAGTATATGTAAACCAAGGATGATGGCTGATAGAGATATACAAGATCACCATTGAAATTAGTTCTAGGCATTAAGTATTAATCAAAAACACATATTTTTTTAAACAATAGGCAGGTAAAATTATCATAAGAAAATGTTTTTCCCGAAACTCAAATTCTGCATTAAGTCAAATGTAAAAATCTACAGTAGGTTAGATAGGTAGATAGGTATCTAATTTTAATGCACTGATTGCGAGAAAGAAGCCACGCTCGCACGTAGCGGGAAAGAAGAGGAACTATTATAGGTGCTTGCGCGTACTTTTTAGACATCTATGTGATGCTCAATATTTTAGTCTATACTAAAATATTGAGGATTAAAATATTAAATATTAAAATACGTAATACTTATATAATAGTATCTCTTTATAGAGATATTATTAAATAAGTATTACGTATTTTATAAAATTTGTATAGCTACTGTGTTGGTGTTGTATCAGAACACAGACTGACTTAATAGCATCTCGCTGATCTCGCTCCCCGCCTCCCTCCCTTTCTGTCTCAATTGTTCTCAACTGTATTATTCTGTCACTCACGAAGAGTCATTAACGTAACTTAAATTTAATCATTCTATAAAGTGTTTTATAATTAATAGTAACAATACAATTTTCATCAAAGCTCAAAGGATGGTGATTAAAAAGTCACGTCACGGGGTATAGAAAAATATATTATGGAAATATGGAATAAAGGCAGGAGGATAATTATAATACGAGTCTTATGTTATTAACTATATAATAGATTTTACAAAAACAACTGACACAGTCGGGGTTTGAACCCGCGACCTCTGCCTCACCGTGGCATAAAATTCGCAAAAATATACAATACGAGTAAGTATATTTTTGACTTTTAGGATTTACGGTAGGTACCTGTGTACGAAAATATGATGCACTTTAGGGTTCGTTGTCCGTCTGTCTGTACGTCTGTCAAGACTGTTTTTGCCAGGAACGCGTAGAGATATCAAGTTGAAATGAATATCAAATACTTAGATCTATGGTCCCTTGCAGCTGTAAAAAATCGAGCTTCCGAGTCAACGCAATCAAAGAATACGCCCAATTTATGCAGCATATTTGGACACTCGCAAATAAATCAAAACCAATAGGGTACCTACTTCCTGTTGACCTAGAATTATGAAATTTGGCAAGAAGCAAGGTCTTACAGCATAAGTAAAGGAAACAACCCGAAAATTATTAATTAGTAGTTATATCACATAAAAAATATTTTTTGTGATTACAAACATTCATTTTGTACGGAATTCTTAGGGCGCCAGTCCTACTCGTCCGTTTTTTTTTTTGCTATATTAAGTAGGTATAATATCACTTACTTATTCTGGCACATAGGTATATTTGTGAACATAAAAACATTAATTTTCAACGACTTTTTATATAATCTTTGTTAATTTTAGTCTATTTTGACTATTCCATTGTTATTGTTGGTTGAAAATCATAATCAGGGTTTTTTATATTTTTCTGTATGGATAATTTACGTTTCATAAAACTAAATGGAAGCATAACGGTCTATTCGCAATAAGCCCGGTAATAGGTGAGCCGAACGAGCTAATTTTCTCTTATTCTACGGTAACCTCAGATCATAGAAACGAGGGAGATGTGCCAAGGCGCTATTGAGCTTGATGCCTTGATATGGTCACATTGACCGCAATTAAAACGTACACGCTAGCGAGGAACCGAACACGATTGATGATATAAATACAGTATTTTAGTTTAGTGCTAGTGTTGAGTGTTAAATTGAGGGTGTGCGGATTTTTAGGGTTCCGTACCAAAATGGTAAAAAAGGAACCCTTATGGTGCGACTTCGTCTGTCTGTCTGTCTGTCTGTCTGTCTGTCTGTCTGTCACACCTGCTTATTTCAGCAACTACTTATGCTATCGACTTGAAATTTGGAACAGTTATAAAGAATGCTTATTCAACTTTATTGCAAATGAAAAAAATCCAAAAATATTTATATTTTCATTGCAAAAGGGGCCGGAGTGGGGGTCCAAAATTTTAAAGTGGTGTTACTAGGTCAAGTGACATATCATATGAAAGGGCTTGATCTGCACATTTCAAAATATATTTTCATTATATTGTATGTCTCATAGTTTTCGACATATGATGAAAAATGTCCAAAAAAATACCATTCCCCCCCCCTTATCTCCGAAGTTTGCGGGGCGAAAAATCTGAAATAATTAAGGTTGATAGGAATTGACCCAAATATGGCACCAAAAATAAAACGATGTTCCTAACTAGTACAGTTTTTTCAAAATCATCAAAATTCCTTCACAAACAAACTTAGTTATGCGGTCCGGATTTTTTCACTTTATACGTCCAAAAATGATACGGAACCCTCGGTGCGGGAGTACGACTCGCACTTGGCCGGTTTTTTAATGTGTGGGAGATCTTTTTATTCACAAGTAGCGCTTGTAATTGTGGCGAATTTCTTTCTAAAAGTGGCGACAGTTGTTCCCGTACTAACTCGCTGTGATGGCATATCTCCTTATTTCTATGATCTGAGGCGGTGACGTACACCTACAGACTACAGCGGTGTATGGCGCCTGGTTAATAGAGTCGGTCTCGGATCCCGGGTCCCGGCGCTCGACCCTTGCCCTGAAATATAACTAATTCAATGACCTTTCTCAAATTACTACATCATATACCTACATGGGTATAATATGCACGCTTTTACATAATTATGTTCGTCGGTAATGAAACTTTCTGTGTAGGTAACCAACATTGTCTATACAAAAATATTGAAGAAGGGTATTCAGTATTATAAAACTAGTTCGATTAGTTACGGAACCAACTATGCAACCAAGAAAAAAATCCGCTCTTCTATGCATTTTGTCGTGCGATATGGATACTTTTGTATGGAACAGTTGATATTTTTTGGTGATTTCATAATTTGTCCCGTAGTTAATCGAAATAATATAAAATACTGAATACCGGGTTTCTTCACTATGTCCTTTGTTTAACCTAACAGACTGTATATTTTTTGAGAAAATTCATCAAAGAACGATTCGGTTTTGATTGATTCAGATATCAAAGAAGGACTCAAACCACTGGGGTGTAAATGGACTGAATTTCCGTTAAAAACGAAGACACTTCCGTTTTCATTAGAAACGAAGGAAATTAAATAGGATTTTAAGATTGTCCACAGCATTCGATGTTATATCGTATATACATCATTTTTACTAACGGCATATTACGGGTGTGATGTTTCGACAAGAAAATGGAAGGTACTACAAATATTAGTTCATCTGTCGAAACACCTGATTCAGGTGTGGAACAATAGAAAAATCAATTGTGTCACATTAGTGACAGTCAAAGGGATAATAGTTTCGATCAGCTTCGATGTACTAGAGCAGCGGTTCCTAACCTTTTAAATCTTGTTACCCCTATGACCTATTAGGAAACTCATTTTACCCCCCCCCCCCCTTAAAATGTTATCACATGAAAATACAATAGCCTTTAATAATTATAATAAATTGAACAAAAAGTCGATGAATTAATGATAATGCAGTGTGCAGGTTGATATTGTTTTGTATTTGCAAGCTTTTTAATGATACCTAAGTAAAGTTTTTAATTAATGATTTATTATATATAAATAGATAAAAAATTATTATATATTATCAGCCTATTACCCCCGCAGAATAACTGTTTTACCCCCAGGTTCGGAACCCAGGTACTAGAGGTACCTACGTCGAAACTGATCGAAACTATTATGAATTATAAAAGCTGTCGCATAAGGCCATAACTTAGAAAACATAATATCCTGATAAAATCAGGTAAAATACAAAGTTTAAAAAGAAGGGTTACGTTCAACGACATAGGTACCTAAGTTGTTACTTTTTTATAACTAACTTAATAAAATATTATTTCTATAAATATTAATCTTGATGCACTGCACCAGAAAAGTTGTCGAGCTAGCGGACCATAGCGGACAGTAATGAAGTGAACCTAACATAAAGTTCATTGAGTGAACCACTAAAAAAGTACTACTCACTAGTCACTATGTATCGTACTCACTACTTTCCAAAAACTCATACGTTGCACTTTTGACGTGACAGCCAGAAGGAAGTCTAGAGTATTACAAATTATTAAATTAATCAGCAACTCGCTCTGAAATAGCAATTTTATTGCGTTGGTTTGCCAATTAAGCTTATAGCGGGTTAAATTTTATATTCCTATTAGTTTGAAACAGCTTTGGCGTAAGTTTAATGATTCAATTCAAAAGTCCCGCCCGCGACCCATGTAAACGAGCTATGATGACGGTGCCCATTCCCTTTATTATACAACTTTGTGATACCGTGAGATAAGCACCGGTATTATAACCCAAAATAGTTTAACTGTTTAGTTTACAAAGTCTTGTCTGGGATATTAATCAATGTCATAAATATTTTCAACTCATTTCGTGGCAATGGTTCATTTTTAACAGTTTTGTAGTAAAATGAGGCCACTTTCAGCACTAGGTGTGGGCCACAGAAATCTAAACTAAACATTATATTTTACTTATGTAATAAATTTTACTACCTACCAGACGTGTGTCGCCGGTTCGCACCACTCATTTGTGGTACATCCA
Organism: Thalpophila matura; assembly: GCA_948465475.1. Taxonomy (NCBI): domain Eukaryota; kingdom Metazoa; phylum Arthropoda; class Insecta; order Lepidoptera; family Noctuidae; genus Thalpophila; species Thalpophila matura. The sequence continues at coordinate 11,264,070 of OX419183.1, forward strand.
ATCAACATAAATTAAACTTCATTCTGTTAACATTTCATCACATTTTTAAACGCGCGGTCTCGATGTTATGGTGTCCTGTAAGACACCACTTGCCTTACATAATTTGTTGAAAAGTGGCGACAAGGTTCTATTGACTTATTATTTAGATTTCTGCGGTGGCCACATTGAGATCGTCCCATGTGTAGGTGATCGGGCACAGTGGACAAGCCAGTAGGTGTCACATCGACTGATATTTGTCACCGCAGTCATGTTCGATGCGGATCCCTAAACCATATTAAACCTGCGGCGACCAACCTGTGTGCGGAGTCTATTTAACAACTTCCACTCTGACCACGGTAGGAATCAATTAATATCTTACAGAGGTAGGTAGTGGTTTAAATAAACATTAAAACTTGACCTACTTTGTACTGACCTTTGGTTTTTAAAGTCGATTGGCTCTAAAGAGTAGAATGCGGCCATTTTGCGTCAATCCGCCGCTCATCCCATCGAGTGGGACTATATCCATCTCTTTATTTTATCGGTGTTCACTTTATTTGAATGCTGCACGTTAATCCAATTACAAAATCAAACAGTTGTAGCGTAGCCTGTACTTTATAAATTGAATCAGTTTAACAGTCCATTTATATTAAACTCTCGCCTTTTTAGGGTATGTATTATGTACTTACTTTAGGTATTTTTTTAGAGTTACCGTCATCTATTTATTGACAAAACAAGTTTAACTTCAGTATAGAATACCGAAGCTTATGTGACATTTTAATATTGTAGCTACACGCCACTTACAGCACATTTTCCTCGAACATCAAACAAATTCAGGTCGAAGTTTTAAATTAAGTAGCATCCACACTTGATGTATTCGTGTTTGTGTGCAAACACCAAACTTTTGCCAATAAAGATAACTTAGTCAATCCTTTGTCGAATTTTTCAAATTGCGTCAATGTTTGTTCAATAAATGAGATGAGTTACAAAGTGACTCAAAAAAATTACAAACAATTTTTCGCCAAAGAATATTTTTTATGAGTCGATCGTTGCTAAATAACTGGCGTGTTGAAGGTGGTCCACGCTTGTTACTGACCTTACTAGGATAGGTGGTCATTAATTATAAGAGAATAGAACCTTCCATACCTTGCAGACAACGTTAATCGTTCTATTTCGGTCGGCTAACCTTGGATCTGAATGATCCAGTAATCGTGTTGCAGATAGCAGTCGCTCTGAAAAATGCAAATATTTGGTCAAACCGGCCTAGAACGAAAATCGTCGTAGGTTCTTTATTATTTTTATTATTTAATATTAATAATGTGGGTTTCACACTATTACTCCTACTTAGTTAAATAATACCTTTGTTACAAGTAAGCTTATCTACATCAATAAACATAAACATGATGTAAGCCCGGCTTCGAACGCACTACACTCATTTGACCATTGCGACTTTATGTCATCTCATCTTAATTCTCTCTCTATACCGGAATAAATGGAGTTCTAAGTACCCACAATAGTAATTTCACAAATGAATGGACAAATTATTTATCAATTAATTCACTGTCATTTTTAGTGAGCCCAATTTACTAATTGTGTGACCAACAATCACGTTGATTAAAATCAGTGAAATAAAACACAATCGCTGTTTGGTCAGTGAAATATGTTGAAATATTGCGCCATGCACAAAGTAGGAAGCTGTGTGAGGTGGGGTCGGAAAATCCGAGAGCCGGTAACACATGCACTGACCGGAAACGATCCGATTAGCGAATTGGTAGGCACAGAAAGAAAAGCTATCTCGTTGGAGGAAAGAGCATTTTTATGACCTTTTAATTGAAAAAAAATAAAGTAGCAGATATCAATGAATATTTTCGTAAATATTGAAGATGAAATTAGCATTGGCCACTGAAGTCTGACTGAAGTCCATTTCTTGATACATCTATATCGAGGACTTGATTTTTAAGCATATTTCAGTTTTTTGGTAGTTTGACGTTTGTTAGATGGAAATAATCTAAGAAAATATTTATATGTTACAGCATAAGCCTTATAACCAATTATATGGCTTTGAAGATACTACTAAGTACCTATACCTATCGTTATTATCATATCACAGGACTAAACTTACGCAGCATTTCTGTTTTATCAAAATGTCCGTATTTTTCCGTCGGGAATGCATCTGTGCCACTCAACACGTATATTTCATATACTTAGGTAATCTAGATGTATGCTACGAAGCTAGCAAGATTTCGGAAAATATGTGTGCGAAAATAATGTCTGAGAGTTGAAACTCAAGTTTTATATGAGGACTTATGCAACTTTGTTTATAATATAACTTTATACTAACTATGGTTTACTGGCAAGTTACTGTCATAAAGTATACGTTATACAACATTTTTCTGCGATAAAGACTCGAGCACACAATAGCAGCATATAAAGTTTACAGCAAGGAAGTACGTAGGTACTTTTTGTATTTTGCTCGCCAAGCACGTTTTCTCCTGTACTATTCTCAGACTGATCATTGTTACAATGCTTTTCAAAAGGATCATTTGCACACAATGGTTGGCAGTTGGCAGCTCATTTCAGTTTCAAAACCAATGCAAACTAATCAACCTTAGTGATTTTAGATAGACTTGACTTTTGGCTCGAAATTCTGTCTGAGTCAAGTCAATCGCAAAAACCATTTTAGCTCCTCGCTAAGCGAGCTTTAAGTGCTGTAAGTAGCTATGTTTACGAATCAATAACTTTTTAAATATATGTTTGCTTTTGTATCATTAACGATGTTTTTTTTAAATAGTAAGTATTTCTGATTGGATAGACTGCAGTCAGAGCGCTAGATAATCCAGATATGCGCAACATGTAAATTACACGTCACGGTTTGTGCGTAGCGTAGGTAGGCGAGTTGCTGATATAGAACCGTTACATCATCACGGGAATGGCGCGTGCGTCAACATATACCTACTCCTGTTAAGACGTCATTAGTTTTAAAATTGTATACTTTTTGAATATTTAATTCCTCATGATTTCTGTTGTAACGTGGAAACTCCAGAAAGCTCAAACAGTTTTGTATTAATTGTGTTCTAAATAAGTGACGTAGGTACACTTGTGGCGGGATAATTTTAATTATAAGTATATTGAACCATGGAGTTTCTTGACCATTTTTCTCCATATGATTCTACATTTTGGAACGGGCAACTAGTGACCAAGAATGCCTCTACAATATGCAGAGTTGCTAGAACATTGCTTTACCAGCGGCTACCTATTGTGGGATAATGAGTTTTACCTTCAAGTCAACGGTGTAGCCATGAGTTCACCAGTTCCTCCTGTGGTGACCGATATCTTCATGGAAGATTTTGAGAGGAGAGCACTCCTAAAATTCTATAGGTACTACGTACGTAGTAAAATTAATTTTACTATGATATAAATTCCATAGAATTTGAGGAATACCGGCCCTTAGCCTTTCTTGATATACGACTAATCCAAATTCCTGATCATTCTGTTAGTCATACAGTGTACAGAAAGACTACCCATTTCCTTCATTTTGATCAACCTCAAATCCTCAAATAAATGTTTTGATTTTGACCTTGTACCTATAGTGTTGAGTTGATGAAAGTATAAGTACTTCCATCATTTTGCAGCCTGTCACTTTATTGTTGCCATTTACTCTGCATTTTCCTTGCACTGCTGGCTCTGTGACCAACCTCATACCTCAATAAAAGCTTGTTAATAATTTTGTAACTCACACACCCACTACGAGCTACCAAGAAAACGATCTTAAGCCAAGATTAAGGAATTAATTAGTAATTAATTATGTTATCAATCTAAAATCGTAAATGTTATCTATCACTAATACCGCTATGTACACGGATTATAGTTGTTTTGTTATCACGTGCGTATCATGCACACTGCTTCTTTTGTTCTTCCTTCCGACTGTTTCTGGCTGATCACATCATGCCCTGTTAATATTTAAACAAGTTTACAAACAAAATATAGCTTTTATCTTTTTCTATACGGACATTAAAATGGTTCCTTGTATGTTTGACAAAAACAGCCTAAACAAACTAAAGATGGAAACATGTTTAGAAGATATTATGTTCCTTACAGGATGTGAGGTGCAATTATATCCTGTATGACTTTTATATAGCCTCCACGAGTGACGATATAAATAAAGTGACTTTAATCACCATCCAAAAAATGTTATGATCTTTGGTGGGAATAATGAATCACTCAGTGCTAAAATATTGAGATATTTATCATCACAAAGTTGTCTAAAAACTTAAAAAGTAGGTACGTGCACGCACCTACCCTTCCCGTTATACCCGGCGGGTTGCTTCTTTCTCTCATTCAGTGCATCCGCGATTAGTGTAGGTCTGTAGTAGATGATACTTATAACGTGGTATAACTTAGTACCTAACCATGCAGAATTTGGGAAATTTCGGGAATAATGTTTAATTAAGAAAATTTTGCCTACCATTTTTTTTTTGCAAAAATTGTGTCTTTGATTATTACTTAGAGCCTAGAACTTTGGATGGTTTTTAAAAAGTCACTTTGTATACCTAAATGATCGTCCTGCGAACGCCAGGCAGTCGGTCCCGCTACCAAATTGCTGACTGGCTAGTCTTTTTACCATGGCATGTACTATTATTTTGTAGCTCATGCCACACGATGGAAGAAGAAGGATGATAGTTTTTGAGATGAGACTTCAGGTAAGAACAGAAATTAAGTAGGTATCGTGTTACGGATTTTGCCCTGAAATCCCATTTCGAGAAGTTGTATACAAATAGGTACTTTACTAGTAAATTCAACCAATTGAATTAGGTTGAATTAGGTAAACATCACACACACACGTTTCATAAAAAAATGCACCAATAAAAGTCTTATTCAATTCGTAGACTAATCTTCAAGGAATGGCCCTCGCAGCTTGACAGGATCTTGATGACTTGCGACTGTGACGCCCAGCTGAGATGATGCTATACATTTTGCTAAAACATACGAACAAAGAATCTATTTTCCTCGTTTTCTTTTTTATTGATTAACATTTTAGGGTTCCGTACTCAAAGGGTATAAACGGAACCCTATTACTAAGACTCTGCTGTCCGTCTGTCTGTCACCAGGCTGTTCTCATGGACCGTGATAGCTAGACAGTTGAAATTTTCACAGATGTAGGTATTTCTGTTGCCGCTATAACAACAAATACAGAATTAAATGAATATTCAAGGGGCAAAAAATCACGTTTGTTGTATGGGGCCCATACAGCAAACGTGATTTTTTTGCCGTTTTTTTCTCGATCTTAATAAAGTTTAGGTATAATATTATAGTGTCTAATGTTGTAGAGATAATGGTACGAAACCATTCGTGCGCGAGTCCGACTCGCACTTGGAAATTATATTTTCTACATAGGTACCTATCTGAAATGATAATAATCGGAGATAGGTACAGGTACATAGGTACTGTTTTTAATTAATGAATGATATTACTTGATTACTTAGATTTCATGTTGGGTATTTCTAATATTATACAATAATGCGTTGTGTATGAGCAGCTTAGATTAAAAATGAGATAAGTTTACACGGCCTTAGCTGTTTTGAATTTAAGCGGATTAAGTTATTTTACATATGGAGTTTGTATAAAAAAACATTTTATAGTCCCGAGTGTAATGCCATCTATGTGACCCCAGTATAATAATATTATGTTGTACTCATTGTACTACATAAGTACCTATATTGAAATAAAAAAAATATCCTAGAACGGCAAGCCACGATCGAAGCAGCAACAATTTTGTTTCTTTTCTTTTAATACCATGAACTTAAGAGGACAAGGAATCCTCTTGGCAGAGCATTACTGTTGGCATTGTGTTCAAAGAACTGACATTACATCCGAATTCGACGGTCTACACTCTTAACGACGACAGGGATCGACACAATACTTAAAGAAGCCAAAGGAGACTTGACAAAGGAGAGCGGTTTTACTAACGCCGCTGTTGCGCTGTCGGATATTTTGCAAGCTTCCCATTGTGACGTCACTATGTGTACCTACAAGTATTGATGCTCTGTTGATTATTTTTGTCAAGCCATATAAATTATTGCTCCAGAAGAGTAAGTTGATAGGTAATTTAAGTAAACGTTCTCTAGGAATCACTGAACTTAGGTATGTGGGAGCTGCAGTGCTATTCTGTGAAGACTCGCCGCGTGAACCTACCGCGAGAACTGCCAATTTGTTTGCGAACGTTCGAGGGAGAATCTTACCGTGACATTCTCCCTCGAACGTTCGCAAACAAATTGGCAGCTCTCGTGGTGATATCACGCGGCGTGTCGGCACAGAGGCCCTAGACAAGTTACTTTTCTGTTAGCGTTAGCGTCAAACGCTACGGATAAAATGTATGGAAATGACATTTGTGAGTTACGTGACTTTTCCGCAGGTAATGTCATTGCCAAACATTTTGTGCTTATCGTTTGGCGTGAACGCTAACAGAAAAGCAACTTGTCTAGAGCCTCTAGACAAGTTACTTTTCTGTTAGCGTTAGCGTCAAACGCTACGGATAAAATGTATGGAAATGACATTTGTGAGTTACGTGACTTTTCCGCAGGTAATGTCATTGCCATACATTTTGTGCTTATGGTTTGGCGTGAACGCTAACAGAAACAACTTGTCTAGAGCCTCAGAATAGACAGGCTGTAGTTAAATTGTGATCTTGTTAATATAAAATCTTGTTTAGACGTCGGACAGAAAAATAATGTTTGATTTGATCGGATGTATTAAATTGTCTAATATGATTTCCATTCATAAACACCGTGTTAAAATAAGTATTAAAAAAATGTCTAAGTATTCAAAGTGCGTTAATCATTTAATTTTCGTACAGAAAATAGTACGATTTATTACGATAATGTCAATCAATGGATAATAATGATATCTCGCACCGGTTGGTCACGCACATTAATTAATAAATATCAGATATAGGTATACCTACTCGATATCAAAACAAATATCAATAAACTTGTAATTTTGCGATAGCTTGGCAGTTAGGTAATGTGATTATGTTTGGCCACGACGGATTAAATTTTTCATCGGAAGTGGGCCCCACCCACTTGAAGTTTTATAGGACGTATGTTTCTTCAATTACTTACACTCAGCCGTTATTTATTTACGTTACAGTTTTCACCAGATTAATGATAAAACATTGAGGTCATAATTTATAAAAACCCGACCGCGGTTTGCCCTACGTCTTGTGTTATAAAACCACCAAAAAAATAGGAAAAAAAGACATTGCAGTCAGGACCCATTATATGACATGCCCGTTTTCACTAACACTAGGGGACACCTCAGTAAAATGTTTAAATATTAAAAGAATTTACCTAGCGCAAAAAAACGTTTTACCAACCACTAGGCGACAATGATTGACCATGTTTGTCGCCTAATAAATTCGCGCTAGGTAAATTCTTTTAATATTTAAACATTTTACTTAGGTGTCTCCTAGTGTTGGTGAAAACGGACATCCTAATTATTATCCGGAAACACTGGGTCCCAACTGCAATGTCTTGATTTCCTTTTCTTTTTAGTGTTCTATAAGTAGGTATCTATAACACCAGACATAGGGCAAACCGCGGTCGTGTTTTTATAAAATGTTTAATTTCCTATTTTTATTTTTCACCTTTTAGTTTTTATGTATAGGATATCTATTGTTATCTATATGTATAGTCATAATCATCTCTTTGAGCACTTCATTTTGATATACACTACATGACCATGCCAGATTCTTTTATTTTTTACGACTTCACTTATTAGCGACAAAAATCCGCCATGTTGGTTATTTCATAATCCATATACCTAGCCTATGTTACTCGTGACGTCGTCGCGTCGATACGAATCTAATTATAGGTATAACTAGCGGCATCAGTTATGATCACAAACGTCACCTGCGCATTAGCTGGTTTTCCGATCTCTTTGGCGGAATGAAGAAGACGGGGGGCGCCGAGGCTGCACGCGATTTGTTCATCAGTTGATGTTCGTCGTCTATTGCAGTGTTCTGCAAACTTATTGTGTTCAAGGCTGAACTGACAAAAACTGATTTTTCGTTTAAGGTGTACCTCCAAAATTTTACGATTTCCTAGGTAGGAAATCGTAAAATTTTGGAGGTAGGTACACCTTAAATGAAAAATCAGTTTTTACATACATATTAAACATAACAATAAGCGATGAAACAAAAGCGCGTGGTGAATTTAACTTTAAGAGATAACCTTATTTTTCCGAGGCACACTAACTAATGACCAAGGCACATCAGTGTGCCGCGGCACACGCTTTGCGGAACACTGAGTCTATTGGACTATTCTCTATTACGTATTGTCAACTGTCTATCGTCTATTGGGCGAAAAATGTACATACGCAATCTGTGATCAAGATCCCTGCCGATACTTAGGTATACCTCATTTGTTAAAATCCGTTCGCTCGTTTAATCTCTAGGAGGGAATACAGAAATGGAAATACATACATACGAACATGTATACAGGTGAAAGACTATACCCTCCTTTTGGGCTTCGCCGCAGTCGGGTAAAAACGAATATTTCGAATATTTCACGTTCAATGTACGGCTATACCAGCTTTTCTCCTTGGTCCGTTACGGGTCTTCAAGTCGGTCCTGTCAACCGATATTGCTCCGTCAACGTGAATGACGTCAATCTTCGATTGCCAGTCTATATAGGTAATACTATATCTATGGGTCTCGCAATATTAATGAATGATTTATGCCTTTACTAATTACCTCCAAAGATGTTTACCAAATTAAAGCGTCGCGCTGCTTGTAGAAGTTGGATCCCGTCTTTCATGAGTAGAATATAAAGGTTATTCTGTAACAAAGTATGGAATATCTGTAGGTATAGGCTGTACCAACAACATATTAAGAGCTTGAATGTGTAATCACCGATGATTGGGAACGTATTTCAAAAACTTAAGTTTCCACGCCATTTTCCAAATAATAAATAACTAATTGTTAGTTATTTGGAAAATGGCGTGGAAACTTTTACGTGATAATATACCGCCTTACACCTACTACACAATGGAGATCGATGATGGCTAAGTGGAAAAGTTGAAAATTCCATCTGCTCATGATTTGATGGGCATTAGGTAAACTCCAAAGCAACTGTATGACAGAAGAATGCAACTGGATGTCAGAAATATGTAGGTATAAAGTAGTATTAAAGTACTATCTACATTAACGAACAATAGACTCATTCACAAGAAGCTTTACTATTACTAAAAATCCTAATTCGACTTATAAATTATTTTGCCTGCCTCGTTGGGCTAGGTCGCTAGCGCGACTGCTGAGCGTGAGGTCCTGGGTTCAGTCCTTGGGTCGGGAAAATTGTTATCGGGTTTCCGATTTGTGGCTGGTTAATGGCAGTAGGCTCGCCCCCTATTAGCGCTCATACGCATTGTGCGGTTACCCGCATTGCGGAAGCCGTCTGGTTGACCGAAAATAAATTAAAAAATGCATGTAAAACTTATTTCTATACGCACCACGATGCGGTTTATCGCAAGCCGTTCTGGTTGCTCAGAGGGCTGCCTGCGACCCCACTGTAGTTTCAACCGCATCGTGCGGGCAACCGGACGGCGATCCGCAATGCGGGTAACCGCACAGTGCGAATGAGCGCATACATGGGACTTAAATATATCTGATGTATTATACGTACCTTCGCCTGAACCTTCGGGAGATACAAGCGTGACATTATGTTATGTTAAAATATCTCTTGTAGTCGTACATATTTTTGTACGTCATAAACCAGAATTATGAGTACGTGTACTAATAAATACCATCTTATCTAGAACTGACGTTTGTACCTATATCATGTAGAATATATTAATTAAAAGTCGGTTGGTGTGTACTGTGTGTAGGTATTGTTGTGTTCTAGGATCAGTTCAGAAAACAGCGTCTGCAGTATGATGACACCACGAAGGGGACATATATGGGGACCGCAAAGTAAACAAAATAGGTAAGTGCAATAGGTACTGATGATTTTTTCAAGTGGGCGTGGATGGCCAAATCCGAAACTATAAGATACGGCGAAAAACACTTAAAGAAGTTGCGGCGGGGCTGGTTCTGATAAAAACTAAAACTGCATCATTATTAAATCGAAGATATTATTTACTATAATTATGTTTATGAACACTAACTCTACCTGCGGAACTTGCAAATATGAACAACTTTACTGATATGTGGGAAAAACCGATAATAATAATCGGTTAAGTCTTGTTTGATAACATTAATAAATTAACTAAGGTATAAAAATGTAGATACTAATTTAATCAGTAGTGCAGGGTGTGCCATACTCAAACATGCGTTCAATACTAGCGCTTACTGCCCTCTTGGCTGCAGCGGCAGCGCTGCCGACTGAAATACCGGAGCCGGGACAACTGGCTCTGGTTCTCGGCGAAGATGATTTTGAAGACTACCTCGACGCCTGGCTGGAGCTTGAACAATCCAAATCGGCTAATTCATCTTACGCTAGAGCTGAAGCCAGGAGCGGTAATATATTTATTTATATCTGGATCAATTTTAAGTTTTTTGGCGTACATAAAAAACTTTAAATATCCTGCAGTCTTATGCAATAATTTTTGTATACGATATGGTCAGTGAATGCAAACATTTTAACAGCACAATAATTAAACTTAAATATGTTCTTTCTGCCGGTATTATAAATGCGAAAGTAACTCGTTTGTCTGTTTGTTACCTCATCACGACTAAACCACTGAACTGATCGTAATGAAAGACGAAGAGGTAGTCTGAGAGTATCTTGAGAAGGTCAAAAGCTACTTTTCATCCTGAATATGAAATACAAAATACACGCAGACGAAGTTGTGGGCAACAGCTAGTAATAAATAAATCGTGTACTTTTATTTAGGCTGCACCATCAGAATAAACGGAGACCTTGGGCAGCCTCAGCCTGTGTACCTGCGTGGCAACAGGTACTTGGCCGCTAACCGCAACACCGGCCAGATCACTCTCAGCACCGGCGAACAAGTCGTGGTCGCGTGCACCGGCTCCGGACGATCCATCCGGCATCCAAATATCGCGGCAACTACAAACATCGCTGTGAGTTCTAATCTAAATCAAGACATCTGCGTAATATTTAAATATTACCCTATGTCACTTCTACAATGACGATGAATCTCTCATATGTTGAAATTTATCAAGCCGTATAAGCTACAGAGCGTGCCAAAGAATACGAACAAAAAATACGAGTACATGCTCTGAAAAAATATTATACTTCTTCTGGGGAAGTCGGGTTATTAATACCAGCCGGCCTAGACAAAGTGACAGATTGTAGAAACATTTCTACGTTTTATGCATAAAACGTAGAAATGTTTCTACAATCTGTCACTTTGTCTATTCTTCTGTAGACAAAACCCGTTTCTATCGTGGTCATGCTAGGCCGGCAGTTCAGCGCAACATGTGTAATCAGCCCCGTTACCCTTGCTGACTGACAACCACGGCATAAGCTGTTCTTAATGTACCTAATTCGTTTCTATACGAGAGAAGACTTACGACGTTTTAGATATGAATGCAGATTAAGGAACTGCGGAAACTGATTTAAGTATAAATACAATAAGTAACAGACACTTTTTAGAAATTTGCTGTTCCCAGATGCAGATTTTGTTTCCGTCTTTTCAGTGTTGTCCCTTAATTAGTCGAATTAGTAATCCCTCATCTATTATTACTATTATAAAATTGTAAAAAAGCCATGTCTGTACTTACAATGTATGTACTGTATGTACATTGAAGATATTCCAGAAAAAACTGTCGGGATAAGGTACCGACTGGGACGTAACCATACCCAAAAATATGTTTTTATTGGAGTTTTTGTCTGTCTATCTGTTTGTCTGTCTGTTTGTGCGCGCATCACGCAAAAAGTACTGAACGGATTTTGGTGTAGTATTCACAGTTCGATAGCTTAGGGTCCAACTTAAAATCTAAGCCACGTTTCATCTGATTCCGCTAAAATAAACCATAGATACAGCTTGACCTCTTGGTAGTACTAGCCAACCTACACTACGGAGGTCATTTAAACTGGTCAGTTCATTGTAGTCCACGCGGAGTCGGGGGCAAAAGTCTAGTTTAAAATAAAGTGCCTCATTTAACCTGCCACCCAGTATATGATTTGATCGGCGGGACGGGAGAGGGAGAGATTCTCCCGTCCAAGCCGCCGCGGTAGACGCTCCGGGCGTCGGGAGCCGCGTGACGACTCCCGGCCACCGTAGGCGCGGGCCTGCGGGACCAGGCCCGTGCCGAACGGCGCGTACGTGTTCCACGCGCGCCTCAAAGAGATGTCAGCATCAGAGAGGGGGCCCATTAGGGCCCAAGCCTGCCGGGAAAGCGGGATTGTCCGGAAGGGATACCGCTGACCCGGACAAAAGGGCTAAGGAAGGAACATGGGTGGGTTTTAGTCAGTAAGAGTCTGACACTCCCTTCCGCTCCGCCCAGAGCGGGAGGGGTCATTTGATGATTTCCCATCCTCAAAAAAAAAAAAAAAAGTATATGATTTGATAAAATAAATATAGGTAGGTACCTACATAATATGAAAATTGTTTATTTTATCTTTCTCTGCAGACAGCGACATGTGTGAACAACAATCTCGTCTCTGGCGCCGGCTGGTTGAACGGAAACGGAGAATTCGGTCAACTCACTTGTTCTGCTAACGCGTACCACGAGGCTGACGGGACTTCCACTCGCTGCTACAATAACAACCTCGTTATTCGGTTAGTTGGTTTTGTAATCGTAACTAAGTAATATTATAAATGCGAAAGTAAGTTTGTTATTTTTTTTACGTTGTCTTGTCAGGGGTACAGAAAGGGACATAGAGTACCTTTCATCCAGTAAAAAGGTATCGTTCCCGAGGGAAAGAACAATAACTTTCAACGGTCACAATTGTTTTAGGACGCATGATGGCGCTACGTGTATGTCACGCAGACGAAGTGGCGGGCAAAAGCCTAGTTACTATTTATATCTAATGCCTGTTTTCACTAACACTAGGAGACACCTAAATGGTAATGCCTAAATTAAAAGGAGTTACCTAGCGCAAAAAAACATTTGCTTTTAATATTTATAAATTACATTTAGGTGTCTCCTATAGTACCTATTAGTGAAAACGGGCATTAATGCCTAGTTTATGGCAGTAGGTACTACATATACCTACTGCTAATACTTATACTGCTGTACTCTTCGAGTGATGAGTTTTGGGCCGTCCACATTGTTTATATTTCTATTTCTAGATTTTGATTTTCAGTGTGGGCTTCATCGTTAACAATGTTTTCTACCCGCTGTACTATTCATGCTTCGATCAGAACCGTCTGGAAGTTCTGTACGTCTGGTATGATCAGACTCCAGAAAATGCTGTTCACCAAACCGGTGTAGCCAGGCCTAGTTTTCAAGGTAACTCCTTCTAGTTAGGGTTCCGTACCAAAATGGTAAAAAAGGAACCCTTATGGTGCGACTTCGTCTGTCTGTCTGTCTGTCTGTCACACCTGCTTATTTCAGCAACTACTAAAGCTATCGACTTGAAATTTGGAACAGTTATAAAAAATGCTTGCCCAACTTGATTGCAAATGAAAAAAGTCAAAACATATTTTTATTTTCATTGCAAAAGGGGCCGGAGTGGGGGTCCGAAATTTTAAAGTGGGGTTACTAGGTCAAGTGACATATCATATGAAAGGGCTTGATTTGCACATTTCAAAATATATTTTCATTTTATTTTAGGTCTCACAGTTTTCGGCATATGATGAAAAATGTCTGAAAAATCTGAAATAATTAGAGTTGATAGGAATTGACCCAAATATTGCACCAAAAATAAAACAATGTTCCTAACTATTACAGTTTTTTCAAAATCATCAAATTTCCTTGACAAACAAACTTAGTTATGCGGTCCGGTTTTTTGCACTTTATACGTCCAAAATTGATACGGAACCCTCGGTGCGTGAGTACGACTCGCACTTGACCGGTTTTTTTTAACGTTATCGTACACTAAGTACCTACTGCATTTTTTTCTGTACAGACGTGTGTGCGTGACGACTCCCGGCCACCGTAGGCGCGGGCCTGCGGGCGGTGAGTAATGGGTAGCTCACCGTCCGATCAGGACCAGGCCCGTGCCGAACGGCGCGTACGTGTTCCACGCGCGCCTCAAAGAGATGTCAGCATCAGAGAGGGGGCCCATTAGGGCCCAAGCCTGCCGGGAAAGCGGGATTGTCCGGAAGGGATACCGCTGACCCGGACAAAAGGGCTAAAGAAGGAACATGGGTGGGTTTTAGTCAGTAAGAGTCTGACACTCCCTTCCGCTCCGCCCAGAGCGGGAGGAGTCATTTGATGATTTCCCAAAAAAAAAAAAAAAAAAAAACGTCCAAAACTGATACGGAACCCTCGGTGCGCGAGTACGACTCGCACTTGGCCGGTTTTTTTTTCTTTGCCACTGGCCGCAAATTCGAAGCGAACCTTGCAGCGTGCGGCGTAGAGTTTAATGAAATTGCTCATGTAATGCTTCGAATTGGCGGCCTAAAGTGTTCTAAGCACACACAGAAACTGAAACGGTTTACCAACAGTGGATTGGTCCATGAACCGTTGGTTAGACTTTTACAGTATTTGATCAGAACAAATACATTCATAAGATTTTGCGACTTTGGAAATCATATTGTATTATGAAATTTTATGTTCATAGCTGGAACCTTCTTCCCCGGTGTTGCCGTCAATACTATGTACACTCAAGTTAATCAGAAGACCGTTCTCACCCAATATGTTGGAAGCGAATTAGCTGACAAATATCTCACAAACCTCCAGTTCATGGCTCGTGGCCATCTTGCCGCTAAGAGTGACTACGTCTTCGCTACTGGCCAGCGTGCTACTTTCTACTTCATCAATGCTGCTCCTCAGTGGCAGCCCTTCAACGCTGGTAATTGGAACTGGCTGGAGCAGGTAAGCTTCTCGTCGAAGATATATCCAACAATAATTTAATTATTTTTTTGAATAGCTAATATTTTTAACGTTAACCAAATATTGTAGAATCTCCGTGCTCGCATCGGCGCTGCTGGCTACAACACTGTCATCTACACTGGTACCTTCGGCAAATCGCAGCTGCGTGATCAAAATAATCGCTTGGTCGACATCTACCTGGTGCCAGAGCGCAACCAGCTTCCAGTTCCACTTTACTTCTACAAGGTAAAATCTAACCCCGAACTCAGAATCGAACGGTAACAGCATTTTATACAGTATGTCTCTGCAGCTCATCGATGTCAAAATTATATACCTACATTTCGTCTCAGTTCCGTATTTCCCATCATTTCTATCTTCAATATGGTCAACATGTCTTTATTATAAACTAAGTAATTATCATAAAATCGTTTAATATCCAGTGACTGTTCCTAGATTCCCTAGAGGCTGATAAAATTTTAGTTTTTCTAAATTGACATAAAAAGTCGGCTTCCCTGTAGAGAGTCTAACGCAGCTCCTTTGTCTAATGAGATCTGCTGCTGTTTTCTTGTGTTTCTTACAGAATAATTTTTAATGCTTAGGTGGTATATGATGCATCTCGTCGCATCGGCACGGCGTTCGTGAGCATCAACAACCCTTACTACACGGCGGCGGAGGCGAGGGCCCTGACGTTCTGCACAGACCGCTGCCGCAATAACAGCGCATTCAGGTGGCTCAACTGGCAACCTGACCGCATTGACATCGGGTACAGCTTCTGCTGCACAGTCGACGACTTCAGGAGAACTGTACCGCATCTACCCGCCTTCGCTACTAATGGTCTCCTTGCATAAGCTTATTTTAGCTTAGATATCATTACAATTTTATTCAACACCAGGCGTGCACATCTGGTCCACGTTTTGAAAATATAAAAGAAATACTTTTGAACACTGTTGTTTGGTTTCATTTGTTTTTATATCGATAGCAGTTTTAGGAATTTATTTAATAATCCCAAGTTTCTAAAAGCCTGGTCAGCAATTAATTAGTAAATCTGCTGTCACATTTCATGTTAGCTGTTGTCATTGGTTTACTGAAATAACATTGGCCAATCATATTACTTGACAATAGATTCTCTTCTGTATCTCTATTATTTATAAACAGAGCTAAATACGAAAAGTTTCCCTTTTATAATATTTATTATTTTATTTTTATGGTAGGTATCATTTATTCAAAAAAATTAAACTGTTATTTCTGCGGCCCTCCAATCTAATGAGTGATTCATTATCCAAATCGTATCTGGTTTAGACAGCCCTGATTTATAAAATGCAACATCTTTCAGTCCACTGCCTGTCTCTTCGCATAATATATAGAGTTCTACTGGACGGATTTAGATGCGATTCTCATGATTTTGTAGGATATAATCTTCTCGCACTTTGCCAGTTCTTTTAAGCGAGCCATCAAGAACACCCACGGGGTTTACTAGAAGCCGCCCCTGGGGTAAAGTATGAGTGACGTGACGAGATCGAGACAACATCGAGAACTGAATGGAGTAGGAACTATATTGTTTCTCATAAGTTATACGTAACATCTCATGAATTCTTTAAGCTTCTGACTGTAATAAGAAGTTCTTGTCTCTATAGACAAACAATAAAAATTATTCTACAGGTTGTGCTTTTATACAGGGTGGCAGGTTAGACAGTGGAAATATTTTAAGGGGTCATTGTACTGATCATTTTGAACAACTTTTAGTATGGGACCAACACTGAAATCGTGAAAAAAAAATCAGTTGTTCCATACATTTTGTTGAGTTGTGTGAACATAAATGTATGGAACAGGTGATTTTTTTTTATTTCAAGAAGTCATACTTATCAAACATCGTAATTTATATGAATAAAATGATTATCTCTAGATAATTATTATTATATATCTATTTTTGTAGCGTGATAAATCAAATGGACACGCATGCATATTGTCTTATCTAATTAATATATTTTGTGTATCTTATAAGTAATTATAATTAGATATATTTTATTAATTAAAAGGTCATTTTAGAGATCCATTATTAATAGCAAAATCCAACTGTTTCGTTGTCTTCTAGAGGACCAACTTCAAAAATGACTTTTTTGCAGTATGATGAAACATTCAATTTTCATTTATATGAGGTAGATAAGTGCAGCAGTCCTGAGTGGTACTTACTCACTATTAATAAACTTCGCCCGAGGTAAAAAACCTTGCACTAGAGTAGATTTTCCTTTTTCCCATCATAATATTATTATCGTTAATTTATTATGAAATCATTCATATCTACAATCAATATTTCAATCTGTAGCTTTTATAAATTCTTGGAATACTTACAAATATTTGAAAATACCAAAACTATGACAGATACCAATAGGTAGATGATAAAATGTTAATTAGTAAAATTAGGACATTGTCTAACTAGATCTCAATGAGCTTTTGCCGTATAAATGATTAAGAACAAAATATATAACATTATACAAATAGGTATTACAAAGTTAAAGAACAACACTGCAGAAATTAGTTTGGTAACTATCTAGTTCATAACAATTTATATCGATAACAATTTAGTTCTAGATGTAAAAAGAAACGAGTCTTATAAAAATCCGTGACTAATGTTTCTTTCTAAAGAAACAGAAAAAAGTTTCTTTCTAAAGACCGTAAAAAATCAAAAGCCTCTAGGCTTTTGGTTTTTTACGGTCTATCTCACCTGGATTGTCTGACTGAAGTATTTACTCCTCTAAGACAGGTATTTACGGTTATCATTGATAACAATCAAGATCTGAGTGTTAAGCTTATCTCCATTGTTTAAATGTTACAGCATACTTTGTCGAAGAATCCAACTCGATGAGCAGCGTTCGGGAGGCAGAGCAAGATCTTTTCGTCCGATATACCGAAATGTTTAAAGACGAAAAGCTTTAATCAGTACATGCTACGGCAACGAAACGTGACAAGAAGCTAGCCTCACGGGAAACCACGTTTCGCTAGCTTTCGCTAGGGAAGCCAATAGGGATATTGGCTAAAGTTAATTATGTTACTACTTACCTTACCATACCTATGCTCGGAGTTTCTCGTGAACAAGTCAAGAATGAGGAAGTTTGTATGACATCCAAAGTTACATAATTGTAGCTCTAAGTGGCAATGGGCAGGCCATATAAAGTCCGTATAACCGTTGAGAGAAAACGGAGCCTTGGAATTTATACTCATAGTAGCTCACTATGAGTAATACATGCTTGCACATGGGTGCTCTACTGATTAATAAATACGTAAACTGCACTTAATAATAAGTGCCACCTATTCGGTTTGCTCATATGAGTGGAATATAAGTCAAAGAGATAACAAGACTTGCAAGACAAACTGAATATTTCTGAATTTATAGAGTTAGCTACGGAACTTAATACAATATTAAAATATATTTTTGGCAAAAGCGATAAAGAGTTAATCAGTGAAGTTTAGCTTGATAATATTGATAATATGGTCTGAGATAGATGTTGTACACCGAGTCAAAGCCGACTATAAAACTAAAGACACAAATCTAAAAATCAGTAGTGCTAGGTGTGCCATACTCAAACATGCGTTCAATACTAGTGCTTACTGCCCTCTTGGCTGCAGCGGCAGCGCTGCCGACTGAAATACCGGAGCCGGGACAACTGGCTCTGGTTCTCGGCGAAGATGATTTTGAAGACTACCTCGACGCCTGGCTGGAGCTTGAACAATCCAAATCAGCTAATTCATCTAATGCTGAAGCTGGACCCAGAAGTGGTAATTTATTTTTATATCCGGATAATTTTTTCAAGCATTTAAGATAGGCATTCTTTAAATATCTTGTGTAGAATATTTTATGTAACTTCAATCATACGGTAAACACAAACGTTTAACAGCGCAATTGTGCTATGCTTATGCTATTTCCGCTGGTATTACAATAAATAAAAATAAATCTGGTATTCAGGTTGCACGCTTAGAATAAATGGAGACCTTGGGCAGCCTCAACCGGTGTACCTCCGTGGCAACAGGTACTTGGCCGCTAACGGCAACACCGGTCAGATCCGGCTCAGCACCGGCGAACAAGTCGTGATCGCGTGCACCGGCTCCGGAAGATCCATCCGGCATCCAAATATCGCGGCAACAAGAAACGTTGCAGTGAGTTCTAATAAAAACAAATACATTTACATGTTTTTTTTAGTGCAGCAGTAGGTACACTCAGCTTTATATCCTTTAGCAAATTAAGACTAATCTTAATTTTCTAAAGATAATATGCAACGTGGTGGTAAATAAGTGTATTTCTATAACTGTAGATATTGATTCTGTCAGTTTAAATCAGACGCTTATTACTTAAAGACTGATTAAAAACCGCTAATGATAAAATCTTTTTACTTATCATCTTTAACTACTTCATAATATGAAATGAACCATGTAATTTGTTACAGACAGCGACATGTGTGAACAACAATCTCGTCTCCGGTGCCGGCTGGTTGCATGGGAACGGAGCCTTTGGCCAGCTCACTTGTTCTGCACACGCGCAACACGAGGCTCTAGCAACTTCTAACCGTTGCTGGAATAATAACATCGTTATTCGGTTGGTACTTTTTTTAATTTTAAGTGCATCATTATTATCAACCAGCTTGAAACAGACCTATACCTCACCTACTGCAAGACTCGAGTTTCGGTCTTCTACATTTTCTTCATCTTTTTGGTTTACATCGTGTATGTAAATTAATTAATGCCGTTTTTTTTTTCAGTGTGGGCTTCATTGTTAATAATGTTTTCTACCCGCTGTACTATTCATGCTTCGACCAAGCCCGATTGGAAGTTTTGTACGTCTGGTATGATCAAACTCGCGAAAATGCTGTTCACCAAACTGGCGTAGACAGACCTAGTTGGCTAGGTAATAACGACTGAAAAAGTAAAATTTTCTCGTGTTTTCAGCGAGTAAACAATCGCTAGCACGGTACATGAAAACGGAAAGAACAAAATTTTATGTTCATGACATTTATTTATTTTGAGCAATTATTAAGATCAAAACAAATGTAATTTAGAAGATTGTGCGACTTTGAAAATTATATTATGTAATCACACATTTATGTTTGTAGCTGGAAGCTTCTTCCCCGGTGTTGCCGTTAATACTATGTACACTCAAGCTAATCAGAGGACCGCCGTCGCTCATTATGTCGGAAGCACATTAGCAAACAGATATATCACAAACCACCAGTTCATGTCTCGTGGCCATCTTGCCGCTAAGAGTGACTACGTCTTCGCTACTGGCCAGCGTGCTACTTTCTACTTCATCAATGCTGCTCCTCAGTGGCAGCCGTTCAACGCTGGTAATTGGAACTGGCTGGAGCAGGTAGGCTTCTTGTCGATGATATATCTAACAATAAATTAATCGTTCGTCTGTCGCAACTAGGCAGACACAATTGATTTCGACCTGAATGAGGCCGTTTGTAGATTTTCGGGTTTTTTTTACCGGACAACGAACTGATTTTTTATCAGATTTGCGGTGGTATATGGTTTATAATGAATCCGGCGTAAATTGTTCCCAGACCGATGTCCGGTGCGTGTACGCACATTTATTATAAACCATACACCACCGCGAATCCTGTAAAAAATCGTTCCGTTGTCCGGTGAAAAAAACCGAACGTCTACAAGCAGCCTGAGGCGGATTTTTCAAATGTGACAGATGGAGGGTTAATGTTTTTTTTGCAGTTAATATTTTTAACGTTAACAAATAATTGTAGAATCTCCGTGCTCGCATCGGCGCTGCTGGCTACAACACCGTCATCTACACTGGTACCTTCGGCAGATCACAACTGCGTAATCAGAACAATCGCCTGGTCGACATCTTCCTGGTGCCGGAGCGCAACCAGATCCCAGTTCCACTTTACTTCTACAAGGTAAAGTCTAAACCTTTACTCAGAATCGAAAATTTAATTAACCATGTTATTAGTGGCTAGTGGTGGCCAGTATGCCTTTCAGCCCATAACAATTAAGTACATTTTTAGTTCAGATTTTCGCAATAGAAGTACGAGTATGTATATTGTGTAGATGAAGAGTCAAAAATTTTTGTTTATAATTTTTTGCAGGTGTAATGAGGAATTTAAAAAAAACTTGTACATATTTATATTTTGCGTACACTCTATGGGTGGGTACAGATATTACGAGGCATGCGCCGCGCATTGCACGGCTCGTCATACATTTGCACATGCCTCACCACGAATGTGAACGTCCACACATTGCGAAGCATGCCATGAGCGCCGTGCGTGGTGCATGCCTCGCAAGGTTTGTATCCACCTTAGGATGTCCTTTGTATGATGAAAAACAAGTTACAGTTTAAAAAATAGAAAAAAAACTGAATGAAATCCTCTGCTGTTTGCTTGAAATTTTAGTAGCAGTATCTACCATCTAATCTATAACTCTCAGGTGGTGTATGACGCATCTCGCCGCCAAGGCACGGCGTTTGTGAGCATCAACAACCCTTACTACACACTAGCCGAGGCGCGCGCTCTAACGTTCTGCACGGACCGCTGCCGCAACAACAGCGCATTCAGGTGGCTCAACTGGCAACCTGACCGCATCGACATCGGGTACAGCTTCTGCTGCACAGTCGACGACTTCAGGAGAACTATACGGCATCTGCCCGCCTTCACTACCACCGGTCTTCTTACATAAGCGTGTCTTAGATAACTACCATATCAATGTACTACGACATGTCCTGTAAATATACATAATTATACATATTTATAAAAACATGTAATTTCGTTTATTTTCGTATCAGTTGCACTTTTTGGGATTTTAAATCGTGGATTTCCAGAATTTTTAAAACATGAAGTAATAAATAATTAAATATAGAGCATGCTTATTCACATTTAGTTAAAAATCAACGCGCGCTATCAGAATTGGATAAAATGAAAATTACAGTTTTAGAGCGAAGTAGGGTTAGCAAGGAAATTCTGGATTATTATCCAGAATTTCCTTGCTAACCCTACTTCGCTCTAAAACTGTAATTTTATATAAACATCCGTAAATAATATTATCCGACTTTGCCAAATCCAAAAAGGGGGTTATGATTTTAGCAGATCATGTCTTTATAGGTAGGTATTTATGTTTGTTTGTATGTATGTAAGTATGTAAGTTTGCCTTTGTATGTATGTATGTTTGTATACAGTAGGTACCTTCTTCTTAGAAAGAGGTTCTTGTCTGAAAAATATATCTACTACACAAATATTCGGGCATTTTGATCAAAAGACGCTATCCGCTGTTCCGCTTTGGTCTGAAAATCCGTGGTCAATTAAAATGTCTGGAGTCTAACATTAAGAGACCTCGACTCCTGAGTTCCATTTCTTCCCAGAAATCGACACTAGTTGACATGTAAAAACGACATGTATCACGAATTATTTCTGGATTTGTAATGAAAATGAAATTGATTTAATAGATAAATACTAATTGTTAGATTTTACACATAGCAATTTGTATTTTTCTCCAAACATCGAGATTTAACTTATATGTTTAAAAAATATGTTCGAGATAAACATATTGATATATTCTGTATGTCTGATGTGATAAATTATCTCATTTAAATGTCATTATATTATTATTGCCTAATTATTTTAGTAATTACTCATGATGTCAGAGCGTTACAAACATAGCCCCAAAGTAATTACGTCTTATCTCATTACATAATTAAGTATAAGGAATAAGCATGATAGTGTTAAGTATACGCGAACGACAACAAAATTAGTTACACTATATACTTTCCTATTATTTTGTACGAAAAATTGTCACAATTGCGAAACATATGTTACAATTTCATCCCATTCGCTGTCGTCGTGCTACGAATGTGCTACGAGAATTTCGTTCGGGTCGCGCGTGACGTCATTGGCCTGTCACTTTGTATGTGTAGCGATAAGTTCTGTTATATTTTATCTACATACATCTATCTATATAAATAAAAATGAATGTTTGTTGTTTGTCCTCTATGCGTAGGGAAGTTAAGTTAGGCCATTCGGTTCAATGCCCATTTTATTTTTTTATCATATATAAAAAAATAAATAGGGCATTGAACCAAATGGCCTGCAGGCACAGCTAGTATTTCATAAAAAAAGTACTTATCTGAGTTGTTTTATTAGGATAGCAAAATAAACATCAAATTCTATAGTTTTGGTTTGTTATCTTATGACAAGGAAAGAAAGTACAATAAAATATTTTTGCACGGACGAACTGTTACTTTTACGAGTTGAACAGGCAAGATTAAATGATGGTAGGTATCTAGCGAGATCTACGACGGTGCGTACTACACGTGCGTTTTATTCGACATTCACAGATATTATTCCCAACTTTATCTAATAACCAGTCCATAAACCTGGGGAAATAAAAACGTAATAAAGTTGAATGTTGTGCCTGATATTGTTAACACAAAAGAGTAAAGAGGATTTAAAAAAAAATCTTGAAAAAAATAGAACAAAAGTGAAAGCCAGATTTGATGCCAAAGTCAGCTATAAACAAGTTTTTTATGGGCAAAACATCTGTGTTGGCATAAAGTTTATGAAATGTTGAACTAACCCGATATATTTTCATGTAAAACATATTTTGGTCGCAAAGTCGGCGTTCTGTTCTATGAGGTACTTACACCGGTAATGCCGGTTTCTATTGAATTAAGCTTAAGGGTCAGCACCATGCAAAAGGCTTACGGGAAAACCATAACTTTATATAGAAAAGGTAAAGTAGTAGCTACGAAAAAAAAGGTCTGACTAGCTAAAGAGTTTCACTAGTGGCTAATGAAATCGTGTTGAGAATAAACCTTATAGATTAATGTAAAAAAAAAATTGAAAAAGTGGAAAAAGCACTGCCGTAGAACCATAACTTTAACGTAAATAAGAACAAACACATAATGAAATTAACTTAAATATAGGCTACAAAGAACAGAGTAGTAGCTGATAGTTTTTTTTCCATATCAATACTTCTGTTCTGTGTAAAAAAATCGCAAACTTGCTGAATCTTTCTGAATTATAATTTTTATGGATATTTCAGGAAAACAAGTAAATGCGATTTTTTTACACTAAATGGAAACATTGTTATGTAAAACAGAAAAAAAAAAGTGGATTCTCTGTTCTTTATTGTGTCAAATTCATAAAATTTTCATTTCAAAGTTATGAAAGTATGGCAGTGCTTTTTTGCACGTTTTTAGTGATTTTTAATTATTTTTTTACATTCATCTACAAGGTTAATCTTTAAACCGATTTTTTTAAAGAACAGTCAAACTTTTCAGCTTAGCAGTCGTTTTTTTTTCGTGGCTACTACTTTACGTTTTCTGTATAAACTTATTGAAATCCCATAACACGATTTGCCGTAATGCACCCTTAAGGCATATTTAATAACACTCAACCGCCTATAATCAAAATTCAATCAATTGTGGTTGATAAAGCGTTTTGTATACAATAAATAGGTATACATTTATGTTTTCAGTAGGTACTCCTTTTCCATGCACGTGGTGCCCATGTGCGCGCAATAGGCTTAAAAGGGGGACCTACAAAGTTTTTTCTTCGCGTATTAATATACTTACTTATAGATATATGTAACTGAACTATAAAACAAACATATATATTCAGCGTCTACAGGCTTAGTGGGCTTGTTAAAATCCCGAACTGATACAACTTTGTTGTCATGCAGATTTAGAAATTCTCTTCGCTTGAATTATAAATAGACCGTTGTAAGTACGGCGAAAAGCGTACATAGGTCCAATAAAAAGGTTTTTATTAACATTGAATAGTCACTGAAATGTAAAGTAGCAAGGAAAAAGGCCGAAGATTTGTCCCAAAAGGCCTTAAATTACCTAAGGTTGTTGAATGCATTTACATACTCAAATAGACAGAGACGTGCAGAATGTACCTACATTTGAAGTCAGGCTAAAGTAATTTATCCCATTGAAAACAATGAAGCGACTTAAGCCTGACAACTTTTTCTTACTCGGGTTATTCCTTTATCCCAGGCACTTTTTTAGACATATATATCACATGCACAGACAGTTATTATATTTTGTTGTTATTATAGGTCTGGGTTTATTATTAACCCAGACTTCTACATGCAGGGTATGAAAAATATTTTGTTCCGTACACTAATCGAATCTGCAACCCGTAGGTCATTAGCCATTGCCTCATTGAACAGTTCAAAGCGGACATCTTGAAATATTAGTCTTTTCCCGAGGTCAGTCAGAGTGGATTAGGGAACCGGGTTTTGTAAGCGATAGTGAAACTACCTTTAGAATGCTACAGGTAGTTAGTTTGTCTAGATATCTATCTCAGACGACCGGAGATAGTCGACTGTAATCGTTCCTCGCCCAACTACTAAATTATCCTAACTATACATTTTAGCGTTGCTCGCTAACGCTCGTAAACTTGCTTCTATTTACTTAACTTGCTCCAGTTTAGTTATTTAATTAGATGACTTATTTTTCACCCTTGCTTTGTAAAATATAATTATTAGTGACAGTTACAGTCAGTATCTGCAATTCATTATTTCAAATCAAGGCGCATAATTTCAGCTTACTTAGAAAGTTTTACAATAAATTGATTGACGCTCTTGGTAATTCTTATTATTGCCTTATAATGACTGGTTCATATTAATACTGTCCGGCTAATCAAATTGCCCGTGACATACCAGCTCTGCCTGGCATGCGTTGTAATGTCCATTTTAGGATTCCGTACCTCAAAATGAAAAAGGAACCCTTATAGGATCACTTTGTTGTCCGCCGTCAGTCACCGGACCATAAGTGGAGCCATCTGCTCATAGATGGCGCCATTGGAAGTATGCAGTAGCCATCTATGATCATATTTCGGAACCCTTAAGGCGCGAGGCATACTCGCACTTGTCCGGTTTTTTTTTTAACAGAATCCTTCCTTGGATTTCCCACAACAACCGTTCAAAGTTTAAAGTCAATCGGATGAATGGCATAGGAACGCATAAATGACAAACAAACAAACATTCGTTTTTATTAATATAGATAGGTATGTATATATATATATAAGTAGGTATATCTTTATACCTATATTAAATAAATATCTTTAACAAATATTTGGAATTTTAAGATCTGCGGGAGGATAAAGTGCTTTCATATTGACTACGATTTGATACGATTCGTAGACGTAGCATAGTCGCTACGACGTAGCTGCCGGCGATGCTACGCCGCCTCGCCGTGGTAGCCGATTGTTATATTCTGCTAATGAGCCAGATATAACGAAGTAACTACATCAGACTTATTTAAAATTTTCCTTATAACTGCCTTTTTACATTTGGTGGTTAATTGTATTAGAAAAGGATCATCCCATCTGAAATTCTTTTAAATAAATTATAATTACTGTACTAACTTTTTTCTCGCTTTATTTATGCAAGGTACCTCTTTTGAAGTCTTGGCTGTACCCTTTCAGAATAAAGATTAAAGTACTGTAGGGTCTGTTCTTGCTGGCCCTCTCCTTTCTTCTGAACTTAATATAACTTTAGAAATGAATGAGCAAAAGATATTGTGAGTATACATATATTCTGTTTATCCCTGTTTCTTGTACATATTTCTAGGTACTTGCACAATTTACTGCCAGCATGCATAAAACCTAAACACATTAGGCGGCATAGTTAGGGCCCTTACACATGGTGCCATCGCCGTTGTAGTCGTCCTTGCATTTGTAAACATACTTTCACACACGCACCGCGGCGACAGCGGTGAGTCGTGATACCGCGTGTATGAAAGTACGACAACGCCGTGTGTAAGGATCCTCAGGGCTGGTCTAGAAAAGAAAAGAGGTTTTGGTAATCTAAAAATGTGAAATAAAACTCAAATTAGGTCGTACTTTATTTATTGTTCTTTCAGTGTACTTGATTTTAATAATTTTATTTAAAATAGTGACTTTATTGAGTGCAAAAATAAGTATCATGTACTTACATTGAAATGAGTGCTCTCAAAACTCTAGTTTTACTTATTACCATTTAATTTTCAATAGTTTACATAATAATATCCAGTTTGGTACTACAGAGTAATTGAATAAGTAGATAGTGCTGTTACACACATTTCGTAAAAGTACCTACTTAAATAGATTATTATGCTTTTTCTTGATAAACTATTTTGAAAAAGCTTTAATTTAAGTAATATAATCGTATATGGATTTATAATTAATTAATATTTATTGCACTTCCGTATTATAATAAGTATGTAATTACTATGAGGTAAATGGAACATTATTTTAAAACGAGATTTAAAGCTTTTAAAAGGGGAAGTATTAATTATAGTTTTTGAGCAAATTTCCCACAGCTAATGTATTTTTTGTATGTGTGGGAGAACGGTGTGTTCTACATGGTTTAAGTTTTTATAAGATGACGTATGATGCATTAAATGCCGCTGCGAAAATTGCAGTTCAAGATTCGGCGGTTAACTGTGGTGGCGGAGAGATAGCTTATCCGGACAATCTTCACGCGCCATGTTGCTCGCTTAATGCTACTATTATCGTTAATTGCACGAATGCCTACTTATATTAGTAGGGCATATGTATCCCTTTACAAATTAATATAACAGTAATAATATTATTTATAGCATCTCAACTTGGATCTAAGGACAATTAGATTTATAACTTCGGCAAAGCAGTTACATTATATACGTGAACAATCTAAGTGAAATATAAATTAGAGGGACTTCTCGAACTGGGGAACTGAATTAGGAGGAAACGACATTAGCTATTAATCATTTAATTAACCTCACAGTGAGTACATACGTATTGATCTAGTGCCATTATACACTCTCGCGTCATGTGTCGCAGCTGCCAATTTATACAAGATTGTGTCTTTTACATTATATACCATAAAGTTTATTAGATTAAAATACATTTTACCTTAATAAGTACACACGTTAAAGGAACATTTAAATAGCCAACAGGACGTGTGCTCGGTGGTACGCTGTTGTAATTGGTATACTTTGATCATGTTGTTTTAGGTACATGTAAGATCTAAAATAACTAAAATAAGCTAAGTGGGTCACCATCAAAATCATCAATGTGAAAGTACTGATAAACAGTTACAATAAACTATTTATATAAAGATAAAACGCAATAATCGACACAGCACTTGCATTGGGTCTGTAGGTTATATTCTATTTACATAATATTATGCTCAAAAAGTTCGAAAATGCGTGTTTGATCACTTGCCAGGGATTCCGTTTCGGCAATATGGCGACAAAGATATTTTTATCAGCAAAACATCAAACTGTAGTTATAATTTTGTGAAGGTAGTGTATCGCGTACGGAATTTTGAAACCTTTTATTCTTGGTTTCCGTTGTAACAGCTAGTCATCATTTAAAAAAAAATCGTCCAAGTACGAGTCGGACTCACACACGAAAAGTTCCGTACCATTGTGAAGAACCAAAGTTATATCCAGTCGGGGTCACCGTGATCGAGACCTAAGGAGTACTTACTACTTATGATAGAAAAAGTTTTTTTTGTAAATACTGGGGTACCAAAAAAGATAGTTGGGTGGGTGTGCTGAAACTGACGTGAGATTAAACTATCTGATTGGAGCAAATGAAAAAAGACTTAGTAAGAAAATAGGAAGAAAATAACGGTTGGTTTGATATTGTTTAGATCTTGACGCTTTTATTAATTTACAAAAGTAAGAACTATGATGAGTTAATATTTATGTGGATACGGAATCCCAAGGCTAGGGCTTATTTACTCAACAGCTTGATCATAATTGTTAATCATTTTCAGAAGAAAATAATAATATACAACGTGTCATCATAGTGAAAAACAAAGAAAATGTAGAACATAGCATAGGTAGCTTAGAGTTTGAATGGAATGCTGCATGTGCTATACAATAAAAACACTTAGTGGGAAATAGCTCAAACCTAAAAAAAATCATCAGTACTTATTAAATACTGAAATAAATTTACTAATAGTATATATATATATATATTCATAATTTACACATTGGCTATAAATAACAAAGATATACAAGGTGTTATTTTAATCAAACGAAATACGAATAATTGTACTCATCATTATGAACAACTTTTACTATGGGATGAACCCTGAAATTGAGAAAAAAAAATCAGCTGCTGCATACCTACATTAAATTTATGTTCAACTCAACAAAATGTATGGAGCAGCAGATTTTTGTTCGCGATTTCAGGGTTGGTCCCATAGTAAAAGTTGTTCATAATAATCATAATGATGAGTACAATGACCTCTTCGTATTTCGACTGACTAAAATTACAACCTGTATAACAGATACTTAGTAGGTATAGGTACTCGTATCAACACAACCTGTTATAGAATCACGATGAAAGGGTTTCTCTCTAGAATTAATGTAGTCCACGTGCCGATCAGGTGTTTGCCTCGGTATTAGAGTTTCATACTCCTACGACGTAAAATGAAAATAACATGTAAGCCAACGTGTGTAGGCACCTAATATTCACCGACGCCTACAGGCTAGTCGCAATACAAATTATATCGTTGGAAAATATAATTCCATACACAGGGTGTAACATTATTAGATACCTACGGATATTTTGAGGACCGTTTATTTATATGATATTATCTTAAGTAGATATTTTGTAAAAAGTAAAAATTTTATTGATGGCATTTTGCGAAATTTAAATAAATAAGATACGACTGGCGGACAACAAAATGATCCTATAAGGGTTCCGTTTTTCCTTTTGAGGTACGGAACCCTAAAAATATTAATTAAAAATCTTTTTATAAGTATGACTTTTATCACTGACGACTGGAGAAGTAATAAGTAATTTGCAAGGTTTTTTATTCAAATCAACCTATAATTTTAAGTATTTTAAATAAACGAAATTATGAATTTTGCTTTATTTCGTTATTATGTACAGGAAAATGATGGCGCATAACATATTCTCGCGATTTAATGTTACACCTTATACATTGACAATACATAGAATGCATATAAAGGTTCAGCATGAAAAAATATGCAACAACAGGTAGGTATTATAATAGTGGGTTTTCCTCATAAATCTAGTAAATATTCGATCCAAAAGCAGCCCTCACGTAAGAGCTCAAAATGTTAAACCTAGTGATATTCATTTTCCTTTCTTAGATAGAACTTGGTCATGAGATATATTTACTAATCGTGTAAAGAGTCACACGATATACTACTTGAATGAAGGCCTCCATTACAGTATGTACAACACTAAGTATAATAATATCTCATAGGAAAAGTATCACTAACGATTTAAAGATTAAACTGGCGCCCACAATAGTACACTCCAGAATTCAGTAGACTAGGTTGACAGATAAAATGATGCCAGGTACCTATAGAAGATTTTTAATTGTGATGGGGTAAATTTCGATATTTCACTATCAATCTACATAAAATTATAACTAATGCATCTGTGATATAGTAATTAATTTTCCCACAGCTTGTGTAAAACAATTTTTATTATTAAATAATCGTTTGCCTTTAAGTTATTTAATAATTAAACAAAACATTTAAACTAATACTATAAGGCGAAAGCTCCAGCTTTCGCCTTATAGTATTAGCCTTTAAATGTTTTGTTTGATATCATCTACACTTTTTACTATTTGACGCAAAATATCAAACATTTTACGTATACTTACCTACTTAGTATTTTTTTGTTATATCGATACGAACAGCATTAATTGAACTATTCTACAAACATCTCTACAAAACGAGTTGTCAAACTAGTTTACCGAATTCTGGATTTTACTTTAGGCTCTAATATTATGTATCTCACTTTTAATTATTAATATTATTAAGACGTAACGCGCGTAGAGTATAATTTTACTATCTACCCAATGTCACATCTATTCAACGTTATCAAATTTTGTTGAAGAGCGTCGACGGCTCCAGAGGGGTAAAACTTACGATGTTAGATACAGGAGAGACAGTGATTCGCAACCCGATTGTATAAGCTCGAAGGTGAAAGTCAACTCTTCAACACAACGAGTTAATTCTCTACATAATATTATGTTAAATATCAAAAACGCCTATCTACAATCACAAATTAAGAAACTCACAAAACAGTGTTATGTATAATGTTGCATATCGTTTCACTTACGATATAAATGAACTTACATTTTTACATTACGACCAAAATTCTCACAGCTTTGTCTTTCATTGTTCGCTTGTCAGCGAGTAGTACGAGTAAATTCGATAAACACTAAACTATTAGGTACATCTACTAGTAGAGGTATTGGCGTAATAGACATAAACAACACTTAGCGATCCAAACTCGTACAAACGCACAAATCATTCAGGAAATAGTTAGACGACATAATAAATAACAATTGGACGCGCGTCGAGCGGCGTGCGGCCGAGCGCACTCGCCCGCTACGAGCATTACTGGCTAAACATTCCACAAGTGAGTGCACTTTACTTTATATTAACGCATTAAACAAACAAATAAAACTATATTACAATATACACATAACCGTTCATTATTATGACGTACAGAAATAAACATTACACCGTAATACGGATACATACAAATACTGAGATCATAATAAATACAACACTGATTATATCAGTATTGTACAACTCAGTAGTATAAAATTTAGCCTTAGACGTTAAATTATTATTGCCGAAGACTATAATAAGAATATTAGATCACTTATACAACAAATATTGCATCAAAAAACAATTAACATATAACATTATTAAGTATTTAGGCCTAATCAATGAGTAAACAGTATAGCTTTATCAAAACAACTAAGTTGATGTAAAATACATAAAACAAATGACTGGCAACACAACATAGGTATTACACAAACATTGTACTATCACAACTGTACTCATTGGGGTCCGCGGAGGCATTCATAAGATGAATATATCGCATAGGAAATTTTCTCATTATCACAAAGACTTATCATTCCGTAGAGTAAGAATAAGTTAAGGTCCCATGGATTCATAATTGAAGTAATTTAGAAGGAAATCTGGAAAGACGAATCGTCTGTAAAGCGATGTAAAATTTATTCTAAAATATACAAGTACTTAGAAAGGTTCTTTTGATAGAACACAAAAGGTCGACATTATGAATGTATCCCTCGGTATTATCTTCTCATGTTTGGCTCACACTCCGTACATGATTTTACACGGATGGTTTGCTTTTAATATTTTAACGTAAAACACGAAGGATTTATTTATTTTGGCTGTATTTTGAGTGGCCGCAAACGGGCCAAAATAATAGCATCAGATTTCTTGAGACAGCAAATATTAATCACGCTCAGTCTCAAGCAAACCACCGCATTCACAATTAGTGAAAGCTATATGGTATGGTATACCATATAGCTTTATGTTTCAGTTTTTCATTTTTGTATTCATATTGGAGTGCGGGATACATTCCATTGTCTTGTTGTTTATACAACACACGGGAAAGGCACACACTTTTACTTCAGAGCAGTTTCATAGTTCATGAAAACACTCACTCCTTAAAATAGAAAAGAGAAAAAAATTAAAAAGAATGCGAAAAGATTCACCTTATAAGTGTTTATTCTATATTTTACTACTTACTTCTATAAATGTTACAGTAAACATTTTAAGAGAACAACGTTGAATTACCATAATGGACAAAATTTTAAAAGATCTGTAATCTTAAAATTGTAAATGATTTAATATTAGTATCTTTTGTAGGCAATAAATTGTTTATTTATCTGTAACATTTATAGCGACTAAATAAAATAAATTAAATAAATACAATAATTTACGATAAAAATATAGGTAATGATTATTATTATTAACTCTTTCGATATGATTATTTTAATAATGAAATGTTTTTTAATCCTACACCAGATCTGAATATCACTTCGGTGTTTCAAACAATATTCGTAAGTCATATTATCACTATAGGTATCACTAGAGTTTGGTAGTGCGAGCTTGCTCGATAGTTTCCTGCCAGGCCGAGGACGCGGTCAATTCTTAAATTTTTTTAAACGGCAGTTTCTAAATCTTCAGACACTAATTGAAAATGTTCCTGACCTGAAAAAGGACATTAATATTTTTTTACAGCAATATCTAATTATAATAGTTTGTTCCTAAATACTAAAATAATATGAGGCCAAAAGAGCAATTATAATTAAGTAAACTACCTAGTGCTATATTTTGAGTAGGTTAAGGGCGAGTTTCACAGTCTCCGGTTTGGCACTAGCACTTTAAATGAAAAAAAAATCAACAGAATTTGTACAAAATCATCTGCCAAATAAATTAAAGGGATCTTATTTAGAGGTGGAGAAACCGGTCGTGAGAATTTTGAAAAAGCATTTCATGAACGGCACCGAACTCAAGAGAACCAATGCCCGAAAGCATGGAATGCTTAATTATAAATCCTCAAAGATGTAAGGAGTGGTAAGAGTAGGATTGCCAGATGATAACTTGAAAAAAGAGGGCTCATGGGTCTAAAAAGGATTTTTTTCTAAGAAAAGGAGGACCTCCACATTAAACAAGTTTTTTTTATAATTTACCTACTTCATTTAGCTGAACACACATTTAGCTGAACTGCTAATTATTTAAGTGTTCTTGGTATTTTTAAAAAAGATAAGTCTGAAATCTTCGAAAAAAGTCGAAAAAAATCACATGTTTTTAAAATTACGTTGTGTAATCAAGAAACAACGATTTACTGACTCCCATTGAAACTTTTTCTTCCTTTGCTCCATTGCGACAAAAAGGAGCAGGACATACAGTAGGTAAAGTAGGACGGGAGGACAAATTATAGAAAAGGAGGACATGTCTTCCTTTTGCAGACCATCTGGCAACCCTAGGTAAGAGTGAAACGAGTGAAGAGTATACTGACTCTCGAGGTAGGCGGCGAGGTCGTGGTCCTCAGCGCGCAGCGCGAGGTGTCGCGGCGTGAGGCCGGCGTGGTCGCGGCGCGCCAGCGAGGCGCCGCCCGCCACCAGCATGCAGCAGACGGCGCGGCGCTTGTGCGCGGCCGCCTTGTGCAGCGCCGTCTGGCCGCGCTCGTTGTCGCGCATGTTGAGCAGCGCGGTGGGCGCGCACGCCACCAGGTACTTCACGATCTCCTTGTTGCCGTAGCGCGCCGCCACGTGCAGCGCCGTCTGCCCGCTCGCGTCGATCGACAGCAGCGAGTACCCCGCCGCGTGCAAGTCTTTCATCTTCAACGACACTCGTAAACTTTATTGCCGCCGATCGCTAGTAAAACTAGCCGTTCGATTTGCTATTCTTTATAGGCTGTTCTAACATTTACTGTTACGTAGGCCCAGGAGACTAACGGACTGACGCATTAATTACTTATTGGAGTGAGTGCGTCATGCTGCAAACGCCTTTGGCTTTTATATACCTACTTATAACAGTATTTTTTAAGGTCACCTAGATTTTTTTTTGTGCATCGTTGAAAGAACTAACTCATTTCATGCAAATGATTGGCTCAGTGAGGAAATTAATTAGATTGGAAATCGAATTGAACGGGTATTTCAAATCAAATGTCAATTTCATTTGGTATATTTTGATCCAGGTAATCACATAAAAATAAAATAGCTGTGAATTAGGTATTTCTCTCACCATTCTCAGATCTCCAATTTTGGCCGCTTTCAACAGAGCATCAGATGTTTTTTCCAATAAATTTCTGAAACAACGTTGAAGTTTTACTTTGTTCTGCAAAAATTGAATGAGTTTCTGAAGTTAAATAAAATGAGAAGTCTTGTTTGTCTAGTAGCTTAACTGTTTTGGAAGAAGATACGGAGTCTTGTGTACTTTCTTGTTCTTGAGTGTGATTATTTAATTAGAATCTTGTTACGTTAATAAAGTTACGATTTTGTGTTGACCGTGTTGACTCATATTATTATTGCTACGATCAACATTTATAAAAAGTAATGCTAATTGTGTAAAAAATAATTTTACAGTTGCCTTTAAATACGGACCGCTTTATAAGTAATCTTCTTAACATTATTCTTTCAGTCTAATTTAAAAACTGTAATTTAAAATAAACTGATTTTATATAATTAAGTTTAGGTACCAATATAATCTAAAAACTGTGAATAGGTATCGATAGATTAAGACAAAATTTATAAAGAAAGCCAGTTTAAAAAAACTTTTGCATAGAACTTCCATTCAAATGAAATAATAAGTAAGTAATTAATTGAAGAGTAAAGTATTATTTAATAGGATATGAATGTAAGAAGTTAGCTTATGAATCAGTCAGTCGATGTAGACATTCTAAAAACTAAAACTACTTTATAGCTAATACCATCCATATAAAATCTCACCTATAGCCAAAAACTTCTTGTTCAAGTCCAAATAATTTTTCATGAATGCTGCATGCAATAGAAGAAAGAAGAGATAGAGTGCAGATTTCAGTTTCAAACCAGTGTGTATCGTGCTCCAATGCTTGTACTTGTGCGATACGCCTAATAGAATAATGGTCACTTCATTGTTCTATCTGTAGCGGTCGCTTCAGGGACTAGATAAGTGACCAAGTACCTAAATGTGCACTTTCTATTTTTCGTAATCACACATAGCTAATAAAATATTTCGTTCCAATTACCTTATTTTATTTTTTGTAGACACAAACTAAGAACACAGTGCTGTTAAAACTAATTTTGAACTATGACTACAGCTAAAGATAACAAAGAGTGTCCTGGTGGAACCGAGTACAATCTGAATTAGTGAGTGTCCCAAGGAGGTTTTGGAGATAACCATGCCCAGAGCCGCACGGACGGACGCACCTATTGTATAACTCGGGTTTCATTCAGCATTCAGCGTTATGAAAGCGCTCAAATGTACACTGCATCTAAATTCTAGGCGCACACAACGACGTGGTTAGTTGATAAAAGAGAACGTACTCACGTTTTGAACCGCGCTATTGAGTCTGTGGTGGGCTCGTGGTCTTTGGCGAGCGGACTAGTGCACAGCGGCGGCGACAGCGGTTCGGCGGGCGTCGCGCCCGGGCTCAGCGGCGCCGGCGCCAGCACCAGCGGGGACGGCGGCCGGGCTGACACCGGCGTCGTCGGCGCAGTTGGCACCGCGCTAGGAGGCGGCGTTTGAGGAGATAGCAGCTCTTCTGACGACCGCGCTGGACTGCCAAGGCCCGATTCGCTGTTTCGTAATCAAAACTATCAGCAAAAACTGTATAGTACCCGACCACTTGCAACATTTGTATCGTAGTGGGGAAAAGTCTGCGCACGTACCCATGCTTTCATGCATTATGGGTCAAATTTACCTCCGTGGTCAAAATGCACAAAATCGATTACGCAGTCATTACGCAGTCAAGGTCAATGTTCAAGTTGTTTGCCGGTACGCGTGCGAGATATAACCCAAACCTTGTTACCCGACTGCGCGACGCAAAGGAGGGTAATGTGTTTATCAGTCTATGTATGTATGTATGTATGTATGTATGTTTGTTTCTATGTGGCGTTCTAGAGACCAAATGCGTAGGCCGATTTTGATAATTCTTACGTCAATCGATTCGTCTTAACCTTGCGAGTGTCATTAAAGACATAACAGTAATCAAAATTCACCACAGCGACAACCAGACGCCATATTGTCAAAATGAAAAAACAAAAAGTTGATGAACTATGTCAAGTGGGGTGTCGTTGAATAGGTATTTTAAAATCATCTTTAAGTTTCCTTATCATTTTTCATTTTAAATAACCCCGACTC
Organism: Thalpophila matura; assembly: GCA_948465475.1. NCBI lineage: Eukaryota > Metazoa > Arthropoda > Insecta > Lepidoptera > Noctuidae > Thalpophila > Thalpophila matura. The sequence continues at coordinate 11,300,621 of OX419183.1, forward strand.
ACAGTCGGGGCCCATTTAAATTTTACCAATCAAATCTTCCCAAGGGGCCCCGACTGTGAGTCGTTCTGTTCTGCATTAGAATTTATGATTTGTTTTATGTGTGTATCGATTATAAAACTATTTCAATTGTGTAGTTATTTAGTATTACTTAACAGAATTCTAAACTACTGGGCTTGTTTCTTTCTTTTTAGTTTTTATTTAAGTTAATTCTTTCACGTATTTTTTAAAATTAGTTTTTACGCAGTCGGGTTTTTTGTTTTTATTAAATTTTTTTTTTTTTAGAGTAACATTTAAGTCCCCATTAATCCTAAAGCAAAATTTTTGCAACAGACTTTTATTTGGAATGCTGAGATATTATTATATGGAAACGATTTCCATCTTCGTTATTTTCCAAAAGGAAGTCAACCATAAAGCTGATGAGATCGTAAGCCACGCGTGAAATTATCCAGGTTTGTTGGAAATCCGATATTTATATAAGTAGCTTCTTGTTCCTATCCCAGTAAGACTGAATTTTAACCCTTATCAATATTAAAAAAATAAAATTAAGTGTGTTTCACGTAAGAAGTCCCTTCGACGCTGGATTCGATGTTGGCTGCCCTGAATGTCACTCTTATTGAGGTCTTAACGTTTTATGTTTTTTCTGGATTTATGTGTTAAAGTAATTCCTAGGACACCATAAAGTGTGCGGCGTGTGTGGACGAAACTTACCAGGGATGATTCGGGCACGTCGAACGCGACAGCCACACTGGGCGTGTCGACGCTCTGCGAGATGTCTGGCAAGACGGAAAGGCCGGTGGTGGTATCGAGTGACACGGAGGCGGCGGTGCGCTCCAGCGAGCCGGTGGCCGTGGTGTCGGGGTGCCCCGTGGACTCCGTGTCCGGTGTGTGCGGCGTGTGTGGACGAAACTTACCAGGGATGGGACTCGGGCACGTCGAGCGAGACAGCCGCACTGGGCGTGTCGACGCTCTGCGAGATGTCTAGCGAGACGGAGAGGCCGGTGGTGGTGTCGAGCGACACGGAGGCGGCGGTGCGCTCCAGCGAGCCGGTGGCCGTGGTGTCGGGGTGCGCCGTGGACTCCGTGTCCGGCGTGTGTGGCGCCGCGTCCAGGATGTAGATGTTGTCGTGCCCGATGTCCGCCGGGTAGTGCAGGTTCTCCTGCGCCTTGTCGATCCGGAAGAACCGCTCCGCTGTTACAGCTGGTTACGAACGTTATTTATTACTATACAGGGTTGGCCTAAATTTTTTGCAAATAGCAACACTGAATTTATCGAAAACCGTTAGAGGGAAGAGCGCCCGGGTGGAGAGAAATTATGCGTCGCTTCATGCAATTTTAGTCAAAATGTAGTATCCCAGAGAAAGTTTAATTTGTTCTTGGATTAGCAATTTAAGTCGAGTATACATAAGGAAATCAACATCAATTGCCCAATTGGCAGTTTGGGGAATGAAGGGACGAGGTGGAGATCGCTACAGCAAAAAATAAATCATCATTCAAGAAATGGCTGCCATTACACGCGTCAAAGTGCAAGAGAGTTGTTACTTTGCACTCCAGGTTCGACGAGTATTTGCGTCGAGACAGGGCACATCTCGACGATGTACAAAATATATTATAATTTGTAGTTTCATTTCTATTCATGATTCAAATGCGCAAAAATGTTTGGCCCACCCATTATAATGTAAATTGAGTTCACTACGAAGTGTCCTACTGAGCGGTTGGCAAACTCAAAACTAAATTCCTTTTGTCACAGTGACAGTCGGGTAAAAATAGTGAATATTTAAAGAGCTTTATTGACGTATCTTGTTGTTCAAACCCATTTTCATCAAGTTGTTTACTAGGTGTATATTACTAGGAGTATATGATTGATTTTTTCAGTATTTTTGATAACGCTGTTGGAAATTTAGAGGTGGAGGAGGTAAGTCTTGGTACCTAAAGACTTTCGGAGCTCATTTATCACCAAATATTTACCTAAATAAAAAGTAACTTCGAATCTTTCATGTTATTTTTGAAGACCTATCCAGCAATAACATGAAGTGGAACGCGAAAATATTTATTTTCATTCTCAGTTTTAAGTATGAAGTGCCCGGGACCCCTAAATATTTATTTTCGTAACTTTAATACACGAGTTTATGGTAGTTTACAGATTAGAAGACATCTACCTGCGAGTTTCATCCATAAAGTTGTCAATGGTCTCCAAATAAAATGGCTGTGACAGACGGACGAACAGACGGACAGGACGATAACATAAGGGTTCCATTTTTTCAACCCAAGAACTTTGAAAGTAAACCTCATGATTTATATAAATGTAGTTTTTCTAATATTTACCTACCGAACAGATTGCCAGAATCCCGAACAAGTAGGTAAGTAAAAGGTAAGTATTAATTCAATCTCGGAGGTACAAAAGATATTCGAATAAGATTTTTTTTTAAATATTATGAAAAGCTGAAGCCCAAACTTTCATTCAAGCGCATAACTTGTGAAAATAACCTTCACGATTGTTCGAAAAAGCATCCATCTGTATTTATATAGTGAATATGTTACGAAAATACATGGAAGTATATGGAACACAGTTGAAGAAAATAAGCATATGATATACACTTGACATACTTTAGAATAATGGGGACAAGAGAAGACAATGTTTGCCTTTCATTCTCCACGGAATCCATTTTATGTTTAAAGATGTTAACTTTCGGTTTGTTCCTTATTAGGTACCTGTGCCTTGGTGTTACTGTTATACCTACATCATTTTTTAACATTTTTGCATGAACCAATTTATGAAAAACCCGCGTCATTGACATGTTATAAAACATTCGAGCGGTTAAGGAAAGTACAAGTTTATAAATAAATACACGTTATTTTCTCGTGTGTGTTAGATACAGAAATGTGAAAGTGCCTCTACATCCAATGGGTGAAAAACTCACAGTCGACAAACCACCAGTCGGTGAGGTTCGAGTATGCTTGAGATTCCTTGATCATGCTCTGAATGAGGCCGCGCATTTGCTCCAAGTCGGCTGCAGGGTTCACGTCTAAAATGCCAACTTGTTCCGCTGTAACAAAACAAATTGGTATTATCACTAGGGTTTCGAACTTTTTTTAACAAATATATAGTATTTTCGAGGAATTATTACCTGTAAAAATATAGTAGATGCCGAAAAATAAAAAGAATTTAAGTAGGTACCTACTGAGTAGATGTTTTAAATTAATATTTAATTTTTAAAGTAATATTTTTACTGCTTTGAGTCTTTATTTTTAGTACCGTTTTACGCCTCAATGTTTTGAACCGAATAATTTTGCGTACTTAATATTGTTTATCCAACTAAAATAAAGCTAGTTTCATCTACTATTTATTCTTTTGCAAAATATAGTAAGTAGTCGGATCTGAATATAGTAAGATACTATATTATTATATAGTATGGTTGGCAACCCTCATAACCACCGAACATAATAATTAAAAGCCCAACATTTAGCTTTTTAATTCTGGATTTAATTAAACAAAAATATACGACAGTAATTCCCTGATACATATTCCCCACATGTCCATTCATCTGTTCCCGGGACAAATTAATTTATCAGCTGTCAGATTTAATGGCATTTCAACCGCGAGCAGAATAATATTAAAATAATTTTTATTATTAAATTAAAACGACTCATTTGATTTTAAAGTTAATAATTTCGCTATATCTTTAGGCATCTATAATAGCGATAGCACATAGAATCACATTATATACATATCATTTAAATATAATACTTTTACATTACATGGAATTTATCTAGGCTCAAGACTGAAGGATGATTTCATTGATATTCATTATTTACAACGGAGTTTAAATTAAACAGCTAATCCTTTAAATAGGTCACAACGAGGTTTAAAACTTTGACTATCAAACGAACTTCATTATTCGTACATTAGCTGCTGCTTTCAGTGGTTGTTTATTTATTGTTTTTTGCTGTGCGTTCGCGAGATCAAATGACTTAGCTCGTAAAAGAGTATTTTCCTGTTTACGATGAGTGTTAGTAGGACTTTCAAATGTATGTCAATACAAAAGGAAGATACCTACACTCTACAGATAAACAAACGCTGCCAAAAACTCGTCCACTTAGGTATTTAGTTATTTCAGATTGCTTGCTATACTTTTGCGGGCCTTATCTTTAATTTTTGAGTCAAATTGGACTAGTTCCTACATTCTACTTAATTCTACTTATAGTTTTAATTAACAAGTATTACTTAGCCAATATTATCTATACTTATAATAAATCTGTAGAGAGGTCAATTCTGTACATGAAATATATTTTCAAAATAAATCAGGGGGTGATTAGTGATCGATACTGATGCCACGGGGTCTCATCAGGAACAAAGTAACATTTGTTGAAATAACTCATAATAGATGGCGTTATATGTATCGATTTGTTATTGAAGTTTGTGGAAAATTGAGAACACGAAAAAATACATCATGAAAAATATTTGTTCAAATTTTGAAAAATACTTTAAGCAAGGAAAAATGTATAGCCCGAAGATAGCCCGCGCTAAATTGGTCTCATTTCTTTGTATGAGATGAGGCATCTGTACGTATAGTATTATATTATTTGTGCTGATGCCAAAAATGCAATCAGTTTATTTTTTCTCTGTCTGTCTGTCTGTCTGTATGTTCCTTATAAAAACAAAAACTACTCGACGGATTTTAACGAAACTTGGTACAATTATTCTTCATACTCCTGGGCAGGTTATAGTATACTTTTCATCACGCTACAATCAATAGGAGCAGAGCAGTGAAGGGAAATGTTGGGAAAACGGGAGAAGTTACTCCATTTTTTAAGCTTCCGTCGCGTGTGCAGCCTTAATGGTTAAAGCTACATAGAAATCATGTATAACGAAAATGTTTGACATAAAATTATCTAAAAAATATCCCACAACAGCATATGTCTATCTTTTATGGTTGACTCACAATAACACGAGTAACTCCCGATAGCTTATACGAAAGTTAATCTGTCTGTTACATCAAAACCATTGAACCGTGAGGAAGGACATACGCTACTTTTTACAAAAAAAACAGGTTTAAAAAAAACCGACTTCCAAAAACTACACTAAAAACTATGAAATAAAAATGTTAAACTTCCATAAATAAAACTCTAAATGTATATTGAAGTCGGCGGGGCCTCTTCTTCAGGTTTCTACCTCTCAGCCTTTGAACAGGAAGAACGTGCGCAGTGTGTGCAGCGAACGTGCAGCTTGCTTTGCGCCTCGACAAATTAAAATTTTCTTTCATTCCTCCTTAATCTATAATGTTGCTTATATTTATGCTAGGCCCCGCCGACTTCAATATACATTTAGAGTTTTATTTATGGAAGTTTAACATTTTTATTTCATAGTTTTTAGTGTAGTTTTTGGAAGTCGGTTTTTTTTAAACCTGTTTTTATTTTTATCTTTTTAGTGTAGTGTAACCATTTTTGTAGTTGTTAATTTATTACAATAAAGTACCATTAAATCATGGACAGAGCGACTTTGATCATTTATGTACTTTTACCGAGATCGATTATTTCCACGAATTTAAATAGGTATGTACCTAAATATATAGATGTTGGTGGATGAGAGCATTTCAGTAAACAAAAACCGGGCAAGAGCGTGTCGGACCACGCAGTGTAGGATTCCATAGCAAGAAGTATTTTGAGTGTTCCGACCGCAAATACAAGTTTGTATTTCATAATATTATTATGAAATATTATTATTTTTACGGTTGTCAAACTCAAAATGGAAAATAGTGAATATTTCAAAAATTTTGTGACGTATCTTGTTCAAACCAATTTCAATCGAAAGTATTTGTTAAATGCTATAAGCTTGATTTTTTCCAGATTTTTTGATAGCGCGGTTGGAAAATTACAGGGGGGGACACAAATTGTTAACGACTTTGGGAGCTCCTAGTTCACTCAATATGCACTTAAATAAAAAAGGTATTTAGAAACCTTCATGTTATTTTCAAAGACCTATCCAACGATATCCCACATGGTGGGGTGCGCGAAAATATTATTTTTCATCCCTCAGTTTCATGTATGGGAGCCCCCCCTAATAATTTTATTTTTCGTAATTTCAGTATAGGCCTTAATGGCGGCTTGTAAAAGACATCTACCTACGAAGTTTCATATAAATTGGTTATGAACTGTAGATAGTAGTAATAGCAATAGGCTCGCTCCCTAGCCTTCTATCAAATGCGACTTAAGCATAAAAAAATTGTGTGTACAATACACCTCTGTCTAACCTTGCGGGAAATATCGGCGTGATGTTATGTATGCATAATATCGAGATCGATTGCGTTCAGGAATTCATGTACCTACACAATATCACTTTTTCATCATCGTCATGATGTCATCGAGATACACCAAAAATACCGTTTATTACACCTCGTTAAAAATCTACTCAACCAAAGTTAATAAAATTTATATGGGACCACCTCGCGAGCTTCTTCTACCATATGAAAAAAGAATCACGTAAATCGGCTCATAAACCACGGAGTAATCGGTGTACATACATGAAAAAAAAAAAAAAAAAAAAAAAAAAAAAACCAACCGAATGCAGAACCTCCTCCTTTTTGGAAGTCGGTTAAAAACGACGGAAATGCGGACGAAGTCGCGAGCAAAAGCTAGTTTTAAATATAGGTAGGTTTAATCAAAAACAAAGTATTAAAAGTCCCATCACGAATCATAAGTAGGTACAATGTCTCAAAAACCAGTCTCATAATACAATGTTTAGGTACTAAAAGCAGTAAAATTTAATAATTAGTTATGAGAAATATTTATTAAATTAGCTCTTTGTTATTATGAAATTAATTCTGCTTTGAACGAACTCGTTAAAAGTTCAAGTTAGACGTATAACAATATATTACATACATAATTACAAAGAACAAGATTTATGAAGTAGGTAGGTACTTATATGTACAGCTACAGAGAACTGAATCCTCCGATAATGTTAACTTATCACAAAAAGGTCTCTAGACGATCACAAAGGGAAATCGGTCAAAGCGTCCGTAAACTTCGCTCGGGACTCTAATTGGTAGATAGCGCATATCGTGTGACTAAAAAATTACTTGCGACAACGACAATCTATACTAGTAGAGTATTATAGTATTACTAGACTTTTGCCCGCGACTTCGTCCGCGTGGACTATAATGGATGACCAGTTTAAATGACCTCCGTAGTGCAGGTTGGCTAGTACAACCAAGAGGTCAAGCTGTATCTAAGGTTTTTTCCAGCGGAATCAGATTAAACGTGGCTTAGATTTTAAGTTATACCCTAAGCTATCGAAATGTGAAAACCACACCAAAATCCGTTCAATACTTTTTGCGTGATGCGCGCACAAACAGACAAAAAATCTAAAAAAAATATTTTTGGGTATGGTTACGTCCCAGTACCCTATCCCGACTGTTTTTTCTGGAATATCTTCAATGTACAGACACGGCATTTTTACAATTTTATAATAGTACTAGCTTTCGCCCGCGGCTTCACCCGCATTTTTCAGGATAAAAGGTAGCCGTAATAAACATCCATACATCCTCACAAACTTTTACTTTTGTAATAGGTAATTAGTAGGATAGGATAGTAAGATTCTCGAAGGAAAATCAAGGTATACCTAAATAATGAAACTTTTTGATTTAAATATTCAAGAGCAGACGAAGTTGAATTTCGAATTGTAAACTGACTTTTTTGTTTTTAAAATTTTCTTTAAAATTTTATATCTATTTGAATTTGGAATACTGGATAGTTCGTCACATATTTTAATAATAAAGTTGAGCGCCCATTTATCCGAGCTGAACGCGCTGAAGGAGCCGACCGAACCGAATTTTCTTGAGCCTTGCACACCTATCCGCGCCCGCGCCTAAGTAACCGAATCTAACACAGATCTAGAATAGGCTAAATAGCGCATGTTCCTTTAATAGTATGAAAACGAATGTGCCGTCTTTCCTTACTTACAATCGTCACGCAAGTCATTCAAGAGCCTTAGGTAACCTTTTGAAAAGTGTGACATTTTTACGCGTCTATATTAGTGGTATTAGGTACCGTCATAAAATACAGAACTTGAGCAGCCAGAGGCAGCTAGCAGAATTCGCAGGCATTAGGTATACCATGCGCATCAGAATTTTGAGGACCTTCCAAATTCTTCCGATTCGGTGCGAATAGGTGGGCGAGGTTTCATAGGATTTCATACAAAGAATTTTAAAATTCGGTTCGGTCGGCTCTTTCCACGCGTTCGGCTTGGGTAAATGGGCATTCAGCTTAAGTCTTTGCTCAGTGCTCTAACCAATTGAATTTTGAACTCTACATCTAAGACTTTAAAGTTAAAAGTTGATCAGACCAAGTAAACACGTTTTTCCATACAAACTTTGCCACCCCTTTTCACCCTCTTGGGGGTGGAATTTCCAAAAATCGTTTCTTATCGGATGCCTACATCATATAAAGAATACGTCCTCCAAATTTCACGTTTCTACGACCAGCGGTTTAGGCTGTGCGTTGATCCATCAGATCAGTCAGTCAGTCAGTCAGGACAAAGCATTTTATTAATATAGAAGATAGATAGAGCCAAAGAGTTTGTTTGAACGCCCTAATCCCTGGAACTACCCGTCGGATTCAAAAAAATATTTTTGTATATGATAGCCAGATCCATGAGGAATAATATAAGCTATTTAACATCACGCTTCGATCCTTAGGAGCCGAGCGAGGGAGGTGAAACCACGGGGCACAGCTAGTCATTTATAAACGGGTTAAGAATTAGATAACGGCACCGTTTGGTCATTAATTAATCTACTGGTTATAGATAGGAGGCGAAAAGTTTTTACGAATTCGGGTTGGTTTATGAGACCATTATCGGTAAAGGACTCATTACCTTTACGAGGGCTCGATTAAGCTGAGGTAAGGGTAAGAAAAAAGAAATAATACGTGAATTCTATAATGTTTTGTAACACAGATTAGATATAACGCTTTGTTTTAAATCTACAAACATTTTAGTTGAAAGAGGTATATACAGTTTTTTTTGTAGCCTATAACTATAAGGGACAAATGCTTAAATGGGCAAAAAAATACGGGATTTCAGTGTTTTACCCGGGACAATATTATGAAACAAAATTATTTAGTGTCATTTTTTTTTAATTAGACATCAAGAAAGACAAACAGAAAGAAAGTGAGATATTTATTATGCATGAAACAAAAAGGGACAAATAGTTTACTTGTCAACCGTAGATCGACCGATTTACGGGACAGAATCAGTCCCGCCGGAACATTTTAAACTATGCCTAAAAGACGGGACGTAGCGGGAAATACATAAAATATAGTAATATGTACTTCCATCCTGGCTACTCGGTTACGGAAATCATAAAAGAAATAAACACCACTTAAAGTTTCTGAATCAAACTAAAATGTTTTACTCGAGTCGGTCGGCGTCGATTGCTTCCCGTTGAGAAAAACAAGAAGTATCGAATTTAACTCCGCGCCAACTATCGCTGCGAAATAAACAACCGAACTTACAGCTCAGTTTAGCTTTTCCAGTGCTAGTGAAATCTAGCCTGAATATCGATTTAGTGCCGGGTTAAACTTTCTGGTAATATTCAAAATGTAGGTAACAGCTATTAATGTTCCCTACATTTTGTAGCTGAATCTCGGATCGTGTGATTCAATAAAATTATTTTAAAAGTTAACTTAGTAAAAGCTGCGATGTCTGGCGTTACACTTACCCTCTTACTTTTAATATTAAATATTAAATTAATTACCTCTTAAGTCAATTTGCCATCTCATTCATTGGCATATAGAAATGACAAGAACTGTTGTATATTTAATCAGTGGTTAAATTAAGAGGCGTTTATAAGTAAGGGGGTTAATATACTGTTCAATCATATTTGTTACCTGTCTTTGCGAGCAGTTCCTTGTCGTAATGGTGTCGCTCGTAATCAGCCATCGTTATGAGATTCACTGTGAGGGTGAGTTTGTTCAATGTAGTTTGGCTATAACAAGAGATATTACGATAGACAAAGAAATATATAGAAAGAACAACATATTTTACGTAACTAGCGAGCATTAACTAAAGTGAACTAATGAAGTACCTAAATGAAACTTACTTAACATAAACACCCCGCCTTAACCAATGAATAATATATGAAGTCAGTAATAATTTATATAACAAAGCTTCTGAATAGAACTACTAAATATAGTATAATATAATACATAGAAAGAAACGTATGAAATTATCTTATCTTCAAATAGATACTATTTATTGTCTATGCTAGACCTTTTTACAATCTTTTATGAATTAGATAGCGCATGGTTGACTATTGGATTCCCAATAGGTAAAGCAATCGATCTAATATTAGGATACCGGGTATTCATGTTTTCAAAGGTCAGATGAGAGTCGCTCTGTGATATACAGACATAATACATTTGGAGGCTGATGTACGAATGACAAATCGCAAGTAGTGGGGGCGGCCACCCCTAGCAACTCCTGAACCGAAAAGTAAAAAAAAATAAAAAATAAAAAAAGCATTTTTATTCATTCGTAAATTGATTATTTCGTGTCAAGTCGGATGAGCATTCTCCCTGAGGGGATCATCTCGTACACCTTTCCTCTATGTATGTGTTCCTTGCTTGCTCCACCCTGCATAAAATCCTGGCTACGCCCTTATTAGTGACATTCAAAGGGTTATCTATGTTATGATAATGTAATATGCTTACGGTGCTATTGTCCTGCCGGGTTTCTTCTTGGCCAGCATGGTGGCCTGGTTGAGCCGGGAGAGCGTGATGACGGAGGGCGCCAGGCGGCACGCCTCGCCGTCCACCTGCATGGGGATCACCTTCGTGGTCACGATCTTCGCCGTCTTGCACTGCGTGATGCACGTGCCGTGCCCGCCCGCTTGCAGCAACGGCTACACAATACAACGTATTCACAATCAACTAGTGTTGCTGTTCGATAATATTGATACTTATCAATATACAGGGTGGCAGGTTAGACAGTGGAAATATTTATAGCGGTCATAGTACTCATCATTATGAACAACTTTTACTATGGGACCAATCCCGAAATCGCGAAAAAAAATCAGCTGTTCCATACATTTTGTTGAGTTATGTGAACATAAATGTATGGAACAGCTGATTTTTTTTAGCGTTTTCGGGGTTGGTCCTAAGTAAAAGTTGTTCATAATGACAATTGTACCTCTTAAAATATGTCCACTGTCTAACCTGCCACCCTGTAGGTATACTATCGAACGGCAACACTAGATTCTTTTGGACTGTCGATAGTATCGATACTTAATAAAGCAATACTATCGATAGTATCGATACTATCGAATCGATTGTCCTGTCGATAGTATGGCCTTTTTAGATGAAAAATATCGATAGTTCCCTATCGATCGGCAACACTACAATCAACGCGCTATTGCGGTCTACTGTAAAATGTTCAGAGCCTGGCCCAGTTCACGGCGTTTCAAAATTCAAAATAAAAAAAAAATAAAGTAATATGCGTTAAAGTATGAAGTTTAACGTCGTTTTAGTGGCCTATACATTAACCCCGCACTAATAACCTAAACACCTCTTAATTTAACCACTGAATTAATATACAACTATCCTTGTCATTTCTACGCCAATGATTAGAGATGGCAATTGACTTTAAGAGCTATTTTATTTAATCATCGTTTATCAGTAAGGGGTGCAACGGCAACTTCATACTTTAACACCTAATAATATAATTTATCACAACTTGCCTGACTTCAAGATCCTCACCTACTAAGTATAATACCTACTGCTATAACTGTAAGTGCCGTAAAAGTATGTAGGTATATACCGATATTTAAGTTATATACTACTCGTATCTATTACCCACATATGAAAAATCCCTGAACCAGTTTCTAGAAAGATCAATTTACTGGTTGCTGGATAGATTGCTATTTAATTCCGTTGTTTGTATGCGGAATTTTCTCATGTTAAGTATTTTCAAGTTATCATACTATTTCCTACGATATGTATTATCTATTTAATAGCTCGATTTTATGAATATTTTTAAAATAACTACTTCAAATGGAAACACGGACTTATTACGTACATTTTTCAAAGTTTTTTTTTACGAATCATACTATTAGGTAGTAAGAAATAATTATTAAAAATATTTATGTAATAAATAATTGAAATACCTAATATCCAACTGCAATCAAACCACGAACGGAGACAGACAATATTAAAATCATGTATTGGCTCCTTCGGAAAATAACTAAGTAGCTACCTACTATTTTTTCACGTGGGTCTTGCTTTATACCACAGATGGGATTATACCTACCAACTGAACGGATAGGAGATAAACAGTCAGTTGCAGAAAAGGTCATTAAGTTTTAAAGGAGACTTTAACCATAGAAATTGTATGAGTAAAGTCTCCTTTAAAACTTAATGACCCTTTCTGCAACGGACTGTATCTAAATATCCTATAGATAGACTTTTAGGGCCACAAAAAAGATAAACACGTGTTCAACACGAATGCTACCAAAAACAATACGCACTTGTTTTAGCACTAACTTGTCTAAAACAAGTGAGTATTATTTTTGGTAGCATTCGCGTTTAACGCGTGTTTATCTTTTTTGTGGTAAGGGTGTTATTATCATACAATCAATATAATATATTTATAACGCTTGATTCACACTAGACGTGTCGGTGACTCGTGAATTCATGATGCATCAGCTGTATTAGGTGTTAAAGATTTTTGACATAAGCTCCATAGAAGTTATGTCAAAAATTTAACTCTAGTAAAGAGCCGATAGATCGATTATTGGGAACGGCCATTAATGTATAGGCCACCTACATTAAAACGACAATTTCATACTTGAACACCTTTTGTGTTCACACTATTCTGACATGATAACGTGACGTGAGGCGTCAGAATAGTGTGCACACCTTTGTACAAAATATATGGCGCCGATAGGCTTCTGTGGGTTAGCACGAACAGTTTAGACGTATAGTATCGTATACTAAATACAGCTGCCCTAGAGAACATTTTGATAAAATTATACACAATTTGCGCATTTTATATGTATCGCAGAGGAATAAATTATATTAAGTAGTATTCAATTTAATATAAATATTGTGTAGCAAACGTTTGTTTTAATTCAAAATATTTTTATGCTTACATTTACATACGTCAAAATTATTCGGGCTAGGCCCACTGATGTGTACCAACTGATGCATCACGACACGACACGACTAGTCTAGTGTTAATCAAGCCTAAGTGTTGTGTGGATTAGGCACTAGTTTACTGAAGCAACGTTGACCTTGTCAGGCTGAGATAACAAGGAGAATAACGTAGTACCTGCGTAAATTCAAACATTTCAGTGATCGATCTTCCACCGACTTACCAGTTGATAAGTGGTTAATCCGACTACTTCTATTAAGCCGTCTTCAGTGGAGGGTTCAAAGGCTCCCCCGGACTTATTCCAAGGGTGCGTCCCACCCCCGTAGCTGTGAACAATACAGACATGTAAATATCTTTCTTCAGTATAATGTATTTCGACTAGACTCAAAAACATTCACTGTTTCAAAGAACTCATATAAATATTGGGATAGTTTTAGCGTTATTGATTCGGCGGTCTGCGGGACGCCGGACGCAACAAGCAACTTTTAAAAAATCTTTGAATGCAGTATTACTTAATTTTAAAAATAAAGTGAAGTTTCCATGAAGCGAAACTTCGTATCTCAAATATTTAAACCACTTTCCCTCCATGTGGCATAGCCGTGGGACACCCTGTATATACCTATTTTAAATGTAAGTTTCACTCTGAGAATTTACACTATAGCACAGATAATATAATACTATACGTACAGATGCCTCATCTCATACAAAGAAATGTGACCGATTTAGCGCGAGCTATCTTCGGGCTATACATTTTTCCGTGCTTAAAGCATTTTTCAAAATTTTAACAAATATTTTTCATGATGTATTTTTTCATGTTCTCAATTTTACACAAACTTCAATAACAAATTGATACATATAACGCCATCTATTATGAGTTATTTCAACAAATGTTACTTTGTTCCTGATGAGACCCCGTGACTATAGTCAGCTTCCCTTGAGACAAAACATAAATAATAAAGTTCTAACCCGACCGAATTCAAAATCACGCCTTGCACAGTAGGTAAATTGTTGATGTTTGTGGTTCATCTTATCAGTATAATGACAGCTTAGGTTGTTATTATACTGACAACCTAAAATTAACCAAAACGTCAACAAATTACGGTGCATCGCATGATTTTCAATTCAGTAGAGTTAGACTTCCATTGTTTACGTTTTATCTCAAAGCCAGTTGAACATAGTATAGCTTTTTAACCGTTTCAATTTCGTAAATATCACAGGATTTCTTTTATGTATTATTTAGTCAGCAGACGTTTGGCGACACCTGCGGAATATACGAATACACTTTAATAAATGAGCTAAGAGAGAGATGAGCTGAGAGTCTAACCTTGGAATGTTTAAGAAGACAATGGCATGAACTTTGTGTTCGCGGAGCACGGGCGTCACGTCCTTGCCGTCGCACTCCATGGTCACGAAATCGGCGAGGCCCTTCCACTTGCGCTGCATGAGATCCTTCCCTCCGGCGGTACCGTAGAACAGCTTGTTTCTTAGTCGAGAGTTGAACTTTTCTGGGTGCGCCTCTGTTTCAAACAAAACATTGTGTATTTTGTATGTTGAACGTAAAAACTCTTACCGAACCGAAAAAATGCTAAGAAAGTATTTTTGTCCTCATTTTGTTTGATTCACATGACGATGCAACTACATTATTTTGATTTACAATACGTTGAATATATGCTGGCGTCATCAAATTATAATTTGATGACGCCATGAATAAATTAAGGTGTATAGTGTTTAAGCTCTTTTTTTTATGAATTATTTAGAGTAGGTACCTATGCCATACCGTGCTTAAGTAACTAATGCACGTTCTGTAACTTGTTATATAGGTAGTTGTACATGACTAAGTTGTGGTAATGGTGGTATAAACGGGTCAATGGGTTTATTTTTGCATAGCAATGTGCCTAAACATATGCACCGACGTGCATTATTATTTTCTTTATATTAATGATCATGAAGACAGATAGCTATCATTTATTTGGCACGAAGTTGAACCTATTGGAGCTTTCTTGTGAAATGATTCGTCCGGGAAAATTCGGTGACCGTATTTATAAGCCGCCGCCTGCTTGTTTGCCAACTTTACGTAAAAAAATATGACAGTGTATTTTATTCGTGGTATAGGTATAAGGGAAAGAGCTTAACCAAAGATAAGATAAATGTATGCCTAGAATGAAAAATGTTATTTTAATACCTAGCTAGAAGTGGAGTTAACACTGAGATGACGACTGATGGACTTATTTGCATAAAATAAAGTCATAAGAAGTAGTGTAGAGTTGCAGACACATACGGACAGGAATAATAATGCTGATCGCCACTTGATATATAATTTGGCGTTCATCACGAAGCCAATAAATATACGTGCAAAGGGAACCAAAATATTAACAGGCTAATAAAACGACTGTAAGCGACCATGTAAACGACGCCGAAGCCGCGCCGCGCGCTGCTGCAAAATGGTTGGTAGTTGTTAGTGTTACGTTGCTGTTATGACCTTCTATTATTCGTAAGCAGCAATGCAACAGGCAGCAGCGTCGTGTACACGGTCACAAAAGTATACAAACTTACCTCTAGCTTCATGGAACTCTAAGGCTATGTGAGCATCGACGCCAAACGAGAAATAGTTGTTGACGACGTTGAGAGGTAGTTCTGGCTTAGCGTTGCTGGTGTCTTCGCCCGCGGCTGCCGTGTTCGGCTCCACGCCCAGCTCCCATCGGTCCAGCAGCACGGTGTCACTCTCACCAATATTTGCTAAGATCTTCGAAATTGGCTCGTCTTCATAACCCTAGTGGCAAAGAAATAGACATTTAAATATTTTATAAAAGGTTATAAAAATGTTTTGCAGATTATCTACAAAAGCGGTCACAACTGAAAAAAAATTCCCCTTCGCCCACGCTGTCGAAAATAAAAGAAAAACATTCATAGCATTAAAATAAAGGTTGAGGGTGAAAAAGCAATGCTAAACTTCAACTCTATGTAACCTATTTCGCTCTACTGACTCTCACAAGTTGCGTGAGACCGTACGCAACCGGTGGTGTATTCGGTGTTTTTATTTCATTACATTAAAAACATACATCGTTTGACACTGCAGGTTTAAAATTGATTGCTAAGCCATTTACTTTAGCACATCCTTATTTGTGTTTTGGTTGGTTTGCTAAAACTGTTGGCAATATTTTGCTATAAGTATTGAATTTTCCAACAAAATATACGTATTTACATTGGTTAACTAGTTACCAAAAAACGTTGTAGGTCACAGTCCCAATGTATCATTAAATAAATATTTCACACAGACGGGACATAATAATATACGCAGGTGGGCTTTGGGGCGAGCACGCCGGCGCCGCCGGTAACTGACGGGTGATACACATACATTTAGTAGCTTCATTACGTTTTCAAATGGCTTATTAGGGGCAGCCCAGCGGCAGTTATTTTTTTGGTAGAAGCCTCAAATAAAATTAAAAATTGGAATAGATTCCACCCATTTATCTTTTCGGAATAATTGTCATCTGATAATGGTTTAAACTTAGAAGCAAGCTAATTAACTGCAATCACATTTTATTCGAAATGGAACATCTAATAGATAAATAAAAGACAAAGACAGCTACTAACAATAATATTATTTATCATGGTGTAGTCAATCGAAAACGTATTTTAGAATAAAACTAGAACTTGAACGTTTCTTGTAATTTTATTATTTATTAACCATTCGGTCTCTGTTGGTCTTCGTTTAATACATAATTATGTAAATACCTACCTACTCTACTTAGTACCTACCACAGATGTACTGTAGGTACGTGATATTGAGGAATATCCTTGACACTTTTAAAACTATGGTTTAGTCCAATAAATTGACGAACAGTTTGTGTCGACTTTCTGTTTTATATTTAGTTGAGTAGATACACGTATATTTAATTTCCGATATGTTTGAAACGTAATTTTTTCGTTCTCGGCGGATGATTGACATAATTATATCCTATTTCCAGAATATTTCTATCGTCTAAATTGTATGTTTTTTATGCTTTAGGTAAACCTAAAGTAAAATTTGTTATAAAACCAAAATAAAATTTGGATACAAGTCAGGAAATTAAGTACCTATCCTATCAAAATCTTATGGGTTTATACGAAATCTAAGCATTTTGCTTAGATTTCGTGAAGAAGAAGTACCTACCTATTATTTCCTGTCTCTTTTTTCTCTTTGCAGGTTTGTAAATGATATAATTATGTACGTAGGGGAGACCGGGGATAGTTGACCAATTTTTTACTTAATGGTATATATCTCTAGTGTTTTAATGTATTCAGATAAAATAACCACTATATTTGATAGGAACACTATTAAGCTAAATAATAAATTCATATTTTTTTGATTACTTATCGTTATATTAGTTATTTACGCGATTTTGCGTGATATATGATATATGAGTGCAGTGATAGCCTAGTGGATTAACCATGTGCCTCCCACGGCGAATGGTTCGAGTTCGATCCCGAGGCACGCACCGCTGACTTTTCGAAGTCATGTGCGTATTAGAAATTAATTATCACTTGCTTTAACGGTGAAGGAAAACATCGTGAGGAAACCGGCATGTCCTAGAACCAAAAATTCGAAGACATGTGACGTCCACCAACCCGCACTGGGCCCGCGTGGTGGACTACGGCCCACTCCCTCTCACAGAGGAGGCCTGTGTCCCAGCAGTGGGAACATTATAGGCCGATTATGCTATGCTTATGCTACGCGATTTTGCAGACCTCTGCCTCTTAGTCGACTAACCCCGAGTCTGGGGTAGGTTGATTACGACATATGGGTAAGTTGACCTATACAGTAATTTCTATAAAAGCATGGAAAGCGATGAGCAATATATATATTCTTTGTTTATTGAGCTTTTAATCAAAATATCAGTCAAATTGAAAGATTACAAGTGTTTGGGCCATACCCATTGGGCAGCAGAGTGCATAGTAATGGATCACAGTTGAGGTTACTGTGGTGAAACCCACCATACCATGCAGGCAATTTCGAAGGGAGTAACAGGCGCACAGGTACATTAATTGCAAGGGTAATGTTCCGGATGCTCACTCGGCTTAAAGCCAAGACTGCCCAGAATAACTGATATAACCCAGACCTTGTAAGCACACCATTATCACCGCTAATATTAAGTTAGGTAACCAATGTATCAGTATCGTTGATGTGTACCTCGAGGAAGGAAGTCCTATAGAAGACCAGGTCTACTGCATCGCTCAAGTGATCAATGCGCTTAACACGGAAAAGTTTATCGTTGCAGGAGGCCTCAATGCAAAGAGTCTTTGGTGAGGTAGCGAGGCGGAGGATAGGTGAGGAGCTGCTATTGCTCAGTTGGTCACCGAACGAAACATTAAAACTCTTAACAAAAGAAACACACCCTGCTACTTCATTTACACAGGTGACACCCTGTATTCCAGCGTCGTGGACATCACCACCGCGTTGGGACATTTCTGCCCCATCACCGGAACTGTAGTTTGGATCCGGACTTCTTGCTCATCAGATCTCGGACCCATTTGTTTTGAGGTTTAGATGTCATTAGCTGAAATGGTGTGAACAGAGATCTGCACCACTACCGAAAATACAACTCCAAGAAGGTGACTGGGACAAGTTTAGGTCTACACTTTCTGGGAGCTCATGGACTGGCTAGCGACAGAGGAAGCTTTTGCGAGGTACAATCACCGGAGGATCTGGACTGCCCGGTGGAGAAATTGACGAGGGCTATTAAGAGGGCTTGGGGATGAACAATGTGCGAATGCATAGAAGACGAACGAATGAACATACTAATTCAATTATTCTACCAGCCCCAAAAAAAAATTGTCAACCATCCCCAACCACCATTTTAATTCTTCCATAACATGACTATCCTAAACAATGTCTCCGACTTGAAAATCACACTATGCTATATGATAAACAACTCATAAACAAACTATTGGTTACAAAGGAAGTGGTTCACAATAAATCTGTAGGCACAAAAACAAAAAGTGTAAGAGAATAAAATTTTACTTAAGTGTATAATAAACACAAATCGTGTCAGCATTACTAAACGACGCGCGGCCGCGATGCCGTGCTTTGTTCAATTGGGGGGAGTGCGGAGTGGGACCATTGCATGTGACTGGATGACGTAACACTCGTACTGTCGACCAGTTATTAGCCGTTAGTCTACCTACCCGTTGGTCAACTATCCCCGGTCTCCCCTACCTACGATAAGCGATCTGGACGCAGAATTGATTTTTTTACCAGCAACCCTTTAATTATTTTAGATGATAATATTAATTAAATACATTATTTATGTTTTGTCTGTTTTAATAAAATAATGTAAAAACCTATTCCTATTTCGTTGTACTTAAAGTAGGTAGAGGTAAGTAATTAATTTTACGTAAAAAATTAAATTATTTAACCTTGACGTAACTCATTAGAAGAAAGAAAAATCGTTTATTCGCATGTCTATGCGTACAGCGATAGAAACTAAAATAAAGAAATAAAAAATAGTAACAAAAACAAAAAAAAAAGTGAAATTACAAAATGAATAAAAAAAAATAAAAAAATAATAGTAATATTTAAAACAAAAAATAAACAGAACTTAAAAATAAAAACCGCTGTACATTGACATGCCAATAGGTCGGCACTCAGCATAATGTTACGATGTGGCAACATTGAAATTATATTTCCGACATGCCACACCGCAACGCTGTTTTTCAGTGCCGCCTAGTAGTAGCATTACGTACAACCAGCTCTGAACAAATATTTAATATAACATTGAAACATTCGCTTCATTTCGGTGATGATTATTTGTACCTAGTCTCATTTGATGCCTTAACATTAAGTCCTTATGTTCAACAACTGAACATTTTGATCGCATTAACGTGACCTTTACTTACTGCCTAAATGATAATGAGAACGCTACGAAAATCTGAACTGTAGTCCAGCCGATAAACGTTAGCTTGGTATAACGTTAAGCTGTGTAACTATAATTATCATCAACATTGTTGAGTAATTTTATCACAATGTAGCGTAGTTGAAGCTCTTTGTAACGCAGCTCTTAGATATTGCTATTTGTTTGCGGAACTAAGCTGATGCGTTAGCCTTGTTGCCTCAGTGAGCTAAGCATAAGACTCCTTACCTCGACGCTGCTGTATAAGGAGATTTAGTTAAGTACAATCTTGTTTACTCCAAACCACGGGGTCTCATCAGGAACAAAGTAACATTTGTTGAAATAACTCATAATAGATGGCGTTATATGTATCGAATTGTTATTGAAGTTTGTGTAAAATGGAGAACATGAAAAAATACATCATGAAAAATATTTGTTCATATTTTGAAAAATGCTTTAAGCACGGAAAAATGTATAGCCCGAAGATAGCCCGCGCTAAATCGGTCACATTTCTTTGTATGAGATGAGGCATCTGTACGTATAGTATTATATTATCTGTGCTCCAAACGCAACCTATTTTGCTCCTAATTAGTTTATATTGTATATGCCTCTAGGTGGGCTGCTTATTCAAGATTTACAATTTAAAATTATGTAATTAGTTGTTATTATTATCAATATCATAGCGGCAAGAATTAAATGAGCTATTCTTAATAACAGGTGTATCTCTGTAATTAGCACTTACACAAGAGTTTATAACGTAATCTATGAATATTTTTTCTAAAGTGAGACTGAGAAACCGTTTATTTTAAAGACGCGAAGCAAAGGTCTTCATTTCGTAATGCCTTGTTTAATTGGCCACGCCAAAGAGCAGTCTGGGAAAATTACGCGGTTGTTTGATAATTATCGGTAAATAAACACAACGAGGGTGAAAATGTTGGAACATTTGTGAAGCGTAACAATGAAAGAATATTACACCAATCCGGAGCCGGGCCGGAGTTTGTTTGTCGTTTTGGAGACTAGTAAAATTTTCATGAACAAAGTAATAAACTTTGTTATGGCTCGTTAAAACATATTGTCGAACATCAAGCGACAACGAGTAATAATGGCATTTGCATATTCATTGATATAGGTACCTTTTTCTTTGATTTTCCCCACTCATACAAAATGAATGTTTATGCAATAAATTCTCAATAAAAGTTAGCGGCCCTTAATCATTTCAGTTTCTGGAAAATAAGTATATTTTAACTTTTTCGTATAGCTAGGGACAAAGTTACATATTTTTGAATTTAATATCATGTAGATTTTAATTTACGCTTTAAAAAGCTTTTTTATGATATGGTTTACAGCATGAATTTCTCGCGGCCTCAAAACATTACGTGTTCGCCATATAAAATATCTTCCTAATGCAGCCGAACACTAGTTCAAGGTAGTACAAACATGACTTATGCTCTCTAGACATTAGAAGCTTAAGGTGTCTTTGTTGTAGTTTTAAGAGTCCGCGGTTCCCTTTGTAAGCTCAGTTGCAAGTAACTATTTGACCAAATTTAAGGCACCTCGGGATCAAAAAATAACTAGTGCGGTAAATTAAGTTTCTTGGAAACGGAAATCTAACTTATTCATGTATAACAAAGTACCAGTTAAATAGTTTAACAAGCTCTACTGTTTCGAATTAAATCCTAAATTCACTGTTTCAATACCGTGGAACTCGGAAACAAATAAAGGTGAGTTGTGCCAGGCCATTTATTTATATTTACTAAATACCGTACGTCATACCCAGTTAAGCATTTGGACGGTTCCCACGGGGCCGAATTAATTTATTTTACTTGTTCACGCACGACACTCCCATCCTCGAGGCATGGACAACGTTAACGTCGTCATAATAATACCCTCCGACATGTCTCTACATTCATTACGTAGTTCCTGCTTTTATATCCCCCCAATTTTTTGAATCCCAGTATGTCAAAGGCTTGTTTTTAACCTGTTGTTCAATTAAAATATTTCCATATTTCAATTCAAGGAAAAAGGTACACTGTTATAGGTGATGGTGTTATGAATACAAATAACCTTTAAAATCTTGGACGTAAAATTGTTTACTGAAAACATTGATACCTATTGGAAAAGCGAGCGTGTTACAGAGACCCTAGCCAAGTAGCTTTTCTGTGCGTTCACGCCAAACGATAAACACAAAACGTATGGCAATGACATTACTTACCTGCGAAAAAGTCATGTGACCTCACTAATGTCACTACCATACATTTTGTCCACAGCGGTTGCAGAAAAGCAACTTAGCCAGGAGGACAGACGTCAAAGACGGCGCGAACGCGTGGTACTTACACCGCCCCAGCCGAGCGCCCGCGCCAGGTCGTTGCCGGTGCCGAGCGGCAGCACGCCGACGGCCGGACGCGTGCCGATGCGGTCGAGCACGCTCAGCACCCAGCCCACCGTGCCGTCGCCGCCGCACGCCAGCACGCGCAGGTTCGGCACCTTGCGGAACAGCTCCAGACTGAAATGAATCTCTATTACAAATTCTAACCCTAAATTAAAGTACCCTAAAAATAAATATGTAATAGTTTGGATGTTTGCATTTGGTGAAGTATCTGTAGCTAATAACAGACATAATTATTATAATGATCTACTTCTCTTCTATATACGCCGTTACTCGATTCAAAAAGTTGACTCTAATGTAAAGACTAGTCAATTGAGAGATCCGATAGAGTACAAAAGAGGAGTTTATGTTTTGGAAGCGAAAGTTTAAATGGTAATTTTGAACTGGAAGTATCTAAAACTTAAAAATATATAAAGATTTTTTTTATACTTTAGATCGCCCAAATAACTGAAGAGCCTGCGATGACGAGATGAATCCTTCAATTCCCATTAGCCTGACATCCCTAACGTTCTATTGAGACTAAATAAGGCAAATGATGCAAAACAGGACTATACCGACTACTACTCACGCTAACAGATGTTCTTACTAGGATGGAAAATTAAAATTATAATATGTTAAATATCTAACATAGCCACGGAGACGCTGCTGGTGACGGCGACCGACGAGATAATGAAATGTCCCTAACATTATCTGATCTGAATTTTGGTCTCATGTCCAGACTGACATGTAATGAACACATTTACAAGAATTAAAGTGAAGTAAAGTAACTGAAATATTTACCCAGGTCCAGGTCCACCTTGTGTGAGATCAAAAACTTGTCGTGGATTGAGCAGCCACTGGAACTTCTGTAGCAATTTGGCGCCCTGATTGCCTCCGCTTTTCGGATTAATAAAAACTAATACTGGCTTCACACTCGCTGTAGGGATTGGCTTAATCACAAATGTTTTCTGTTCATTCTTCGAATCTTTCCCTTTTTTCTTGGAAGCACTTTTTTTCTTAGGCGATTTCCTTAGTGATGACTTAAAACTACCTCTTCTTGGCAATTTGACGATCCACGAGGGTGGTACAATTATATTATATTGCGATCCTATGGAAGACAATAAACGATTGGACGAAATTCGAATAATTAAAAAAATTCAACTGCTAATCGATATAATATTAAAATACTGTACCTAATGAGCATTCTTCTCCTATCCGCTGGAGATTGAAACAACTTTCTTTGTTGTGGTATGCGTCTTTACACCACGAACAAGTCAAGGCGACGATTTCTTTCGAGCTAAATGATAGTTTAGCCTGCAGCGACTGTAGAACAAAATAGAAATTAGAGCATAGGTACGTTTATAAAAAATAAATAATAATATACCGGTTAGCTACAACGATTGCTAAATGAAAAGCAAGCAACAATTAATATACAGGTTGGATTTTAATTACCGACATTCCCGAAATTCGTTTGTAATACGTTGGAGATACAAAATAATACAAGGAGAGTTTCTCTAACCTGAAACTCAGCTAGACATTAAGCCGGTTGAGTTGAGATTGGGTAATTATTTCTTTGAAAGCGGAATTTCAATATAGAGACCTATAGGTATAATAATATTTAGATTGCGCAAAATATTACCCAGAGTTACTGTGTTTCACTTATTTCAGGAATGTAGGTTTTGTAACTACTTCCGTCCTGTACCTACTGAGCACTTGGCCTCCACCTGCAAGCAACACGTCTAGATACGCACATTCACAATTTCACCATTGTTTACTCCTATAGCCTTGTCTACAGTGTCCTGAGTTGGTACGCACCACCGACAGCAGCTGCGCCGGAATGACTGTGACAACAAAACAACCATGCAACACACATGCAAATGAATAAGTGAATACACACAAAAATAATAAGCCACATAAGCAACATAAACGCTACAAAACTTAACGTGGGGAAATATTATACTTAGGTAATTAATGTTACAAGACCATTATACCAATGGTTTATTGAAACCAAATTAATCATGTATCTTTTGTTATTTGTTATAGTGTAACAAACATAAACTACCTAAATAACCATTCGTTGGATTGAATTAATCCTGAATATCAAATGAATTCAAATAAAAGCAGCATTTGAAACTAAAAGCTTGATACCCACTAATAGTACCTATAATAAATTCTACACGCAAAGCGCTTCCTGTGCCTAAATATAAACATAAACAGTAAATAGAGTAGAAAACGAGGAGTAAAAAAATGTAGTCCAGAATCACTATTTTTAGTTCAAAATTGTGCACAGTGCAGGCCATAATACTATGCGAGCGATATGGTAACACGTCATTAAAAATGAAGTTTTCATTTCGCGTTGAGTGGGAGCGCGGCTTTCCCGACGCGCGGCGTGTAGGTATGTGTCGTGAGTTCGTGACGTGTCGCATCGCATGCGATGTCGGGCATTATTCGTGGTACATATGTAGTGCAAATCATTTGAGTTGACACAACCGCGTGGAGCACCGGGTGAGGGCCGCCAGCCGTAAGCACCGCGGTCACACACACTTCATTAAACACGTGGTTACACAGCCGCACCAAAAAGCTACTAGGTATGCTGTGTCATAAAATATTTAATTGTGACCCCATTAAAATGACGACGAAACTGGGTAATAAAAAAGAATTTCCGACAAAAGAAAACGTCTCTACGTGATGTTTGTTGAAATATCTTCGTCATTTAAATTAACAATACCTATTTGATTATAAGTTAATTGGGTTAGTTGGTTAACTAAATCACATTAACATTTATTTTGATAATTGCTGTTATTAGTGGTACCAAAGTAGGTAGGTACCTTCCATAAATTATACCCAATACCCAACCAATTTAATACTTACAAACATATTGACATTATTTTAAATAAGTATGTAGGTACCTATAAAGGGTCTATGTAATGAATTTCAATGACTAGCTTATTTGGTTCATATGCGTTTTATTTCGTGGTCCTACGCTGACGCACCCCAAGGATTAACAGAATCCGATTACAAGCGCGAGTGTCGTCGACCATAATTATGTATTGTACCTATATCTGGTGTTATAGGTACCAGTGATTTCAAGCTTTGATTACAGAAGCTTTGATTTTTAATTAATTTGAAATTATATTTTATCCAAGTGAGATTTAAGACCAATTTGTTTCACCAAAATGCACCAGTCCTCACGTAACCAAATATACCTCTTCAAAGAGGTAGCCGAGTTATGTTATTCCGCATTAAGTTTACCTCAACCTCTAACTCGAGTGTTTTGGCAAAACTTTTGAGAAGCTTATATTCGATAGTTTGAGTGAGGCTAATTTGATGTTTCTGTGTTTGATGAATACTTGCAAATACTGGATTTATGAGAGATTTAGCAGTGTAAGAGTAAATCGAAATAAAAGACTTCATTGTGATCTCTATTACCGCAATAATTGAAAAAAGGATTTAATTTTGTCATTATTAACGCGAGTCGGTCGGTATAGCATGAACCTGCTTCAATTTCCGACAAGATTTTCGATAAAACTGCTCAATATAATCGGCGTAAGTGCCTCATATTTCAAGTAGTCACCGTAGGAAAAGCAAAAAACCGAGTTTGTTCCCATGCGAAGCATAGTGATATTTGTATATTTTCTTTTTTAAGTAGAAAGTCCATTGTATTGGACTTTCCATTTTTTTGCTGATGTAAAACTCAAAACATGTCCGGTTAAAGCCGGACGTTCCGCAACTCTAGCAAGCAGGATAAAAAAAGTTGTGCCGTCAGTGTGACCTTTTATTTTCGTAGCACCGTTACCATTTTGTTTTTTTGTAGTTCCTGTAGGTACCTACGTAGTCTCTATGGGAATATAGCACTTAGATCATACGGTACTTTGCTCGTGTGTTTGCCATTCGCGATTGATACAACTAAGTATGCGCCCCAGTTAGGGTTCACTCCCACATAAAGCTGCACCCAGCATGATAAAAATGTTTCATAAATTTCAATAAAAAAATAATAAACTAACTTTCTGAATCTACATTAAGACCTTTAGTCTCATGATGTTGAATGTAGGCGGGCGCTTTAAGCAAGGATTCATCCGTATTATTAAGCTAAATATACGGCCTTACGACTTTAAACGGTTGTTTGTTATTACCTACTTTTTTCTATGTGATTAGAACGTTAATGGTCCTAGAATAAGATACGTAGGTACACGTTGAAACTTTCCCCATTAAATAGCTGCCCGACGAACAAAATGGTACTTATCGATTTCTTAAATAATTAAAGACTCAATTAAGTGGTCTTAGCAAAGGACTTTTAATGTAATTGCTTTGTCATGGCGGCTATCTTCCAGAAATGAGATTGCACGACAACATCTCGACCACTCACGGCGTGCACCGTACATAATTAATGAAATCTTCAATAGAGTAGATTCTGATGATTGAACTGGCTCATTTAATTGTAGCAAGCCCCATTAACTATTATTAATCAGATCGTTTGCTAAGCCTATACGTACGCGAGTAATTACTGGCTCCGAACTGTAACATCGATCTATAATTAAATAATCGTACCTACTATATCTTAACTCCATTAATATCTTCTGGTGTATTAATTTCCCGAAGGAAAAATACTTACAGGTAGTCTAGCCTACGAGTACGACAAACCAGCAGAATACGAATTTGAGTACCTATTCAATGTGAAAAAAAGGAATTTGGAACGAAGAAAAGTAAAAAGTAACTAGGTACCTACATGTAAAAGTAGATAGAAATTAATGGTTTATTAATGACTATTGGATATTGGTAATGGACGTGATTGATGTCTACTGTTATTGTAAATATGTACCAGCTGTTTTAAGCGGTCTACACACCAAAGCCGCTGACCAGGCGGCACAGCCCGGCTTAGAGCCGGCGGGTTAAGGCCCCGGTATACGCCAACGGCCTTGAGTGATTTGGGCGGTATAGCTTGAGTGTTCTGCGCTGAGCTCAAGCAACGCGACATACATCCACCGAGCAATACGACTCGCCTATCAAGGAGCGCGCTGTGCAGAATTAGACGTATTATTACTTTTTAGTATCTAAAATATAAAATAAAAAAAAAGTAACAGGCAATATTATAGGTAGTAACATAGTCTTTTCACACAAAACAAATCATGAAAATATCTTAAGCGATTTGAAAGTAATTACGTTTTTATGTTTTGGGTAGACACGAATTCATGAATTTATTTCATTAAGTATTTTACAACAATAGTTAAATATTCACAGGTACGATTGATGTATATATGTTCTAGTTTAACATAAAAAAATTGCACAACTAACCTGCATTATTTGACGGCGAAATAAGAGATTTAAAACTGGCCGTTACCATTTACCTTCGCCTTAACCCGGCGGCTTCAGAATGTCCAAGCCGAACGACTTTGCCGGCGGCAATGCCGGCGGCACGACAGCCGCGGCATGTGGTGTATAAGTGATACGTCACTACTCTATGAAAGCCGGCGGGCAACTGACTGAGTGAGTGGAGAGGGATGCCGTCGGCATCGGCATGCTGCCCCGCCGGCTTGCCCGCGCGGGCGCAAGCCGGCGGCATGATTGTACAAAATAAGGCCGGCGGGTTGGGCCGGCGATCCGTGCCGCCGGGTCAGCGGCTTTGGTGTGTAGACCGCTTTAAATACTTGTAAGAGATTTTTTTTAATGTTCAAATTTAGTTGTATTTGACAATGGTGCCGATTCTGTTGTTTACAAACTAAACTAATTTAGTCTCATTATGTCTCTTTCTAACGAAAAACATGAGAAGGGGATAGAAGATATTTAATCCTGTCAAATTAGTCCTCTTGCTTCATTTCAATGTGAATTTAGTCGGTTTCGCAAAAGGTCATGACTATTTTCCCGTAAATGACAAGAGCGTAGAATAATTTGACAGCTCTTAATATTTTCTGTCCTTTTTCAATGATATTTGTAAGTAAGAGATATAGTGTGATTAAAATTAGTTTAGTGCAATGTTCAACAGAATCAGCACCAATTTTTGTTAAGAATAAAGACATTGTCATATACTAGGAATGTATCCTGTATCGTGTGTGCATTTACGAACACAAATCTAACATGCACCATAATTAGACCCGGAACAACTATCAGTTATGTAGATCATACAAATATTTGCTACGTGCGGGAATCGAACCCGCGATACGAAGTCAATTGCTCAGCCACTGCACTAACTTGGTCTAAGTTGGTTATGGAAACCTACAAAAAATAATGATTTTGAAAATCTTTACAATACCAGCTTTATAACCAGCGTGTGACAGAGACACAGATGAAGTCGCATCATAAGGGTTCCTTTTTATCATTTTGGTACGGAACCCTAAAAAATGACAAGATATTATGTAAAAATTAACTACAGCTCTGCAAAATAATCCTGAGTGAAACATTTTTCCTTCGTTTGAACACCAGTCATGCGGAATATGTCTTAATCTGATCGAGTTTAAATTATTCAACGCACGTAATGTCCTCCAACGGCCGAAACAATAAGGAAATTATGACTGTTGTTTTGTAGATGTACCGAAAATATTTTCATAAAATTATGGCTTGTAAATGAGCACGAAACACGGGTGAAACTCTGAGAGAATATTATATCTATTTAAATTATAATAAAATCAGATTCTTATAATACGGATGTCATATAACAGTCATAACAAAAATAATTATGCATCAATAAATGCTTAAATTGTATTAGTAGGTATCAGAAAAAATAAGCTGCAATTATTTAATCGTTGTTTTAAAAAAATACTAATTTCTAATGTTGACAACAATTTGATATCCTACGAATACTTAATAGGTAGAAAATTAAAAGATTAATTGAGCTTAACTACCAATGGAAGACGAGACAGACGAAATTTAAGGGCTGCCTTCGCATTGAGCAGTATTCCGTGAAGACGTTGAAACTGCGTAGACGCCGCGGGTACGTTACGTTTTCTCACCCAAATGTCCAATCGAAACGTAAACATTTAAGAATTAATATACAAAACAGCACAAAATTTTATTTTTAGTCTGTTGACCGAAAATTGCCCGATGGGCCCACAAGAGTTTCTTTTTTCGTTTTTGTAAAAAAAATCTTTTAGCAATAAAGTCAACATTAAACTTGTTTATTTATGATGTGTTGTTCTTCGTTGGAATCCATTCGTTAAAGTATGGAAACTATTTATTTATGTAGCATCTACGGAGCGTCTATGCGGCGTATACCGGGCGCCTACGCGACGTCTACGCGGCGTCTATACGATGTTTACAAGGCGTATATGCGGTGAAAAAAGTCAAATTAATTCAAATTAAAAAACAAACAATTACGATACGCATGTAAGTGAATGGTAATATTTTGTGGTTAAAATTATGAATTATAAACACTACCCTACTATCATGATATTCTATGATGAATTGAATATGGCCATCTAAATAAAACGGGCACCAAAAAAATTACGAAAATTCACACTGGGTTATTTACAAATACCAAATTGACCCATATTATTATGCCACTGTCATAATGAAAACGGCTGATAAATATGTGTTTTTATTATGAAAAAACAGGTATAGGTACGGAGACACTTTATTAAACTATGAATAAATTATGATTGGAGATTGAGTTTTCATTTATTAATAAAGCTTTTTCGTCTTGATATCGATCATATTGCCATATTAATACTTTATTTTATTTTATAGGATGCAGACGTCATTTTGCACTTAGGTAAAAATAGCTTTCTATAGACAAAATAAGAAGATAGGTACTTAGTTATAAAATGAATTGCTTGTTTTCCCTTCTGTGTTCTATTATTTTAAATTTTGTTAACAAATCTTTATAATTATCTTTTAATTACAGCTATTAAAATGAATAGTAATCATTAAAACTGTCATGCAAGGTTATTATAGGATTCATATTTAAAATACTAAAGTCAAAAATATAACATTGGAAACTACTTTGTTTTACAAGGTAACAATATAGGTAATCTTCCTATATTTTCGATGAATTTTGTTTACATGAAATTTTGAGAATAAATAATATATGAGTAATATAGTTATTTAGGTAACAAAGTGTGTTCGTGATATTTGAATGCACGCTGTTCTTAATAATATCCATGCCTGAAAGCAATCGATTACACGCTTATTATGCCTTACTAAAGTTACTAATTGCACTCTATTAAAACGACTAATATAATTATCTACGTCTACAAATACGGCTGAAAATAAGCCAAATAATTATAACGAGTAGCAGCAGCTATTATAGCCCCTGCACTCTAGTAGGCAAAATAGCTGCAACTAAACTAAAACTTCCAAACAGCGTGCTTTACAAAAGAAGATAAAACACAAAACGACCTACGTGAACAGCCGTTTTCTTATGACAGCATAACATTGAACAGTGACGTAAGCGACATATAGATTGCGGCCCTCACCTTACCGCAGGCCTTGCACTTGCCCTTCTCTGAGCGGCGGTGGACCCAGTGGTGGTGCGTGATGGTCTGCTCGCGGTACTGGCGCACGCCCACGTCCCTGAAGGTCGGCTTGCACGTGAACTGCACGCGGTCCATCAGTATGTCGATGCATGCTGTGTGCGCGACGATCTTGCACGCCGAACATTTCATACGGGACCCGTGTTTCTGAGAAGGTAACGTCTTTATGAGTTATCATTTTCAGAACTAAATTTTGTATGGGAATGACTTTGTATTGTTTGCTTATGTCAAGGTTACATTTGTGTTTACTTTAACTATCTCAATCTCAGAGCTTTATCATTAGTTAATTCATGTTTTTTAAGTGCTCTTGCATGAAAAATTACTACGTAGATCTAGTTAGCGCTAAATGTATTTAGCGCTAGGTAGGTAATTCTATTTAGTGAGTGGTCTTGCAATCCGGCTTTAACTTTATGAGATGAAATAATATTAAAAAGCCTTCTATTTCTTCTTTTGTAACAGCTAGAACACGCAAGTGAATTTTCACTACAAGCTATTTTGATATCCGGAACACGTTTGCCGAGTAAATGCCTCGGTGACCTGTCCTGTGGTGCAGCTGAATTTTTTAAAAATAAAATCACTAATCAGAAATGTCTAGGGGATAACAAGTACATTTTTTTACATTTAATCTAGATCGTGTTGCTAAAATAAACAAACAAATAAAGCTTGTACAAATATTTGGTACCCATTAATCTGAATAAAAATTAATTAATTAGTAAGAATTTATCCAAAAAAGAACCCAGAAAAAAATACTTCATTTTTTTAGCTGCATGTGATCTTAAATGGTGTAAATTAGCTGATTCTATGATGACTTCACACGTCAGTAAATATGTTGTCAATGTCTTGTAACTTGATGTTTATTTACTGACGTGTGACGTCATTAAGCCAGTGTGACATTGCTCAAGATAGCGTTTTGGCAGCTGATTTAAATAGTATTTTTTAAAACTATTTTTTTAAGAAATAAGATGATAACAATAAAAAGTAACCACTTTTTGTGGGCTCGATAAACACTACTAAATAATCTGAGATGATTTCCAGCAACCAGTCAAATAGCCTATATTGTGTCTCACTTTACCCTCATTGATGAGTTAAATTCAAATAACTTAAGTTTGTAGGTACTTTGGTAATGAAGGCACGGAATCTTACCGAACGATTTAAATTAATGAAAATGTGCCACAATGTTTTGTTGATTGGAATGAAACAACTGCAGACGAAAATATTTAATCAATAACACCCAGCGAAATTTTCTAAATTCGTCGCACGGAGATTCATATATAAATAGAAATAGATACCGAGTTAAGATAAAGAACAAACTTTGATTAAGGTGTCTATGGTATAACGTAACTATGTACATAAGACAGGATGCTAAGGACAAAAACGGCAACTTTTACTAAAGTTTGAAGAAGTTGCTGAACAAAGTGCTGGAACAAGTACCTACATCAAAGTATTTATGAAGTCCCAAAGTAAATGGCGGGGGAGTTACAATTAGAAATTGATTGCTTTTATGAGTCTTACGAGACATCCTTTTGTTGCACCCACCGTGACAGGTCATCATGACGACAAAATGGAGGCATCGGGTCATTAATCTTATATACGACTACATCCGACCTGCGACATAATAGGCAGGAAACTTTCTAATGGTTGTTCGGGAAATTACATTTCTTCTACTGTTGTTTAACTAAGATGCGGGTCAAGATACTTTGTATCTTGGTGCAAACTTCTATAGATTTTTCATATTAATGCCCTTATTCATGGCCGTACAAAGAAGTTCTTTTTAAAGAAAGGAACAAAATAAATAATAGAAGAATGAAAGTAAAATATATTTTTGTGCTGGTCCGAAAACTCTGTTACAAAATATTACGTAAATGAAAATCTCTTTTGACGGACTATTTTCTACGTAAAAATTCATTAAACCGCCGGGTAATTTACTTCATTCAGCTTGTCGGGCAATTTACTCGGTTCATTGTGTCCTTGTTATTCAATATGAGCGTGTCATTCAAAGAAAATGCTTTTACTTTACAATGAAAGTATTAGTATTGATAAAGCTTTTAGTCCGAATTTTACTTTTTTATAGAACATTTTGCTATAGTTCTCGCTGAGAACAGTAAGTAAGGTAATATTTTCAGAAATGGTGTTGTCAAATTAAGCCTCTAATGCCTTTAACGTGTACGGCAGTAAAGTATATACGCATCGTTAAGTAAAGTTATGTCAGGATTTAATTTTATTTACGACGCTAGTATAAAATTTTCATGTTCCCAGAGTTAAAATAAAAGTCAAGCAACTATATTACTGTCTTGATAAAATTTCCCCATTTAATCCTACAACGTGCGCTAGATTAACTTTATGGTCCTGTGAGAATTGCAATATTGGAAAATTCAGGATCGTTTACTTAATTTAGCATGATGGCGACCCTTAATCATTATTATCGTTAAACGATCGTTGTGTAAAAGCTGGTTAACGCGTTTTTTATAATCGTAACTGAACACAATATTATTTTTAAATATCATAACTTAATATATTATTATCATCATTTCATCATCATTATCATTTCATTTCAGATATTTCGAACAAAATGACTGAATCATGATAATGTTTGTCGATCATGTCGGGAAAAACGTACCTACCTCTAGAGAGCTTTCCAGGCGTGCGTTGCTCAAATCGTGGAAGTGATTTTTGGAGGAATTAGAACTAGAGAAAAATCCGCGGCACTATATTATTATCTACCTATTAAGACAAACTCGCAGTAACAAATTGAATAGCTTGCAAGATACACGATAAAAACTCCAGTTTAAGTGAGTCATTTGGGTAATAAAATACGAATCTTTATCAAATTAAATACTTATTTATACTTAATTCTAGATTTTCAAAAATATGAAATTTTGCCCGTGACGGCCGTCCAGCCGGTCGCCCGCGAGCCTGCGGCTATGATTTGAATAATTTTCAAGTGTCAATTTCGATGTCGTATAAACAGTGCTAACAAACATAAGGGCGCCTTCAAATTAGAGGCGTGAAAATTAGTAGTGGCGCGACTTGCGCCGCTACTAATTTTCATACAGTTTCTACAGTGGCGCCACTGCAGCGCTTACTCACGTCCGCCTCTAATATAATTTGAAGGCGCCCTTATTAATCACCATTATCCCCATAAAAAATAATTTCTCAGTTTTATTTCTTATTTTTAAAACTATCTAACTAAACTATTCTCTAGCAAGAAGAATATTTTGTAAAAAGTACCAAAGACGGAAGTGCTGGCTAACGTGCAGCATATTTTACTGACATAAATGCCCCTTCATTAAATCTTTGCACTATCATTTGCCTGCGTACCTACCTACCATAAATTACGACGGTATCATGAATAACCGGAAGCGTATATTTTATAATCAAGGTAATTCAGGCGTATATCATTTTGAGGTATAATTTGCCACCATAGAAAAATCAGCTGCCTATTTATTTAAACGTCTTCCTTATTATGACGTCAAAGATGTTAATATTCTTCTAAACCAGTGGTTCCTAAACGGTGGTCCGCGGACCACCAGTTGTCCATGAGAATTAAATTATAGTCCACGAAACAAAGTCATATCCTGAATGAACGTTTAATATTATTTACGCTAGCGGGGCAGCGCTCGCGGTATTTTTATTCTCTACTTTGGGAGACCCACAACGAAAGAGTCCTAGTCAAGAAAAGGTATATGGTATAAATATGCTGAAGTAGTACCTACCTAGTATTATCTCTTGAATATAAGGAGGTATCAAATATCAATCATGGAGAAAAATGTTCTTTCAATAGAAATTAAAAAACATTTTCTCAAGATTGTGTCACTAGAAAATGCAGTTAATGTGCAGGTTCATTTCCATTCGATTAGATAATTGAAGAATAAGTATCTACCTATACACATAAGTAGGTACCTACCTAGTAGTTTAAATTATATATTATATAATTATTATAAAAAAACACTTTCAAGAAAAATATACCCACAAGAACAATTCTCCCTCTCTTCCTCTTGTAAGAATTTCTAATAAGCTATATAGGTATTTAAGATAAATCTTTAAAAAGCTTACCTAATACCGCCTTCAAAAAGATCACAATAATGTTGTGTGAAAAAGTTTTGGAAGACCTTTGATTTTTAATTTGGTTTGATTCAGCATGGCACCGACTTCCGAAACTGTTTCATATGACATTATAAAGATCTTTTTGAAGATTTTAACTTTTTTTTAGGGTTTTTTAATTTCTATTTTGAGTGACATAAACAGATGTGATTACAGCAATATTCTCATTACCATTACAACTTTGTTATATAAGTAACTAGCTGTTCCCCGCGGTTTCATCCTCGTTCCTATCCCTCCTTCTAAGGGTCGTAGCGTGATGTTAAATAGCCTATACTATTTCTCATAAATCTGGCTATCATATTATTATACAAAAATATTTTCCAAATCTGACAGGTAGTTCCAGTGATTAGCGCGTACAAACACACAAACTCTTCAGCTGTATAATAATAATATAGATTATAAATAATTCATAACCACTGTATCTTCGATAAAATATCTATTTGCCACTAACCGAACCTACATACCTACGACCGACTTTTTGATTCGAATGCTATTGTATCGTCAACATACGCAAAGTAAACTAAATTATTGAAACTCGTTAAAAAACTACTTAACCAAAGCATTCTCTATCAAACATGCAAAATCAATCATTAAAATGGGTTCATAATCAGCGAAGACATCAGGAAACAAGCATGGCAAAAAAATACAGTCCAATTGAGAACCTGAAGAAATGTTTCTACAATCTGTCACTGTCTATTCTTCTGTAGACAAAACCCGTTTCTATCGTGGTCATGCTAGGCCGGCAGCTAGCAATAGATACAATATAGTGTAGATAACATAATATCTATCAAGACAAGGTGATTTATTTGACAGCAGTAACTACCTGGCACTCCGCATCACCGACGTAGCAGCAGTCGCCAGACACGGAGGTGGGCGACCACAGGTGCTCGCCGCTGATGGCGCTGTCGCTCCAGTCCGGCGTGGAGCGCAACACCCGCGCGCCTCCCACATCACCCGTACGTCTGCAACAAACACGCTACACGTTACAACAAACATCGATACAGATTCAGAAACACGCTAC
This sequence comes from Thalpophila matura, assembly GCA_948465475.1. NCBI lineage: Eukaryota > Metazoa > Arthropoda > Insecta > Lepidoptera > Noctuidae > Thalpophila > Thalpophila matura. The sequence goes on from OX419183.1 coordinate 11,336,576, forward strand.
ACGTTACAAGAAACATCGCTACAGATACAGAACATTCTGACTTATATATCGAAAATTGGGAGTAATTTGTTACAGTATGGCAAGGATACAGGGGTCAATTTACGTAATTTATGAATAAAAAAAATTGTCTTAACGCTGGTCGTCGCCGCGTCGGGACGTAATCGCAGGACGATGAATCGAGCTTTAAAGTCCTCCGGTCCATTAAAAACATAAGTCGATACTACGGTATGGTAGAACCTGGAATCTACTAGATTAGGACTAGGACTAGGACCTCTCGTTACAGCAATAAACATCTATTACGAAGAATAACGCGAATTACGAATAAAATAGGTTTATTAATATTAATTTGTGTGTTTTGTAACACACTATACATATACGTATTAGTAAGTCCTATCAAAGAACAAAGATAAACTAACATAATATCTACCGGAATTTCGTATATAATAATAAAAAAAATACACCGATGCCCGACGGTCGAACTCGAAATCATAATTAGATTTGGCGCCAATACTGTTATTAGGTCCACAGATTATATATAAGTAATTAATAGGACTTAAAGTTACGTAACCGCTTCAGAGCTAACTGCAACTGCCGGCTTAGCATGACCACGGTAGAAACGGGTTTTGTCTACATAGAAATAGACAAAGTGACAGATTGTAGAAACATTTCTACGTTTTATGAATGAAACGGTAGAAATGTTTCTACAATCTGTCACTTTGTCTATTTCTATGTAGACAAAACCCGTTTCTATCGTGGTCATGCTAGGCCGGCTGGAGTTGCGAAAACACAAACGTCGATTTAGCACTCCCGCAGCCGTAGTTGCAGGCGACATGGTCTTACAAATCTACCTTAATCTGTAATACAAGAGCTTAGAGTCTCAATTAAATGTGTCCAAAGCATAGACCAATAAAATTGTCGTAGACTTATGTTTACATTACCAATCACTTCGTAGAAAAAAATGTTTGATACTCTTTGGTTAGCTCTGATGAACCAAGGCGTGACATGTTGTGATTACAAGGTTATGAAATAATATGCTGTAAGTTCTTTATTTTATTGATTTCTACTAGTTTTTATATACCAAATTAATCTCTAATTAGTGTTCTTTCGTATTTTATAGTTAATTTCATTGATTCTTCAATTAAAATATAATAAATCAAAATTTCAAAATATCAAGTGGGGTCGTCGTAGTTTTATACTTCATAAACTTTTGCAATTACTATAAAATAACACTCATTTTTTTGTTCCTTGTTTCAATAGCTACTCAGAATAGTTAAAACATTTCTAGTGCACCTCTCGGGGAAGTCATAAATTAAGTTTTTGTGGCGGCGGGTCGAATGCACGGTATGGATCAAAGTCGCTGCAGATTTAGGAAAACACCACATTCCCTACAACAACTAAACCTTCCCGGGCTTCCCTACAACAACTGTACAAAGTTTCAAGTCAAGCGGTCTAGCCGTTCTCAGGTTTTAGCGAGACTAACGAACAGCAATTCATAATTATTATATATTTATAGATATATTTATAATTTTCTTTACAATAACCTAAAAGCACATAATTAACCGTGATTTATATTGAACTTTATGTTACACTATAGTTCAATGGTGATTCATGAGTTATTTAATGAGTTTTATTTATTTTCACTAGGTACTTACACAATACATTGTAGAGATACGGTACACGTGGAAATCATTTTTCTTTTTTATTAAAAAGCCAAGAATATCTATGATCCAACTTTGTTTTATTATGTCTTCAACTAAACTCTCGGAAGATAAGTTAAACATAACAGTAAGTGCTATATTTTTGAGAGAAAATCATATTTGCATAACTAGGTAAATTATTCTTTTTGCGAAAAATAAAATTCACTAGTGAATTTTGGCAGGGAGCCAAAACCTTAACAACATTACACGACAGAAATGCTCTAGTAGGTACTTTAATACATTCATGAAAGGTTTTAATTTATAATACTTGTCGTTTAATAATACCTGTTAAACAAATTCAAAGTGTTGGTGTGAGACCAAATTTACGAGAATACGCCTTCAGAATTCATTGACAAACCTCTGGGTCCCAACCCTTGTCTGTTGTCCATTATAATCTCAATTGTTGCTCTTGAAATATAGGGGTTTCAAGTGAATGTAAAGTGAAACGCGGCAGTCTGTTTTCAACGGTACCAATGTAATGATGATGCCGTGCGACATTTACACAAAACTTCAGCGATGGCACTGCTAAAATAGTAATTTATTTTAAAGGATGCAAACATCCATTACAATTTATGATTGTTCAAGTTCTCAACATGTTATCTAAATGATGACACTGCTGACAATAGGTTTACCATTATGAATTAGGTAACCAAAATATAAGAAGAATAATGTTATCTTTGATACATTTCCTATCCAAGAAGAAAATAATATACTGTCTGGTCGCAATCAAAATAAGAGCAAATCGATAAACTATTTTTATCGTTAACATTTGGTTCAGCCTTCTATTTAAGGCTCCATTCAATTTTGATCAATCGACTTACCTATTTTAAATAAAGACATGTAGGTATGGTTTTAAACTTTACCGTACGTTAAATGGTACGTTTTTGTAGCGAAAAAAATATATTTATGTTAATACATGAAGAGAAAACTTTGTACCCCTTTTTAAGCATATTGCGCACACGGAGAAGTGTGAAATAATATGTGTTACAACTACAATAAAATTTTAAGTCAAATTTCGACCACTGGGCGGACACTAGTTTATAATTAAAACTTATAGCTTCAAAGATACTACATTAAACGAGTCTTAGTTTACAGAAAGGCACGAAGGCTTTGCTTCAATAGCTGAGAAGCTGTAATCATATCATGAGCAGCAGAGTGCCTCGGCCCTCGCATCACAAGATTAATCTAGCAAATGAACGCTGCAGCTAATATTGACCATGGCCGCACATCGTTAATGAGTAAGTAATTATGTACCTACCTACTCAGATTTTGTAGTAGTAGTGCACTCGATTTAGGAACTATTGTGGATAACAAACAATTGACTCAGATGACTCGGTCTTCTAAAGTCACAACTCACACTAGAGTTTTATCTCCTCCAAACAAATCTCAGGTCCACCGATTTAAGCTGTAGGTACTTTGTCTGTCAGTCACGGTACGTCTTAGACCATACATAAATACTCAAAGCGGTACGGTTTTAGAGGTATAGATGATGCACAGATGAAGCAATCAGCAGGTTGTTTGTTTTACCCGAAACAGCCTCAAATGAGGTAGTTGAGTACTTCAAACCAATAAAAAATCATGCATCTACTTAAACGAAACCTCTGAAAAAGCTACTTAAATTGTTAGATGTACCTAGGTATGTAGGTACTTAATAGACAAAAATTAGGTCAAGGTGAGGAAGCTGGATTGAGGATTTCTATTTGATATAATTGCATTGGATTATCCTGTTGGAAAAATCTCAAGTAGGTATAATCCGTTTGTTATTGTCTAGCGTAATCTGTGGTCTAGCCCAGTGCCGTGGCGGTGAGTAATGGGTAGCTCACCGTCCGATCAGGACCAGGCCCGTGCCGAACGGCGCGTACGTGTTCCACGCGCGCCTCAAAGAGATGTCAGCATCAGAGAGGGGGCCCATTAGGGCCCAAGCCTGCCGGGAAAGCGGGATTGTCCGGAAGGGATACCGTTGACCCGGACAAAAGGGCTAAAGAAGGAACATGGGTGGGTTTTAGTCAGTAAGAGTCTGACACTCCCTTCCGCTCCGCCCAGAGCGGGAGGGGTCATTTGATGATTTCCCATCCTCAAAAAAAAAAAAAAAAAAAAGCCCAGTGCCGTCAATGGCAAACTGTATGTTTTGTAGAACACCTCTGTCTGAATGTTGAATTTTGGAATGCCGACGTACCTAGCTCGAAATATCAACAGAACCCAAGGCACGAAATCCAAATAACTGTGGCAACGGCTTTCGCCGTTGCCACAGTTATTTGGATTTCGTGCCTTGTGTAACTGTCCCATACGGCGTAACTAACCTTGTTAAATACCGCGTATAATATAAGTGGTTTTGTAAAACACTTCTGGGAATATAAGATAACTTTAAAATGAGTAGATACATTAAATAAAAAACAAAATGGGCCTAAGCACCAGTTCATTAAGAAATCGGCTGATAGAAAATTAGTTTAGACCTTCCTGTAATATTGTCGATAGTGTGTATACCTACGCGGTAGGTATTTAACAATGCTTGACGGCGACGCTATGTAAGTAGTTTTTAATAAATAGTGGTTATATTAATGTAAATCTGTCTTTACCCTGTTTTGTAAAAACAATTTACACAACTATTATTATGTAAGCGATTGTTGAAAATGCACCAATTGTATCATATTTTACTATTTCAATATCAATAGCTGTGTCTTGTCTTTACAAATTACAACATAGGCGCAGTATCCTTTAACTTTATCAATCAGATTGTATTCGTGCTTGACCAAATTTATTGAATCGAAACTCTTCTGCTATGCTATTTTAAATAAAGAATAATAAAATAAATTAAGAATAAAATACTGTCAGCGTTTGTTTTTCCAGTTGAATTTTGCAGTCACACGGACATCAAATACACCCATTACTTAAAACCGCATAAAAAATTTAAAATAGTTTCCAACAACGAATAAAAATCATTATAATTATCTACTGTAATATTTTTAGGTAAGTACCTACCTATAATAGTTGCAATATTGTGAGTGTTTATGTATTTTTACGTAAGAATATAAATCATCATCAAAGCTCATTTTGGACCAGAAAGATCATAAAAGACCTAAATTTTTGTTCACAGTCAAATTAGTAAAGATGGATTGTGCTTTCTGCAAGCGCACGATGGAGGGCTGCGCATCCATAAAATGCAGCCTGTGTGCGTCACAATTCCACCTGGAGTGCGTGAGCAGTGAGCACCTGATGCCGAGCACGAACAGCTGGCGGTGCTGCCGCTGCGAGTCGCTCAACTCCGCCGCGACACCACCCAAGATCGACACAGCCATCCGTGTGTAGAATGTATCTTTGACGTAACTGGTAAATTGATTGTGAACCCCCCACTATGGCATAATTTGGCAATAAATGTATTTTGATTTACTTCTTGGTTTGTTTTGAGTCTTACATTAGTTCGCACACAAGACACTTCATCAAAAGACTATTAGGATACAGACAGATAGGTACAGAGATTAAATTAATGATTAAATACTCTATGCGTTTACGCCAGACGAGCCGAGCACGAGCGAAGCCGCTCTGCGCGTCGTCAAGTTGTGGAACGTCCACGAACCCACTGCGAGCGTGATATAGTACCTACCCAAAAGGTACGTCTACGCTAGACGGGCCGAGAGAAAGTACCTTACTCGTGGAGCCGAGCACAAGCGGAGCATAGCCGAGCACGAGTCAAATGCTCGAAACGCGCTCAGGCGGTCCACACTACACTTCGTGCTCGGCTTGTGCTCCGCTCGTGCTCGGCTCGTCTAGCGTAGACGCATCTTTGGGTACCACTTTCATCTGAACCGGTATGCTTTTATCTGTGGACTATTAGGATATAGACAGGCACACTTTCATCTGAAGACTATTAGGGTATAGTATAGACCAACTCCTGTAGGTGTCTGTAATGACATGGGGAATTTATTTAGTTTACGTTTTCTCGACGCTTCACTCTACTAACAAGTCTACAATTTGTCATTAGGTACTCCTCCACACAAGGCCGAAGATGAGAACTAAAAATTGCTTGACGAGTGAACATGGTCGAACTTTGCAAATTAGACCAAATCTCTGCAAGGTGGACGGTAAACTTAATCATGTTTAGCGGAACCTGGGTTTTTGTAGGTATATGTATCATTATCCTTTAAGGCTAGGCTGTCCACAAAGATGGCAACATTGTTTACATGTTATTAAAAAAACTACTTCTATTAGATAAGTCAGATACCTATTGGTTTCCCAGCTGATGGATTGCATCAGCTGAAGGCGTTGGCCTTCGATCACGTTTGTTTTTGTTGCAAGTACCTACATATCCGGCTCAAGCTACCTACTACTTTAGATGGTTACTTACAGTCGATGGTACGCCTACTTAATTATAAAGTAAACCATAGAACCTAATATAAAAACAAATTTTGAATCGTCTCACCTTTGTGCGTATATTTGTGTGGTACTTCCTGGCCACGCCACAGTCACAATTTGAATCGGAGTTAGTATCAAACAATTGTACGAAAAATGTACGATTTTGTACGCTAAATAAAAAAATATGTACTATAAAGATTCCCGAGAAATTTAACAAAATCGGTGGCGTGGCCAGAAAGTGTGCTTCCTAGCCACGCCACCGCGTACGCTGCAATTATTAATGTAATCAACTACAAACTCATTGGTAAATATTTGTACGTATATTGTTTGTTCTATTAATAATGGGAAATGCTGCAAAAAGCTATTACCTACATCAAAAATTTAATATCAAAACTAAAATACTACATCGTCATTCTAGCGGTAACATGACATCGTACGGACTTGAGTCTAATATCAAAAAATTGACCGAAAAATGTTCGATTTTGTACGCTAAATAAAGAAATATGTACTATAAAGATTCCCGAGAAATTTAACAAAATCGGTGGCATGGCCAGATAGTAGGGGAGACCGGGGATAGTTGACCGAATTTCTACTTAATGGTATATATCTCATGTTTTAATGTATTATATATATTATTATGAACACTATTAAGTTTGTTGCGGAGTGCCTCCCTCCCTCTATCCTCTCAGGCCTCGGCTAGCTATCGGAGGGAGTCTCCAGACACGATGTTGATATAAATAAAATAACAGCAGGATTGGGAGAGGTGTAGAGACGTAGCTGGTTTATTATTTCCACTTTATAACTGTTACCCAGATGTTTCAACGGTATAAAAACAGGAGTTATAAAACAGTCTATTTGCTTATGACATTGCACACTTTATAATATAGGTAATATTATTAATATAATAGATCAGCGGTTTAGCGGTCCACGACCGATGTCTTTGGAGACCAGACAAAGAGTGAAATAAATGCATAAAAATATGAGATGTTCTAATTTTGAAATTTAAAGTTCAAATCTAGAAGGATGGAGTGGATGAAGTGGCCAGTAATGGAAGATTGCCAGCACTAAATAATGAAAGAAGGATGACTTCGTCACAAGCTAAATAATAAATTTATATTTATTTGATTACTTAACGTTATATTAGTTACTAGCACTTCTCCCGCAACTTCGTCCGCGTGGCCCACAGGAACTGCAATTTTTTGCAATAATAGGAATCATAGGCTCGAAATAATTTTAATCGGCATCATAAAAATACAGAATGTTTATTTTTTCACATTTGGTCGGTTCGATTCCCAGATGAAGCAAGCAACTTTTCAAGATTTTTTAAAAAAAATTCCTATCTCAAATATTTAAAGTACTTTCCCTCCATGTGGCATAGCCGTGGGACACCCTGTATAGTATATGATTATATGATGTAAAAATTATATGAAAAGAAATTATACCATATAACACAAGAGATAATACCAATAAGTAGAAACTTGGTCAATTATCCCCGGTCTCCCCAATGATATAAAAACTATAGATACGTTACCCGCGATCTAAAATGGCAACAAAAAAGTAAGGTCCAGGGCCACCAATTATTAAGTCATGCACCAACCAGTTTCTTGGCTGAACGTCATTTGCAACATTTTGCGAAAAAAAAAACCTACTAAACAAGAGGTAGGCATGCTAAGTAAGGCATTCGTTTTCTTTCCCTTTTTTTGCACATATGCACTGATATGTAGCTATTTAGCTATTTAAAGTATTTGCGCCATTTTTAGTACAGTGATGTTGGTGTATGACGTGTCTATATATAATATGTCATTGGGTCTCCCCTACTATCTGGTCACGTCACCGACTTTGTTAAATTTCTCGGGAATCTTTATAGTACATATTTCTTTATTTAGCGTACTAAATCGAACATTTTACGTACAATTTATTGATATAAGACTCAAGTCCGTACGATGTCATGTTACCGCTAGAATGACGATGTATATTTTAGTTTTGATATTAAATTTTTTGATGTAGGTAATGGCTTTTTGCAGCATTTCCAATTATTAATAGAACAAACAATATACGTACAATTCTTTACCAATGAGTTTGTAGTTGATTACATTAATAATTACAGCATACGCGGTGGCGTGGCTGGGAAGCACACTTTCTGGCCACGCCACCGATTTTGTTAAATTTCTCGGGAATCTTTATAGTACATATTTTTTTATTTAGCGTACAAAATCGTACATTTCTCGTACAATTGTTTGATACTAACTCCGATTCAAATTGTGACTGTGGCGTGGCCAGGAAGTACCACACGTATATTTCCCTTAACAGGTTTTCCATGACTATACAAAAATTCCAAACTTACATAATTACTAACAAACGCTTTGTAGGTGTATAAAACTGGAGTTGGTGCTTCCAAGTCATCGCACTAACGAGACGTGTATGAATAAACCAAACTGGCAGGCAATTACAGCGGTCGCCAAGCATGCAGCTATGTACGGCTATATCTACGGCTATTTATTTTGTCCACGCTGCATGCAATTATATCGGTGACCTCGATTGGCAACAATAATACTGGAAACAATGGCTGCTTTGTTACAACAAAAATAACACTTTAACCGAAACCAATTAATACACCCTTTGAAAAGGGGTCTTGATGGTTTATCCGTTGTAGCTTCATCATATTTTTGTTTAGAAGGGATAATTAATTAATTCAAATAAGTAGAACATGTTTTTATTTTAGCTCGTGTAATAAATAATATGTTAGATACCTAGTACCTACATAGGTATTAAATCCTACTAGGCGTTCTCTACAAAGCAAAACAGATTGATGGACAAATAAAGGAACCCAATTAAAAAATTAAACGTCCCAGTAAACGGTTATCATTTAATTGATAAAGATATTAAATAAAGCTTCTTGGGTAATGTATAATATTCGCAAACCGCACAGCTTGTCATTGTGAAAGCGTCGGCGCCGTCGTTTGCCTTTCAGTCAACCCTCATTAATTCTAAGATTATCCCTCATTTGCCTAAGACCGCAGCTTAGCGTGAATACGATAAAGCAACACCTTTTATTTATTATGTAAACTTGCGCATCAACTGCGTCATGGTTTAATTTAAATTTAATATGAAACTGAAAACAAACTTTACAGAACGCAGGTAACTGGAAAGGTGATCGTTCTATACTAGCGTAATTTGTGGCATAATATTTTTGTCGGATGGACCTTTATCCGACCTAGAAATCGGATGATCTCGTTTGAAATGTCACATGAGTCACATCCGCGGGGGCTCGAGCACCCATGAGAAATAAACAGTGGGTGCCGAGCACCCCTGAGAATAAACATCAAGACACAGATCAGTAATCGCCTTTTAGGGATGGGCGTTTTTAGGGTTTCCGGTTTCGTACCCAAAGGGTAAAAACGGAACCCTTCCCTATTACTGAGACTTCGCGGTCCGTCTGTCTGTCTGTCTATCTGTCTGTCTGTCTGTCTGTCTGTCTGTGTGTGATTTTTTTGCTCGTTTTTGCTCGATATTGATAACGGCACCAGGTAAACGCTTGAAATACTCACAGAATATTAAATTACATATTCACTTTAAAAATAAATAACTAAATTAAATTAAAATAAAAAAAAAAAATTTAATGGGGGTTCCATACAACAGACATGATTTTTTTGCCATTTTTATAGATAATGGTACGGAACCCTTCGTGCGCGAGTCCGACTCGCACTTGGCCGGTTTTTTCATTACCGGACGATCCGTTTAGCGCAGTGGCCGGTTGAGACGCAAGGGTTTTTATCAAACATAATTAGTTACCTACGCAGTATGTAAGTAGGACATTTATTTATTAGTCGGTCGATCAGTGTGCATTTCTCTTCTCACATTTCGCCACTTTTTCGAGTCATTAAATGAACATGCGCAATTGCGCACCCATGAGGTTTTCTAAAAGCCGGCGCCCCTGTCAGCAACTACTACGAGTAGAACATTGGATGTTCAAATTTTTTTTACGAAAATATTATAGGATAAATTACCATAGTTAGCTCAGTCATAAATAAAGTAGCAGCCTGATGTTACCTGTGAAATGAACCGGATCGCTTAGAATAAGCCGCCCTTTAAAAAGTAACGCCAAATTATTATACCGTCAACGAAATGGTGAAAAACAATACATCTCTCCTTGAATAGGTAGGTGTACATACACACAAATGTGTGACGTACATGAAAGTTATTTCTGTATTATTTTAGCTCAGCAAACAATACCATCGTGTACTGTTAACATGTAATACAAACTTACGTACAAGTTCAACGTACATAAATTAGCAGCACGTTCAGCGTTGTATAACAGTTGGCTGTCAATGGCATTGCAGAGAACTGTGTGCTAATAACTACGGCGTGTAGGCGAACCGGTTATGCGCAGACGCATCTTGCTTGACTCAACCGGATTGCATAATCTACTGCCGCAAGGCTAGGGCTTACTTAAGTACACACGGATTAAATTTAATTAAAGACCTGTTATTAAAATAGATTATAACTTCATTAGTAGATTCCGCCTCCTTGGACTTATGGTCCCATTTCCGAACTGCCGATGAATTTAATTAGATGGATATAAATTTTAGGGTTCCGTACATAAAAGGCAAAAACCCTAAAAAGGGACAAAACAGGTTATGCGGTCCAGTTTTTTTAACCAACTACATTTTTATAACTCCAAGAAAGGCATGTAGGTGCTCAATAAAGAAATAAGTTCAACCCCAAAACATATTTTATTTTTAGAATTAATATTTTGACTTTTGATTTCGTCAGTGGCGATAAATAAATGCTCCTACGCATATAGATTTTAGAGGACAGTTGATAATTGCGTGTACAATACTCGTACCTACCTACCCGTTTTAAATTATTTTTTCTACGTAATTTGTGTCTACGTATGTTGTGACTCCAAATTACAATTTTACACCCCGACACTAAAGTCTTACAAAGTAAAGTTCCAACAGATGCCACATACACAAACAACCAGACTAAGAACATCTGTATCAGTAAAACATACAAATCTTTAACACTCCGCTGCCTGTATCTGCAAAGTGGGTCGTCACAGTGTTTCGACAATAAGAGTAAACACCGCGTATCATTTGGTTTGTTGTCCCGTGCTAAACGGAGTCAACTGGGATATGTTATACTTATTGCATTTTTAAGCGTCACAAGGAAGTAACCTGTCTGTTTATCTGCAATACGATTTCTTTAGGCACCAGTAAAACTCTTTATCTAATCAGACCTTTGTTTTCGTAGCTACTACTTTACATTTTCTATATAAAGTTATGGTTTTCCCGTAAGACGATTTCAAAGTGCCAACCCTTAAACATGGATACGTAAAGGTGGTTTACTTAGATCAGTTGTTGTATTTATGTGATCGAAGGTGGTTCAAGAGTATTATACTACTTAGTTAAAGTAAATATTATCAATTCTACATGTCAAACTGGTGTGAAGATAAGGCAGTTACAAAAAGCTAAAGTTATATTGATAAGATCAATTCACTAACGGTTTGCCAGATAATCATTCATTGCGTCTTCCATTGTACAAAAAATACAGTAGGTACATATGACTCATTGATACCTACATTCGGAACATGATGAGCTGGAGTTATATCGATGTGTTGGTAAAAAAACCGGGCAAGTGCGAGTCGTACTCGCGCACCGAGGGTTCCGTATCATATTTGGACGTATAAAGTGAAAAAATCCGGACCGCATAACAAAGTTTGTTTGTGAAGGAATTTTGATGATTTTGAAAAAACTGTACTAGTTAGGAACATAGTTTTATTTTTGGTGCCATATTTGGGTCAATTCCTATCAACCCTAATTATTTCAGATTTTTCGCCCCGCAAACTTCGGAAATAAGGGGGGGGGAGGGGAATGGTATTTTTTTGAACATTTTTCATCATATGTCGAAAATTGTGAGACATAAAATAAAATGAAAATATATTTTGAAATGTGCAGATTAAGCCCTTTCATATGATATGTCACTTGACCTAGTAACTCCACCTTAAAATTTTGGACCCCCACTCCGGCCTCTTTTGCAATGAAAATAAAAATATTTTTGGATTTTTTTCATTTGCAATAAAGTTGAACAAGCGTTTTTTATAATTGTTCCAAATTTCAAATCGATAGCATAAGTAGTTCTTGAAATAAGCAGGTGTGACAGACAGACAGACGAAGTCGCACCATAAGGGTTCCTTTTTTACCATTTTGGTACGGAACCCTAAAAAGAACAAACAAAACCGGGCAAGAGCGTGTCTGCCCGCATATTGGGGTCCCGTAGTAAGAAGTATTTCAGTTTTCCGACCGCAAATATAAGTTTAAAATTATTTTTGCGGTTAACTCAAAAACTAATTTTAATCGAAAGTGTTTATTAAGTTTATTAAGTGCTAGAAGATAAACTTTTTCAGATCTTTTGATAACGTGGTTGGAAAATTACAATATTTGACTTATTTTTAATAACTTTCGAAGCCCAAACACAAAATAGTTTCATATAGGTAAATAAGACAGACCTGTCCAACAGACAAACTATGTATATAGTTTTGTTGGACATTGTATTATATTATAGACCTTAATATGTACCCCTTTTACTATATAATAAATAAATAAATAAGAAAGGTACATAAAAACCTTTATATTGTTTTGAAAGACCTATTCAACGAAAACCCAAATGAAGGTATATGCGCAATTTTTTTTTGCATCGCCCAGTTTCATAATTTTACTTCATGTCTTTAGAGCGGTTCACAGAAGACCTACCTGCAAAGTTTCATACATTGGTTAACAACTTTAGATTTAACGAGGGTATGGCAGACGGACAGACGGTTAGATGGACATGACGAAACTACATATAAGGGTTCCTAGTTTGACTACGGAACCCTGACAAAACGAGCAGCGTGTTTAATGATCTTAATAATGACATATAATCGATGTCATGCGATTTATTTCGAGACTTGTTCTAATAACTAACACTTAGCAGATTACGACTTCTTTATTTTATTGGCATTGTCCATAAACGTTACTAATAAAAGAAAATTGTAAGTAGAAAATATTATTTTTATAATTTTGATTATTATTTTGTTTGTACATAGTACATAGGTACTTACGTATTTAAGTCTATAATAATTTAATAGGCGTTTCAGAATAAAATATCCTAAAAATAATTTCTGACATTATAATATGCAAAATATTTGGATCCCTTCACAAGTTGACTCGGCATACCCAGACAAAAGATTTGCAGGATATTGAATTCGTTGGGTCATTCGATAATTCAGCAAATTCGAAAAGGGTCCCTCTTCCCAATAGTCATAATTCAGATAAATTGGACAAATTGAAAATGGGTCAGATTTTTCTAAACATATTGTACTTAAATGGATACGTCTACAGATTATAATTTGTGCTGAACATTATTTTGATGAGATCTATCTATACCTATCTATGTACTTTTGTTACTTGTTATTTTGAAAACTATGAAAAGACAGCACATATATGTATACGCATGCGTCATCCATCTACCTTGTTTTACATGATCCGTTCAACGTCTCAATTAAAAGCCTTTCATGGACCACATGTTTCGAAATGTCAACTTTCCATACAGTCATGTATTATACCACTTAAATGGAGCATGACTGCATGACACATCCTTCGCTACTCGATTCGGCATTGACCTGTGACAACACAATAAGTTCCTTTCACTTTTGATAAAGGGTAAACTGAAATCCCAATTACATTATGGACAAAAAACATGTAGTTTAACAACGAAATGTACCTTCTAAGCAACAGGAATAATTCTATTCAAACTTGCCTGTTCTTTACTCAATTTGTTTGTTTTTTTTTTTCTATTTAAATAATGATGTTGGTTCGTTTACGTGCTCAGCTTTGTGATTGTGATCACGTAGATTATTACCATTTCAGACTTGTCTACATTCTGATGTCATCTGTGTGACGCACGCAGATTAAAGGGAGCTTACACTTTATAATAATGGAGTCACTGTGGGCAGTGCTAAGACCACCGCTAAGAGATTAGTGGTGTGACCGCATATTTACATATTTATTACAGTCACTTTATTTTAGGCTTTAGACTTAAGGTTAAAACATTACTTAGAATTTATGGTCTGAGGTTGGTTTGGAATATCACAAGTTTTTTCCTTGTATTGGAAGTACGCAAAAAAATATCCAAGTAGGTACCTAAAATTAGTTTTTCTTTGTTTTTTAAACGGTTGCCCCTAGGTTTTCCCATGGTTTTCCCTGTATCGTTGCGGAGTGTTTACAAACACAAATGTCGCATACACAAACATTCAGACCCTAAACAAATATTTGTTCCGTGCAGGAATCGAACCCGCGATACGTTGCGCAGCAGCCAGTCACTCGACCACTACGACAACAGTACCGTCAGTTGACCATACTCACCTACCTACGGTACTGAATAGCAATTTTTGGTCTACCAATAAGGTTTTCATTTAATTCAAACGGAGGTATATAAACTATGTTCCGAAAATTGCACCATTGGATGTTGGATAGGTACCTACCACTTTATGGAGGAAATTATGTAAGTGGACCCTGGGAACAGCCAGGACTAATCTAGAACAAGAAAAAGATAGGATATATCGCCTCTGAGTAAGAAAAGCCAGTTTGCGGTTGCATTACTTTAAGCAATCAACCTTGGCATCTGTGTTTATATCGTTATTACTTCCGATATTTTTCTGTACGAAATCGATTAATAGCGCATAATATTCGATTGCCCATTTACAAAATTATTAACTGCAGATGTTTAAAAAAATACCGGTATCCCGGTCCAACCAACCAACCCCTGCAAAAAAAATTACTTAACCCCTATAACGAACTTGTTTGTGTTCATTTTGATTCTTTTATGGCGTTTAGACCATTGTATGCTTTATGGGGTGAAATTTAAAGTTAGCATTCCAGTCCCCCATTCAAAGTCACCGATGCGTTTCAACGTCACGGAACGCTGCCGTGGTTCCGCAGTACAATCCTGTGTCGTATGTAGTCGTATAGATACGAATATGAATAGGTATGTACCTCAGATCATAGAAACAAGGGAGATGTGCCAAGGCGCTATCGAGCTTGAAGCCTGATCTTGAGCAAATTGCTCAAATTAAAAACGTACGCGCTGGCGACGAACCGAACACGATCGATAGTATAAATACAGTGTTTTAGTTTAGTGCTAGTGTTGAGTGACGATTAACAGTGTTAGATTGAGGATGTGCGGAATGTTTAATGCGTGGGAGATCTTTTTATTCACAAGGAGCGCTTAATTATGCGTCGAATTGTGTCGAAAAATGTACTAAAAGTGGCATCAGTTGTTCCGGTACTAATTTGCTATGATGGCATATCTTCTTGTTTCTATGATCTGAGGTATGTACCTACCTGAATAAAACATGGTGACGGGATCAAAATGTAACTTCATGTGTCGCGGCAACTTACTCTCACTGGGGTAGAATAAATTAAGTCAGTTTATTACTAGTGCGATAATACGATAACTGCGGTTTATGGTGACGATAAGATAAACTGGTTTTAATTAAAATATAAAAAAAGAATAGTTACCTACTTTTCTATTGATAGCAGTCATAAACTATAAACGTTTATAAGTATCATGTAACACCTAAGCATGAGCAAAAATATTTTCAGTTCCATTTTTCATAAAAGTTTACATTTACATCACAATACAGGAACTCGATGTAGGTATGTGTGAAGTGTGACTGATTCTGATTACATTATTTAAGAGTCCCAATGTCAGACATTTCACAACTGAAATGTTGCAAACGAGGTAAATGATAATTGATTGTCTCACGTTACTGTAAGATCTCGTTCAAGGGTGACATGCTTGATGAAGCAGAAAGCTGTTACAAGTTACAACGTAGTTCTTAGTACTTGCAATTGTGTCAACAAAATCACCTGACTACAGATGACAATCAGTCGTCATACTTACATTAGCAATTCAAATAATTTCCGTGACGAAGAATAAAATAGGAATATTTATAAAAACACCCAAACTGATAGCAGCATCATTAAAAGTACATTAGGAATCAAATTCATGTTGTTTAATGGCCTAAATGCTTTAGTTTTATCATGAGTTTATAGAATAATAACAATATCATCGTGTTCAATACCGGCTGGTGGATTTTGTACTAGAACATTATTCATTTTAATTGTTCTTATTTTCCACCCACCACTGTGTTCAAGGACAGATCCTGCACAGTAAGCAACGCAGAGCGCAATGTACACTGAACAAGAACGCGATCTATATTTTATAATAACACAGACACGTGAAGACATTGTACTAGATTTGCAGAAACAGTTATCTTCACTAAGAGTGACGCTGTTCGTTCCGATCTGTTGCGGCACCTTATCGTAGATAACAAACCACCGGTTTTATCTCAACACCGTATACTATTCCTTATTTATATGAATGAAAACAACTGGTTTTTTTCTTAAAGTATTTATAGAAATTAACAGTTATCCGCAGCAGCTATGGCCTAACAATATCCTCATATTATAGGTAAATGATTTCAAGTAAACTGTGATCATGAATATTTCAAATTGTGCAATGATGTAACACATTGTTGTGATGTTTCGTTAATATTGTATATAAATACAAACATGGTAGGTTCATGGTTTTCGTAAACAATTACCTTATTAAAGTTATCGGTACAGACCTACGTGAGGTCTGAATTAAATAATTGCATTGAATAACAAACAACAAGTGTACGGTGGACTGGAACATCTTCCTGTCTTAGACATATTATATTTACTTTATGTCATGCTGTGTAATATGTTTGTTTACCTTCGTGTCTTGCATCTTCTTTTAAGTTTGAGGTTCGGACACTTTTTAAACACAGAAAACGACACACCATCTAAAAAACCCATGGTTGTTCATAATAACATCACACATTTATCACAAGAGTGGAGGTAAGGTACAATTTTATCACAGATGTTGTAGTGCGCGAGTGTGGCGGCATGCGCCGTGACTAAGCGATTAGCGCGACCACGGAGTCTGTAGGCCTGCCGGGCATCAGCGGGCCCCGCGGACTCATCGCCGACAGCTGAGCGCTCCACGTCCCTTGCACGATGCACTTCACTGAACGTGCCGTGATCACTAAGCCACTACTGCATTTTTTCGTGATGTACTGTGGAGATCCTTCTCGCGATTGTTTAAGTAGTCATCGCGTCATGTTTACGAGCCGGTGATCTCGCCGCTGAGACATGTGTGAGCTCTGCGCGCGCGCTCACCTACGACTATAGCCGTGTCACACGACAGTTCCTACTCAAACGGTCGTTTATTTAAAAGTTATATTATTAAGACCTTCTGATGTCAATTCCAGTTATTATTATCGTTCAATCATTACAGTCAGTACGACTGGCAACTGACGTGATAAATACCACTCTCCCAATAAAATTGTTAGCAGGCATTTTAAGTATGAGCTAGTTGAAATATGTAGGTGAATAATATTTGAAGTATGATAATATCTAAATTGCAATGTGCTTTAACTGAAGCGTTGATAATTTTTGCTAAGTACATAAACGACAGTAGTAGGTAGTTATTGTCCGTGTATTTTCCGTATGTGAACGTGTAGGTACTTGTGCACTACATAATGTAGTATTTTACGGAAAAATTACCTGCTCGTAATAAAGCTAGGGATTTATTAACAACATCAATGTTCATTATATACCTGCGTAATGTTTCTTAGGTAAATAATAGCGTTACTCATCATGTTGTACCGTACCTACTGTATTAGTAAGTAACTGTGACGAATTATAAATTTATAGGTACTGTTTCATAAATACATAAACACCACGGCTCAGTCTGGCTAGCTCAGGATTTATAGTCAAAAACTGTCTACTGAATTAATTACGAGTCGGTGCGGTGGTCTCATCTCATTCCACTTTGTAGTATAGGAGAATTTTGGAAACTTCGGATCTAAGTATTTGTTTTTTTTAAGTATATAAAAATATTTTTACGTCCATATATATTATTTTATTTTATCAGACTACGTTTTATTAAATTCTGCGTTTTAATATATTACGCAGTTGAAAAAAAACGAATAAATTGAATATAGCCCCATCGAAAGTATCGTCTGAAGTGATTGTATTTTTACTTCTCTTTTTATGTAAGTAATAATAAAAGGTAGGAACATAAATCAAGTTTTAATTTTTTTAGTTAGGTAATTACGGAAATAATGAGCTGGCAGTCGTGTCGCGGTTACGCCACGGATTTAAGACAATTTAAGAATATGCAAAAAAAAAATCTGCTAACGCTTTGATCAGATGCGTTCCATAAAAAAGTTGGCCACTTTTTTTTGAAAAATTGTACAGTAAACATTTATAGGAGCATTTTGAGGAAATAATTCAATTTAATTTATTTATATCAGAATGACATGCAGCCATACAAATAAGTTATCTAATACTCGTTAAAACCATAAGCGTGAAAACGCACAGGCTTGCTTAGCGCCTAGAGCCTAGCTAGCTACCTAGCGACTAGCACAGTAAATGGAACGTTTTAGAATGTTCGCTCACGGCCGCACTGCGCGCTTGGCGCCTAGCTAGTCGCTTCGCAGCGCGCAGTGCGGCCGGTTGCGAACATTCTAAAACGTTTGTTTTACTAAACTACTCGCTAGGTGACTATCTAGGCTCTAGGTGCTAAGCAAGCCACCTGCCTGTGCGTTTTCATGCTAAGCTCGACCCATCCTTTGCAAACAAAGCACTATCAGTTTTGTAAACGAGTCATCAATTATGTACCTACTCCGTTATTTATTTGTTAAAATTGCCTTCTCCAGAAACTAATAAGTGACAAAGGTCTTCAACAACAATATTTCGACTAAGTACCTACTTAATTTTATTGCCTACTCGCTTTTATTAAAAATATAATCTTAGTACGAACTCTTGAAAGACCTAACAAAATAGTATGGTCACCATATTATTCATATCATCACACGTTTCGTATAGGAATTGTAACAGCGCCATGTGAGTGTAATTGGCTGAAACTAAAGTATCGACAAAAAGGAAAACTAATAAAATAAAAAATATATGGATATGGGAAACATTTTTGACGTAGTATCCAATTTTGCGAAAGCTGGCTACCGAAAAACATTTTACGATAGTGTTACATGTTATCTATGTATCTGATCTGTCTAGGTATGTGATCACCACAGTTTAGGAATATAAATCTACTAATAGATAACTGTGTTCATTTTACTCCATTGTCATTGTAATGTAGTAGGTACTGCAACCACTCTACGGACTTTCAATGAGTTTAACCCGCCATCGCCACCGCGTGGGTGTATCCAATATTTATTAAAAAATAAATTAATGCAGTTACAAAATAATATTTTTTTAACAACTTATTTTTAATTATTTTTTCGATAGAAATGTTTTATTTCAGTGTTTGAGTATGCCCTTAATTTTTTTCTGGTAATTAAAAAAATAGTCGCGTTAAACCAGCCGTTGCCCGCGGTTTCGTTCACATCTTAGGGAAACTACTAAAAGTAAGTACCCGGATTTAATCCTTTCGTCAGAGTTTAAGCTATCTCCATACAAAAAATCATTAAAATTGATTCAGCGGTTTAACTGTGAATACGCAACAACAGACAGACAAGAGTACTTTTCGCAGTTCAACTCATTGTTAGATTTGTATGACAAAAATGCGTCAATAAAATGTTTACATAGAGAAAACTACATGAAGGTTACACACGACGTCAATTTCTTACGAGAATTTAATTTATTTGGTTCGAAGTATCTGTTAGCACAGAACCGACCGAGTTACTATAACACACTAAACACCAGATATTAAATCG
The DNA here is from genome assembly GCA_948465475.1 of Thalpophila matura. Classification (NCBI taxonomy): domain Eukaryota; kingdom Metazoa; phylum Arthropoda; class Insecta; order Lepidoptera; family Noctuidae; genus Thalpophila; species Thalpophila matura. The sequence goes on from OX419183.1 coordinate 11,356,427, forward strand.
GAGTGTCGCATCGCATTGACTTGCAGATCAGTCCGACATGTCGGTTGAAGATTGCAATTTCATTTCACGCCGCTCTTTCATCAGATCTGAAAGCTTACTGCTTTGACTTTGCAGCCGATCCCGAAAATCGACATTTTTGATATCGACGGGTTTCGCATACTCGTACTTGGTTATTTAATGGACACAGATATTGATTGATCAAAATAAGTACCAGTTTATTACCTACGGAAATATGTTCTATGAATAGCGCCTGAAAGACTGAATAGGTAAATGAATCTAGGTGGATAGACCGGCTGAAATTAACCTTTCAAGGTTATAATCATAATCATAAATCATTTATTTGCTGGTCACAGAGGTTTACATACAAAAACGTTGAAAAGCTAATATTTGTAAAAATAACGCATTAACATAGGTACTTAACTATCTATTAATTGCGTAAAAAATTAAACTTAAACTTTACCATTAAGTATTAGGTATTTTAATTCAACGTGAAAATTAAATCCGGTTTTATGGTGTGTTGTTGTTGATTAGTGTAAAATTATGTGATTTTATTATATAAACAATAGGGTACATATTAAAGTAGTAAGTAGAGTAAATATATTGCTAGGTAGATAAGTACGTAATACTAAACTTAGTGCTTTAAATTCAATCAATGCGCTTAAATTTGACTTAATATTTTTAAAATGATTCACTTAATTTAAAGCTGTGTTAAATTAAGTGAATCATTATAAAAATATTAAGTAAAACTGAAGCTCATTGAACAAAATATATTTCGATATTGAGCTGTAAAACATATTTTTACTAACCTTGCTTTTCATTATGTGTATTGAAATCGATACAAAAGAGGTTTTGTTTAATAGATACAAATGATGCTAATTGGTTTACCTACTTTCAAAAACGTAAGTTGTGTTTAGTAACGTAATATTACAAGTCTTTATTATCATAGCTAATCGGATTTTTGTAGAAAGTTACATCGAGCTACTTACAAGCTTATTGAGCAAGATTAACCAGGCGACCGTCAAATAAGTCTTAAATTTTCAGTAATTTTAAAAGACAACCGGCAGCTTATTGACTTTACCTGGCTTCTAGTTTTATATCTATTTTTTAAAGGTAGGTACAATATGCTAAGACTTCCTGGTGTAACAAAAAAATATTTGTAGTTAGTGCAATCCATATGAGTAGATACAACGTTTAGGTATTAATTCTGTATAATATTTCAGTACCTTAAACGCCTGGTTTGGAAGCCTGATTATGAAAATACGTGCCAGCATGAAGCATTACGGTGACTCGACTTTCATTTTAACCAAAATTTGAAGGCTGTCTCACAATATTGAACCCGTCAGAAGTTATTACCATGTAATTTGTTACTTGATGAGATCGATTTATTAAAGCCATGTTAGATGTGAAATTCTATGCTTTCCAATTATAAATATAAAGAGATGAATGAGAAAATCTTGAACAAGTTTATAATGCGAACATAGAGGCCTTATATTTAAAGTTTAGTGAATAAAATATAATTGCCAACTTTAAACTTTTTGGTAACGTGGCAAAAGAAGCATTAAATATGAATAAGCTTACTTATGAATACTAGAACGTAAAGAATACCAAGTTTCACAACTGTAGTTGTTCACAGAAATATAATTGAAACGTTTTATTCCCAACGAACTTTATTCGTTACCTAAAGGAAATAATGTCTACAGAGTTAAGATTTTTATTATAACTTTTCGAAAACTTAAAAAAAGCTTGAATTGCAAATAAGTGTCCTATCAAGGAATTATGTAGCCATTTTTTTATTTTAACGAGATGATTTCCAACTGTTCTTTTCTTTTTTGACAGATTATTTACAAAAAATCTCATACCTAAGCCCCGTATCGTAGAAGGACCAACGTCTTACCTGTAACGAGAATGCATAATTAACAAACTTGCTAAAATATTACAAGAAATAATTTATTTTATGGTAAATTATCACAAAAGTATTATTTATTTTACTAGCTTCCGCCCGCGGCTTCGCCCGCCTTTTTGGGACAAAAAGTAGCCTATGGGTTATTCTGATGTATAAGCTATATTACTGTAAAGTTTCATCAAAATCCGTTCAGTAGTTTTTGCGTTAAAGAGTAACAAACATTCATACATCCATCCTCACAAACTTTCGCACTAATAATATTAGTAGGAAGTAGGATTAGTAGGATAGGATATATCCTATCCTAGAAATACCTTTTACTAGAAAACACTAAAAACAATTACAAAAAACTATAGTCATAAATGTAAAATGGGCGGTCTATCGCTGAAAGCGATTTCTTTCAGGTAATCAAATGGAAATGAAAAAAATAGTAGTATTAAAAGGCAAAAAATTTATTAAAATAGAAACCATACTTTTGTATTGTTTTATTTCCTTCAATAATTTCAGTGTGTCTTTCTTCATTGGTAATAAATTTTTAGCGAACATAACTAAATAAATTCACAGTGAATCCGATTGAGTAAATCAAACAAGAACTATTCAGGTATTATGCTAGGCATTGCGGCGGTACCACGGAACTACATAATGACATGTATTCTGAACCATTTACATCGCATTGTGATCGGAAATCTTCCTTCTCGTATTAGTATTAGGGTAATCATCCAGAAACTAACGGATAAGGTACAAAGTAGAATGTTATGAACGTAGACTTGCTACAGAAAAAATAGTAGATACACAAAGAGCAAAGACGGATTTTTGTGACATACGTTTAGTACCTACGCATGTACTGTCTACGTATTCTGATCTGATACACACAGAGCATACGGATAGACGAAATAACATTGTTCCGAAGTAGCTACCTACTGTTTATCTATACTATCTACACTAATATTACAGAAGAGGTAAAGTTTGTATGTATGAGGTAGGTAATCACCGGAACAGCTGATCCGATTCTAAAAAATCTTTCGCTAATATAAAGCTTAATTATCCCTGAGCATTATAAGCTACTTTTATCCCATAATAATGCACAGTTCCTGTGGTTCATGCGGACGAAGTCGCAAGCAACGGCAAAGCTAGTTAGCTATATTTTTTTTTCGCAAACATTAAAGTGATTAGCATATTAAAACTTTAATTTTCACGGCTTCGTACTGGTCCAGCGGTCGCAAACGTGACTGCTGAGCGAGAAGTCCTGGGTTCGATCCTCGGATCGGGCAAAGTGATATTTTCCATTAGAAAATTATCAGTAGTAGGTATACTTAGCTCGTAGTCTTGATTTGTGCCCGGTTAATGGCGCAGTAGGTTGTTCCCTTATTACATCCTACTAATATTATAAATGTGAAAGTTTATGAGGATGTAAAGATGTATGGATGTAAAGATGTATGTCTATGGATGTTTGTTACTCTTTCACGCCAAAACTACTGAACGGATTTTGATGAAACTACAGTAATATAGCTACATCAGAATAACACAAAGGCTGTTTTTTATCCCAAAAACGCGGGCGAAGCCGCGGGCGGAAGCTAGTGTGACATAAATATAACTAGCGAAAAATGTGTGATAACACCTCTGTCTACTCCTCAGGGGAAACAAAGACGTGAAGATGTTGCACGTAACGAAAACTATTTAGAGTCGTCAAGAAACCAAACCTTCTAATAGTATATCATGTTTAAAGGAACAACACTAAACTCAAAATAGACTTGTAAATGCAGCTGTTGCAGTGTTGTCTATTGTTAACCTAACCTAGTTCAGTCTGGTTCAGTCTCAACTCGCAACAGTCGCAACTCAGTTACACTTACGGCTCAAATACACCAAATCCGTCATCGTACGAACTTTGCTCGTACGATGACGGACGAACTCGGACGATTGAATCAAACTCTTGTAAATTGTAGAGAGCGCGTACACCAACACCACCGATTTTGTCCGATTTTGTCGGCCGATGGCGGACGTGTTGGTGTACGCGCTCTCTATGATTTACAAGTGTTTGATTCAATCGTCCGAGTTCGGCCGTCGTCGTACGAGCAAAGTTCGTACGATGACGGATTTGGTGTATTTGAGCCGTTAGGCCGAGATTAATAAACGTTACTTAGCACGTGCTCTGGTTTAGACATATTCCCGGCACTGTCTTGCTCTTGTACTTTGACAGTTGTGCGATAGGGCGACAGAAATAATGCTAAGCCAAAGCACGTGCCAAGCAACGTTTATTAATCTCGGCCTTAGTATCGAGAGTGTCTGAAATATTTCTAGAACAGGAATAAAAGACTTTTCCATTAGATATTTGGTCGAAGAAGACTACAAGAAATGATTTTCTCGATATAAAAATGTAAAGCTCCGTGTCTTAATTAATTAATTTACTTGGATTAATTAGACGATTTAAGTGTATTTTACGAGGTGGAATGGAGGTGTTTATTGAGCAGGCGCAGCTGGTCCGTGCAAATGGTTCGTCGACGACGCACTGCGAAATGACGGCGTCGTTATTTTGATTAATAACAATATCAAGCAAGAGTTTATGGTTTTGAATTAAATGCTTTTATAACAACACAAGGTTGGTTTATTGTTTTTGAATGCCTCGTTGGTTTAGTGGACGTTAAGTGTGACTGCTGAACATGGAGACCTAGGTTCGATTCCTAGGTCGCGCAATGTTATTGGGTTTTTCATGAAATTCTCAGTAGCAGCCTTGAGTCTGGAAGTGTCTGGTTAGTGGCAATTAGCTTGCCCCTATTACATGAGTCTGGCGAAATGTAGGTGTACTATACACTCTACCGAACCTTTCAGGGAATACAAGCGTAAGTTTTTAAGCATTATTTATAACTGAAAACGTGAATAGACTATACCTTTGTTGATATACATGAAGAGAAAACTTTTTAAGCATATTGCGCTCACGGAAGGTTGTGCATTTTGGCATAGTTACATTTTACATGGAGAAGGCAGAAAGCTAAACCTTTTATTTTCTCCATATAAAATTCCATAATAATCACAATTGGTCGAATTTTAACCAGAGGATATACCTACTACAAAACTATAACAATCACAATTGGTCGAATTTTAACCAGAGGATATACTGGTAAAGATCTATTTCGCAATTCCAAGTATCTCGCTAGAGCAGCAGCATATAATATCATTAAGGTATGGTATGGGTATCCTTCATAATTCATGGCGCGCCACGTACCGACTATTGGGTCCTGAGCGGTACACGTCCTTATTGATATTAATAGCTTAGGCACCAGTTTCCTCCAATACATTTATAAATTATTGCAATTTATGTACCTATTTTGTTTTTTTTCTATACCTATATTAAGGAGAGAAAATGAATTGGTATTTATTTGTTTTAATCACACTGGCATAATTTGAATGTCACGTCGAAACTAAACTGGTGTAAAACTAAATAACCAGATGTGTAAGAGCTACATGACTTTTAGGTTTATTTATACCTAAATAATTATACAAAGTAACTTTTGGTCTCATTAACTATATGGCAAGAGCAGTTTTTTTAGGTTCCATACCAAAATGGTAAAAAAGAACCCATATGGTGCGACTTCGTCTGTCTGTCTGTCACAGCCGCTTATTTCAGCAACTAAAAATGCAATCGACTTGGGAACAGTTAAAAGAATGCTTGCTTCAAAAAATATTTTTATTTTCATTGCAAATGGCGCCAAAGTGGAATTTTTTATTTTATTTTATACATTAAAGAACAATACAGCACCCTCGGTGCGCGAGTACGGCTCGCAGTTGACCGGTTTTTTTAATAAATAAATGTGGTATTAACCTCGATATTCATTTAAACTTGTTACGCATGGTCAACCTTAATAGATCGCTGCATCGGCATACCTGCATATACATTGCACACGGCACCTACGGGCACGAAACGCAAGCTCAGCATAACGTGACCAATTGACGTCAATCGAACCTTTCCATAGAAACATAAAACCGTGGAGCGGCACTTTTGGATCTGACATCGACCAATTGACACTTTAGTATAATTAGTCGTAATTTCAATACTTTGTAATACAGTAATAAATTAGTTTATTAAAATAAATTTGCATTTTTTTGGATCCTCCGGTTGCACCCATCGTAATTGGCGCAGTCGGTAGGATAGTCCAGTAAATTCAGTGAATCGATCACCGACAACGGGCTATTCGAACCTACGGGTGTGCGGCTACGGAGGAGTATCCGAATATCGATACCACAGAGAGATGCAGATTTGGTAAGTACCTAGATCTACTAGAGTTGCTCGCCTTCCTATATTTTAGTATCCTTTGTGTAATTTCCTTTCTTTTCTGTGTTTCCTTTGTGTTAATTTCCTCAAGTGTTTCTATTTAACTTTCAAAATTTTTCACCCACGTATATCACGGACTCCTAAGTCGAGTATTTCTAATAGGAACTCGCAAATCGATGCGAATAGGAATTTAGATACTATATTAGAAGATAGTGAAAGTGTAGAATCTTACTTAATTATAGAGAATAATTTAACTAACAAAATGAGTACCGATTTGGTAGATCAAGTTTACAAGGCCTTACGCCTCGTTCCCGAATTCGACGGGAACCCGAACGTGCTCACGCGGTTTGTACGTTTATGTGACCAACTTGTCGCGCAATTTGTTAAGGCAGAGCCAGGTTACGAACTAAGTAATTTATCCTTGTTGAACGGCATACTTAATAAAGTTACCGGAAATGCCGCCCGCACAATAAATTCAAACGGCATTCCCGAAACCTGGCAGGGTATTAGAAACGCCCTGATTAATAACTTCTCGGACCAGCGGGACGAGACCGCCTTATACAATGATTTGGCCCTGTTAACGCAAAAGAATTTATCACCACCGGAATTTTACGAAAAGTGCCAAACTTTATTTAGTACAATTATGACGTATGTGACCTTGCATGAGTCCATATCTACTACCATCGAGGCCAAACGGACACTATATAAAAAATTAACCCTACAGGCATTCGTTCGTGGCCTAAAAGAACCTTTAGGCTCGCGTATTAGGTGCATGCGACCCGACACCATCGAAAAGGCTCTCGAGTTTGTGCACGAGGAAATTAACACCATGTACTTACAGCAGCGTAATGACCATTTGCCGGAGCGGAGACCTGTGCAGTCTACGTCTTCATTTAATCCCAGTACGTATCAGATTAAGCCATTTAATTTGCATACTCCACAGCCAGTCACTTTTTCAGCGCCATTTAATCAGCCCGGTCCCTCCAAAAGTTTTTATCAGCCACAACCGCCAAGGCCAATGCAAGCTTGGAGACCCCAAGTGCCTTTCAATCGCGGTCCCACGCGAACCCAACAAATGTTAAGCGCACCCCCGCCTAACTATAGGCCCCAGAGCAACGTGTTCCGATTGCCTCAACAAAGGCCTAGTTTCACGCCCATTAATAATGGCCCTAAGCCCATGAGTGGTGTAAGCCACTTTGTTCCTAAACCTATGCCGAGACCTTCGACGGGACATGACTGGACTCAACAAGGAAATCCACCTCCCAGTAACTACTTTAAGACTCGGGAGATGAATGTTAACGAAGTAGACTTTTACGACTATTATGAATACCCCGACTATGCCTATAATGACTATTACGACCAGTTCTACCCTGTACCTTACAATTACGAACCTATGTATGAGCCACTAGCTCATAGTGATTATGTTCCTGTGCACGTAGAGGAACATCAGAATGTGCCTGAAGGAACATCTGCCCAAGGAACGTCTGCTGAAGGCCAGGATTTTCATACAGCCCCGAAATCAGACAAACCAAAATAGAGATTAACTTACAAACCCAGAGACAACTTCCATTCATTCAGATTGCTAATCCACCCATTAAACTATTAGTAGATACCGGTGCGAACCTATCTTTTATTAGCCCGAACGTTGTAGAAAGATTTTATCATCATATCCACTGTAATTATGAGCCTTTCGAAGTCACTAACATCCACGCGACAACTCGTAATAATTATTCCATTACTATACCGTGCTTCCCGGAATTTAAAGAAACCTGTGACATTACCCTATACATTTACAAGTTCCACAATTATTTTGACGGCTTAATAGGCTTAGACTTACTAGAAAAGTTAGAGTCTAATATAGATTTAAAGAATAAGGTTCTTGTTACACGTAATTCATCTAATCCCTTGCGAATGTATGATTCACGTAATTGTAATCTTTACGAGGACATAGTACCCGCTAATTCATCCAAATTAGCTAGAGTCCCCATTAATCTTCATGATGGTGACGTAATAATATCAGAGCAGACTATTTCCAATTGCACTATTCGCGACTGTGTTACTTCTGTTAAAAATAACCGTGGCATCATAGAAATAATTAATCCAACTAAACATGATGTAGTTTTCTCAATGGACAGGCCAGTTACCGCGGAACTTTTTAACGAGCAAAGCGCGACTATCTATCAGCCTAGCGATCGCGTATCCGAGGTATTATCAAAACTACGCACTGACCATCTGAATCCTGAAGAACGAGCCAACTTAGAATCTCTTTGTGCACAATATGCTGACGTCTTCTATATCGATGGTGAACCTCTAACTTTCACCAATAAGATAAAGCATAGTATTCATACCACCGACGAATTACCTGTCTATACTAAGACCTATAGATATCCCTTTGTTCACAGACAGGAAGTTCAGGATCAGATTAGCAAAATGTTAGACCAAGGGATAATCCGTCCCTCGCAGTCAGCCTGGAGCTCACCCATCTGGGTAGTTCCAAAAAAATCTGATGCGTCCGGAAAGACTAAATGGCGCATAGTCATTGATTTTCGTAAAGTCAACGAGAAAACCCTCGATGACAAGTACCCAATCCCCAATATTAATGACATCTTAGATAAACTTGGTAACTGTCATTACTTCACAACTCTAGACCTTGCAAGTGGATTTTACCAGGTAGAAATGGACCCAGCCGATATTCACAAAACGGCCTTCAATGTAGAACATGGGCACTTTGAATTTTTACGCATGCCCATGGGTCTCAAAAATTCTCCATCCACGTTTCAACGCGTGATGGATAATGTCCTCAGGGACCTCCAAAATGTCATATGTCTCGTATATCTCGATGACATAATCGTTTTTAGTGTTTCCTTACAGGAACACATGGTAAATTTAGAAAAAGTATTCAAGAGATTAAGGGAATCAAACTTTAAGATCCAGATGGATAAGTCGGAATTTTTAAAGCTTGAAACTTCATACTTAGGTCACGTAATAAGTAAGGACGGTATTAAGCCTAACCCCGATAAGATCATTGCCATCCAGAAGTTCCCTATTCCTAAGACAGCTACCGAGATCAAACGCTTTTTAGGCCTGTTAGGATACTATAGGAAATTTATTCCTGACTTTGCGCGCATTACGAAACCCATGACGCAATGTCTCAAGAAAGGTTCTAAGATCACCTTCAATGACCCTAACTACATCGACTGTTTTGAAAAGTGCAAATTACTACTGACTAACGACCCTATACTGCAGTACCCTGACTTTTCTAAGGAATTTGTGCTTACGACTGACGCATCTAACTTTGCCATAGGAGCTGTCCTTTCTCAAGGACCTATAGGACAAGATAAGCCCTTAGCATACGCGTCTAGGACATTAAACTCCAGTGAGATTAACTATAGTGTAATCGAGAAGGAGTTATTAGCCATAGTTTGGGCTACTAAATACTTTCGTCCATACTTGTTTGGGAGAAAGTTTAAGATAGTTACAGACCATAAACCCTTACAATGGGTTATGAGCCTTAAAGAACCAGGCTCCAGACTCACACGTTGGAGACTTAAGTTGAGTGAATACAATTTTACTACAGTATACAAGCAAGGCAAAAAGAACACTAACGCCGACGCATTGTCCCGCATTGAAATCAACAACGAGGACGCTATGTCTATAGCGGTAAATGTATCTGAAAAGCCTCATTCAACAGTAGGTTCTGAAACACTGACAGCCCCTACAAACAACCCTGACATACTCGACAACTCTGACACAGCAACTGTTCACACTAGTAACGAAGCCCCTATTCTAGAAGTGCCAATATCAGACGAACCCTTAAATAAATTCAGTAGACAAATCTGTTTTGTACTTGTAAGCGATATTAAAAAACGACCGACAGTGAGTAAGCCATTTGAAACGCATACCCGAACTACCATTCAACTATCTGAGTCTAGCCTGACTAACGACGTTATTAATGCAGTTAAAGAATATGTGAACCCTAAAGTCAAAACCGGTTTAATCATCCATCCTCCTCTTGCCATGTATAAAATAATCCCCATAATTCAAGACAACTTCAAAAGCTCTTCAATGAACATGGTTCTAACTAAAGTTGAATTAGAGAATGTTAAAGACTACCTGCGTCAACAAGACATCATAAAGAAATACCACGAAGGTAAAACAAATCATCGCGGTATCACTGAATGTTACTTAGCCTTATCTTCTAAATTCTACTGGCCTAAGATGAAAGAACACATCTCCAAGTACATAAATGAGTGTACTATCTGTGGTCAGGCTAAGTACGACCGTCACCCCATCAAGCAAAGATTTAACATTGTACCACCCCCTAGTAAACCTTTTGAAATTATCCATCTAGATCTGTTCACAGCTCAAACAGAGAAATTCCTTACCATTGTAGACGCTTTCTCTAAGTATGCACAAGCTTATCACCTTAGAGATAGCACCGCTTTAAGTGTAGTACAAGCTCTACTTGTATTTTGCACCCACCATGGGGTCCCATTGACTATTGTCACGGACGGAGGCCCTGAATTCACAAATCAGATTTTCTTAGAATTCAACCGAACTCATAAAATTATTCACCATAAAATATTAGCGCATTCCCCTAACGACAATGGCATAGTAGAAAGGTTCCATTCTACCATTTTAGAACATCTTAGGTTATTGAAATTAGAGAGACGAAATGAACCAGTCGTTAATCTTATGCCTTATGCCATCTTAGCGTACAATAGTTCGATCCATAGCTTCACAAAATGTAGACCCTTGGACTTGATAACTGGACACTTTGACCCTCGAGACCCAATAGATATTGACCTATCTGAACACTTACTGCAACAGTACTCACAAGACCATAGGAAACGAATGAGTCAAGTATACGACCTTATTAACCAGACATCCTTACATGACAGGACACAACTGACTGAAACCCGTAACAGGGACAGAGAACCCGAGAAGGACTACACCCCTGACCAACAAATCTTTGTACGCAATCCCATGGCGTCTCGACAGAAGTTAGCCCCGCGTTATACGCAAGATACTGTACTCGCAGATCTCCCAATCCACATCTATACGAAGAAGAAACGCGGTCCAGTAGCAAAATCTCGCCTTAAGCGAAGTCCTAAAGATCCCACTTTGTTACAGGATAATACTATGGCTGATGACCCTACATCCGGCCCAAGGACAAGAGATAACAGTTGAATCACTTGACAATGGACCAGGACTACTTCCCTTCAAATTAGGAGCGGCAAAAATCGTTTCCCATTTCCATTCTTTCCTAAGTCATATAGATTTAGAGAATATCCATCTTCAAATTGAAGTGGTAAAAACACAGATGGCTGAATTAAGTCCCTTAGTTAACAATAAAACCTTATTCCTATTCGACCCTCATCTGAAACATCTCAATAGTAAAATCAATTTAATTACTAGTAAAATTAGTATGTTTGAATCAACTCGTAGTAAAAGAGGCCTTATCGACGGTTTGGGTTCTGTAATAAAATCAATTTCTGGTAATTTAGACTACACCGATGCACTTAAATACGAAAACGCCATAAACACCTTACGTAATAATGAGCATAAATTAGAATTAGAAATTAATAACCATGTTAGTTTAAATAGTAAATTTATTTCACGTAGCTCTCAAATAATAGATAGTATAATTTCAAATCAAGATAAGATGAGTAAAGCACTAAACTTAATTTTGGAAAGTAACGCTAATAGGGATACAGATTTAATTAAATACGCCCATCTGGCCCAACATCTGTTAATCTTAGGAGATAATGTAGAAGATCTTTATGAAGAATTACGAAGTTTAGAGAACACCCTAACATTTATTCGTGCGTCGAGTACCCCGTACTCTTTATTTAATTTAGATGAAATTAAGTATATGTTAGGTAAATTAAGGATTTTATATGCTAATGACGAAATCCTTGACGTAGAAATTAGGCATTTTTATGAAATAATTAAACTAGGTTACTTCTATTCTAATAAGCAGATAGTAGTAGTTATAAAAGTCCCGATAGTTGTTTCCTCCACATATAATTTGTATAAACTTTCCCTTGTTCCTAACAGAAACCACGAAACTCTTATACCACCCTCACCTTTCGTAGCACTCTCTAGCTCAGACTCTAGGTACATAGAGACAGAATGTCCGAAGGTAAACTCCATATATCTCTGTGAGTCAACAGCCAACCTACAAATCCAGAGCAAACCAGATTGTATCCAGCATCTCATAGTCCATCAAGAACTTCAACCCAGCTGCAAGCTGACACCCGTAGCTCTCACCACCGAAGCCCTGGAAACCCTGGACGACAAGCATTATACCTTAAGTTTTCCTGTACCAACAAAAGTGAAGATGTCCTGCGGTCAAGAACAGTACCGGACCCTACGAGGCAGCTATTTGGCAATCATTCCCCTCAACTGTAACCTGAGAACACCCGCCTTCACTATCTCCAACACTGACGACCACATCAAAGGACACGTCGTGAAGATCATTGAGATGCCCCTATACAACGAGTCGAGGCCTGAAAATTATCCGAAACTCATCCTAAATTCGCCAAATCTACAAAAACTTCACACGCTTAGCAACGAGATAGCGACGCAACTGCCTGTACATTTAGATGACGCCACCGATCCCGTCATTTACCACACTACTATACCCATGTACCTCGCACTATCCGGTACATGCGCACTCATCGCCACTCTAATCTATCGTCGGCTACGCATAAGAAAAGCATCCAGAGAAATCACAGAAAACTTCAACAGCAACCCTGAAGCCGTCTATGCAATCCCATCACCACGCACTATCAACCCAAGCCAAATAAGGATTGACCCTGGATGTCTACCAGCGACCATCTTGAACAAGTCCATCGATACTCGCTGTTCTACGGGGGGAGGTGTTACGCATGGTCAACCTTAATAGATCGCTGCATCGGCATACCTGCATATACATTGCACACGGCACCTACGGGCACGAAACGCAAGCTCAGCATAACGTGACCAATTGACGTCAATCGAACCTTTCCATAGAAACATAAAACCGTGGAGCGGCACTTTTGGATCTGACATCGACCAATTGACACTTTAGTATAATTAGTCGTAATTTCAATACTTTGTAATACAGTAATAAATTAGTTTATTAAAATAAATTTGCATTTTTTTGGATCCTCCGGTTGCACCCATCGTAATTAACTAAAGTGTTTTGTTTATGTTCTGTAAACCTATTATTTTTGTGAAAGATATGTAATGCTCGCTGGAATGGAATTCGCTGCCGGAGTGGGTGTTCCCCGACAGTTACAATTTGAGTATCTTCAAGTCGAGAGTGAATCGGCTTCTTCTAGGTGAGCGTGCTCCATCGTAGACCGCATCATTGCTTAACATCAGGCGAGATGACGGTCAAATGCAAGCCTATTAATTAATAAAAATAAGAAAAAAGCTATTTACTTCATTTTATATTCGTAGCTGGTGATTGTAGGTATTAATTAGATTCAATATACGATAAATCGATGCGAGGCAGTTTAATGAAAAAACAATTTATATCTATGGTTGCCTGTTAAGAGATCGCAGACAGCGATAATTAAGGCCACCCATTGTTTTTAAGTAAGAATGTTATATTATACTGTACCTCAGATAATAGAAACAAGGGAGATGTGCCAAGGCGCTATCGAGCTTGATGCCTGATTTTGAGCAAATTGCTCATATTAAAAACGTACGCGCTGGCGACGAACCGAACACGATCGATGGTATAAATACAGTGTTTTAGTTTAGTGCTAGTGTTGAGTGACGATTAACAGTATTAGATGGAGGGTGTGCGGAATGTTTAATGCGTGGGAGATCTTTTTATTCACAAGGAGCGCTTAATTATGCGCGTAATTGTGTCGAAAAATGTACTAAAAGTGGCATCAGTTGTTCCGGTACTAATTTGCTATGATGGCATATCTCCTTATTTCTATGATCTGAGTACTGTACCTATTATTTGGTGTAAAATAATGTATAGGTATCTATAAGAAATAGATAGATATAACTGCTGTACCTACCTATATTCTCGTACTTTCCTGAACACTTCTTCATTTTGAAAGCAATAAAGAAGGTGCTTCTTGTTCACAACTTTACAAGGCATCATATGTTACGTTACGTATTTTATGCTTCTAATACACTTTACCGTCCTAACGTAAGTGTATTAACTGCATAGTAAATTATGTGGGACAATGTAAAAGCCATAATAGGTAGGAAGAAACATACTACACGTTTGACCATGTGATTCAATCAATGTACAGCTTATTCTATACCGAATTACCAACACGCCGCGTAATATAATCGCTAGAGCTGCCTATTTTTTTGCGAACGTTCGAGGGAGAATGTCATGGTGAAATTCTCCCTTGAACGTTCGTAAACAAATTGGCAGTCCTCGCGGTGATATCACGCGGCATGTCGGTACGACAGGCAGGTCCTACCTTCTCTATCCATAGGTAGGGTAGACATTAATGAGGCCATGTTGTTTCATCTTACAGTTACGTATCTGTAGCCGTCAAATATGGCGGCTTGTACGACAATTTCATAGTGACTTAACGATTACGTACTGACTTACGGATACAGATGGTTTGAAGCAACCTGCCCTAAGTGAGCATAAGCAAGGGAAAATGGTTTATATCAACAGAAGAGAAACTTGGGTAATACCTATCTACTACAGCAGCGTAACATCTAAATCCGATAACTAATACATTTTTCAAAATCTATTAGTAAGGTACTGTAGCAGTTATATCCTTCAGCATCGGACGTTTGAAAAGGGTTGGGACGAAAAAAATATGTTTCGGCTACTGAATACGAATGCAAAACGACCGAATCACTGTACCCCGAATGTTCGTAGCCCCGTATATCTTTACAACGAAATCATGGTACCCTGAGACCAGCAATGCAATAAAATATTTTTTTAATCCCGGAGAGTAAAGAGTAAGAGAGTAAGAGAGTAAAGTGTACTTATGCGACGTAATTTTTTTTAAACAATGAGTGTCAAAATGATATAAGAACAATTTCCACCCGTGACTTCGCCCGCGTTTTTGGGATAAAACGTAGCCTATGTGTTATTCTGATGATTGTATAAGCTATATTACTGTGAAGTGTGATCAAAATCCGTGCAGTAGTTATTGCGTGAAAGAGTAACAAACATCCACACATCCTCTCATCTCTCATTAGTAGGATTTAAAAATGGACGTATAAAAATAGGCGAAATGAATCTCGCTAAACAATATGTGGTAGCACCCATAGTATAATATATGCCAGGCATTCGCAACAAACTTAAGTCTGAAGTCGTTGTCTGAAATGTAAAACAAGATATAAAAATATTGTCTTGTATTGTGCTGCCAAAATATTAGTAGTCTCATAAAACATGCCATTGAATCGGCTTTCTTTAGTAAGTGAGTATTTTTTCACTTATTTTCCAAATTATGGTGCTTATGGTCCATGGATTTAAAGCCTGTATGTACCTACTGTTCTTTTTGAATAAAATTCTACTAATATATTAGAGCACAACTTCTGTCAAATTATGTTGCAAAATTATAAAACAGACCATTAAAAAATATATTATTATACTCAAAAACCCTAGGTTATCGCCTAAACAAGCAGTTGAAAACTGCTTGTTGAACAGAAAGCTATACTTATTTTTAGTTCTGTAGGTAATTGGTTTATTTTTCATTCTTCCAAATATTTCTACTTCTTCTATTTCTTCTCCCGAAAAACTACAATTTGACAGTTTCTTCAGAGAAAATATTTTGCCCACATTGAGAATCCTTGTTTTGGTGAACATATCACGTAATACTTACTACGTTTCTGCAACTATGCAAAAGTACTCGAGTACAGTAGGTAGTGTAGGTACCTACAGTCAGCTAGGTGTGTCAGACTTTTCCAGGCGTTAATTTTATTTAGTTAAAAAGCCATTGTTTTCAACATATTAGTTTTGAATGTGGCAAATGTGCATTGGAGTCCATTGAATCGTATAACAATGCTTGACGCATGAACAAGCGTAGGTACAATACACCTTCTAACAAAAACTATCAACCAAATTTATTCTGTCGAATACAAACAGGACATGGATGTACATAAACATATAATATACTCTGTATATTATCATTAACATACAACTGCTGCAAACGGACAAAGAAGGGTATTTGAATATTTTTGTTTTAACAACCTCCAACGGTAACCTGAAACTTTTCACCTCTCTGCCTTCGCCTTCGGGATTGTTTTTTAAAACAAAATGTGTAAATCGAAGTTACTATCAGTTTTAGACTTTTATCGAAACCTCTATTTGAATTAGGTAGTAAAATAAAATAATATGCTGAAGAGCTTATTTTTGTTACTTTGTTATTTGAGTTTCAAGCCAAGCCCTCGAAATGCGTCCTGAAAGTTAAAACACCTAGTGGGAAGCTGGTGGTAATTAAATAAAGCACGTACGAGTTAAACGGGCGCCTGCATACGTTGGCATATTCTATATGTTCATTGTTCACACAATGGTGTCGTAGTGGCGGCGCGCACGGCGCGACACTGCCTCGGCCGGAAACCGCAAGCGAACGCGCCGCGCACCATTCACTGAAACCCGCACACTACCACCATCTGTTGCTACCGATATTAATTTAACACTTTATTATTAATCTTGAAATGCTTTAGGCCATTTTACTTATTAATTGGTCTATGTGATTTGTACTACCGTTCGTTTACAAATTATTTATTCTTCTAATAATACGCTCTACCACCAATACCTGTAGTGTACTAGGTGGTGTACCTACATGCTCTGTGCGGTCGTCTTGTTCAGAGTGGCCAGTTTTAAGAAAACAATAAGTTCAGGGTAAAACTAAACGTAATCAGTCCATAATGTGCCCACTATTAGGACTCAGGCCTTCTCTCTTTGAGAGGGAGTGGGCCGTAGTCTACCGTAGTGTTGGTGGACCACCCATGTCTTCAAATGTTTGGTTCTAGGACATACCGATTTCCGAATGATGTTTTCCTTTACCGTTATTAGAGCAATGGCGATGAAATAAACTGCACAAAGTAAATTGCGCGCCTGCCTGGGTTCGAACCCACGACCTACGTAAACGTAACGTAAACTCATAAGTTAGGGCCGCCTGGCCATTATCATTGTGCCACCATTGGTCTACTAAGTACTTAATAGGTAATAATAACTGTGTTATCGTATTAATAAGTCGTAATAACCTAGTCTTAAATGATACCAATCATATAGGTCGTATACTACATGGCATTATTAGAACGATATTTTAATATTTTAATCACAGAAATATTTTCGTTTTAATATTAACAACATCAAGTAGATGCGTAGAGAAGAAGCGTAGAGATATCACCTGACGAATACTAGTAGGTCAAAAACCCATGATTGGTGAAGGTAGTCCAAATTACTCAAAATTTTGCCATTCTGATTGCCTATATAATTATTTTATCTAATAGAAATATCACCTTGTACTATTTAATGTGATAACCTCATCCTCCATCTCTGTATAAAAGTTTGAGGACTGGTAATTATGCGATACTCGAGGATTATTCCCAACGGACCACGTGGTCGGTTTTTGAGACCTCTAAAAATAATACAAAACTAGACGATATTGCAGTCGGGACGCACTCTTATAATAATATATTTTTACCCCGAACGAGTGGGGTTTTTTTAATTTTTTTTTGTGGTTTTTATTATTTTTAGAGGTCTCAAAAACCAAACACGTGGTCCGTTGGGAATAACCCATGCTCGAGAGTCTAAGTCCAACAGAGGACGCCTTTCGGCTGATGATGCTGATGGTGATGATATAAAAGTTACACAAGCAAGGCTATACGTCTAAGTACGAGTATACCTACTATTTTGATGTCTAAAACTATAAACCTAACAAATGTTTATGCCCTAATAAATACGTCACACTCTGTCAAATCTGGTTAAACGACCTCCTTGGTTCGCTGAAGTGGGATCTAAGATTACAAGTACAACTCATAAAACGGTGTTCTCTAGCAAACGCACAATAAAATGTGAACTATGAAAGTATAGACGTCGTTACTGACAGACGTGCGCAAGAACGTAAACGTGAATATTAGTTTCACATTAATTTAAGTGAAGTAAGGCAGGCGTGGTATTGGAGCGGGCAGGTATTAAAATAATTATGCACAGACGACATCGAGTGGAGTCACTCGATATTTTGGCATCGGAGTGGCTCGAACAGCTCAAAAGCGTACAGCGTGCGCTCTCAATTAATAGTACAATTTAATTTTCCATCGCGATAGAGGACGTTCCACACGCGTTTCGCTTTGATTGAAGTTCACTTTACCCTCACTCCACTTATTCATATAAATATTTCACATGATGATGCCGCAATGTAACAATTTTCTTGATGTAAAATGTAATCGATAGGCGACGAGAGCATGTAATGAAAAGCCGCGTGGGATTTCCATTAAACCGTGATCAAACTATGTACATAACGATCAATCAATGGCAGTAATAGCTTTGTTAACAATTTAGGTAAATTATGGCGGAGGAGTCTTTGATAATGTACGAGTATCTACTCATTATGAAATCAATTAATAGACAGCAGGCTGATCAAATATACAAGGCGGACAGTAAATTAATTGATTTGGTAAGTTTAAGCTCAAGCAGGGCTAGTCCATTTCCATTCTGTGTGTATATTCAATAATTCATCTTACTAAAGTTCTCGCATTGACCGCCTATTGCCCCGACCTTCCAAGTTTGAGAGGTGGGAGCCTGGGAGGGTAAAAATACCTTTTATGAATTTCCCTTTGAAAATACATAACTAAATTAAAGGTACCTTCTTAACATAATATTTACAGTACAATGTAGTTCAAAAGGTACCCACAGCTGACTAAAAGATAACATACATTGTTAAAATTTGTTGAAATATTGTACCAAACGTGCTTCAACACATAGCAATCCTTTTAAAATGTAAATATAGTGAAGAGTATAGGTCCGCGGTGCGCTCGTTTGGTACCTGTTGCCGGGACGAGGCCGGGCGGCGTGTTGCGGCCGGCACTCCGGCACTCCGGCAGCGGCACACGTGTCTAGAATGCTAATTGGCCTTTTGCCGGATGTAACTCTTTGTTCGCATCACACATCTACATCACAACGCACAAGTTATTACTCTTACAATATGCAGACAGATAAATATATTATGACAAGCAATGTGTTAAGTATGGTTAACACCATTGGAGTGAAAATCTGCAATTTTCAAAAACATTGGAGAAGATAACTCAATTTTCACAACAATAGGGTTGTTCATTGTTCATTTCAACACGCTATTGTTGAAATGAGTAAATAGTCTGTAATTTGAACAGGTAGATATGGACTAGACGTTAGGGGTTAAGTGGGCTTTATTCATTGATTGACCTCAATCTTCTAACAATATAGACCGTACGAGGACGGGACGATATTCTGGGCAGCGTAACGCGGGAATACTTGAATGATTTTAATTTGTGACTTTTTAGGGTTCCGTACCAAAATGGTAAAAAAGGAACCCTTATGGTGCGACTTCGTCTGTCTGTCTGTCTGTCTGTCTGTCTGTCTGTCTGTCTGTCTGTCTGTCTGTCTGTCTGTCACACCTGTTTATTTCAGCAACTACTAATGCTATCGACTTGAAATTTGGAACAGTTATAAAAAATGCTTGTCCAACTATATTGCAAATGAAAAAGTCTAAAAATATTTTTATTTTCATTGCAAAAGGGGCCGGAGTGGGGGTCCAAAATTTCAAAGTGGGGTTACTAGGTTAAATGACACATCATATGAAAGGGCTTGATCTGCACATTTCAAAATATATTTTTATTTTATTTTATGTCTCACAGTTTTCGACATATGATGAAAAATGTCTGAAAAAATACCATTCCCCTCCCCTTATCTCCGAAGTTTGCGGAGCGAAAAATCTGAAATAATTAGGGTTGATAGAAATTGACCCAAATATGGCACCAAAAATAAAACGATGTTCCTAACTAGTACAGTTTTTTCATAATCATTGAAATTCCTTGACAAACAAACTTAGTTATGCGGTCCGGATTTTTTCACTTTATACGTCCAAATATGATACGGAACCCTCGGTGCGTGAGTACGACTCGCACTTGCCCGTTTTTTTTTTAACGTTATCGTACACTAAGTACCTACTGCATTTTTTTCTGTACAGAGCGTGTGGTTGTAGATGTACAGCTCTCTAATGCCCATTTTTACATAACATACAATCAAACATACGAGCAAAGCGAGCGAGCGAAGCCCCCGTCAACCCCTTCGTGTTAGGTTACTAAGGGGCTACGTCGACCCGTGCCCTTCCCCCTGCCCCCCCCCCTTAGCCCCTAACCTTCCCCGTCCCTCTAAAATCAATCGATACAATCGATACGGCTAACAGCTGTTGCCGGGCTACTATCTAAAGAAGGCAGGGACTTGCTACTAGCTATGAATTGGATGGATAGATAGATAATGTTTGATGAAAACTTGTATCTTTTTATTGATCACGCCCGATGCATAAATGACATTGTGTCATTGTATGAG
Source organism: Thalpophila matura (assembly GCA_948465475.1). NCBI lineage: Eukaryota > Metazoa > Arthropoda > Insecta > Lepidoptera > Noctuidae > Thalpophila > Thalpophila matura. The sequence goes on from OX419183.1 coordinate 11,377,112, forward strand.
TTATTAAATAAAACCTAGTTAAGATAGAGCAAACTAATTAGATTCCAGTAAAGACGAATCAGTTTGCTAAGCAGGTATACCTGTTTACTGTGTATTTAAATCATGAAATAAAATTAAAATTATATTTATATAAGCTCTTACCGACCTGATAAGTCTATAGGCAAATTTAGATTTTCTTTTAAATCTTATGGCGTATCGTCTTCGAGCCAGGGCGGAGGCGCCCGCGAGCAGCGTGCCTTGAGCTTCGCTGTCGCTGCCGGCTTCCTCGCCACTAGAATACGCCTGCAACGTGGGGCAGGCGAGCGCGGGCACGTGCTTAGAGCTGCCTGCGGAGCCCCCGCCCCTGCCCCAGGACAGCATGGAGCTCCGCAGGGACCTGAGAGTCTCCGTTGTACAGCCCCTCTCACTGGCCCGCTACCATGCAACAACATATCGGCGCACCGACAAACACACACTCTCCACCCCACACACCGGTCACAAACACTGTTCACCATCAAATTCACAGATACATCGCTCTACATGCATGTAGAGAGTGACGTCACTAGTTTTTTATGAACACTGTCACCTTAGGCAGGTAGATAAGCACGTGGTTTAAACTATGCAAAGAATGTGAAGAGGGAGCGTGGTGCGCGTGCGGGCTCCTCGCGGCATCATTATCACTGAGCAAACACCGATATCTGCAGCGCATTAACAGCGATCAGGATCACACATAAATGCGGGTATAGAGAGATAATATATATTTTGCTTTATCGCAAAACAAACAAGGAATGAATGAATGCCTTTTATTCACTGTCATTTATCTAAATCTCTCATCATTGTCATGGATGAGCCAGTTAATAACTATGCAGCTAATGATAGAGTCACGTTAACTCAAGGCATTTTAGAGGCTTCAAATGTTACCTTTGAATCTTTAATCATTACAGTTATCAATTGTGTCACTAGACAGACTGTATTCTAATAATCAGAACATAATATACATACTAGCCATGACTCATATGGTGACGAGGTTTTTGGCCTTCACAATAGGAATATTTAATCAAAGTAATAATGACTTAATAACACAATAGTTACTCGGCCCCTCTGGTATTATGGATTTTGATTGAAATCACTAATTATGTTGAGGTAATTGGTGATCAAAATTGCTACAATAAAGCGGCCTCTCTAAAGCGACTCTGGTTTTAAATTCATTTTAAGTTTAACAGAACTGGTTTTAAGTAGACATAAAAAAGTTAAATTGTTAATCGCTACACTCTACGTCCTCGTCACTTCACATATTCACACATTGTATCACATTTGATCGTTCGAATTTTTCAGCACACAATTTGTCAGGGACAACAGGAAGGCAAAACATTGAGCGTTCACAGTCTGTTGATGAGGTTAAACGTGTTCCGTACGGGAAACATACGCGTAAACTAAGGAGTGTGTGAGTATGCGCGGGCGCCGGCCGGCCGCGTGCCACCGCGTCTCGAGCGCGTCGACACTCGCGACATTCACGCCGAAATAGAAATGCTTTCAGAGCCACGCCTGCACCAGACCACTTCTCGCCAGTCTGTTACCTCGACGGATGTTCACCTTTGTATAGGGCCACTAACTTAAATCGATACAATATTTTGCATTCATTGACTTATTTTTAGAAGTCACCAAACCGGTTATTTGCCGAAACAAAAATCTGTCGAAACGGCAAACAATTGTACCTAATTAGTACATTTTTAAGACTACATAGTACCTACATATACTTTAAGTTAATTTATACTCTTACACTTTTTAGAGTTCCGTACCTCAAACGGAAAACACGGAACCCTTGTAAAGGATCACTTATTTTGTTCGACCGTCTGTACATCTGTCTCTACTCTTTTCGTCAGGAACAGATGTACCTATGTATCAAGTTGAAATTAATATCAAATATTAAGTTCTACAGTCTCTAAGTGATGTAAAAAATCCAAGCTTCTAAGGCTACGCAATCAAAAGTTACGGCTATTTATAGTATTTATGTAACATATTTTGATACTCGAAAACAATAATCAAAACCGTAGGTAAATACCTGTTCCTGTAAACACAGCACAAGTTAAGGAAAAAAAAACCGGCCAAGTGCGAGTCGTACTCGCGCACCGAGGGTTCCGTATTAGTTTTGGACTTATCAAGTGAAAAAATCCGGACCGCATAACTAAATTTGTTTGTGAAGGAATTTTAATGATTTTGAAAAAACTGTATTAGTTAGGAACATCGTTTTATTTTTGGTGCCATATTTGGGTCAATTCCTATCAACTCTAATTATTTCAGATTTTTCGCCCCGCAAACTTCGGAGATAAGGGGGGGGAATGGTATTTTTTCGGACAGTTTTCATCATATGTCGAAAACTGTGAGACATAAAATAAAATGAAAATATATTTTGAAATGTGCAGATCAAGCCCTTTCATATGATATGTCACTTGACCTAGTAACGCCACTTTAAAATTTTGGACCCCCACTCCGGCCCCTTTTGCAATGAAAATAAAAATATTTTTGGACATTTTTCATTTGCAATAAAGTTGAACAAGCATTCTTTATAACTGTTCCAAATTTCAAGTCGATAGCATAAGTAGTTGCTGAAATAAGCAGGTGTGACAGACAGACAGACAGACAGACAAACAGACAGACGAAGTCGCACCATAAGGGTTCCTTTTTTACCATTTTGGTACGGAACCCTAAAAATGGTTAGTTAATTGGTATAGTTATGTCACACAAAAAATATTGTTTAGTAGGTACCTACCTAACCTACCTACCTGTTTGAAAATTAATGATATCGTCACGTTTTTATTTCTTCTTTAACACTCTTCAAACATTCCATAGGTAAAGTACCTATAACAGAGCAATCCCGAATGGGCCAAGTTATTAAACAAAAATATGCAAAATATAAAAACTCCTAATGTTAAGTCCCTAACATAAACGAGCGAGAAAAGTGTAGTTATTAAAAAACTTTGCGCCTACTTTTTAACCTAATTCTGGAATTTCAACTTGGACAGTTAACTCTCACCAAAGAGTAAATTTAATTTATAGGAAGGAATCTTTGGGATTCGTTGTAAAAGTTTATTCTTTCTATACCTGAGGTACATGTTTATCCTAGTTCACGTATATAATCCAATTACTAGCTGTTCCCCCCGGTTTCACCCCCGTTGCTGGGCTCCTAAGGGTCGTAGCGTGATATTATAGCCTATACTATTTCTCATGAATCTATCTATATATAGCTATCATTATACAAAAATAATTTTTCGAATCCGACTGGTGGTTCCAGAGATTAGCGCGTTCAAACAAACTCTTCAGCTTTATAATATTAGTATATACAATATCCTCTAGTTTAAGGTCCTAATATTGTAAATATTTATGTAAATCAATAATTTCATTAAACAATTTCACAATTATAGGTGTAAAGCAGAGAACATAAATACGTTGAAAATACTAGATCTTCAAAGTGACCAGAGCCAGTAGTTAAACTGGCTTGGTAGTCTCATTAGGCTTACGTCAATACACAATTCTGTCGTGTCGTCCTGCGTGTGACCCATTTAGAGATGAAACAATTTTTTTTACCTATTATGCTTAAACCCACTTTCCGACGAATAATGATAAAATAAACGAAAGATATTTCTACAATGGTGATTTCTACTCAGCTTAAGTTATTACAGGTATTTGTAATTTGTTACAACCATAGAAATGACTATTTTATTCATTCCACGTAGATAAGTTAAGAATACGATTACAAAAACTTTGAATCCAGAATCAATTCTAATTAAATATTAAGTAGGTATAGATAACTCAATATTCGTGCAAATTACAGCCATAATATTATCACAGTATAAAGAAGTGATATTATGTTGGTTTTACCTACAACCTCAACTGAAGATAATATTAGATTACAAACACCCATGTTAGTATTACAGATGATGTGGTGTGCGTGGCTGTTAACACGTCACTTCTTCCATATTCCGGCCACACAGCCGAGATTAATCGTACAGACCGTGTGATCGATCAATCGGATATTGGGAGGGTAAAGGACTCATTCCAGAAAGGACTCTCATGTTATCATGACGTCTCGTTTATAAATTGAGACTAATGTAGTTTTGAATCATATTTTAGCAGCAGTTGGTATCAATATTGACGTTTATACCTACCTTTGCTAGCTTTACAGAAACGTATTGCCAAAATTAAGTGAACAATAAATAATTATGCTTGGCGCAGATACGATGTAGTGTGGCATGTGTTAATTTTTGTATGTCGTAATAGCCTATAGGGATCTTGATGAAAACGTTTTTAATTATTACTTAATTTGTGTTAATGTCAGCTAGATACCTACTTCAAGTCTTCAAAACAACAAAGAAACTGACTCAAAGCATTATGGAAGATTATGAACTACATATTTTAGTTGTGCTTTAATTAAACCATTTCTTTGCAGCTACGTTTACCTCATCCTTTGTGCTATATTCTGACTTAAGCATCTAGACATTATCTTAGAAAAATGACCGACATGCGAAAATGCTTTATAAACATCAACTTGTCTTGTATTTGAGATTATTTAAATCTAGAGCCAGTGTTGCGCGTTGAGAAATCAAGGGATGTTGAAAATACATAATAGGTACCTACTTAAAAATGTAATCTAACTTCTTCTAAGTTTTTTGCGCATTGTATTCAATTCCAAAGTAGGTATACATAATACTAGACGAAAAAAGGATAAATAGCCTTCAAAAAGTAAATTGCTTAAGTTACGGATTAGGCACAAGATTTTCAGGAGGGAATATTAAATAAGATAGTGGGCGGTAGGTATTCCGCAGGTTAATTAGATAGCCTGCACCCACAATGTACAAATAGAACGATATCACATTAAACTAACTACATTGCTGCACTAACTGTTAGCCTATTTCTTAAACGACGTTTTCGTGATAGGATGGACCGTCATTAGCACGTAATAGTACCTACTTTAGAACATTTTATTTCATCTCATTGTGTCTGATGATATACAACAAGGAAACATGTGCCTATAACTCTATCTATACGTTTGTAAGTACAAAATATTCGAGGTAATCGAGAAAAGTTGTAAATGGAGAATTTTAGGAATTCCGGATGAAAACTTTTCTTGGCGTTACCGAAGTAAGAGCGCATTCTGCGGCTTTCGGAATAATTAATCGAAAATGTTAGCGGACGAAACCAAAAGCAGCAGCCTTTAAAATATAAAGTTAGTAAATCTACAACATTGGATGGAATGTTACAAGAAAACATTAAACTATACGAAGGTAAATAGCGTGCCTGATTGAATCACGATACGATATGAATACCTTTATAGGTATACAGACTCCATCTTATGATGGAGTCTGTTTCATGACCTCGAAAGTTGAAACACCGAATAACCGTATTATTCGGTGTTTCAACTTTCAACCCAAAAGTTTGCAATAACGAATAGTAATCTAGCAACAGTAGCAATAAAAGTACAAAGCTACGAATAACAGGAGAACGAAAACGAATCATGAATTTTGGAACAACGTATGCACGTTACAACGGAAAACTTCATGCCATAACTACGCGGTTTCGATACACTCTCATTCATAAACTTGAAAGAATTGTCCAGGCGTATGCATGAGCAATGTATAATAAATCAACAACATTAATTGCCTACTTTCTTCTTAATGTTATACCTAACCAGCATCTACAGTTGCCTTAATTGTTTCATAAATAAATCTACATAATACGAAATGGAAGACGCCTAAAAATAACCCGGGTTTGTGTTTAATTACTCTAATTAACAAGGATAAACGTGTTCGCTACGTCTACTAACGCTGGAATAGTTATGAATATTAGCCCCGAGAGAAGGTAACAACACTATATTAACGTAAAATTAATAAGCTTTGCTCGGTTTTTCAACAGTAACTAGGTATTTTTCTATTCCAAGTAGAGACTATTATTTTTCTGATTACCTACGTTTGTTGTCGGTTCCAAGATAGCTCTATTGTATTTTTGTTTGAAACTAGCTACTTGTATCCCTAGATCCGGGATTAAAATGCAGTGGAATACTGTTATGTACTAACTTACTATACTAAACAATTGAAATGGAAAAAATGTTGGTTCTAAATATCACCTAATCATCACTAAACTAAAACTAATATCATCACTAAACTAAAACTAATATCATCACTAAACTAAAACACTGTAGGTATTTAGGTATATCATCGATGACGTTCGGTCCGTCGCCAGCGTGTACGTTTTAATTATGGTCAATGTGATCAAACTAAAGCGTCAAACTCAATAGCACCTTGGCACATCTCCCTTGTTTCTATGATCTTAGGTACGAGCATTTGCATTCTCACAATCAGTGTTTATTGACAAAGTATTGATTAAAAAATAATGTACCTACGTAGGTACCTAATGCGTTTTTAGGGTTCCGTACCAAAATAGTAAAAAAGGAACCCTTATGGTGCGACTTCGTCTGTCTGTCTGTCTGTCACAGCTGCTTATTCCAGCAACTACTAATGCTATCGACTTGAATTTGGAACAATTATAAAAAATGCTTGTTCAACTTTATTGCAAATGAAAAAAGTCAAAAAATATTTTTATTTTCATTGCAAAAGGGGCCGGGCCGGTCCAACATTTTAAAGTGGGATTACTGGGTCAAGTGACACATCGTATGAAAGGGCTTGATCTGCACATTTCAAAATATATTTTCATTTTAGTTTATGTCTCACAGTTTTCGACATATGATGAAAAATGTCCGAAAAAAAATAGTTAAAACATTTAAAAAACCCGACTGCTGAAAAATAATAGAAACAAGACGACATTGCAGTCAGGACCCGCTCTTTCCGAATAATAGTCTTATTATGGGTCCCGACAGCAATGTCGTCTTGTTTCTATTATTTTTCAGCAGTCGGGTTTTTTAATTATTTTTACTATTTTTATTTTTCAGTTTTTAGTTGTTAATGTAAATGATATATTTATACTTATATGTTAACGTAATCGTCTTTTCGAGCCCTTCATTTTGATACCCCACTCGATAGGTTTTGAGGAAAAAAAAATATTTTGAAGAAGTAATATGGCGCCAAAAGTCGGCCATTTTAATTTTTATAATATTTTGATATATCCAGTGTCACTCTCACAGTCAAGACGAATCTAACAACACCTCTCAAGCTAAAATCCATCAAGCCGTTTAGGCTACAGAGCGTGCCAAAGAAATATACATACATACATACATACATACATACATACATACACTCGAAAAACATAACCCTCCTTCTGACGCAGTCGGGTAATAAAAATAAAATACCATACCACAAAAATACCCTTATCTCCGAAGTTTGTGGGGCGAAAAATAGAATAATAATTAGAGTTAATAGGAATTGACCCAAATATGGCACCAAAAATAAAACGATGTTCCTAACTAGTACAGTTTTTTCAAAATCATCAAAATTCCTTCACAAACAAACTTATTTCTTAGATTTTTTCACTTTATACGTCCAAAAATGATACGGAACCCTCGGTACGCGAGTACGACTCGCACTTGGCCGGTTTTTTACAAATGAGTCACATGCGCCTTTGCCCACTAAGCCATTGTTATACATAATAGAACTACAAAACGGGTTACAATTACAAAGTTGAGTGGCACTGAAGGCCAGGCATGTGATTGCTTACGTCTGTCTAGTTCCCTAAATGAAAGACAAACTGACGTAGTACTGACGTAAGTTCTACGTAGGCAACGATATCTGAATATTTATCATTATTGCATATGGAGGAGCGTTTCTGTTAACAGATTTAGTATCAGCAATCGATAGTAGTTAGATTTACGCGTCAATCTCCATGTCGGTGGCCAAAAATAAATAACGGAGCTCGCGGCGGGCGACGCGAGACATTTAGCGTGGAGTGCGCAGGCGCCGTGGGGATCGCCAGGACATTTGCCAACTGATAGAGCTATAAATAGCCCACAAATATGCGCGTGACCGACCACTTCGGGTGACACATCTATTTTAAGTGGGTACAATAAAAATGTTCGCGAGATAAACACGGAAGAAATCGCTACATTCATGACATTGTTCGCTGTGCCCGAACTCTAATTTGGTTTCTTTAAGGTAACGCAATTTTTCTTTCCAATATTGTCTCTTCGTTGTTCTTGTTGCAAAGAAAAATAAACATCGAGGTATGAATAAAGTAGAACACTCAATATTAAATTAGGTATGTAGGTAGGTAAGTAATAGAAACCGGAAAGCAGAAACTTGAAAACCTCATCATCATCATCCATCCTTCTGCCCCAATCCCAATTTATCTGTGGTCGGTACACCATAGGTATATTTTTCTTTCGAACATCTCTATCAGCCGTCATAATTCTTTTTATAAAATGATTTAGTTAAAATCGTTAAATAACTATAGTTCGATAATTATTTACAATTACAACCCAGGCTCGTCAACTAAGTGGGTACAAAATAAAATGAGTTTATTAGTTCCACGTGCTTGCACGTCGTTGACGTCACTGCTTCAATGTTCAACACTTTGTTGTTCAACACACATACCTACTCAACATACAGGGTGGCAGGGTAGACAGTGGAAATATTTTAAGGGGTCATTGTACTCATCATTATGAACAACTTTTACTATGGGACCAACCTTGAAATCGTGAAAAAAAAAATCAGCTGTTCCATACATTTATGTTCACATAACTCAACAAAATGTATGGAACAGCTGATTTTTTATTTGCGATTTCAGTTTTGGTCCCATAGTAAAAGTTGTTCAATCCTAGATGAGTACATTACATTAATTTGAATTGCAGTAAAACTAACAAATAAAAAATAAATTTTTGTTTGTTCATCCGATTGACTTGAAACTTTGTACAATACGGTAGTGGACTACTATTAAAAAAGTACAAATAAATTATTTATTCCAAAGAAGGAATAGAAATAAAAAAAAAGAAAAAAAAAAAAATATATCACTTAATAGAAAACATAGACGCTTTTAAAGTTTTTGGAGGGAGTATCGCTCCGTCTTTGCCGCGCGAAGCGGACATAGGTGGTGTTACCTCACTTATCATGCATGCCGTCCGTGTCTAGCAAATCATTTTAAAACGCTTATAACTTTGCCAATTTTGTAGATGGTACATCGGTTTTTTTGGTGTTAATTATCTTTTTTACAGTCAAATAGTTTACAGATTCACAATTAAAAAAATATATTCAACATTATTACATTACCCTATTGTCGTGTGCGCGCCCGCGAAGGTTTGTGACAAAAACAGTACCGTCACTGACTGACTGACTGACAGACAACTCTTTCTTCTTGAAATGAAATTCAATAAACCCTCGGTTGCGTGAGGACACAGCTTTAGAAAACTAGTTTGACCTTTGTTTAAAATTGCTCATTCAATACTATTCTCGTTGAAGCTATTCTTAATTGTATTACCATGTAGCGGTGATAAAAGTCGCTTCATTTATCTAAAAGTAGGCCTTAAAATGTTTCGCAATTTACAGAACAATGGATGAATATACAATAGAGGCTGGCACGGCAGGGACGCCGGCGCGGCGCTGCGCACAACGCAAGCGCTTTGGCCAACATGCAGCAGTTCACACGACACGCCTAATTTATAAATGCCATACATTTAACAAGAGATGCTGGCCAACGTCTGCACTGCAAACAGTAAAGTTTTAATTAGTACCATCCGCCGCTGCCAGTAGCAGAAGCCTTAGGAATTTGCCGGTCAAATTACAGTTATAAATCATAACTTTTTAATCCTAACTAATATTATAAATGCGAAAATAAGTTTGTTTTTATTTGTTACCTATTCACGACTAAACCGATGAAATTTTTTACATACTTTGTCAGGGGTACAGAAAAGGACATAGGGGACCTTTCATCCAGAAAAAAAAATCTGTTCCCGACGGTATCACGCGGACGAAATCGCGGGCTAGTGTTATAATAAGTAGCATAGAAATAACTGCGAATAACCTTTCTTTATGTGTTATATTTATGCACAACTATTTATAGTTAGCTATGTCTTGCCAAACGCAGCGGAGACCAATTAATCTATGGTTGTCAATTATGTAAAAAATATTCGTGACAGTGTAGGTAGTCCCTGTACATAATATACTGGTATTTATTACCAGTAAGTAATAGTATCCAACATCCACATCACACATGTCTCTAGTGAAAAAGAAATACAGATTTGTTTGAAACACATAAAAAATTAACTGTTAAAATTGTGTTTGGAACCTTTGATTTCTGAACTACTATTTCGATATAGATCAAGAGACACTGTACGAGGAAACCTGAATTAGAAGCTCAAATTACTCAAACCCAACGAATGCATCTGGCAACATGAAAATGAATATAATATTTTTAATTTAAGTATTTCCCTTCCATCTTCTTGGAAACCATAACAATACACCTGACACCATTGTCACCATTATCTTTTCTGTGTTGGTTTTAATCAACAGCTCACAAATACCACAAGACAGCGTCGTTTTCTTTCGGCCAATATTGAGTTAAATTCAATAAACAAATTATAGCAAGCTCAGAATACTTGTTTTTTTAAAGTGTTCGAAAATTTTCAACCCTTAAAGATATTGTTCAAAGGTTTTCAGTTGATTCATGGTTTTTAGTTTCGTAGTTGTAGCTTTCATTGATTTGTCCTTTTAATGAATGACCCTGCAGCCGATCAATACAATTACCAATCAAACATGGCGAACTTACAAAACACTAATTCAATGGGTTCACTCGTTATTGATTTACTTATACCCTACTAGCTTCTGCCCGCGGCTTCGCCCGCGATTTTGGGATAAAAAGTAGCCTATGTATAGCTATACTTATTACTGTAAAGTTTCATCAAAATCCGTTCAGTAGTTTTTGCGTTAAAGAGTAACAAACATCCATACATCCATCCATACATCTTTACATCCTCACAAACTTTCACATTTATAATAGTATTAAAGTAGGAAGTAGGATAGAGACAATAAATTAAAACATGAAATATGTAGCTCGCAGAATATGGATGGGTCTCTGTGCGTTTTGTTTGTCATGTCTACCTGTATGACGTGGGTCTAATATAACGTCAAACATCTCCAAAGTCCTTTATCAATATCAATTTGGCTTTGTAATTTACGATTTTCGTCCCCGCGTTTTGTGTAGTCTAGATACACGCAAAAAATCACAAAAAATATAAAATATAAGTATAATTATGTATAATTTACGATTGTAATCAGTACCTTCGTGATATTATAATAATGAGGTAGGTACCTATTCAACGCAGCACAGTTATGTATCTAGATAAATATACACAAGTACCTAGTATGTGACTATGACCTATTATATGTAGGTAATGGTAATATATTACAGTCTAAGGACCATACAGTTAGTCATCTAAGGCCTAAGGCATCTAGACAGCAGCTCGTGCGGTGCGCGACCAGACGTGGGCGGACTGGTCCCGAACGACCGTAGGTACATCCTCATACAGTTGTTTGGGAGCTTAATCGTTTCATAAAAACATTTTTAGACGATGTTAGTTTATTCGACGACATTAAACGCCATGGCTAACTGTGTGGTTCTTAGACTGGGGTAATGGGCTCTATTTTTGTATAAACTGCCGCGAAAACGACTAGTTACAAGTGGGTAACCATCTCTCGTGTCTACTCTCACGATTACGACACATAGGTATTAACAGTTTATGCATACAGAAGTGCAGTGATAGCCTGAAGTGCAGTGATAGCCTGAAGTGCAGTGATAGCCTAGTGGATTAACCATGTGCCTTCCACGGCGAGTGGTTCGAGTTCGATCCCGAGGCACGCACCGCTGACTTTTCGCTTTCATGTGCGTATTAGAAATTAATTATCACTTGCTTTAACGGTGAAGGAAAAACATCGTGAGGAAACCGGCATGTCCTAGAACCAAAAATTCGAAGACATGTGACGTCCACCAACCCGCACTGGGCCCGCGTGGTGGACTACGGCCCACTCCCTCTCACAGAGGAGGCCTGTGTCCCAGCAGTGGGAACATTATAGGCCGATTATGCTATGCTATGCTATGCATACAGAAATATAGTTTCGTGTATAACATGTTAGATGTGGTTCAACGTTTATATATATAAATAACTCAATACAGGTAGCCATTATAACTGATGTTAATCAAAGCTAAAATCCAATTAAAATTTAAAACGAAAGCCGACTAATAGGCATGCTGCGGTGAAAACATTGTAAATACGAACCCATGCGACGTGGTTTGTTAATTCCTATTGGCGTCGTTTGAATAATTAAATTAATTAGTAGTAGTTACCTACTAAGTAGTACGGTACATCGTTTGAGTCAACCATTTTTATAATATGAAATTAATCCTAATAATAATAAACGTTCGTCTGTCGTACTTGACAGACACAATTGATTTCGACCTGAATGAGGCGGATTTTTTTAATGCGAGAGATGGAGGGATATTATACTTAAATGCGAAAGTTTGTGAGGATGTATGGATGGATGTATGTTTGTTCTTTCACGCAAAAACTACTGAACGGATTTTGATGAAGCTTTACAGTAATATAGCTTATAAGTACTTACAATAACATATCTATAGGCTACTTTTTATCCCAAAAACGCGGGCGAAGCCGCGGGCGGAAGCTAGTACAAAATATACCTACCTATATTCAGAAGCACCTACGACACAATTTTAGTTTACATCACCGTTCAAACTACTGCACACTGATCCCAAACGTCGAGTGTTCCCATTCATTAATGATCTGTGGTCCATCAAAAAAGAAATCTTGAGAATGACAAAAAAACAGGTAGGTTCCTCATCAAGGTACCTCATTAAAAACGGAATGAGTAGCGGCTCTTCTCTCACATTTCCATAATATTCAGAGAGAATTTTCACATATATCTACGTAATTAAGCTCTACACAGTGAAAATTAATTTGATTGAGACGGGGACAAATCTCTGTGTTCTGTTACACATTAATTAAGACATGCAAATATTTAAGAATCTTTAACGCACGAGTTCCTACCTTTCTGATGTATGCATATTGTAACTTCCTATTTAGAAGCAGTTAACTAACGCCTCCATTCAGCCAAATATGTGTATAAATAGATCGTAGTATCTATATTCAACGAATACGAATATTCGCATTCGCTGAATAACAAAATGATATTGGAAAAAATATTTTTAAAATATTTGGCGTCATCATAACTCATAATGACGGACCTTTTCCGAAGCATGCACTAGTAGCAAGGCGTAGATATTTTTTTATTCTTATAATATTTATTTTACCAACTGCAACTATACGTTTATATTTCATAATATTTCACAAGTGTATTGTATAAAAACACTTAAAAAAAAAAAGTAAAAACCGCCTTCAAAACATACAGTTACATAATTATGTGTGAAACAGTTTCGGAAGTTGCTGCGATGATATACATATAGGTTGTCCCACGGCTATGCCACATGGAGCTGGCATTCTTAGAGACTTCACTTTATTTTTAAAACTAACTAATACTGCATTCAAAGATTTTTAAAAAGTTGCTTGCTTCATCTGGGAATCGAACCGACCAAATGTGAAAAAATGAATATCCTGTATTTATATGATGCCGATTGAAAGGGTTAATTATAAGCATTAATTCCTTCTAAGTAACATATTATAACATGGTGAAATTTCACATTTCAGTTTAGGAAAAGGATTAGAGTAACTCTTCGTGCCGATTTTCATGTATTATTTAGTAATAAGTACTTTCTTACACTGTTTTCCTTATAAGTGCATGATAAATGCAATAAAAAATACTACTTATTTGAATGCATCTTTGCTGTGAGCTAAACAGTAGGCTAATTTAAAAAAAGTAAAATGTAACGGTGTTTCTTTAATTTTAATCGGCATCATAAAAATACAGAATGTTAATTTTTTCACATTTGGTCGGTTCGATTCCCAGAAGAAGCAAGCTATTTTTTAAATATCTTTTAATGCAGTATTACTTAATTTCAAAAATAAATTGAAGTCTCCATAAAGCAAAACTTCGTATCTCAAATATTTAAAGTACTTTCCCTGCATGTGGCATAGCCGTGGGACACCCTGTATGTATCAACTCCCTCAAGCCTGTCGGAACACCAAATATTCACCTAAATAAGTGTAGAAGTTTCATACTAAGTGTAATTTTCATTTTTTTCAAATACGTTTGTAAATAGATAATAGGTCTTTACCTATGAAATTGCCGTTTTGTATGAAAAAATTTAAACTAATTTTTTTCATGTATTTTTTATTTGTATTAATCGAAGTAATCACCCATGCAATCAATGCATCTTTGCCAATGCAGTGGCAGTTTATTGATGCCCTTCTTAAGGAAATCAGCTGGACGGGAGGCAACAAAAGCTTCAAAGGCATTTTGTACTGCCTCTCGGGTATTGAATTTTTTTCCCGCCAAGAAGTTATCCAAATTCTGGAAAAAGTAGTAGTCTGTAGGCGCAAGGTCTGGTGAGTAGGGCGGATGACGGAGAGCTTCCAACCCCAGTTCTTGCAACTTGGAGACCGTCTGCTGTGCAGTATCAGGTCGCGCGTTGTCGTGCAGGAGCAGTGGAGACGAGCGATTGACCAATGCTGGTTGGAGATGTGCCAGCTTCTTCATCATTGTGTTCAGTTCTTCACAGTACACATCTGCAGTAATGCTCACCCCGTTTCGTAAGAAGCTGTGATGAATCACACCGGCGCTAGACCACCAAACAGTGACCATCACTTTTCTAGGGGTAAGTTTTCGTTTAGGGCATTGTTTAGGTGCTGAAGCAGGATCCAACCAACTTGCTGAGCGCTTGCGGTTATCAAACAGAATCCATTTCTCTTCGCAGGTAACAATGTGGTTCAAAATTCCTTCATTTGTGTGTCTGTTGAGCAGTGCAAGGCACGTCTCGACGCGTACTTCGCGCTGGCGATCATTGAGTTCGTGGGGCACCCATTTGTCAAGCTTTTTTACCTTGCCAATTTGACGCAAATGGACCAATATTGTTTTGACGCTAACGTCGAAAGCTGCTGCTAATTCAGCCGTAGATTGTGTATCATCAGCTTCCACAATCACCTTTAATTCGTCATTGTCAACCAAAGTCTTCGGACGACCGCGAGGTTCATTTTTCAGGTCGAAATTTCCAGAACGGAAGCGAGCAAACCAATAACAGGTGGTGCGTTGGTTTGTAGTGTTAGCTCCGTAAACGTCGTTGATGTTGCGTGCCGCTTGTGCGCGTTGCTGCCACGACGGTACTCGTATTCCATAATTACTCGAATTTTTAACGTATCCATGATGACGAAAAAGATTGAAATGCGATGAAATGTAACACTAATCAATAAACAAATGACTACTTTTGGAAAAAAAAAACCATGTTTTTAAAATAAAATTAATTTGAAATTAGAATTCTTAGCCAAACAAAAATTATTTTGATTTGAAATGGCCAGTACTGCAGAACGGCAATTTCATAGGTAAAGACCTAATATTATTTTTGAAATGTTGCGATCATTTGTGGAGTAGTCCACCGAGAGTCGAACCGGGAACCGGTAATATAATCAGCCACGGCCAGGGCCCGCTGAATTATTGATTACCATTTGCTGTTAGGTACATTAGCATTCTCTTTTAAATACAAAATGTCCTAAATATTTTATCCCTTGGTTACAATCTAACCCACATTTTGGCTTTCTCACTGCAACTGCGTAGACATGATGAAAATGAATAAGGTAACTACTAAAGGTACTTTACTAACTAACTACCTACTACTAACTCCTAATAACTTGAAAAGTTAAATTACATTGTTAAATTAATTAATATTTGAGTTTTTATTTACAAATGAAAGTTTTTGTGATTAAGTGGGTAGGTACCTAGTAGATTTTTTAAAAGGTAAATTACGTATCGGTCTTCTTTCCACTATTTATATTAGGTAGAAAAGTTTATGTTACACACTAATTTAGGTAGGTAATTAATAATAATATAACCTACCCAAATTAGTGGGTATCAGAAACTTTGAGAAGAAAATGTGAGTAAATAAATAATTATTTACTCACATTTTCTTCATAAAATTATTAAAAATGCTTAATGTATATATCAGCCCGTCTTAAATAGTTCTGTAAGTTAAAACAGAAAAATACAACCATAAAAGGCATAAAAACTAGTCTTAGCACTCTTAGCTGTTAGCCTTGAGTTCCAAGGGACACTAACTATGTAAATACCTACCTACGTACAGATTCAAATTTTAACTAACCTCAAAGTTTCTCACCTTTGGAGTAGTCAAGTTAAGACTTGACTACTCCAAAGGTGAGAAACTTTGAGGTTGAATAAACGGAATAGCTATGTTATGACACAGCTATTCCGTTTATTCATTGTATTAGGTATACCTACATATTTTCATGTTTTAATATTTCTGTAGGTATATAAAAATAAAAACAAAGTACTCCACCAGCATCGGAAACTGAATCCAAGCTACTGGTGGTCCAGTAGGGCTCTAGAGCGAGGAACCTCCTAACAATAAAGGCCATGTCCAGGAGTACCGGATTCTTTATCAAGCCCGCGTAATTACAAAAGCTTGTTGATTTCGGCCAGACGCTTGTCTGAATCGCTCTGGCTTTTGTAGTTGACAAGTAGGTACACTTTAAACCCTAGAGCGTTTCGGCGAAGTCATGGGCTGTAGCCATCAGGGTATTCGAGGAACAATTTTCGACATTATGACACTACAATACCCGAGTAGTCCGCTTGAGTTTATTTGTTATAATGTAGGTATTATCCTTAGAGTGTATTATCGCTTAGACAAAAATAATAATTAATATGTTTTTTAAACAGTTTAATAACCTCGGAGTTCGGTCCACGACTTGATCGAAACGCTCTAGCTTTTAAAGTGTACCTACTTGCCAACTACAACCAGAGTGATTCGGACAAGTATCTGGCCGAAATCGACGGGCTTTTGTAATCACGCAACAAGCCCTTGTTCCAACTACCTAACGAGAGTCAGGTGTAGGTCAAGGCTCTTGGCTATAAAGGCCATTGGCCGTGACGACTATTGGTACAATGATTGCTGAGTCCACATCTCACATGTTGCCAAAAAATGAAGATAGGTACCTACTTGAGTCATTTATCTTTCTCAACTTTCACGAGATTCTCATCATACGGAACGGTGATTTCAACAATCAGTATGCGGCGCTCTAATCGATCTATGACCACTATGTCAGGCTTATTGGTCTTAGAAGTCCTATCAGTACCTAATGATAGATCGATCCCAGTATAATGTAATATTACCATTTTCGAGAACTGGGTAAATTCTTGTCCTTATCATTATTAACAATTTGTCTAACACTCGACGACACATTAAATTTTATTAGAACGTCTATATAGACGTTCAGTGTCACGGAACGTGTTAAGACATCAATTATCCATAATTGCCACATGTACCTACTTTATTCCCGTAACATACTGTTTACCTATCAGGAAAACAATTATTCCACTATCCCCGGTAGTGATTTGTGGCAAGGATTTACCTAACAAATTGAACTTGACGTGTACGCAGCGCCGTACTAAATAAAGACATTATGAACTTAGACGAGATGTCGCGTTCAACACATTTACACTTTAATTCTGTTCGATTCCAGTAACGGGAAAAGACGACATTAGATAGGTATATCGAAATTGTTTAGCCGATTTCATGTACCTAAACTATAATAACAAAAGTATAATTAAGTATATCTTGCGTATTATACAAACCAAAACGTAAAACAATAAAAACACAGCACTCTTCAAGTTAGACATTTTATTTCTATTTCGCGTACCTATAATAAATATAATAAAAACTTCGTCCACTTTGCAGTCACAATTTGAATGGTTATTTTCTCTAGTAAGGAAAAGGGGGAGCGCTGTGACGTAGCCGGCGGCGAACCAGAAACGGCGTAAAATGTTATATTTTATTACGTAACGTAGATATCCTTATCTGGGCGCAAAATAAATGCGCTCTTGCACTAAATTCCAAGATGATAACGTGTGTTACTCGTTTGTTTCATAATAACACATCGCATGCTCAATCAAACACTGACCTAATTCAAAATTGCAAACTTTTGGCAATTGACGTTTAAAGTTTTTTGTTGTAGGTGCGCGTGGAACATAAAATATAGACTGATCTAATTTTTTTTCTTATTTTGCAAAGAATAGGGTTGTTTTTTTTTTTGACTAGGTTGTAGAGCATGCTCTTTTAGGTCGGTATTTCATTGTAACTCATTTTGGCCAAATTTTGAGTTCGGTCAGTGTTTTACTAAGCATGCGACATATTATATTGTCCTATCATTTTAGTTTTTCAGTTTCTGCGGTACCTACCATATTATTGTAGGTGATTTTTAAAATCTTATTTTTGCCAATGCCAGTGAGTCATTGCGACTTTAAATTACTTTAAAAAAATCAAGTGAGGTAGATAATTAAATATTCAAAGTAAAATCAATTTACATAATTTGCTGCAGCTAAAGGAATTGAAACTTAAAAAAATAGAGCTGCCATTCGTTATATATTACGATATTCCTACAAGTTACGTCATCATTTTCCTGCTTTTAACTCATTTTATTTACCGAGCATGTAATTTTTTTATGAAGACTCCTTGTCTTCATAAAAAAATTACATGCTCGGTCCAACTCGACTGCGTAATATTGTTAAGAGCTTCAGGGATAAAAGAATTGCGCGGAACAAAAAAAAAATGCAATTATATGAAAGGACGAACACAAATTATTTACTGAATAATTTGTGTTTTTGAAATTTTTCTAAAACCTGCCTTTTGGAAATTGTGAAGAATTTATTTTATCAAATAAAAGTGAACGAGAAAACTTATTAAAATCCAATTCGGACAAATTATCATACCTTTTAAGCTTTTACTCATTGTGTTTCAAGAGTCTATTAATTACAAAGTTGAACGAGCATTACACTAAATGAATAATGGAGATCGACGATTTGGTCACGCCTTATATTTTAAGTGTAAGCCTCTTAATTCCTCAGAATTAAGAGGCTTACACTTAAAATATGAGGCACAATTACACTTAAAATAAGAAATATCAGGAATCGGCTCATTATAGCCTGAGGGCTATAATGAGCCGATTCCTGATATTTCTTAATGATTTACGGTCGGTTGCAGAAAGATAATTAAATTTTAATGGAGGCATTAACCATACAATTTCTACCATTAAAGTCTCCTTTAAAACTTAATGACCTTTTCTGCAACTCAGCGTTAATCATAAATATATAATTAACGCATCTCCATTTTAAGCGCTACCGCTATAGGTACTTTTAATCATTTTTCTATGGAAATTTACTGCATGACGATTAACACACTAAATTCTATTCATCTACATCAGGGGTCGGCAACCTTTTAGTAGCAAAGGGCCATATAGTGGCAAAATGAAGTAAAGGCGGGCCGCACTTGTTCATAAAATATTTTGGCGCACCCCTTCATGTGAGGTATCGCTGGATAGGTCTTGACGTGACTGTTGTTTTTTGGTCTTTGAATTTTATTTAACATTATGGTTCCTAAACGACTTTTTTATTTAAGTGCATATTAAGTAAACTAGAAGCTCCGAAAGTCGTTCACAATGTGTGTCCTGTAATTTTCGAGAGTTATAAAAATTCTGAAAAAAATCTAGCTTGTAACATCTACTAAATACTTTTGAATCAATTCTGACTCAAAACTGATAAAAGTGAATATTTCAATAAGTAATTATTACTTATTGAAATATTCACTATTTTCAGTTTTGAGTTTAACAATCGCATAAATAACTTTGTATTTCACAATAATATTATGAAATACAAACTTACTTATTTTATTATGTTTTTTGGGGCGTATCTAATTACTTATAATAATTTAGAAAGATACGACCTTTATTATAAAACAGTCGCGGGCCGCAAGAAGAAGACACGCGGGCCGCGGGTTTCCGACCCCTGATCTACATGACTGAACTAGTTTTCGTATGGCAACCGCAACCAAAGGTTAATTATTTATTAATTACACGGTCCGCTATAATCACTAGTTTTTAATTATTTTGTACCCGTACCTATCCCCTGAAGTCGGGCACGTGTCCAATTATTTTACCACTACTAAGTATTTTTAGGTATTTATGATATAAACCGTGCTAATTGGATACTGTCAGAGGTGATTAGACGCTACCAAATCTTAAGCCAAGTTTGTGCCATTATGTGTTCTTAGTTAATGTAAAACATCACACAAATACGTAGGAAAACACAGTAAAGCGGGTATAAGACCTTTCAGTCTTAGTTAAGTAGGTATAATTATGATAATGTAATATAGACATTATAATTATAAGACCTGTCGACTGTCGTCTTGAATTAAAATCCTTCCTACAAAATATTGGATTAAATATATATGATCATATAAATATATTTGAAAGTATAATATCACCATAAGGATATCTGGATTTTAAAAAATATTGATTCCCACCATCAGAAATCACGAAAACGCATTGAGCCAAAAGATCCTTCTTCATTCCTTCTCGATTTAAGAAGCGACAATAGCCTTGTAGTTAGACAATTCTAGGCTAACGTATTCTTTCAGTATATACCAGGTAATAATCGTTTATAATCACACTACATCAAAAAGTAACACCCTTACCACAAAAAAGATCACCCTTACCAAAAATAATACCTACACACTTGTTTTAGACAAGTTAGTGCTAAAACAAGTGCGTATTATTTTTGGTAGCATTCACGTTTAACACGTGTCTATCTTTTTTGTGGTACGGCCCTAAATGCTTACTAACGAGAGTAACGAGCATCCAAAGGACAGCGGCAATAACCGAGCATATTGCCACCACTTGCACGCGGATGAGTGATCGCCATATGATGTTATTAGCAAACAGCCTGTCTATTGTGTACCCACACGCACGCCGCGTGATATCACCGCGAGAACTGCCAATTTGTTTGCGAACGTTCAAGGAAGAATCTCACCGTGACATTCTCCCTCGAACATTCGCAAACCAATACGGTAGTGGACTACTATTAAAAAATTACAAATAAATTATTTTATTCCAAAGAAGGAATAGGAATAACAAACAAGTAAAAAAAAAAAAAAATATCACGAAATGGAAAACATAGACGCTTTTAAAGTTTTTAGAGGGAGTATCGCTCCGTCTTTGTCGCGCGATGTGGAGATAGGTGGTGTTACGTCACTTATCATGCATGCCGTCCGTGTCTAGCAAATCATTTTAAAACGTTTATAACTTTGCCAATTTTGTAGATGTTTCATCGGTTTTTTGGTGTTAATTATCTTTTTTCAAATAGTTTACAGATTCACAATAAAAAAAATATATTCAACATCCCTATTGCAGTTCTCGGCAGTTCTCGGCTAGATAACACGCGGCGTGTCGGTACAGCATAGATAGGCACACGGAATAAAGAACAAGATGGAAGTAGTAAGTGGGCGTGGTCCCTATCACCACTGATGAGTACTGAGAGACATATGTACCGTTTGAGTGAGCGCAGTCGCGATGACAGATATTTATCGTGAACATATGCGTCACTACCGTTAAAAAATCATAAAAAAATACTAAAATGCCCTAATGTTCCATATTAGAGTGTAAAAATCATAGCCACGGTAAAAATCTAACTCATGGAGGAATTTCGTACCATCGTTATGTTATATTTTCAGTTTTAATTCATAAAATACATTTTATTTTCTTTCTGTCAAATATAGTACAAGAATGACAATAAAGAGTGATCCTTATTTTCATCTAAAATACGGATAATTTTCCTTTACTGGTTATCAATTGTTCTAGAATGTTTGATTACGAAATCAGACTTTTCCTGCTATTCAATTAGTGCATCCAATAGGTATCGATAAAAATGTATCGACCATTTTTTATAAAATATTTTTTCGGTAGGTAAACTACGAAATGAGCTCCGATGCTGATTGAATTTTCTCCCTGCCTAGCATGACCACGATAGAAACGGGTTTTGTCTACATAGAAATAGACAAAGTGACAGATTTCATTCATAAAACGTAGAAATGTTTCTACAATCTGTCACTTTGTCTATTTCTATGTAGACAAAACCCGTTTCTATCGTGGTCATGCTAGGCAGGCAGAAAATTCAATTGGTTCCCCGCTAATACAAGAGGTACGATCTGCATGCTACATTTTATGGCAGATGATTTTATTATAAAAAAAGTAATAGGTAATAAATATATTATAGCTACAACTGCCGTGCTTACAATAATCGCAGTAAGTCAAATTATTTTTATACAGAAATGAAGATGTTCTCAACATTTCAATTATGTATTTAATTCTGCGATTATCTTAAGCACGACAGACAAGTTGTCTGGTAATTCCTCAGATCATAAAAACAAGGGAGATGTGCCAAAACACTATTGAGCCAAGATCCTTGATCAATTTGATCAATTATATAAATACAGTGTTTTAGTTTAGTGTGAGTGATGGAGGCTAATGACAGTGTTACATTGAGGGTATGCGGAATTTTTAATGTGTGGGAGATCTCTATATATATTCACAAAAGAGCGTTTGTAATACTTATGCTAGTTGTGTATGAAATGTACTACATAATACTTATGTAGTACATTTCATTGAAAAAATAGGTACCTTATTGTTATAGTTTTTGCTCTATTCTAGCAATATATTTCAGAATTTATTCATAAAACAACACGAATATTTTAGACATTAATCCAATATCGCGAAAACACTAGTCGCCATGTTATTTAGGCCGCGGCCGCACTGGTACGGCGACAGCGACGCGACGGCGATTTCGTGAACAAATAAATGTCGCTTGTCGTTTCTGCAGTGCGGCCACCGACATAGTGTTTAATACTTATGAGTTTGTTTTCACAAAATCGCTGTCCCGTCGCTGTCACCGTACCAGTGCTGAGTGCAGCCACGGCCTTAGAACCTGTGTCACTATACTCTCTACTATAGTAAACAGTCAGTTTTTCTCGGTTTTTCTTATAGAGAATCCGCGAGCTAATGAATATGGTGACGTCACTTACGTCACATAAACAGACAACATGGCAGTACAGCGTTCTCGTGCGTTCCTAAATAACCAATTTTTAGAGTATTATTTTATAGCTTTTTACGACTTTATAAAATAAATCAACAATTGTTATGAATAGTTCATTAAACACTTTTATATCTATTAATGTAAGTACCTTTAATCATTTCTTTTAGTTTTCGGTCACAGCGTAACATCTACTCCCTTTTTCTAAAAGCGTGGCAACTGCCTGTTCTGTCACTGTCAAATGTCAAGTCACTTGACATTTGTAAAATCCTTTGAAAAACCATCCGTCCCAAAAATGCCCATAACATTAGAAAGAAAGCTTTCTAAATATAATGTTATGAACATTTCTAAAAAATATCCCTTTTCAAGCGTTCTTCACATCATTCAATTAATCACAACAATATAACGACCTTTTTTTTGGATTAAAACATACTCCCAAACAATCAAGTACCTACCTCTACTCGACACTAGACGGCATTTATTATCGATAAGTATAGTAGGTATGATATACCCCATCACTATTACCCGCATGCGTCACTATAAACTATAAAGTACAGTAATTGTTCATTCAAAAAAGCTGTAAATTTTTACGAAACTTTATGCGGACTTAAACGTCAAGTCGACACTTTCAGTCCGCTCATAAAGTTTCGTAAAAATTTACAACTTTTTTGAAAGAACAATTACTGTACTTTATAGTTTACAGTGACGCGCTACTATTGACAATAAAGTACAGCAATTGTTCTTTCAAAAGTAGTTGTCAATTTTTACAAAACTTTATGAGCGGACAAACTTCAAACCGGCCATCATAGCTTGCCGCTGGTTTAGGCCATTCAAATTCTACTCATATTACAACAACTACAGAGTTCTAATTTGAAAATAAGAATAATAAACGCCATCTAGCGTCCAATAGCGGTACATAATCGTGTTGGAATATATTTTAATCCAAAACGAAAAAGGTCGTTAATCTGTCATTATTAATTTTAGAATTTGAAATCAATGGAATGCTATTAAGGTTTAATTTGATGCAAATAATGTTGTGTATAAGTCTTGTCGTAATTGTTGTTTTTAGCCAATCATAATACAGAAATTATAGTGTGAATAGTGTTCACACATAATATCACAGTCACATATTCACAGTGTCAACTGTGAATATGTGAGTTTGGCGACACTGGTATTCATAGAAAATTCGCCTCATACTCCTTCTACTGTTTTTACTGTTCTGTGGATAGGCAGGCGTAGGAGGATGCTGCTACCAGTAAGAATAAGTTTACCTAGCCAACCTCTACATGGCCTCTTCATAAATAAGTTTGCCTTTTCTTTGTACTCTGGCAAAAAAAATAAATAAAAAAAAAATAATAAAAATAATTTTATAACACTTTGGTGTTCATAAAACTATAACGCACATCCCCTGAGAGTTTTCCTTAAGCCAATCGATTAGCACGATGTAGATCAAAGTGAAGTAATGAACTAATGACTAGTAACTAATCCCTTAATGGCACGCATGCTAATGCATCCATTGCCATGAATAAACTACATCTGGGTACCTATGTATATGTAACAGAATAACTAATTAAAAGTAGATTAATTACAAACATCGACTATAATTGAAGGTATAGGTAATACATGTAAGTATGTTAAATGTTATGTTATGTTACTTAATTCAGAAATGTACATACAGAACGGCAAAAAGTGGAAGATAAAAAGGTAAGTGATGAGAATAATAGTGGAACAAAATATGAGCAAATATTGAACAAGCCGAAAGGGTTCGCTGATAGCTACAGTCAAACAATATTTTATTTCTCCGACGTGGTACATTTTTACTGTTCGGCAGTTTGTTCACGTCGGTGTGGAAAATGCGACTTCAAATAACTATTAAATCGGTATAGGTTATTATTTTTATATTTTGCAATATGAGTAGGTACCTAAGTATATTTTAAAACGGGACAGGAACGTGTGTCATCTTAGAGCTTCTATATTTTGTGATTATGAAACAGGTAAATTAACGGAAATCCGCGCCTAAAAATGTAACACCCTATTATACCTACAATATAAATAAGTTAAGGGTTTACTATGATACTCGTAGGTACTTATACATGTTTTATTTTTGTCACGTGTCCCCAAAATAGGTGACACGTGTATAATGTACGTTCATAAATAATTTTAACATATCTGCTTAATTTACTGATTAGAGCAGTACCTAATGAGCTTTATTATGATGAGTATAATCATATTATTATGTCTAAGGCACTCTAAGGTATGTCGTGAAAGTGGCGACGGAAGTTAATAAACTGTGTGGTGACTATGATAAATTAATCCTTAATAATAAAGAAAAAGTATAATAAAATAACTTTTGAGGATCAAGCATGAAACAGGGAGCTAGATACCGTCAATCGCCAAAATAGATTTCGCGTCTACGAGTTTTTAGGCAAATATTTTTCAGAATACCTTTAAAATTCCCAAATACTAAAAATCCACGCTTATGTTGACCTTTCACTATAGTCCGAGCTTTTACTAGCTACTCAAGTACAGGTCCCCGGCTACCATGTCAAGGCCAAAATCCTCTTAATATTAATTTGCACTGACACGGGCAGTACCTAGGAATAGAGTAGGTAATTGGAGCGTGCTCTGGTTTTTGTGCTAGGTAGGTACTATAAACAAATGTACTGATTTTTTTATGTTTTAATTTACCCTTAAACACCTCCGAAAAATATTATAATGCTATAAACCATTTTAACATGATAAAATACTTGGAATATTTGCATTTTTCATGTCAAAAGCACACAACGCATTGTTTAAAACTGGAAATGTGTTGACTTAATGAGATTTAATATGGAAATACAATCTCATATGCAAAGAAGACATGGCTTGTTCTCCCGTTGACCCACAATTTTACCGTAGCCGCTTAGGTAATTAACATATAAGGCGCTTCGCTCTGTCTCTTATACGTTAAGCTTTAATAGGTATAACAAAAGCTTGTTCAGGAAACAGAATTGGGTAACCAATTACGTAATTTCCAAATAACATGTCTAAAGTTGTGTCAAACGTACGTTCTAATTAAACAGTAAACGTATCTCTTATAAGGCCAATTATCACATATGGTTTCATCGATTGTTATAAAGGTCAAACACAATATACCAATGACATAGGTTGTGTAAATATGTTATTTCATTGGTCGCTGTACGACTTCCTTGCGGATGGATACAACAATTCTATGATACTTTTTGTATCTTGCCTCAGAGCGCTGTCAAGCAGTAGGTAAAGTACCACTTATCTGAGAAAATAAATGCGAGACCGGCTTGGAGAAATATTGTTCACATTGCGGTCCCAGAATCCCGCGGCTGTCTTGGTATTCGCGGTACATAGGTACAATAATCATAAGTAGAGGTTTACGGCTCCGCATTATTCAACCGTGGTATTTGTGGAATGTCGTGAACTATTTGCACTGCGGCTGGCGGAGTGCGTTCACTTAAAGCGGCACAGATTATAATTATATTACATTTATCACTTAAGTTCGCGATTGTACTTGGTAATCGGAATAAATACGTTATTTATGGGGTCGACTGAAGATAATTTTTCTTTAATATTAGGTATCCTTTACTTCTTTAAAGTACTTCTCGTAAAATAAGTAGACTTATTTTACGAGAAGTACTTTAAATAAGTAAAGGATTTTGTGAACTTGCGATACAATTCATATATCATATTGAAGTACACAGTCATAACCTGTTTATCAAACTGTTTGTCAAATTGTTGGTTGCTTTTTTATTAATATTTTTCCTTATATATATGAAATATATATATTATTGTATATTTAAATTGACTTATATAATATTTATGACACGTTCCTTTTCGGGAAGTCTATACATTTAATTTCAATACCAAATAGGTAAACTGCAGTAGTAGTAAATCGATAACATTTTTTGTCTGGTAATAATCATTTATTCTGTGGCGCTGATCTAATAAGTGGAAATTTATTGAAGCAGGAAAGTAATACGATATTTCTTGTAAATATTTTATTTCAGTAACAGCTACTCAGTTTTAATGGTCTTTATCTAGACCTACTTACATAGAAGCGTCTTTTTCACTCAGTGATTTATGTTTACTTTAAATTCAGTATTTGTAATTTTTAATGAGTTTGAATTTGACTTATCTGCTTCGTAAAATGCGTTTCGGGGCCATCCTTAATAGGTAATGGTTTTGCGTTACGATAACTACTTACAATCGACTTTGCCAATTTTATTAATAAGTAGATATAATATACATACATAATCGTTCGTCTGTCGCACTTGACAGACACAATTGATTTCGAACTGAATGAGGCGGATTTATCAAATGCGACAGATGGAGGGATATTAAGCTAGTTTTCTAAAAGACTGAAGCAGACTATCCAGAACAACTACAGGAGACAGAGTATTCTACCCATAGGCGTATGTTGTAAGTACCATAATTTGTGACCATAAATTATGTTGGAATCTCTCATCAAGCTAGATTATGTGCCTATCATTAAAAAAACGAAAAAAAAACGATAAATGTGATGTCTTTTCTGCGTTTGACATTTATAATTTATTTGCAAAAACTTTAAAAGACGATATTTGGATCTATTTTTAACGTAAAATGATTTTAATAACGTCCGGCCTGAATATTAAGTTATTAAGACTGGGTAATATCTTTTATATATTACTTAGAGTCCGCAAAATAAGTTGGACGTAGGTAAACATTAAAACAACAACTTTTAAATCATGTCTGTCTATGGTAAAATACAAAAATTATAACCTAGATTATCAGACTTATATCAATTAGTTTTTTTCTATGATTGATGGGAAACTTTAGTTCTGTGGTATCTTATAAATGTATCTACAGATTTAATTAACCACTTCTGCTGTCGACTCTACCTGGACCAAATGGGGGCACGGCCAGTGGGATCAACAGGAATACGGCGGATTCCAGGTACTTGTTAAATGATTTCTCTACATATAATAAAAAAAAAAACACTTTTATAGGTATGCATCGTCATAAATAATAAGAACGATCCAGAAATAAAAGTAGCGATATAAAAACAGAATCGCCAATAACTTATTAGAGCTCTCGGTTCAGTGGATCGTATATAATCAATTTGTCGGCAGATAAACAAAATCGGCCGCCAGATTATCTGTACAGGCGGCCGAATGCGCCACACTAAACCATGTTTATTTATTCTTTTTATTATTAAATTAATGTTTCATATCGATCCTCAGATAGATTTATTTTTTATGTAATTTTTATTTGATATTTTTATTGTGGAAAATACACAAGTTTTGTAACCGTATCTCCATAAAAACGTTGTTAAAAGCCTACCTACTAGTAGGTACATGAATATAACGTGACTAATTAATTTATTTTTAAGATTGTATACGCAAGCTGATGTAGAACCTAAATAAAACGTACCTCCGTACTAACGATAGGTAGAAGCTTTGGGGACTGACAAAAAGTAAACTGACTTGTCAATTGTAGGCTGTAGTGAAAGGTGAAGACAGACCCATAAATCGACCGTAATGTCCGCGTATACTCGAACCGAGCCTTAATCAACACCCTGTTTACATCTTTTTTTACGAGATTAAGTTTAACAATGAGCAAATAGCTCAATTAGGTCGCCTACGCATTTTGATGAAATATTTTACAGGTGTGCAGCTGATTCAATGTTTCATATAAAAGCGTAATACAAATACCTAACAAACCTATTGACACAAATAAACGAAACGAACGCTTCTTAGATCAACTAAAATAATTTTGCGTCGCTTACTTTATATTTTGTTACAGATATAAGAATACAATAATTAAAAATAAAAGAAATAAAGAAAATATTAATATCTTTAATACACCAAATAATTTTAATCAAACTACTAACCTGCACTCTGCGGATGAACCAGATTGAGACGCAGCTTCTTCTTGCTTCTGCTGATTTGAAGATGTCGTCACTTGAGCCGATGTTAACGCTAACGCCTTATATCTCGATTGCTCTGCCGTAGGCAACACTATATCTACCGATCTCGATCTAAGTCCACTGCCGGGAACTGTAAGAGAGTTCCCGGTACCATCCAACTCCTCAGCTCTACCACCAGAAACTTTTGAAAAACACGAATCGACCGACGCAGCGCGGTCACGCTTTAGTTCAGGAACTGCTAGATAGATGTCATGGACGAGGGGGTCTTTGGCAGCGTTTGCCGCTTCCTCTTCAGATGCACGAACATTTTCAAGCGAACTGCCCGTCGGCTCCACGAAGAAAGCCTCCTGTCTTGATATGGAACGCCTTCGTTGTGGAAGTATAGGAGGTTCATCTACGGGCGGTTGTAATTCAAAGGAAGGTGCCCCCGGAGTCGGCGGCGGCGAATGCACCGGTGGAGGTAGGATTGTTCGCGGCGGAGGTGGTGGAGCGAGCAGCACTTGAGGCACGTCCACCTCACTCTCATACTCGTCGTCGTCGTCCTCTGCGGACGAAGAAGCGAGAGCTCGTTCGGGCGTGACTCGCTCCTCGCTGCGCTGAGCGAGCCACGTCTCCATGTGTCGACAGTGCACGCATGGTGGCGGTGTGCCCTTCCCGGACCGGCGTCGAGACCACAGACGCGGTACCTGCCACAAAATACAAACAACTTTACATAGTTGTTAATGTCACAAAGGACACAATGTAAGCATCGTGTTTTAGCACTAATCAGTAACGTGTTTCATTTTAATCTGCTGCACTGATTTAATATTCTCTCTGTAGCTTATCGTTCGTTTAATTAGTAAATTAAATAATGTATCTACTTTAACTCGTGTATATAACTTTATATCACAGGATATGTATGTTACGGAATTGCAATGTGCTGGCAGAGTTCATTTTCCACACAGCCTCTGGGCATAGTTAGCAAAGCTCAATTTATTAGCATGCTATGACCACTTTAGAACGGATAGGTAGACTCTTGTATTTTTGAGTCTT
The DNA here is from genome assembly GCA_948465475.1 of Thalpophila matura. Taxonomy (NCBI): domain Eukaryota; kingdom Metazoa; phylum Arthropoda; class Insecta; order Lepidoptera; family Noctuidae; genus Thalpophila; species Thalpophila matura. The sequence continues at coordinate 11,407,028 of OX419183.1, forward strand.
GACCAATTTATATACATAGAAACTTTTTCGACTTTGTTACACATGCTGAGAGATTCTGTGCAAAGTCGACTCTGCCTGGGCGGTGCTAAGTCTGCTACGAACTTCCCCCGTAGCTCTTTGGAAAAGGAAAAGTCTGACTTCTATTTGTAAAAAGAATGTACCGAATTTTATTAATTAACGAAAATGTATTTGTTATCTTACTACTTTTCCTAATTTACACAGCCAACAAGCTTAACCTTCAAGATTAACATTTTTAAAACTAAACAAACAATACCCGCATAATTCACTCAATAATTAGTACCCTGTCTTTTATAACATAATTCTCATCAGGCCTAACCCGGAGCTTAAAAACCTTGGCATAAACTCTTTCCCACAGCTAGATTCTTTCCTCGAAAGAGTTATTTTCGCTTCTGTATTTCTTTACGGAACCACTCCCTCCCCCTTTTGAAAACAAGATTTTACCGTATGAAAATGCGGTCGTCAATTAACAGTTTCATTCTCTGCAAGTCTACCCCATTAAAAAGTGCTATAGTTAAAGAAAAAAATGTCGTTTTTATACTCTAAGCCAGTAAGCCTCACTCAGCAAATGAGTAGATAAAGTTTTTTAATGAAACCTTTTCAAAGTCCAACATAATCTATTAATTTACTTATGCCGTAACTTTTACTGTACAAACTGCGACAAATTAATTAGCGAGAAAATACACCTTAAACCAAGTAAAGCCCTAGTCTTTGCCTTAACAATTATGGAGTAGGAAGTTGGAACCTTGTTTATTTCTATCTAACTCAAAAGATTGCTTGATGCAAGTTAAGTAGTCATTAAAGTCCATTTATTTCGTTAAGAAACCGACGTCAAAGGACTAATGTTGACGTAATTCGTAGTCTTTAAGAAGCACGAGGGAGGCCCTTCATCAAAATAACACGGAAGACATTGATGACCCTTTGTGCTTGGCTGTGCTTAGATCATTTTGGAAACGAAAATATACAGGGTGGCAGGTTAAACAGTGGAACTATTTTAAGGGGTCATTGTACTCATCATTATGAACAACTTTTATTATGGGACCAACCATCAAATCGCAAAAAAAAATCAGCTGTCACTTTGTTGAGTTTTGTGAACATAAATGTATGGAACAGCTGATTTTTTTTTTGCGATTTCAGGATTGGCAGTATTTTTAATCATTTTTATCCTTTTATGAATAAAACGATAAAAATGATAAAAAATACTGTAAAATGTTTATTATTAAATAGTTGATGTAACGACTGGAAAATTTAAATTCATCTATTTTCAAAGATAAAGTTTATTTCCAACATTGAGTTTAAAACAAGTTTTGAGAATGTCCGTTTTCGAAACACTCCATTTTGTTATGCCATTTTATATATTAATTACTAACTGTGCCCCGCGGTTTCACGCCCATTGCTCGGCTCTTAAGGGTCGTTAAATAGCCTAAATTCCTCATAAATCTGGCTATCATATACAAAAAGATTTTTTAGAATCCGACAGGTAATTCCAGAGACTAGCGCGTTCTTCAGCTTTATGATATTAATCAAAATGTTTGTAACTTACCTCAAGATAAGTGCCCGAGTCATCAGATCCGGCCGAGTCGAAGGAGCGGCTGCGGGCGCCAGGCTGCGGCACCGACAGCAGCACGCTCGCGCCCGAGCCGCGCACCGCCTCCAGCTGGATCTCATCGAACGACGCCGACCGGACCTGCCAACATTCATTTAAGTATTAGATATACAGTTCGTATAAAGCTACAGTAATGATTTTTAAACTTCCGCGAATTATATCGGCAAACATCTTGAGCAAAAACAGCGTAGTGGCAGTGGGGGAAAGTCAAAATGCACAAAATCAACTATTGCGCAGTCAAGGTCAATGTTCAAAATGTTTGCCGGTGTCTGTACATATATGCACTAAAACAATATTTAACCACACTACTTCGGCTATTTGAGTAACCAAAGTTTGACAAGATTTAACTTGAATTAATAACTGGTTTTGGTTACATATATTGCATAAAGTTATGTGGTCACTTTTTTGTTGTAGGTTGTACCTACCTATTAACTACATTTTTTTTTTCAGTGTGTCATGATTTCATGAATTCATGATGTTTCGATCGAAACGTTGCGGGCTAGTAAAAAATACTGATATTTTCATTATGTTTGTGCGCAAAAGTCCCGATATGATTAAAATCAAGTAATGATTTTATTCGACTTATCCAAGCTTATTACGTCTGGATTTCGGGAAACAATGAAAAACCCTGTAATTAGGAATAAGTAGCGGACGAGGTCTTTACCTGCTTGGGTACCTCGAGGCTACTTTGCGTCTTCATGTCGGCGGGCGTGGGCGTACGTGATCGTTTGAAGGTGGTGCGCAGGCGCTGCATGGCGGCCGGGGCGGGCTGCGCGCGCGCTCCTCATGTCGCGGGCCCGCCCCGCCGCCCTCGCCCGCACCCCGCCGCAACTCGCACTCACCACCTCTATACACCACATACAAAATATTAAAAATGGTTTCGTAGTAATAACAACTCATTCCTGCCACTGTGATAAAAATACCTACCTACATAAGTTGCAAAAAAAACTCCTTTTTAAGTAGGTAAACCAGCATTTTTATACAAACTCAAGCCTTTTTAACACGCTTTTATTAGCATGTTTCTGTCAACCTGCACATTTATCTACTTATTATTTTTTTAGGTTTTCATGTCAACAAGGCACCCTTATAATTTCGCCATGTCCGGTCTCTCTGTCTGTCTGTCTGTAGCTTAGCTCAGAAACTCTTAATTCTAGAATTCTGTAAATGTTATGCATGCCCATTACTATGACAGCTATTAGGCTTTACAAGTGAACAAGTAATAGTCGGTCAACTTATAAAATATAGTTGGAGAAGTATAAAGTTGTTATTAGCCGTTAAATCATGAACTCAATATTAATATTATGTTCATAGTATCAAACGAAAGAAAAAGTTCCCTTCTGAGTATTGAGACGGACAACTACGGCACCCTACATTGCGCGTGGTGCGACACGCACTTGGCCGGTTATTTATTTTTCTATGACCAACAAAAGAACAATTTAAGAATTCTCTTCTATTGCAAATGATTACAATGAATTAATAAAGTAGGTCAAAATGTGAAGCACAAAGACCCTGCAAACATCGCGGATCAGGTGACACCGTATAAAGAATCAAAAGGATCGGATTTCCTTCGTAAGTCGGATTAGCACGAACAGGGCATCACGTAGTGAAAGCTTACAAAATGAAATAACTTGTTTTCAAAATAATAGGTTTGATACGTCAAAGTAGGTACAGTACATACTGTACCTACTTTGACGTATTTAGCTAATGGTAACCACAGGCAATCAACGTAGAGAGGAGGTGAATTCACGGTGGTGTTGTTTGGTGACATAAATAATTTATTATTGTTTGCTTTTTAATTACGAAACGACTACCATACCTACTGACACCATACAAATATTTCACCATAGCAATATTTCAAAACATGCATTAAGTTTAGGGTTGCCATCCGACACCTGACACAATTTTTATCCCTAATAATTTGGACTTTTTCGCCAATTTGATAAAAGTATACCTATTTTTGAGAAATTTAAACATAATTATCAAAGCCATGTTAAGATTATTACGCCACGGTACGGCAGAGGACACGCCCGTGTCAGTTGTTTTTTAAAACTCTTATAATTATGTATGTTAATAATATAATTACTAGAGGTGCCGTACTACAGGTATGTGCCCGACCCAGTCCTCGAAAATGGCCATATCACATTGTACTGGGTCGATCTATCATCACTGATCGGACTATTATTGCTAATAAGCCGGACATAGTGGTGGTAGATCGATTAGAACGCCACGCAATGATTGTTGATATCACGGTCCCGCATGATGGCAATTCGTGAAGGCCGAAAAAGATAAGGAAATCAAGTATATTGACTTGGCACACGAGATTGTCAGCATGTGGGGGGTGGATTCGGCAATCATTGTGCCGATAGTCGTTTCGGCCAATGGACTAATAGCCAAGAGCCTCGACCAACACCTGAGGAGGATCTCGTTGGGCAGTTGGATCAAGGGCTTGATACAGAGAGCGGTACTCCTGGACACGGCTCGCATTGTTAGGAGGTTCCTCTCTCTGGATCCCTGACCGCCGGTAGCTTGGACCCTGTTCCCAATGGCGGTGGGTACTATTTTTTATATTTTTAAATGTTTTTTATTTATTTTTTATTGAAATATTTAAAAATGTTAAATATATGTAAATAAAATGAATAAAGAGATAATAATTACTATAATTTACTAAAAGTTTCTAGAAAAAATGATTTTTTTTTTATTCAGGTATAACAAATACTTTATGCACAAGTAAAAAAATACTGCACAAAGGCGGACTTAATGCCTTAGGCATTTTTTACCAGTCTACCTTAAGGGAAAAAATATGTATACATCCTTTATAACTGTACATACTTTTATACATCGTGCTTTATTTTTGCTATCCCAAAACACACCTGGAAATGTAGGTAAGTACCTACATTTCCAGTAGGTAAGTACCTACTACTATTATCACTTACTTTTATTGTTCTAAAAAAATGTAGCAGCCCTGATTTTAATTAGTTCCCTACAATCGACTATACAACTTTCACAAAGTGATAGACACACAATTACTTACCCCTTGAAGTTTCAAGCAGTTTTATCTATAATTTAGTCCATTTCTACATCAGTAGAAAACCAGCTCCAACGGCAGTGGTGCGAGGAGATAACGTCATTGTATTTTCTCATAGCGCTTTTATAAAGCGTCATACAATTAGATTCCGCTAGTAGATTATAAACTTGTTTGTTATCTAAAATAAAGACGAACAAATCAAACGTTCAATGGTATTAGAGAAAACCTACGTACTGAAGATACTTATACGGCTATATCAATTTTCGCACTGAATCAATTCAGTAGCCAGAGTGATACCTATCGAATGGCATTCAGTCTGAATTGTTCTCAATACGCAGTGCGCCACGTCTTTCAATTTGAATCGCATTGGGAACTCGTCGTCACGTGTACCTACAGTTTAAATTGAATACCGATTTGAATCTAATGATTTTATATCCAAAATTAATTTCACGTTGCCGGGATTAAATTAAAACAGGGAATATTATTGCTTGAACTCTGGAAAGGCACAAAGGAAATCTAAACCTCTAATCTGGAGAACTTTTCCGATATCTACGATATTGTTCTTTTTGCCCTTTTGTTATTATAAAACAATTTACTGTAACTACATTGTATAGACACACAAATAATATTCTATTATTTTAGTAACATAAGAACTATACAAGTCTCGAATAGGTAGGTACCTAGTTATTAACAGCAAAAACAATAAAAGTAGTCGGGCCCAGTAAAAATGTTGACGATTACGTTTTATAAGTACTCGACGAAAGGAAAAAACTCACCGATCAACACCTTTAATGTATACCACAAACAAAAATAAACATGAACTTTTCATTCATCAAAAAATTACCTACTACCTACCGTGAGGGCGTTTGTGCACCACATACGTTTCCAGTTCGTATCCAGTTTCATACGGAAACGGATCAATATTTCTGAATGACGCCTTGTGCACTACATTAGGTTTTTACTGTTTATAGGCCAGGAATGGCGAACCTTTTTTTACAATTGCGTGCTGCACAATCTTCTTACTAATATGTATTAAAAATGTAAAAGTTTGTGAGGATGGATGTATGTATGTATAGATATATGGATGTTTGTTACTCTTTCACGCAAAAACTACTGAACGGATTTTGATGAAACTTTACAGTACCTATAATATAGCTTATACATCAGAATAACACATAGGGCGATTACTGTGCAATACTCCGTTTCCAGCACGTTTCTTCACGGACCGTTTTTTTTATTGTTCGTTTTAAAAAGTGGTGGGGATCGTTCTGCAAGCCTATTGGCTAAAAAAAACGGTCCGTGAAAAAACAAACAGCCTGAGGAAATTGGGTAGTTTGAAAATAAACACAACTAAAACTAATTAATTAAAACATTTTAGATTTTTACCTTGCAATTTTGGTACCTGCTGGTATGTAGGTAGGTACCCAATAAACGTAGGTACCTACCATGCCTACCTACCTATATAGGTATGTGAAATAAATTATCTACCTACCTTTAAATAAATAAAACAGAATGTTAAATGGATATATGATATAATGGAATAAAACCACAAAAGAGAATTGGCGTCCGTCCGTTAAAATGGTACACAACTAATTTCGTGGTATAGTATCATTAAATGTCATTATCTATCGTGATATACCTATAATAGGCATAATAAAATATCGAAATGTTTTTGCGAGAACATTTCGATATTTTATTATACCGGAGGTGCCAGCAATTAGCTGATGACAATTTGATAAAAGTTTCATTCAATCCTAAAGCCGGGTCTCTTGCGCCCTGTTTTTGTGTTCGACGAACATTGAACGAACGATAAAGTGAACGATAGAGTGAACGATAAACGATTTTGTTCGTTTATCGTTCACAAACATGTTTGCCGAGCCTAGCGGAAAACATCACCGCGTTCGCCTGCGGGGGAATGAATGGAATGAATGAATGACCTCACATTCTTCGGAACTCATTTTGAAATGGCATACCTAGGGTTGCCAACTTTTTTTGAGAAAAATAACTTATTTGGAAGAAAAAAAAGGATTTCTCGTATTTAAGTATGTTTTTATTAACATCAAAAAAAAAATTGTGTTGGTACTTTTAGCACACGTAATATTTTTTATGTTGTCTTTGAAAGCATCAAGGCTAGTTTGACAACCGAAATTTATATTTAATTAAATAATTAATAACTCGTTTTTTTATTTTTATGGACCATTTGTTTCTCTCTTCTCGCCATGTCAGATTCGATACCGAAAAAAACTCTTTTAGTGAAAGCTGAAGTAGCGGGAACAGAGAGTAAATCAGAAATATATTTTTTTAAAATTTGGTAAGCTATCAGATGTATTTGCACATGTATAGTAAAATTGAAAATAAAGTATTTTCGCATACTTTATTTTTATGCAAAATTATAAATATCCCACTCCCACTAATCCCACTAATATCATAAATGCGAAAGTTTGTGTGTGTGTGTGTGTGTGTATGTTTGTTACTTCTTCACGCTGAAACGGCTGGACGGATTTGGATGAAATTTGGCAAGGAGGTAGCCTGGGACCTAGAATAACACATAGGCTACTTTTTACTCCCGGAAAACGCGGGCGAAGCCGCGGGCGGAAGCTAGTAGAAAATAAAGTAGGATACGTTATTATAAAGTACTAGCTTCCGCCCGCGGCTTCGCCCGCGTTTTTTGGGATAAAAAGTAGCCTATTCTGATTCTATTATGATGTATAAGCTATATTACTGTAAAGTTTCATCAAAATTCGTTCAGTAGTTTTTGCGTGAAAGAGTAACAAACATCCATCCATACATCCATACATCCTCACAAATTTTCACATTTATAATATTAGTAGGATTAGTAGGAAGTAGGACAGGATAGTTGGCAACCCTAGGCATACCAGTCATACATTGTTCGATGTTCTTGTTTAGCAAAACAAAAACGTCGAACATAGCAGGAGACGCGTGAATGAATGATTTAAATTCGTGAACATGTTCGTAAAACAATGTTTTGTTCAAAATTTGGTGCAGGAGACACGCCTTAATGGTTTCGTATTGTGAGATTTACGGTCGGTTGCAGAAAAATAATTAAATTTCAAAGGAGGCATTAACCATACAATTTCTATCGTTAAAGTCTCCTTTAAAACTTAATGACCTTTTCTGCAACTCAGCGTTATAAAATCAGAAAGATCGTTAAACACTTCGTGCCTACCCCCAAATATGTAGGTAGGTATAGCAGTTATGAATAGGATTAGGCAGTGCCGGATTAAACAAGCGCAGGGCCCGTAGCAAATTCCATCGAGGGGCCCTGAATCTGCTATGGGGCCCTTAATTCATTTTTATACGCTTTGTCTGTGTACGGCAATATCGAAAATGGACGTTGCCACTGCAGTTAGTGATCATGAAAGACAAATAAATGCGCAAAGCAATTTCTAAATTGGGGAAACATAATCCATTAGGAATGTATTATATTGATTTTTAAAAATTAGGTAAGTACATAAAAAAAAGTTACGCTCAGGCGAAGGTTTGGATACGCGGGGCCCCCTTATTTGCGCCGGGCCCGTAGCAATTGCTACTCTTGCTACTATTGGTAATCCGCCACGGGGATTAGGTAGGCAGGGCGTAACTGTATTGCACCTGTACTGATTAACAGGAGCACATTGACCTGAGTAAGTGAGACCTAAAATCCGTAAATCCGCTTAAGACCAGCCAATGTATAGCAACCAAGTCATCGCGTAATCATAGCATAATTATCACACAAAATAATAGACATGTGGCTATCTTCTTTGTAATCAACGAAAATATTTCTGTTATTGGCATATCAGTACAAAATACGAAGTACCTAACAAATTAAAACGAATGAAAATTGAAACGTTATTCATTCTCGATACAGATGTATTTTATTGGCAAACGGATTCTACTAAATTAACGGACCATGTATTATTGTAGGTAGGTACGTATAACTACAGGATTCTGTCGGAAACACCATATATAGCATCTTCTTGATAAACCACTTGAACCATTTATAAACATGGAGCTACTACACATTATACAATGTTATGTTATACATTTTAGATTCACCAGTCACATCCGCTTCAGTTGATGGCAGCGCGCCTAACACAAAATGCACACATCGTTACGTACAGCGCGCATAATGCCACGGACTTTATAGCAGGCGCTTCGATGTATGTTCGTCAAGTTGAAATATATGCGACTTACGTGCTTATCCCTTGTGATAATAGCAGCCGGAGGCGACACAGAAAATAATATGTTAAATGTACCGACCGTAGTCCTAGCGATATACCTATTTATAAAAAAAAATGGTTTGCTACCTTATTCATCTTTTTTTTTTTGATAAAATAAGCTTGCGTTTAGCTCGATCTCTCTTACCTTTAATTTTTATTAGGTATTCGTACCAGATAACCTTAATGAAGACAATAAATAATAATACTTTGTATGAATTAGTTTCGAAGTCGATTAAAGCCTGCACGCGATTGGTTTGACAGTCGATGCTCGTCGTCTAATTGGACCATTCTCTATTACGTATTGTCAACTGTCTATTGTTTATTGGGCCGAAAATGTAGGTACATGCGCGATCTGTGCTCATAACTGACGCCGGGACCTATATATACCTATATATACCTCAAACTCAAACCATCGTGAGTATAGGTACTCATACTTACTGTAAAGAAGTGCTAGCCACATCTGCAAATATACGTAAATAATACTTATACATATAAATGCTACAATATAACGAATAAGTATGAAAAAACTGTACACGGCAACACAGTAAATTTATACACAAGAGATTCAGCAACAAGCAAGATAAACACAACGTAAACTACGTTTAAGCGCTGTTGGACTAAGGAAGTTGTGTAAGTTTAGTAACGGATCGCTTTGTAAATAAAAGTAATAAATAAAAAACGAAACTTCGTAAGGGTTCTTATTTCAATAAATCAGATTATTTTAGTTCAGTTTAATTTCTTTTAGTTTGGTTTCCTATCCCTTTTATAACTTATTACGTACAATAGGTACTCGTACCTACTTTCAAAGCAAATACGATGATTGATTGAATACAATATACATACATAAAACTTAGAACTGGTTTAGGGCAGAAGTTAATTTAACTTTTTAATTAAAAGAAGCGGACAAGTGCGAGTAGAACTCATGCCTTGAGGGTTCCATACAAACTTAATTTTGTATGTAGAAAACATATTTCTTATAATTATGTGAGATAACTACAAATTCATCAGTTTTAAGATTTTTTCGTTTACTTGCTGTAAGACCTTGATTCTTACAAAATTTTGTGATTCCAGGTCAACAGGAAATACTCTAACTAAAGGTTTTGATTTATTTGTGAATGTCAAAATATGCGGCCTAAGTGGCCGTTTTATTTTTATTATTGATTAAACTTATAAGCTTGATTTTTTTACAGCGTCAAGGGACCCTAGACCTAAGTAGGTATTATACTTCCACGCGTTCCTAAGAAAAAGGGTCTTCACAGAAAGACAACGAATGATGCTATAAAGCTTCTGTTTTCCTTTTAAGGTATGGAACCTTATAAACATAAGGTAATAAAAATAAAACTGAAGACCTAAAATCTCTGATTGTAGTAAAATCGTGTCTGCTACTAAACCAAAAAAGTTAATTATTCTCAAGGTGGTAGGCCGCCGCCCCCTATCACCAGTCTTCATGCAGACTTCAGCCATGTTCGAAGCCCAGCTCTTAGCAACAGGTGCCATGGTTATATCCTCAGATCATAGAAACAAGGGAGCTGTGCCAAGGCACTATCGAGCTTGATGCCTGAACTTGAGCAAATTGCTCATACTAAAAACGTACGCGCTGGCGACGAACCGAACACGATCGATGGTATAAATACAGTGTTTTAGTTTAGTGCTAGTGTTGAGTGACGATTAACAGTGTTAGATTGAGGGTGTGCGGAATGTTTAATGCGTGGGAGATCTTGCGCGTAATTGTGTCAAAAAATGTACTAAAAGTGGCATCAGTTGTTCCCGTACTAATTTGCTATGATGGCATATCTCCTTGTTTCTATGATCTGAGGTTATATTTATGTGTTTTCATATGTGTGAAAAGACCTCCGGTTTAACCGCTAGATACTAGTCACGTCTATTAATAACCATAGAATTTAAAAGACATTAGTTCGTAAGGTGATGTAGGTAATTGTCCCCGAGTAGTACTTTTCTTTTCACTTCGATGCGAAAAGAAAATAGCTTGAATATAGGTACTTAGGTACCTATGTATAACCTACTCAAATTTTGTGATGTTTGAGACGGCCTGATGCCGTTCCGCCTAGCAGAAGAAGGATCACGGTCCGAGCGAGTGGATCAGTGTATAACATTGGTCCTTAAAAAATAAACAGCAATTTCATACTTTAACACCTATAAATTATTATGAGCGCACAATATAATACATAATATAATACATAAAAAATACTTCAAAAGGAATAAAAGTTAATAAGCGATAATCTGTTTTTGAAATCCTCTGAAATATCGTTTGGCGTAGCACCAACTTCAGAGACATTTTCAGTGATATTTATTTTAGGTAATTTGGCTTTTGATCGTTGTTAAAATTAGATAATTATATAAACACTAGGGGCCATACCACAAAAAAGATAAACACGTGTTCAACACGAATGCTACCAAAAATAATACGCACTTGTTTTAGCACTAACTTGTCTAAAACAAGTGTGTATTATTTTTGGTAGCATTCGCGTTCAACACGTGTTTATCTTGTTTGTGGTAAGGGTGTAGCTGTTCCCCGAGGTTTCACCCCCGTTGCTCATAGCGTGATGTTAAATAGCCTTTACTATGCCTCATGAATCCGGCTATCATATTACTATATACTTATAGGTTACGAAGATAAACGAGCATAGTAGGTGTTTACCTAGTTAAGTTATTTAATATATAAGTGATTTCAAAAATCAACTGACGCGGACGGGATTTGAACCCGTGACCTTTGTCATACCGTGGCACTGCTCTTAACCAACTGAGCTACCGCGTCCCGTCTGCTTTAGTTGAAACCTCTTTCGAATACGCCTCTTATTGAGCGTTGGTGACACTTATCGGAGACTATAATATTAAGCTATCATACCACTATTACCATCAGCGTTGCCAAACGTCAGCTCAATCTGGAGCTAACGTTTTTTTTTTTTTTTTTTTTTTCGAGGTGGAAATCCTCATGGATGTCCCCCGCCCTGGGGAGGGCGGAGGGGTCTGTCAGACTCTTACTGACTAAAACCACCCCGGTGTTCCTCCAATTACCTTACGCCGGGGGCGCGGGAGTCGCTTGCGCATTCGTCCGCACCCCCGGCAGGTATTGGCCCGCCAAATGAAAGGCGGGCCCCGTCACCCTATGCGGCCGTCATGCACGGCCGCAATTCCTCTAGAGAGGCGCGCGCGGAACACGTCGCGCCACCGTCTCGGGCCTGTTTCCGTTCGGGCGACGGACGCCCCAAGTCCGCCGCCCGCAGGCCGCACCCTATGGTGGCCGGAGATCGTTGGCCGCCCTATAGCGCCCGGTGCGTCTGCTGCGGATGGGGAGAGAGGACACCGCCTCCCTCTCCCTTTCCGCCGCCTCCTTGGCGTCCATCACCTCCTCGCAGAAGGAGGCGACGGCGTTCCAAGCACTCTCGCTGCCGACCATAGCCTCAACCACGGCCGGGAGCGAGAGGCCACCCGCAGCTCCGACCGCCGCGACGAGGTCACGGCGCTGCACTGCCCAAGCTGGGCACTCCTCCAGTGTGTGCTGCGCCGTGTCGTCGGGTCAGTCACCGCAATAATCTGGAGCTACCCTGTGCAGAGTTCTTCTGTCTTCAACTAACTGCTGATCATTTACGTTTTTTTATTATGTCCCGCTTTCGACAAAAAATCTCGCTTTTTTTACTCAAAAGGTTTTAAAATCCCGAGTTGCGCGGAAAAAAAATCTGGCAACGCTGCCTTGTGGTGCCTTGCCTCTTGGCGTTGGCATTGGCACTAATAACTAAAGATCCCTGATACACGCTAAGATCCCATAGGAAGTAGGTACCTAAGCAACTACTTAGTTTACCTCCCGAGGGAACATACTGTGATGTTATTTATGTGTGTAATTATGCATAGCGTGCATACGTAACGGTGCGGTAACTTAATGCCTCACGAGCTCCGAAACACCTCTTGGGGTCACCATTAATTACGTTGTAGATGGAGTATAAATAGGTTTTTAAAGGGTCGGCAACACGTAGCATGTGGTAGGTACTCCTGCCCCCGTATTCACAACGCTTCGAGTCGATTCCGATTCGGAAAGTCGTATGTCTATCTCGCTCGCTTTCGTAATGCCAAAACAAGATAGACTTGTCGAATCGGAATCAAATCGAAGCGTTGTGAATACGGGGGCTGGTGTTGCAAGCATTTCATAGGCTATGGTAAGCGGCACATCACCTGGTAGGTACCTACTTTAATCAGGATTATAGTAGCTACCATCACAACATAATCTTTAGAGTTATTTTTAAACTTTTTTGTTTTCCCTTATTATTTTTTCCACCCCTCTATAATGTATTGCTTTTTTCAGATCATGACGAACTGAACAACAGAATAAAAACAGTATTGGTCTTGTATCGACAGTCGGGCTAACTATTAACTAGTATTTCTACTTAGTACATATTACGAAAACTTAAAAATCAGAATACGAAATGTGCTTAATGCAGATTTAAGTCGCACAGCCTCTTTCAAAAGGTGGTGTTTTTCACAATCACTACGACGAGCAAGATGATCACTTTTAAAATAAAAATGCGCAGAAAAATACTCAGTATGAAAAATAATTTAGGTATTAGTAGACGGCTCACAACCAGAATACGTTTATTTATATTTTATTATGCTAATTTCATTTCACCTTCAGAATTCAGAAGCTTCGAGGTTAAAGCTGTCTTTATACAGGCAGGTGACAGGTGTATTGTTGTACAACCACCTTTAGCGAGCGAACCTATTGCCCTTTGTCATCTCCTGGGTACCTTTTCTAAACCCGACCTGCAACGGACAGTGTGCTCCAGTGGCGAAGGGTCCCTACAATACGATTCTTACCAGCTTCCCTTGGAAAAATAGCACATGCAGAATTGTCAAATATTTATAATTAGCTTTTGGCCAGGTAAACATTAGTATCTCCGATTTACCTCTTACAATAATTGACCCTTCGCCACTGGTGTGCTCAACATCGGAATCAAACTTGTCCCCATTCTTCTTGTTGCTTTGCATCCTTGAGACCGATGCCGATGAGATGATTCAAATAATAAAATATGAATCATAGCAAGGCATAATTATTACGACATATTTTCTATATAAATTTTCGAGTGACCACACACGCAGCTAATATACAGGATGTCCCAGAAAGAATTGATAATCCTGAAACACGCCATAGTAGGGTTATTGGGGAGCCAAAATATAAAATAAAATAAAATATTTTATATTAATATAAATATATCTACCTATATACCTATCCTATATCTCGATATATTAATATAAATATTATAGCTACGTTTGTGACGGGCTTAATAATTAATTAAAAAACAGCTGAATCATTTTTGTAGATACAGTTGCGTATAATCGTAAATGACGCAGTAAGGATAGGTATAGCCATGGGTGAGACATCAAATGGTGCAAAGTTATTAAATAAATATTCACTCAACAAACAACAAAACGCAAAATTATCATTTCGCAAATCATCATTTCATATAAAAATGTTAAACAAACTTTACATTTCATAAAGTAATTCTTTCACAAATGGTAATTTTGCAACAGAACATTAGTAAATTTTTCCTAACACAAATACGTCGACAAAGATCTAAATTTGACAAAGTTACTTAATTGGCGTATAAGACATTAGACAATTTAATCAGGACTCGTCATTTTGTTTAGTTTCTTTAGTTTAGTATTTAGTTTCAGCAAATCTATCACGTTTTTTGTACGGGGCAACAACAAAATTATTTACAACAAAATCTTACATTAAAAAAAGGGAGTGCATCCGCAGCCGGCGGCGGCTCCCAAAAATAACGCCGTTGGAAACCGGAGTAGCCTTGGAGTAGTAGTGATACCAGACGGAAATAATTGCAAACTACCGTAGCAGCAGATTAATGTTGCCGTGTTTTAAGTTGAATTATCTACCTTAGACTGACTTTTAAATTACAGTGTCAATGTAAAACAAAATACAACTTTTTTGGACTTACAAGGGGGAGGGAGGTGGTCGACGGAGCCCCGCCGGGGCTCCTATTTCTGTCTGCAAGGTTAAAAGTAACCTAACACAAGGGGTTGACGGGGACTTCGTTCGCTCGCTTTGCTCGCTCACTGAAGCCCCCGTCTACCCCTTCGAACCTAAATTGTCCGTGTCGGGGTGTCCAAGTTCCCGAGCTCGCTTCGCTCGCTCTTGGACCCTAGTTAAGTATTTTACTTAAATGAAACATGAAATGTTTTTTTTATTATGCCAAATTGCCAATCCCATTTCCTGCTTTTTTCCAATGTCAGGGTCCAAGAGCGAGCGAAGCGAGCTCGGGAACTTGCGACACCCCAACACGGACAGTTTAGGTTCGAAGGGGTTGACGGGGGCTTCAGTGAGCGAGCGAACGAAGCCCCCGTCAACCCCTTCGTGTTAGGTTACTTTTAACCTTGCGGACAGAAATAGGCGTAGCGGGGCTCCTTCGACCACCTCCTACACCGTTGTAAGTCCAAGAGCGAGTGAAGCGGCACCCCGACACGGGCAATTTTACTAAAGAAACTACATTTTACTAAACAAAAATTTATCTTTTGTGTTTTGGTCTAATAATATTTTGTGAAACATTCTTTTTGCTTTTTGTGTAATGTTGAAACGTCAGTTTATCTTTTAAAATAAAATTAAATAATGCATTTGAAAAAGGCTGCTATTGTCATATGAATGTTTTCGATTTGATGTCTTTGTTAAAGGAATAGTTTGTGAAATGAAACATTGTCAAATGATGCTTGTGAAATGATAATTTGCTAATGAAGTTTGTGTCAAACAGCATAGAACTATAGCCATGATTCTAGGACTATGCCTAATCATATTCCGGATGATAGTTGTACGAAAGCGTCTCATAACTACCTCACTGGAGATATAAATGACACGGTTTTAATCTAGTATTCTACGGTATACAAAAAAATCATAATACAGAAACACTATACTTCGTTGCCCGAAAAAACAGACTCGACACGGAACGCTTTATAAAAAATTACAGTTGTACCTATATATACCTATATAGCGAATTCTTGCGAGATAAGTGAAAAAATTATCGACCCTCCTCGTTTCATTACTCGCTCCTTAAGTGGAAAAGGTTAATAAAACGCGTTTTTGCGTATTCACCTCCTTTTTGACGTTGTTCGTAAATAATGAGTGTAATATACGACCGTAGAGGATAACTGTGATAAGGTCGGAGCAAATCCCAAATGACACACTGATGGTTTTCACTAGAGTAAGCACAAAAGAGATAGTTTGAAAAAAGCCAAAGAATGGAAAATTGGCCATCTTCACAGAGTATCCACTTAATAGTAAACTACTTAGGACAATTTATTTCTTGTGAAAGGTGATAAAAGTATCCGACCGAGCTGCTTCACATTTTATTAATCAACTGCATATTTAACAGGTTCAACTTCTGCGAAAGTTCATCAGTTACATGGCAAATCATTTAACTCTTTTCAATACACTTCGCATTTATCTTTTTCCGTATTTTATTCCGAACAGGCTTTTGTTGCCGGGGCTACAGCATCAGTTTTAAGTATCCACTTGTTTAATTTAGTACCTGATAGTGTTATTAGTCTGAAATCAATAGTATACTATGGATTTCTAAGTACATCAGACCAATAATATCGGAGCCCGACCCGACAAGTGGATAACCGCCCTAATCTTTAGTTGCAAAATTATTAATACTGTCGTCAGTTGTGTGCAATGTATATCTACCTACTTGTTGACAGTTTTCAAGTAACAAGTGTTACGGTAATATTATCTCCTTTGGGCATCCTTTGGGCGTCTTGTTGTTTGAAAATTGTGTACAAGTAAGAGTTCTGACAGCTGAAATTTCAAGTGAAATTCTATTGGCAAGATTGCTTACCTACTACAAAAATGCAACGCATGTGAAAATACATTTGCTGCTAGTGAGATGATATCGTTTTCGAAGAAGTGCCTGGCGGTGTGAAGATAGATGCGCGGTTAGCGGGCGATCTTCAGTTCTCAGCGAAGCTCTAGCAACGTTCAGCTATATTATGGTTCTGAATGTTCGCAGAAATAACAAGAAATATTATTTTCAAGGGAATTGATAAACGGAAATGATGACCGCAATAGAATGCAATTTAACATAGTTCCATTACAAACATAGCTTAGGTATTAGATTATTTATTACATTGATGTGTAATGCAAGGTGTCACCGATCACCCATTGAAAGCAATTTTATAAAAAGCATTCATATACCTATTTCCTTTAATCGTAAAATAATCTCATAATGTAATTTTTTTTACTTATCTATGGTTGTATAGATGTGTCACTTGTATAAAATAAACACGTTTGTAACTCGCGTGCTATCATACAATTAATTCAACACATACTTTTTTTATGCATGACAAGTAATAATTAAGTACGGTAAAGTCCCAGCCACATTGTACACTGTTGGGACTTAGCTACTTGTATTTAATTGATACAGGTACTTATACATAATTATGTATAATCTTGTATAGAGAGCTTTTACGATTAAATGTCTGTAACCATGAAATATGGTGGCTTGTATATAGGTACGTTTGTTACACAATGTTATGAAAATATACGTTTATTACACAATGTTAATATAAATTAAATACATAATTAAAATTTTATACAATTTGCACAATTTAAAAAATACAGAGAAATTAATTAAGTATTTAATTTATATAAATATTGTGTAACAAACGTGTATTTTCAATTCAAAATATGCTTACGTTAACGATACTACACGTCAAAAAAACTCATGATAGGGGTAATGAGTTTTTTTGACGTACTATAGTTTCGTTAACGTAAGCATATTTTGAATTTAAAATACAGCAGTCCTGGAACATTTTGATAAAATTTTATATAATTTGCACATTTAAAAAAATACAGAGAAATTAATTAAGTAGGTATTTAATTTATATAAATATTGTAAAACAAACGTGTATTTTTAATTCAAAATATGCTTACGTTAACGAAACTATACTAGGTACGTCAAAAAAACTCATGATAGGGGTACATAATAATAAGTAATTCTAGATACAAACTATTATTAGGTATCTAACTAATGTTTTCCTCACAGGTGAATATGGACATAAAAACTGCAATAAATAAATATTTTTAGTGAGTCTTTGAAGTCACAAAAAATACACCTACCCACAAAAAGGATAATCTTTTTGAACTCAAAAACAGCATCTTCAAAAACAAATCAAGATTATAAGGAAAGAACATTAAAAAGCAACCAACAAAGCCTTTTTAGAAGTAAGTAAGCGTCATGAAATCCGTGAATTTTAATGGGCGAATGATTCTTATTTCCTTTAGCTTATTACGGATTTTCCGAGGCTTCCAGCGCACATCCATATTTAAATTCCCAGCACGATATTTAAAGAGAAATGTGGAATAAGTACAAAAATAAATAAATATTCAACATTTTCCACACGGTTGCACCGTCAAATGGTTATTTTTTTGCGGAACAACTTCAGTCATGAACCGTTTAATTTCCCTTTGTATATTTTAGTTTAACAGAAATCTAGCGCAGGTTCTGCCGTAACTTCTTGCATAATAACTTGTCAGGTCGGCATAGAAAAGATAATGCTTTGTTAAATCATTCTTTATAATACAAATTACAAAATGAGCTAGGCACATAGGTAGCTGAATTTATCTCTTTCATGTGAGTTTTCAAAAGCCGTTCTCTTGGCAGCCCTACTTATAAACAGGAGTGAATTATGTAGAAAAATTCATGTACCTAATGGGCCCGCTGCTACGTGCTAAATGTTGTGAGAGTGCTAATGTTAAAGAGTTATGTTTATAACAGGTACTCTATCTGCTTGAACCTGTAGATTAGTGATGTTTATTGACCCGTGGTCCGCGAATCCCTGGGGGTCCACGAGTATATGTATGGGGGTCTCATCTCTAGCCTATTTAACAATTATAAATAATTGCCACCAAAACTTATTAACTTAACACATTTATAATAACGAAAACAAAATAGTTTTTTTTGTTATTTCTTGTACCTAGGGCCATTTATTTTAGTAGGTAAGTCCTACTAAAATACATGGTCCTGTTTTTTTTTCGATTTTTTGGGGGTCCTTGATAATTGTGCTTCATTCCCTAGGGGTCCATGGCTGAAAAAGGTTAGGAAACGCTGCTGTAGATAATCATCTAGTTCTAGAGTTATATTTTATTTATTTACTTTTACAGAAGGCTCGGACTAATTAAGTACAGTAAATGCACAGCATACATAGAAAAACAAAGTTGCCCATGACAAGCCTCCACAGATAATGTCTATCTATCGTACAATCAACAGAATAATTCAATACGAAAACAATAGTTCGTTACAAAAATAATTAATTTCAACAGTTTGGGTGCATGCCGTTACCTGCTAGAGGGCATCCAACAGTCCAAAGAGCGCACCGACAGCCCACCACACCCAAGGACGAAAATGGTTACGAGTTATGTATGACTCTCGTGATCGCACATCGCTACACTTTATTCTTTTACTTCATGTCGCCCGTTTCTATAGCCATGGATTCTTTGTTAAGTTTACAACAATATCAACCAGAATAAACATTTTTATCGGAATTAACATTTCATAATCAACAGGGAAAAATACATAATATCGTAAACACCCGGAAATTATTTTCTGAAAGAAAAGTTAATTCCGGATCTCAAAACAAAAGTAATTAAAACAATATCTTTAGACACGAGTTGGGAGAATAATGGAGATGTTCCCTTCAATTTGTTCAAAAATAAAAAATTGAAATACTGAGCAATAATAATAAGTACGGTATAATGTTGTTATTTGTCAATCATAAAATGCCTGACAAATAATATTGCTATGAGTGCTTAAATGTGCTCATATATAGATGTTTCTGAATTGTATATAAATATCTATCTAATCCAATCATTGTAGGTATATTATATCTAGATAAGCATTTCCTAAGGAAATGTAAAAAAATATGATCAAGCGTCTAAGTACCTACCTAGTCATAAAGCCGTTTTGTTAAACGCCTAGCCGGTTTACGGCTTAAATACACCAAATCCGTCATCGTACGAACTTTGCTAGTACGATGACGGACGAACTCGGACGATTGAATCAAACACTTGTAAATTGTAGAGAGCGCGTACACCAACACGGCCGATTTTGTCCGATTTTGTCGGCCGATGGCGGACGTGTTGGTGTACGCACTGATTACATGATGATTTACAAGTGTTTGATTCAATCGTCTGAGTTCGGCCGTCGTCGTACGAGCAAAGTTCGTACGATGACGGATAAACCGCCACTTGACTGCTTGGCGATCCGAGGGTAGGTAAAGTCCCCGGAATAAAAAAATAAAGTTAAATACCTACAGTTACAAGACCGATTAGGTAAGAATAGGTTATAAAGGTTATAACAAGCGGCTTCAGTTATGATCACAAACGTCACCTGCGCATTAGCTGGTTTTTCGGTCTCTTTGGCGGAATGAAGAAGACGGGGGGCGCCGAGGCTGCACGCGATTGGTTCGTCAGTCGATGCTCGTCGTCCATTAGACTATTTTCTATTACCTACGTATTGTCAACTGTCTATTGTCTATTGGGCCAAAAATGTACATGCGTGATCTGTGGTCAAGATCCCCGCCGATACTTATACCAAACAACGCACGAGCCGAGCGAGCGAAGCAAGCGGTGCCGCAGCAGTGGCTGGCGAGTGCCAGAAACGATTAGCCGATCACTTAAGAACGACAATACAACTTGATTATAATGCGGCTAAACATGGCCTTCCGTATTGTAGAACGTATCGCAATGAGAATTCCACTAAACATTGATTCACAATAACACAAAACGGCTCCGTTTTCCAAAATGGCTAACTGTTATGTAGGTACACGTACCTACGATACGACGAATGCTACAATTCGGCTACGTGCGACATATACAAGGTGCTTCCAAATGGAATGCAAATATTTTTAGGGTCTTGGTTTTCAAATTAGGCACTGAGTGAGGTGACTGCTTTTCTATCATTTTCTATTTCAGTTTTGGCGACGGTATGCGTGACGTTGGCATGATGAATGTAGGTACATACTTTGATTACATTAACACACAGTAATTATACAATACATATATCATGTTTCTTAAAAAAAAAGTTAACAAGTTTAATAATATTGTAAGTAGGTATTATAACTGACCTCTTTATTATGATATACTTAGATAGTTAGATGAATGTTCTTAAAATATCAGCAATTAATTTGGAAACACTTTATTTAATCGGACTACAGCCTACTAATTTGGTGTATTGCCCTCAGATCATACAAAAAGGGGTATTGACGAACCCTTCGTCTTCGTTTTAATAAAAAACTTTACCCTACACGTTGAAAATTGTTCGGTCGAGACATAAATCGCACGTTCACAAACACCTGAAAACTATCTTAATACAGAACCAACGACCTGAAGCGTGGACGCAAATAACTCAGCTATAAAAAGGAATAATTTTGCTATAATACATATTAAGTATTACCTCAGATCATAGAAATAAGGAGATATGCCATCATAGCAAATTAGTACGGGAACAACTAATGTCACTTTTAGTACATTTTTCGACACAATTACGCGCATAATTAAGCGCTCCTTGTGAATAAAAAGATCTCCCACGCATTGAACATTC
This sequence comes from Thalpophila matura, assembly GCA_948465475.1. Classification (NCBI taxonomy): domain Eukaryota; kingdom Metazoa; phylum Arthropoda; class Insecta; order Lepidoptera; family Noctuidae; genus Thalpophila; species Thalpophila matura. Next base: position 11,428,514 of record OX419183.1, read on the forward strand.
CGCACACCTTCAATCTAACACTGTTAATCGTCACTCAACACTAGCACTAAACTAAAACACTGTATTTATACCATCGATCGTGTTCGGTTCGTCGCCAGTGTGTACGTTTTTAATATGAGTAATTTTCTCAAGATCAGGCATCAAGCTCGATAGCGCCTTGGCACATCTCCTTGTTTCTATGATCTGAGAGTATTACCGTCAAAAATAAGCCTACCTGGCTTGCATTTTCATTTATAGGTAAATGCAGGTAGTCTCGTTACCGGTATATAAATAAATTATTCATTTATATTACACTCATTTACAGGATCATTATTACGTATACAGCCTGAGAGTAAATACATAATGTGATGGAACATGACTAACATATCATGTATCTGTTTCCCTGTTGTTGCTTGTTTGAGTTGATGATGCAAAATTTAATAGGTTTAATATTCATATTGTACGAAACGCTCCATTCTAACGATGGAACAGTACACAAACAGAACATGTACCGTACATCAATGGAACAAACCTGCTTCCCGAGATAGAACTCTTTTAATATTCATATGTCGTTTTGTATTTTAAAGACAAATTGTCCTAAATTTGTTGTAAATAAAATAACTTGTTTGTTTACTGCTTTAAATTTTATTTAAGTACTACTTTCATTCCGTATAAAATTTTATATGGTCATATAAGTGCATGTAAAAGGAAACTAAAAGGGGAAACTAATAAAAAGGAAACGATTTTAATCCTGTAATAGCTCTGTAGCTGTACTTTGTTGCACTTCGAAAAGAAATACAATGTCGAAAGATTTCATTGAAATTCGCGCGTGCGTGCTCCCGTGTTTCTTAACGTATTTACGCAGTTTTGCCATTTATTAGCTCCAAACAAACGGAGAAGGAAACTACATCACAGAATTTCACGGATCACATTATGCTGTCAATACAAAATCAGGGCATCTAGATATCGAAACTGTTTATAAATTATTGACGAAAGCTGCGGCCTTGCGGGAACGGAGAGGTTCAGCAGCGAGTGTTTGAGGTCACCCCTACAAAGCAGCTAAATATTTGATTGCAGACTGGTCAAAGCAGAGCTCGCTATCCCAAACAGACGTCAAGTGCTGTCATTGATACCGTACCGACCTGATACCGTAGCTGACAGTGTGGGCACATGAATAATAGCAGCGCCACGCTAACGCACACGCATTTTCTTCTATGCTACACAGAAATACCCGAATTCTAAACTTAAATCAGGATTAAAATTAACGTTTTTGTCTGTCACCCTTAAAGTATTAAGAGCTACATTAAGTATTAAAGTACTTGGAAAATACGATGTTTTAAAAGCTTTATTACGCAGGTAACTCGGTCCTCGATGTCATAAGACATAGCTAGAGGTGGCAAGAGCTTAAGTGAACAACTTAATAACATCCACCAACTAGAAAGTATCTCATTGCTGCGTAGTCTATTTTTTAAATAAAATGTCCTTCAAGCTTGTGTTAATTAGAAATACCCGCTTGAGTTAAATACGTAGTATGTAGTCTACGAAGTTTGAGGCTTCAGTTGAATTATAAATGAGATGGGTTAAACATTTGTAGGACTTGTACAATGAATGACACGCACGCTAAATACAAATATATAGATTATTATTATAGATATAAAAGTAATTATTAAGTATTTTAGGTAGATAATAACGAAATTGCAAGCACTTTAATGATAATAAAGCACTAAGAGGAGATACCGGAACGTCACGTATGAACTTGTCGCGGAGTGCCTCCCTCCTCTGACCTCTCAGCTTCGGCTAGCTATGAGAGGGAGCCTCCACAGACACAAATCTTGATATTTAATAAAACAGCAGGATTGGGAGAGTTGGAATTGTGATGTAGATGGTTTATTAGCACTTAATACCTAACTGTACACAGAAGTTACAACAATAACTGATAAAAAAGACTCTTAACTGATAGTATTGCACACTTGTTATAAATTATAATTTGTATGTAATAAATAATAACAGTACAGCGGTTCAGCGGTCCACAAGTGATGTCGTTGGAGACCAGACAAAGAATGACGAAACAATGAAATAAATGCATAAAAATATGAGATGTTCTAATTTTGAAATTTGAATTTCAAATCTGGAAGAATGGAGTGGATGAAGTGGCCAGTAATGGAAGATTGCCACACTAAATGATGAATGAAGGATGACTCCGTCACAAACTAAACTACTTACATACTTAGGTACCGTACATATTATCCTGAAAATTCGTTTATTGTACAACAACCAATTTCATAAAATATAAGTCTAAAAACATTTCATTACATATACTAATTACTATTTTGACTTATAATCTGATCTGCCTTTTACCTAGGTACCTACCTGCCCTTTTACTCGATTTACCAAATTTAATATGGACAGACGCTCAGAATTATAATTTTAGACTCTGTTCCCGTTGGGGAATATGGTAGGCAAGTTAATTGGACACTTTAATTAAGTAATACTGTGTTACAAAAATCTCGGGAGTACTATCTAGATTCTTGCAGTCTCGGGCTTTTCCAAACTATCTCAAGGCGAAAGCATCCAATTTGCCAACGTTAAAATTGACTTCGATGTAGGTTTCTGCGCTAGAAGCTTTTCAGTTTCTAATTACCAATTTTGTAACTGGTGGTAATTAAGGCCTCATTCCTTCACCTACGGCTAAAATATGAAGCTTGAAATCAACTTTATTTTAAACTCATTTTCAACCGCATGGATTCGTCGAATTCATATCAAGTAAATGCCAGGTAAAGATTGACCTATATTTGAATGTAGAGTTGTAAACTTTTTACAAATGGGAGCTGTCCCAACTGACCGTACCACACATTTATACGTGTGGCTGAAAATACCCATTAATTTTGTCATTTTCTTGCAGCCGGTAGGTATACCTGTACAGGGTGGCAGGTTAGACAGTAGAAATATTTAAAGGTGTCATTGTACTCATCTTATGAACAACTTTTACTATGGGACCAACCCTGAAATCGTGAAAAAAAATCAGCTGTTCCGTACATTTATGTTCACATAACTCAACAAAATGTATGGAACAGCTGATTTTTTTCGAGATTTTAGGGGTGGACCCCTAGTAAAAGTTGTTCATAATGATGAGTAAAATGAACCCTTTAAATATTTCCACTGTCTAACCTGACATCCTGTATAAAACTCTATCAAACAATCTGATTGACATACCTACGGAACTACAACCAAATATTTATTATTACACTTACCCAGATAAACGTTATTTTGTTTTTAATTTTCATATGAGTTTAACAAAGTAATATAATTAAGTAGTGTAGTTTACGTGTCGTAAAGCGACCACACTAATTGCAAAAGGGCCCTCTAAACGCGTCTACACACGGCTTTGCCATCGATTACATTAGCAGAAGCCGTATTAACGGCTTTGTTAAGGTAAATACTTCTAACTCAGCACTAATGAACTGTTTGGCTAAGTAATAGATTTACTACTAAGCTTGGTTTAAGTATTTATTTATAAGTATTAGTCTCTCATAAGTATTTGCTTTAAAAACCTGCAAGTTTTTTGAAACAACTGCAAAATAGCGGATACCTATTATAAAGATGTCTGCGTACACATAAATCCACGGACATCCTAACAGATAGATCATTGTATTCCACTTTTCCAATCTAGTTGGCAGTCGCCCTCAGGCTATCTGTTCTCCCTCTTTTCTTCAACTATACTTACATTCAACCAGACAGTTGTATTTGCGGCCTACTCTCAAGGAAAGTCGACCAAATATAGGTAATAATAGAAATATCAAGGCAAGAACATAATAGAAACCGCCTTGGAATCAATTTTCATTAAAGCAGTAATGAGAAGGAATTCGATATATACTATCTGTTTGTTTGTAAAGGAAATAAAATAAAGAATTTAATAAACTGCTGTTCTCCTCCAGCCGGGCTTGTGTACTCGTATCGCTCGTATCTTACATTTTTCAGATGTTTCCGAGTGGCGAATCGTACAGTGGACTGCGGTCTAATATAGTTTTAAGATGAACAAATAGTGTGGAGCAAACATATAAGCGGCTGGTATGCCTTTGTATCGGCATCAAGGCGACCATTGTCTGCCAGCCGGCAGCGAGCTCTGCATGCCAGTCGTCGTCAAAACCAACCAACTTTACTCTCTATTGTGTTGTACCCTCAGATCATAGAAACAAGGAGATATGCTATCATAGCAAATTAGTACGGGAACAACTGATGCCACTTTTAGTACATTTTTCGACACAATTACGCGCATAATTAAGCGCTCCTTGTGAATAAAAAGATCTCCCACGCATTGAACATTCCGCACACCCTTAATCTAACACTGTTAATCGTCACTCAACACTAGCACTAAACTAAAACACTGTATTTATACCATCGATCGTGTTCGGTTCGTCGCCAACGCGTACGTTTTTAATATGAGCAATTTGCTCAAGATCAGGCATCAAGCTCGATAGCACCTTGGCATATCTCCTTGTTTCTATGATCTGAGGTTGTACCTATACTTATTACTTATTTATGAATGCGATACATAGACGGTAGGTAAAGCTATACCTATGCTCTATATTACTCTATAACTTGCTCTATGGCTCATGTAAGTCCCAAAATCGAGCACAATAATTTCCTTGTGGTCCCCCAGTGTAATAGAGAATTAAAGTTGTTGGGTTTAAATCACCCGTAACGAAGCTGAATTCTATGTTCAATTTTGTACTTAATCCATGTAAATATGCATAAATCTAAAATTATTACGGCTGGGTATCGTCCGGTGGTCTCCTTTTATTATTAAAGTACTTTTAATTATAAATGCGTAACGGCCACTCCGGTTAAAAAGTTTTCATTTATCAAAAAGTATTAAAGTAGGTATCGTGTAAAGTATCTCTTTTGGGCCATTTCCATGTGCGAGGAGAAAGAAACAGCTGGCCAGCTTCCTCCGCTTCTTCTTTTTCTACGGAAACACTAATTATATCTAGAACCTACCTATGGTACGTGTATAATATTATGATCTACTTACTTTAAAGTAGGTACCTACTTATACCATTACTTGAAACTTTCAACTTGGTCTTCTAGTTTTAGACGATCGGGAAGCCGGAGCCATGTAAATTAATTCATTAGAACACGTAATATTACCATGTGGGTACCTTGTACAGGTACAAGTATGCAGGTAGATAGTTCACAAGTCTGCAAGTTTGCATCACTAACTACATACATTAGTGCTTTCCTGATTCACTTGATGCTGAGATTCCTAGTACCTATACCTACTTAATATGTATATTAAGTAGGTATACTATATTTGCGTCATGATCTGCAGATACGGATACAGATCGCACACTCGATTTAAAGAGCTAAATATGTAGCTAGTATATCAATTGACCTAGAAGCAATAAATAGGTAGACATTATTGGAACATGGTTTATTGACACTTGAATGAAAACGTCTGAAGTTTATCAGTGAGTTTATCAATAATTCAACATTTTTAAATTAGCAGCCTAGTATATGAAGTTAAAAAATAACTGCCTCATCATCATCACTACATAGTATAAAACAAAGTCGCTTCCCGCTCTCTGTCTGTCTGTCTGTCTGTCTGTCCTATGTATGCTTTAATCTTTAAAACTACGCAACGGATTTTGATGCGGTTTTTTTAATAGATAGAGTGATTCAAGAGGAAGATTTATATTTTATGTATAATACATGCATGGAAACTGATAATTTTAGAGATTTCTAATGTGATGTCGTAAATAGTACACATTTTTTTGAGCTTACATTGCAAACGCTAGCTGAACCCTACGAGATAGATCAAAATAATGTACTACAGTATTGTACACCTTAAAAAGGTCTACAAAAAAGGCCGCGACAGCATATATCTATATTTCACAATAACCATTTTTATGATTTTAAAATTTGGTCTAAAAGAATGCTTTATTTGCGAAGGTGTTTTTACTAACATGGTATTAATCCTTATCTAAATAAATGTGTTAGTCATCTCAAGTATTTAATTTAGATCAAAATTGCCCTTTATACCATTTAATTTGGATGAATATCTTAGGAAATATCACAGAATTAAAATAACTCGCGCAACAAAATAATATCACGCCGACGACTGACGAACTTCAGGAGCCTGGCAGGCCGGTCCACTTAGATTGCACGTACTGTAGGTACTTAGTGCTACCCGTGCGAAGCCGGGGCGGGTCGCTAGTCTATACTAATATTATAAAGAGGAAAGATTTTTTTGTTTGTTTGTACCGAATAGGCTCCGAAACTACTGAACCGATTTTAAAAATTCTTTCACTAATAGAAAGCTACATTATCACTGAGTAACATAGGCTACTTTTTATCCCGAAAAAATGCACAGTTCCTGTGGGACACGCGGACGAAGTCGCGGGCGAAGTGCTAGTAACGTATATAAGGCAATTTAGTCTCATAATTATTAACACAACATTTTTGTTGCTTATGGAAGATCAAATCGAAAATCAGAACCGTCCGGATATTAACGTCCGTTCCTCTTTTAATGTTCAATCGATCAGTCATCTGGAGGTTAAGTAATCGTTACGATCATTGTGTATCATACCTATAACAATGAAATGTTCTGGCTAATCCCCAAGTCAATCACAACGTTTATGATGATAGCGTGCGCGATATAACGATTACGACCGCTTGATATCGGCGACGGTGATAGCCAAAATTACGATAATGGAGACAAGTTATCTCTCCATATACCTACATCAACTCCGAATGGATAGAAATATGAGAGAGTAAATCAATATTAGTAATTTAGTATCTATGATCAAGATAGCTTGGAAGATCTGTCAATCTAATTGATAAAAAAATATTATCGATACGAAATGATAAGAATTGATATATAGGCATATATCGATTCTTATAATTTGTTTTTGATAAAGATGCTTGTTTCGGAAGTTATTGACAAGATTATAATCGTTTATTTGTAGACAAAAATTTTATAGATGTTATCGTAGGTTATGGTTCTGTTATCGAAGTATAGATATTTATTTGCAAGGCCCATTTCGTAGTTTTGTACAGTCGGTACAGAAATAAAGTAATAATAATGATAAAAGTTTTTAAGTTTTAATTAATAAAAAATTGCCAGTTTTTCGTAAAAAAATATAAACAGAGATTAATTTCAGAACCATTGAGACTATACTTCCGATATCTCTCTTGTTCCGACTGTTAGTATTCCCACATGATTGCAATGCTCAATAGCCTTTACTTCGCGATGAAAACGTTGCATGCGATGCTTATAATCTTGAATAACATTTATTTATTTATTTAAACTTTATGCTCATAATAATATAGCACACAAGGCAGATTTAAAGCCATTAGGCATGCACTACAAGTGGCAGACTTGTCCATAATTGTCATGTCTAGCAAATAAAGATTCTATTATTTGCTTAATAATTATATCCCCAGGCTAAAACATAATTTATTACACACGCATGAATCACAGTTTGTGTAAATGTGAGACGGAACACACTCGGAAAAACGCACGAAATAGTAGATACCTACAAACGTAGTACGTGATGTATTTATTTCATACGTTTTTAATTGATTCATCATCATCATCATAATCATCATCCTGCCCTTATCCCAATTTATTTGTGGTCAGCGCAGCGTGTCATTTTTCTCCATACAGCTCTATCAGTTTCTTATTAAGTAATAGATAAGTTAATATTGCTTTAAATTATATTATTAATCATTAGCCTATTTATGAAGTACTCATCTCAATTTGATGGGTATGACACGGTCAGCAACCTTACTTTTACTTATGTATATAACATGTTTATAGACACAAAATGATTTGTTACACCGCTTCAACATTTCATGTAATGGTCAAGAGTTTGTGATATTGCTGATTGTACGTATCAAATTGCGATTTTATAAATCGATTAAATAATTGCCGACGTGAAACTCGACTCTACCAATATTGTTTCGAAACAAATCACAGATCGCAATTCAGTGTACGAATACTCTGAATGCACATTTGTTGGATACGGTTTGCACTCGTGAGACCCAGCTTTGTGGCGGTACTCACAAATGGCCAAAAGACTCATCGTGTGCACCACGGCTGCCAGCTACCTCATGCAACCGCTGCCGATCGCGTGCTGCCCGATGAAATGGAAAATGAAAAGCTCGCACAAAGAGTTTAAATATAGGTGTACAGAATCTAAAAGATTGAAGTACAAGAAAAAATACGAGTAGGTAACGCGTGCATGTAAGGTTTTCTTTGTTAGACTACTTTTTATGTTTCACACCATTATTTCTATTATACCTAAAAATGTGTACATTATATTGTTCAGGTTATGAAAGCGAAACAATGCCAGCTGTTTATTTTCCCACCGCATGTTATAATAATCAACAAAAGAAAATGACTAGCATTTCTGTAATAAAATATGCGTGTCCTGTATCTACAGTAAATCATGAACTACTGAAATGATTGATCATACTATCTACAAACCCTGGATGAATTTAGATCAAGATAAAGTCGCAGGAAACGATACGTAAGCCAACAGCTAGAAGGTACTCGCGGCTGTTTAGTGTGCTGGCAACCACTTACGTAAACAATCACAATTTGTTGAATAAACTATTTCGATACAGCCAAATAAATCAAAGTTTGGCCACATATTTACATATATTGAATTAGATCAACTAAAGAAACAAGTATTTTTCTATCGTATATGTAATACGTACATACTTACAATGGAGATTGGTATTTACACGAGAAAAAAGAAAAAACATTTCGTTATTGACGGAATGTTACCTGCCGAGTAACATGTTGTACATTTTATTCGCGTTGTATTTTACCAACGCAATATTTATAACAAGAATATTATAATTAAAAGTAAAAAAAAGTACCTTTGTACTTTATATTTCGTTTGTATTTGTTGTCCTCTGTATGTTGTGTGTACATAAATTATAAATAAATAAATAAATTATAGTCTTCAAAAAACACGAAGTATATTCGATGGTGACAGAAATAATGCCGAGTACATACAAAAACGCGCGCAGCCTCGTACCTATACTTATGTATCTACATCTCAGATCATAGAAACAAGGGAGATGTGCCAAGGCGCTACTAAAATTGACGCTTTGATACGGTCACATTGACCGTATATAAAATGTATACGCTGGCGACGAACCGAACACGATCGATGATATAAATACAGTGTTTTAGTTTAGTGCTAGTGTTGAGTGACGATTAACAGTGTTAGATTGAGGGTGTGTGGAATGTTTAATGCATGGGAGATATTTATATTCACGAGGGGCGCTTGTAATTGTGTTGAAAAATGTACTAAAAGTGGCGACAGTTGTTCCCGTACTAATTTGCTATGATGGCATATCTCCTTGTTTCTATGATTTGAGATCTACATCAACGTAGCTTCAAGCGAAGCGTAGCACAACTTTTAATTAGACTCTTTAGTCACGCGGCTTTCTCTGACTTACCGGAGGTGCTCCGACTTAGTCTTGAACAAATGGCTGGAAACTGCCTCATTTTCCCCTTATCTTTATTAGAGTGCGTGTATCCAACTTTAAATTCACGATTAAAATTTAACACGCTCGTAATAAATGAGGGCGCGCTTGCCTGCCCGCCCCTGGACGTAGTCTCTTGGTTGAATTGTTAATTAACGTCGGCTGGTAATCCGAAGGTAAACGGACATGACGTAGTCCCCTCAAATACGATAATGAAGCTGGCCAGCGTGTACGTGTGCGCGGGCCGGTTTGGCGTGACTGCATACGTCGCCGTCGCCGATAAGCATGCTATTGATTTTTCGATCCCCTATTTCCCTTAACTAGCTCCATCCTACTTTTTTGCCTCATAAAATTCAACGATTCCAGAGAGTACGATTCCACTTAAAATGTTGTATATTAAACGTAAGCACGCTAATGTAAATAAAATATTATAAAACAGTAGCCTAAAAATTCGTCTACGTTACATAGTATTTGTCGAACGATTAACATTTAAACATATTTTTGTAGAAACATATTTAAACACGAATCTTCAGTGGTTTAACTACGTGTTTTATTCCCGAATCAGGTAAAAGTTAAAAAACAAGTAAAATACATTTATTTTTTAATTAATTACTTTATAAAACACGCAATTAAGCAAAGAATGTTGTATTACAAATTGAATACCGGCAATTATACTTTATCATATCAAGATAACCGATGTCGCAAACAAAAGTTAGTTTTTAAATGAAACATATCCGTTTCTTCCATTTATGCTTTACACGTTCACATAAACGCAGTGAAAACAAAGCGACTAGATATTTATAATTTTGTAAGTGCACGTTTATTTATTTGAACGTGTCGAAGCCGTTCGTTTGTCTTCAGTTATCGGATAAACGGAGATACGTGTAGCCTTTGAAAGAATATGTTTTACAAAATATATGTCCTTTGTTTTTTTTATGTGTATTCGAGAGCGAAAGAAAAAATAATGATGAGAAACAAAAAGATGGGGTTCCTCTCAGATCATAGAAACAAGGAGATGTGCCAAGGCGCTATCGAACTTGATGCCTGCTCTTGAGCAAATTGCTCATATTAAAAACGTACGCGCTGGCGACGAACCGAACACGATCGATGGTATAAATACAGTGTTTTAGTTTAGTGCTAGTGTTGAGTGACGATTAACAGTGTTAGATAGAGGGTGTGCGGAATGTTCAATGCGTGGGAGATTTTTATTCACAAGGAGCACTTAATTATGCGCGTAATTGTTGTTCCGGTACTAATTTGCTATGATGGCATATCTCTTTGTTTCTATGATCTGAGGGGTTCCTATCTGTACATACCTACACGGGTACAGTGCCTATAGGATGTTATTTAATACTGTGTTAATGCATTTTTAAATAGTACCTACGGAAACTGCCCAAAGTTTCCTGTAGTTTGTTTTCATACACTTACTTGACTATACATTATTAATGATGTTAAGCAATTCGCTCGTAAAATTAATATAGGTAAGTTTAGAAGTAAACAGAAGCTGGTCCACTAAAGCCATTATTATGTACCCATGTTTGCATATTTACTAGATACTAGATGCTGCCGAAAAGCTTCTTGTTGGCCGATGAGAACGACGGCTGGTCAAAGGAAACCGCCCATATTTCCATTAGACTTATTTACACTTTGTTAACAACACACGTGCAACTCACTGACTTAAGCCTCATTTTACTTAGGCATTGGAAGGACGTGGGAATACAGCGCATTTACAAAGTGAATGCGAAATGCACGCAGCCGTATGATATGCACGCTCTAGTATCCAAAACCGCCTATGCTTCACCTTATTTTTAATCCCGACGTGAAAGAGGGTTGTTGTTAGTTTGACCATGTCTTTATTGAAATATGAATTGCATACCTATGTAGGTATGCAATTCATATACAATATTACTTATTCAAATATATAATTATGTAGGTATGTACCTACATAATTATATATTTGAATAAGTAATATTGTATAATATATATAGGTACACCTACCTGTATACCTAGTAGTATCTTGAACTTATGGAGATCGCAACGAAATCAATAAAAACATAAAAAACGAAAGTAATAACGCTAACGCAGTTATAGGTCCAAATCCGCCGTTAGGCATTCGCTACGTAACGGCGTAGCGCGCACTGTGCTACGACCGCGAAACGAAACGTTTTAAAAAGCTTGATTTTTGTGACAAAATCTATCCCCTAAAATACTTATATACCTTTTACCTTACACAACGGTCCTGAGTTTACAGCCATATTTTAAAATCTGGTAATACATCCAGGTACAGTCTAAAATGTTCTTCTGAGTACTTGTATTTTGAACACAGCATTGTCTTTCTGACGCCTCGCATTTAAATAAAAAAATACGCTCCAAATATATTCTTCAATGAATCAACTATCAAAGTCACACGCACAAATAGCATACAGAATGTATGAGCTCAATATTTTTGGAATAAAGATAAATCACGAATAAGTAAAACTTTTCTTGGATCGCGTGAAATAATATTTGGAGAAAAGACATAATATAAAGCCATTTTATGATGCTCGTATACACCATCGCAAATACAGATAGTAAGAAAAATAACGCGATTATTTTCTTTTTATTTAAGTCTGTACCTCAGATCATAGAAACAAGGAGATGTGCCAAGGCGCTATCGCGCTTGATGCCTGATCTTGAACAAATTGCTCATATTAAAAACGTACGCGCTGGCGACGAACCGAACACGATCGATGGTATAAATACAGTGTTTTAGTTTAGTGCTAGTGTTGAGTGACGATCAACAGTGTTAGAATGAGGGTGTGCGGAATGTTTAATGCGTGGGAGATCATTTTATTCACAAGGAGCTCTTAATTATGCGCGTAATTGTGTCGAAAAATGTACTAAGAGTGGCATCAGTTGTTCCCGTACTAATTTGCTATGATGGCATATCTCCTTGTTTCTATGATCTGAGGTCTGTACCCATAGTTCACAACATATTACGGTATGCAAACGTGCTTTGGACGGCGGGCGTAGCAAAAATAAAGATGAATTGTGATGCAGAGTGGTATGTTTACGAGAAACGTACCTAGTCTTAACTCACTATTTTTACTTTAAAACATTAGCATCACAAAGAGTAGTACCTACCTAAGTCTTGCGAAAATGTAATGTACAGTATGTGTACAGTGATATACGCGAGCAGCACCAGTAGCAGTATATATTAATTTCAGCTCCCAAAGGTATGAATATAACGTGTGCACTTCACTTTGAGAGATTGTGTGTAATTGCTCACTTCTTATTAAAAAAATCTACAAAGCGACTTGAGTTAATCATGTGTAATATTCTGTGGAAATGTCCAACCGTTTTTAACCTTGCTTTTCTAATTGCAAGATTTTAATTATCAACCTAACTTATAGCCACAGTATTCTTAATTTGCGCCTGAGATGAAATAAAATAGCTTTGTTCACATTTTTCTTGTAAACGAATACCCAATCACTAATAAATAATATAAAATGTCCTTAGCGCATAGAAAATGCCCATTTTATCGAGCTCTTTGTATGCTCCGACTTTTTCAAATATTGTATGTGTTTACATATTTATGACACTGATTGTACATGCGTGGGGTGCGATGCTCTCACCTTACACGCAACACAAAAGGGATTCGAATTTATTATACAATAGTATTAAATATGTGCCTTGTGAGACTATAACACTCGTTGTATCGTATCTCAGACTCCTTTATGATATAGATCTCGAATCTTTATGAAAGAAAGAAACAAGATCGACGGTAATTTATGTTTTTTCTTTAACCAGGGCTACGCCGATAAATATATTGCAGTATAGTACAAATGTTTTGATACATTGGCCTCTCGTACAAACAAGTTCAATATTTTCATTTATTCAGTCAACAGTATAAGTGTTACTTTGAACAAAGCTTTTAACGAAAGTAAATAAAACCATTCAGTTAAATAATATCTGCTGAAGTTAAATTTATTTAATATACTTAAATGTAGCATTTATTTGCATACAAGAATTCAATTAATATTATCAATAAACGACAGATAACGCACAAGGCAGCCAACCTGTTATAATTTCACGGTTCCAGCCCAAGTCTAATTACGTAACACTCTCATACTCGCCGTGCCAATCATTTCGACTGTCCAACAAAGTTAATTGTGTTGGTCCATGTGGTCGCGAGGGGATATTTTTATAACATATGGTGCAGTTAACATTGTTTAACTGTCAGAATGAAAATGAAGAAATATCTTCAATAAGTAGAAGTAATTTCGTGTAATATTTTAGTTTATTGTGAAAATAAGTTTTACAAAAAGGTGCGACACGCAACGAACAGTAGAAACACAGATAATAAAAAGGCGGTGAAAATGTACCATTAGGTTGCGTTCCATTTCTATTATCGCCAACAGAAAGCAATTCCCTGTGTTACGTAATATAATTAGATTGTTGGTTGCATTAGCGAGGTGGCCATATTCTCAACACAGGGGTCATCCATAAATGAAAAGCGTAAGTTTCTCTAACAAATTCGTATTGTCACAGGTATAATAAATGAACAATAGCAAATACACGCGACCTTATCAGGTATACTAGACTGTTTTGATTTTGTCTGCCTTTAATGAATATGTAATGAAGTTTTTGTTTTTCGGTTAAACATTGTTTTAGCTGAGCTAATATTTGTGAGTAATAACTTATTTTTATAAGAGAACATATATTATAATATTATAACGCTACAGTCCCCTTCAAAAACCTAAACAGCATTTTAAACAAGTTATTAGTGTACATATATATACTATATATATATAATAGCTTTACCCCTCTATAGCCCAACCTTTTTATAAATCGATAATATGTAGGTACATTAATATAGGTAAAGACAAATACTCCGGTGAGTTAGTAGTGGTCACGTCGTTTTAGAAAGGAAATAATATAATTACTTTGCCCGCGTGACATACACGTAGCGCCATCTAGCGTCCTAAAGCAATTGTGATAATCGAAAGTTATTGTTGTGTATATCCTTTTCTATACCCATGAAAACGATGGAAAATTTCATGATGATCGGTGCAGTGATTTAGGCGTAAAAAGGTAACAAACAAACCAACTTACTTTTGCATTTATAATACATATTAGTTAGGATAAGCAATTTGCTTGCTCCCAACAAGGATTCAACACAGTACCTACCTATTATGCTTTTATTAACTTAGTCAATCAAGATGAGCAATAAACATCATGCCTCGGTGGGCCACTTTTGTCCGATGTTTTTTTGTAGTTCGTTAAAATTTTAACTCCGCTGATCAAAGGCGATAATATCCCTTGTCATTAGCAGAGTTCGGAATAGGTAGAGTATATTTACCTAAAGTTCAAGGAATGTATCTAGAGTGCGGATAATACTTCCCTCTGAATAATAATTACGTCGTTTTCATCCCGGAATTTAAGAATGACGAATTATCATCTCCCATACGATCATCCCCCGAGAATTATAAAAGATGATCGCCATTCCGACCTATCTCATGTTTAGGTATGCCCAAATAATAATTAAGATACTCATATTTATTAATTACCCTTTCCCTATTCAATAAAGGACTATCGATGAGAGTATGATAATAATAATTGCGCGATAACAATAACGCCACTAGACTTGAAAATTTGATGAGATAGGTATTATTTATGATGACAATTATTTCATTCTCATTTAAATTCACAGAAGTTCACTATTAAACCCGTAGATTTTCTGAACCTCAGAAAGTAATTAATTCCACTAGTAAGGAGAAAATAATACTACTCAAACCGACTCAAACGTAGTATGCACAGCCGTTCTACTTGATTTCGGTGAAGCCGAATAAAGTTTACTCGTAAGTATTTCACAGTACGGTACCGCCCAAATGGCTGAAACTCATTCGTTCGTATCGGTATCGTTAATTTTTTATACGCTAGACAGATTAAATGCCGTACAGAAAAGCCACGAGAAATAAATGAAAGACGTTAGGCGTCTCAACGTCAAAGCATTGTCAGCCTGAAAATGTTTTTTCAGTCCCAAACAATATCGTATTACTTTAAGCGAGCAATTCTTGATACATATACAATATATAAAGGGTTTCTCGGAAACGGCCCTAATGATTTGGATGAAATTTTGTATTTAGATAAATGTTTCAATTTCCAAGTTATCTAGATAAGTTTAATCCCAGAGAAAATCCCTTTTCTCACAAAAAAAAAGGCCGAGTGAGGCTGGGTTGCCAGGTACTTACTAGTATTAAACAACACCGCAGAAATCTAAATAATATTATTATTTAGATTTCTGTGAACAAGACTTATCCATGTGTGTCTATAGGTGGTCTATAGTCTATTATATTTTACAAAATCATCGAATTCTCGAGGTTAATTTTACGCTTACGAAATCTAAAAAATTTAATGAGTTTATAGTATACTATCTACACAACTCCAGCGATGGTAATCAAATTTAGTGGAACATGGGTGTGTGGGTTACCTATGCATCTATTTTAAAACTTAACGAAACTTATTACCACATTACTTTTGAATTCTTGATCGATTACTCTGAACAAAAGACACATCAACCAGCTAACATGTAAGTAAATGCTGATTGATTTTACGATAAACTACCACTTTTCCCGCGACTTCGTCCGCATGACCCATAGGAACTGCACATTTTTTCGGGATAAAAAGTAGCCTATGTTGATGATGATGATGATGTGATAATGTAGCTTTCTACTGGTGAAATAATGTTTTTAATCGGTCCAGTAGTTTCGGAGCCTATTCAATGCAAACAAACAATCAAATCTTTCCTCTTTATAATATTAGTATAGATTATATTTATTTTGCAAATGGGTTAAAAATAACACTTTTACACATACATTTTTTTTTTTAAGCTAGGTGAAGTCGGTGTTTCCTTTATCTTTACTTTTGACTATCTTTGAGAAGAAACACCGAAACGAACTCAAATGTTAATATATCTTTTAAGGTCAAGACAATTCTTAATTAAGTTAATTTATGAAGAACTATGCAGGTTAGTCTGAAATGGCCTTTAGAGGAAAGAGTTATACAGATTTGAGTGGACCTGACCTGACATAACCATCAGAAAGGCCATTTGGGTAGGCCCCATAAAGTACCTACTCAAACTGTCAGACTCAACTTGAGATCTATGACAGTAACATAATAATCCTCATCTTAGATTCATATGTGTTTTATCAATAACACTAGCTAAATTATATTTTTTATGTCTATACTATAGAGGTAATTAGACTTTAAAGGCTAATAATGAATTATAATAATTTTAAAATAGTAATTTTATTGACTCCTATAAATTTAAAGTAAGTCATTAACACGTGCCGTTGACTGTACTTCGCTATAGTAACGAGCCGCGAATGTTTCACGATACTGTACTTAATTCTAGATACCGCGGCGCCGCGCCGCGGGCTACTGAAACTCAATATTTATTTCGGATCTAACGTTGTTAGAACCTACTGACTGTAAACACAAGCACGATGTAACTTAATCCCAAAAGGGGTTCTGTATCAATAACAATTCGCATTCATATTTAATAGGGTTATTATAGGACGCCAGTATCAAAACGAAAAAGAGGGAGTACTTAACTCAATATTAATGACTTCATTCGACCTCATTTCAGGGATGACACCTATCTAGGTAGATAAAATTGGAAAATAAAACATTATCTCAACACAAAATTTAATACAAATCATTGGCAGTGCCGTAACTGGCCTTTTATGCGCCCGGTGCGACCTTCGATATCTGCGCTCTTGAATAGTGTTCTAATTGAAACTTGGTTCTGGTCTGGTTATTTCTGCGCCCCTCCAGGGTCTGCGCCCTGTGCTTGGGCACCGCTGGCACCGCCCTGGTTACGGCACTGATCATTGGAGCCGTTTTCGAGAAACCAACTCTACTAATATAATATATCCAAGAATGTCACTTAAAGTAATAGGAATTGATGCGCAAATTAATAACGTTCTGTTCTATCTATAGATATATACATTGGTCTGTTGTACCGTCGTTTGTAGAAGAAAGACGATGCAATCTTTATACCGCTGCGGCTTAAATTTAACAACAAAAACTTGAGACGATGGGATTTAAGACGCCAATCTATCTTCTCTCTTAACTGACGCAGACAAAGACAAGATATATGGCTCGCTGAAGTTTAAATGTGAATCTTCGTAGCATCATCCATTATGGGGATTCGTTTTGTAAACGGTGACAGTCTTGTGTATTTCGTTTATATGCCTCTATGATTAGATTTGTACTCCACTCTGTTATGATAAGACCATCAATTTGTCACAAAGCCAAGTGAGTGTATACAATTTGAATCTTAACGAGCGCCTTTGATATGGTATTCATACTCCGGAGTTGAATGAAATTGTTAACTCTCATTCTACTTGAGGTAGAATTAGTGCACACAAATTGTCGTGATGGTCTGGATGTTCACAGACTAGTTTCTAAGGCTTCCGGTTACGATTTCAAAGTCTGGCATCCATTATGTACAATGTGCCTATATGTGAATGTACTCATTTGTAACTTTTACGCTATGGTCGCGACTTCGTTCGCCTGAGGCTGAAAGTTATTGTTCTTTCTCTCGAGAACAGTACTTTTTCCTGGATGAAGAGACCGAAAAATCAACTAATGCGCAGGTGACGTTTGTGCTCAATACTGGTGCCGGTACCTATACCTATGTAACACAAAATCACACCTGAATTACCAGCAAGGTTAGGCAAAGGAATATTGTACATCCAAATTTCGCCAGTAATGTGTAACATGCGAACCAGCGAGTTATGGACGAACTTACTGCCATTAACCCGGCACAAATAAAGCAGCCTGGTGTCTGGCTGCTTTTGAGAATATCTTTAGGAAAACCTAAAACACTTCACTTTTACATATACTTATATACTAGGTACCTACTACATTAAATTGTTACGTCTGGAGATCATTAGTTAAGCGGAGATAATAAATATAGGTATATGTACGCGTATATAATTATCTATAAGGAAATTATCTACCAGTCACAATTAGCCCACATGCGTACGGGTAATGACAGTCGGCCGAAGCCCCGATAACTTCATAAATATTATATAGGTAGATGGGATCTAAGTACAAACACCATTAACACGCAAGCGACACATGGAGACAGGTAATTCGATTGATCACCGTGTAACCTAAAAAAGTTAGTTATTAATAAAAATATCCTAATACTAATGATCTGAGCTGATCACATTTTTTTTACGTATAGTATCGTTAATGTAAGCATATTTTGAATTGAAAATATACGTTTGTTATCAAAATGTTCTAGGACTGTTGTATTTTAGATTCAAATTATGCTTAAATTAACGAAACTATACGTCAAAAAACTCATGATCGGGCCTCGGGTCTCAGATCGTACATACATGTGCTTTATATTTTTAAGAACATACTGCAACATCTAGTTTTTATAGAGCAAGTACCTACTTGTTGACTCAGAGAATACCTGTCTAATACTTACCTGAACACCTACTGAAATGCCAGTCCTAATCATGTTGAAGGCTTGTCAACATTTCCTATTGACTATTATCGACCAACATAACAAAACCAATCATAACGAGTGACACGAGACTATAAGTACAAATCTCAAATAAGATTTCAGTATGAGTACATAACATTGAATTGATCATGTGATTTTTATATCGTCTTAACATAACGCAACATCAAACGTGGATACCCCGAGGGGCTAGGCACCTAGTACCGACGACTACATAATTGGTTACCCCGCCTCAAAATCATTTTTTTATACATGGGGGTATCCATTGATGTAGCTATGTCCACACCTACGTTTCACTGGATATTTAAGTCCTACCTACACATGTAATAGGGGTTGCGCCTATTCCCATTCATTATCAGCTCGTAGCCGTAACGAACTGTCTATAGGTGTTGTAAACACAGTGGGTGTCCAAGTTCCCTCGTTAGCAGAGCTTGAAACAGCGAAAGGGCATGGTGCTAAACAGCTGTAGCAATGTGTTGAGAGCAAACAAGTCGTTTGACTCGTTTATATCGGCTGTTTGCAGGCTCGTTATGTCTTGTCTCGTCTCTCAATTCGCGGCGAGACTTCCAAGCCTTCTTAGCGGAAAACTCTGATTCTATTTTTGCCACTGCCGGGCCACTTTAACGTGAATGAATCAATACCTTCACAGAATCAAGTCAACAATCTTAATCGACGTGGATGTAGTCATTCAAGCATGTTGGCAAACATTCACATTGCGTTACTAACGCGTACTTCTACGCCTCGGAGCGCTGTTCGAATTAAATGTACCTAAATGTAAATGTTAAAACCGTTGTTCATTTATTTTATATTTAAAGACAAACAAATTAATTTCTTATTTTCTTGTAATAATTGTTTGCTGATCCTATTATTGGATTTAAGTACAATAAATAACAAAAAAAATGCTATTACAGCTTCCACGAATTTTATAATTATACTTAATTGTGATCGCTCGTCGGAATCGCGTCAGATTATTTTACAATATAAATATTAGGTAGATAACGGTAAAATGAAATAAGAGTAGGTAATGTCCATTTCAATAGAACTTTTAAACGATGTAAACAAACTTTCTATACAAATTCATAAAATTTTGACAGTTTGCCATACTGATATTGTTTACAAAGTTCACAATTTCAATTGACATGGACTTTAGGTACAATTACAGGAAAAAGGTTACAGTAACTTTATCAAGAAATTAGCGGCTAATATCCTATTCTAGTTCAATTTAGACAGACACGCTATTGTGTTTGGATCTATTAGGTAGGTAACTACTTGTAAGTACCTATTTGAAGATAATGATCGTAACCGACCGAAATGGTAAAGGTTGTGACTGTCGCTGTTGTGTAATGATTCACTACTTAAATTAATAAGTAGATAATAGTATATTTCTTTAATGTGTATTATCTATATGAGTTTGTGTAATTTGGTCAAAGAAACATTTATGTGTAAATTGGTCACAGGTGCTTATTCTGTGCAAATAGATATATATAGCTTTGTATGTTAAAAATCTTTGAAAAGTACAGTTTGGACTTTTTGCAAATTATCAACAAATATATATATATACCTACTTATATACATGTAGGTATAGGACTACCTACTTACCTACTTAAGTACCTACTTAGGTACTACCTACAGTGGCGAAGGGTAAATTTTTGTAATAGGTAAGCCGAAGCTACAAATGCTTACCTGGCCACGAAAAGCTAATTAAAAATATTTGACAATAGTAGGCAATACTGCCTGTGCTATTTTCAAAGGGAAGCCGGTAGGAATCGTATTGTAGGGACCCTTCGCCACTGCTACCTACTTAGGTATAGGAAAAAACTCTACAAAAAAATATTGAGGTACAAGTTAAGAATGCTTGATATTTCAAAAAGTATACCTTTGAATCTCGTAGCAAAGTTATAAATAAATTAATAGGTAGCTAAAATATAAAAAGGCTAAAAGCAAGTAACAGGATTAACTCTTTACGTACAAAGAGAGAAAAAATCAAAAGCCAGTAAGGCGCTTAAGCTTCAGTAAATATCTTTAAGCTACGTATTGTAAATATACCTTGTAGAGTTGAAATCATAAAGCCAACTCGTTTCCCCGTAGACACCGGTAATTCAAATACGAAGTTAAGTCACTTTTGGGTGTTAAATTTAGTTTAGGCATAGTTACATGGAAATTGTTTACATTCTGCAAATCCCACAAATGTGTAACTGAAGATGAAATTGCCACGTGATTTCACCTAGATTCTTTACAAACTTACAAACTTGAATAAAAAAATATTGGAGATATTTTTTAAACATACTTAACGTTTTGGCCACCGGTGACCAATAAACAATAAATTTTCTATTGTGTCTAGTGGCGTGGCGTTCAAAGTGTTAACTTGATAAAATTGCAAAAAGATGATAGTAAAAGAAGTGTGGGTTTGAAGCTGCCTCAATTCGTTTCTAACATTTGCGCGATAAAAGTATGTAGGTAGGTAAGTACCACATCGGGGAAAATAGCAAAACAAATATCTGTAAACTTAACGATATAACCAATAATACTGATTTATGTAATTGGCACGTGTTATAGACAGTCGTGGGACTAAATAATTGATCAAGGACGAATTCAGTTATATTTTATTATTTTACACACTGTGCCTTCGTTTATACTTTTCTACTTTCGCAGGTCTGTTGGCAGAAATTTCTTTAGAAATAGCAGTACCTTTTTACTTAATATTTACTTTGGATGTTGTATGTATATAAACAATAAATAAATTAGAATTAGGACAAAATGACCCACTAACATCACATCTATGTATTCTTACGGCATGTTCAACCTGACTCAGTGTCGAAACTTGGAAAAGCTTTTTATTCAATTTTAAACGTCGATATCACGTATAACTTCAATATTAAATTACATGGACCCAAGAAGACCCACGTTCCTTCCAAAAATATATCAGAAATAGTTTTCACTTTTCGATAAAGGGTTAAAACAAATGGGTGCAGTCGACAAGGAAATACAATCCCAAAGTTGACAGCGTCCGGATAAAATATAGTGACATAGGAAAGGGTGTTACTTGATAAAAGCAACGTTTTCATCGAAATACATCTCGTATATTAGAACGAGGGTTGTTGCTTCGCCGACCGTCTTGCAATCTACCTGCACGGATTTAGGGGAAGGTGGGGCATAACGGGGACGCGGGGCACGATGGGGCCACCCACATTTACGCATACGCAGACATGCTGACGATGTCCTTTATGATAACAAACGGCCCTTCTGTATCAACGGTCAGTGCAGAAGTAACCGAATGTCAGAATGCATGCGTCCATTTTTTACGACAATAATATTGTTTACGCGCAGTTCGATGTTATTTTATGGTGTTACATTAACATTTATAAAAAGGTAAATATTGAGTGTATTTTGTTTCTATTTTTTTGTGGAAATCTTCAGTTATCGGTACCGGATTTACTTCAATTGAAACTCGTGTTACAATTATGGTTTTAAAAAATACTGTATTATTATCAGACCATGGGGCGTGACGGGGACAATATCATCTATACGGATATTCACGTCCCGTCATGTTTTTCGTAAAATCATAAATATCGTCTGTCTGTAAAACAGGACGTTTTATTGATTGTGGACACACTAATAGCACAAACTTTAAACCTACAGAGGGTTGGGTGAGTTCCCAGCTTTGTTGACGTTGGTCACATAATTCCTGTGCTGGTGTAGATGACGACAATGAAAAAGAAATATACATCTGCCTACACTGCGAGTCTAAATAGACCTACCCCATATTGCCCCATTTTAGGTACCCCATACTGCCCCTACCCCGGGGCATAATGGGTTTTCATAGGGTTACAAACAAAATACATTTTTTAAGTAAATTATTTGATTATCGTGCCAAAAACATACCAAATAGTAAGTTAATAAGATAAAATAGTGTTATAAAAAATAATAAATGATTAAAAGTATCTCTAACATAGTTTTATTGTTAGATTTCCTTAGCGTCCCCGTTATGCCCCACCTTCCCCTACGTACTTATCGAAGTGAAAAGCCGAAGCGAGAGCTACTTTTACTGTCTGAAGGGAGCACTTTGGTAGGCAATAAGCACCCTGTATTTAAGATTTTATATAATATCTCGACACTCACCGCTTATCGACATCTTGATAACGATGACAACAGACTTATGATATTTCAAAAGTTTGAAAGTAAGTATCTGATCACAAAATATAAATATTGGTAGCCAACGTAATCCCACTTTATCAACTCAACAATATTGACCATATTGACAATTTCAGCAATTTGATTGCTAAATAAGTTTATACGTAAACACCTGAAAACAATTACTAACAGAACGATAATCCATTATATATCAAATACGGTAGCTGATTTACACACAAATGTCGATCAGCAAATTGCATTTCCATAGCCCTTGGTCAAACATTTATAATTCACTGGCCACGCCAAGCTGTTGGTTTCGAACAAGTAGGCCGCCATACACATTTATTATAATGTGTGTCGCCACACGGTCAGGTGTGTACAATCGTTACTCAGAGGATCACCAAACCGACACAGAACACGTTTCGAACAAAACCACAAAACGTTTGTAGACTATAGTGCAGAACGGCAGAACTCGCTAAGTTTTTGCATTTTGTTTGACGCGTGAAATTACGTTTTAAGAGCTGTTATAGCTGTCCTTTTTAAACAACTTCAAAAAGGAAGAGTTTAACAGTTCGATTGTATAATATCTTTTATACCATTCCCCCTCTAAAAAGCTTATTTTATTCACTAAAAACAGTGAATAAAAAGCACTTTTACTCACTGTTTTGTTGTTTGAAAATGGAACACACCAATGTATTCGACCACAGATTTAAAGAACCTATGCTAGATGCGGCACGTTATGAGTTTGTATGAAAACCGAACGTGTCATCTTTTTTATACCTACGATAACTTCACCCCAGCCATTTAGTGATGTGCTCAGAGTAAACAGAATTGTTTCAATCACTAAGCGTCACTGAGCTAACAGACTTTTTTTAGTACGAACAGTCGAACATGCAGGGCACGCTTGGTCGTGGCTTGCCGTATCTAGTGTAAGTGTAATCTGTGTATTCGACCTATATTGATGTGTTCTAAATTCAATTTGATTGGTCGACATTTTCGACAAGGAGTTTAGCATTAGAATAAAAACTGTTTTGTGTTCTTTGCTGTCCTTAGTAAATTGGCGCTATTTTGAATACTGTAAGTTGTACGAACACAAAGTTTAGTGTTACTTTAATCTTTAATCTTGTGTTTGTTTAGTGTTGTTCTAATCGATTAAAAATGCATTCTAGTGATGAAGATGTGTTAACACCTGAGTTTGTGAAAGAGAGGGCGGCCGATATAGTGGAAAGGTGGAAAGCTTGCTACCCAAAAAATCACGGCTGGTTTACATCAAAGCCAATTTAACTTTACTTTTTCTTCATTATATGTATATTTTCACTTAAATCTTTCTTTTTCTCGTAGTCATGGTATAAAGTATAGTATGCAACTCTTGAATAAAACGGATTTATATCGAGGGCCATGAATCGCTCGCGTCGCTCTGGATTCTAACACTTGAATCACTCGCTACGCTCGTGATTCAATCATCATGAATCACTCCCTACGGTCGTGATTCAATCGTTAGAATCCTTCACTAGCTCGTGATTCATCTATGGCCCTCGCTTTAAATCTGTCCTTTATTCACTAATTGCATAATATACTATTTTAATGATTGAGATATAAGATGATGATTGTTGTTTCATTTGTTCATGGTGACGACAGTAATGAGCATAAAATGTAACGACTTGATGTTAATACTAATTTTTACCATGTTTTTAAAATAACAAAAATAGGTAATATTGTAGATACCTACTCGTCGTTATGTGATATTTTGGACTAATCGAAATTAAGTAATAATATAAGTCTAAAAGGTCTGTGTACGACAGGGAAATAGGCGCCATCGGAAAATCCGGCGTCATGGATGAAACGTACATAAGTATAAAATTGTTAAGATATATTTAGAGCGGGCTGCACTCAGCTGCGCGAGAGCTCAGTTAACAGCAGATTGAATCATAAAGCAACATTGACGTCATCGCTTGCTCCACTGTATCGACTTTCAGACAAAACGTTAGCGAAAGTGCCCACTAGATAAACATGTAGCCAGCCAACTATGAATCGAACACAAATAAGTACCTATAATAATGGATTAACGAAACACACCCACGAATTTGCGTTGTGAAGGGAATAAACTGTTAGAACATAACAAACTAGGTATTCTTAGAACAGCAAAAATGGACTCAGCAAATAAAACAATATAATGAATATAAAAACTTAAACTTTAAGTAGGTAGATGCACGTATAAACAAAGAAAAGTTCGTCAAATATAAATATTGCTTCATTAAAGCAGTATGTAGGTAGACTAACTATGATTTAATTAAACTTAGCGCGAAACGCTAGAGTCTGTCAAAAGCATTCAAACATGAAGTTAATTTGGTAAAATAGTTTGGTAAACAAACACGCTCGTAAAGCAACAAGCATCGACCATCGCCTTTGTGTTCGTGTTCACAACTCAAACTTATCCGCGGTAATCTGATGTGACACCATCGTAGCTCTCACATTTTTAAAGAGCTTTATAAGAGCTTTTAAAGCTTTTAAAGAGCTTTTTAAAGAGCGTGATGAGGGTTTCATCTACTTTTAAAGGGATAAGAGCTGCCCTGATGTTGTATATAGCGTATGTGCGCAGTCGGCTTGAATACAACGCTATAGTATGGGATCCACACGAGGCCAAGTACAACCTTTTAATCGAGCGAGTCCAAAGAAAGTTTGCCCGTTTTATCTTTAAGAGGATGTACGGTTACTACCCTTACCTATACCCATCTTTGTTTGTTACGGGGATGGTAGGCTTAGATACCTTGGAACTTAGGAGGAAACTACTAGTACTCGTTCACTACCACCGTCTCCTGACAAACAGGGTAGATAATCCCAACACATTGGAGCGGGTTGGCTTAGCGGGCATGCCGAAACGTTTTTTGATTGGAGGTGAGGGCATTGATGGTCCTCGTCGACGGAGGAAACTTTTTGCAGACCCCCCCGGAGTACACACTCGGCGCGCGGCTGCAGCACCTACTGCCAGAGCTATCACACTGCTGAACTCATTGCTCACTCAGCACATAGATCTCGATATCTTTCATGATAAGCCATACCAAATAAATAAATGTATATATTTATTCTTAAGTAATATTATGTAATTGTTATAAGTTTTAGTTAATGATTGGTAAGTTAAGTTAATATACTATGTGATAAGTAATTGTGTAAAATTGTCCACTAAAATGTAAGTGCTTTGGTCGTTACTGTAAACTTATATTTAATTAAATAAATAAATAAATAAATTAAACATAATTAAACGATATGTCTGAATATCGGTGCAAGCTGCATTGGTCTCTACTCAGAAAAAAACTTAAAAAAAAATTTAAACCACCTTCACAAAAATCACAATAATATTGTGTCACAGATAATATAATACTATACGTACAGATGCCTCATCTCATACAAAGAAATGTGACCGATTTAGCGCGGGCTATCTTCGGGCTATACATTTTTCCGTACTTAAAGGATTGTTCAAAATTTGAACAAATATTTTTCATGATGTATTTTTTCATGTTCTCAATTTTACGCAAACTTCAATAACAAATCGATACATATAACGCCATCTATTATGAGTTATTTCAACAAATGTTCCTTTGTTCCTGATGAGACCCCATGGTTGTGTGAAACAGTTTCGGAAGTCGGTGCTGTATCGAACCAAATCAAAAATCAAAGGCATCGGCGAACTTTCGAAACTATTTCAAACACTATTATTGTCTTTGTGAAGGCGGTTTTTTTTAAGTTTTTTTTTTTCTATTTTGAGTGACATAAACACGCGCGATTAGCGATTTGTTACCACTAATCGAACCTATATACCACTTTGCTGTGAATAATAAATTAATGATATCGTCAACATAGGCAAAGTGAGCTGAAAACTATTTTATATTGAAGCTGGTTAAAAAAGAGTAATCATTCCTTAATTCATTAATCATTTATAATCGGCAACGATATCCTGTAACAAACACACAAACAAAATTGGTACAGTCGAATTGAGAACCTCCTCCTTTTTGAAGTCATTAACCGACTTCAAAAAAGGAGGTCCTGTATTCGTCCCGTACCTATGTATGTATGTTTGTATGTGCGCGATTTTTTTTAAAAGCAATGAATTTAACTCTACTAATATAAAACAAAGCGCAAGTAAAGCAATCGCGTTCAAATATGAAAGTACCGAATCCGACACCTTATTGTCAAAATGTCCTATTTTTAAACAGCGGAACCATGCAACTGACACTTTCGCTCTACTTAGTTGAGATTATGTCAATAGCGAATCAGGGACTAACTTTTCCCTAAACACCCACAGATAAACAAACCAATGAAGCCGTTGACTCCAAACAGCAACTGATGCCAAGCAAATTTAATCAATACCGTACTTAAATATTATATTGTGTACACGTTTTATTGATCTGCACTTTAAATAGGCCGATACTAAATAGGCAGTTACATACCACATAAGCTCACGCCTTTTTCCCATGGGGTAGGAAAAGTTATAGAACACCACGTGCTAGGATTCTCACATAGGTACTCTTTTTGATACTCGTATATATCCTTTCATGCATCTCGTCATACACGCATGCAGTGGCGTGCCTAGGGGGCAAGCCCGACGTATTTTGTTTGGCTTTCGAGGATATTTATGTTATTTTTTCATGAATTTAAGTGAGTTAATGTTGTTATTAAAGCAATACGTACATCAAAAATCACTTACATTTATGAGAATGAACTTAAACGCTCTCTAAAACGAAAAAAAATGCGTCGGGCTTGCCCTCTAGACACGCCACTGCGTATGGTTGCGTATACTTACTACGCACCTGACCTTTTTGGAGAACATCAACAATAAGATCCTTTTAGGGCGTCCCCTCCCGGCGTTTCCACAAACATCCGCCTTACAAATTCCTTTTGTTAATCGCCTTTCATTCATCCTCTCAACATAACCAAACCATCTAAGTATATATAAACAATACAATGCAATCTAAATAAGAATAGGAACGTCAGTGAACTCAAACTATCAACTATCATTATAAAAGTAAAATTAATTTGCGAAACAATTTCGTTGTTTTCCACTTTATATAACCGAGTCTTAGATTTATCAAATCTATTGTAATAGATTTTTTTAATACAAAACAGCTCAATTTTTAATACAAAACGTCACAACATGGCGCAAGGTCATTCCTATTCTTATTTGGATCGCATTGTTATACTCTTTTAAATTTTTGTCAGTACATCCTCTTTTAAACCTCAACGTTGTCCTATCACATCATTCCTCAACCTATAATGAATAGTTGCAATATAGATAGTTAAATACTCAAAAGCGGCGTTGAAACTCGATGTGGACCTTTCCGGGTAATTGACTAATTCCACTGTGTCGCAATTGGAGCTCTGCACGCTTCCATGCCCTTTGATCCCTAAATTACAGTTCAATAACATTTCCGGGAGCTATTCCTTCCGAATTCGAAAACTAGAAACGAAGCTGAAAGAGCGTGATCACGTTTATTATCGGCGACAGTTTATTATTAAATAAAAATAAAGCTGATAAAATTAACGTTGTACGCAAAGCTTCACAGCTTTGCGTAGGAATGATGAAGGTGTGGCACGATGGCATGGAGACGGCGAAACCGACGACGTGGCAAACGAAGCCGATATAAATAGGTAAGTCGAGTAATTCTTCGCTCGTGTATCTCTTCTCGCTATTCGTTACACGTTTAAATAATGTATACCTACACAAAGTTTAACTTAACACAACAAAATAATTTATTATCTTAACTTTGTGTGTTGGATACTGTTGCATCCAAAGAAAAAAAAATAATAGCATAAGTGATGGTAACAATATATTATACAAATGATCAGTACCGCCAAACGGAAACTTATAAGTATAAGTACTACTAATACCAGGAGTAAAGCAGAAATCTTTGAGCATAATTCAAGTGTCACTTTGTTTAGCCACACGTTAGACATGCGTCTGCTCCAGAACGGTTGTCAGACCACAGTGCTTGCAGATCGGTCTCTTTGATCAGTGTATTCTGTCACGATGACATTGCTCTGAGATGCGGCCACTCATAGGGGTGGCTGTCTCTGTCACGTACAAACCAAGTTAAAATCGCTCAAAGAGCCCAGCTCTAACTAAGCTGAAGTAAATCGTAGGAACGCACTACGTTTGAAATGAAAGCACGTGACGTTAACTTGAATGTTTTATCTTATGTAGATACCTAACACAGTAGAAGTATCCATATTTTTCATTGATTTTAGTTTTGCAATGACTTAGATTCGAGTATCGGGTAGATAAACAGAATATAAAAAGAAACGGATAACGCAGCATAATGTAGGAAATATGAAAACAAATATATGTATTTATACATAATGTAATCAACGCATGTTATAGTGTTTACTAGGAAATACTTGGATAAATTGTGTCTTCAATCTTTCATTTCCATATAATCTTATTCGACATAATTTTAATTTACGATTCTAATAAAAACCTTCATACGTCGTGCTAACTTATACTTGTATCTTTCTATTTATCTATATTTCTTATAAAGTGGCCTACTTCCTATTCAAGGTAAGGTAACGATAAACGAAATTGTTACAGGTATAAATTATAATTAAGGATACTTACCTGTAACAATTTCGTCTGATTTATTCGAGGAATCCATAATTATGGATTCCTCGAATAAATCAGACGCCACATTAACAATTTCGTTTATTAAACGTTACGTAGACATAATCTACATAGATCGTATCTAAATAACGTTAGTGTATGTACCTATGTAAGATTAGTTTTTTATATAGAATTTTGTGATTTGAATGCTGGCCTACATTGATTTTATGAAGATTTTATTGTATTTGTGTTGAGAATTAATACTATACTTAATTATAAATTTATTTTTTTATGGAAGATGATAGAAGTCAGAGTGAGTAGCGTATGTAAAAAAATTATCCAGTACCTGTCTTAACAAAAATATAAATATTTTAAAAGTCTAAAATAGTAAACTTATTTACCCCTTTCATCCCACATGAATACTAAAATGATATGTTGCTGACACGTCAGTTTCAAGTAAAAGTTATACTAGAGGACGACGGTTTCCAATTCAAAGTGACTTTTCAGTTAGGTAGGTACGTGAGACACGGAAAAGCTTTCTCCTGTTTTTCTTCGAGTGCCTAATGGTAAAAACTATCGCTACGTCGAACAATTACTCATATATCACTTCATCTTTATCTAGATTGATCACGAACTCCAACATCAGCACACGATAAGGGTTTGAAAATTGTGAATTATTGTTCGTTGTTGCTTATCGTAAAGTTTTTTCATGAACTGTATATATTGCAATTTATAAACTGTTGTAGTTTGAGTAGGTGTTACATTTTCTAACCAATTATTGATGTGATTAAAAATTAAAAATTGCATTCTTATCAAGGTAGAGTAGATCTTTTCTTTCTCTTACAAACTTTATACTGCTACTAGACGTCATAATTCTCGTGAAAATCGTAATTATTTGACTTTTTCTTTTTCATCTCATTGTCACCTTGAATTTTACGACTGAAATTATATTATAATATCGTCTCGAAAATGTTGGCAACGGAGGTCTAGACTAATACCTGCTTCAGTCCAGATGAATGAATTTTCTGGTACGTAAGAAAAATCAAACAAAAAATGCCCCCCCCCCCCCCCCCCCTGAATAAAATCGTGTATTCGCCTGCTTCAGTCAAATAAACAATAACAATAGAATTTGTCATCGTTATATTATAATAATAATATTAGAGACTATAAATATTTAGTGGACTAAAATAAAAACATTAGCAGCTGTAGCTATTCAATATATTTATTGCGTCAAGGCTCGGTCGGCCGGCCACGGAAACGACACGTTATTCGTGTGTATATGCGAGGTGGCCGGTCTTGTTACGCACAAGTCCACCAATGATTGATGGTAAACAAACATTCGTAGCTATATTTTGATGCGTGTGTCTTCACAACCGACTGATGTACTAAATTGGTCTTTCAAATATTTCTGATACGAAAAGAAGACAGCTTGTTATGTTTGTTTGTGGTCTGGTCATATAAAATCGGTAAGTTCATGTTGTCATGGGGCTGTCATTTGTATAAAACCTAAGGCAAACTGTGAGCGGCCGACTGAGTTTGCGGCGTATCGGTTTAGTAATGCCCTTCCATATACTTATTTGAAACGGAGTGTCCACAGTTTGCTAGTTTGCGCTAACAGTTTGCTACTGCAATTTGCCTATTGGGGACACAGCCTTAAAGTTTGTTCAGAATTGGAAAAAGAATCAATTTCAGTTGTTTTTAAATCGTTATTTTGTCAAAAAAATGATTGCTTAATTGAATATTTTGTACGTTAAAGTACGCAATGCGGGGACGGAACCGACGTATAACTTTGTCAGTTTTCATTATTTACTTTTCAAATATTTTACCTACATGGACTCTTTTAATTAAAATCTTTAGAAGGTGTTTCGGCTTTTGCCTAAACAAAAAATAAAGTTGTTAGCCATGTAAGTTGACAATATCTATTGAATAACATATGAACTTGTTTACATAAATATAATAGCAATTTTATGTAGTAAACAGTTATCTTACACAGGTTTTATTTTCAACAAATTATATAATCAAAATGAGATGGCAATATTTGATTTCAACAATACAATAATACTCATATTCTTTTACTTTGTTTACTTAGGTATTAAAATTGCTAGGTTTCGCATTTAATAAATCTTGAATTGTAATTAAACGTCGTTTCTATCTTTATGAAAAGTACCCACCACTTAAAAAATATTTTTAATTTTGCCTAGAATGCGTTAACGAACCGACTTAAGCGGATATCATTTAGCAACTACCCGCCAACTGCTAATGAAGAAGGGAAAATTATCCATTCATCACATCAGACCATAGCTTACAACATTTAATTAATCTGTAGCTACTATTTTCCCAACAGAAAACAGCTATAATAGCTGTGATTAAGTTTAAAAATAGCAATGTAATTAGTACTTTAATGTTTAAGCAATTTGACCGTTACCCCAATATAATTCTTGAAAATTAATAAAGAATACGCAGAATTTAAACACAATAAATAAATAACAGAAAGTGGATTAATAGACTTTGTCTCATTCAGAACAAACGATGCTAGTTTTTAAGAAGATACATAGAAAATTACGCAAAGATGAGCACTGATGTTCTGTTTTTAAAAAGTTATCATAATAATGCGAAGCTTCATCAAAATAAGAGCAATTTAATTTAAACAAAAATTCTGATGAAGGAATATCAAAAGTCCTTTCTTTTAAATCATTTATGACTATGATAATAATATTTTCATAAAATAACTAATAACGCATTCACGAATTTTCAAAGAGAAATGTTTGCAACGCGAAACGATAATAACCTAAATTGAAATGTCTTGTGTTTAAAATTATTTTGAAAATAATATGGAGAGATAAAGCTGTCTTCAGACTAGGCTATACTATGCGTATGCTATATAGTATAGCGCGCCATACAAAGCCATACTATATAGTATAGCACAGTGTGAACGTGTCCATAACAATGTATGGTGCGCGATATTGTCGTGCTATGAGCTATAGGTATGCTATAATGCTATATAGTATAGCGTAGTCTGAAGACAGCTTAAGGAAGAAAAATAATAGTACAGAATTTGCGACATTTTGATTAATTTTGTAATAAATACTCTTAAAATAAGCCAATTTACCTGGCATGGCAACATTCGCCCCACAAATTATTTCCCAAATCCGGGGATTACACGGATAAAAACCTAATTGGAGAAGGCTAGTGCGTGACATAAGGCGGGCAAATTGTGCCGAGGGGGATATGGCAAGCGGACCTTGATCCAAGCCACACGAGCTTATAACATGGTGTTCTATTTTTGTAATGGAGTTGTTATTGTGTTCAGAGCTCTTCCTTACAAAATTGTACCACCAGTACAACAAACTCGTACTACTTGTATCGTTGTAGATCCTTATTTTTTACAATATTTTAAACATGAGAGAGCTTCCATTCCAACCGCTGCTCATAGGATTGAATTACAAAACAGAATCCAACGTCGAAAGCAATAGCCCAACTATTTCTTTATTCTTTATATCTACTATATTATACACCTATTATGTCAACTCACTTAAAATATAATATATTATACACACTTAGTGAAAAGGAGGAGGTGGGAGGTCGCGCCTCATTAACCATCTGACGTATTGTTATAATTTCAGATCGTAAAATATAAAAAGCGTTGAAAGCGAGCATATTCAAAGCAATAACAACACATTTTTAGTTTAGCGTAGGTAAATATTTAGTTGAAAAGATGCTCGTATTCTTTCCGGTGAATAACTGAGTTATATTCAGGTTTATAGTCGTTTAGTTATAAAAAACGTATCTCCAGCTACATCTGCGATATGAAACGAGAATAGCCATGGTGTTTGAACCTATTGTTAGCAGAGCATTGGAGATTATTTTGATTTGAACTGGCGATACACCTAACGAATTTCTGAATTATTTGATCGAATGACTAGCTTTCTGAAACTGCGAAATTAGGTAGAAACTACGAATGTCAATCCGCCCGGTGCCCGCACCTGAATACCTAAGTACTTGTATTACGAATATCAATGTTTATTACGACCATGAAGCAGATTTGCGTTTGTTGGGTTTATTGAAGAAGTATGCATGGCATACTAATGATAGTATTGTATATTTAGGAAAACAAAAATAGTAGAGAGAGAGGAGAGTTCTTTCGTTAACTCTTTCTAAAGTTGTAAAGTCATTATTGTACTTAAGCTTTTGTGGGCTACAAGCAGTGTCATTTGTTTTCGCCATTTGACTCTGCATCTAATTCAAATTCAAATTCAAAAGTCATTTATTCAAAGTGGGCTAAAGCCAATTAGCACTTTTTGAACGTCAATATACATTAGACAGCCCCCAAAAACGCCCACCCTTCACCGCTTCCTAGTGTTTTAGCTGCGAAGAAGAAACGGCGCATCTGATAGAAAAGATGCGTAAATATGATAAAATTATTATTCCTAAATCGTGTTATCATATTTACGCATCTTTTCTACCAGATAGAGTACAGAGTCAAATGGAGAAAACCAATGACACTGCTTGTAGCCCACAAAAGCTAAAGTACAATAATGACTTTACAACTTTAGAAAGAGTTAATGAAAGAACTCTCCTCTCTCAAATACCTTGTACAACTAATGAATATTTAACCCTGTTTAAATAAAAGGGAGGTGTCTTAATTTGTCGCTCAGGTAATTGTCGCCTTAACTTGTATTTTATTACTTTGCTAATAACAAAACTTTGTAATGTTTAGCGGGCTTAAACTGAATTCAGTTCGTCAATCTTAATGGTTGCCATTCAATTTTAAAGCCAGTCAGGCTAACCCGGATGTTATCCGGAACTTTCTTGTTAAGTAGGTCTACCTACTTATCTAGGTACTTCAGTCACAGAAGAACAATATCCATAATCATTGTTATGTATTTAATTGCCAATATCGTTATCATAATACATATTACATATCTAACTGATATTATAATGATGTGACTCAAATGAACAGTGACAATTAATAAAGTAAATATTTTAAGAAAAAATCAGTTAAAAATATGTTTACACCCATTTATCACAGTGGCAGTTTAATAAGTTAAACCAAGTATAAAATAGAAAAATGTTGCACTTACCAAAACACGTGGAGTTGGAAGCGTGCAAGGTGAGCGGTTAGCCGGCAGCGGCGGCCGCATGGCGATCACCACACATGGCGCTGCACCACCACCAGTACTGTCCGAGTGCACAGCTTACACTCACTGTTCAAATGTTCAGTCCAAATGAGTTTTTCAAAATGTTGCCGGGCAGGAGCGGTCGGGTCCTAGCAACGCGCACGCGAAGTGTGTTTACAACAATCGTGCAAACAAGTGTCGGAGCTGGGAGCGAGATCGCGCGCCGCCGCTCGGAGGCCGCGAAGCCGACTGTCGGCTGGCAGCCTGGCACCCACGGGCGCGCGAGTGGCGCGAGCGCGAGGGCGGGCGGCCGCGCCCCCGCCGCTCTCGCTCCGCGCCCAATGCCTTAAATTCCTCGCATACCTTCCTACACTTTTAAGCGCACCTAAGTGTTTATCGAAGCTCGTGCGATCGCGTTAAAAGATGTCTAATCGCACTCGACACGTACACCGACGTATTTCACGTTCAACACTTTCCGTTTGCGTAAAATAGATTGCAAACTATTTCAAAGTAACAATAACACGTCGTATAGTTGTTAGGATAATGGGAAAAGCACATTGACCTAGACGAAAGTTTATGACTTCTTTCAGTAGTTTGTTATTTTAAGCTTAGGTACCTGCTTACGAGTTACGTTACACCATCTTGGTCACGTTTTGGTTTAGTAAACCTATACACAGGATACCTCATTTGACGCCTGTATTTAAGAGTATTATTGCGTTATTAAAGAATAAACTGACTAGCACTTTTTCATTTATAACGTCATAACGATTTTTTAGTAAAGATTGTCCAACAAGTAGCCGACTTCCACCGCTAACATGCCGCATAACAATTTAAATCTAAAGCATACTTAATTTTATAACTCATTTGCAATTATAATCAACCTGTACAGAAGTCGACACCATAATTAATATACAAAAAATACACATTTTCATTTTGGCTCTAATTAGTTAGAATTATTCATAAAAATAAAGAAAACCTCTCAAATGGTCGCTGCTGTGAGTTCTATTATTTATTTTAATATTAAACACAAACTGTTTTATATCGAGCATTGGACGTTACCCACGACTTTGTTCGCATCAGAAAATTTCGCGTACGTGCGCACAACTCACCACAGCTTCATCGGATGAACGATGCGCGAATGCATAGAAGACGAACAAACAAATAAATATTCATTTTTATATATTAGATAACAGTAGCGAAGGGTCAATTTTTGTAAGGGGTAAGCCGGAGCTACAAATGCTTACCTGGCCACGAAAAGCTAGTTATAAATATTTGACAATAGTAGGCAATTCTGCCTGTGCTATTTTTCAAAGGCAAGCTGGTAGGAATAGTATTGTAGGGACCCTTCGTCACTGTTAGATAATGTATCATTGTTTTGGAAGATCAATTTCCCAGAAACGCCTAGGCATGATCAAAGTTACCTCTGTCTACAATCTTGTAGGACTAGGACTGCACTTATCTATCTTATTATATCTTGCATATCTACACGTTTTTATTACTGTATTTATAATGTATAATATTGTATATATGTTACTATAAAAGCCCTTATATTGATAATAATCTTAGGATTTACCAACAAGATTTGGTGAATGTGTGATTTGATATAAAATGAGACAATTTTTCGGCCTTTTTTTTACCATTAGAATTCGATGGCACATGCCAGGTTTTACCAATGATGATTAGTAAATGTTTGTTTTGGCAGCATAAACAAATCTTTTGCGAGTACCATCCACATTATTGGTACCTAATACCCACTTAAATTTTTTCGGTATCGACTTGCATTTTACACATCTCCGACGCTGCGGGAAGTGCAGCCACTCCGCCTTGCGTAACAAATCTTAGGTTTTACTGGAAAATCTTAGGATTAACCTAGCTCGGGCTTTTACAGTAACATATACTTACACATATTTGAGCAAATTATTTTATCTTATCTTCAAAATTACTTTCCAGCAAATTCATTTCTTATACGCTGACTCGAAGGAATTTAATCAAAAGTAACGGAATAAAGCCCGCCAGGTGGTTCTAAAACAGATGCCTACTGAGACGAAGCCTATTCACGAATAGCTCGGGGACATCAGGATTACAACCGTCTGAAAATACAGACACGAGCGGAATATTCCGCTCCTGAGCAGGTCTCATAATAAAAGGGGAAGCAAATTACTTCGTGCGAGCTGGAGGAATGTCAACGACATTGCAATGAAGCCTGCGTCTGAATGTCCGGTAAAAAATACTATGCAGGGATGAACGAGGTCCCCCTCAGTCGCCTGATAACAAATAGAGCAATACAAGCAAACCAACTCCAACTTGTATCTACATATCCGTCTCGTATTTTATCGACCTCATTTACAACAAAAAGGTTTTCTATTTACACAAAGTTCGAACTTCGTATTTATCTTTTGAAGTCAATTAATTAAACATACCCAATTCGCAACTTTAGTTTGGTTAAGTAAATTAATTAATTATAATACATAAGTACTGAAGTCGTAGTTGGGCAGCGTAGCAAACCAAGTTGAATTTGAAATATTTTGTAGAATAATTGCCGTGTAGGCTTGCTACACGCTACAGGTCTACAACGGCTACAACCTGCTACGACGCGACGCGGGACGCGACGGTCTACAACCGCGTAGTCCAAATATCGTAGCGCCGCGCCGGCGTCGTAGCTCGCATGCTCTTGCTCATGTGCATTATCATTGAGATTTGCGACAACTACGACGCCGAAGGCAATGTTTCACGATTGTTATAATTTTATTAACGTTTATTAGCAGTCTTGTTTTATTTTATCATGCAATAATAAAGAGAATTCATAATGTTACCTAATCATAATGATACCTACATAATGTTACCTACATAGTACAATATAAGTTAGGGTTATTTTGCGCCTATAATGAAAACTTTGTAACGTCTCATATGTTCCGTTGCAAATAATGTCACGGATTTATGTATAAAACTTCGGTCATCGCTTCGCACGTTAGTTTACTAGTATGTTTGCGAACTATAACTTAAGTTAAAATATTTGTGTATAAATATAGTAAGAATAAACCTCAACAAACTTTGAAGATTGAAGATGATAGTCATTTTTACTGAATATATTGGTTGCTTACCGTTTCCAAGATGTCACATTGGTTTCACATATGAGTTTCTGAACTTATATAAAGTTCACAACACACTTACCTGCAAGGAAATGATTTTCACATTATTTTTTTATAATAATACTTATAGCTAATTTTTTGATATTCTTTTAAGTGCAGCTATATAGGTATAATAACGAATTTCCAACGAGTATGCTTTAAACGTTATATCAAATTTAATCTACTTCCCATCTTCATTGCGTAATAATCCCACAGCCGCGAGTTTTACGAGGCCATGGGTGGATTAGGTCACTTACTCTTTGTCGGGAACCACACGATATAAAAGATATAATTTATATTATGTACGTAAATATTTCATATATTTTAATCTTATGTACTTAGTTTAGCTTACTATTTCATACAAATCCGCCAGTATAAAACATAATCGTTAAATTGACTTATACTAAGTCAATTTAAAATTAATGCGTTATGGTATGATTAATTTAAATAAATTGTAACTACTGAGTGAAAGAAGTAGGTAAGTAATATTCTAAAAAATGTGCAAGAAATTGAGATTTCAAAAGTATAATTAGTTACCTATTTGAAAACCGCCTGCTTCTAGGAATAACCTTTATGTCCTTTTTCAAAACCTAGGTATAAGGTTACCAAAATTGCTGTAAAAACCCTCCAAGCCATAACTTGCAGCAACTATGGGCTAGTTCACCGATAGTGCTAATGGAGGGATTTTTAAACTGAAGGCTCTTGAATTTCGAGTCCATTAAAGGACCAAAAGGACTATTTTTCAATGACGTATACGAAAAATCGTAAACGAAATACCTCCCATCCCCGGCCCACCGTTAAAAGTTTTCTTACTTTTGTGATTGTGAAATGTACCTACATTATTATAACAAATATAATCGTTTGCGTGGTACATGCATGCATAATTTAGTCGGCAAAGAGCTCCGATAAATTTTATGAAAAAAAAGGAAACAAAGCTTAGTTTATTACTTGGTTGTGTTATTAAAAATCATATTGAATAAATTAAAAAATAACACATTTAAAAACAAAAGTAGGTTCTGAATACAATCTTCATCGTCCTAATTTCAGAAATCGTTTACCAGATACGGTTAATGCGCTTCCTTATGTCAATGTGAAGAGCTTCTAGTGAATTTATTGGATTAAGTACCTACCCACTTAAGGAACATAAGAAACTTTTATTCTTGATATTACTTCTATTCACTTTTAAATGCAGACAATTGAGAACATAATTTTACTATAAACTAACAATGAAACATCAAACACAAAAGCTATACATTCACAAACTAAAACCCGTATTTACGTACCTATTTTCATTTGCACTCTTTTCACAAACATAGGTACAGTCATTAACACAAATGGCGTTGCAACACAAAACATTGTGAAGTGGCCCCAGAGTGCGTGCATTAAGCTCGGCCGTGCATGAATAATCAGTATTATGAATGGATGATGCAAGCTGGGCTAGTGCGTTTAGATATACGTCAGAGCGGTATAGCAGACAGAGCGATAGGGATGAAGCATGACGTCAGGGGCACCGCGTCCCCGCCAGGTGAGCTGGGTAACTTGGTGCCACTGAGGCAACTCACGTTTCTCTTATGACGTCACTCGGGAAATGAACACGGCAGCCCAGTTTGGGATCAATGGCCAATCTACAAAATAGAAAATTCCAATTCATTATCGCACTTTTTCAAGTGCTGTTTATTTTGTGTATTTCGTTTCATATAACAATTTTAGTTTTGTATCGGTATTCGATACCCTATTGCTTATTTCTTATTTCAATGTTCAATGTTCACATTTTAATGGAATTAGCGTTACGTAAATATGTAAAGGACAAACTATTTAGCTTTTCAGTTTAGCTCAAGTTTGTAGAACAACCTAAAAGTACCTACCTACAACTTAGTGAGCTCATCTACCGTAACCAAGTTTGTAACATACCCGTCGTCTCCGTTCTGGTTGGCCACGTCCGTGGCCTCGGCCTCGGTCTCCACACCATTGCA
The DNA here is from genome assembly GCA_948465475.1 of Thalpophila matura. Classification (NCBI taxonomy): domain Eukaryota; kingdom Metazoa; phylum Arthropoda; class Insecta; order Lepidoptera; family Noctuidae; genus Thalpophila; species Thalpophila matura. The sequence continues at coordinate 11,468,455 of OX419183.1, forward strand.
ATGTTCCACTATCACTTCAGGAACCTCACTCATGTCCAACGTCCACTACACTGTAACCGGCAGCAACTCACCCGGCCGAGCCTCTACGAGCCAATATCGCAGACTACCATTTCGCCCTTGGTAAAAGATTACCATTAGTACAAGTACTATTATTAAATTAAGCGCAGGTAACTCACAGACTACATCTATGTTGCTAATAAAATGTTAAATTTGTGCATTAGGGTCTTTATGAGTTATGATTTGGTCAATAAAAGTATCTAACTACATAATATCATTAAACAGGTTAACCTATCGTAACTAAGTTAAATCGTGAATTTTCCATCATGTTGAAAAAGCTTTTTTTTTATTGTTTGAATACCTCTTCAAAGTTAGGTAGGTAATTACGCAAATCGCCACGCCGAGTTAAATCTGGATCATGACGTCGGAACCATTATTCATGCAACAATTATACCCAAAATAAATACATTTCTAAAGCAGGTAAAAAGGCTAGCTATGAAAGTAGCTGAGTGAAGCCACAGGCAAAGTTTAGTTTAGCAGTATAAGCATGCGCTGTGGATAGCAAACGGGTCACGAACGCACAGTTAGGGCTTCAGCTAACGTAATCCCTTTAAGGAGCAGTTTACCTGTCGTATTCAGAAAAAATAATCACATAATGAAGTCAGAACAGCATAATTAACGTAATATGATGCTTTAAGAAAGAACATTTAGAGGTCTTTAGATTTGTCTTCATTTCTCTTAAAATTCGAAGGCTATATACTCACGCACGAGTAACGCAAGCATTGGATTCTTCTACGTAAATAAATTTAAGAGGTATATTTTTTTCTTAAAAGTTCTGTTTTGTTTTACGTTAAGCCAAACTGCTTGGATTCATTTAGAATTGATGATTTCTTGGATCCATTCGCCACTCCCTAGCTGAATTTGCGTAGACATAGGTAATGCTAGTTAGGTATTCTTTTCACTAATTGAATGTCGCAATTATGAGCACAATAAAACTATTGTCTCGCGTGGATCTACGTTCAGCGGGTTATACCGTAAAACGGGGCTACTTTGCACATATTTCGATAGTTTTTTGGGAATTACTTTTTTTTAACAACCAAAATTAATGATGTTTTTGTTCCAACAGAACAATGTGTCCTTTAACTATCAATCCCATACCAATATGAAGTCCTACAGGCCCCCCACAATTATATATATTTTTATTTTTCATGTGTCAAAGTAAACCCGAAGTGGGGTTTCTTTGACAAGGCATTAAAATGCAATCAACGTCAAAGATCTAAAGTGTATGGGTTACTTTGACATCATTTTGATAAAAAAATATTAATATTTTATGCATTTTAGGGGAAATAGAAATAAAAACAACGAGTTATTGAGATCAATCAGTAATTTTTATTATCACTTAGGTTACAAAAATATAGGCACTTAATCAGTCTTGTAATTATTATCTTTGGAATCAACACAAATTGACATTATAACAATCATCTTTTAAAAATCGTATTTTTTTTTAACAACAATAGAAAATCTAATAATAATTATTAATCTGTGTCCTCGCACACCATACATTCATAGGACGGATTGATTGAGCCTTTGTTACACATGCCACAAATCCAATTTTTGCAAGTGATGCAACAAATCCAGTCAGCAGGATAATAGTAGAACTGGAAATCACATTTACAAATGTAACAGAGGTTGCTGTTCTCGTTGCTGTTCTCATTCTCCTTATTCTTCTGCTTGCCCCTTAATCTCTTTTTACGAGAAAAATCACTCAAAGGAACATCGTCATCAGAAGAAGTCTGGTCTGTCGTAGGCGGCAAAGAAGAAGTTGAAGGTATAGGTTCGAAGAACGGGACTTCCATGACAGCCGAGACAGTATCATCAACTGTGTCATCATTTTCCATTTCCGGAACATCACTTGTTGTTGGGCGTGGGATATCTTGGCCTGTTATAGATATCTGTGTACCTGGTTCATGAATCACTTTCTTTCCTCTTCTGTGTCGAATTCTCTCAGAGTTGTAGCCCCTTGTTTCTTTTAAAAATTCCAGAAGACTGCTGTCGAGAACACGTCCAGTCTCTTCTGAGCGATCTGCTGGAAGTTTTTTCAGGACGGCTTCCGGATCAAAAGGGCAAAGACCTGTAGTTCTGAAGGAGCTTTGTAGATTTTTCTTTATGTTAGGAGCCAATGCATCCGTCAACCTTTTCAGCAGCATGGGAAACTGTGGCTTTGGAATTGCGCCCCGTGTTCTTGATTCTTTTCTCCAGTTATCCAGAACCTTCCGCCATTGTTTCTTTAAAGGCCCGTAGACTCCCACATCTAATGGTTGCATCATGTGCGTCGAGTTTGGTGTCAACGTCGTAAAATATATGTTGTTTTCTAGTGCAGCGCTGATTACTTCGTGTGAAAAATGAGAAGCCAAATTGTCACCAATGACAACTGCTTTTTCGTTTTCTTCTCTGTTTTCCTGGATGTGCGGTAACAATACTTTGAAGAACCATATCTCGAAGAGGTTCATGTCAAACCAGCCGCTGCTACTGTTCCTGTAAATAGTTCCAGGTGGCCCACCCTGTGTCCAGTGGTCGTAAAGGTGCTTCGATTTATAGACAACCATGGGAGGAATCAATTGTCCTTCAGCTGTGCCACAGAACATGATACTGATGGATGATTTCGAGTGCTCTTGGACTCTTTCGACGCGTTTATGCCCTCGGCGTACTAGGACTTTTATCGCCCCCGGGTCGTCTGTTATATTTGTCTCATCATAATTATAAATTAGAGCAGGACGAGTTTGCTCTAAAGCTGGTCTCAAATTCTCAAAAAACGCTTTGATGTCGTTAGGACTCACAGACGCCCTTGAAGTTTTGATATTTGAGGCCAGTCTCTGCGTGAGATTATTCCGAGCTGCAAATTCGTTTACGAAGTCATATCCTGGCAAATTGTCTTTCCACTGCTTTATAACCCTACCTTCCTTGTTGATAACCATTTGAACGATGGTTCGAATGTCGGCCTTTGTACAAGGAAAACCCCAGTCTGCTAGCACACATATTCTATCTGCTATTAATTTCTCACTCTGAGGCGTCAAAACAGAGGGATGACCAGGCTTTCCTTCGTGTCTGTGATGGATCTTGTTTAATATAGTAGTCCTATTAATTTTGTACTTCTTGGCAGCACCTGCCTGGGAGATTGTTCCGGCTCTCACTTCTGCAACGGCTTTTGCAAGGTCTTCATCACTATAGTTTTTATAGTTTCGGGCACCCAGCTTTCTTTTATATGTTCTAACCATTGTGATTTATTTGTAATACAAATAAACACAAAGTTAACCTACAACAAATAGAAAAATAATATAAACCATGGATTAAATCATTAATGCAAACATTATATGTCTTTATCTACCTATATTTACGTGAATAATACAAAAAACTTACCGAAAACTAGGCATCCACACAATATAAAGCCGTTTTTACGCACCACACTACAAACACTAACGACGAACACGTTCAAACTAGTCCGAAAGTCGTACGATATCGATTTATTGCACTCTCCCCGCTTCCGCGCCGCCAATCAAGGTCACTAGCGTTCGTTTCGCACACGTTTAAAACATTATTTGGCGCGCTGTTAAAGTAGCCCCATAAACTGTCAAAGTTACCCTTACTGTTAAAGTAACCCCGTTTTACGGTACTTTCTTTCTAGTAGTATGTTTATATTTATATCTAGAAGGTACCTTAATCGTCCAGGAATTATTTGCACTGATCTCTTCACAAACAAATAACATGGTTTCTTAGAAAAAAAAAAGAAATATCACTGCAGTAAAATTCACATCGTAATTGATAGGATAGCATAGAGCATAAAAGTCACGGCAGTTTCAAAGAACTGCTTCAGACACATAGAGCAAATAAAATAAGCTGTTCAATCAATCTGAACCGTTGGTTGTCCATAAACTTTCAATAGATTGCCTTCGATCGTTCTAGTACTTACCGTAATAGCCTTGTGATTGTTTGCTCGCATACGGCATCTATTGGCGTAAGTCACGGTAACTCCTATCATAAAATTACTATGGAGAAATATTGTGCACGTAGATACTAAACTACCTCTAATTTCTCAAGGGACGTGCGCTTAGATAGGACGGTTTATTACCTAACTTCAAGTGCTTGTTGTCTTCCTCTTGAAGTCTCTCATATAGTACTAAGGCAGGTAGGTACTCTATGATTTTGATACTAAATATTTAATAGAACTAGAACTTTGACCCGCGAATTCATCCGCGTGTCCCACAGGAGCTGTGCTTTTTACGGAATAAAAAGTAGCACTTGGGGATAATGTAACTTCCTATGAGTGAAAGAATTTTCAGAATCAGATCAGTAGCTCCGGATATTACCTCATAATTATATCTACACTTAAAAACTTCCAAATTTTTACCCTTCATAATATTATTATAGAACTACTTCTATAATAATATTATGAAGGGGTAAAGTTTGGAAGTTTTTAAGTGTATATCTACATTAGATAACTGGATTTCCAATACAGCAGCCAGATGCTGGTATATACCTATGTTTTGGCTATGCATCTTTACAATTAAATAATATGAACTCTACCAGTCTGTAGATATAGTCCACTTTATACAGCTGACAGCTGCATCATACAGACCCAAAGACCTCACAACAGTTGCCAGACAGATGTTGACCGCGGACCGCAGTTCGTGGTTTGCAGAAAAGGGGTATGTGCCCTCATGTCAATTACCTTTAGTCACGTTTTACGACACCCACAGATTGTGACTTATTATTTTAGGAGGAAAATAGAACTGCTCGTGGCCGCAACACTAAGCTAGAGAACTTTCAACTCATAAGTAGGGCCCAAAATGTTCTGTCTTTGTTACCGCTTGGCACTTGACAATACCCATGGGAAAAGCACCAATCTCCGGCTTTACTCGAAGCCTAACTTAACCACCTTCCGGGAGAATCATTAAATGAATTGAATTATGATTAATTTTGTTATAAGTATTAATAAAGCCTTAATTAATGTGATAATCATGCCAACTCGATATAATATCAAGACAAGGGGCATAGAAGCAAAAACGCCTCTGTTCCAAATTTTTTAAATCTATGGATGCCATTCTTTTCGTAACGGTAAAAGCTTTATGACCATACATACTACATTTAGATGCAAAAGCGTAGAGTTCATCGCTTTTTATCTTGTGCATAACTTTAATATATGAAAATGTCGAAGTTTACCATTGTTTACAGAGAATACCAGTGCAATACAGGTTGGGCGTAGTTTAAAAATACCTATAGGTATCGGTCAAATATAGTACCTAACCTATATCTCTTTTACATCAACATAGATGTCACAAGTATTGTTGCATTTGTTAGTGCAAGTTGTGATAGGTTGTTAATCCATCGCCCACGGCCGACGAACACCAAAACAACTCATTTGTCTCTGTAGTCCCAGTTGATTGTACGACCAACTTGTGCGGAATAATAAGCAGCCGGCACGCTCCGTAGGTATATTTCTATCAGATCATCAAGAAAGATGGCTCTTTCAATTTTATATTTTAGAATCTTTACATCCAAATTACACAAATATTATAATTATACGAAAGTTTGGGTGGGTGGGTGTGTGTGTTTGTTACTACTTCACACTAAAACGGCTGGACGGATTTTGATGAAATTTGTTAAAATGGGAGTCCAGAACCTGGAGAAGCACATAAGCTACTTTTCATCCGTTTCAGGTGAAGTGACGAGTGATTAAATAAATAAAATAAATAATAATGCGATCAGCCACAACTCCAAATCCTAGATTTTATGAAAATCAAAAAAAGTATGTGAGTCAAAACGCCGAATGTTGTGTTCTGGTGTGTTACTGATTCGGAGTGTGTTATTGTACATGTTCTGTTGTGTTATAAGTACAAATGGGACAACCCATGTTTTATATGGGTTGTACTTATAACATAGCAGATATGTAACACACTATAACACACTCCAAATCAGTAACACACCAGAACACAATTTTCGGCGATTTGCACCCAGGTATGTACCGACTGAGTGTATAGGAGTGTTTATGAACCGAAATACAAACTCGGTTTGGCCCTCCGTGAGGCATAGCTGTGGGACAACCTGTATAGTGTACTCCAGAGGTCGCGAGGAAGGATAATGGCTGCTATATTATGCCTAAGATACTACTACTACCTATCTAACAGGGAAAGTTTATGGAGATACGTTTTTTATCTATCCCGCAGGAACTCCGCTTTCCCGGATAAAAACAATCTTTCAGCAATATTAGATAGATCACTAGCGCTTGAATCCATCGAGTAGCTTATAGGTGTACGTGCAAACTAAACATCTACTTATACTATTATAAAATTGCAAAAAAGCCGTGTCTGTACAATAAAAATATATCTACCAGAAAAAAAAAAAACAGTTGGAATAGGGTGCTGGGATCGTGGAACGTAACGTTACCCAAAAATATATTTTTGGAATTTTTGTCTATTTGTCTGTTGGTGCGCGCATCACGCAAAAAGTACTGAACGGATTTTGATGTAGTTTTCACAGTTCGGTAGTTCGGGGTCTAACTTAAAATCTAAGCTACGTTTCATCTAATTCCGGTGGAATAAAACAGAGATACAGCTTGACCTCTTGGTAGTACTAGCCACCCTACACTATGGAGATCATTTAAACTGGTCATTTCATTGTAATCCACGCGGACGGAGTCGTGGGCTAAAATCTAGTTTAAATAAAAAAATATAACCCCGTAAGTAGGCCTAATATTTTTTGGGAATATTCTTAATGTTCAGAAACATCGATGTCCTTATAACTGCAGAATTGTAGGCATTGAGTTGGAGTCTTGTACTATTAGTCTCCGATAGACGACTGACAGTTCCATCATGGAACTGTTAATGGTACTAGTGACAATGAACCTGACCAACCCATCGACCAACTTCAACATGATCAAAATTTCAACTAATGCGCGTATGACACGGTAGCTCAGTGGTTAGAGCGTCGCTACGGTACGACAGAGGCCGCGGGTTCAGGTACCGCCCTAACATGAAGTAAGTAGGTACTTACAGTAATATTTTAAGTATCACCTGCCCATTAACTATCTATAGAAGCATAGACATTAGACATAATTAGGTAGATAATTTGAACTAAAAATAAAACAATACCAGTCATAGCTTAGTATAAAATTTCGAATTGATAATTGACAATTTTCTGTCGATGACACAATATAAGCCAAGAGGCATAAAAACAAAGAATATATTAAACTCAGGGAGCTTTTTTTAAGTAAGTTTCTGGCGTAAACGGTCAATTATTGGCACCTTCAATGGCATCTGTCAATGAGCGTCAAACATGTAATTGCGATTGACAATCGCTTCAATTGGATTTGTAAACGATCAATTATAGCAATTGTCAATCACATACCTAATTGAACATTGCCATTGATCGTCTCGGGGGCGCTTTAATTACATGGATCAAATCACTGTCTTCGAAATTGATAACAGTGATAAAATGAATTGCCGAATCATAAGTATCAGTCCTATAATTGGGTATTAAAGTATTGATATAGGTAGCTTATCTAAGTTCTTTAGAACATCTCTAAACTATACCTGTGACTTCGCTCGCGTGAATTTCGCTTTTTGAGTAGGTATAATGGAAATAATAGTAGGTACCTAGTTCCATAATTCAGATATAGGCTGTGTTAGTGTGTGTGTCACTTGGCAGTGATGTTTCTTACATACCTATGTTGTAACATACCTACAGTTATTAGGTAGGTACCTACCTACCTACAAGTGTAAAGGAAACATCACTACCAGGAGATAGATTTTTGACTAAGTATTTGATAGAACTAATGTTCTATAGAGATTAAGTCAAAAATCCATCTCTAGTAGGAGAAAAAACCGATAGATCGTTTATTGGGAACGGCCGTTACACTAGAGCGATAGAGGTCGACTTCGCTTAACCGGCGAAGGCAGCAACCTCAGATCATAGAAACAAGATGTGCCAAGGCGCTAGCAAGCTTGATACCTGATCTTGAGCAAATTGCTCATATATCAAAAACGTACGCGCTGGCGATGAACCGAACACGATCGATGGTATAAATACAGTCTTTTAGTTTAGTGCTAGTGTTGAGTGACGATTAGGTAACAGTGTTAGATTGAGGGTGTGCGGAATGTTCAATGCGTGGGAGATCTTTTTGTAATTGTGTCGAAAAATGTACTAAAAGTGGCATCAGTTGTTCCCGTACTAATTTGCTATGATGGCATATCTCCTTGTTTCTATGATCTGAGGCAGCAACCGTCTTAGTGCACCGAAGCACCTAGTCGTTTGACGACTATCAGTTCGCAGCCGAAGACAATCCGAGTCAACTTAGTGTAAAAGCTGTCGGGCGACTCAGACACCTTCAGCAAGCGACCGTCGACCAAAAAAACCTTTGATTTCATTCACTGCAAGCGCGATGAACTGTTCGCGCCGACCTTTGGCCAAAGGCGGCTGTCAATTTGCCTGTAAGCAGCGCTTCGACAAGCCGAAGGTGGCTGACGACCTAGTGTAAGACGAGTCTCAACAATGCTCCATCAGTCATCTAAGTAGGTAAGTATTTTACCAAAATACTTGGATTTTCTTTTTAGTGGATATGCCTACGCCTGGCGAAGCGTAACGCTGCTTCAAGGTCTATGGACGATGGGTGGGAATTTAATTGCTAGGAAGGTATTTAGGTTACAGGATCTCTGACCGGTGGCTTACTTTAGTAAAGCATGGGCCGTGTGTAGGTATACAGGTGTCCCGTAAATAATGGATAAAACGTAACGGGTAGGTAGCTTACCTGATTTTCAACAACTTCTTTGAATAGTTTAAAAAAAACCGTTACTGTACCTAATATATTTTTTTTTAATTTTTCCATTTTCTCTACCAGGGTTCAGTTTTTATGGTTCCGTACCAAAATGGTAAAAAAGGAACCCTTATGGTGCGACTTCGTCTGTCTGTCTGTCTGTCTGTCACACCTACTGCTTATTTCAGCAACTACTAAAGCTAGCGACTTGAAATTTGGAACAGTTATAAAAAATGTTTGCCCAACTTTATTGCAAATGAAAAAAGTCAATAAATATTTTTATTTTCACTGCACAAGGAGCCGGAGTGGGGGTCCGAAATTTTAAAGTGGGGTTACTAGGTCAAGTGACCTATCATGTGAAAGGGCTTGATTTGCACATTTCAAAATATATTTTTATTTTATGGTTCACAGTTTTCGACATATGATAAAAAATGTCTGAAAAAATACCATTCCCCCCCCCCTTATCTCCGAAGTTTGCGGAGCGAAAAATCTGAAATAATTAGAGTTGATAGGAATTGACCCAAATATTGCAACAAAAATAAAACGATGTTCCTAACTATTACAGTTTTTTCAAAATCACCAAAATTCCTTGACAAACAAACTTAGTTATGCGGTCCGGTTTTTTTCACTTTATACGTCCAAAACTGATACGGAACCCTCGGTGCGCCAGACTCACACTTGGCCGGTTTTTTTAATGCTGTCGCTGCATAATTATGTTCTTAGGTAAGTACCTACCTACAATTTCTGCATAGCTTACTAATGTTATAAGTTATAACTGTTACCTATAAGATATCATTTTATTAAAATAACGTTAATAATAAATAAGAAAATTGACGAATTGAGAACCTCCCCTATTTTTTTTAAGGCGGCTTTAGAATTTGTACCCATAATAATGTCGTTTTTCTTCAAATCGGTACCTACAGACAATAGTACTGTACAATATAGGATGTTTAATAAGTATAATCTAATCGGCACAACGTCGTACCAGAACCTACTTATTCGATAAGATAGCCTCGCTATTGTATTAATGCTAAGTATTTGTGTAGATTTAGTGCGATAACATGAAGTACCTATTTACCTACAAGCACGTGGATAGGCATCGAATCATATCTTCCCTTTAGTAGTAAGTAGATAGGAGTCTATACTGTTTTAAACCACGTTGCCTGTGGGGTTCCGGCGTAAGCGGATGGAAATTCCGCGTCAGCATGACTCAATCACGAGCGCTCCCTTATCTGTTTGTTATTAAGTATGACTAATGATGATTTATGTATCGGTGAGGCTAGTGCAAGGCTGTTCAACCAATTTTGATTCCGTGTCAGCCGGCGGGCCATCTACTTACCCCTTTACATAAAGACACCTCATAACTTTAACCACTGATTAAATATACAACTATCCTTGTCATTTGTATGACAATGAATAGAGATGACACTTGACTTAAGAGCTCTTTAATTTAATCGTCGTCTATAAGTAAGGGAGAATCTAGCTAACTTTCCAGGTTTCCCCTTATTGAGCACCGAATGACTATACTATTATACCAAGCTTGATACCTGATCTTGAGCAAATTGCTCATATATCAAAAACGTACGCGCTGGCGATGAACCGAACACGATCGATGGTATAAATACAGTCTTTTAGTTTAGTGCTAGTGTTGAGTGACGATTAGGTAACAGTGTTAGATTGAGGGTGTGCGGAATGTTCAATGCGTGGGAGATCTTTTTGTAATTGTGTCGAAAAATGTACTAAAAGTGGCATCAGTTGTTCCCGTACTAATTTGCTATGATGGCATATCTCCTTGTTTCTATGATCTGAGGCAGCAACCGTCTTAGTGCACCGAAGCACCTAGTCGTTTGACGACTATCAGTTCGCAGCCGAAGACAATCCGAGTCAACTTAGTGTAAAAGCTGTCGGGCGACTCAGACACCTTCAGCAAGCGACCGTCGACCAAAAAAACCTTTGATTTCATTCACTGCAAGCGCGATGAACTGTTCGCGCCGACCTTTGGCCAAAGGCGGCTGTCAATTTGCCTGTAAGCAGCGCTTCGACAAGCCGAAGGTGGCTGACGACCTAGTGTAAGACGAGTCTCAACAATGCTCCATCAGTCATCTAAGTAGGTAAGTATTTTACCAAAATACTTGGATTTTCTTTTTAGTGGATATGCCTACGCCTGGCGAAGCGTAACGCTGCTTCAAGGTCTATGGACGATGGGTGGGAATTTAATTGCTAGGAAGGTATTTAGGTTACAGGATCTCTGACCGGTGGCTTACTTTAGTAAAGCATGGGCCGTGTGTAGGTATACAGGTGTCCCGTAAATAATGGATAAAACGTAACGGGTAGGTAGCTTACCTGATTTTCAACAACTTCTTTGAATAGTTTAAAAAAAACCGTTACTGTACCTAATATATTTTTTTTTAATTTTTCCATTTTCTCTACCAGGGTTCAGTTTTTATGGTTCCGTACCAAAATGGTAAAAAAGGAACCCTTATGGTGCGACTTCGTCTGTCTGTCTGTCTGTCTGTCACACCTACTGCTTATTTCAGCAACTACTAAAGCTATCGACTTGAAATTTGGAACAGTTATAAAAAATGTTTGCCCAACTTTATTGCAAATGAAAAAAGTCAATAAATATTTTTATTTTCACTGCACAAGGAGCCGGAGTGGGGGTCCGAAATTTTAAAGTGGGGTTACTAGGTCAAGTGACCTATCATGTGAAAGGGCTTGATTTGCACATTTCAAAATATATTTTTATTTTATGGTTCACAGTTTTCGACATATGATAAAAAATGTCTGAAAAAATACCATTCCCCCCCCCCTTATCTCCGAAGTTTGCGGAGCGAAAAATCTGAAATAATTAGAGTTGATAGGAATTGACCCAAATATTGCAACAAAAATAAAACGATGTTCCTAACTATTACAGTTTTTTCAAAATCACCAAAATTCCTTGACAAACAAACTTAGTTATGCGGTCCGGTTTTTTTCACTTTATACGTCCAAAACTGATACGGAACCCTCGGTGCGCCAGACTCACACTTGGCCGGTTTTTTTAATGCTGTCGCTGCATAATTATGTTCTTAGGTAAGTACCTACCTACAATTTCTGCATAGCTTACTAATGTTATAAGTTATAACTGTTACCTATAAGATATCATTTTATTAAAATAACGTTAATAATAAATAAGAAAATTGACGAATTGAGAACCTCCCCTATTTTTTTTAAGGCGGCTTTAGAATTTGTACCCATAATAATGTCGTTTTTCTTCAAATCGGTACCTACAGACAATAGTACTGTACAATATAGGATGTTTAATAAGTATAATCTAATCGGCACAACGTCGTACCAGAACCTACTTATTCGATAAGATAGCCTCGCTATTGTATTAATGCTAAGTATTTGTGTAGATTTAGTGCGATAACATGAAGTACCTATTTACCTACAAGCACGTGGATAGGCATCGAATCATATCTTCCCTTTAGTAGTAAGTAGATAGGAGTCTATACTGTTTTAAACCACGTTGCCTGTGGGGTTCCGGCGTAAGCGGATGGAAATTCCGCGTCAGCATGACTCAATCACGAGCGCTCCCTTATCTGTTTGTTATTAAGTATGACTAATGATGATTTATGTATCGGTGAGGCTAGTGCAAGGCTGTTCAACCAATTTTGATTCCGTGTCAGCCGGCGGGCCATCTACTTACCCCTTTACATAAAGACACCTCATAACTTTAATCACTGATTAAATATACAACTATCCTTGTCATTTGTATGACAATGAATAGAGATGACAATTGACTTAAGAGCTCTTTAATTTAATCGTCGTCTATAAGTAAGGGAGAATCTAGCTAACTTTCCAGGTTTCCCTTATTGAGCACCGAATGACTGGACTATTATACCAAAGTACTTCCTGACAAAATGAAAAAGGTAGGTAGTATGAATTACAAACCATCTGAATGCTCGAATTTATTTTATGTATCTCTAGGTTCTAAGTGTTTGTATATGTACAAAGATAGATTGAAATACCTAATACAGCGTAGCGCTTTAATGGCGACATTAAATGTGTCGATATTAGATTATGATGATACATATTTTAATTGTATTAAACATTATTATTTATTGAATTATCTACAATTTGTTAAAATACCTACCATTTTGAAGCAACCTGTGCTTAAAAAACTAGGGACAGGTCATCTGCCGGGGTCACAGATCATCATTGCATCAAAGAAATTAAAACAATAAAGAGTGATACCAATTTGTTTAATTACCTCTTTATTAGTTCATTTGAAAATTTTAATTTTCCAATCTGTGAACTAAGTATATTAGTATTTTTATGATTACTGATGACTAGCCCTACCCGTATATTGAATTTTGTGTCGCCATTGTAGCGCCACCTGTATAATCAATTTGATTAATTTCTTTAACATACATCATTCAACTGCCAATCAATAACATAGAAACAATACCTAATTATAATAAAAATACAAAAATACCAAATTAATTTAAGATGTCAATCACTTTTGTGATTATTACTTTAAACATAACATCGATGGATCGTTTTGAACTCGGCATGCATGATATAAAAATATTTTTATTTCGCCCTGTATAATAACTAAAATCATTAACAACTGACTCAATTATTATCATGTCCATAATGAGCACATAATGTCTTTTGTCATGAACTAATATGTTAATTAACAAAGGTAATTGTGTAATTGAATACTTAGACCATCACAATGGGTTGAACAGAATTGAACCCTGACCTATATCCTATAAGAAACTAAGTAGATACAGACCCCAATTAACACTGGTAATTACTTATTCATCTACACTACTACACATTACACTAGCTATTTATTCATAAATATTTACATGACTAGTCAGATGTGGTGTTCTAAAGCAATAACAATCATTATAATTTTTAAAAGAACTTAAAATTTATTGGACAGAATACTGTGTGCATCTTACTTAAAGTTAAAGATTCCGACTCATACGACACAACAATACTTAACCAATTTCAAATCATTTATAACATATTTATTTTGTAAGTTCATCAACATTTTACTATTTGTTTTAAACTTTTAATTATTTTAGTATTGTACTGTCTTTTTCAAACATTCGAAACTTCACTTAACGAAAACTTCAAAACAAACATTTGTACTCAATCATTAGGCATAGGTGCCTACTAAACTACAAATAATTTTGAAAACTTAAACTTGCTCCATAATCAATAAATGTGTTTTCATTATTCAATGTGAAGACAAATGCAGGAATAATAAGATTTCAATCATTTAGTTCGTGAAAATAAAAGTTAACACCCTATGGGTCTAGCCTTAGTTACATCCCTTTTCATTACTTGTTATTTCTTGGATATTCGGTGGACTTTTTTTTTACATATTAGTTTCATAAATATATTACACATCTATTTAACTACTTTAATATTGTTGGTTAAGTACACCTAGTGGAAATTGTTGCAATCTGAACCTCATCATTAAATATACTGTACATGCAGCCACTTCTGAAATCATAATAGTCATAGCTTAGTTTGTAGATATTAATTAATTAATCTCACTTTTTATTAATGTGCTTCAGTTCCTAAAATGTCTGTTTAAACCATTTTGTGTTATATGGACATAATTTACAATTATGAAAACTCAACAGACATTATTTTGACATTTGTACGGATTAGTTATGACTTGTCCTGGGCTCAACCTAAACTATACAATCTGTTACATGCAGTCAAAATTTTAGGAACACTATTACATATGAAAGAATTAGTATTCCTATCTTGATATTGTGTGGTAATTCATTGTAAACAATGTTTTATCTACTTTGTATAGTGCAATATATGGAGGACATAGTGATAAAAACATAAGCACCTAACCAAGTGCAGCAAACAATCCAAAGCAGTGACATACATATTTCAGTTAGAAAGGATAGTAAAATGTACTTACTGAGTAGGTACTTAATATTTTATACACCTAGCTACCAATATTGTTGTTTATTATTACTATTATTAGGTATACAAAAATGCGAAATAATTTAGTAGGTACCATAACAACAGTTACACAACAATATCTGCTATTAGATAATATTGGCGAAGTGCAACAGTAAATGATACTAAATCATAATGTGACTTACTGTAGACATTTACAATATTTTAATACAAATTAAATATATTTTTTCTGTATGAAACAACAAGGTATCCAAAAATAAAACATCTGTAGATAATAGATATAAAATCAGCTATCATTGTTTACCTTTACATTTAAATCGCAATATTGTGCTTAATATTTAATCAATACGTTTCAAATTTCAATTTACAAAAAACAAAATATTATAAATTTTGATACTTTGGTAACAAACATACACACTGACTAACATTTTGGTACCACATTATCTTTGTTAAACAATCATAAAATGATTCAATAGTGTGTTGATTGATTCACACCTCGAAGTAAGGCTGTGTCCCCAGTAGGCAAACTGTTAGCGGCCAACTGAGTTTGCCGCTAACAGTTTGCTGAGTTTGCCGATACGCCGCAAACTCAGTCGGCCGCTAACAGTTTGCCTACTGGGGACACAGCCTAAGTGCAAATAGTCCTTTAAGTATATAGTGCACTTACTATTGTAAAATCAGTAAAACTTTAAATTGATAAGAAATATTATAGTGAGGAATCATACAGTCACTGGTATCTTAATCTCCTTGTTTACTATGTAAAATTTGTGCTTTTTACCTAGCACTCCCCAAATCACAGCAACATTTTCAATAATAATATTAAATGGGATGGTAGCCAAGGCTCCACCAATAAGCAAACAGAACTTTACTGGTCCAAATCTATGAATAGGGAATGACTTAATTACACCAAAGATATACATATAAATATTGACAGCACCTATGAATCCACATAGTAAGTCCAAAGACTGTGGACAAGGTATAGGACATACAGCAGCTAAGAAAACATTACTTGTTGATAATGGCAGGGTTACCCATGAGTAACAAGATATTGCAAGGAAGATTTTATGTACCACAGGTATTTGTTTTGAATGTACCACTAAAAGTATTCCTTGAATCCATCTTTTTCTTTGTTGCATGAAATCCCATAGTGTGAATGGTGATTTTTCCCACATTTCTCCTTCTACAAAGTTAAAAGTATAGCCCTCTTTATAGGCTTTCATAGCAAAATAACAGTCTTCTGCAACTGATCCATCAAGGCCATTGTCAAAAGACACCTTTTTTTCAGCACTTACCTGCAAAAAGAAAAGTATTTTTAGAAAGCACTCTGGTAAGAGAATTACAATTACGTTTTAGAATCAAAAATACTTTAAATAACTCACTTGTGTTACAACATAAGAGCCTTTCCAACTGAATAGTGGCTTATGAAATAAATAAAATTGTAGCCTTAGTTTTCCCATGTCATCTGCAACACGGAAGCTATCAGCAAGTGTAGTCAGCCAATTAACAATTTGCTCATTAGCATATGTGATCAGTCCTTGACCAAACTGATGCTGGCCATCCAACACAAAGTTTAATATACCCCTCACACAATTATCAGTCAACAATGTTTCTTCATCTAAATGCACAATCCAATCATTTTCAGCAAGTATATTAACATTGTCCTCCAAGCAATACTGCAATGCTCTTGATTTAAATAAAGCACCCGATTTAGTCTTATATTCTGCTGGCACAACCACTTCTCTTACTCTCCTGTGCTTTGGTAAACTAATTGCTTTGTCAGTCACAACTTCAATCATGAAATTTTCCATTCCCACATCAACACACATGTTCATATTTCTTGTTACATTATCTCTTACTAGTTTTGGAAAATCCCCTCTAGTCACAATTCTGATACATATGAAGGGTGCTAGCAGAGGGGAACCTTTCAATTTCACATTTCCTGGGAAAGCATTGAATAATGTCAATCCTGCAAAATTGCACAAGACTTGGGGTGTTGTTAGTAAAGTAAAAAGTCTTAATACATATAAAATAATTGCACCATATATTCCATATCTTTCCCAAGGATCAATATTTTCTTTTTCTTTATCATCTAAATTAATAGCCCCAGCAAATACAAGAAAAAGAAATATAAATGATATGAAAAAAGTGCAGTGTAGTAAATGTTTCACTCTTCCTCTTAGCATTCTGAAACAAGTATTTACAATTGTATATTTTATTTGCCAATAAGTGTTTGTTATTATTTGTGATGGGCCCATTTCACTATCCTCAGATAACATTAATATCCAAGGAATAAAGGTGAGATTTGACAGCTTTTGTATGGAAAATTTATCAATAAATTTAAATTAATCTTTGGATAAAGAGCTGCGATGGTAAAATCGGCCCTAAGACTGGATAAGAATAGATATTAAACAGCAATAAATGTCATTGAATCCAGGTATATTGGTAATAATAGTACATTTTAATTAAATATATTTTTTTTTTTTAATTTGGATTAAAAAAATACATGTTATTGATACCTAGTCACAATGAGATACAAAAAACAACAGCTGCCGCATCACAAATATATTTTAGTTACTTGTTTATAAAGTTAAACTAGATTAGAGGTTAGTTTGGTTGGGTGTGATTAAAATATAGTAAAAAAACCCATGACTTAGTTAAAATCGGATAAGAATACAGAATACACCCATTTTCCCTAATGGAATAATCACTGATGTTATCCTTGCAGTCATCACTTCACCGTAACAGAAAAAGGATTCCAACAATAGAACACTCGACTCCAGTGTAGGTAGGTATTTTCGTGAAATTACGACGGTAAAAATCCATTATTTGATTTGCTGCAGATGTTAAAAACATTGCTTACCTTGAATCTTGTGAAAAATTACAATAAAAATATCCAACGCTGCCAACAAAATCACAAAATTATAAACTTTGGCAAAAACGACAAATTGTTATTTCTTTAAAAATAGTAAAAAACTACACAAAATATCGTTTTATTTAAAAAACTACAACCACACGCCCCACAAATAGCACTGCTTTTGACTTTTGACATGCTATGCTCTCTTAGAACATTGTAGCCTGTTCGAAACTTTTGTATGGAAACTAGCTCCATCCATCCGACGTGGTGAAAAAACTATTTACTGATTGGGTTACCACTTTATAACAGTGTTATGATTTATTCAAAATTATCATTAAATATATTAATTAGGATAATAAATCACATTAATTTAATTTACATTATTAGAAGTAAATAGAAAATATAAAAGAATTAATTTAATCAATTACAAAAACGTATTTATTATGTGGTCATATGGTTACACTGTCAACTGTCTGTCACTAGGGATGTTACATTGTACATAAAAAATAGATTTTTAATTTATCGGTTTTTTTGTAGCATAAAAAATCGATTAATAAATAATCGTTTTTTCCTAAGAAAATAATAGATTTTTAACAAAATTGAGAATTAATTGTTTTTTACCTAATTTGTCAATATGTTTTAAAATAAACGCCATAAATATTATATCAATAGATTAATTAATTAAAAATAAACTTGTCGTTTGAAAAATTAAGTTTCACCAACGAATAATGAATGACATATCAACCAAGTTCGTTGACTCCATGTAGTGAATGTTTGATTAAATTAACCAACTAAACTGATTCAAAAGCAAATTCTATGGCAGTTCGCGTTCCGGGCTCCGGGCCAGAAGACCAACCCCCGTATTCACAACGCTTCGATTTGATTCCGATTCGACAAGTCGTACGTCTACCTTGTTTTGGCATTACGAAAGCGAGTGAGATAGACATACGACTTTCCGAATCGGAATTAAATCGAAGCGTTGTGAATACGGGGGCAAACATGATGTCAGCGTTGCAGATAAAAAAATTGGTAATAACTGATTGATTATAACGGGTGATTTTTTAAGAGGATTTGATTTTCAAAAAAAACAAAAAATTTGAAAAATTTGAAGAAATCTTTATTGGAATCGATAGAACGATCAATATAATTTAATGTTTGAAGATGATTTCATGCAAATGCTGGCCGCGGTTCCGGTTTAGATGGCCCATTCGCAAGGCCCAAGGCACACTCTCTCCAACATATCAGCCAGTATATCACGAATAAATGCTTCAATATTGGCTCCCAGTGCGTCAATCGTTGCTGGTTTATGCCTGTAGACATGAGCCTTAACATGGCCCCACAAGAAAAAGTCAAAAATGGCCCAATTGAGAGCCGCCTTCGGTGAACAGTTTATCTCACGTTTTGGGCCCGTCAATTGGCCGCCTAGATCGTGTGATCTAACGCCTTTGGACTTTTTCTTGTGGGGCCATGTTAAGGCTCATGTCTACAGGGATAAACCAGCAACGATTGACGCACTGGGAGCCAATATTGAAGCATTTATTCGTGATATACCGGCTGATATGTTGGAGAGAGTGTGCCGAAATTGGGCCTTGCGAATGGGCCATCTAAACCGGAGCCGCGGCCAGCATTTGCATGAAATCATCTTCAAACATTAAATTATGTTGATCGTTCTATCGATTCCAATAAAGATTTCATTAAATTTTTCAAATTTTTTGTTTTTTTTGAAAATCAAATCCTATACCTCTTAAAAAATCACCCGTTAAAAAAAACGATTATTAATCGATCCCTAAAAATAAAATCATGTTTTAAATCGATTTTTACTTTTCAAAAATCGATTTTTTAACGGTTATTTCCATAATCGATTATTTTTTACATCCCTATCTGTCACATAGAAAAATGCGTTATTTTTATTTATTTCGAGATTTCGAATTTTCGGGTGAGATGTTTCTTTGAAAACGTTTTGCCCTGGATTTTCTTCTCCTGCGCGAGTTTCTAGAAATGGGGAAGTATATAAAGAAAAAGATACGGCAATTGTTGAGGAAACTGAAGAGGATACCGGTCGAAGTGGATTCAGAAGACTCGTCGCCTACGATCACCTACTTCACCAACGCCGCTGTCTCCAGTTTCACAGCTGCCCAAACTACCGTCGCCAACAGTGCATAACCAACCTACTCAAAATGATCTGGATCAAGACCCTAATACAGGTCTGTAAAACACTCATTACTTATAATACCTAAGACATAATGTACCTACCTTAAATGTCATAACTTTATTATAGATTATGTAAATGACTGCGCTTCCACATGCAGGTGGACACTGTGTCATATAAACATGGCAAGCGCTATCACATTGCGGATAGACAATGCAAAATGTTTATTTCCACATAGGAATATTACATGACTTTTGCGCTATCACTAAGCAGATAGACAAGTATTACATATCTTTTTATGTTGACATTTTCAGAAGAAGATCTGCCTAAAGAGCTCCTACAAGCCCTGGGAACAGAAGACTTCAGAGCTGGAAAAGCTATCCAGCCCCTGATAGCCCTTCGGTGGACGAAGATCACTGAAATGGTCAGATCAGGAAATCAATGATGTAGCGAAGTTAGCCGCTGAAATTATTTATTATCAAGACTCCTCTTCAAGAAGATTCTTTAAACCAGCATCATAAATATCCTAATACCTACCGCCGATAGACTCTCAGGTACATGCAGGCAAACTTAAATATTTAAAAAAGAAGTTCTAAGTTCGAAAATAAAAGTGTGTAATCTAAAACGTTTTTTTATTCCGTATAAATTGTATTATTTCCATTTACATAGAAGTAGGTAACTTGATGTTTTGTCACGCGTCCTGACGTATTTTTATGTAAAACAATAATTACATCATTATACGTTACGCCTCTTATATTACTTGGTTAAATTATTGTCATAGGGCGTTTGTGCACTTATCCGTTTCTAACGCGTTTTTTTACCAACGTGTTTTTTTTTCATACATTTCGATACACCTACCAGTTTTTGAAATGTATGAAAAAAAAACGTGTCATAAAAAATGGGTTGGAAACGGATAACTGCACAAACGCCCTATGACAATAATTTTACCAAGTAATATATGAAGATATAGGTATGTAGGTACCTACTGTATAGCTATAGCTATAGCTGTATACTATATAGCTATAGGTAGGTATAGATTATGAATTAAATTGGCCCTACCACGGATAGATGGCGCTGCTTGTACGATGACGGAAAATATGATTGAGAGTACCGTCTATATGTATAGTAGTCTTTGACTTTTGACAAACAGAAGAAACAGAACAGACATACAGACTAGGCTTGCCGAAAAAATATCGATGTATCGATATATCGATATTTTTTGGCAATATTTATTATTTCGATACATCGATATAAAATATCAAGTATCGAAAACGTATCAAAAACGATATATTTTCAGTAGCAAGACCATAGTCGCCATTGATTAAAATGTCACAGTTTTTAGATTTAAGTGATAAAGTAATGTCAGGGACACTAAATGTTGTGAATAAGAATAGGTGCTGAAAGAACACTGTCTTCTAACATCGTTGAAAACTCAGATCATAGAAACAAAGAGGTATGGCATCATAGCAAATTAGTACGGGAACAACTGTCGCCACTTTTAGTACGTTTTTCAACACAATTACAAGCGCTTCTTGTTAATAAAAAGATCTCCCACACATTAAAAATTCCGCACACCCTCAATCTAACAGGCGCGTGCATTGCATATAGGCAAGTAGGCAGTGACTACCTCTTAAGGTTCAATAAAACCATTTTAACTATTACTACATCAATATACATCATTATATATCAATAATTAGTCATGATTGATATATTTTATTTATGTAGTAACAGTTATAATAGTTTTTTTGAATCATATGAGGTAGGCACTGCCTACTTGCCTATATGCACTGCACGCCACTGCAATCTAACACTGTTAATCGTCACTCAACACTAGCATTAAAACACTGTATGTATAATTATCATCGATTGTGTTCGGTTCGTCGCCAGCATATACTTTTGTACTACGCTCAAAATGACCAAACTAAAGTAAGTATCAAACTCATTAGTGCCTTGGCACATCTCCCTTGTTTATATGTTTCTATGATCTAAGGTTAAAAACGTTGCAACTTACAATTACTTACAATTACTTACAACATTACAACTTGTAATGAAATTCAGCGCTGAAAGGAATTCTTAGTGAAACGCACACTACATACTTTTATAAATAGTAATAATACTGACAGATTTATATTGAAATAAACTTGTAAAAACAAAGAATTTCGTAAAGTACTTACTAATTTTTTTTTAAATTTCACCGATATATCGATATTTTTTTTTCGATATATTGAAACCGATATTGATATTTTTTTTTAATATCGATACTTTTTGGCACTTCTTGCATCCCTAACACGGACAGTCAGAACTCGGACACGGCATTCATTCGTTTCATTTGACATTTGACAATCGATGAATCCACCATAGATTATAAAGTATGGATTAAGGAGCAACGTCTCCGTGTATCAAATGTGTCCAGGCTAACTCCTATCCACCCCGGTTGTCCCGTTCCGTTAACGGGACGATTGGGGAAAATGTATTAATCGAACCCGGTAGTGCCGAACCTTTCGTTTAAGGCAAGGTTTTCCCACTTTTAGAAATTAGTGATGATTTTTGAACGTCTTTATCTACGTTTATGAGCCCAGAATTATGAAATTGGAATCATGTATCATAATACTTATCCAGGCAGAAACATGATTAGTATTTTTTTTCTATCGAGTGAATTGTTACTGTAGTGTATGCGCTGAATCACGCTAATGTTTAATAAAAGAGTTATGCGGACTGTGGTGGGGTTTTACGGTGGAGGGGTTGCGGTGCAGCGCACCGCACACTCACTTCTTACCGGACAGCCGTAGCGACAGCACGTCTAGCGCAGTGTAATCATAACAAAGTGTTTTATTTATTACGCCCGACGCCGCAAAGTGCACGACACTACAAATGGCGACGAGTATGGGATCATTAAGGTACGTCGTGCACAACTATTGAAAAATCAATAGCTAAAATAATCATTGGCAAATTGACAAATGAGGTATATGTAACATATATTTTGGGCATATTTTATTCATTTTCAGTGAATTGTAGCTTGACAAAAATATATATACTATATAAATAATTATTATACCTTAAGGCCTATATTACAGAACGATGCTCAACCGTAGATCTCGCTTTGAGCGTACATTTAAAGCCATTGAATTGGTTGGAATCCGTTCAAGTAAGGCGGATGAATAAGTAAAAACAAATTTGAGTTTTAAGTTAGGTTCTGTAATACGATGTAATACGATCAAGTAGTTCCGTTTATCAAAATTGGAATGATTTTACAACGTATTGTTTATATATTACCCGCCTATAGCAGAGCCAAAAAGGAACGGTTATTTTTCTCTTTCCTGTTGAACTCAAAGGTCAAAACTAAATGACTTAATTTACACATTAGTTAATTTACCCTAAAATATAATATCACAGATATTTTATACCAAGATTGAAAGACGTTTACCTTACGTTGTAAACATATACGTTATTTAAATACTGACCTCATTTGTTGATACGTGCCAGCTAAACCAATAATTGATTAAACACAATTGCTTATTATTAAGCAAATAAGATTAGAATTACACCTTTACGATGTTGCTAATCGGTATTAAAACATTAGATTTACCCACTATGTAATTTGGAGAAGCAAACTATTGAAAAACGTGTTACTTACAAGTTAAAAATAACTCGTACTAGAATGTACTTTACAAAGAATATACAACTAGTACTTTATAAACATAATAATGTCAAATTATTTTAGGCACTTAATTTATTTGAAATTTTCGACCTACCGCCGGGATAGTATTGATTTATGAAATCTAAAGAAAACGGCAGTAACAATACTGCATTGTTACAAATTTAAGTCTCAATCCGAGTTCACTTAATTATTGCAATATATAATAATATGTTACTATTAGTAAACAATATCATTGCATTTAAAATCTAAACGAGATTATCTTTTCGTATCTACACTATCATATTAAATGAGTTATTGTAAAAATAGTAGTAGTATTCAGATGGGTCTGAATGGTACTAGAAAGAAGGAAAAAATGTTTGAATGCAGCCCGAAACAAAACGTAGACTTGAGTCGTACAAAGTTGACAAGATACATTACATTGATCACGAACTATCGCAAAAGGGCGTAAAATCCTTGTTAAAATATTATAATCGATTGAGTTGTTCGGTACACCGAGGAAGTCCAAAGTTTCTTGGGTGTTGTTAATTTTGGTGATAAATGAATTACGAAATTTGAAATTTGGAAAAAAAAAAAACCTAAGAATACTAATAGTACGTAAGTACCTACTATTGAACGGATGATCGGTCACGGGTTTTAGACAATTGAAACAATGTATGACCAAGATAAGAATTCGAGTATTACGTAGGTATTACGTTACGTGTTACGTTTAAAATAGAACATTCGTTCACTTGCATATGATGTAGGTATGCACAGTAAGATGGAGACATAATAATATAACAAATCTTTGTACTACTGTTATTTTGGTATACAAATATTAATGAACTTAAATTATTTATTTTAAAATTGTACTAAAGCAGTTTAAGAGTGATACAGCGCGAAACAGAATAGGTAATAGCACCTTTCTATTAGTAGTAAAGTAAAATTCTCTTTATAATGCTTATTGGTTGCTCTTTGATGAAATTCAGGATTTTGATAGGTATATACTATAAGTGTCACCTGCGTATAATGAGATTAGTAATACAATCTCACAGGCACAATAAATCGAGTCGGTCGAGTTTATTTTGTTGCAAATAAATGTTGATTAGATTTCACAAATATACCTATCTGGCTATTTCTAGAATTTTGTTGAATAGTTACAAAATTATATATATAGACCTGAAAAAGCAACATCACTGATCCCCATCTCGGATCGATCAGCCCTATTCAATAACAGTAGGTAGGCCAGACGAAAGTCATGGCGAAAGCCAAAAAGTGACAAAAGCAAAAGCCAAAAAGGACAAAAGTCATGGCGAAAGCCAAAAAATGGGAAAGCCAAAAAAAAAATGACGAAAGCCAAAAAGGACGAAAGTCATTGCAAAAGCCAAAAAAATGGCGAAAGCCAAAAAGGACGAAAGTCGTGGCGAAAGCCAACAAATGACGAAAGCCAAAATGGCGATAGCCAAAAAGTGACGAAAGTCGCAAGTGACGGAAAAAATGTTATAATTATATACTTAGTCTGGCCATAAATACTGTTACAATTAAAAATAAACAAAATATTACATTTGAATTTGGAATCTGTCATTTTTATATGATTGTTCATTGTGTTTTCTCATTTTGGCGCCAATACATTGTATAACATTTTGCGATATTAAAATGGAGTGGGGTGATAAAGAGAACCGAATCGCTGTGATTGCATTACACAAAGTAGGTATGGAGCCAAATGCAATTTTTAAAACTCTCCATACGCTTGGTATTAGTCAAATGTTTGTGTACCGGGCTATTAATAGGTACAATGAGACCTCCTCTGTTTGTGACAGAAAAAGATCTGGCCGTCCACGTAGTGTTCGTACGAAAAAGGTGGTCAAAGCAGTAAGGGAAAGAATTCGAAGAAATCCTGTCCGAAAGCAAAAGATTTTATCTCGGGAGATGAAGATAGCACCTAGAACCATGTCGCGTATTTTAAAAGATGATTTAGGACTTGCAGCCTATAAGAGACGCACTGGTCATTTCTTGACTGATAATTTAAAAAAGAATAGGGTGGTAAAATCGAAAAAACTACTGAAGCGGTACGCAAAGAAAGGTCACAGAAAAATTTTGTTTACGGATGAGAAAATTTTTACAATTGAGCAACATTTTAACAAACAAAATGACCGAATTTATGCTCAAAGCTCTAAGGAAGCTTCCCTATTAGTCGACAGAGTGCAACGTGGGCATTATCCAACTTCAGTGATGGTTTGGTGGGGTGTTAGCTATGAAGGAGTGACTGAGCCATATTTTTGTGAAAAAGGTATCAAAACATCGGCACAAGTGTATCAAGATACCATTCTTGAGAAGGTAGTTAAGCCCCTTAACAACACCATGTTCAATAACCAAGAATGGTCCTTCCAGCAAGACTCGGCGCCGGGTCATAAAGCTCGGTCCACGCAGTCTTGGTTGGAAACGAACGTTTCGGACTTCATCAGAGCTGAAGACTGGCCGTCGTCTAGTCCCGATCTTAATCCGCTGGATTATGATTTATGGTCAGTTTTAGAGAGTACGGCTTGTTCTAAACGCCATGATAATTTGGAGTCCCTAAAACAATCCATACGATTGGCAGTGAAGAATTTGTCCATGGAAAGAGTGCGTGCTTCTATTGATAACTGGCCTCAACGTTTAAAGGACTGTATTGCAGCCAATGGAGACCACTTCGAATAAGCTTTTTATATTTTAAATTATTTTATATTTATGTATTAAACTAACACACTGTAAAAGTTATAAATGTTATTTGCAATAGAAAAAATATTTTTTCTTTGTTATACAATATTTAAGGCAAGACTAGGTATAGGTACAGTCGAACCATGAGATTCATGACCCAATTTGCCAATAATTCGTTTGAAATCGTCAAAACAGTAAAGTTTTCTACATATGTAGAAAACTTTACTGTTACCTATCTATGTATACCTACCGTGCATACTGCACTTAGGACTTTTCAATATTACGAAAATTGTGTCAATACGGATCAGAGGTCTGTGCAGTTTTGATCTTTATTATAAATGCAGTAGATTCATAATTTCAATGGAAATTATGTTTGGATTAAGCTGGAATTATGTTTTGAATTAGAATGAATTGACATTCCGTATGGTTTGCCTAAAGTATTTTTTTCAAAATCCTTACCCTTTCGAAGAAGAATATTTATTAATACAATTAAAAGAAAAATGCCAAATAAAAAATCGTCAGAAAATCAATTCACATGTCACGGTGTCTAATTAATGTGTCCAACAAACACGAAAGGAGGTGGCATAGAATAATTATACTAACTGTCACTGTTATTAAAAGTATAGGTAGCAAGTTTGTTGCCAGGGAAACTGTTTAAATGTTTTGTCAGTTTTAATATTTAAACGAAACTAGACCTAGTTGTACTATAATGTTTGTAAGAAAATCAGCTTATGGCGGGTCATGAATCAAAATTGTTCACTGTACACAAGTATAGTATATTGTGCTCGTATATATCCTAACAGTACCTACCTATCCATAATCAGCTAATATAATATATTTAATGTGTTATTTCGCTATAATCGACATACTGAGGAATACCTACTTATCCATGCACAACAGTTAAAATTTTGGTTCCATCTTATTCTTATGTCGAGTAGTCTATTTACAGCTCACTTAAAGGTAATAATTATATTCTACAACCGACCTACAATTATCAATTTTGTTTACATGTCACATTTAATATTATTTTAGCATTAAATACGGGTTAGGTACCTAATTATTTGAAAATGTACAGTTCAAATAATAATTCAATTGGATTGAACGAAGTAAAAAATATAGGTACCTACATGTATCGAATTTATGGTTACTTTTATAATATTATTAAAAACAATCACATCACAATATTTCAATTAGGTACCAACTTATCTATTTGCGTATACATGCACAATTTACATTGTTCATAGTTAAAATAAAGGTTCACGTAAAGGCCATGCAATGAGTACTTACAACAGTACAATAAGGCTACGCAGTTGTAACGCTGTTACTGATGTTCAGTAAAAAGCCACGCAAAAATAAGGCTACGCAGCTGTAACGCTGTTACTGATGTTCAGTAAAAAGCCACGCAAAAATAAGGCTACGCAGTTGTAATGCTGTTACTGATTTTCAGTAAAAAGCCACGCAAAAATAAGTCACAATTTTACTTTCTGACTACAATATGAATACTTATAATTTTAACCTCGATGTAACGTTACAAGATCAGTGCAGTCAAAAAGTATATTACTGTGACATGCAACGGTTGTTGATCACAATTAAGTAGTATGGCTATACACTTATAATTATGACGCGCATTATGTTGCGCAGGCTATTTAACAAGTTTAAATACTAGGTTGGTTTTAGAAGGAATCTAACAATCCAGTACCTACACTCACCACAATCGGCGGTGCCTATAGGCGAGCATGACAATTACGTTTCCAACTCAAATATTGTAGTTGTCTTTCACAACTTTTAAAAGTAAACGTAGATTTTCCAACATAAGTACAACGTTTCCTTAAATGTAATGACTAGGCGTCGTCATGATAATGATTAATTTGAACAGTCCTTATGAGATTTGCGACTTGATAACTATATGGCTCTAATGGGTCTCTTTTACAGAATGGAAATATATTCAGTGTATAATTCAATAAAATCTGATTGGAATAATCCACATTCACAGATAAATACCTATTTACTTACATATTACTTTTCTGTAACATGAACACAATTATACAATCTACCTATTATCTATATAAATTATAAAACAAACTAATAAGGAAAATATTTGATTTTAAGTAAGCCAGAAGGTCTACCCAAAGCCAAAACTGACAAGTGGGGCTTACGAGACAAAAAGTTTGGAGACCTCTGGTCTAGAGTTTGGTATATACCTAAAGTTCTGAGTTGTAAAAGAATAAAGATAATATATTTGGCACATAATGCACAAATAAAATGAGCACAAAGAAGTGCTCAGCTATTCGGTTGTATCATACCGAACAATAATAATATCTACTCCTCATTCCAGCGTAGGGGAAGACTTCTTCAACATTATTTTTCAGGCGTAAAACCAGAGATTAATTGCCGTTTTAGATGTTCT
Organism: Thalpophila matura; assembly: GCA_948465475.1. Lineage (NCBI taxonomy): Eukaryota > Metazoa > Arthropoda > Insecta > Lepidoptera > Noctuidae > Thalpophila > Thalpophila matura. The sequence goes on from OX419183.1 coordinate 11,496,939, forward strand.
AGAGATAATGCTGTTGGTATACGTAGTTGTTATACCTTGTAGTACATACAACAGTGGATTTAGAACGAATAAAGATTCCGAAATAAAATGAAAGGAGAGGAACAGGAGAGGACAGGAAAAGAAGACGTAAATGAACGGTCTGTGTCAAGATTCGGGAACTGTTAATCCTGATTTGAGTTGTATTGTAATAAAAATGTCAAATTAATTATTCACATGTGCGTGACTTAAGTTGTACATATTGTAATAAAAATGTCAAATTAATTATTTACATGTGTGTGATTTGAGTTGTATTGTAATAAAAATGTCAAAGTAATTATTTACATGTGTGTCTACAATAGACTAGATTGTAAAGATATGGTTGTTATTTAGTAGATTGTAAAGATACAATTGTTATTTATTTCTGTACATGATTAACTCGCTATGTTAAAGTATTTGATTTAAAAGAGTAACTATGGAGTTTCTTGCTCGTTCTTCTCCATAGGAATCTACATTTGGAACGAGCATATAGCTTCACCTTTTGACTAACTAACTGATTGGACTATTTAAAAATACCTATAAGTGGTAACTTTTACAAAATGAATTGTTACCAATGGTATTTAAAATTTTTGGAAGGAAGAGATGTAGTGTATGCGCTGAATCACGCTAATGTTTAATAAAAGAGTTATGCGGACTGTGGTGGGGTTGTACGGTGGAGGGGTTGCGGTGCAGCGCACCGCACACTCACTTCTTACCGGACAGCCGTAGCGACAGCACGTCTAGCGCAGTGTAATCATAACAAAGTGTTTTATTTATTACGCCCGACGCCGCAAAGTGCACGACACTACAGTTACTAATCATTAATAATGTTTCTACAGACTACGTAGATACAGACGTTCAAAGATCATTATTGCTAAAAGTGGGAAAACCTCGCCTTCAACGACGGCGTCTGCACTACCGAAACAACATTTTATTCAACTGTCCCGTTAACGGGACAGCACCCTAATTGCGTAACTCAATTGCTATCACCATGGCATTGTTTTTGACATTCATTACGCCGTATGATTTTTAACCCGTGCTCCCGTAACTAGCTCAACGCCGTAATCGATGTTGTTGAACTGTCAAAATGAAAGCCATGGTGAAAGAAATTGAGTTACGCAATTAGGCTGCAGGAAGACCGGGGTGGATGGGAGTTACCCAAAATAATGAGGTTTTGACCTTAGTAACATAGCTTGTTAACGCCTTAAATATTTTGTTGCTTAAATTGGTAACCGTGGCCGTGGTAGAGCGTGGTTGGCAACGATTGACATTTGTCACGTTTATTTTTTTATGACGTGGACCGATTTCGATGATTCTTTTTTAATGAAAAAGTACTACATACCTTATTTTTACCCGACTGCGGCGAAGCCCAAAAGGAGGGTATAGTGTTTCACCTGTATGTTAGTATGTGGGTATGTATGTATGTATTTCCGTTTCTGTGTTCCCTCCTAGAGACTAAACGAGCAAACGGATTTTAACATATGACGAAAAAAAACCAACATGGCGGATTTTAATCGTCATTAAGTGAAGTCGTAAAAAATAAAATAATCTGACATGGTCATGTGGGGTATCAAAATGAAGGGCTCAAAGAGACGATTACGAAAATATATAATATTATGTCATAGACATCAAAAACTAAAAAGAGAAAAATAAAAGTAGAAAATTAAAAAAAATATAAAAACCCGACCGCGGTTTGCGTTACGACATAACTGGTGTTATAGAACCACCAAAATAGAAAAGGAAAACAAGACATTGCAGTCGGGACCCATTATTATATGACTATTAATACCCGGAAACACTGGTTTCCGACTGCTGGGTTCAATTTATGAACGATATCATAAAATTTTACGTAAAATCACTCATTCACTTTCTTCATTTCGGAGGGGAATTCCGGACGTATGATACCGGCTTATGGGGCAGAAGATTCAGAAATTGCGCAGGTGTGGTCCCAGCATTAGAAGATTTTTTTTCGCTCCATAGACAAAAGACATAAACAAAAAATGAATGGCCAAGGGGCGAACGACAGGGGCAGCTATAGGGGCGGGGGAGAGGTATTCGCAATTTGGCAGCTGTCTGTGTGATGTGATGGCGTGAATAGAATAATTTTTCGTTTACAATTAGTATTTATTTCATTATCACTGAGACTTATACGCCAAATAAAAACATGTGAGCTAGCGACGCAAATCGATTGTCAACGAGAGTCTAGTGCCAGTGTACAATGCTGAGACAAAATCTCTGCACAGAGACTGGAAGAGAAAGTGTCTCAAATAGTAAATAACGGGTCGATAGAAATATGTCTGTCTCTGATTTATCAGTTGGATGTCGATTTGCCGATTATTTTGCGATTTGCGGCCTCGACTTTGACTCTGGATTGGAGCCTGATAGGCTTTGTGGTAAGTAATAATCTATAAGTTCTTGTGAAAGTAAAGAAGAAACTAGTCTTCATTTCAAGTCTCCATTCTAGGTGACAATTTACATGTATCTCCTTTGGATCGTTCCTACAAAGGAAAAATTTTGGCTCACTACCCTGAGAACATAACAAGCAACCCATTTGATGAACATGCAGTGTGTATGGTAAGTGCTCAATTTAAAGTTCAATTGGAATGTCACATTCATGAAGTCTTTGTTTTACTGTAATCAACACTTTCAATAGTTTTTTATTAATTAATGTAGGTAACAAGAATTCTCATTTCACTTTGTATTTATAATATCAGTGTATTATCATGAATCTTGATACAATATTAAAAGTTAAAATTGTAATGCATGATTACCTTTGAATGTATAATCTTACAGCTTTGCCTGCCAGCTGGCCTTCAGTTTAGAACACAAAAACACTCATTAGAACCCAAGTTTCATAGCTTTGTAGTAACCCGAGAAAATGCATCCCGATACTATGGATTCAGCCTCATATTCTATGAAGAAGTTAGGAACAGAAACATCTGCAGTGCCATGCATACATTACAGGTAATTATTTATAAGTTGAAAACTTAAAGAATTTGTCTTAATAAATTAATGAAAATGATAAATTAATTTTTGTTTTTGCAGGCAATGTATATTACAGAATTATCAAGTGGTCAGACTCCTCCTGGCCATAGAAAAGCATCTGGCAAAGAGAGTTCCAGGTCACTTCCAAGATCATTTAAACTTGCACCTCACAGTGGTGCCGCACTGACATACTATGATATAGCCAAAGACAAACTATATGTCGCCAAAAGTATAGCACTTATATGTCAGTTTCCATATGTGAGGGTAGCGCAGTTGTTTTTAGAAAATTTATTCAGGTGAGTTTGCAGAAAATATTGTAAACAAAGAATATAATCTTCATTTTATAATTGAAACAGATGTTTATAGCACTCGACAGCATAATTATTATCTAAAAGAATAGGTACTTTATTATTTATTTTGTAATTAAACAGATGTAAGTGAGGCAGACATAAAATTAATATTATTTTATAGTAAACATTTTTTATATGAAAATTCATTAGAAAATTATAAACAAATTATCATTATCTGCTGTAGATCTCTGCCAAGGCAGCCAGGACCAGGACTCAGTCCAGAGTCTTATGTGTATAATTTATTATATGAAGTACCAGTGCCACTTTCCGGTCAAGCTTTACGACTCTATGTGCCTCCTTCTGAACCTCATTTGGACCCAATTCCTGTTGTAAGTATAAATAATTTTGACAGTTTTTTTTTTCTACCAAAGGGCTGTTTTAACTTATAGATTTTGCTCACCCAAGTGCAAGTTCTTTGAGATTGCCAGACAGTCTCTTGGCAATCTTATTTAATTATTGCAAGACAACATAATTTAAAGAGAAGAATTTGCTATTGTTGTGTTACAAGTAATAATTCATTGAATAAACATTAGAGAAGCAATTTATCATCTTATTCATATTATTATGACTTTTTTGCCATATGCTAACTGTTGGGTATACCTTCAGTACCTGATGAATTTGCTACTAGTCATCAATTTTAAGGGGGTGATCCATTGGTGAGCAAGACCGTTGGTATGCCGACAAGCCCGCGAGCCAAAGGTATACCGCCAATGAAGCAGCTAAAAGACTGCGGTTTTAAAAACCAGAGGATTGGCTCACTGACTCATTGTGCATGCTTGAAATCTGAGACCACAGTATAAAATCGATCAAGACTGACTGTTCGGCTCAGCAATGGATCATCAGCGCATCAATGAGAGCCAGCAAACCAACAAGACAACGAGTGATACCGTTAGCTCGCCAGCTCGCCAAATAATTACCCACTTTATAGTTTTTTTTTAATATACCATTTATGTGTAAAATTTGTGCTTTTGATTATATCAGAAAAAATTATATTTGTATAGCTTTAAATAAAAATATGTTTATTCTAGGTGATAAGAATGCCAAATGTCCCTGATGAGTTACCTCTTTTGGATTATCCACTACGAGCCATGTTTTCAACATTAGGTGTTGAATGTGTTGTGCAGCTCTTCTCATGTGTTCTGCTAGAACATCAAGTTTTACTTAGGTCAAGTGGTTAGTATAGTGTTCTTAATAGAATTAATAATGATTTAATAAGCAATTAATGTAAATCAATCTTTATAAAATGTTGGGTGGAAATAAAATCCCCAGAAGAAGCAAGTGTGTACATAAATTTATATAGGAATATTTGTATTTGCCCACAGATTTCAATAAACTTATGCTTGTGGCTGAGTGCATAGTGTCTCTGCTACTGCCGTTTACATGGGCGCATGTGTATGTACCAATACTGCCGGCCCCACTCTACCATTTCCTCGACGCGCCAGTGCCATTCGTCATGGGTATAGTACAATGCACTTTATAATAGAGGTCAATAGGCCACACGGCTAATTCAATGCTGGTTATCTACTTTACTAAGTACCGCCAATGTCTGAGGTATTCCACTTTGAGCACCAATTCTAAGCGCACCAATGTTTTGCGCACCGTTTTTTATTTTTTTTATTCCACTTTCCGCACCGGTGCGCTGGACTGCTGTAAATAGTAATATTTTGTCCCACTTTGAGCACCAAAAATTTATCTGTGTCTAGTGATGTCCATACCCTACGATAGAACATCGACAATCAAACAATTTTTCTAGTTTTGGATAAAGTACTGAGAAAGCATATTGATAGTAGTACTATACTCACCCACACACTGTACTCTGACGGCATGGTCTCGCGCAAAATGATAGTTATGAGTGGAATGGTAAAAACACTAGGAGAACAGAACCATGCAGAAGATATAGGGAGCGCCAAATGTTGTAGTACCTACTATGAATGCAATGTCTTGGTGTACTGGGAATGCAGATTTAAGGAAGTACTTCTATATAGAGCTGGATTTGGCGTTTGAGATATTGTTTTAATAATCACAAAGTATTGCAAATTGTTAATTGTATATTTATTTTAGAGCTTCGTATTTTTTATGAATATATATTATGAGATAAAAAAAAGTTCTAATGGCTGAATGGTCCTAGGCTGATATTAGTAGGATAAGGTGGAATAGTAGGATTAATAAATATACATAATTACAATTAATTTAAAATATTCTACAACATTTCGCACTCCCTAATTATATTCTGCATGGTTCTGTTCTCGTACTTTTATCAATCTTATAATCTCATCATTCTGCGCGGGACTAAAAGTATACTACGACATTTTGCACTCCCGTCTTCTACATGGTTATGTTCTCCTAGTACTTTTACCATTCTGCTCATAACTATCATTTTGCGCGAGATCATGCCGTCAGAGTACAGTGTGTGGGTGAGTATAGTACTACTATCAATATGCTTCCCAGTACTTTATCCAAAACTAGAAAAATTGTTTGATTGTCGATGTTATATCGTAGGATATGGACACCACTAGACACAGATAAAGTTTTGGTGCTCAAAGTGGAACAAAATATTACTATTTACAGCAGTCCAGCGCACCGGTGCGGAAAGTGGAATAATAAAAAAAACGGTGCGCAAAACATTGGTGCGCTTAGAATGTTAACTACTTATTTTTTATTGTGAATCTGTAAACTATTTGAAAAAAGACAACACCAAAAAACCGATAAAACATCTACAAAATTGGCAAAGTTATAAGCGTTTTAAAATAATTTGCTAGACACGGACGGCACTACCTACTAGTGACGTAACACCACCTACGTCCGCTTCGCGCGACAAAGACGGAGCGATACTCCCTCCAAAAACTTTAAAAGCGTCAATGTTTTCCATTTTGTGATAAATTATTATTTTTGCTTTTACTTTTTTGTTGTGCCTATTCCTTCTTTGAAATAAAATAATTTATTTGTACTTTTTAATAGTAGGACACTACCGTATTGGTGCTCAAAGTGGAATACCTCCAATGTCTTTGGCCTTTTAGAAATAATAATTTTATTGTATGGAGCTAGTTTTTATTATTTTTTTAAGTATTTTTTATGATACAATTTTATGTTTTAGATGAAACATAAAATTGTACCATAAAAAATACTTTTTGTGTCTGAGCTCATGAATACTTACAATTGCCTTTACTACTAACAGGTCTCCATGCTGATAGTGGGGCAATGAATATGGGACCAAATGGTCCTCGAAGCATCGCGCTAGGGTCTGAAGCAGCTCTCTGTTTAGTCGATATAGACAAACCTGATATACAACTGCCTGAAGAATTGCCGATATTCCCGCATAGAACGCCCTTTATTGAAGAACTGAACCATGTGTTAGATAAACATCAGGTAAGAAATAAGCCCATAAGAAAATGTACCCAAAATATTTCCAATCTACAAACACCTTTGTTTAGCTCACTTTGTAACTCCATTTATTTTCTTAGTGACAAATACATAATTAATATAATTTCATTTTCATAGTTAAATTATCATATATTATCACTTATCATGCTTATTTAAGTGAATTAACTAATTTATATAATGTGATAATTTTACTAAGATTAAGATAATTTTAATTACTTTAACATGTAAGATTTTATTTATGGATTTTTAACAGATACAAAGGCCTGAAACTGAGCCTACCAAACTCGGCGTGCCAATAAATGGAACATCCTACAAGCATATGAGCGACAGTATGAGCAGCAGTTGCACGTTACCATCGGGTATGAAATTTTGAGAATTGATTACAGTTGAATATTTTTTTATCCCACCATCTCAGAAAGAGTATTTTTGCTCTTCGATATCTGAGTGCAAAAGCCGTTTTTATCCACGAGAAATTAAAGTAAATTATCTTCGATATCTGAGTGCAAAAGCCGTTTTTATTCTCTAGACTAGAGGATAAAGTAAATTGAATTTAGAACATCGTGTGCACTAAGTTTGTGAATTCAAAACATCATTAAACCTATTTACTTCTACCTCCATGGTGCCGAATTTATAATACAACCTTTTTTTCCTCGCAGAGGTGGGATGAAAAGTTGAGTGCAACACGGCACTCGAGTGCAAAGATTTTTCACCTCGTGCTCTTTTGATTCCCTCGCCAACGCTCAGGATTCTAATTTTTGAATCGCTCGCTGTATTAACGAGTTCTATTGATGATATCTCCATTTCTAGATCATGATGCTAAAATGTTGTGTTTGAAAATATTGGCGAACTTGTATGATAAACCACAGCGGGTATTGATAATAACCGCTACTTATTTCACTATTGATCCGATTTTATACGTCTTAAGTCACGCATGCTTCGCAAACCGCACGCGCTTGTAATAACAGGATTATGTGCTACCGAGTCTAGCGGCTTTGTGTGGCGTCAGTGGCGTGCAACCTACACCAACGCGTGATTTAGCCATTACCTCATACTGATATTCTAAGCAAAGGATATAATTTATTATGAACTAAATATGGAAATATTTGATGAGGTATTTCAATACTCTGTTTGTTCATTATGTTTGAAATATACATGTTAAATTATTGTTTATCAGGCGGTCTACGTCGGAAGCACTCTTTCCACGACGTGCTAGAGTGGGAAGAAAGCAGGCCGCTGAATGCGTCACCTCCGGCATCGCCGACAAGACGCGCGCCTCTACGAATGGACGCACTGCAGCGAATCGTCGACATCGTTAAACGGAGCGGTATGACAAACTCAACGTTAATGGTTTCACCCATGGCTATTATTGTTGCTTTTTAGTGCAGACAGCAATGATAGACAAGTGAGAAACTTCTTTGTGATTTCTTATACTAAGGGCCAAGTTCACCGAATTAGATAACAGTCCGATAAATAGAAAACGGCCGTTTAACATGACTTTTGTAAAGAAAAAGATAATTTATGTTAAATTACCGTTTCAATTTATCGGACTGTTATCTTGTCCGTGAACTTGGCCTTAAGTCGCGCTGGATTTAAACACTTTTTTAACACAAGAAACATTATTTTCCACATAGCAAAATTGTGCACATTGCTAAAAAAGTATCTGTAGGTGAATAAAATCGTAATAATATACAGGAAGTTTGTTATTTAGTTAATTTAATTTTTGCCCGTGCAATTTCCATCTACATATATTACGCTATTATAAAAAAAGAAACCGTAATTAGGCAAGTACTTAATGTCATCGTCGTGATATCCTTATTCAGCAACATGTTTACATTTTCCATTTTTATCTAACTGCAGGTGTTAACATAGATGACGTAGACGCAGACACAGTAATGCCAACAACAAAGAAAAAAAATCTTAATGATGAGGAACAATATAACGAAGATATAAGGTTCAATGTTGCTATCAGAGAGACATTCCTCAACAGATTTGTGCACATATTTCTCATGTATGAGAACTTTGTCATCATGCCTGATCAGGTAAATAAACTTCGGAGACTTTCTTTACAGGACGTAGGGCCTATTTCACCATTGTCAGATAACATTTGACAGATTTTGTACAGAAAATCTGTCAAAATAAAAATAATCCTTGGTTAAAGCTATCTGATGATGATGAAATCGGCCCTTAGGAAGTTTGTTCAAACCATTTTTTTTTCTGTAGGACCGTGACTCGTGGTTGTCATCACGCGAGTCGATGGTGAACTTCGACAAAGCGTCATTTCTGTCGGACCAACCACAGCGGCACCGGCCATTCCTCTCTCGGTTCCTTGAGACACAAATGTTCGCCACGCTCATCGATAACAAGATTATGGGCACCTGGGGAGAATACGACGCTAATCTGCAAGTCTTCGAACACCGGATCAAAACTGTCAAGTAAGACTAATGCTGTATAATGAGAACCACATTAATGATACACAACACCAGCGTCGCCAGCAACGCGCGTTGGTCACTTAAGTATAACGTGTCATTACTGTGGTTCCGCCCTAAAGGTGCGGTTAAACGGGCTAGTTTTTTTTGTCAATTTCTTGCTGAAATTGTATAAGCTTTGAGTTGAAATCTATATCTTCTAACTCAGTAGATCTCAACTCACGGCTATACAATTGCAGCAAGAAATTGACAATAAACTAGCCCGTTTAACAGCACCTTGAGATATAATAATTATGTTTACACTAAGCATGTAGACTGTATGGCATGGGAATTGGGAAATGGATCGGTTTTGAATGAGAGTTTTGCACTGATCGGGCACATGCCACTGCATACTAACGTCATACCACATGGGATAACTTTTAACAATAAACAAAAGAAGATAGTCTAATCAATAACATTACAGCATAATTATGATTTAAGGTTTTGCAGTGTTTTTAGAAGCGTATCGTATTTTGTTTTAACCTGCATAACATTTCTAGTAGGAAATATCGGGTTGACCTTTGGATACTAGAGTGATTTGGATTTCTGACTGTTCCAGACAACTGTCGCTTGAACCGTCGGCAGATCGGCTAAACTAATTCGTTGGCATAGAAAAAACAATTATGATCTGCTAAAACTGACGTCACAGCAATTTCATCTATACATATATTAAAAGAATTGATAAAATCTAGGTATTACGAGCTTGTCCCGCCGTTCTATCCAACTGATTTCCTTTCACCAAACTTTCACCCTTCTCAAGTTATACTAAAACCCAATTTCCTCCTAGATATCTTCGGTTCTAATTGAGGTACGCGGTTCGTTTTGGTCTAAAAACATTCACTGGAATAAGCTCTTTCATTTGAGCTTAGGCCCGCTTAAATTGGTTGAGTTAGATGGGAGCTAGGTGTGTACAACCAACTTGACTTTCAAGATGCGTTTCAAATAGGTTATAATAATTATATATTCATCATGAGAGCGTTATTTTTGAATTATACTATTATTTAACACAATGCTGCGGAGCAGCATGGGTCTCTCGTAACTTCATAATAGTACATTATGGTACAATTGTGTAATGTCGGTGATCACCGCTGAGGCGCCATTGAGAGAGCCGAGGACGGTAATCATAAATACACACGTGTAGGTATCATACGACGTTTTTCAACACGCTTGTGAATACAATAATACTAAACAATTATTTTATTAATACAGTTGCTCAAAAAGTGGCGTATTGCAGGGACGTATAGCGTTCGGGATGTGGGTTATCTATTACATACTCGAGCTTTTTCTTTATCTTTTCCGAACTCGTGCGTTCTCTTTCCCAACTGTCAAAATAATGTCTATTAAAAAAAAAACCAACCACAAAGTTTTTACTAAAAAAAATTCATAGAAGTTTTTATGATTCATGCAAATATTTCTAAAAAGAAGCTTCTAATTTGTTTCAATATCAGATTTAATGATTTGATTCAATGAGTTAGGTTAGGTTTCATTTCATTTCATCTCATTAAATTTCATTTTCAATTCATATCAATAAAAAAAATCTACTGAAGACTTGGCTGTATGGGCATAGTTCCCTTTGCCTACCCAGAATGGGTGTGGAAAACAAAAAAAAACTCTGCTTATATTCTTTTACGATAAGCGCCATTTCCCAAAAATGTTCTTTATTAAATTGCTTCATTTTTTCGCAACTCTGTATTAAAAATAGTTGTTCAGTACACGTGCGGAACCGCCATTGCAACTTGTTCCGACTGTCAACCCTCACCTTCGGCTGCGCCTCGGCTCGGGTAGACATTTGTCGGAACTCTTTGCAATGACAGGCTTTCCGCACTTGTAATGAAATATACTATATTTAGTAATAAAAAAAACCTATCACCTCCCCCACACTGGGCGCGCGCACTCCTCCGGCGCGTGAACGACGCGTACGCCGCCGTGCGTGAACGTTCGCGTCGTTCACGCGCCGAAGGAGCGCGCTTGTGGGGGAGGCGTATAACTCACTAGTGAAAAATAGCAATGAAAAAGTCACAGGTGTCATTACGTGCCTAATTGCGGTGAAATAAGAGCCATTTTATGAGCAAGTGTGTTGAAAAATGATTTGTTTCTCTGCGCTGGAGTTATTTAGTCTAAAACCTCAACCGAGGGGACGGCAGCGTGCAGTAGTGCAGCGATGGTTCGCGGCAACAGCAATAAGGTGAGCAATGTGTTGCAGGCGGCGCGGCGGCGAGGGCGGGCTGGCGACGCGCGGCTACTGCGTGTGGGCGGGCGCGGGCGCGGCGGCGGCGGCGGGCGCCGAGCTGGAGGTGGGCGCGCCGGCCGAGCGCCTGCCGCACCGCGCCGCGTACTACCGCGCCTTCCCCGCGCGCCTGGACGCGCACGCGCTGCAGCGCCCGCCCGCGCCCGACGCCAGGTGCGCCCCCCTCCCGCCCGCTTGACCGACCCGAGGCTCGCGCTCCGGGGAGGTTGCGTGTAGTTTCGTCCCGCGCCCCTTCGCTCCCCGTATTGTGTTGTTCGAAGTCCAGCTGATGAAGCCGTCCTGGCCGCTTAGTTCAACTAACCGCGAGTGCAGCTTTCGTGATATGATTACTGTAGATTTTTTGTATGTGCGTCATCTATCAAAAATTGTTGCTGCCGAGGCTTGCATGTTGCCCCGTACACGTTAAGCACCGAGCTAACTATTTTAATTTTAATTACGCAGTAGCATAATATTATTATTCGATTTCACTACTAATTTACACACCTTGATAGTAAATAGGTATTAACAAATATTATATTGCTAGTAGAACCTGCATATAATCATGTAAATTAGTAAATGGGTAAAATATTTGCAACTACTTATGTCATCAATATCACCAATTTAAAATAAATCAACATAATAGAATTAAAATTGTTAACTCGGAGCGCATACGATTTTTGGTAACTTGTTTTTATTCTAAAACTGTTTTAATGAGTGACCTAAAGTCTATCATAAGTAAACTTGCTTCATATGGCAGCATGCGACTGTACGAGCCTGATTTAATGTATGTTATTATGTTCATTAGTCAATTAACACTACAGTGTAGTGTAATGTAACTATTGCTTTGAAAAAATTATCATTGCTTTTATATTTGTCAATACAATAAATACCAAATATAATTTGGTATGTTAATGAATCTCATGCGTTTATTTAGGTATATACGTCAGCAAAGATCTTTACCACTTTGTGTTACACATACTCAGTAGAAGAATTAACAGAGCTATTATTATGTTGTGAGTGAAGTTCAAAGGTTAAATTGTTATTCTCATAATTTATAAAAATGAAATATTATAAAATGACTACTCTTATTGCAATAAAGGGTACATATCTGAAACAAATATAAAAATAAAACATTATTGATACATAAGTATTGTGAAATTTATACAACGTGAAATTTTAGTGGTTGTTTTCCCGCGGCACAACGATTTGCCCTAAGTAGTACTATCGAAACATAGAGTTAAATTTTAATAATTACCAGAAAATAAATTTTTTTTTTCAAATTCTACGTTTTTAAAACGGTCTAAAAAGTATAAAACAATTTCTAATGAAATGAAAAACGTGGGGCGCATCTTACAATTATGCGTCCTACATTTTTCATTTCATTAGAAATTATTTTACACTTTTTAGACCGTTTTAAAAACGCGGAATTCGAAAAAATTTTTTTTTTTTTCTGGTATATATTAAAGTTTAACTCTTTGTTTCGATAGTACTACTGAGGGCAAATCGTTCTGCTGCGGGAAAACAACCACTAAAATTTCATGTTGTAGATACATAATAGAAGTTATAGACTCTTCATTTTCAAAGTGCAGGAAAAATATCAGTGTACTCCTTAGCCAAATTAAGTAATAAATACTTAATTGTTGAAAAGTTAAAGGTTTTACTAGTAGCTAAAGTGTAGTTAAAGTTATTATTGCTTTTGTTATTAAAACTAACCATTAAATAAATATCTCTAACAAAAGCAACATTAAACTTTTGACATCAATAATGCCTTTGTACTGACTACTGAAAATATAATCCGCAAGAAAAGTATCTAGTTGTATAATAACTCTCCTTTTGGCTTTGCCGTAGTAGTAATAGGAATTCAGTGTTCTAAAAAGGTGGTGTTACAAAAGGCAGTAGTAAGTTGCTACGAAAAAAAAAACTAAATAAGAGCTGATGGAAAAACCTCGACAGTATTAAGCTTTTGCTGTGACTAAAAATTTCATTTTCTGACTATCGAATTGAAGGCTTATTTATATGGAGCAAGTTTCTGGACACGGTGATCTGATACTCGAAGCATCAATAAAAAAACCGGACATGTGCGAGTAGGTCTCGTGCCCCGAGGGTCCCGTACAAATGTAAATTAATCATCGCAAAACAAATGTGATGCAACTACTAATTAAGGATTTTCTGATTATTCCCTTTTAGGTTTGGTGTTAGGCCTTGCTTCTTGCCAAATTTCATGATTCTAGGACATTTTAGGTCTACGGGAAGTACTTTATAGGTTTAGATTTATCAAGTGTAAAAACATGCGGCATAAATGGCCGTATTCTTTTTTTTTTCGTTGACCTATAGAAGCTTAATTTTTTTACAGCTCCAAGGGACCATAGGTCCAATTAAGAACATACATAATTTGCTATTAATTTCAACTTGATACCTCCACGCATCCCTGAAAAAAGGGTCATGACAGACAGACAACGAAATGATCCTATAAGGGCTTGAATACAAAACTGCGAATCACGCAACGCAGAAAACTGCGATAGGAATTTCTGCGATGCGATTTCGTGTTGCAAACGGGCACGGTTCGGGTGACCATTCCTTCGACGATCGTGGAAAGGATGTTTTTAACTAGGTAGTGACCTGTGACATGGATAGTAAAAAGAGTGTTACACTGCTATTATTGATAAAAAGATATAGAAAAAAAAAACATAAAAACTTAACCTCGCAAGAATGCGCGATGCAAATCAATTCGTAGGTTGTTGCGATGTATCGTGCGAGATTTTACGATATGACGTCGCAAAATACTTTGGTGTACGAGCCCTATGGGATCCTTTTTTTCCTTTTGAAGTATGGAACTCTAAAAATCTTCTCGTGTACGCATACGGTAACTAAGTTATAATAATAAAAAAAAATTACCATGCGAGAATCGTCTTGTGGATACGCTAAAAATAAAATTCAACGCTAAATAATGTTCTTAAGCATTGATTTTATTTTATTTATTTATTATTTTATTAATTTTTCCAGACAAAGCTAATGAATCCTAGGCCCTAGGGTTCCGCACTGGTTTTAAATACTCACTTGATTAAAATTTGCTTATATGATTCTGGTTACTGATTAGCCGAAGTCCGAAACTTGTTTCACGACAACAAGCCAATAAAGCTCATTTTATCTTATCGAATTTTAAATATTATTATTGTAAGTTACTCATTGTCTTTATGATCGTAATCCGAATTAATTTAACGTTACTATTATTGTAACGTTTCATTCAAGCTATCACAGAAAAGGTTAGTTTGTGAAAGGCTTAGGAAATAAAAGTATACGATACACAAGTTTCAACTTTTTTATTTTATTATCTCACTTAGTTCGTTACTTTGTGGATACCTCATGTGTTGTTTTTGAAGCCTTTCAAAATCTGGCTATAAAAATATATTTTAACTGAATGTTGTGATAGTCTGTTTGTACTTAAAGTGCATGATTTGTTTATATTGCATGCAGTATGAAATACCATGTAATATTTTTTTATGTGATTTTATAATGTTTATATGATACTCGAACGAATATATTTTTGTTCAATTCTATTTATTAATTTAAATTATTTAATATGTTTCGTTTTTATGAATTAACTTTTTATTTAACATAGTTATCAAAGTTATATCTTAGTTAATAATATTGACAGATCTTCCCATAATAAGGTAACTCCATAATGCAATCTATTGTTTGTTTTAATCTAGGCTTTATGTATGTAAATAAGAATATGATAAGAATAAAGTTATTTATATGTAATACTACGTATTTTGAATGTTCGTAAACCTGTTCCTAGTAGCTGGATGACATGTATTGCCCCAGTAGTGATAGTGTGCTCAAGTTTTAACTTCTATGTTATTGTAACGTTGATGCTTTCTATGCCTTTATCCCAATCAATAAAGTTAGCTACGAAAAACAAATTTATTGATTGGGTATACTGTTTTAAGGTACTAACTCATGCGGATTGCCTGCACATCAAGGAGTTCGTGTTGTTTGCATGTAACCCGTGCGCTTACTAATATAACGCATCAAAAATACACACCTCAACTGAATTGCTTTTTGCTATGCTAGCCTTTCTTAACGTTACATAAATTGAGTAATTCTCATGTTATAACTTTGTTTTTCGCTTTTCAGAACGAATAGTCTAAAACGTATAAAGAACGCAAAATGGCAAGTTAAGGATTGTCCACCGGAGCTGTTGCTGGGCGATATTAGTAGGAGGCTGTCCACGGAAGTTACGCCAGCAGCCATTGCTCAAAACAATAGAACGTTTGTTGAGAAGCTTCTCAAGGTATAATTGAATCTATTTAACGGTCCTTCACCGCTGTGTTCAAATTACATAACACTAACCGATTACTTATTATATTTTATTACAGGAGTGTAAAAGCAAAACAAAACGAATGCTTTTAGAGAAGATGGGTACAGAAGAATCGGATTTAGGTTTGGGGTGTGAGGTGTCTATAACGGGCGTGGAAGAGAGCACTATGATTGCGTCACTGTGTGACCTTTTAGAAAGGCTATGGTCGCATGGCCTGCAACACAAATTGGGCAAGTCAGCGCTCTGGATGCACCTGACCAACTACCAAGAGTTGGAGCAGTGTAGCAATTCTACTAAACCCATCGACCCGAATTACCTTACTCCTGGTAAGCACGGTTTTAACTATCCGTCATATTATTGTTAGGTATAAAATTAGTTAGTGTCCTGACTGTGGGGCATATTTAATATGCTGAAAATAAAAACTCCAGATCTATCATTCCGCCACTGGACGTTTTGATGTCGAAACATAAATTATTCATGCAACATTTGCTTTTACTTACTCGTTGTGTGTCAGGTATAATAAAAGTATAACAAAATACAAACCTACCGAAAGAATCTGTCATCATTGTTAGGCGCTGATACAAGATTTCGTTTAAGGGGTGTTAGTCAAGGAGAGAGAGGCGGGCAATGCACCCATATTCCCTATTTCCCCCCCACCCCTCGTATCCGCGCCTGATCATTGTTGTAATTCGTAAGAGTACTGTAATTTATGATTAATTAATTGTCTATGTTATCAATCATTCTATTGCTTTGGAACATGCAGCTTTGGCTTGGTGTGTGTTGCGCAAAAGACTCGACTGTAAGTAATGTTCATAAGATTGCACATTATACACACACTGGGAAGAAAATAAATAACAATTATTATATTCAAATATTAATAATACAGATCTATCATCTGTGGGTGCTGAAGTAGAGGCACACCAAAGCACAAGTTCAGGCAGTCGCTCCCGGGATAGTTCCCGCGGTGGATCACGGGATAGCTCGCGGGATCGTCTCAGTAACTCCGGGACTTTGGAAAGGAAATCAGCTCAACCACCCAACCCTTTACGCCCCCTTCCAGAAAGTCTTACTTTTGATATGAGGTTTGTTAACGAAGAAAGTTTTTTATTTGCCACTTCTAGCTGTGGTATTGCTTCGCAAGATCGTATACCATAATAATTTCCTGTTCCAGAAACGTACAAGCAATGACAGATATTAAAACTGAGATAGGTTATGCTCGCGCTTGGGTTCGACTGTCTTTGGAGAAAAAATTACTATCGAAACATCTACGAGAACTTCTAGCCGACACTACATTGCTCAGGTCCCAGTACAAACGGACGGCTTTCCTTCGCTCCGAAGAGGAAAGGGAACAATTCCTCTATCACCTGCTCACTTTAAACGCGGTTGACTATCTCTGCTTCACCAATACATATCCTACCACCAGTAAGTTTATTAAACCTACTTTTGTTAATCTTTTACTACACTAAGATTAGGTGCTAAAGTATGAAGTAAGCTACACGGTAACTTCATTCTTTAAAACCTACTAACAGCAATAAACTAATGCAATCTATGCTTTCGTATTACAGAACTGCCATATCGAGTCCTCATCGTACCATCGCGTAAAGCAAGTCAGACGACCGCTAACTGTTGGATTTCAATATCTGGGGCAAATGGCGAATCTACGCCTAAAATACCTATACCGCGTAACACTAATGAGTTCGTTTTTCACGTAAGTTGCAGCAGTGACTTTCTATATTATTTACGACTTCAAAAAAGGTCCTAAAGTCAATGAACTTTTGCAAAATATTTGCCAATAATTTTTAAATTTGTTGTGTAGCACAAAAACCTAGGAATTCTATCAACACTGCGCATCGGACACGACAACTCTGGACTGTCGCCGCGTTGGTTACTCGATCAAGTTTATGTGAGGAATGAAGTGACTGGACATACCTATACGTAAGTACCTAGTCATGAATAATGGTATAAAGGATTATTATAATATTTGTTTTTAAGTCTGACATTGACTTGCCCTAAATGTTTACACTTTATAAGAAGAAAGAAGAAAGAAAGAAAATCAATTTATTTCGCTCTCGCCATTTTTGAGCACAATATTAACTTAAAACTAACATAATATTAAGCTTTGCACATGCAAATACAAAATGTTAAAATAAAAGGAAAACAAGGTAAGAGTCAAGCATGTACAAAAAAAACCGGCCAAGTGAGAGTCGTACTCGCGCACCGAGGGTTCCGTATCAGTTTTGGACGTATAAAGTAAAAAAAACCGGACCGCAAAACTAAGTTTGTTTGTCAAGGAATTTTGATGATTTTGAAAAAACTGTACTAGTTAGGAACATCGTTTTATTTTTGGTGCCATATTTGGGTCAATTCCTATCAACTCTAATTATTTCAGATTTTTCGTGCCGCAAACATCGGAGATAAGGGGGGGGGAATGGTATTTTTTTGGACATTTTTCATCATATGTCGAAAACTGTGAGACATAAAATAAAATGAAAATATATTTTGAAATGTGCAGATCAAGCCCTTTCATATGATATGTCACATGACCTAGTAACCCCACTTTGAAATTTCGGACCCCCACTCCGGCCCCTTTTGCAATGAAAATAATAATATTTTTGGACTTTTTTCATTTGCAATAAAGTTGAACAAGCATTCTTTATAACTGTTCCAAATTTCAAGGCTATAGCATAAGTAGTTGCTGAAATAAGCAGGTGTGACAGACAGACAGACAGACAGACAGACGAAGTCGCACCATAAGGGTTCCTTTTTTACCATTTTGGTACGGAACCCTAAAAATAAAATCACATAGAGAAAAGGCGAGAAACAAAAATGGTCTTAGCTCAGCATTGTGCCACTTCAAAGGAGTGAAGTGGCGCTGATATTCTGCTAAGACTATTAAGTGATTTCACGAACTGTTAACGACGTTACTATCACATAGCCATTATAACGCATTGCCAGTTTTCAATGTGTCAGGGCCGCCTTATGCCATGCAGGGGCCCTTGGCCAAACAGAGTTTGGAGCCCTTGCAGATAGTTTAAAAAAACGTGAATATCAGAATTTAGGTACTTTCATTTTCATTAACTTTATTCTCAAATTAAAAGAAACTACTGCTGTGAAAACTTTGCATTGAACTAAAAAAAACAATGTGTCTTTTAAAATTGATTTATTGGATGAAAAAGACATAGATACTAGGTTTCGGCATTTTGGAGACTCCCACGAGGCTAGGGGCCCAGGGCTCGTGCCTCCCACGAGGCTAGGGGCCCAGGGCTCGTGCCTCAGGTGCATTTACGGTAAAAATGGAGCTGGGTGTAGTGCAGTAACTGTAGTTTTTACTTGTTGATACTAAAGTAGGTACGTATAGTCAGTCAGAGATTCAGGAAGAAATAGAGTAGTGTAATTTATTAGCGGTAAACATGGAACTGCGTTTAGTGCAGTAGTTTTTAACTGTTGATACTAAAGAGTCAGTCACGTCAGCGCACGAAGAGATTCAGCAAGAAATAGATTAGTGTAATTTATTAGCGGTAAACATGGAACTGCGTTTAGTGCAGTCGTTTTAATAATTGTTGATAGTAAAGTACGTATAGTCAGTCAGAGTCACGTCAGCGCACGAAGAGATTCAGCAAGAAATTGCGTTGTGTAAGGCTGTGTACCCAATAGGCAAACTGTGAGCGGCCGACTGAGTTTGCGCTAACAAATTGCAGTAGCAAACTGTTAGCGCAAACTAGCAAACTGCGGACACTCCATTTCAAATATATGGAAGGGCGTACTAAACCGATACGCCGCAAACTCAGTCGGCCGGTCAGTTTGCCAATTGGGGACACAGCCTAATTGATTTTCGGTTGTCGCCCAGGTTCCCGTGCAACCGCTGGCTGGGCACGGGCGTGGACGACGGCTCCACGGAGCGGCTGCTGGTGGCGGCGCGCATGCGCGGTAGTGCCACGCCGCGCTCGCCCGCGCCGCCCGCGCCCGCGCCGCCAACGCCCACCACCACGCACCTCTCCACCTCCACCATACAACACATGATCGGTACGTTCTACCATAACATGCGACGCCTTTTTGTTAACACCTCTGAGCGCCTAACATGTGCGCCGCGACAAAATTTTGTCGACACTTTTATCGTACATTTGTCTCGTATCTCGTAAGAGCGAGACAAAACAGTCGACAAAATTTGTCGCGGCGCGCATGTTAGCCCGGCTGAGCTCGGACCCCTTGCCTAGCTTGGCAACGCGCGATTCGAGCTGTACGTTATTTTAAGCTCTCTTACACAGCGATACCAGCTTTTTGAAGCTAATAACGTGTCGCACTCAGTTCACCATGCACTGGTCGATGCACTGCTGCTTAACGCTTACGGCTCGCGTACACCAAAACTGATTTTGTCGGCCGATGGCGGACATAACAAGCCGGACGAGTAACTCGGATGAGCTTACACTGCAACAGTGTACCTTCGGCCGATGACGGATTAGGTGTACGCGAGCAGGCATGTTGCGGATGCAACATTTTCGGTGGATGCGGATGCGGATGCTGATATTTCAAAACTAATATCCCCGGATGCATGCGGATATCAAGCTGTTTTTAATAGATACCTATTTCATTTACACGAATAAACGAAAAACTTTTTAATAAGGTTTTTTATAATAAACAAAAGTCCGCGCGCAATCAGAATAGGATGCTACCTTTTGGAACTGAGACACGGGCGGTCCGCCCGGTGGCGGTAGCGTCAGCAAACTCGCATCGATGCTCGCAAGACAATACAGCTATGACGTGATCACGTGATGTTACTTGTCTGCTAACGTGGATTTTTGCTCGTGATTTATGATTGCACGATTATTTTTGTGAAGAATTAAAAGAAAGAATACGGTAGTGGACTACTATTAAAAAAGCACAAATAAATTATTTTATTCCAAAGAAAGAATAGGAATAGGAATAACAAAAAAGTAAAAAAAAAAAAAAAAAATTATCACAAAATGGAAAACATAGACGCTTTTAAAGTTCTTGGAGGGAGTATCGCTCCGCCTTTGTCGCGCGAAGCGGACATAGGTGGTGTTACGTCACTTATCATGCATGCCGTCCGTGTCTAGCAAATCATTTTAATACGCTTATAACTTTGCCAATTTTGTAGATGTTTCTTCGTTTTTTTTTGGTGTTAATTATCTTTTTTCAAATAGTTTACAGATTCACAATAAAATAAAATAGTCCGGTACCGTATTAAAATGCGGCGACTGCGGTGTGTACGGTGCGGACAAGAAGTGTGTGTCCATCTTAAAACTGTAACCTGTCTGTTCTGAGGCCCTAGACAAGTTATTTTTCTGTTAGCGTTAGCGTCAAACGCTACGGATAAAACGTATGGAAGTGACATTTGTGAGTCACGTGACTTTTCCGCAGCTAATGTCATTGCCATACATTTTGTGCTTATCGTTTGGCGTGAACGATAACAGAAAAGCAACTTGTCTAGGGCCTCTGTACCGACACGCCGCGCCGCCGCCGCCGCGTAATATCACCGCCAGAACTGCCAATTTGTTTGCGAATGTTCGAGGGAGAGAACCGTGACATCCTCCCTCGTTCGCAAATATCACGCGGCGTGTCGGTACAGAGGCCCTGATCATAGAAACAAGGGAGATGTGCCAAGGCGCTATCGAGCTTGATGCCTGAACTTGAGCAAATTGCTCATATTAAAAACGTACGCGCTGGCGACGAACCGAACACAATCGATGGTATAAATACAGTGTTTTAGTTTAGTGCTAGTGTTGAGTGACGATTAACAGTGTTAGATTGAGGGTGTGCGGAATGTTTAATGCGTGGGAGATCCTTTTATTCACAAGGAGCGCTTAATTATGCGCGTAATTGTGTCGAAAAATGTACTAAAAGTGGCATCAGTTGTTCCGGTACTAATTTGCTATGATGGCATATGGCCTTGTTTCTATAATCTAAGGAGAAGGGACCATCAGCATCAATGGGCGTGTTATGGCTGAAATGATGATGTTGATAAAAAGAAAATATTCGGGCAGGGGCGGCATTTTTCAATTTTTGCCCCCCCTCAAAATAATTCAAGATCCGGGGCTGTGTATTCATATTATGTAATCGACACCGTGCTTCATTATTTAAGTCAAATAATTGAATACAATAACAAACTTTCTTCGTAGGTGACTGTGTAAACGCGATAGTAAAGTGGCACTATCAATCGAAGAGAGACAAGGACGCAAACTCACTTAGTGTACTACTTTGTGGCGAAAACGGACTAGTCAAGTGTTTGGAGCAAGCTTTCCTGTGTGGATTCAAATCCGTGCGGCTGTTTGGCAAAAATCTTTTCATTTGGGATTACTTTGGTAAGTTTAGTTACTTTTTTAGAAATTTAATATCGGGGGCACTGTCCCTTGAAAGGGTTGCTGCATCTGTTACCCAAAATATCACTTTTTTTTCTTTTCAAAGATAGTGTTACATTTTATTTATCCCAAATAAATAAATTAATACCTAATTGAATTTGTGAGCGAGTGTATCTCTCTTGATGTGCTTGACAATAGACATCGGCAAAGCTCGAACCTTTTTCAAAAGAAAAACTTGTGTAGACAATCAGTGGCGTGTCTAGAAGGCATGCCCGACGCATTTTTGTCGTTTTAGAGAGTAATTCTATTATTTTTTTATGAATGTAAGTGATTTTTAGGGTTCCGTACCTCAAAAGGAAAAACGGAACCCTTATAGGATCACTATGTTGTCCGCCGTCAGTCACCGGACCATAAGTGGAGCCGTCTGCTCATAGATGGCGCCATTGGAAGTATGCAGTAGCGCCATCTATGATCATATTTCGGAACCCTTAGGGCGCGAGGCATACTCGCACTTGTCCGGTTTTTAATGTGCGTATTGCTTTATTAACGACATTAACTCACTTAGTCATGAAAATTAACATAAATACCCTCTAAAACCAAAAAAAAATGCGTCGGGCTTGCCCTCTAGGTACGCCACTGAAGACAATTCGACATACATCATTATTATTTTATCTGAAATTCTAAACAGCTAAGGTGAAAGATGAATTCAAAATGAGCCTATGCGACGAGCCGACCACCCAAACCAATAAGAGCTGTGGCATGGCGTACAACTGCCGCCAAGACCAGGAGCACAGAGCCATCTGGCGCTGCTACTGCCACCTTATGGACGAGATCAATTCCGTGGGCCGCACTCTTGGGAAAGATGGAAAATTCCAACTGTTTATATGCCTCAGTTTACGGTGAGTGCTACTTTTAAGGTCGTATAGGAGGTGAAAGTACTCATGAATATGATCAACTTTTATTATGGGACCGACACTGAAATATGAAAAAAAAACAGCTGTTCCCTACAAAAATGCACTACAACACGATCAAAATGTATGGAACAGCTGATTGATGAATTCTACATCCTTTGAAGTTTTCTTTGACTAAATTAATCTAGAGCTATATGCAGGATCTTCTTTTACATGGGCGTCGCAAAAAAATTACAACATGTAATGGGAGTTGCAGTATAAAAAAGATTGGGAACCGCTGGTATAATCCATAAAACATGGAATGTCTGATAGACTTTCTAATATTATGTCATCGTATTCTCCCACTTTCGTTGTCTATCAAATCGAATATTATAATTGAAAAATTTAGGATCTGTCATAAAACCATTCAATATAATAATATGGGTCGGTACAATACTATGTTATTTTGCAGCGAACACTGGCTTCATCGAATGCTTGTACCGATGTCAATGACGCGCGTTACCATCGAGATGTACGAAGAACAAAGTTTCCTGCGCAAGCGCGGCCTTCTTACATTCCTCAGGCAAATACTCGAACCGCTAGATGAATTCGATATTGTACTCGAAAATTCCCTTACGCAAGGCATTTAAATTCATTCATGATTTTAAGTACATTATTTAAACCTGTGGTTAAACCAGTTTTAAATCTAATGATTCAATGAACCAGCTATTTACCACTTCAAAATATATTTTTGTATGTAAACGCAAATACTCACTACAAGTTATGTTTATTTGATATTAGCAATCAGGGTCTGATTATTTTGTAGTTTTATTGTTAAGTTTTAAATGTGATTATTATTTCTGTTAACTTGCCAGATCGATCCAAAGATTTATTTTTATAATAACGGTGCTTATGAATAAGTTATTTTTGTAGGAATTTTTTTATAGTTATAGGGCCCAATTCATCCAGAATACTCCTGCTAGCTTTGTAGCTATAATTCAAATGATTTGAATTGATGATATTGTAGACATGAAATAACAATATTTCATATTTTTTATTGTGTTCTTAAATAAAAAGCATTAAAAAACATTTTATGTGCATCAGCCCTCTTATTTTTATTTTGTAATTGGGAAATTAATTACTGTAATAATTATGATGTTAAAGTTTATTCTTCTATATTAAATTGGTTTTCAGGTAAATATACAGCACAGAGTATACTATCCACCGCATAATTTTAAACTATAGGTATTTAAAACTTTATAATGTGATTTAATTAGGTATAAGATGAACCATTTTTGTATTGCGTGGATGTTTCTAAGTCGGATCTACTAAGCTAATTAATGGTAAAACAATAATAAATAGTAAGTTACAACATTATATCAATTATATCATAGTTGACAGCTAGTAGGTTCGACAAAACTCTAAAAATTTCGAGAAATGACGTGTCCAAGTCCATTATTAATTAGATACAAACAAAGTCTAAAGCACGGCAGTTTAAACGATCATCAGTCATCACTAGAGATCGGATAATCGGATGCATATTGCATTTTTGCATGCTTCTGAATAAATTTATTGTTTATCTTAAAAACTATTAAAACCATTTCGCCTCAGTAACATTATTATATTAACAGTTGGAGTTGTACGTAAAAGTATATGATATAGGCGTGGACAATTTTGTCTGACTTGATGCAAACATTACCAACATACATTCCTATCACATTGAAATCGTACTAACTAACACATTAATGAAATACTATCAAATTAATAAAATAATCAGTAAGTATGTATTATTAAAAAAATAAAAAAAAATCAGAAAGTAATTGTAGTTGTCCACATTATTTTTTCGTCGAAATAAAAGTAATGTTTAGGTAAATATGCATCCGATTATCCGATCTGTAGTCATCACATAGAACTAAGCGTTGTGCCTGTGCGGCTTGTTTTAAAAATAGAGCTTTGCATTATAATAAAAATAGGGGGTTTGGTAAGAGGGGCGAGACAAGTAATTTTTACCAAAGCTATAATAAGTTTGATTACGTATTATTTTTCAGATGGGAACAAATTTACGTATTATACTTGGTATAACGGTAATTGGGATTAGTCACGTTCCTTTTAAAAGATGTCATTGCCATTCACAACCTAATACTTCTGATACTTATGTTTCATATATACTAAGTTTTCTCGCACGCACTCTATAACTGTTTACATGTTAGCATAATGTGGAAAAAGATATTAATAATATACTTACAACCAGTGGCGTGCCTAGAGGGCAAGCCCGACGCATTTTTTTCGTTATAGAGAGCATTTAAGTTCATTTTTCATGAATGTTAGTAATTGTTAATGTACATACGTATTGCTTTAATAACGACATTGGTTCTGATTCTGTTGAACATCGCACTAAACTAATTTTAATCACACTATATCTCTTTCTTACAACTATCATTGAAAAAGGACAGAAAAAATTTAGAACTGTCAAATTAGTTTACGCCCTTGTCATTTACGGGAAAATAGTCATGACCTTTTGCGATTACGACTAAATTGACATTAAAACTATTCAAGTGGACTAATTTTACAGGATTAAATATCTGCTATCCCTCTCATATTTTTTATTAAAAAGAGACATGATAAGACTAAATTACTTAGTCTAATTAGTAAACAACAGAATCGGCACCATTAACTCAAAGGTTGTCTGGAAGAGATCGCCTTGTGCGATAAGACCGCCCATTGTACATTTTAAATTAGTAAGCCTGTTCTGTATTATGATACTTATGGTGTACAATAAAGAGTATATAAATAAATAAATAACAAACTTAAAATAATGAAAAATGAACGTAAATATCCTCTAAAATCACCAAAATGCGTCGGGCTTGCCCTCTACCCACGCCACTGCTTACAACATTAGTTCTATTAAATTATTTTTTTTGAAAATCATGTTTTACCTAAAATACTTTTCTTGAAGCTAGTAAAATTATATAATTATTATGTTGTGCACTGTTCTAAAACGTTAATATTTAGACTCAATCATTAATACGTTAAGTTTTGCTCTCTTTTTAATGGTTGTTTGTAGTTCCTGCCGTCCTGCATGTTCATAGTTCATTATCGGTATATTTATTATGCTTGATAAAATGATAACTTTACAATAACGCATTGTAAAATAATTATGTGGAATATTCTAAATAAGTTTTAATCTACATTTATTAAAATTTACGAAACTTAAAGTTTTGTACACAAAAAACGATGCACGGAATGTTGTGCCAAAAATAATGAATTAATAATTCAGTAAATAGTGTTTCTACCTTTTCACTTTCTTAAACTGTCTTTAATACACACAGTACGGTAAATAATTTGTAATTTTATTCATTAATAAAATTACAAAGGAGCGTGAGCTTTAACCTAAACATGAAACAATAATGAATTTTGTACATGCTGTGAGTTTAATGTACCTAAACTAATTTACTGAAAATAATCCTAAATTAATTACTTAGATGTTTCTGAACCATTATAATTTAGTAATATATAAAAAATAAAAATGAATGAAACTCACGTTCCTTTATTTTCATTGACATTACTAAATAATATGACAAAAAGTAAATCAAATTCACAGATGCATGCAAATAACCTGATTATGTATATATTTTTATATAGTTTCTCAGAAATTAAAAGATCTATGTAAAATATGTATAGAGATTATAGGTATTTTTCGTTCGTTCGTAGGCTTCGTTTGGCGTCTTTCGAGTAAAGCTACCTAGGTAAAAGATTTTTTTTTGTGGATACCGAATTCTCTTAGGGATGAAACCTATGTATCTAGATCAGGGCTTGATAACTTAACGATTCTTTAAAGAATCGTTAAGTAACGGTACAACACTTATGCAAAAATCTTTATAGTCGCTTATAAGTTTATTTTATCACATAACAGCATATTTTTTACCTCAAAAGTAGGGGAAACAACTTCTTCATAAAACCCGTTATTTTCTGTCCGGTAGGTTACTCTAAGGGTAGGAAACTATGCTAGTCTTCCCCACCTCACCTGTGATTAACTTAGTGTGCGTGGATGGCCAAATCCGAAATTATAAATAGACCTAATCGACAAAAAAATACTCAAAGGAGTCTTGGGGCCGATTTTGATAAAAAATAACGATTATTCCCGATGTCCACCACTTGTCTGGCCACCACTGGGGGACAGCGAGACAACTTTAAAACATTATTCTCGTTGTCCACCACTGGGGGACAGCGTCACAACTTTAGTGATTATTCCCGATGTCCACCACTTATCTGGCCACCACCGGGGGACAGCGAGACAACTTTAAAACATTATTCTCGTTGTCCACCACTGGGGGACCGATTATTCTGCCTCCGCAGCCGGCGGCGGCTCCCAAAAATAACGCCGTTGGGAACCGGCGTAGCCTTGGAATAGCAGTGATACCAGACGAAAATAATTGCAAACTACCGTAGCAGCAGATTAATGTTGCCGTGTTTTAAGTTGAATTATTTACCTTAGACTTTTAAATAACAGTGTCAATGTAAAACAAAATACTACTTTTTTGGACTTACAAGGTGGTGGTGGACGGACGCTTTGCTCGCTCACTGAAGCCCCCGTCAACCCCTTCGAACCTAAATTGTCCGTGTCGGGGTGTCCAAGTTCCCGAGCTCGCTTCGCTCGCTCTTGGACCCTAATTTACAAAGTTGTGCCGCTGTCCCTCAGTGGTGGACAACGAGAATAATGTTTTAAAGTTGTCTCGCTGTCCCCCAGTGGTGGCCAGACAAGTGGTGGACATCGGGAATAATCAAAAAATAAGACGGTACCGCCAGATTTTTGAAAAATCCTATTTTATTTGTCCTAATTTTTACTACCCAGGAATCGAACCTGTTGAAGGAACAAAAAAACTATTATTGCACCATCCGATAGTGTCGCTAATAAGGATCAAATTCTGGGTTGTAATGACATAGGTACGGCAAACAAAACGAAAGTGTTGATTTTTAATAAACTGATTCATATTTTCTAGTATTCATACATTACCCATAATGTTGTAGGTACCAACTAATCAAATTTTTCAAAATCGTATCAAAATCGGCCCCGAGACTACTTTGAATATCTATTTTTCGTAATTTCTAAAAGTTTCGAATTAGGTCATTCACGCACACTTGGAAAATTCACCTGTGTACCAAAATTGTTACTATTGATTAGAACTTCATACGACAACTGTTACTATAGTAGTGTTTTAGTTTGCTCTCTCTTTAATTATGGTAGTTTAGAATTATGAGATTTTGTCTACAAGTCTTCCTAAACTGATTTAATAAAGAAAGATACCAAAGAAAATAAACAATTTAATTTTAAATAGTCAGTTACTTACCTAATAAAAAAGTTGTGTCCAATAAATAAAGTAATTGAACTCTAGTTGTGTTTTTATTTCGAATTGTCCCTTGGTTACACAATTTCATCAATTTGGATTTAGGTACCTACTGGTACGGGGTGCGCGTGCCTCGAGCGTGTGAACGACGCGGGCAGCGTGAACGTCGCGTCATTCACACGCTCGAAGGAACGCGCACGCCCAATGTAGGGGAGGCGTAATGCCTTATCTAGTAGGTACCTAGCTTACAGATCAACACTCGCTAGAGTATTATTGTTCAGATTGTTCTGTGGATCAGCAAAGTTATCTGGCCCGCTCTGAACTTAGGGGTTTGGCGGTTTGGCTGCGCAATAGACAATTTAAGGTACAAGTGTCGGCGTGGATCTTAATCACAAACGTCACCTGCGCACGTCGAGAACGAGTGCCCACAACTCATCGAGTGCCCTGAGCCCCGAGTGCCCGATAGGTCATTGTCGATAGTAGTTGTAGGTACCTATACATTACGTTATACATGACATACAAGATTGAAGGCTCGATTTCGAAGAGACGAACACAGAATATAATTTCTGCGAAGACCGAAGACACTGAAGACAGTTAGGTATGCTTACATCTTAACTAAGGCCATAATATGGCCTTAGTTAAAAAAAAAAGTACCTACCTACACAAAATACCTAGGTAGGTACTTGATGATAAATAATTATATTATAATTATTTATCATCAAGTACCTAGGTATTTTGTGTAGGTAGGTACTTTTTTTTATTTCAACTTTTTTTCGCAGAGAAAACCAAAAATCACTTTGTGCCTCGTGTTGCTGATCGATAGTCTATCGATAGCTGACCGATAGGATAGCAAGAATATCGAATACGGTAGTGGACTACTATTAAAAGAAACCGGCCAAGTGCGAGTCGTTTTCGCGCACCGAGGGTTCCGTATTATTTTTGGACGTATAAAGTGAAAAAAACCGGACCGCATAACTAAGTTTGTTTGTAAAGCAATTTTGATGATTTTGAAAAAACCGTACTAGTTAGGAACATCGTTTTATTTTTGGTGCAATATTTGGGTCAATTCCTATCAGTTCTAATTATTTCAGATTTTTCGCTTCGCATACTTCGGAGATAAGGGGGGGGGAATGGTATTTTTTCAGACATTTTTCATCATATATGTCGAAAACTGTAAGACATAAAATAAAATGAAAATATATTTGGAAATGTGCAGATTAAGCCCTTTCATTTGATATGTTACTTGACCTAGTAACCCCACTTTAAAATTTCAGACGCCCACTCCGGCCCCTTTTGCAATGAAAATAAAAACATTTTTTGACTTTTTTGCAATAAAGTTGGGCAAGCATTTTTTATAACTGTTCCAAATTTCAAGTCGATAGCATAAGTAGTTGCTGAAATAAGCAGGTGTACCAGACAGACAGACAGACGAAGTCGCACCATAAGGGTTCCTTTTTTACCATTTTGGTACGGAACCCTAAAAAGTAAAAAA
The DNA here is from genome assembly GCA_948465475.1 of Thalpophila matura. Lineage (NCBI taxonomy): Eukaryota > Metazoa > Arthropoda > Insecta > Lepidoptera > Noctuidae > Thalpophila > Thalpophila matura. Next base: position 11,526,727 of record OX419183.1, read on the forward strand.
ATATATAATAATTTATCACAAAATGGAAAACATAGATGCTTTTAAAGTTTTTGGAGGGAGTATCGCTCCGCCTTTGTCGCGCGAAGCGGACGTAGGTGGTGTTACCTACGTCATTTATCATGCATGCCGTCCGTGTCTAGCAAATCATTTTAAAACGCTTTAACTTTGCCAATTTTGTAGATGTTTCATCGGTTTTTTTGGTGTTAATTATCTTTTTTCAAATAGTTTACAGATTCACAATAAAAAAAAATATAAATTAATATGTATAATAAATTATATTTAAATAATTATATATATAATAAATTATTCAACATCCCTATTTTCGTAAGTATATTGTATCGATACTATCGATAGCTCGAAACGTCACAATATTATTGATGGAGGCAATACTATCGATAGCTTGGAGGAAGAATAGGTACCTATACTGGAGTTAGTCTAACCACAGATTACCTAGTCTAACCGTGTCTGTATACTGTGTGACCGTGGCCGTCATTTTGTCGTTGACAGTGATACAGTGATGTCACCGTAAAGTACACCGCGCATCGAGGTGCAATGTTTTGATACACTGACGTCACTGAAGCGTCGCGTCAACCAGTCAACTTTTCCCTAGTTACGCACACTAATACAAATCTAGAACCGCACACAAACAAAAAACGGCCAGCGGCTTTATGTCCTTAGGCTCAGTCTATAGATTTATCACCCTTTCCACAAAAAAGATAAACACGTGTTAAACGCGAATGCTACCAAAATTAATACACACTTCTTTTAGACAAGATAGTGCTAAAACAAGTGCGTATTATTTTTGGTAGCATTTGTGTTGAACACGTGTTCATCTTTTTTGTGGTACGGCCCTACATGTCTAAGATCGATAGTATTCGATAGTATTGTTTTATAAATTTTATTATCGATACTATCGACAGTCCAAAACAATCGAAAGTACTGATACTAATCAATACTATCGATAGTATTATAATGTTTGTGGAGAAAAATAAACGATATTTGTATTGTATTTATAATTCTATATTATAATTTAACATGTCATTTAACATGTATAAATAAGTGTTGTAGGGTGGATTCACCAAATAATCAAAGGTATCATCAATATTTTTCTCAGCGTACGCCAAAAATAATGAATTTTATAGGCAAAATTTTGCTACCTTGGGTTACATTATTGCAATTTTCCTAAGGATCTCTAACTTTTTGAAAATATTATATAGCCTATGTCACCCGGGGATAGTGTAGCTTTCCAACAGTGAAAGAATTTTTCAAATCGGTTCAGTAGTTTCGGAGCCTATTCAATGCAAACAAACAAATCAATCTTCAATCAAATCTTTCCTCTTTATAATTAGTTTAGATAGATTAGATGAGCCATTGATCATTTGTGATAGTTTTTTTAAACTGAATACACAAAATATATTGAAATCCTAGCGATTGAATAATTATAATTTTTATATTTCATACAAAAACATAATTTTCTTTCGTGTGAATTTAAAGAGGTTCAATGAAATTGATTTTTTTTATTCATAACTAAACGTAACTTATTGGTTTCCTAAAATTTTACAACAAATCGAATGAACTAAACGCATTACGCACTTTTGAAACGGAAATAGTGCTAATTCAAAGTATTCTTTTCAGTTTCCATTGATATTTGAGTGATCAATAATAATTATACATTGTAGATATTATTTTGTCATGCAAAGCGAGTTAAATAAAAAAAAATCTATTGCCTCTAATTACTAGAAGACATGTAAAATTTTATTTTATTTCTTTTGTTTCATAAAAAATACTTTGTAGATGGCGCTGTACCGCTTGTTTTGTGTGCGGTCGTTCGTTCGTTCGACCGACCGACAGATATTCGACAAGTAAGATGGCGGCGATTAATGTGAAAGGCGAAACGTTGTCGAATTTCCACTTGTAAATAAAGTTAATGGTTTGGTGAAATATAATTATCAGTATAACGACGGAAGAAGACTTGATATTATATAGTGTAAAACATAAAGTGATCTGTTGTGAACAACGTATGACTTGAATTGCTGTTCATTTCATTTCACAATAGACAAAACCCGTCGCAACGAGCACTCGACTGGTCGAGGCCATATTTATGATGTTATCTGTCGTGTGAGCGTCCTCCGAAACCACATTGATAAATGGTTGTGGAAAACCAAGGCGATGGTATGTTTCTTCGTATAAATGCAAACTTGGTAATATCTGACAGTGTAAAATACGATTCTGTATTGTTCCGTCACTCTGACGCTTGTGTAGTGAAGCGCCGGATTATTTTTATTCTTAGGGGTCGATGCTTTATTTTGCACTTTATTTTACCTATTAGCCGATCAGAAATTATTAAATTTTCTAGTTTCTATCTATAATTCACATTGTCTGTATGTTACTATGTTCTGTTCTTATACGATCATGGTCTCGTGTATTACTTACATGTTGTTTTGATACTAACATTCTTTTTCTTTATTTTCAGGAGTGTTTTCTGTGTATGAAGAGTATGTAAATTCAACATGAGTTGCAGTGTTCCAAAATAGTGCTAGTAACTATACCATACAATTGATTGTGTGTTACAAACTATGGATGAAAGTGTGGACTTCTATTGACATATTACATACATTGATATTTGAGCATCACGGAGGTGGTAATGGATCCAGTAGGACCATGGTCAGCATATTCATACAATCGGTTAGCAGGGGTTCAGGCCGGTGCTGCAAGTGGGGATTTTCATCACCACCTAGCAAGTGGTGGCTCTGGATTAGGCAGCCAATCAGTGCCATCAACTACAAGTCAGTTGCTTCTGCAAGCAGCACATACCACAGCATCATTAGCAGGACAGCTTGGCTCGTCAACTGCTTCGCCCTTCAACCCTGCAGGATTTTTGTCTCCCCCAGCTGTTGGGTATGATGCAGTCTTTTCACCACTGTTTCATCATGCAAATCCTAAACCTGCACATTACAGTTCTTCTCTTCAAGCCCAGCATCGCCAAGTCATAGCTCAAGCCCAGGCTGCAGTTGCATCTAAATCTTCAGTAGAATCAGAACTATCTACATTAAGAGAAAATTACTCGCATCAAACACTGGCAGCACAAGGAACGTCATTCTTTGACCAATCATCAACCCCAGGCAGTGCTAGTGGATTAAGTTGGCAAGGAAATAACCAACTTCCTAGTCCATTTGGAATTCTACCCCATGAAAGTGTTGTGCCCTCGTCTCCAAGTCCAGCAACTACAAAAGCATCAGCAACATATGAGAACTTTAATGCACATTTTGCTGCAGCACAAACTCTAAATAATCATTTGAACTCTCAAATTTCAAGTGCTGGTAAACAAACAAACAGATCTGGTTCACCAGCAACAGCATCCAAACAACCAGCCACTTCAACATCGTCATCAACATTTTTTCAATCTCCATCATCTTTTGGAAATCAGACTGATAATTCGTATAGTACAAGCAGTGCAAAGAGTGGTCAACTCTCAACACAGCAGGATTATGCAGGAAGTAAGTCCTATTCAAGTTCTGCAAGTTCAACTGCTCATTCCCAGCAATCGTGTATAGTGTCAACTCCACCAGTTACCTCTTCCTCAACACCACCCAGTAAAGATTACCGGTCACCTTCTAGTACTACTTCTAGGCCATCAACTTCTATTTACATTGCCCAGTCTCCGAAAAATACAAGTAGTGAAAAACCTTCCAGACAAATAACAAATAGCATAAGTAATTTTGTATCACCTACAGTCAAAGCGCCACAAGTACAGACAAAAGCTCAAAGTAAAATATATCCAGAATTAAGTAATGAACAAAGAAAAAGTGGTGATTCTAATGAAAAAGTTCAGCCACAGTCATCCCCAATAAGTTATTCCATAATGGATGCCCCAGGTAGATTGAACTATAGTAGCGGTACTGGAAGTTCATCCAAAACAAATAGAATCAATAGTTCACAATATTCCACTACACAAAATTCTAGTTTTAGGCATTATCAAAGTGGAAACAACATTGAATCAGATTATCATGTTCGAGCTAAAAGTAGTTCTAGTACAGATACGGGGTACTCCAGCAGTAGTTCTCAAAATGGCCCAGATTGTGGTGTTGTTGTGCCAAGGAGACAGAGTCCCTCCCAAGCAGCACCACAAACTTCTCCTCTGGATCATGGCTCTAGCCCTGCCTATCCTATGTATCATAGTCCTATGAACTCAATCAATTCTCCCCAACCTCACAGTGATCACTACAACAAAGCTAATACCACGGCACCTCGGTCTCCTTTAGATGCATCAGTGACACGGTCACCATCTCAGAACAGCCAGGTAGCTTATCCTTCTGTTATAACTAGGGCTTTAGGCCTTGAACAAAATAAAACCTATAGTGAAAGCAGATATGAACGAAATCAAACACAATCTTCCGGTCAAACTTGTTGGGAAGGTGACCGATTAGGTCCTAGAAAATATGCTAGCAATAGCAGTAGTAATAGTTACAATAATGGTTTAACAGAAAATAATACTCATAATGATGAATCTGTTCCTCAGAGTCAATCTTCCAGTAGGGTGCTAAGTTTGCCAGATAAACAAAACTATTTTGATGGTAATAATGTAGCTTTACAAGATCTCTCTAGTTGCAGGGGTGATCCCATGAGTATAGTAAAAAACTTGCAAAGCTTGCAACAAAGTTGTCAATTACAAGAAGTTAAATCAAGCAAAAGTCAACCACCAGTGACAGTTCCAACAATTACTAACAAAATACCTTCAAGAAGAAAGAGTGTTGAAAAGCCAGTTCCAAATATGAATGAGTTGTCAAATGTTGTGATGGCTGACTATTTGGCAAATAGAATTCCCCCACCAGCACATAGTTCCACTAGTAACCAGCAGCAAAATGGTAGCTATTTTGATTTTGAGAGATGGAATCTTCCACCTCCCCCACCAAAAATGTTCCCTGGTACTTCAGCATTTGGTTCACAGGCTTCTTTACATGCAACCAATTTTGCTAATCAACATCAAGCACTGGCCATGCCTCATGGCCATGCCCTAACTTACTTTCCACCCTTCCACCTAGGACCTCATCCTGATTTCCAATCTTCTGTGGAGTTAACACCACTGTCGTCATTTAGCGAAACTCCACCTTCGGTTTCCTCGTCATCTTTTTCGACGCCTGAAACACGTGAAGAGGAACAGCCTAAGGTGGTAGTACCTAATATAGAGGAAGAACTTGGTTTCCTTGCAGAACAACGGGCAAATACTGCATCGTCGGTAGCACCCTCTTCACAGCAGCAGAACATTAACAGCACTTCACAAGACGCTACTTCAAAAATTATGGATAAAAAATTTAATGTTCCTGTCACGGGCCCCGGTTCAGGTTTTATGGCTTCTTACTTGAAATTTTTACAAGGAGAGCGTGACACTTCTCCTCCGCCGGCCGGCAGGGGCGCCAGAAAGTCCACGTGGTCGAGAACTAATACTAATAATACAACAAATAATAAGCCTTATACACCCAATGATCATAATAAAAGTCAATGTGATACGAATGCCACACAGCAAAGTGCCAATGGAGCCATGGCGCCGACTAACGTCATAAACGCAGGTATGTCACTGAGTAATCCAGCCATGAGCTCCTCGGCGAGTATGAGTGCGACAGGCTTGTTGGGTGCTAATCAAATACATGGCGCGTCTTCGAGTCTTCTCACCTCGCAAACAAAAGAATTGGACGATCCTCGTTATTACAGTTTGAATAAGGATAGAAAACGTAAATATGACGGCAGCGAGGAAGCTGCCTATGACGCAGAAGAGGAAGCGAGAAGGCTTAACAAGCCGGTGCTCAATGTACCTAGTACACCTCTTAATGACAAAGGGAAGAACAAGGGTCGAGCAGGTATGAATAAGCCCACGCCATCGGCGGTAGTGGCGCCTCAGCCGGCCGCGCCTAAGAAGCCACGACCTGCGCCGCCGCCCGTGACGGCGCTGCAGGCAGCGCCACAGCAACAATACTATTATCAACATCAGCCCGACGAAGGTGCGTTCAATTTATTAGATTTCCATTTAAGAAGTAGAGCGCGATGGTGAAGAGCTAGCCCTGAAGCTTGTATGACAGGAGCAAGCTAACTGCCTTTTGAGCAGGATATCGTGAAAACTTGTTACATTTTAACTGTGATAATGTAAATTTTTATTAGATGAAATCTATGATTATATTATTTGTAAATATTTTCTGTGAAAGAAATGTGATGTAACTATCCTAGTAAACGTCGATATTTTTAGGGTTAGTCTGTAACAAGATTTCACCTAAATTGTTGTTAATGACACATTATTAGTGCCATTTTATTGTAAATTGTAGAATTTGTGACTCTTGTCATACTCGCTATTGAAGGGGTGCTACCATTAATAATTCCAAAATTATGGTATATTTTTTTATGGAATTCATACCAGTGGGTGTCTGTTGTACATATAAATAATGTATTGTATTTTACAGTATTTGAGATTAGTTAGTACTTACAATAGTGTATGCATATTCTATATAGCTGAAAGTGATTTTATATTATAAGGGAAATTAATTGCATAATACATTGACAGCTATAAGTAAGTACGAGATAATGTATTAGAAGGCCATGCCCTGAACATAAGTTTTTTGTATTTCTATTTAATTGTTATTTGTTTATGCACAACTCTCAATATTTTATGTAAATAATTTTGTATAATAGGAGAAGACATAAAATAAACATGAGTATATTACCGATAATGTGTTAAATAATTTTAATTTGTAATTATTCCTGGTAGCACCCCTCACTTCGCCAAAATAGGGATAACATGTACAGTACAACCATATGAGAAATTATGTAGTTATTATTTTGACATCAACAAAAATATTTTTAATGTAGAACAAGTACTGTAACACGTGTACATGTTATCACAATGGTGAATCTATTCATCAATTGGCTATCCTTTTCCTTTGCCTATCCTACCTTTAACTCGTAATAATATGTATTTTAGCAAGTTATTGCTGGCGTCATAGATACATACCTAAATGGCGTTGCCTCAATTCGAAATTCAAGCGTAAGTTAAGTTGCTGTCTATACTCACACCCGCCAGGGTGCGAGTGAGAGGTGAATAGAGGCGACGCCATTTTCAGTCCCATTGTTATTTGCACGTATAGTAAGTATTCATTGAATTTTTAAAGAACAGTCATGAGATTAAAACAAGCCATAATTCATTTATGCCTTCGTTAAGCCTTCACTTAAAAATGTATTCATATACCTTTATAGGCGGGGACTGAAACCTCATCAGAAATAAATGAATTATTTCACCTTTCATTGTTCTATACCGGTTCTATCCCTAAAAGAGGTTAAAGTAACATTCACATAACCAGTATTCCTGTGAAAATATGGTAGGTTATAGCATAGTATAAATAGGGGAAGTAGGCTATCTTCATACAAACGCACCGCGCGCGGCTTGTATGTGTGCGCCAAAGTATGCGTCGCCGCACGCACACTTAAACACAATTTCGACCCGTTTCTACTGAGAAACGGGTTAAGATTTGTATTTGATACTTTGGCGCACATATACAAGCCGCGCGTGGTGCGTTTGTATGAAGATAACCTACTTCCCCTATTTATACTATGGTTATAGGTACTTTTTATCAATTTGATTAATGAAAAACCTTTACCCTAATTAAGAACACATTCAAGTTATGGTAATCATAATCAAGCTTCTAGCTTGATTTGTTTTTTCTATATTTTAGTTGCAGCTCATGGGGCTAACATGGGTTATGGGCTTTATGGGACAACAGATAACGACAATAAGGCGAACAGAAATATGCAACATATAAAATCTCATCATCAAGTTTCCAGTAGTGGGCAAGTAGACAATACGAGACCGATAGAAGAAATGCCCTATCAGGTATGAAATTTCTACCAATATTTTCGTATAAAATAAGATTAAAAAGGTAAATAAGTAGGTAGATACAGTAACTCCTCATAAGCGCTTTCGCATATTTGGCTACCTTTGACCGCCACTTTATAAGCCGGACCTAGAGACTAGTAGCTGCGACGAGTCGCAGGCCGCTAGTGAATATCCATCTTCCCTCGAAAATATTATACAGATATAGGTACCGGCACCAGTCATGAGCACATACGTCACCTGCGCATCATTAGCTGATTTTTCGGTCTCTTTGGCGGAATGAAGAAGATGCTCGGTGTCTATTCTACTATTCCCTATTACGTATTGTCAACTGTCTATTGGGCCGAAAATGGCGATACTACATGGGCGATCTGTGCTCATAACTGACGCCGGTACCTATACCTAATGTCACTTATTTATCGCGTGAAGACGGCGACTAGATGACTGAGTGCCCTTGCCCGTGGGCCCCGTGGCTTGCTCGCGGCGAGTTGAGTTTAAATAAAATATAAAAATCGACTGCGGCATTATGGGGGCGTTCTAAGAAAAGCCTTAGCCGCTGGCGTTTGCTTCCACTTCTTTCAAGCTTAAAAGATAGCCGAATTTTTTGATGGTATTAATGTCCGCGGTCCACTAACAGTGGCGGATCAAAGGGGGCTAAAGCCCCGGAAGTCGCGGACGCCCGAGGAGCCATTTAATGTCCGATTTCTTGTTCGTACAATTATGAACTTAACACACTGATAATAAAAGGTACTATTCAATGTCAGCCCCGGATCTTGAATTATTTCGAGGCGGGGCAAAAAATGAAAAATGCCGCCCCTGCCCGACAATATTTTACTTATCATCATCATAATTTCAGCCATAACACGCCCACTGATGCTGATGGACGTAGGCCTCCCCCAAAGAACGCCACAACGACCGGTCTAGCGCTGTTCTTTGCGATTACTAAGCTTGGTAGAAGTACTCAGTGTATTCGTCTACCAAGCTTGAATTTACCGCCCGGGGCATGGGCCCCGGCTAGCCCCCCCCTAGATCCGGGGCTGTTCAATATAATCATAAAATCCCCAATCGTCAAAATCAGATGAAATGTGGCTTAGATTTTAAGTTGGATCCCAAGCTACCAAACTGAAAACCAGGTCGAAATCCGTTTAGTAGGTACTTTTTGCGTGATGCGCGCACAAACAGACAAAAACTCCAAATATTATTTTTTTGGGCATGCTATGCTTATGTTACGCTATCGACTGTTTTTTTTTTTGGAATATCTTCAATGTACAGACACGGCAGTTTTACAGTTTTATAATAGTATCTACATATACCTAGATACTAGATATAAACTAGTTTAATAAATAGGTAACCTATTAAATGAACAAATAGGTTACCTATCTGAAGTTCAGTACGAATTTCAATAATTGCCGAGTCGATAAAATAATCAATTTACCAACATCACAGACTGTTCACTTCGGAATAAGGTTCATATAGAGTCAGATTAATCTATATTCATTGGATTTGAACCTAGCTATAATAAGTAGACTACATAGATTGCAAATTAAATAATTTTTGCCCCTATGTGAAATAGGGGCGCGACGATTACGCCTATCCTGTTTATTTTCAGTCTGGGGAATTTATAGCAATAAAATCTGAATTGAATGAAATGTGGCCAGCGATTTGGAGGGTCGATGGCAAGACATTACTGCAAAAATATGAACCATTTGAAGAGAATGGAAAGGTTTTATATCGTAATATATCTACAGTAAGTATTGGAAGCCAAACGTTTTACTAATACATATAAATTTATAGATATTTATTTTCATTAAATACTTCGTTACCTATCTACCTATCAGTGGCGAAGCGTCCCTACAATACGATTCCTACCGGCTTCCCTTTGAAAAATAGTACAGGTAATATTGGCTACTATTGTCAAATATTTATAATTAGCGTTTTCGTGGCCAGGTAAGCATTTGAAGCCCGGCTTACCTCTTACAAAAATCGACCTTTCGCCACTGCTACCTATTGTACAGGCTTTTAGTTACGACTGCGTCTTAGTAGGCAGATCGCAACTGCTGAACTTCCTTGTAATAATAGGTAAAATGATGAACAAACATCCATCTGATTTTAAGTATAATATGACCTGCATTAGTGTTACACTAACTTTCACCTATTTTGTTTTACAGTATACAGTATGGAACCCAGAAAACAAAAAATTATACACACAAGTCCCAGTTAAAGTAAGGTCACAGACGCATTTGGAGACAATAGTAGAGTTAGTTAGAAGTGAACTTCCAATCGATGATTGTAGTTTTATCGAGAAAAGGATGCTGGAGACACAAATGTATCAAGAGAACTTTGAAGTCTACATTCAAACATTAATATCACATGCATTGGATCCCAATTTTCTTACGGAAATATTTCAGGAACAAGGTAATCGTTGTATTTTATGACTCCATTGTTATGATTGTATGATATACAAGACTAATCACCCCATAAGGGATTAATAGGCTTTATATGCATAGTATCAATATACAAATAATATTTGCTACAAGGCGCGTACCCACCGCGAGCAATCGTTCGCAAGCACGAACATTCTTTGTTGGGGACATTCCCTTCTGTATAATTGTCATTTGGTTGCTCGTGGTGAGGATGCACCTTAAGTTGTGTTTTGTTGTAAATTCAAATACAAAATACTTTACCATACCAATACAAATATCTGAGCTTTTCTCGCGGAATAACAAATAATTGCTTGGCAAAGTGATTAGAATATTGGTTTTTAAGAATTGGATTCTTATGTAGCGCTACTAGCACAGCTGTTGTGATCAATACACAGCATAAGTAATTGCCCAGCGCGCTGCGTTGATCGGTGTCGATATTGGTGCTTTCATTTTAAGCAATTGTTGCAGCGAGACAGCAGCGCGACCGCAGCTCGACAGAAGCGCGATCGTCGCATAAAAGTTTCGTTCCATACAATAACCGCAGCGCGCCTGCAGCGCTGCTGTCGCGCGACCGCACGGCGATGCATGACGACCGTCATAAGTTGTCGGAATCCATTGTGAGATTTTGCCGCACGACAGCAGCGCTTCAGCAGCGCGGCCAAGGGCCCCTCGGTCGCGCCGCCGTCGCGCTGGGCGAGCCCTACGCCTACCTGCACCGTCACATTTCAGACGAGTACTTTCTATCGAACGTGAAGACGGTGGACGAGGTGACGGAGACGATGCGCGCGCGGGTGTCGGGCGGCGGCGGCGGGGCGGGCGCGGGGGGCCGCGCGCTGGACGCGGCCGTGGGCACGTGGCCCGGCCTCAGCGTGGCCGCCGGCGCCGGCGCCTGCCGCGCCTGCGCGCGCGCCGCCGGGGCGCGCCTGCTGCTGTACGGCCAGCCCTACAACCCCGCCACGCTCGAGCCCGTGCAGCCCGACGCGCGCCTGGCCTACGAGAAGGTACGTCCGCCGCCAGCTCACTCTCACACCGGCACGTGGCGCGCCTGCTGCTGTACGGCCAGCCCTACAACCCCGCCACGCTCGAGCCCGTGCAGCCCGACGCGCGCCTGGCCTACGAGAAGGTACGTCCGCCGCCAGCTCACTCTCACACCGGCACGTGGCGCGCCTGCTGCTGTACGGCCAGCCCTACAACCCCGCCACGCTCGAGCCCGTGCAGCCCGACGCGCGCCTGGCCTACGAGAAGGTACGTCCGCCGCCAGCTCACTCTCACACCGGCACGTGGCGCGCCTGCTGCTGTACGGCCAGCCCTACAACCCCGCCACGCTCGAGCCCGTGCAGCCCGACGCGCGCCTGGCCTACGAGAAGGTACGTCCGCCGCCAGCTCACTCTCACACCGGCACGTGGCGCGCCTGCTGCTGTACGGCCAGCCCTACAACCGCGCCACGCTCGAGCCCGTGCGCCTGGCCTACGAGAAGGTATGTCCGACGTCCGACCACTCTCAAACCAGGTCACAGGGTCTCTAACCGATCTATCGAAGATCACCAGAAGCAATGATGTACGAGTAAAATAGAGGGGCGGTCGGAAATCGGTTATATAACAAGGTGGCTACAGACGCAATTGCAAGCTTGACACGCCTGCATGAGCAATCATTTTGTGTAACCATGCTTGAACATCATACACATTGCGAGAGAGGCAGAGACGTTTGCGATCGAGAGATAACGAATAGCCCTCTTTTTCGGGACACTGATGACACTGATGACTAACACCATAGTACTGCCCCAGTCACGTGTGTCGGAACATACCAGCTTTAAATTATATTTAAGCTAGCCTAGCATGACCACGATAGAAACGGGTTTTGTCTACATAGAAATAGACAAAGTGACAGATTTCATTCATAAAACGTAGAAATGTTTCTACAATCTGTCACTTTGTCTATTTCTATGTAGACAAAACCCGTTTCTATCGTGGATGACCACGCTAGGCCGGCTGGTAGTTAATAGTTATACAAGAGTGCAAAGTTGCTTTTTAACCGCGTGCTCAATTTTGATGACCGAGTAAGCGAAGGATTCAAAAATTAGAATCCTGAGCGTAGCGAGGGAATCAAAAGAGCACGAGGTGAAAAATCTTTGCACTCGAGTGCAACACGTAACTTTTCATCCCACCTCAGCGAGAAAAAAAAGGTTGTATTGGTATTATAAATTGGGCACCATGGAGGTAGAAGTAAATACGTTTAATGATGTTTTGAATTCACAACTTAGTGCACACGATGTTCTAAAGTCAATTTACTTTATCTTCTAGAGAATAAAAACGGCTTTTGCACTCAGATATCGAAGAGCAAAAATACTCTTTCCGAGATGGTGGGATGAAAACTAGTTTTATCATCGAATGTCGGTCGTCAAAGCCTCGTCCACGAGGGTTTTTTTACGGCACCTTGTTTATAAACATGTATGCTAATATCAATGCCGGCGTTGCTTTTTCAGGAGTTCCTCGTATGTGCGACGTGTTGTAGTCGAGTGCAGCTGTATTCGAAGATATCCCATCAGAAGTATCTAATGTACGCGGAGTGTAGTAAGCGAGTCGCCGAGAAAAGGATGCAAAACCCTAGCAAAGACACTACTGTGATTCTGAACGAGTTGTTGGCGGACGAAGTATGGCTTTCGCAGGTGAGGAGCGTTAACCCTTTGGTAGAATTATAAAAATGCTTATCCTACTAATATTACAAACGTGAAAGTTTGTGAGGATGTATGGATAGATGGATGGATGTATGGATGTTTGTTACTCTTTCACGCAAAAACTACTGCACGGATTTTGATGAAACTTTACAGTAATATAGCTTATACATCAGAATAACACATAGGCTACTTTTTATCCCAAAAACGCGGGCGAAGCCGCGGGCGGAAGCTTGTTAATAAATATGTAGTGTCAGTCAGTACCATGGGGTCTCATCAGGAACCAAGAAACAATTATTCAAATAACTCTTAATAGATGGCGTTATATGCATCAATTTGTTATTGAAGTTTGTATAAAATGTAGAACATGTAAAAATAGACAAATATTAATATTTGTTCAAATTTTAAAAAATCGTTTAGGCACGAAAAAATGTATAGCCCGAAGATAGCCCGTGTTACGGCGGTCACGTTTTTTGTATGAAATGAGGCATTTGTACGCGTAGTCCTACTAATATAATAAACGTGAAAGTTTGTGAGGATGTATAGATGTATGGATGTTTGTTACTCTTTCACGCAAAAACTACTGAACGGATTTTGATGAAACTTTACAGTAATATAGCTTATACATCAGAATAACACATAGGCTACTTTTTATCCCAAAAACGCGGGCGAAGCCGCGGGCGGAAGCTAGTACTGTATTATCTGTGGTCAGTACTAACATTTTACTAATCAGTTTCAGATCATGTAAAACCTCGTTGCTTTTATTTTGTTACCTTTTTAGATCTCAATGCTTTTTGTGGCAAAGCAAAGAGAGTTTTATTCTTTACATATTCACACCCTTACCACATAAAAGATAGACACGCGTTAAACGCGAATGCTACCAAAAATAATACACACTTGTTTTAGACAAGTTTAATTAGTGCTAAAACAAGTGCGTATTATTTTTGGTAGCATTCGCGTTTAACGCGTGTCTATCTTTTTTGTGGTACCGTCCTTAATGTTTTGGTGGTATCCTACTAATATTATAAACGTGAAAGTTTGTGAGTTTTAGATGTGTGTTTGTTACTCTTTCACGCAAAAACTACTGAACGGATTTTGATAAAACTTTACAGTAATAAAGCTTATACATCAGAATAACACATAGGCTACTTTTTATCCCAAAAACGCGGGCGAAGCCGCGAGCGGAAGCTAGTAAATAATTAAATATCGCGCGACATTGCCACAGCAGTGACAGCCTAGTGGTTTAACCATGTGCCTCCCACGGCGAATGGTTCGAGTTCGATCCCGAGGCACGCACCGCTGACTTTTCGAAGTCAAGTGCGTATTAGAAATAAATTATTTATCACTTGCTTTAACGGTCAAGGTAAACATCGTGAGGAAACCAGCATGTCCTAGAACCAAAAGTTCGTAAAACATGTGACGTCCACCAATCCGCACTGGCCGCGTGGGCCCGCGTGGTGGACTACGGCCCACTCCCTCTCACAGAGGAGGCCTGTGTCCCAGCAGTGAGAACATCATAGGCCGATTATGCTTATGCTTATGCTATGCGCGACATTTAGTTGCAGTCGCAGGCTTTCATGTGTTGCGTTTGCAGCTGTTCCGGGACGTGCGGCACTCGTGGGCGGAGGCGGAGGCGTGGGAGCGCAAGCTGCGGCTCGCGATGTCGCGCCAGATGATATAACGGTGGCAACGACTCGCGCGCCTGTGCGCCTAGTACATCTCGTAAGGACAATATTTTCAGTTCATCTTTATACATGTGAAAAACGTGCTGTATGTCATTGTTTTATATTTTATTATATATTTTTAGCATTTAATAACGATGTTACAAAATAATTCAACCTTGGCAGGATCTTTTTCTAGTTTTAAACAAACCTTAAATATTGTTAACATCTAATTGAATTCATTGGCTGTTACTTAGTATTTATTTAAAATACTCTGGTGCCATTTATTGCTTGCTTTTTTTGAAATTTATCTGTTGGCATTTAGTGTGCTGGAAACAATTTTATTTTCTGTGCTCATGTAAATGATTGTAATAGATATTCATAAACCGAAGGCGGCCTTAGCTTACGAACATATCTATTATGGGTTACTCCGATTGACCTGTAGCAAACTTTAAAACTAAACGATTGTAATCCGCGATATTTGCTTAAGTCATTAAACTTACTGGTTTTAGGTTATGGCTAGTATCCCTATACGACTGAGTTATGCGCCACTTTTGAGTGTGATATGATCATACTATAGGTGCATCAGTAAGACCTTGGCAATGTTTCCTTTAAATCTACCACGATATCATAAACAATGTAACGAGTAATAATGCGCAATCGAACTATTATAAGTTGTAAGTACCTACATAGTATACTAGTTTCAAAAGTACAGCTGTCATTTTTTTGTTAGGCCTGATTAGGGTCGTTAAGGCCGTCAATACAGTAAAATATATGTTGTCGGTCTAATTTAATTACACTACATATTTGAACGAAGTTTACATCAACACAGACATAGGGAAAACAAATGTAATACCGTCTATTCACTTTCATAAACCAATAGAATAAACTTTCACTTGAGGTTATAGCTGTTAATTTTAAAATATATAATAAATTTAAGGGAGTGACTCCGCAGCCAGCCCTGGCTTCCAAAAATTACGCCGTTGGGAATCGGCAGTAGCAGTGTTACTATATGAAAATAATTGCAAACTACCGTAGCAGCAGATTAATGTTGCCGTGTTTTAAGTTAAATTACCCTAGATTGACTTTAAATCACATTGTAATTTGTATGCAAAATAAAACACAACTTTTTGGACTTACAAGGACTTACAGGGAGGTGGTCGACGGGCCCCCCATTTTTGTCTGCAAGGTTAAAAGTAACCTAACACGAAGGTGTTGACGGGAGCTTCAGTGAGCGAGCAAAGCGAGCGAACGAAGCCCCCGTCAACCCCTTCGAACCTAACCTGTCCGTGTCGGGGTGCCGTAAGTTCCCGAGCTCGCTTCGCTCGCTCTTGAACTTATAAGGAGGAAGGGGGTGGTCGATGAAACTGTTTGCAAGATTAAAAGTAACCTAACACGAAGGGGTTGTCAGGGACTTCGTTCGTTCGCTTTGCTCGCTCACTGAAGCCCCCGTCAACCCCTTCGAACCTAACCTGTCCGTGTCGGGGTGCGCAAGTTGCCGAGCCCGCTTCGCTCGCTCTTGGTGAACCCTAGTTAGGTGTGTTGCTGAAATGAAATGAATGAATTGCCAGCCCCATTTTCCGTTTATTTTTCAAAGTCAGCGCCGGCAGCCAACTCAGAAACCGGCGCTGACAGCCAATACGGGACACAGCGCTGGCTAAGGAGTCACTTCCTAAATTTTATTTCCGGTACGATAAGATTTTTTAAACGTGAATTATTTGTGATATTCATTTATTTTAGGGCCTAATTACTGTAAATTCAAAATGGATCGGTACGTAAACTCTTTTTGTATGTGTTTTTATCAGGTAAAAGAATTATAATATAATTATAAAATAACATAATTTTATATAAAACCTATCATAATTATGTATGAATAGGATATCAAAATTCTCATTTTAGTTGATTTCTAAAACTCGATAAAGGTTGTATATTTGTATAGCATGTCTAGCAGTATTCATGTCGATTCTGTAATACAAATAACATACTACCTAGCTAGGTTCTGTAGCTTAAATAGTAAATGTCGTTGGCCAATCAAAACGGATGTTTCATATTCGTGATGTGATATAACGAAAAGTGAGTTGCATGTAATATGCAACTCACTTTTCTGTGTTCACTTATGTGAACTGTGAAGACGGACCAAACAGGCCCCCTAGCCAAGTTACTTTAGAATTAACAATACTTTTTATAAGCTGTTTTACAATTTGGTGTACAATATAGTATATTCTATCTATCTACTTTTCTGTTAGCGTTAACGCCAAAGGGCGTTTGTGCACTACACGTTTCCAGCACGTTTATTCACGGACCGTTTTTTTTTTCATACATTTCGATAACGACCAGTTTTTAAAATGTATGAAAATAAAATGGTCCGTGAATAAACGTGCTGGAAACGTGTAGTGCACAAACGCCCAAACGCTACGGATAAAATGTATGGAAGTGACATTTGTGGATCACGTGACTTTTCCGCAGGTAATTTCATTGCCCTACATTTTGTACTTATCGTTTGGCGTGAATGCTAACAGAAAAGCAATTTGGCTAGGGCCTCTGAGGCCCTAGACAAGTTACTATTCTGTTAGCGTTAGCGTCAAACGCTACGGATAAAATGTATGTAAATGACATTTGTGAGTCACGTGACTTCTCCGCAGGTAATGTCATTGCCATACATTTTGTGCTTATCGTTTGGCGTGAACGCTAACAGAAAAGCAACTTGTCTAGAGCCCCAGTCCGGTTAAACCGCTGCATAAATAACCGCGTTCAATCAATTCTTACGGATTGGTTCCGGCCACTGCTTATTATGTAGTTTATTCATCTACTATAGGTACATATTTGTTACATTATGGTCTATTAGTATTGGATGTTTTCCAAAGAGATTTCAGAGTATACGGGTAAGCGTACTCTTCGCACCGTAGCAGGAAATTTTTAAGAAATGTTTTTGGTTGTTTTGGCCCAAAAAAATCGAATATACTTATGTGATGTTACTTCAATAATCAATATGTCATTGTTTTGCTATAAAAAAACTTTCGGGAATTCACAATATCTAACAGCTTTTACGGAATAGCATAGAAAATTGTAATGCTAACGTTATTCCTGAGAAACAAAATCTTTTTAATTAAAATTTCCCGCCAGAGTGCGAAGGAACCACTTTGAATGGCTATGTTCGCAGATGGTCTGTCTGCACTTGAGCTCATACTGGTTTACGCTTTGGATCAAAACGTGTTATTGTTTTTGGTTGCACTCTCATTTAAAGTATCTTTGTCTTCATTCAGGATATGGTCTCTCTGCGTGCCAAACTCAGATCATAGAAAAAAGGAGATATGCCATAATTGCAAATTAGTACGGAAACCACCTGTCACCACCTTTAGAACAGCTAGCGACACAATTACAAGCGCTCCTTGTGAATATAAAGATCTCCCACACATAAAAAATTCCGCACACCCGCAATCTAACACTGTTATTCGTCACTCATCACTAACACTAAACTAAAACACTGTATTTACATCATCGATCGCATTCGGTCCGTCGCCAGAGTTCACGCTTTAATTATGGTCAATGTGATCAAACTGTACGTCAAGCTCAATAGTGCCTTTTCACATTTGCCTTGTTTCTATGATTTGAGGTGCCAGATGTCATTTAAGTCCGTTTACTCATTCTTTCGTGATTGACGCACAAAATAACTACAAATGGTCACATTTGTATGTAGAATTGCATTAACACTTGTAACGATGCTCTCATTTGGACTTAATACATCGACACATGACACCCACCCAACCATAAATAACCAACTTACAGTAATCGACATGCATGCAGCTTTACTATAAAATAGATCTGACTTCCAAATTGCTATCCTTTGTAGCATGGCCGCACACATCGCGTATACATACGTGCAAATATTCGTGATAGAAATCATCCAGTACTAAATCTTTGGTAAAGTATACGCGTAGTACTGGCCACACACATCGGGCTACGGCGAACATTCGCTGTAGCCCGATGCGGCCACGCCATTATAGGTATAATGTTACATCTTCAGTTTTTAAATAGTAAACCACAAGACACCATAAGTGCTAAAACAGCAGCTGCTACTCTATTAATATTGTTGCAACATTTTATCTTAATACCTACTTAAATAAGTTGCTTGTCAAAAACAACACAATTAATTAACAATGCTATTTGCGGTAGTTACAAAGTGTCATCAAACACTAATCACAGTCTCAATGATCTCACCCTTCGTTATCTTCAAGGGGCAATTATAGACAATATATCCGGCGTAATTGATCTACACTAATCTACAGTATGTTGTGATATTCAAATTCGAAGTAACACATTCCTGGAGCGATATTTAAATTAAATTTTTTGACCCCTCTAAGTGATTACAATTTGGCACGGTGTTATGCCCTTAAATTATTTATAAATGAACAAAATGTGACGATATTATATTTCTATTTTTAAATATAAGTACACTATGAAAAGATATTTTGTATAATTGCTTTAGGTTGTATAGGTTTTTAATAATACGGCTACGTCAATGTAGTTTTATAGTAGTTATATAGCATTGTAAAAATAACAGGTTCTGTCTGGTAATTAAAGTTAAAGAGAACTTTATTTATTTTGTTCAGATTGGACAGGTATAGGTCTATTTGTTTTAATACCATTTCTTACTATAAGACATAACGGCAATTTTATCGAATAAAACCTATTACTAGCTAATTCATTTGTTTTATTATTTTAATGGAATCCGTTTCGTATGACGTTATAATGTGGGGTCACATTCAGAGCTATTGACTAATCACGATATAATTGACAAATACGTAGTATCTCTATGTAGTCTGTGTGACTAATAGCTAGGAGCAATATTATAGTTCAAGAACAGCGAAACTGACAAGAGCGAGACAGAAGTGGCAATACTAGTTTTCAGGTCACATTATGGGCGTTTCTGCACTACAGACGTTTTCAATTCGTATTCGGTTTTACACGGATTTTTAGCCAATAGGCCTGCAGAACAAAAAGTGGTGGGGATCGTTCTGCAGGCCTATTGGCTAAAAATCCGTTTAAAACCGAATACGAATTGAAAACGTCTGTAGTGCACAAACGCCCTATATCTACATAATAATATCATAAAACAAAGTCCCCCGCCGCGTCTGTCTGTCTATCTGAACGCAAACTACTGAACAGATTTTCATACCATTTTCACCAATGGACGCCAATGGACGGAGTGATTGTGAATCACTCCGTCCATTGGCGTCCATAGGAAGGTTTTTGTATATAAATTATGATTATATTATATAAATCACAGTTTTTATCAAGAAAGAAAAATATCGGGTTGAAAGGACTGTTTGCGCGTGCGCTGCGTAGGTAAGCCCTGATAATTGTGAAAACAATTTATGACAAAGATATTTATAACAAGAATAATTAGGTAATGTATAACTGGACACATTATCAATAAAGTATTAATCCTTATAAAAATAAGTAGGTAGGTACCTAATTCCATCGTCACAAGTATTTATTGGAGATGATTTTCACCGTTCACAGCAGTATCTTATTTGGAGGTATATTTTAAGGGATAACACGATGTAATCAACGTGCGACGGAGTCATTTAATAATTTGTGAGATTGCTTCATAGGAGCTAATTTCGCGTGGCTCGATTCATAAGGATAAACTAAACCTTACCCATGCGAGGCCGGGGCGGGTCATCGAGCAAGAACACACGGGAGGTAAACAACAGGTGACAACGCTGGACTATCGCCCGCAGCTCGTACCGCACTGTCGATGTCGTCGAAAACGGCTCTAGCTCCATACATGATACAAATTAGTATGCATATGCGCTATCTGTATGGGGGATGAACCACTGCGAGGTCTCAAAATATTGTGCTGCTACATGGCTCGACACTAGCCATAGCGCATAACTGAATAGTTCCTGCGGTAGTGGAGCGGTGCTAGAGGGATGTGATTTCGTTGTCAAAATGACGAGTTATCTTCACTTTTAAGGCTCGTTTAAGAGGGCTCTCGCATTCGGCACCTCTCTCGCTCGCACAGAATCATATATTTTAAGAATGTTAAATGGAAAGATGCATTTTTGAAAAATGTATACTGATAGCGAACTACAAAATGATATCTAAAATATATTTTAAGAATATAAATGAAAAGATGCATTTTTGAAAAATGTAATCTGATAGCGAACTACAAAATGATATCTATCTATACTATTATAAAATTGTAAAAAAGCTGTACATTGAAGATATTCCAGAAAAAACAGTCGGGATAGGGTACCGGGACGTAACCATACCCAAAAACATATATATTTTTATTTTTGTCTGTTTGTGCGCGCATCACGCAAAAAGTACAGAACGGATTTTGATGTGGTTTTCACAGTCCGATTGCTTGGGGTCCAATTTAAAACTTAAGCCACGTTTCATATAATTCCGGTGGGATAAACCGGAGATACAGCTTGACCTCTTGGTAGTACTAGCCACCCTACATTACGGAGGTCATTTAAACTGATCATTTCATTGTAGTCCACGCGAACAGAGTCGCGGGCAAAAGTCTAGTTAATTATAATATTATAAACTCAAAAAATATGAAAAACATGAGTTAAACAAACCTCAAAAACAGATCATATTTTACTTTTTAAGTTTGTTTATTAGCTATCACAGTAGAAATGTGTTTAAATCAGGGACCGATTAATCGGGTTAAAAGGTTACCGGTTAAATCTCTAACCCATATTAAGATTATTCTTAACCCTTCCCGCGCCAATGAATAATCACCGACCGAAGAGCGCCCGCGACTATCTTGCATAAAGCATTACTATTAAGACTATCTTGATTTTTCGATCAGTAGACAAGTAGTTTTTGCCTAGTAGCGCAGTGATAGCCTAGTGGTTAACCATGTGCCTCCCACGGCGAATGGTTTGAGTTCGATCCTGGGGCATCACTTGTTTTAACGGTGAAGGAAAACATTCGTCAGGAAACCGGCATGTCCTAAACCCAAAAATTCGAAAAATATGTGACGTCCACCAACCCGCACTGGGCCCATGTGGTGGACTACGGCCCACTTCTTCTCACAGAGAAGGCCTGTGTCCCTGCAGTGGAAACATTATAGGCCGATTAGGCTATGCTAAAGAAAGAAAATTAAATAATAAAGTAGGTATGTCCGTCTTTTAAATCACTGACATTTACAATATTGAGGGGTCGCCAGAGTATTTTTACTTGCAAAGGGGTCGCGTATTCAAGATAGTTGAAAAACA
This sequence comes from Thalpophila matura, assembly GCA_948465475.1. Taxonomy (NCBI): domain Eukaryota; kingdom Metazoa; phylum Arthropoda; class Insecta; order Lepidoptera; family Noctuidae; genus Thalpophila; species Thalpophila matura. The sequence goes on from OX419183.1 coordinate 11,548,590, forward strand.
CTGGTTTAGTGTGACACTGGGCAGTATAGATAACGTTTGTGTTTGTTGTACGAGTTAAAAAAACCGGGCAAGAGCGTGTCGAACCACGCACAGTCTAGGGTTCCGTAGGAAGAAGTATTTCAGTCTTCCAACTGCAAACATAAGTTTGTATTTCTTAATATTATAATGAAATTCAAAGTTATTTTTGCGGTCAAAACTGTAAATAGTGAATATTTCAAAAAGTTATTAACGTATCTTGTTCAAACCAATTTTAATCGAGAGTATTTATTAGATTCCATAAGCTTGAATTTTTTCAGATTTATGATAACGCGATTGGAAAATTACAGGGGGGGACACATTGTAAACGACTTTCGGAGCTCCTAGTTCGCTAAATATGCACTTAAATAAAAAAGTTATTTAGGAACCTATATGTTAATTTCAAAGACCTATCCAACGATACCCCACGTAAAGGGGTGCGAGAAAATTTTTTTTTTCATCCTTCAGTTTCATGTAGGTATGCCCCCCCCCCTAATTATTTTATTTTTTATAATTTCGCTACTGGTTTTTATAGCAGCTTACAGAAGACATCTACCTGTAAAGTTTCATACATATTGGTTATGAACTGTAGATTTTACGAGGGTGTGACAGACGGACATGACGAAACTATAAAGGTTCCTAGTTTTACTACGGAACCCTAAAAAGGTCTACAAAGAAGTTTAGTAGTGCAATTTGGAATTATTTCGTGTGGTAAAAGATCCGTACAAGATCCGTCAAACATGTAACGGATCCGGATATCCGGAACATCACTATTAGAAACACCGGTGCTCACACTCGGTGTATGTACACTGAGTGTACGGTGTATAGTGTCGTAATCTAAACGAGCCTTTATTCATATCACGTGCATAGCGAGACAGTTCTGGGGCTCTAGACAAGTTGCTTTTCTGTTAGCGTTCACGCCAAACGATAAGCACAAAATGTATGGCAATGACATTACCTGCGGAAAAGTCACGTGACTCACAAATGTCATTTCCATACATTTTATCCGTAGCGTTTGACGCTAACGCTAACAGAAAAGTAACTTGTCTAGGGCCTCTGTTACGTCACATGTTACACCTCCCGCACCGCTCACTACCGCAGGAACCTTCTCAGTTATGCGCTACTATAGCTGCAGTACCACCAACAGTCTAGATTTCTAGATAACAAAGCAAAATATTACCTCCTCGGATGAATTATTGTTAGTCCGGGGACATTACCCTACAGTGGCGAAGGGTCAGTTTTTGTAAGAGGTAAGCCGGAGTTACAAATGCTTACCAGGAAAAGCTTATTATTTTATTAATAAAAGTAGGCAATACGCCTGTGCTATTAGTCAAAAAGCCGGTAGGAATCGTATTGTAGAGACCCTTCGCCACTGAATACTCTATAACCAGGGACCGAAAACTACTATAAATTACGGTATCGAACAATTTCGGTTACCTTTAAGTTTTAAGGTTACCGCTATATGGGTAACCAAGATAAAGGATACCGTTTTAATACCGGTTTCACACACACAAGCGCTACCCCCCCTTAGGGGTAAGTTCAGCGACAAGATAACAGTCCGATAAATTGTAAACGGCCGTTTAACATGACGTTTTGTATGGAAAAAGATGTGATAAACAGCCGTTTTCAATTTAACGGACTTATCTTGTCGGTGAACTAGGCCCTTAGACTTATGCCGACCGGTATTTTAAAAATTAAGGTTACCTATAAAAATAATAAAGGTTGTATCCGAAAAAATACAGGTATTGGTCAAACTGGTTTCGGTCCCTGCCTATAACAACCAAGGAATCATAGTGATAGAGGAACTGAAATAAAATTGTTTTTAATTTTATAGAATACTTTTAATTTGCTTGCACACAGCCTCTATTGAGAACAATGTTAAGGAAAACGTAAAAAGCCTGGACAAGACAAACAAAAATAATTCAGGGGGAACCAAATACCACAATACAGTTTACATCTGATCAATTTGACGATAATAGCTCTATTTGAACGATAAATAATTACAAGAAAAATCAAGTAGAGCTATTCACGAATAGATCGGAACGTATTCCAGTTACATACATAATTAATGTGATATGGCCAGTTCAGTTTCTTAAATCATAAAATGTCAACAGGTAAGATAGGTATCGCGTACCTGTTCAATTCCAATATAATTAAAACATAACTCAAAAAAGTTGCGCAGTAATAGTAGCAAAATTATATATGTAGTTGAGATGAAAGCATTATAATATACTTTGATGTTTTATGAGAAACAAATATGTATACAATATCTTAACACATTTATAATTACTATTTAAACCAACTGTATTAAAAGTACAAAGATCAATGTGATTTGGAAAAAGGTCCCAGTTGACAGTGTTTAGTCAGTTGTGTGCACATCTCCTGTACTTATATTATCACGAGGACGAGGCACGCACGAGGTACTGAGCGACTGACGACGGCCACGAGCGGCCCTCTCGCACCGCGTCACTAGTCACTTGCGTGACATAACTTATACAAGAATCTAGAATTACGTAAGTATTAATAACTGCATATATCATACATCTAAACTCAAGTAACTTATTTTTTATTCAGTTTCAAGTTTTAATATTTTACTTTTTTTTTATTGTTTTTTTAATTTATTTTTATAGCATAATCTCTCGTTTGTTAACCACAGCGCGTTGTTGCCGGTGAAATCTGCCTTCCACGAATGAATTTGTCCGTCATAATGATACGTTTAAATCGTGGTGATGCCGCTAATGCAACACCATCGAGATCCACATGAACTATTCAACTTTTTCCGGTTTACGGGTGTACTGCGGGCGAGGGGGCCGCGTCGCGCCTCGGGCTCCGCCTCGCGGTCCCCCTCTGCCGCGACTCTTGAAGCCGCCCTGGTAGCTCTGGTTATCGTTGTATCTGTCACGACCACCATTTTCATTCTGCTGGTGACTATCACCGGTGTCACCGTTACCGTAGTATCCGTCGCGATCGTCTCCCCCGCGACTCTGGTAGCTGTCTTTGCCATGCCTGTTTTGATATCCGTCGTACTGCCTGTTCTGGTAGCCGTCCTTCCCGGATCTGCCTTGGTAGTCACCAGGGTGCCTACCGCGGTAACCCTCTCCACCTTGTCTATTTTGGAATGCTCCACGACCACGGTGTCCATTGGGCGCGCCCCTACCGCCGCCACCACCGCCGCGTCCGAATCGTCGGTACCTGGCTTGGCCATCACCTTGTCCGTGAATTTTACGATCACCACCATCGTCGCGTTCAGGACTTCCGGCTTCTTTAGTGTCATCATCGTTATTATGGTTAGCGGGTGAGGCGACCGGGCGCTCGTCCGCGACGGGCGGCGCGGGCAGCGGGCCGGGCAGCGGCAGCGCGGCCGGCAGCGCCTGCAGCGGCGCGGCGCCCGGGAAGCCGGCCAGCTCGGGGTGCGGCGGGAAGTGCGGCTGCGGCGGCATCGGCAGCGCGCCGGGCTCGGCCACGCGCCCGCCGGGCAGCTGCACGAAGTGCTGATTTGTAAAAGTTTGAGACGGAATTGGCGCCGGCGGCGAAGGCTGATTAGGAATCACTGGCGGTTGTGGCGTGCCGACGGGACTGTCAATTTCGGATTCTTGCAGAAAGAAGAAGTTCTGAGACCCTATGACCTCGGCAATAGGTCTCTGTTGAGGATATTGCTGGGCAAAGTAGGCATGTTCGACTTCCTGCAACGTGATAGGTGGCAGCGGCCTTAGCGGGTAGGCGGGCGCGGGCACGACGGCGGGCGCGGGCGGGACGGGCAGCACGCCCGGCTGGTACGCGGCCGCAACTTCAGCCTCCACCTCGTTGTCCACCACTTCCACAGGCTCCACCTCAGAAACTAGGACATGACTCTCTTCAATTTCTGATACCACAATATCTGCTGATCGATCAAAGTAGCCGCATTCGTGGACTGCACTCACAATCTCCTTGATATGAGTATAAGTAGTGCCCAATATTTCTTTGGGCTTGCCATCAATTATAGCATACAAATGTTCAGCTGCTTTTGTGGTGTAAATATGGAATCCAGGTTGTCCCTCCTCATTTACCTCATGTTTGGGTGTCACTTCAGGGTACCTGAAATATAAATATTTGTAAACAAATTAGGTCTGTATTTAAAAACTACCAGCATGCCACAGACATAATGAATTTGAAAATCTTAGCACAATATGAATACCTATTTAAATTATAAGAAAGCTATTTTTATACAGGATGTATCATGAGAGCTGGATTAATGCAGGATGGTGACATCAATACCAGTTGATTTAACCCCTACATAGTTTCTTGATATTCATTGGTTCAAAAGTGACTTACTATACTAGCTGTGCCCTGCGGTTTCACCCCTGTTGCCTGGCTCCCAAGGGTCATAGCGTAATGTTCAATAGCATATACTGTTCCTCATGAATCTGGCTTATTTTTTCGAATCCGACTGGTAGTTCCAGAGATTAGCGCGTTCAAACAAACAAACAAACTCTTCAGCTTTATAAATATTAGTTTAGATTTACAATTTTGTAAAATTTTAGTACAATTCCGATTTTGTTAATTAGGTTTACAATCGTGATTAGGTTTCTGAGAGTAGTTCAATAGTTTGTCTAACTTAATACAATATAGCTTTGAGTCCTACTGCATAAAAATCTTACTAAAGATTAATATCTAATATTAAATTACTAAAGAACTCAACATTTTATATTATTAAATACATAAAAAATTACACTTACAGATCATCTAAAATTTTGAGATCCTCTTCTGTAAGCTTTGCTGCGCCATTGGCTCCATTCAGAAAATCATTTCTCGCTTCTGTATTACCCATTTGATTAAGGCAATCCAAAACAAGTAAAACTTCGCGAATTTTGTTGGTATCTGCGGCATACCGCACCCACGCATCCTGTATTAGAATATTTCTTAATTATATTAAGTACTAGCACTTCGCCCGCGTGTCCCACAGAAACTGTGCATTTTTTCGGGATAAAAAGTAGCCTATGTTACTCAGTGATAATGTAGCTTTCTATTAGTGAAAAAAATTTTGAAATCGGTCCAGTAGTTTCGGAGGCTATTCGGTACAAACAAACAAAAAAATCTTTCCTCTTTATAATATTAGTATAGATTTTGTCTTCTTCTATCAATAACAATATAAATGTCAAATTAGATTGTTTATAACATAAAGAAGATTGCCACCTTGGTATTGACTCCATCCCCAGTGCTGTATCAAACTATGGTATATTATATAATTTTAAAGGTCAAGGTTATAAAACTTTATTTTATTGTAATTATGACACCAACAATGACAGATGTGCAGGGAAGGAACTATGAATATTTTTAAATTGTCCATCATAGTCACATCGCTCAGTCATGAGCAAGCAACTGAGAAGGAAGTATTTAATATAGTAATGTCAAGAAATATCACTGTAAGAAAAGTATTTTAATAAAAACCACATTTATTTGATGAAAAAAGAAGAATGTTCATAGTTCATTCCCTGCACATCTATCATTATCATTACCATGACCTTTAAAATGACATAATATCACAACTTAATACAGCACTGGGGACAAACCCTGCCCATTCTCCTATAAGTAATTAATCACTATTATTTATTATTAAGTATTATAGTTTCTATAATTTTGTACAATAAATGGGTGATGGATTGCAATACTTTGCATAAACTGATAAATTAAGTTAAAGAATGAAAAACAAAAATTGATTACAAATTAAGTTGATACCTTTTTTGCTTGTTTTTTAGCCTCTCGCTCTGCAGAAATAGCTATTGATGTGACTTGCTTGGATAGGTCCCTTGCAAACTCCAGAGTTTGGGCGACCTCATCATATTTAGCAACAGCTACTTTTTGATCACCATTTAGTTCTTTTCCAGCTTTTTGTAAGTCTCGATATGATGTCAACTTGCTCTGCAACAAAATTACAATTTCAAAAGCACTAAATAAGAAACAACAAGTTTATCCTAAACATCATTAATTGCAGATATCACTGGAGTTAAAACTGATAAGAACAGCAAAATTATACTAACTTCCATCCATTACATAAATGAAATTGGATCATTGTAGGATCTGAATAAATATGTAAATATTAAATACCCATAACTTGTGGTTATATCAATGTATTACATAATTATAACAATATGTTGTAGTGAGCCATAGTTGTAGGGGGTTAGGGGTACCTATACTACCTATACAAAAAAGTGCTCATTGCAGCTACAACTGAGTACTTGTCAGTCATAAAGTGTATCCACATAATAGTCTACTTGCTTAGAATACAAAATACTGTTACATATTTCACAACAAAATGCAACTAGGTACCTGCAATATGTATTTTGATTTTTTTATGTGGCAGTTGTACTTATTATCTCGCACAAAGACAAAAAAAATATTGATACCTACTGGATATTAAACTAGGTTTAATGAGGAATACCTATAGGGATTTTAGGCATTTCAATGATGAATGAAAATATCTAACAAAAAGAAACTGAAAATTATTATAGGTGTATGAAGGGTCTGCAGAGTATAGGAGGCGTATAATAACTACACATACTTGGTCTGGTCTGAAACATATGTTTGACTAAACCTAGATAAGGCAGGTTGCTTCATAAAAATCTAATTTCAAGTTAATTTTATTTTGTACCTGTGATTCATATAGTTTAGGCTTTCACTACTTTATTTAGGCAGCACTAATATACATTTATTTATTATAATATTAAGACTTTCTATAGGTACACTTTTGAAAAAGGTTTTAAAATAATTTTATATTTATCATAAAAAAATTTGCTTGGTAGAGCTTGAACTAAAAAGCGTAAAGTTTAGAGGTTCTATTACAAAGTACAATGAACTTCCTCTCTTAGATGACAGGATGAGCTAAATGAAAATTTTAGCTCACACTTTAGTGAAATTATGACAGTCTGCAGTTTAGTAGGTAGCTCAGCTGACTGCCCAGGGAAGAAAAAGAGAAAGCTGGCTCAGTATTGTGCCCTAGCTAAATTTTATTGGTAATTTATGCTTTAATAAAAATTAATGCAAATCAGTAGCTGGTACATTTAAGAAAAAAAAACATTTAAATCTTTCTCTTATCTTCGGGCAATTCAACATGTATTTGACTGCAGATACTACAGTTAAGATTTTTGTTCCCAAGCTTATATTCAAGTTTACTTCATGAAGCATCATATTTGATAGAGCTCACTTTGAGTAGGCACAGGCATAATTATGTGAGAACTATAATATATCATGAAAAACTCCAGTAGACACTGCTTAGGATAAAAATGATGCTATCTATGTTCATTAGCTCAACAATGTTAGTACCTAGGTAATTATTTGTAAATACCTACCTACCTAGTCAGGTTTGATTTAAATAGGTAATAACATTGTTTTTATTGCCGCTTACATAGGGCCACACTAGATAATAATAATATTGGTAACGCGCAGATTGACTTTCAGTAGCATCAGCATCATATTTTACATGAACAAATAAAATGTAAACTTTAGGGCGTCATGATATTGTATCGTCAACATACCATGAGCACATGTGTGAAAATGGCGTCAAGTCTGCGGCAATATTTTACGCTATGAGCGGGTAAACGTATGCGGCCTTAGACAAAGCCAAACCTTAATTAAAAAACTTCACATATACAACAGCTTCGCGAATAACAACGGATTCTTCTAATTAAATCTCTTTGTACCTATGACCAAAGCATAGTACATACCTTTCTTTTCTCCAAATTACGGATTTTGTGTTCAATAATCGTCATAATTTGTCGTATTGGAGAATTATCCGTAGCCTCCGAAGAGGCTGGTTTCTCAGACTTTCCATTCGCAGCTGAAGGCATCCTTCACAGGCAACAACTCTTCCCGGATTGCGTATGGTGGTGGTTGAAGAGATAGAGATAGAATTTTCTATCTATCTTTATAACCACAAAACAACTGTCATTCCGAGATGAACGACGCAAGTCGTAAACCGTAAACGCATTTTGTTTTGTAGGTTGGTAGAGCTGAATTTAATGAGTTTGGTATGGTAACATTCAAATCTGAGAAGTTCAACATTATGCTGGCTACACACAATCGTCCAACAATCCCACAGAACAAAAAAAACAGTGAACAATCCTGAATCCAACCTTCCACGTGTGGAGAGATATAGTTCGTGCATGTTTGACGGTGTTGGAAAGTCTTTTTGTAATATCGATAGTGAGTTGGGATTGTGGGACAAATTGAAGTCATGTTGGAGTCTTGGACTGTTGGACGATCGTGTGTAGCCGGCAATAGATATTTATCAGAAACGTGCAGTTCGGGTTCACGCCGTAGATTTTTCGTGAAAACCGAAAACGTCTTAAATAAAAATCATAAAGATGATGATTAAATTTTAATTAAGGAAGTGACTCCTCGACCAGCGCTGTATCCCGAATACGTAGTGGACTACTGTTAAAAAACGGGCCAAGTGTGAGTCGTACTCGCGCACTGAGGGTTCCGTATCAGTTTTGGACGTATAAAGTGAAAAAACCGGACCGCATAACAAAGTTTGTTTGTGAAGGAATTTTGATGATTTTGAAAAAACTACTCGCTAGATCTCGTTCAAACCAATTTTCGGTGGAAGTTTACATGGTAATGTACATCATATATTTGTTTTAGTTTTATCATTCTCTTAATTTAGAAGTTACAGGGGGGGGGGGGGGGGGCACACATTTTACCACTTTGGAAGTGTCTCTCGCGCAAACTATTCAATTTAGAAAAAAAATGATATTAGAAACCTCAATATCATTTTTGAAGACCTATCCATAGATACGCCACACGGATGGGTTTGAGGTAAAAAAAAAAATTGAGTTTCAGTTCTAGTGTTCTTTCAGCTGACCTATTCTCGTTCACAACTTTTGTGTCCCTGACATTAGCACAGATTAACTTAAGTCTAAAAACTGTGACACTTTAATCAGTGGTGAATACGGTAGTGGCCTACTATTAAAAAAGTACAAATAAATTATTTAATTTCAAAGAAGGAATAGGCACAACAAAAAAGTAAAAGCAAAAATAATAATTTATCACAAAATGGAAAACATAGACGCTTTTAAAGTTTTTGGAGGGAGTATCGCTCCGTCATGTCGCACGGAGCGGACGTAGGTGGTGTTACGTCACTAGTAGGTAGTGCCGTCCGTGTCTAGCAAATCATTTTAAAACGCTTATAACTTTGCCAATTTTGTAGATGTTTCATCGGCTTTTTTGGTGTTATTTGTCTTTTTTCAAATAGTTTACAGATACACACAATAAAAAAAAGTAGTTAACATGCCTATTGGTACGATCTTGCTACTGAAAATATATCGTTTTTGATTCGTTTTCGATACTTGATATTTTATATCGATATATCTAATATAATATCTAACAAAAAGTATCGATTTATAGATTTTCATATGGTCACACTGCTACTGCGGGAGCCCAGTGCTGCCATTTTAGTGCTTTCGGCGCTAGATCTAGCACTTTTTTGACATGTTTAGTGCCGAATCTGAGAATTTAGCGCCTAGCGCATAATCTAGCGCTTTTTTGGATCCGGCCCAAGTGGCAAGGAATAACTATCTTCTTTATTAAATCCGACGACTTTCTCTTCAGTTGTCGCACAACATATCACGCGTACCGACTACCGACCAATCAGCGACCATTTTTTTCTTCTATTTGACGTGTTGATTTTATGAACGTTACTAATTATATGTATATTTCCATTTCAATTTTTTTTTCCTATTTGTAAGTCATACATTTAGCGCAGAATCTAGCGCTTTTTTGACTAGTGAAAATCTGCAAATCTAGTGCTTTTTTTGACAGTTTTAGCGCTCAATTAATTTTTCCATCTGGCAGCACTGTCTGATGTACTCTGTGGACGGAACACCGGTTAACAGAATTTTGAGGTTATATTTTTGCTTTTTAACTTTTTAGTACCTATATAACCAGGCTCTGAAAGCGAAAGTTTGTTATTTAAATTATATGTGCAATCAACTTAAATTGTTAGTTAATAAATAAGTGACCTCGTTATGTTTTCAGCCATCAGGGTAAGTAATAATCCTGTATTACTTAAAAAATTATTCGTGATTTGCCGGCAGGGCCAAATAATATTACTGTTTTAATAGCTCTACGCTCTAAATCAGTGATTTTACCTTTATTGTTGTATCGGTTTATTGGCCAGTTCGCCAAGCAACGTATTTTTTTTATTGTACTTTTCCAATTTTATTAAAAAAGGCGTTTTTGTTCTTATTGGATTTTTCATCCTTATGGCGACTCCCTGAACAAGATTCTAGTTCTCATTCCTATAATCAATCTTTAATTATTGTGTACTTCAATTGTTATTTGAACAATAAACCATAAACTATAACAATTGTGTTTGGTAAGTCTGCCTCAAGCTGTCTTGTAACTTTGAACCAAGTTCCTGTAATATATTGAAGTCCTAATCTCCAATGTGACTTCATTTGCAATTACTTAGTGTATTCCATAGATATTCTAAAATTTGTGGTTTAATTTACATTATATTTGTTGATTTAACTTAACTACAAGTTGAATATGTTTTTGTTTGTACTGCAATAGTGTCAAATTATGTAATAATATGTCCATTAAATTAAGGTAGGGTCAGAGCAATAATTTTCTTTTTCATGTTCTGAAAACAAATTAATTTGTTATACCCAAAATGTTGTATTTTCAGATACCGCATGTGGTGCGGCAAGTAATGGGAATTCAACAAACTGTGATAAGATGCAATTCCCAAAAATCTGAGAAAAGTTAGTATCACAAATCCATAAGCTATGGTTTTTTTAATTACAATGTGTACAGTTATTTACGAACAATGTTACAATTTTTACAGCATTAAATCAAGTTACATTATTGGGCAGAGTTGGTGCTGATCCACAGAAGCGGGGCTCAGAGGAACACCCAGTAATAAACTTTCCACTGGCCACTCATTACAGTTACAAATATGAATCGGGTGACATATTGCAAAGAACTGACTGGCATAGAATAAGTATTTTTAAGCCTGGCCTTAGGGATACAGTTTACAAATACTTAAAGAAAGGCCAAAGAGTTTATATATCTGGCAAATTGTCATATGGGGAAGTTAAAATGGATGATGGTCAAGTCAGATCTGCCTCCACAATTATAGCAGATGATGTCATATTTTTCCAAAATGCTCCACCAGAACATTCATAAACTGGAAAATATTGTCTCAGGTTAATTAGATTTTAAGAGTAATATTAATGTAGTTTTGTAGATAAATAAAAAGGTTGTTAATAAGTTTGTTTTTTAGTAATCAAATGTGATATAATTATCCCTGCTCTAAGTGTACCTGTACAGTCCATGGCCAGAAACACAACTATTCGAATATTGCCTGAATGAAGAGAAAAGGCCTCATAATTTATTTAACAAGGGGTTTTGATGCCTTTGATCTGCTTATTGGAATTATACAAATTAACGACATTTATAAATCTAGCTGTCCATGGTCTGCCTATGCGTCTGTCACGAGACTGTATCTCATGAACCGTGATAGTTGAAATTTTCACAGATGATGTATTTCTGTGGCCGCTATAACAACAATTACTAAAAAAAAACAATAAAATAATATTTAAAGGGGGCTCCCATACAACAAACGTGATTTTTTTTGCTGTCTTTTTCTCGATCTTATTAAAGGTAATAATAATAATAGTGTCTAATGTTGTATAGGTAATGGTATGGAACTCTTCATGCGCGAGTCCCACTCGCACTTGGCCGGTTTTTAATATTCAACTCTATACTCTACTCAATACCTACGTCATACGTTCCGGTACACCGGGACATGTCCCGGTTTGAAGCGACAACGGACCGACTGACCGGGACACTGGGACATAAAGTCCCGGTGTCCCGGTCAGTCGGTCAGTTGTCGGTTTGGTAGTAAGACATAATTATTGCATACACGAAAGAAAAGCAAATCTCAAAATATGCCAACCTCTTTGTAATTCCAGGCCTCAATGGACAGTCATGTCACATGTGGAACGTTTGTTTTCGTTGATCTCATAGCAGTGGACGAAAACACGAAAAGGGGTTACATATAATATAAAAGTCAGAACTTACTTAAAAGTTCGTAACCTAGGTATAAAAGAGTCTGATGCTACAATCGGCCTTCGTTTTATTATTTACTAGCTTCCGCCCGCGGCTTTGCCCGCGTTTTTGGGATAAAAAGTAGCCTATGTGTTATTCTGATGTATAAGCATGTAAATGAACTTATTTTGATGAATCTTTACAGTAATATATTACTGTAAAGATTCATCAAAATCCGTTCAGTAGTTTTTGCGTGAAAGAGTAACAAACATCCATACATCTTTACATCCTCACAAACTTTCACGTTTATAATATTAGTAGGATTAGTAGGATAGGATGGCAGCCCTACCCTCAGTGTCGTCCCTCGCGCTCATCTCTGGGCGCCTTTCATAATCGTTACCTATCTTTTATGAAGTCGCCCCTGGCGCTCATCTCAGGGCGCCTTTCATCATCGTCAGCTATCTTTTATGAAGCCGCCTTTCGCGCTCTTCTCTGGGCGCCTTTCTTAAACGTTATCTATCTTTTATGAAGCTGCCCTTCACACTCATCTCTGGGTGCCTTTGACATTGTTACCTATCTTTTATGAAGTCGCTTGTCACGGTCATCTTTGGGCGCCTTTCATAATCGTTACCTATCTTTTATGAAGTCGCCCCTGGCGCTCATCTCGGGGCGCCTTTCATCATCGTCAGCTATCTTTTATGAAGCCGCCTTTCGCGCTCTTCTCTGGGAGCCTTTCTTAGGCCTAAGTTCACCGACAAGATAACAGCCCGATAAATTGAAAACGGCCGTTTAACATGACTTTTTTTATAGAAAAAGATATCATAAACAGTCGTTTTCAATTGAACGGACTGTTTCTCGTCGGTGAACTTGGCCCTTAATCGTTATTTATCTTTTATGAAGCCGCCCCTCACGCTCATCTCTGGGCGCCTTTGATATTGTTACCTATCTTTTATGAAATCGCAGCTCGCGCTCATCTCTTAATGGTTACCAACCTTTTATTTTATTGCTTTTTGATTCGACTTGCCTGAAAAAGAAAAAAAGCCTAGGTAAAGGCTTTTTGGTGTTAATTAGGTACCTACAATTAACAACAAAAAACTAAAACTTTTTGCTTACATACAGTGCAATGGCGTAGGTAACCAAAGGCCCTGGGGCAAAAAATAAACTAGGGCCCCAACTTAACTATTTACAATCGTTTGTTCCGTATTCGTCGTGTTTAGGTATCTACCTACTCCAGATTTGTCGTATGCTAGATTCGTCGTAATACAGTCGACTTCATAATAAAATTTAAAACCAAATACAAATTGTAACCTATTTTAATGAACAAATTAAAACTATTTTATGAAAATAAATTCCGATCCGAATACTTACCTACCTAATAGAAATAATATTCCGAATGTGGGAGAAATTTTCGTTTAGTCGGATACCTAATGCCTAATTCGCTAAATGGCACCCGAGTCTCAAGAGGGCCCATTCGCGAATGGACTAGTTCTCGAAAGAACTTATTCGCATAAAATCTAATTCTCAAAAGGACTAAATAGTAAAATGCCTAATTCGTGAAAGGACTAATTCGTAAAAGGACTAATTCGCCAAATGGCCAACTTTACCTACCAACTTACGCCATGAGTTAAATGACAAAAAAAGCCGGCCAAGTGCGAGTCGTACTCGGGCACCGAGGGTTCCGTATCAATTTTGGACGTATAAAGTGAAAAAACCGGACCGCATAACTAAGTTTGTTTGTGGAATTTTGATGATTTTGAAAAAACTGTAATAGTTAGGAACATTGTTTTGTTTTTGGTACAATATTTGGGTCAATTCCTATCAACTCTAATTATTTCAGATTTTTTGCTCCGCAAACTTCAGAGTTAAGGGGGGGGGGGGATGGTATTTTTTCAGACATTTTTCATCATAAGTCGAAAACTGTGAGACATAAAATAAAATGAAAATATATTTTGAAATGTGCAAATTAAGTCCTTTCATATGATATGTCACTTGACCTAGTAACCCCACTTTAAAATTTCGGACCCCCACTCCGGCCCCTTTTGCAATGAAAATAAAAATATTTTTTGACTTTTTTCATTTGCAATAAAGTTGGACAAGCATTTTTTATAACTGTTCCAAATTTCAAGTCGATAGCTTTAGTAGTTGCTGAAATAAGCAGGTGTGACAGACAGACGAAGTCGCACCGTAAGGGTTATTTTTTTACCATTTTGGTACGTAACCCTAAAAACAAGTTAATTTCGAAGTTATATTATGTTTTATACCAAATGCAAACCATAACTTAGTAAAAATGACACATTGTAAGATGCGTTGTTGATTTAAGATTTTTTTCACCATAATAATCGATAGCTACGATTGTTTAATTTAAAAAAAAAAATATTTTTTTTACTAAGTTGTTGTTTGCACTTCGTATAAAACTTAGCATACCTAAGAATAAAATTGTTTTTTTCATGTCATTTATCCTATGCCGTAAGTTGGTAAAAGTTGGCCATTATCGCAAAATGTCTTTTTAGGGTATGGTCTTTTTAGGGTTCCTTACTAAAACTAGGAACGCTATAATTTCGTCAAGTCCGTCTGTCACATCCTCGTAAATATATAGGGGTTAGCCAGTTTTTATGGAACTTCACAAGTAGATGTCTTTTATGAACCGCCGTAAAAGTGTGTAGTAAAATTAGGAAAAAATGTAATTTAGGGGTCTGCACTCGCTACATGAATCGAAAAGATCTACTATCGCGCACTTCTTCTACGCAACTATCGTTAGTAACTAGGTACGCAGTATCGTTGGATAGCTCTTTGAAAATAACAGGAGGGTTTGTTGGTAATTTTCTTATTAACGTGTGTGTTCAGTGAATGAGTTCCGAAAGGCGTTAGCAATGTGCCCCCCCCCCCCACCTCTAACGTCTATTCTGTGATAAAAGAGATAAAATCGGTCATTCTAAGCGTACAGGCAGGTGGTTGCAACCGCGACTGCGGAGCGTGAGGACCTGGGTTCGATCCAGAGGATTAGGCATCTAGGTTCTTTTATTAGGAAATTTTCAGTTGCAGCCTAGTCAGAATCTGTGGCTGATTAATGCTAACAGCCAATGGGGCTTACAACATTACTGGCGAAATGAGTGTAGGTAGTAGGTACTGTAGACATCTGCCGACCCCTTCAGTATGACGATTACAGGGGCCAATGCACCTTTATGTATTAAAACGATTTAGTTCGTTATAGGTAATCAACATTTAATCTAAGAACCTATTATGGTGAACTGTCTAGTAGGTAAGTGTAGTAAATTAGCTAACGTATCCACAATATTCCACATCCAGTTTTTTTTTGAGGTTAGAATAGGCAAGCTTTTGGTTATATTGGAATGTTAATAACAAATGACCTTGTAGTCTAGACATAATGTTATTTCTCATTTATTTTAAGTTATAATAAATCTGACACAGTATTTAAATGTGAAACTTCATGTTTTATTGTATTGTGTACATCATGCTGGAAATAGTGGCATCCATACCAAATACAAATAAATGTAAAAATACAAACTCAGTTGTAATAGAACTTACTGATATACTAGGTACTTTAATAAAGCTCCACTTTTTGTTTTACAAATCATACATACACTCTCTTTACAGTCAGTTCCTTAAACTAACTAATTCATAACTATAATTATATTTACAAAGACATTTTTACTTAATAACATCTAACTACCTACCTACATTGATAAAAGAGATCACAGAAAATTGTAGCTGGAAATCTTTCGAGTAAAGTCCCTATCGTACTATATGTCTACCACTTTTGTTTTATCACAGTGGGTGTGTTTTATTGATTCCAAGGCATTGTTTTTTTCAAAATAGTTGACACTTTATTGTCTTTTTTAATAATTATAGATTCAATAATATATTTTTTTACAAACCAAAACATATCTTTAATTTCAAAGCTGCCAAATACGATGTTATTTCGCATTTATGTGGTAGATGTAATAGTAACTACATTTCACATGCTACAATCGAAGGTTTGCCAAAAAGAACGAATGGAAGACGTTACATTATTTATGATATTATTCTTAAAAATTTTAACCCTTTTAGTTCTTTCGGATTACTTATATTCTTCTCTTTTCAGCAAATCTAAACAAAAATATAAAACACTCATATAACTAATTAAATTACGCAAATGCATTAATCGAGTGCGAACTACGCACGTAACATATGGATAGATACCGAGTTTTGGCAACAATCTTCTGTAACTGCTAGATCTCAGTCAACAGTTACGCAAGTGATAGTCCATTGCACAAATCTTATAATAATTTCTATGACTTTTAACACGAATAAACTCTTGTCCCGTTTTGCTAACTATTTAGATAGATAATTGACACTATTAGGTATAAAAATCACTTGGCACAAAGGCATTATTAAGGTCCATACCCTGTTAAACTCCAATGACCATCCTAAATCTGTCAAAGTACTCTCAGCGATTGTTCATCAAGTACGTTTATATTTTTTTAGAGGAAGCCTTAAATATCCTTTCTGAGAGGAATTTGACTAGAATTTTAGTGGGTGGAGCTGATTGCATACTGAATATGCAGAAAATGCGTTTTGCACTGACGAGTGTCCCACGTTATAAGTCTTTTTTAATCATTGTTCACATTTTTCACTTTTGAGATTGAGTGCGTAATGTTCATTGGTGTATTCAGGTTCCCGTTTTATCATCATGTTGTCACCAATGAGAGCACTGATGTGGTGTTTGTCATGCGGCGGCGGGACAGGATTAGGGTCCGGCCGCGCACGTTTCCGCCACGGTTCTGACGCTGCCATACTTAAGTCAGTAGGCATGTCTTCGTCTACAGGTTCTTCGTCACAACGTTCTTCTTTCATTTCTGTTTTCACGACTGCCTGAGGTACAACCCTCGTTGGACTCATTTGCTGCCGAAGCAGCGAAATATTTTTAATGTTCTTCAGTTCAGTTGGATTTCTTAAAAATCTGTAATAGTAAATTGAGATTAGAATCACGACTAATTAAAAAAAAGTGCTGATGGTCAAATAATTTGAATTTCAATTTGAACTTACTGGTAGCAATGTCTTTCGCCTTGTACTTTCCGCAAGATATTCACACGGTAGTAGTATCTTAATGCACGTGACATCTTATCGTAATTCATGGAAAGATGATTTTTCTGAATTCCCCATAGTTTTGCCAGTCCGGCAGGATCAACTATTTTAAACACACCCGTTTCTCGATTTTTCCAAGCAATGTAGTTAGTGTACCGCTGTGAAGGATCATTTAGTAGCTGTTGAAGGAAGTCCCAAAGTAATCTTCCATCTGAAAACAAAATTAGAATAAGTATTGTGTTCACAATGTTGTCTACTTACCTATTCTATAATATATTATAAAAAATTATACTCTCAGTATTATTTTCGATAATGTATGACTAAACACTTACTTGTATTCGATTCTGGCATATCGTTCGGGAAGAATTCTCTGTGTTGAGCACGGTAATGTGAATGTTGCGGTGCTGGGTGAGGCTGTGGTGCCGGGCTTGCCAAGGGAGCTTCCTTAGGAGACCTTGGTGTTGGCGCAAATTGAGCTTCTTCATCAGAATCAGAATGATTGCTTCCTGAACTGGCAGCCTGAGTAGTAGGAGGCATAGATGGTGCATAATTGGGTGCATAGTTAACTTGGTCTCCTCTTTGTGGGCTTCCTGAACTATCTACTGACGGAGCTGGACTTAAGGTCACGGAATTAGGTTGAGCAGCAGCTGCAGCAGCGCTATGGAAATGGTGAAAACTGTCGACAGCCCATGTCGGAGTAGGCGGGTGTGAATGTGGGGAAGGCGGGTAAGGTGCAGCACGTGCTGTAGGTGTCACTGGAGACGAGGGAACTCTTCCCAGTAATGCAGCATCTCGCACTAGCATTTGCAGCACATTATGTAGTACGTCACCAGCACCTGGACAGCGTTCGCCCAAATCATTTTTCGTTAAGAGGCACAAAGCCTTTCCTGAAAAAAAAAACGTATTTTTATTTTATTTATTAAGAAGTGTTAATGCTAGTTCGGCGTATAAGAATTTATTTTTGTTTATTTACCATTCATTTGGAAGAGATCCATGTCGAAGTTCGGTAAATCGAATTCTCTTTCGCACCATTTTAGGAAAACTGCAACATCTTCTCTAGTCCATAGTCTTGGTTCTGGAGGAAGACCTGCCGGCAGTTGTGCCTTGGTATCACCAAGGGGTGAGGGTGGCGGAGGGGCCCACGGCAGAGGATACCGCCATAACAACTCCGTAGGGCTAAATGGTAGCGGTAACCGCTCCATACTTGGCCCGGACGGCAATTGGAGACTGACAACTTTCATCACGATTGTCTGTAACAACATAAATCATGTGTTGTAATAAAGTAAATCACAATATAAATAAAAAAGATTATTTTTATACGCTTAAATTATTTTAGAATGGACTCAGTCTCAATAATTAGCACCGCCACCACCGTTAACAAAGAGTTCAGCTATTTCATAATAGGTGGCGCCAAGGTGTCCGTTTCAATGCGTTAATTTATTATCACTTGAATAGTTTTAGTTTGTTATCTTTACTGATGGCATCTTCTTATCTGCCATTATTATCACGTAAAATTATACTACCTACTACTTACTGTCTTTATGTTTTAGAAGGAAGCGGATTTTCGGATTTTTATTTCGCAAACAATGGTAACGACTTTATAATATCAAAGTTTTCAGTGAAGCATAGAGTCGTGAAAAAAACAAATTATATATGCTGTTATGTAAACGAAACTAAAGTTATTCAAATCAATATTTGTTTCTTGAGTTATTTTATTAACAGGCTTTTCGTAAAATGTCGATAACTCGTATTACATAATTTATTGTTGTAAATATGATTAAACGGATCTGGTATTTTGCGATTTCAAGTGCGTCTATAACTAGCTCAAATTTTTCGTAATAGATACGTTTATTCTTATTAAATTTAGCGACAAAACTGGTTGTTTTTGGCTTAATTTAGTTCTTTTAGTCTCTTATTTATATCTACGTTTATTTTTATAGATTTTGGTACAACTATATTGATATTATAGGTACCTAATATTAATATTTGCATTACATAGGTACTTAAAACTTTATTTGCGGTTATGAATTTGACATAGTACTTTCCCAGTTTTTTCCTTAATACAGCACTACTTAGGTTATCACAATCCGATAACTCCGCCCCTAAGGCGACTCTCTGACCCAAACTTTTCATCATAACCACTTTTGAAGCAATTAGTGGCAAGTGTTTGCGATCTTAAATTGTTACGGACATTTTTTGGATGCATTGCTTGTTGATTAAATTGGGAGGTAGATATATTTTTCTCTCGTTTTCAACAGAAGTTCAGGACCTAAGTAACTTTATATCTTTTAGTTACAAAGGCAGTAGCAAACAATTGACAACTTTCGATAATTATCATAAACCATTAACAACTTTGATAATGATCATGCCATACGTATCATGTTTACGTGACACGTAGTATGAACGTTTTATTTATGGAAGCAACAAACTTTTTATCGTAAACCAAAAACAACTCCATACTAAATTGTCTATTCTATACAACACTCATAGTTCAACACTCGGATGTATTTATATGATTTTCTCTTACCGTTTTAGAGTTATTATGCTCTGATTTCTTATTTGGATTGTTGAATGTTGTGAATCCAACAAGTTAAAACTGTTATCAACTCGGGAAACTATACATTTTTGTGTTAGTAAGAAAATTTATATTTTACCTATTTATTATACTTTATTACTTCGTCTTTACTTGAAACAACCAAGCAACTCGTATTTAAAGACGTTTTAACTTCTACATAATGCGCCGCGTATCAAAATAACACATACCTACATTTATTTCTTGGAAGTTGAATTTGCTACCGGATTCAGAGTTCGTATCGTATCTCTAGGCACTGTAGACTGTACAGTCAGTTGCCTTATCGGGCGCGGTCGGAAATGCGTGAGTCCGCGATAGCGTGGTCTGTGATAAGCACCGCTACTTACCGGCTGAGCTGATCCGGAACTGGTTGCGTTGTCAAAATCCTTTAGGTAGACAGAAACTTGACAAATCAGCACATGTACATCGTCACAACACTAGTAGCACAGAATCCAGTGTTCACTGAGCACCAGGCACACGCGAAGCAGCGGCGGTCCCTCCAAACGTGTCGTGTTACGGCACGCCGTAAACCAGCAGCGTATCTGAGGGATCGAGCTCGCAGACAAGCGTCGCGGGCAACTCTCCGACGCGGACTGATGATGCGGTGGAGGCGCGGGCGGACGGACGCGCGCCAACACCCCCCTCCCGCACGCCCGGTCGCCCCTCGCCACCTCACACATTGAGATAAAACTTCGGGAGCCAGACCAAGTCCCATTTTTAACAAAACGTACGAGTGAGCACTGTTTCCGCAAACCGTTATCGGGGTAGATTGGTGTTGACGGACGACGCCCCACGACTGGCACTTGTCGCATCAAATCTTAAGTAATAACATTTTGCAATAGGAAGGAACGTTGGAATGGGATTATTATACGAGTGTGCCTGCTTAGGGCACGCGGAAGTGCTAGTTAGTGTGGTAGAATTACGTCAGCGCGCCAGTTTTTAATAACTCACATATTTCCTTGTTTGTACAGTAATCGCGGAGCCACGAGTCTTGTTTTTTTGATATGGATTTAATGCGTTTAATTTCCGGGCAAACGTAGACATTTTTAAACTACCAGAATTATTTAGATAATGTTGAAAATATTTAGTGATCCTTTTATTTCAGTTATTTGGCTGACAGTGCTGACACTAAACGAGGTCCTACTTATGAGTATCAGCTACCCATAAAATAAAAGTCGTATAGTAAAATATGATGATATTGTACTATGCAGGTTTGCGTAGCCAGTTCATCGCCTATCTATTGGTATAACATAACACAAGGAACTCACGAATGTGATCTATCAACGTGCAGTTCAAGATATCGTGACATTACTGAGACAAAGCACAGGAAACGTCTCAGCAACCGGCCGGCAGTTTCCTGGTGCAGAGTGAGACAATATGAGCGCCAACGCCAACCGGTTTGAGCTGAGCTCATTCGACTCTGCTACGTGTGCATTATGTTTGTAAGTTCTGCGACACGCATAAAATCATTGATGCCATACGTGTGCTCACTTTGAGAGGTTGTGTTTAAAGTAATGACATTTTATTGTCTCGAATATCAGTTTTCATTATGATTACTTACTTAATTTATTACTTCTTCTTTATATGAAAGATTAATCCGTTTCATCAGTTTAGTGAAGCATCCGGAGGGCAAAAGCCAATGTTGTAGGTATCATTAGGTCGGTACCTAGATGTTCGTGTATGCGTGTAGGTTGAGATTATCTTGTGTGTGCCCTGGCCGCCGTCCCACTACCGGTTCGAGACAGAAATATTCGGCAGCCAAGACGGAAGTGGCCTCGGAATCTTTACCTGTTGCTCCCTTCGCCCGCCCCGCGCTCCCTGCTCGTGTCGTCCCGCTCTCGCTCATTGGCCGGTATACGTTTGTGTTCTGGCGGCATGCAGACGTTCGTCGTGGAGTTATGTGCAGTAATTTAGAGAATAAAAGACCATGATGTTCGGTCATACGTGACCGTGACCGCAGAACTTGCTGCTACTTTCTTTGTTAACATTCTAATGTCACAAGTT
Source organism: Thalpophila matura (assembly GCA_948465475.1). Classification (NCBI taxonomy): domain Eukaryota; kingdom Metazoa; phylum Arthropoda; class Insecta; order Lepidoptera; family Noctuidae; genus Thalpophila; species Thalpophila matura. Next base: position 11,570,293 of record OX419183.1, read on the forward strand.
TAGTATTACGTGAATACGTTTTACCATAGTATAATTATACTATGGTTTTAGGTACCTACCTACTTAATCGTTACATTGTAGCAACTATTACCTATGTTTGAGATAACTTGTCTATTACTGTCTTTTGTTTCCAATATTTGTAAAGTATTTGGTTTCATTAATCCTTACTTCCTTACTAATATTATAAATGTGAAAGTAACTCTGTCTGTTTGTCTGTCTGTGTGTTACGCAATCACGCCTAAACTACTGAACCGATTCAAATGAAATTCGGTACAGAGATAGTCTGGAGCCTGAGAAAGGACATAGGCTACTTTTTAATGTGAAAAAAGGGCTGTAAAGGGTTGAAATAGGGCATGAAAGTTTGTATGGAAATTACGTCTTTTTTAAAGCTAGAAGCTTGAAACTTATTTTTGAGATTTGGGGTGTAGGGTAGGTGTAGGGTAGCTGTAGGGTAGCTGTAGGGTAGCTGTAGGGTAGGCGTAGGGTAGGCGTAGGGTAGGCGTAGGGTAGGTGTAGGGTAGGCGTAGGGTAGGTGTAGGGTAGGCGTAGGGTAGGCGTAGGGTAGGTGTAGGTTAGGCGTAGGGTAGGCGTTGGGTAGGTGTAGGGTATGTGTACTAAACTTTACCCGTGCGAAGCCCGGGCGGGTCAGCTAGTTATTCAAATAAAACAAACAATCATGATTATTTATTAACGCGTCTGTCTCAGTATTTTTTAACATTTTGCGTAAAGTATGTAGAACAGTTATCTGACTTTTAAGATAGATGAATAAACTAAATAAAATGTACCTAACATATTATTGCAGTGACTAATTTTATTAATGAGACGCTGATTGCGATCCAGTCGGAATGCGATACCTACTAGGGTAAACGTCTGGATTCAATTTGAAATTCTGAGCATATGCGGAAGTTGTACCTACCTACCTACCCGAAATAAGTTCATTGCGTGTACGCATACTTTCAGTTCAGCGATCGCCAGGGGTACCGTGAACTTTTATTCAGTTAGGTAGGTCCATGATTTTTTTTCATTACTGCCAAAATCGGAACAAATTGAAATCGATGTAAAATTTAAATATTTTCGCAACTATCACGATGACAGAATTGAACCATAATCAAGTTCAGCCCTTAGATGTAATATCCTTAATAGATAATTATTGTAACAGAACAGAAGCGATCGAAGGGAATGAGAAACGGAAATAAGCTAACGGAAACGGCCGTTGAGACGGTGTATAAAATTAAATAAGTTTAATTTATACTTCATTAAATTACCTATATAACAGAATAAATTATATTATTTACTACATTTGTTATTAACTTTTTGTACAGCCAAAATCTTTAAGATAGAATTACAAAAATCATTACGAAAATTAATAGGAAATGAACGACATGAAATAGTTTAAGCCGGAAATTAATACACGCGGGAAGAGGAAATTGGACAGCGGCGGCCTACGGGCACCGGACGTGTAGGGGCGTAGGAGGGTGGAGGGGGAGGGGAGACGCGCGAATCTCTGTCCCAACTTCCGATGATGGTCGCACCACGGAAAAGGAACGGCTGTGCGGAAACGTTGTCGTTTATAACTACCTACCTAGGTAAAAGCTACACGTTGTAACAACGAACTTGCTCCCTTTTTACAATTTAGGTAGGTATATAGCGTACCTATTTGTAAAATGCGTGTATCCCACCCATCAACATGGGCCTTAATCTTAGTGTTTTTAGCGGTTTAACTAGGTAGGTACCTACCTACTTAGTTCTTTATTATCACTTAAATGTTTTGCGAAAATCCGCTTAATAGATACTAGATAGTCAATGCCTAGTAAGTAGTAGGTACCTAAGTGGTATCATAAATTTGGTTTTACATAAGGTAGGTAGGTAGTTTACTAAGGAAGGATAGAATCGTTGAATACAGATTGCATGGAAGGCAAAACGATTCGTGGGAAGTTAAAAAAAATCCGGCCGAGTGTGAGTCGTACTCACGCACCGAGGGTTCCGTATTATTTTTGGACGTATAGAGTGAAAAAAACCGAATCGCATAACTAAGTTTGTTTGTGAAGGAATTTTGATGATTTTGAAAAAACTGTACTAGTTAGGAACATCGTTTTATTTTTGGTGCCATATTTGGGTCAATTCCTATCAACTCTAATTATTTTAGATTGTTCGCTTTGAAAACTTCGGAGATAAGGGGGGGGAATGGTATTTTTTCGGATTTTTTTCATCATATGTCGAAAACTGTGAGACATAAAAAAAAATATAAATATTGAAATGTGCAGATCAAGCCCTTTCATTTGATATGTTACTTGACCTAGTAACCCAATTTCAGACCCCCACTCCGGCTCCTTTTGCAATGAAAATAAAAATATATTTTGACTTTTTTCATTTGCAATAAAGTTGGGCAAACATTCCTTATAACTGTTCCAAATTTCAAGTCGACAGCATTAGTAGTTGCTGAAATAAGCAGGTGTGACAGACAGACAGACAGACAGACAGACAGACATGAAGTCGCACTATAAGGGTTCCTTTTTTACCATTTTGGTACGGAACCCTAAAAACGGCCAAGTGCATGTCGGAACACGCACACTGTATGGTTCCGTCCGTAGTATTTCAGTTTTCCGACCGTAAACTGTATAAGTAGGTATTATTATCATAAAATTATATCTCAGATATTTTTACGGTTGTTCAAAAAAAAAAACAATTCTTATCAAAACCATTTAGATAGGTTCATTATACTTTATAGTTGCTACATGAATAATATTTGTCAGATTTTTTGATAACGCGGTTGGAAAGTTAGAGAGAGAGACATAATTAACGACTTTCGGAGCTCATACTTCACGAGATATTTACGTAAATAAAAAGTCACTTGAAACCTTCATGTTATTTTTAAAGACCTATCCAATTATAGGACCCTACATGAAGGGGTCTGCGATTTTTTCTTATCCTTCAGTTTCATTATTTCATGTGTGGAGTGCCCCTCATAGCATAAGCATAGCATAATCAGCCTATAATGTTCCCACTGCTGGGACACAGGCCTCCTCTCTGTGAGAGGGAGTGGGCCGTAGTCCACCACGCGGGCGCAGTGCGGGTTTGTGGACGTCACATGTCTTGGAATTTTTGATCCTAGAACATGCCGCTTTCCTCACGATGTTTTCCTTCACCGTTAAAGTGATAATTAATTTCTAATACGCACATGACTTCGAAAAGTCAGCGGTGCGTGCCTCGGGATCGAACTCGAACCATTCGCCGTGGGAGGCACATGGTTAAACCACTGGGCTATCACTGCTATTGAGTGCCCCTCCCCTGGCCCTAATTTCTTTTTTTTGTAATATTACTACACTTCTCTAAGTCGGTTCACATTAGACATCTTCCTGTTTCATGTTACGAAGTTTTATTTATAAACTGCCAATAGTTTCCAAGAGTTCCCTTCAACGCTAATACGTCTAGGTCTTGACGTTCTATGTTTTGAGTAGACTAAAAATAGTCAACGAAAACTGGTGCTGATAGAAAACTTTCAACACCGTTAAAAACCTTGTAACATATTAACATTCAGGTAAAGGTTTATTTATTTATTTATTTATTTATTGCATTAGGGAAAACAAACAGTAGTATATTATGCATAAACAGTGGTGTCTTAACAGTAAACTTAATAAATATACTACCCACTACATTTTGGTTGAAGGTGACATACGGACAGATGGACAGGACGAAATTATAAAGGTTCCGTTTTTGCAATTTAGCTACGGAACCCTAAAAATAGCTGAAATGGCCTTCAAATATATTTGTAATTGCTTTGTGTTGTTTTACTTCGGAATCGGAACGGAATTTTTAATTAGTTCCCGTTAAATATAGTGTAGGCGTGTACTTAATGTTTATGTCGAAAACTTGGAAGTAGGTACCTATGTAGGATGATATTCAATTAGATTTACAAAAATAACATTTTGTATTACTGCATCTGATGCTGTTTATAATTGCAAAAGAAAATCGATGCGGGAAAAAGCGTTGCAAGCAGACCGGAAGTCTGTGCCGGATACCGCACCATTTAAATTGCAGTCGTATGGAAATAGCGGCACTTCCTGCGAACTGACCCGGTTCAGATGTATTACTTCCATTCGATAATATTGCTTAAGAATGTCCTAATACTCACATTTTTATTAAATTCAAGATATTTCGTACCTACCATATTGTTTTTACATAGCTTGTGTCATTCTTTTGGACTAGTTAGGTACAAATTTACAGTCTTTGTCACGGGACGTTAATTCTTTGGTGGTGAACATTTGGTAAAAAGTTTATTTAATTTTATGAGTCTACTATTACTTGGTCTTTTTAACTACCCAATATTCTTATTTTTTTTATGTGCACCTCACCTGTTTACTGGATCCGCTTTCTGAAGTTTTCCTATCACGCTCAGTCCTAATACTTGCAATTCCTTAAAAAAGATAAGACTTTTTAAGGAATAAAATCGGCTGTTCCATACATTTATGTTCACATAACTCAACAAAATGTATATGGAACAGCAGATTTTTTTTTACGCGATTTCTGGCTTGGTCCCATAGTAAAAGTTGTTCATAATGATAAGTACAATGACCCCTTAAAATATTTCCACTGTTTAACCTGCCACCCTGTATAATTTGCATTTAAACAACAAACTTGTGCGTCATCTAGAGCTTGTAATCACGATAAATGATCGAGTGTTGCACCATCCGAAGCATTCATTGAGTCTCAACGCACTTCCGAGCGCTCGCTTGCAGACCACGACCCCGATTCAACCGTCGTTGTTCTCGTATTACATAATCAGGTGCCACTCAGAACTAGGCAACGATGTCACACCGAAAAATTGCGCCACTTACTTGCCTTTAGAGTAGACCAGAACTTTACGTTGTAACCTCTTGTTCTGGTTGGGTAATACATAAAAGTATACCTTTATTAAGGTAGGTATACTTTGAAAGTATGACCAACTTTATATTAAAAATTAAAATGTGTAAGCTTATATTAAATGTTTAATTCGCAGATGCACGAATGACCTCCTGCGGCCGCAAACAATAGAATTTTAATTGCATCTTATTTTATTTTACTGCATTGATGGGTTAACCCTACTTATCCGGTAAGAATAGGCCACTTATCAGTTATCAATGATATTATACGTCATTGCCACTTATCTCCTTTCTTGCGTAGGTAATGTATATGTATTAGGATTGCAAATGTAACAGTAAAACCACTGCTTTAAAAAAAGTTGGGTTCCCCCGGATGTCCTGACTTCACGGATTAGTTTGAGGTTACGGTATTGCTATTTCCTACTATAATACTGCAGCCACCAATTTGTTACCAGCTCTGCTTATGATATAATAGCAATATTTTGATTCTGACCGCTTATTATGATACCTGGTTTATCAGGAGATCGACTGATAATTATTATAATGGACTTCTTATATCTATGGAAACCTAGAGTAAAATTGTAAACAAGCGTTACAGTTTTACTTATTTTTGTTAATTATTTGTTTGTGATCAGTAGTATTGATTACACACGGGTAAGTACTAAGTAGCGAGTTATACTCAATGTAAATCCAAGATTAGATATGATAATTAGGTAACCTCATTGCGTGATATTGATGATGGAAACGTATTAGAAATTAATTATATAGGTAGATACAAACTAGAAAAAAACATCACGTTTATGATAGAACTCTCCTTGAATTCGTTATTTTCAAATTTTTTTATTAATACCAAAATAATTAAAATAATTTTTATATATAATAATTTTTTATAGGTACATTTAAATAAAAGTTCATATTGAATATTAGAATTGAAGTTTGAATATTAGAAAATACAAAATGAAAAACCACTACATAGAGTCTTCTGTTTGTTGATTTAGGAAGGGGGATTTAGAGGATGAAAAACGGTAAATTTATGTTTTATATGTCATAATAACATTTTTTTTAAACTGTGCTTATAAAATCTTATTCGGGTAACTCAAGATAACATACCTACTCGTACTTTCGAATTTTTTTGTCCGAATGTAAAATGCTCGAAAACGGTTGATAGAATTTTCAAGTTCTAGATGTTTTCTTAAAACATCATTTTTGTTATTCCGTAAATACAAGAATTATCAGTATCATTTACCAGAAATAAATACTTTTGTTAGATTATCAGTACCATTTCTTTTCTTTATACCTACTTTAAACTGTATCTTTTGTTTGACGTTTTAAAATATCGAGGCAACTTTAGCCATATGCTTGTTGGCACGCTTGCTTGCATGTTTGCTTGCATGCTTGCTATCACCATTCAATCTTCTAAGACGGATCCGATTCGGTTAGGTTCGTTGATTTTTTTGGTAACCCTTAAACCACAGTATGCTTATTTGCTGCTTTTATGCTCGCTTGGTTGCATGTTTTCATGCTCACTTTCATACTTGCTTGCATGCTTGCTATAATCATTCAATCTCAAATGCTTGTTTGCATGCTTGCTATCATCATTAATCTCAAATGCTGGTTTGCATGCTTGGATGGTGATCATCTGAGGCGGATCCGACTCGAAAAGGTTAAGTTGGAAGGTCGTTTTTTTTGTAACCCTTAAACTACTTGCATGCTTGCTACTTTCATATTTGCTTACTTGTATGCTTGCTGATATACTTGCTTGCATGCTTGCTATCACCATTCAATCTTCTATGGCGGTTCCGATTCGTATAGGTTAGGTTGGTGGGTTCTTCTTTGTAACCCTTCAACCACTTGCATTCCTGCTTGTTGCTTGTATGCCTGCTTGCATGATATTAAAATGTGTAGTGATCACGAAAACTTAAGACATTACTATAATAGGTAACCCCTTATTCGACAGCAATAACTAGAATACAGCACACAGCATCTTAGCTTTCTGGTGAATCGATTACAAGTTCTCCAATATTGAAGTTGTTAAGTATTTCAAATTCAAACCTTCCATCCGTAATCTTGGTAATATAGCGCTATACCTTGTTCTTTATACACGCAGTCTTTTTCTTGTTAAATAAAAATAAAACCTATAAAGATTATTACATGCCGTTAAGAAATCGTCAACTTCCGTCGACCTCAGCCGATGGCAACGCGCAACAGTTTATGGTCACGCAACAAATACTTAAGACTTAAACCATAATAATACCATTTAAACCTATCCTACCTATCTTTATTTTTAGCATTGATTTAGTTAAGTTCTATGTTGAAATGTGTATATTTTGCTCTTCTTCAATGCTTTTACTAGTTAGTGTAAGCAACATAAAAATAAATAAAAGTACTCCTATAGTTCATACACATGGCTTTATTGATCATGTCGATGTAACAACGCGAACTTGCCCTGAATGGACAATTAATCCCTGATTTTAACGAGTAACCCCCTGGGTGAGTCTCTGTGCGCACAAGTGTCACATAACAAAGCGACCCCTCCGTTCGTTTCGGATCGACGTGATCAAAAAACCGGGTTGGGAATGCATCCGTATGGATGAGAGCACATGACGCGGGCGGCATTTTGTAGGTAACGTTCGTTCGAACGTAACCATCTTTACTTTAACACAGATAATTATGTAATTTTACTTTTATACTTATATTGGCCGCAATCGAATCAGTGTTATAATTTATTATAACATGTTGTCCCCGCATAATGTTTTTATACCATGTAATATTTTTTTCTCATTCAACGTTTGAAACAACCAAAGTCCACAGCATGTAATAACGTGCAATATTTTGTAAACTTCGTTAAGTGACGAGTAAAAGCAGGAAGTAAAAAATACCGTACCGAATTCTGAAGATTATTCGCTATGTTTATGCTTTGGTGTTAAAACATGCGATGGTCTTCAGACAGAATCTATTTAATGTCGTGTGTAATAATAATATCATAATAACTACGTGTCGTAAAAAGTATCGTCTGGGGGCTCACTTGGTATGTCCCAATCAGGCCATGTGCGCGCGGTCCCACGCATAGTTGACGCACAAGTGTGCGCCAGCGCCACATCATACGCGTTCCTACCTATAGCTGATATAGTCGCTTCCTATGTGTGAGTAAGTGAGCTGCTACTTCCTGGTACAGCCGCGAGACTCTTTATTTAAATTCTTCCTTTGTGTGCGTACGCAATATTATTTATATTCAGCTACTTCTACTCGCGGGATTGTACCTACACACGAATATTATTACATTAACCATGCGTGTGTGTAACGAGTCTCTTTAATCTTCATTGTACTTCCTGATTATGCGTCAGTGTGTGTGAGCCACTTGTTTGAATGCTAGGGCGACTTTATCTCAGAGAGGGACAAAGTGCAGAGTCCGATTACTTTAGGGCGGAGCGGTACGAGTATATTTTATCGACAATTTTGCATACCTTATAAAAATGCCACCATAATACACGAGGTATTATGGTGGCATTTTTTATGCATTCACTTTATGTTCAATTCATGACACACTTTGCAACCTCAATCGACTTAAGTTTTGTCATTTAGTGCAGAATAATAAGTATTACATTTGTGTGCCATATGTAGCCACAGTTAGTCCCCGCGTCTTTGGCTAGCTACTTACGTCAAACAAAGAGCTGATGTTTATATTCACATTGGAAACAGGAAGCATAAAGTCCGTAATATGTCTCAAGCTTGTACTGTTCTCGGTATGAAACAATACCAGTTCCGCTGTGTTTGCTAAACTGTACTCCTTTCAGGAAGTGACCGCACTTTAATTGAGCTGCTTTAACCGTTGGCTGGGAACTGAATTGTTGCTTAGTTACTGAGCAACGTTACCATTACAAAAGGAAGTACTTAAAGGTGACTTAGCGTTGGCATTGAAATCGCATATCCTTGTATTTGGAAATTCGAATTGTAATTACCTAGTGTGATAAATAGGTCTGTACTATGTATACATTTTATATGAAACATCGATGTCAGCTTTAATTTGCTGGACAACACTATAACAGCAAGTGGACAGATGCATCGCATAGCGAGCAGTTTGCACAATTCGGAAGGGTCCATAGGCGGAGAGGGAGATCTATGAATTTTCAACGCTAAACCCCCTGTCGCTCACATCTGTCGCCTCTATGGACTGTAGATTAGATACAATGTCATTAATTGATTTAAGTAAGGGAAAGGGTTAGGGCTTATTTTTAAATGTAATATTCACATGTTTCGTTTCAAATAAGTACGTAACTAAAAATCTAAATAGGTTTCTGAAACTCGTAACAGATTTATTACTTACTGATAATTCAATGAAGTACTATTTCTGAAATTGACTTTTAATTTCCTTCGAACTCAATTTCCGGATTTGAAATGATTATCTATGACAGTGACGGCGTTGCAGTCGATAATGCAATTACACTAGTTACGCATGTTTACATTCTGGAAGGAGGGATGCGGTGAGGGACGAACTTGTAAGGCATCGTGCAGTGTTGCCGATCTGACGTAACTTGCATTATATTATAATAACTTAGTGGGAAGTAGGTATAGTATCCGGCAGGAAAGATGATCACAGATCGCGCATGTACATTTTTGGCCCAATAGACAATAGACAGTTGGCAATACGTAATAGAGAATAGTCCAATAGATGACGAGCATCGACTGACGAACCAATCGCGTGCAGCCTCGGCGCCCCCTGTCTTCTTAATTCCGCCAAAGAGATCGAAAAACCAGCTAATTCGCAGGTGACGTTTGTGATCATAAGTGCGGTGCCGCTAGTTATTCCTGTTGCTTAGAGATTTCTAGTAGATTGTCAGTATCAGTACACTCTACGGGAGGGAATTTGTGATGTTTGATTCAGATGTTATAAAAAGATGTGACGTGTCTCAGTAAAAGTTTGGTTTAATCATAACTATTTTTGTTGGATCAAATCTAAGGCAACTAAGAAACGATTGCCCTGTCGAGCAAAGGTCCTACAATTTTTATTGGCCTCGTATTTACCGCATTTCTTGGAGACTACTCTAGTTTGACTTTACTCTAATTTTGAAGATACCTAACCTTATTCGTTATATCTTCATCATAAAGTTAACAAAGTACCAGAGATCTTTTCTTTTACTTTCAATTTGTAAGATCAAAGTCGTTAAATACTCCTTTAAAACTAGAAAATATTTCGGCTCTTTCCTAAACATCATCGTCGGGATCTCATAGGTACTTAAAATGATAAAAAATGCTCAATTTATCACAATTACACACTTAACAGCTGGTGCATTTGATACAACCCAATACGGAAGCACAGTCTGAAATACTAGAACTAACTACTAAACCTAACATCCGTTAGTAGCAAGGTAAACCTTGCGTCCACAGGTAAACTTTAAAAACGTTTTATGTATGCATTCGGTTGCTGCAAATTGCAACTATCCGTATTAAAACCTCAAAAGTAGTTTTTTCAATACTTATACCTAATTTAACAACTAGGTACCTATTACATAATTTCTGGACAAAACGAAATTTCGCGTAAACTTAATAAAATATTACTATGAAAAGTGCCTATATTAGGTAAGTATACCTACTTACCTTATAAATTTGATGATGGCACTTGTAAATCAAACGCGACACCTTGCACCGAAGCGAAGAGCGTGAGAAGAAGGGCAAGTTCAGCCCCTCGTTAAGATACTCACACAGGTGTAAACATTGTTCTGATACACTCCCCGCGACCCTTAAACCTTTTCAACGTGGAAGCTAAGGTTAGGCCTATACCTGACTGCGTTTAAGTTGTCTTATTAGATCTGTTTTAAATTGTGTCTAATAGATTAAATAAGAAATTCTTTGTTTAAGTACCTATTTAAACATACCCTCGTAAGTAAGAACTTTTTTTGCAAACTTAACCCTGACACTTTATGGCCGTTCGCAAAAAATCTGCATCTCTCGTATCATCAGACGCAATATTAATTGTGTAAACTCACAGTATGTTTGCATGGATCCATTGGGTAACAATTTCATAAGTTTCATCTCTGTCTTGCATCTTACTAGCTTCATACGACGTCTCTTTTATTACATCGCTTCCTATTACGCGAAGCTATTCGTTGCGCTCACGCACTCTTTGGAGTCTTAGGACACAGACTAATCATTGTTTTTAATGTAATTAGATGAGAATTGTCATTACACGCGTATTTAACTGCTCCAAATTGGTACCTACTCTTACATGTAAAAACAGTTTATAGACTAAACAAATTAGGAAGTCGTGGTAAATCCTAATACAGATTGCAAACTAATCTTCTCCATTTTGCATAGCAAAAGCTACTCGACATTTATAAGCTTAATGTTTCTACAGTTTCTTTAATTATATTATTTTATTTCAACGTAGCCTACGAAGCTCGGACAAACATCCTTATTATTACAAAAACTGCTTAAGTGCTTGTGTAGCAATTACATAATTATGTATTTCCTATTAACTAGATAATGAATTCAATTAGGTACCTATGCATTAATATTTTTACTAACATGTCTCTTATTTTATTAACTTTTTAATTTAATAATATTTTCAGAATATTATCTATTCATTTCTTGATGTTAGTGGATTTAAAAAATTGCATGTGAAGGGTTCGTCGTGCAGGCAGCTGTTTCAGTAACGCACAATGGTCATCTTCCTATGGTTCTCTTTACAGGTAATATCCAGGTCGTAATCGGTTAATATTAAAAACCAATTTCATTTAACAAATCGACTAAATTAGTAACGACGTGACGCTTAATGATCATGGCAGATCACGTAGGTAATTATCTAGCGATTCATTTCTTTCATTCGAGTTTTATAACTCTTCTTAGTGTTGTTTATTTATAGATCTTCTTTTATCCATATTTACTTGATTAGTATCGTTGTTTCGTGTTACGGTTATTAACGGTTATTTCTGGCCAAGTTTATGGTTATATATATATATTTTAATTTGTGATTTGTGGCACGCCTTATCGGAGAGCTCATAAATGTTTAAACTTAATTCTGCGAAGCAACAAGACGTATCCATCCAATGTGACTGTTGTCAATATGCATTGCAAATTCTGGGGTTATTTATTATGCTCAGATAATCGGATCAAAATACACCTATTTTTATTAGCATAGTGAAGCAATAGATTCAATTGATTGAATGAGACTAAGAAATGTTTTAAAGCGTAATTTCTCAATTTCATTCACTTCACCTAAAGAGCAAAAATTCATTTCAGTTGGAATTGACAAAGAACGATGTTATGATGTGTCACATCACCCGTGAAACCTCAGCTTTGTCCAGAGTGTGAAAGGGTTCACTCATTAGGAAGATTGCAAGGGCGCGGAGCTATGCAAAACACTGTCTATGCGTTGTTGCGTTCCCGCATTGTCTACGCCTAGTATTCTACTGTTTCCAACGCTACGTCGTCGTAGCTTGTGCTCAGGAAGTTTATATTTCTCAGCATAAAAGAAACGAGGCTGTATTGTGGGATAAAAGAAAGTGCATTCGGGTTAGACAGATTCAACGAGTATAATAAGATGATATACCTGTCTGTCCATTACTGTAATTACTGATGTCACATAATGAAGGATTTACCAAAACGTAATCTTTTCATGTCATTTAAACATACCTATCTTAAATTTTATTGAGTAGGTAGATATTAGTTTTATAGAAAAACGGAAATAGCTCTACACAAAAATCTTGACATGAAGTTACCTACCTACTTGACATGAGGTTTAATTTTAAATGGGCAGCTGACGATGAAACGATAAACACTATAGGGTAAGTTGGTCGACAATGAACCACCTAAATTTTCAAGAGTTGTAACTCTACTCCTAGGGGCGCTAAATATATACTTTTTACTTCTAATTGTAGATAATTTAACTGGCTACTTTATGTTGTACTTCATTTTCATTTAAATACCTTATTTTCTTACTAAAAAATGTTTATTTATTTATTGGGAAACGGTTCACTGTGTACAATCTGTGGTACTCGATGAACCGGGGGCTGGTACACAGTGAACCGTGTGTGCAAACAGTGAACCATGACATTAAAGAAAGCCTTAAAATTATCGGATTATAATAAATGTAGTGAAATAAAACCCACTTATTAATATATGTATAGAGTAGGTACTTTTATATTATATTTTTACTTCTAATTGTTAAAAGGAATTACATAAATTGTTGGCATAATCAAAAATATAATTCTCCCTTAGACTTGTTTCTTGCTCGTCTGTGAATATTTTATTAACGCCGTAGTTTAGTTCCTATATGGTATGTTGCTACCTTTTCAGCCTTTCATAAGCTTATGCCGCTAAGATATAAACTGACAGTAGTTTTTACTGCTTCAGGTAAGTGGGATCCTTTTTTCCTCACAGATCTATCGAATTTTGTTCGCTCCATCCTGAAATGTAGAAAAGTTTCTAGAAAATTTTTAATTTAGCAAATAAGTAGGTATAAAAAGTAGAATATCTGGGTCAATAATCTATCTAGCAAAGGTGGTACTCAATGAATCACTGGTTCATTGTGTACTCTCTCAAAGTGGTTCATTCTGTGCCACCCTACGCTTTTCGATTTTGAGGTGAAGTAGCCACATGCATAAACACGTGGTGCTTAGCGAAACTATCTTAAATAAAAGCGCGAAAAACAACTAATTCATCAAGCCAATTGATATTCAGCTACTATTTACACAAGTAATATGGGACGAAATTTTACTCACGTAATTTTTTTTCAATTTTAGTACAAAAATACAAAAAGCAGGCGTGTACGGTCGCCTGCGCCGCTAGCTCGCGGTCGATTGGGGAGGGTGGGGCGCTTCTTAAAGACGCTTACCTGATGTAGTTTGCACCGAGCAGCAACGTCGCATTTCTGAATTATTTGCATGGTTCACTGTGTACTGATGGTTCATTGTCAACCACTCGACCCTATTATTATAGTTAGGTATTTAGGTACATCTATTTAAGTTTATGCTTGATTTTCATTCAAACCAAGCTAAGATGGCATCGAGCAGGAAGTGGAGTAGGAAAACGTTCTAGCGTCATCCAAGGTCGACAACACGTCGAGTTACATCCACCACGGTGGCATCTCGCTTGACAAACCTCCATTGTTTTGTAATTAGTTAAGTTTCGGTATATTTCAGTATATACACATCTGCCTACACACAAAAGATGATGCCTAATTAAAATTAAGTATGTTGAATTCCCAAGAATTTGCATTTTGGAGGCTGGCAAAGTGCGAGCCTTATTAAGGTTTTATGATTTGGTAATAGATACTGCTTCGTTTGTTTCATTAGTTTCATTAGTAGTTTCTTCATGCTGAAGAATTTCTAGAAATTATGGTCTTTTATTATTTGGAATTTAGAGTCGTATCTACCTTTTTTTTTTCATTATCAATAACAGCGCCTATCCCACTTACAAGATTTCCGCCAATACATTTCTACACTTCGGTTGGTTTATTATCCGAACTCATATATTTGCACTATTTATAACCTTCTCATAATATGTGTGCAATCCGTACTTTTTTTCTTTTCAATAGCAGGTAACGTTTGCGGTACACAATGGAAACGAATTTCGTTCAGCTAAAATATTAACTTTCATACAAAAGAATACATTATACTTCCAAGTATGGAGCACTTCTTCACTTCCGAACAATACGTTGAATGGGAAACGAAGTGGTAAACAGTGATTCTTTTCCAGTTCCATCACATCTTGAGGTGACCATCCGATTTTGTTGTATTCTTTGCGAGGCGTTTAAAACGCTTCTCATTGGTGAACATGTATACCATTATCCTGCCTTAATCTAGCTTTGTTTATTTGCAAATTATAAGGAAGGTACACTTGTTTAATATATTAGATAATAGTTTCAGCGATACAGTTTGCAGGCATTGGATAGGTTAATTTTTTTTGAAAGGTTAATTGGGTAGGTATAATGATTTTTATTTTTCCTTTTTTCCAACTACTTAGAGGTTCCATACTTTTTGATTTTTTCTTGTGGGAAAAATAAATCATATTTTAGAATTATTTCTTCAAATCTCAGATCCTGAATATCCACACGCCTCAGTTAATATTTAGGAATACCTAAAATTAAATAATAGGCATTACACAAACTGAATCTTGTAAATCAATGGGTGGTTGATCATGTTTACTAGGGCGCTTATGTTTTTCTAACGGCATCAAGTACATAATACGTCCTTCGTTATATTCTATTAAAAGCCTTTTCGTAGAAAGTGGCCAAACTAAGCTTTAAATAGGATATTGAGAGGTCTATTCAAGTATTCACATTACAAAACCATGGCAGAAGCAAGGAAATAAAAGGTTTGAGAGCTCTACAACCATTTTATTATTTGTATAAATACAAAAGATCCATACGAAATGTTAGGAATTCCTCTAAGTTAAAGCACATTGTTTATTAGACGCCGGCGTTAGATTATAAGCTCTAAACAATTTACAGAATCCTATCGCTTATTCGCTTGGATAAAATAAAATGAGCCTCGATGTTCATTCTTTTATTATATTCCGACACGAGGAGTTTTAAGATTTATGATAAACTTTGTTCACCTATCTGCAGTTTTAGCATTTGCGGCCCAATAAGAACTTTACGTTGTTCTCTTAATTCTTTAACTCTTGGCTTCTCGAGATAAGATTTTATTTTGATAGGAAAGTAAGAACCTATGGTCCGTTCAGTGCAGGCGATGCGTGTTATTTCATATGAGCCCTACTACCATAATCTTATATAACTTAATATTACCGACTTATTAATCGACTTAACAAAAAGTCGGTTATCTATTCGAAACGTATGTAGGTACCTATGTATTTTTGGAACTGCAGTATATTCACATACCTATATGATAATAATCTATTAGGGCTTCCAAACAAGTTTTTTTTTTATAGGTGTATGTATGTAGGTATGTCCATGTAGGTGTGATTTTTTCCTAAACTATTAATCGGATTGTGACCAATTTTTTAATGGGTTACATTTACATACCTACTTCATCTTGGATATCAGTGCAAGTTTCATCAAAATCGGTTCAGTAGTTTTCAACATACGGACTAATACGTGTGCGACGGACCTGGCTTATTGGTACGAGCTACCGTACGGGTCAAAGGGAACAAATATCAAATTCTATAGAGCGTTTCACATAAGAATTCCCTTCCGACGCTACGTTGGCTCCCCTGTCTGTCACACACCTACGAATGTTTTACAGGTCTCCCAAAGTGATAATGCGCATAGAAATCTTCGTCACTGTACGGCAACGGTCGTATTCCCGGAAGACGATATGTATATAGAGTGGTTAAGTGCATTTTCTTCTTGCATAATTTAGTAGAATAGGGAACATGCATGTGATTCAAATATACGTCTAGTATTTTTATTTGTTATCTTTGAATTACACCTATATCTTTATTTTTTTAATTAAAATGTTTTAATATTTTAATTTAAATAACTAAAAGTCGAAAAAATGCGAGGGAAATTCAAAATATCAAAACGCAACGCTATTGGTTGACTCGTTTCAACCAATAGGTAGCGTTGCGTGCCTGACGTCAGTGTCCAAAATAACAAGTAGGTAATAAGACCGACCACATACATCCGAAATGCCTTTCCGGAATTAAGAATTTATTGATTGAAAGGAAAAAAGACAGTGAATTGTTTGTGATTACATTGACTTTTACGCCAAAGTGTAAGTGTTAAGTGTTGTTGCTGTGGACTCTGACGTCACTGAGGCGACGCGCCACAATGGCCGCGTTAAAACCGCCAGAAACTGACTGCAGTTTTCAATTAAATATTGCTTATTATCAATATTTTGTAAGTGTAACTTTTTTTTCGGTAATACACGAACCTAGACAGTCGAATAAAAATATAAAAAAAATGCATGCATACACTCTATTATGTGATTTTTTTTTTTTTTTTTTTATTATATTATAGGCTCGCGTTTGACCGCCATCTCGCCTGATGTTAAGTGATGATGCGGTCTACGATGGAGCACGCTTGCCTAGAAGAAACCGATTCACTCTTGACTTGAAGATACCCAGATTGTAACTGTCGGGGAACACCCACTCGGGCAGCGAATTCCATTGTTTTGCGGTTTTCACAATGAAAGTGGAATCAAAGCGCTTCGTTCGGGTTTTTGGTACATCAACCATGAAAGAATAAAAGAGATAGACAGAAAGAGACAATTAGCGAGATCTGCATGCGCATTATTAATTTGGGAATATTGTATGTTTCTCGTAGATTTGTCTTTTTTTAGGTATTATCTTTTATTTACCTACTTGAGATAAGTTACCAAAATACCAATGTGTTTCGAATTTGCTTTGGTTTTCTGTTAGAGTTATCCTTATAAACTGAATTTAATCACACAATGAATAAATATAATTTGCTTATGAACTACTGCCTAAATTCCACTCTATCCAAACCAAACACTTTTTTTATATCATCTACAGTAATTATTATGATCCGATCAGATATGAAATGAGATGGGTACACTTTATAACGCTTCTTTTGCCGACGCATTGTCTGCTCGCTCCACCACATCCCAAAAGGATTCCTGTTTGTTATAATTCCGGCTAGCATTTCCATGAAAATCGTTGTGATCGTTATCTTCGTGAACAGGTCGGATTCTTTTTTTCTAAGTGCATCATTTATTATCTTTAAGGGCACAAAAAAATTTAAGGGTCTCTAAGGCGCCGCGGTATTCTAGGAAGCGGCCTCGGATTTGTTTGACACTCATCTGTGAGATATAGTGCGGCCAGTGGACAGGGTAGTTCGATAAGTCCGGACACTTGCGACGGTTTGGACATCGGCTGGGACAAAGAGGTGTGAATTCACAACTCAACGATTTTGCACGTAGCACTTAAGAATAAGATCACAGATATGGACTTAAAGATTTCAGTGATACCACTGACGTATTGGTTGATATTTGTTTTTTTCTTTGAAAATATCTGAGAATGAACTGGTGTTTATAAATCAACACTGAGAACATATTACCTACAGAACGATACTCGAGCACCGATCTCTGCTTGAGCATAGATTTCAACCAATCAAATGGCTTTAAATCTATGCTCAAGCAGATATCTGTGCTCGAGCATCGTTCTGTAATACGGGCCTGAATTTACTTTAACCATACAAGTTAAAAAGTTTTTCCCAAAAAAAGTACTTACATAAAAGTATTTCTCCAATGCCCTTCAGCAAATTCTATTGTTATTTTTTTGGTAAATAATGTCAACTCTTATCTTTGTTAAAAGCAATACTTAGTCCTAGTTTCTGCTCGTAACTATAACAGTTATCTAGGATTACAGTCAGGTAAAAAATGAAAGGGTTGTATAAAAAACCTCCATTTCACGCTTAGATAGGTACTGCTGCTTATTATCTGACATGATACTACCTTCGAGATGATGGATCAAAGATTTCTTATAAACTTTCAACGGTCGTTGCGCAATTTCCCACAGCATTTCAAAAGCAAATACCTTCTATTGAGTCAGGATACAATGGCAGGGCAAGAGTCAGGTAAAGCGCCTCGCACTGCGGGGTTCCAGTGCAGAAGTTTTATATTTCCGCTTCTTTGTCATGTCTTTGGGCCAATTATTAATTTCTCTGGATGACCGAAGTCATTGTTAAACCATCGTGGCGCACCTACGCCCCATTCAAATAGCGAAGATTGATGAACTCCTTGCAATTGTCACATTTTACGTTTATAGACTGTTTTTGCTTTACACCTTCTGAATGACTTTGCTCTCTGGCGATTGTTGTTTATGTGATAGAGAAATAAATCTTTTGTATCAAGTACATAACTTTGGATAATTTTTATAGTACCGTGCCTATACCTAGAGTACCTAAACTACACACTAAAAAACGTACTATGTATAAAATGTATAAATGTCATGCTAAATGTTTCGTTTTGACGTCAATTGTACCTACTTAATCCAGCACCATAATTGTGTTCAATTAAGCTATGTAAGTACATAAAATATAAATAAATCAACATTTGGATAATAATAGAGTTGCATTATATATTATTATGTTTTGTTTAATAAAAGTTATCCATGGTGCTATAAAAAACAATTCTCAGTTGATTATTTTCCGCAGGGCCCTTCAAAATTATTTTATGCCCGGTGCCAGAGCCAGAAATGGTTTGTCTTTCTTTCTAATCATATCATTCAGTAATGCTTAACTTGTCCACGTCAAAGAATGAAGACAATTCATTAAAAAGGATCAAAAGGTTGTCTATACAAACGGTTGTCTACGGATACGAAACAAATCATAACTAATAGATATTATAAATGCGAAAGTTTGTTTTTTTGTTACCTTTTTACGCCTAAACCACTGAACCCATCATCATGCAAATTGCATACCTAAACGTTGTCAGGAATATAGAACAAGACATATACCTTTCATCCAGAAAAAAAATACTGTTCGACGGTCACAATTGTTTTAGAACGCTAGATGGCGCTACGTAGGTATAATATATGTCACGCGGACGAAGTCGCGGGCAAAGTGCTAGTAATTTTTAATACCTACTTAAATGTTTAATCTGGTATCAGATAATATAGTGTAGGTACTAGTAACTAGCAAGTAGCGTCATTTTGTATTATCTAATCCAGTGACGATTACTATAGTTCCTATTTTTAACCGACATCAAAAAGGAGGTAGGAAGACAATTCGTCTGTATTTTTTTTGTATGTTAGCTCGCATAGTGGCCCCATTGAAATAGTTACTTTTGCAAAGTTTTTTTTTAACCATAAGCGGTATCTATCTATTTAGTTTGCGTATGTTGACGACATAATAGTATTCGCAATAAAAAGTGGTAGGTAGGTAAGTATGTAGGTTCGTTTAGTGGCAAATAGATATTGATTTGATCGAAGGTTAGTGGTAATGAATTCACGCTATTGCTGTAATCGCGTGTGTTTATGTCACCCAAAATGAAAAAAAAAAACTTAAAAATCTTTATAATGTTGTGTAAAATATTTTCGAAGTAGGTGCTGAATCAAACCAAATCAAAGACTTCCGAAACTGTTTATTGTCATCTTTTTGAAGGGGGCTTTGCTTTTTGTTAACTTTATTTTGTGGTTTCCGCTTTGTATCAGTCGTATAATATTCTTACGGTAGGTAGGTAGGTATGGAATATTAAATTGTAGTTATTAGTGTTATTACACAAATAACATTCTTCCATTAATATGAATACGTAAATATCTACGTATGTATTTCGCCTTTTGTCTTTTTGTTGGTCTTAAGTTGGTCTGCTCGTCTCAGTATTTCCTGTTCACAAAATTAAATGCAAATATATGCATATTTTTTGTCGACCAGTTACGACCGGGCAGCGGTGGCTGAGCGCGTCGAGACGATGTACACATACGTAGAGAGAGATACACGAGGAAAAAAAATACAAGTTCTTAAGAATATCTAAGTATTTAGTAGTAGCATTTGCTCCACTGTAGGTATTTTCTTATAGGTACCTACTACAGTATTAATAAATTAATCTTTACCCAATAAAATATATTCACTTCGTAAGGGATCTATCATTGTCTGTCTGCTGCTGGCTGTTGTATCATTCATAACCAGTGATTGAAATAGGTACCTAGTGCTAATTTACCTAAACTTCGAAGAACAAAGACAAAAAAATGGAGACTTCCATACGACAACAATTTTTCTGGGACGAAAATTTTCTTGGGCCTCGGGACATCACCTTAGTTACCTTAGAAGGTACCTACATTAAAAATTATGTTATTAAATAATAAGTAAAATAACTGAATTCAATTTAGTTTTTGTTTCCCAGCCTTTACAAAAATTCAGTTTTTAATTTTATGGTTTTAAAAAATAAACGACTTTCTCGTTAGGTATCTCAGATTGAACTCTATTCTTTTTTATTATCTTAGGATGTTGGAAAACTAGTATAATTTATTCAATATCAGCATTAATATACTTAATAACTAACAAGGCAAAGGTTAAAGGTTATTTTTTCATTTCGTAAAATTATTATTGTAAAAGTAATAAATAAAACGTAAACAGAAATCAAGTTCAATAATAAACTCGCCACTCTAAGTAATAACAAGTAAGTAGGTACCTACTTCGAGCGGTGATGTCCCGAAACCTGGGACAATTATTTTCATTCCAGAAAAAATGTAAGGAAGTCTCCACTTTTTGTCTCTGTTGCTAATTATATACTTATTCCAATCACTGGTGGTAACCTACATTATGTTTGATGGATCTCAACATGGTGTGATGTGATGATAAATTTTACTCGTAATTGAAATGTCAAACAACACGTACCTACACATTTATTCCAAATCTTCGAAATAGTAATATTGTCTTCTTCATTACTGTAGGTAATAGTGAACGAACTTCTCCATCCAATTTGCCTTTAAGCCATCCATCTAAAACTCTTTGTGTAAGAAGGTCTTCAAATAATATTATCTAGGTAGATACGATTAACGATGATTATTCCCGATGTCCACCACTTGTCTGGCCACCACTGGGGGACAGCGAGACAACTTTAAAACATTATTCTCGTTGTCCACCACTGGGGGACAGCGTCACAACTTTGTAAATTAGGGTCCAAGAGCGAGCGAAGCGAGCTCGGGAACTTGGACACCCCGACACGGACAATTTAGGTTCGAAGGGGTTGACGGGGGCTTCAGTGAGCGAGCAAAGCGAGCGAACGAAGCCCCCGTCAACTGCTTCGTGTTAGGTTACTTTTAACCTTGCAGACAGAAATAGGAGCCCTCGTCTGGTATTACTGCTACTCCAAGGCTACGCCGGTTCCCAACGGCGTTATTTTTGGGAGCCGCCGCCGGCTGCGGAGGCAGAATAATCGGTCCCCCAGTGGTGGACAACGAGAATAATGTTTTAAAGTTGTCTCGCTGTCCCCCAGTGGTGGCCAGACAAGTGGTGGACATCGGGAATAATCACAATAGTTGTGACGCTGTCCCCCCGTGGTGGACAACGAGAATAATGTTTTAAAGTTGTCTCGCTGTCCCCCAGTGGCGGCCAGACAAGTGGTGGACATCGGGAATAATCGGATTAACGATTATTAAATCGATGAACGATTCCGTATTCACCTACAATTTTATTAGTGAGCTGTTGTTTGGCCAGAATGATAATGAGTAAAGCGTTATTCCGGGAAATGGTCATCGATATGTTATTCCGTCAATGTTTTTTTCCTTACAGTACGTTTTGTATAATCATAATATCCTTCTAGTTATTTAATGTAGACGACAGGTAGCTATAAGATAAATATTTGTTATCAATTTTGACTACTTAGATATTACTTGGTAGGTATATAAGTAGGTAGTAGGTACCTATGTGATGTTCATGAGAAATGTTAGTGCGGTAGTCATTAGTCAACTAAATTTATTATGTAGATATTTATATTTCCGATAGAAATAGTGATAATTTTTATCTTTTTGCACAACTTTTATAAAATAATTTCTGTTTGATAAGAATAGTTACGATGAATAAATACTTAGGTAGATACTCGATATAATTTCGCATAAAATTTTATCAGTTATCATTAGATATCTTGTATTCAGCAGGTTCTTATGGATTGTTGTCGTGATTAAAATTATGGCACATCACCGTTACATAACATTATTAAATAGATATCTATTTGTTAGGAGGTACGAAAATACTTATCTGTACTGGAATAAGATAAGAGAGAGCTCTAGTTTTTTGTTTTAAAGCGTAGATTTTTCCTACCTAGTTTAGGTTACCTACCTACCTAGTTTGTGTCCTTTCTTTTTTATTGCAAATATTTTGTAGGTAATTTTAAAAGTCTAAAAATATCAGTTACCTACCTACTTGTGCTCGCATCTAGTAAAAGAAGCAACTGCAGATCTTGGTCCGCTGTAGTATTCACACCCACTTTAAGATGACAGAACAATGTTGACCATTCCATTCGTTACCTATTCTAGATATCTATCTAAAACAGTAGTAGACTGTCCGGGTGCACGTGCTATTTCCCCAAATAGAACATAAAATTGACTCGTCCAACAGGCCGCGACTTTGTGGTGTGCGCGGGCGCCGCGCGCCGATGCAGTTCGCTTCCAGTCCGCTTGATAAGTGTCACCAGGGGACGTAGCGGTCCACCTTGCACTCTAGTTGTGATTTTAATTACATTTTATTGGCACTCTACTTGGTATGTCGGTTCGTCGACATGTTGTACCGAGCTACATGCTCGTATGCTAAGGGTGTTATTAGCGACAATACTCGTTGTTGATCCACAGATACCTCGAATGATAGTTGGCAACTTATTTCCTGGTATGGATGCCTACGTTCATTTTTATCATAATAACAAAAACTGGTAAATCCATGTTTCCATTTTGTCTTTATTTCCATGTAGGTATCGTGTGTGTGTGATAGGTATGTATAACCTATTAAGTATATAAATGAGGAGAAACCGTATATTATTGATTTGATAACCTTTAAATGTTCATTAAATTATCAAAAAAAGTCTTGTGATTGTGACATTGGTAGGTAAGTACTAGTCAATGTCAGATGAGGTTTGTTCTCGAAATTTATTTGGACTACAGGCTGCATCTAAGATGAATTAAAAGTGGGTAATAGCCTGTGACTGTGGTACGTCCCTATCCCTATCCCTATCCCGTATAACCTAACCGTGCATTTTTTTGGGATAAAAAGTAGCCTATAGCATTCAGGGATAATGTAGCTTTCTATTAGTGAAAGAATTTTCAAAATCAGATCATTAGCTCCGTAGATTACCTACCCCCTACATACAAACTTACCTCTTTATAATATTAGTATAGAAAAAGCCGGGCAAGAGCGTGTCGGACCACGCACAGTGTAGGGTTCCGTAGCAAGAAGTATTTTGATTTTCCGGTCGCAAAAAGTTTGTATTTCCTAATATTCTTATGAAATACTAGCTTCCGCCCGCGGCTTCGTCCGCGTTTTTCGGGATAAAGAGTAGCCTATGTGTTATTCCAGGTCCCAGGCTACCTCTTTGCCAAATTTCATTCAAGCCGTTACAGCGTGAAGAAATAACAAACACAAACACACACACACACAAACTTTCGCATCTTCTATAATATTAGTGTGATACAAAGTTATTTTTGCGGTTAGTAAACTCAAAACTGAAAAAAGCGAATATTTCAAAAACTAATTGACGTACTTAGGTATCTTGTCCAAGTCTAAAGTTTTTATTGGGGGCTATTAGCTTGATTTTTTTTATATTTTTTGATAGCGCGGTTGAAAAACGGGGCAGGAGGGACACACTTTGTTAACGTACCTATAAGAAATAAGAAAGTCACTAGGAAACCTTTATGATATCTATTTTTAAAGACCTATCCAACGATATCCTACAGGAAGAGGCGGGCGAAAATTTATTTTTTCATTCTTCAGTTTTATGTACCTACCTAAGTGTTGGGGCCCCCTAATTTATACATATTTTTCGTAATTTCACAAAGTACAAAGCTGTTTACAGAAGACATCTACCTGCGAAGTTTCAAACAAATGTTTATGAACTGTAGATTTTACGATGGCGTGACAGACGGACGGACGGACAGATGGACATGATGAAACTATAAGGGTTCCTAGTTGTACTACGGAACCTTAAAAACTGAACTGATTGTGCTTGAAGTTTTTCTTCACTGCCTAAGAAACTTATTTCCTTTTTAATTAAGAAATCTCCCTTGCAGGAATTTTAAAGATCAGTGCTCTACGAAATCACATGAAACAGTTAATTTTCATCATTCAGTTCTGCATTAGCTATCCACGAAACCTAGGTACTTACATTGTTTGTATTTCGTGCGATTTCCATAAAACACCTGACCAATAATTCTATTTCCAGAAGGCAATACCTGGCTAGAAGCTAGAAGGCACAGAAAAAATCTTGATTATTGCAGTTACCGGGATTAAAGTACTAACATGAATACTTGTATCTATTCCAATGATGGAAGCTATATCAATTAGCAGGCGGCAAAATCGCACAAAGTGGTAACAGTATTGCAAGCATCGTTTGCGATACTGTTATGTATGTAATGTGACAGATTAGTGCATTTTTCCATGTGGTGCGCGTTTACAGCGAGCGGCACGGATCCGGGTCAGGCGCTTCACGTAACGGGCTCGATGATAACGGCGAGGCCCAGCCTAGCCTAGCCTAGGTCGCGCAGCGGGATGAACTACGCGGAAGTAGGATTGCGGGCGACGATTTAAGCCTACGTGGCTTTATTGAATATACCTTTGCTGCGTTTTGAAATAACAACAATAAACTTCTTGCGTTTTTAGATTAAACAGTATATCTTTTTACGTCGCAATTTTTCATGCCATGAAGTAATGTGAAATAGGTATGCGTTTTTTAGAAAATGCTGGCATTTCAATAGTGTCACGTAGTCTTAGCAATTTGGGTCGATTTTATGCTCGATTGGATAAGTGGGTACTTATTTTTAGTTTTCTATATCATTATTAATGTTTATTTTTACAAAAGCATAAAGGTTTTGAACGCGACTTGTAGTTCTTATCAAATTTTTGTTTAACTGCGTCAGTTTCTGCATTTATTTGTCGGTGTAGTAGTAGGTTCCTACCTATCTAACTTGCATTAAAAAATGTACAGAGTTCAAGGTGATTATTTAGCTTCAAAAATTGAATTTAAATAGGTAATTCTTGTTTTGAAAACTGTTACTAATCAAGGTGTTATGTAAAAAAATATTATTTAATAATTATGTAGGTAGGTACCTAATGTAGCACGCACGCACGTTTGTCTCAGAATAGACATGATTAAAATTCAAAATAAATCTCATGAATAATTTAGGAGTGGTTATAATTGCAATAGATTCAATTCATTTAATGTGTGCGACAGGTTAGGTTTCATTAAACGAGCACGATCCACGCTTGGTCGCCGATCGCAGGCTGCGCGCAAGCCAAAGAAAGTAAGTTCACTGCCACGGCCGCGTGCGGTACGACAACCTTGCTTCACACAGGGTTGACTGCTTTTTGTCGACACTGTCTGTAATATAAAATTTATGTGTCGATGTTTTACTCTTCGGTACGTTTATTTCTAAATCTTCCATATGCATATAGGTACAAAAATAGAGTTATTACTGCTTTTATGCTAACTTAATCGGCCATTGGTGACTCTACTCTTTTACTCTACCTATGTTATGAACGCCAATTTCCTAATGGAAAAATCCAATGCTTAACATTACCCGATCAGTGAATAAAACCCTGGACCTTACGCGCAGAAAGTCTCGCTTGCGAGTGCGACTACTTGACAGTCAGACAGTCTTGTTTATTATAGTTGTTAGTCGTATTTCTTAGAAAACAACAACCGCTTTGTGCTTTGATCATCTCTGATTAAGTTCCGTTTCACTTATTTGGCAGATCATTTCATACAAATTCTTCGGTCATACCAATTTTTCCGGACACTGGGAAACCCCTAATGTATCTATTCATTTGTTTTGTGTACCTACACAAAAAGTACGCAAGAGTTTGATGGCAACCCTAGCCGTGAGACTTCGTTCCTCGTCGTAACGTAACATTTGTCTACTGCCAAATTACGACTTTTACATTATTTACACATTCAGATAACTGTTACGAAATCAAGGTCTACAACGGGCAGTTATACAACTTCGGCCTACTTATCTGATATTAAAACGTGTTATTAGTAACCTAGTAGATTTATTAGTCTTATTTTAAAATATTTTCCGAGTCCTACTGATAATAATTTACTGGAACATTGTCAGCCTGGAGCAGGCGTCTATTTGGGAATAATTTAAATGTTTTTAGTCGTCTTATAATAGGTACATAATCAAAATATAGCATGAAAATATACCCACTATCTATCACTATCTGTAGAGTGTGAAAACACAATTATAAGGTTGTAATTGAAGTGATGGCAGGCACGCAGTTACATCGGTGCGAAGTTGGCGCCAGCCCAGCGCACGCGCACCGTTGCTTTGCGGAATGTCCCTGGATCCGGTTCATACACTTCGCTATACTCGAACATAAAGTTCCTTATTTATGTCATCGCTATTTAGGATAATGTCACTTATTTTTACTAATTAAGTAATATTATATCTACCTAATTAGCTACACTAGTTACTAATCATGTTTGTCGCCCTATTATTAGTGTAATTTTTATGTTATCAGGCTTAGGTTAACATTTTAATAACCTTTTTAGTGACTTAACTGTTAAAGTAAATATACAGACCTATAAAGAGTATCTAAGTATGTATCTACTTATACCTGCATATATTTTTATAAAAAGTGTAAATATGACTTAAGATTTTCTAAATTATATCTGACAACTTCTCCAAATCGTAGACCGCTGAAAATTTGAAAATAATAATAATCATTGATTGTATTATTTAGTTTATTATGATTGTAATGTTCGATAATATCTGCTTTACTGGCTGTTTTATGCTAGTTTATATTCAGGCACAATGTAAATTGTTATTATTTGTTATTGAATAAATGAAGTGGCTGTTGCCCGCGACCTTGTCTGCGTGAAAATGGATGAAAAGGTAGCCTATGTGGTTTTCCAGGTCCCAGGCTACCTCTTTGTCAAATTTCATCCAAATTTGTCCAGCCCACAATTTAAACAATTCAACCGACACAAAAGGTCTGGAAGAACGATCAAGTAATAAAAACATCATTCGGTTTCCAATTTAACTGATAGAGACATGAATCATTCGCATGATCTTGAATTTCAACTTCAATTCGTACACAAACAAATAAGAAATTGAAATCACGAGGACCGACGAGATTCTCAGACGCACTGACGCGGTATTCGATAGTAGACATACACGTGTTCTGAATGTAAATGCGACAATCAGTGCATCAACTTCATCATTTTACGCACATACATGTTTCTCTACTTTGAAGAAACACATTAGCGCGTTTGATGTAATCGAGCACATGCAGGAAATGTTGATTGTACCTTTACAGGTATCTTTTTAATTAATTAAGATATCAGTTGAATTCAGCCCATGTTGATTTCTTATCGGCGTGTTATGTATTTTATTTTCTTTTTATTTATTTTGTACGTTTCATCAATGTAACACTTAATGATTAAATATGAACAAAGCACTTTATGAAGTTTTAAGAGGCATATAATATTTATTTATGGAGATGCGCTAGACAGCGAATTCCAAAAGATGTTAGTCTGGACACCTACTTGTTGTGTAAGGTTGAATCATAATACAGATATGCAGTGAGCAAGCCAAAGTCAGACGCCATCATATGTGAATCAGCGCGACCGGAAACTTCGCCATGTTGGCTCGCCGCCGCCATGTTTATCGGCGCTCCGGAAGTTGCGCGCGCGCCGACCGTCTTTAGATACCATTTTCACAAGTAGTGAGGAATACGAGTCGGAAATATTCAGCATCTATTTTGGGTGCCGACGTTTTTCCGCTTCACGGAGACATTCGCCGGAGTTAATCATATACTTGACGACGGAGCCCGTTGTATTTATAGAGAAAATTGCTTGCTGAGACGCATTTAGATTTAGAGTCTCATACTTCTGTCTGGGTAGATGTTTGTATGCCACAATGTTTGTTTAGATTACATAATTTCTTAATTAATAGTTTAGTGCATTTTTTCTTGAACATAAAGTACCTATTAATGATGAATAAAGATGAGTTGAAGTTGTTTCCTGGCTCTTGGAAAATAAAATGACAGATATTCTTACGACACGTGAATCTTGTTGTAAATCACTTTATTTGCATAAGTATAAATAAATTGTACGAATTATTTAGATATGACGTTAGTGAATATTGATGGTACAACCGGTATTTATTTAAAAACATGTACCTACAATTTTAGGTCTAGCTGGACGAGCGTATTCAGCTGTCCACGTGAATAATTATAAAGTTAAATGATTTTATAATTAAGTGTTTTGATTAGTTTTCGTGGAATATTGAAGTAAATCCTATTAAAATGTACTTATTGGTAAATTTATACCTTTACCCATATAATGAACAATTAGTCATTTTGTTCTTATTAGTTATCAGTATGATGTTTAAAGAAAGGGTGCGCTCGCGCACGGAGGCTCTATAGGAATGTGGTCGGACAAGCGGGAGGGGAGAGGGACTGGAGACCGGGAGGTTGTGGAGGGACAAAGCCTCGAGAACTGGTTTTGCTTCCTGTACGTGTCGGATGTCCTGCGGCTTCCTGCCCCCTTCCCCGCCCACCGCGGAGCCAGAGAAAAAGGTGTGAGTAGGGTTGTATCCAAAACAAAACACGCACAAATATTCTTGAAAATCTTGACTGCCAGGTTTGATCATGTTATACTTTTGACACGACGTTGAACGTAAGCACTTAATCCTTACATGCTAATTTAAGAATGTAGGTATACCTAGATATTAAATTTAATTGAATACAGATACGTTTAGCCATTGCGGCGTGAGGCAAGCACAACACATAAGAGTAACTTGGAAACGTTTGTCCACATGAGGAAAAATAGATTCGGTACATTCGCTAAAATATTTCCATCAACTAAGGAGTAGCCACTACCGTAAATCGGTCCTATAGCAAACAAACGTAACAAAAGTTGATACAGTCAATTTGTCATGATTCACACATCGCACGTAGATGATACGTAACATCAGCTTTGTACAGACACCGAGCCTTTTAAATCCAACATAAATTATGTTTGTAACATTAGGCTGTTCACTTATGAAATATTTATAACACAGTGATTGGGAAATTTTCAATAGGTAACAGGTAGATACTTTACATCATGGTGTATAGAGTGACGTATAGAAAAAAAAATAGAATTGTCCTATGGGTACAAAATTCAAAACCATAACATTCTCTATTTTGTTGATTGCATAGATTTCTATATTTCGAAACGCACGCATTTTGTACCAACCAGCGAACCTTTGTCTTATTGTAGTAGGTAGTAGGTACTTATCTATTAAATGCATTAAAGCAAAACATGAATAACGCTCTCCATAAGTTATAAAGGCACCTTAAAAAGTTAGCGTTGTTTGTCAGTTGAGGTGACAGTAAGCCCTGCGCGTGAGTGGACCGCAGGACACGCACGATTGAGGACATGCTCTTGGTTTGTTTTTGTTGCGCTGCGGTCACTGTAACACTACACGAGCAGCCCCTGCCTTCGGGAATAGCTACACTCACTGCTTTACTGTGCAGTGGGTGTGCAGGTATTTTTCTACCAAAGGCTTTAACATTTTATTTTACATTTGAACCCAGATTTTTTATGATTTTGGAAATCCGTGATTCCGTAGAAATAATACTTAGATTGGTATTAAGAACTTTTTTAGAGATAAAGGTCATATACCCACTCTCACAGAGAGAAGGCCTGTGTGTGTCCCAGCAGTGGGAATAATTAGGTATGACTGTGCTTATGTTTTTTTAAAGGTCATAAAAGATTAATATGACTACTTACCTAGCTAGCATATAATAGGTATCGTACCTACTACTCTTCTGTGAGCTATTTCACAGACTAACTACCTACCTACTTATCTAAACCGTCCAAGGGTAGTTAAGTCGTTGATCCCGCTATAATAATGTTAATGGCGCGACTCCACCATTCTTTGTAAGGTGGAACTGTATAATGATTTATACAATGCAGTCAATGGAAACATAACGTAATTATCTTAATGATTTTTCCTACTTCCATAAAAGCACAGCTGTGTCACAGTCATGTAGAAATGTTAAAAAAAATTGAAGAAAATAAAAATATTGAGTGATAATATGTAATAATGTAAGCAAATCCTATTTTAAATATTTCACAGCTTTCAATAGGTACCTAACGATGTTCTGATAACTTATAGCTTAGTTAACACTAATTATCTATTTCTAAACTATGCATTTATGTTAACTAAAATATAATTTTCTACCGAATTTTCGACCGCACGGTTGTCGCAGTGGCTGAGAGATTGGCTGCTGCGCAACGTGTCACGGGTTCGATTCCCGCATTGCACATAGGTCTGGCTGTTTGTGTATGTGAAATTTGTGTTTGTAAAACGCACCCACGATACAGGAGAAATCCTAGTGTGGGGCAACGTTTTTAAAAAAAAAAAACAAAAAAAAAAATCAACGCCTGATTAACTGTCTCGTTCTAACCACATTCTGATAAAAGAAATCCAAATAAGAGTGATGTAGAGACGCTTTAGCTTTAAATATTTGAGTACTCTACAGCTCTTATTACAATTATTACAACCAGTAGTTAAGTCAACATAATAAAATAAAAATGTTTTTGTAAAGTGATACAAGAATGAATTGTTATAAATAACGAAGTATAATCTCAATTTCCGTCGATAAATGTTTATTATTGACTGTGTAATTGTAGGTATCTTGTTTATGTTTAATAATTATTGTAAAGTAACTCGATGAAAGTAAAATATTTTATTTAATTAACTTGTTCGCCTTCGGTATATCGATCTTAAACCTATTTATTTATTCATTTATTATTATATAGGTAGGTACTTTATTGTTACACCAAATAATACAGTTTAAAAGAACATTCGTAATAATATCAAGAAACTTACAAATTATGGGTGGCCTTATCGCTATCTGCGATTTCTTCCAGGCAACCTACCTACTTATTTTGGGTGAGGTTAAGTTCCTTTAATTTTAGAAAGTGTGCGTTCAAGCTTTCAAACCACATTATTTAAAATATCACAGGATATTCGTTAAGTCGGTTAGTTAAACAGTGACATATTCATTTACCAATACGGTAAACGAGTTTTAGAAGTGCTATTAACTCGGTAAGTACAAGTCGTTAGTCGCATAATGTATCCGTTTCCTCGGCGGTCGCCTCCCCCGCGCCCTCCCGCGTCGATCTACGTAATCTACGTTAAAACAATGCGCGGGCGCTTCCGTATCGTCAATCGTTTTCCACGCGCAAGGCTAATGCCAAGGTCTCGACTTTCTATCGTATACTGGCGAACACAAAAACTTACAAATGCAGACAATACAGTTTAAGCAGACCAAGTAAAATGTTTCGATTACATATTATTCACTTTGGTTGTTTAGTTTGTGTACCTATAATAAATGCACTTACTTGATGTAATATGTAGTAGACATCCTATCCTAGTTCATGTAGCTTTATAAAAACTGATGACTGTGTCTATTTAATTTAGGCTCTGATAACCTAAAATAAAAACAAAATATGTAAAAAATCTATTTTTTTAACCGACTATAAAAAAGGTCTGGCTGACGTTATAGTCCCAGCTTTTGCTAGGGTCCGCCTTAATTCCTACTGTTTCTCTCCACTTTGCGGTCTACCTACATAAAATGTTTCATATTTTTTATTAACCGACTTCAAAAAAGGAGGTTCTGTATTCGTCCCGTATGTATGTATGTATGTATGTATGTAAGTATGTATGTAAGTATGTATGTAAGTATGTATGTATGTATGTTTGTATGTGCGCGATTTTCTCAAAAACTACTGATTCGATTTGGATAGGGTTTTCACTAACGTAATCTACATACTTTGAGGAAGGTTTTAGTATATAATACATTAGGTAATCATTCCTATGTACAAAGTTATATGCATAAATGTACACACTACGTAGAAGATTTACTGTTGAACGAAGTCGTCAAAGTAATCTAACGCGAGATAAAGAACTAAAAAGGGAAAAATAAAAACTTTTTTAACAAAAAATAACCGACTTCAAAAAGCCACTACAAAGAAAATAATAATTTTGGTTTCGGAAGTCGGTGGCAAAAAAAGCAAACGAAAACCAAAGCCACCAACTTCCGAAACCAAAATTATTATTTTCTTTGTAGTGGCTTTTTGAAGTCGGTTATTTTTTGTTAAAAAAGTTTTTTTGAAATTTAACTTTGGCGTTGTTCTGATCAAGACAGAACAACGCTGAAGTTAAATTTACCTAAGTATAATAATAGGTAATTAAATAATTCCTCAGACTGGTCTGACCAATTTGGGGTCTACTTTATTGTGGAAATAAAAAAAAAATATGATGTCCTTGTTCGAGGTAGTGTTTGCCCATTAATGAGCGATCGCAATTATTATGTCAGTACAATAGCCACTACAAGAGTTGGAACATCCGCGATTGCGTCACGCAAGATGAGAAAAACTGCGAGCCAGAGGAAAATGAATGGAATCCAAGCCGGATATCGTTGTTCACACGATTAATTATTCGATGCGACTTGGCGTTTCATGGTTTGCAACTTGGCACCTGTTCAACCGCTCCTCGAATTTCCTCGAGTTTCAGGATATAAACAGGCTCTAATTAATTCTTTACGAACTACCGTGTCCCGGATGTTACCTGATAAAGCGTAATAGGTACCTCTTGTTTTATCCTTATTTGTTACTGCTTGCGACAAGTTGCTTAATTAATCGTATTTTCATGAAGTATTGGTACAATGCTGCAATGAGGGACGCTGTGAGTATATTTAGATGATAAAATTATGTAAATTTTGCTTATACGATTCCGTCATAGAAAATATTGACCATACTTTACATCATCTTACTTTAACAACAGGTAGACAGGAATTTACTTTATTGTATGACACCGTAAATCATTTCAATAGGCACCTACTCTAAAAGTTAGACGAAAACGGTCGTCTTTGGAGCTATAAAAATACGTAATCATGTTGACAATAGGTAATACGATCCACACAGTGAGTTAGATCTAAATTGAAGACACATGATACCAATTGGTCACGCGCGCTGCGCTTAGAAACCCGGGGGGCGTCGACTGCGGCACACGCAAGCTGCTGTCACTCTCCCCTGTCCCGAGAGGAAAACAATGTGATTTCTTCGTTAAAAAAACATCATGCGAACCAATCTTGAGATGCTTAATGCGATGTTAATAACTTTTGCTATCGATGATATTTTATTAATTTTACAATACTTAGAATTTGTTCATTGATTGCGATTCTCACAGGTTTTGGTTTGCCTCAACAATTTTCATTGGAATCCTCTTTCGGTATTATTGGTATTCGATGTTATTATTTAACTGCTTTGTCCATTGATTTATTTAGTTATTCTAAATTCCGGTTACTAATTCTCGGAATTAATTAAATTGTGATATTCTACGAAGTTTGCCGTGGTCTGGTTAGGATTAGGAACACATTGTGGATGATGCCTCATTTCGTCAAAAAATGTTTGCAGAAGAGCTCGCTTGCGATCGATCATATCTGGCTTAATGCCTACCACAAGGTCTTTAGAACTATTTTATAATCTAATTAATTTGACGGTCGAACAAATGAGGAAAAAAATTCTCACTAGTTCGACGGTCGAACAAATGAGAAAAAAAAGTCTCACTAGTTCGACGATCGAACAAATGAATCGAACTAATGGGAATGAACGAACGTTGTTAACCCTTGGGAACCTGGGAGGTGTTCTTGAAGCTTGACATCAGGTATCGGTGGATTACTTTCTTTCTCTTATTCGATAGGGCTGGCTAGTCTTGAACGTTGTAGGTATGTTCAGCGAAGGAATGTCTTACAACCTGTACGTATCTGGAGCTGTTTTGTAATCCAAGAGGGGAGAATCTGATTCCTTGTTCAGTAGTTTGCTGAGCTCGATTGACTTTAGATTACCCTATAATATTTTGAATTGTCATGTTTAGGGCAAAATTGTTTTGCTTTGCATGCAGATTGATGCAACTCTTTTTAGATGTAGGTAAGTGTCTATACCTATGCTAGTTTTGCGAAAGACATGTACCCAACTGATTCCTCTTGCTAGCAGTGTCATACGTAGCTCGCTTTCTTCTTTCTTTCTGTTTGGTTCGAATCTTCAAGTACCTATGAGGAAATTTATCTCGTTCATCCACAAATCTCCTCTACACTGCGCGATTCTCAGCTTATACAGCTCATGGAAATGTGGACAAGGACATTCCATGTTAATGATAGTTACAGACCTTTTTAAGTTTTCCTATTACCTATTCTCAAAATTGCCTTAAGATTATAGTAAAATGTCTGTAGGTACCTAATTGTAATAATTCTTGATGAATTGTAGATAAAATCATAACCTAGTACCTACTTCTACGTTAAAATGCTTTGCTTATAAACAGTAAGTATTCAAAATTAATTAAAATAAAACTGGTACAGTAGAATACACACGAGATAAATTAAATGTGTAATATATGATAAGTGGTGCACTTCCACAAACAGTGCGATATATCGATCATCCACCTCGGTGTGAGCTCTGATAAGCTATCGACGTCCGCGGCCAGCTGTCCCGGAAACTGAGCGAATATCAACTCTGACGTCAGCGCAGTACCGTACACAACAACCGCCAATTAACATAGCAAAATAATATCTTCTAACATTAACATAAACAATGACAAGTACCTACTTACGTAGGTACTACTAGCAAACTTTTCCGCTATCGTGTACCTACCTATTTTTTTTAAATCGTGAATTTGTATTAAATAAATTCTACCTAAGTAGGTATAAAGGTGAATTTTCTAAATGTGCGTGGATTGCCAAATCCAAAACTATATATACCTAACCTAGTTACCTACTTATATTAGTATGAAATAGCTAAAATACTCAAAGCAGTCTTTGAGCTGAATTTGATGAAAACTTAAACTGTATCATTGGATTTTTGGAAAATAAATTTTCCTTGCCAGGAATCCAACCCGTTGATTTTGCAAACACAAAACATGGGATATTAATGCACCATCCAATAGTGTCGCAAATAAGTTTAAACTCTGAAAAATAATGACATATCATTATTTTTCAGAGTTTAAACTTATTTGCGACACTATTGGAATGCGAATCCGCGAACTCTCTACTTCAGTTTGCGGATTCGCATTCCAATAGTGTCGCAAATAAGTTTAAACTCTGAAAAATAATGATATGTCATTATTTTTCAGAGTTTAAACTTATTTGCGACGAAAGTTGATTTTTAATAAACTGATTCATAATAAATGTGAAAAATGTTCAAGTACCTATTCATACATTCATATAGGTAGTATCTACATTACCCGTACCTTAACTGAATCAATTTTTTCAAAAATCTAATGATGCAGTTTTAGTTTTCATAAAAATCTGCCCCGAGATTCCTTTGAGTATTTTTCGCTAGTTCTTATAGTTTTGGACTTGGCCATCCACGCACACTTAGAAAATTCACCTGTATCTAATGGACTATACCTACTTACCTAAATAAGACCCCAGAGCATAATCTGGAATAATAGGCGTGACCTAATGATTTTATCTTTCGTTCTAATTGTAAGTATCAGAGTAAAACTTGTAGCAGACTATTGCATCATACGCGGAGGACGCTTGCAACATTTTTTTTATTTCCTGCACTGTACATAAAATTAATAAACAATTGACAACCATGCCCATATTAGTCATTAATAATAATCATCAGCATATTACATTATCCGCGAGTATTATATAATCTAATACACGACACGTGTAGAATGATAAAAACACGGAAACGACCGACTGACTATGTTGAATTGTTGGGTGTAGATACCTACCTAACTAATT
The DNA here is from genome assembly GCA_948465475.1 of Thalpophila matura. Lineage (NCBI taxonomy): Eukaryota > Metazoa > Arthropoda > Insecta > Lepidoptera > Noctuidae > Thalpophila > Thalpophila matura. The sequence continues at coordinate 11,606,524 of OX419183.1, forward strand.
ACAAAGTAAAGCGGACGTAAACCTTTACATTTACTCATTATTAATTCATTAACAATCAAACATTATTATTTAAAATTTTAAATGCCATTACTAAACGTTTACGTACGTCATAACGAATTAACCTATACGTTTCCTAAGAATAATTATTTTTCTACCAATAACAATAGGTACAACATAAATAACGTAACATATTAGTTAAGCATTTCAACTAGTTACGTCAGTTCATAAAGAAATTGGTCCTATCTAATGTTTAGCTAGTACGGTACTTTATGAACACTGTATTAATAAGGATTCCATTATCAGGTTCTCTAAAGATTTAGTTGTAAATGTTATAACACGTAGTGTTATAATTACCTAAACTGACGCGTGCGATAACAAGAGGTAAAGAGTACATCTTAAAGCGGAAGGGTGACTGGCAGCAACCAATTGAAGCACTTGTTACATTTGCGAAAAGAAATCAAATAACCTGTTACTGTGTGCGTGCCTAGTAATAAACACTCATGATCATCAGACGAGCGCTAAATTGCTCGAGTGTTACATACGATGACCTTAATTCACTAATTAAAGTCGTGTTATAAAAACTAATTTACCGCCTAAATTACTTGCAAAGCTACTTAAATCTGTAGGCTCTCTTTAGCGGAAATCTACGCCTAATGATCAAGAGGCGTGAATCGCAGACGTTGATGAGTTACGTACTTGTTCGCAAGGAATGCCTTATAGAATTAATACCAATAAAGGAACAGGTATTTATTTACGTAATATAATATTGCACAACGTAGACTAGTTAGCTGGGCGGCGAGACGATGTAACCGAAGCAAACGTAACTGAAGGACCAGACGGAGTAGCGCTTAGTCCTTCAGTTATTTTCCTACTTGGTTATTGGTATAGCAATATTTATTCACCAAGTGGACAGATGGCAGATGTTTTAAGGATAATGACGCCGAGCTAGTGGAATAGAAAGCGGAAGGGTGGCAGTGTCGTCAATTGGCGCAATTGACAATAATTGTGGGCGGCATGTCCGGGCGCGCCGCGATCCCGGCCGACCGCCGCCGCCGCCACGTCACAGACTGGAAAAAGATCATGTGTAATTTTCATGATAATCTACTTAATACTTATCCGATCTGTGTATATTGCCGCAAGCTCTTACTTAATAATGGTCAGTCTTCAGAATTGCAATACATAACTAATTGCGATCATCTTTGTATATTGCTAATTTATTAATGGATTTCCTGTCACCCGATTGTGTTGTGTTGTTTTACTACTTTATGTAGGTACTTTATCGACCGCTCAGATTATGTCATCTTATCATAAAAAATTGCTTACTTTTGAAATGTACACTGAATTATTATGCTGTCTCCGGGATTATGACGCTACCTTACTTATCGGGTATAAACTCAGATCATAGAAACAAGGAGATATGCCATCATAGCAAATTAGTACGGGACAACTGATGCCACTTTTAGTACATTTTTCGACACAATTACGCGCATAATTAAGCGCTTCTTGTGAATAAAAAGATCTCCCACGCATTGAACATTCCGCACACCCTCAATCTAACACTGTTAATCGTCACTCAACACTAGCACTAAACTAAAACACTGTATTTATACCATCGATCATGTTCGGTTCGTCGCCAGCGCGTACGTTTTTAATATGAGCAATTTGCTCAAGATCAGGCATCAAGCTCGATAGCGCCTTGGTACATCTCCTTGTTTCTATGATCTGAGGGTATAAATAATTATAGCAGGTCCCAATACATAATATGGGTCTCAATATACTGGATAGATGTAAATTTGACCTATTAAATACATGAAAGGCGTAAACAAGAGCTTATTTGCAGCAAGAATCGGTAAACTTGCAGTTGAAACTGGGTTATTGCAGGTCACGAGCACTTTTGAATATTTTCCGCCTTTCGACCAAAAACTGCTAATTATAAGAAAAAATAAAATACACTATTTAGGAAATAAAGTTTAGTAAAGATAATGTCATAAAAAAATCTTGAAACTAGATTTTTGAGGAAAATAACTCAAAAAATTTAGTTGGCCTACAAATTACAGGAAACTTCAGATTACTTCTTATAAGCGGGTTTAGCATAAAATAAATATGGAGTTATTTCAAAGTAGGCAGTGTTTTTTTAGTAGGTATTTAGTGGCTATCTACACATCTTTTAAGTGCACGTCTAGCCTAGCCTGGCCGTCTAGATATAAGAATAACGGCAAAATGTTATGCATGCTCTGCCAAGTTGTGGTAATGCTGTGCTTAGACGTCCTTCCTTCCTCACTTATTTTTTTTTATTATGAAAATGTATTTATCTACCTCAGAGTTCAGTCTTAAAAATATAAATGTCATTCATCATTTCCTTCGGAAGGAAGGTGGAAGGTTCCTTCCTCTCACCCGTCCGTACTTCCTTCCTTCCTTCCTTCCTTCCGTCCGTCCGTCCGTCCGTCCTTCCTTCCTTCCGTCCCTCCTTTCTTCCTTGCGCCCTTCCTTCCTTCCTCTCTTCCATCCTCCCTTCCTCCATTCCTTCCTTCCTATCTACCTTTCCTTCTTCTCTCCTTCCTTTCTTCCTCTCTACCTCCCTACCTACCTTACTTCTTTTCTTTTTTTCTAGCTGCTCGTACTACTTTGGTCAAACAAAAGGAATTTATTGCTATCAGCCAGGAATTTATGTCTGCCAGCATAGGCAGCAACCAGATAAAAATCCAGCTGCCAGGGACAGATCTTTTGTGATCTCACAGACTTTTCTTGCAGTAGATAAGTTATACAACCGGCCTTACTAACAAGGAAACCCGCACCAGGTCAAACGTGAATTTAAATGATATACTGCAAAGTGCTATCAAAACACTCCAAACCCGTGTAAAAGTTCACAATTTTTTTTTATAAAGCTTTTACTTAGGTAACTAGTAGCTAGTACACTTTTTTATAAAGTTATATTATTGAACTAGGATATTTATCCAGTAATTTGTATGCCAAGTATAAAAAAAAATTGATTCCTGAAAACAGCTGTAGTTTCAATATTTTTTCAAAACATCAATTTTACTAAACTTTATTTCGTAAATTATGTGTATTTTTAGGATGGAATGTTTTTAAAGATCATCGGTTCATCGGCTATCAGAAAAGTAGGTATCGATGGAGTGCCAAGAGTGGAGTGGATTTCTTAGTTAATTAGCAGTTTTTGGTCGAAAGGCGGAAAAATTCCATGACACTTTAAAAACGTTATTTTAAAATAATACAGTCCTTCATATTTCACTTATAGGTACCTACCTACTTAAATCAGCATGCAAATTAAAACTTGTCATGAATTCACGACAGTTAGGTAATTACACAGCTAATATTATGATAAATTATTTAAATAAGTGTTTTACGATTTGACTAGGTACTTACTTTAAACTTACATTTATAAATAAATTTTGGCCATTTTAATTATGCACGTGGCACGATTGTCGTAGTGGCTGAGCAATTAGATGCTACGCAAAATGTCGCGCGGGTTCGATTCCCGCACGGAGCAAATATTTGTTCCGAGTTTGGAGTGTTTGTGTATGTTTGTGTTTGTAAACGCACCCACGACACACGAGAAACCCTGGTGTGGGGCAACGTTTTTTGAAGATTTTTAAGACTTGAAACATAATATCAACCCTGTACCTACTGCCCGAAGGATTATAGGCAGTGGTGTTAGCAGTGGCGAAGGGTGATTTTCTGTAAGAGGGAAGCCGAGCTACAAATGCTTACTAAACCTGGCCACGAAACCTAATTCTTGTTCACCTAACAAAATGTCTACAGACCGTTTCATTCATCATCATCATCATCATCGAAATCATTATCATAGAAATCGAAAACATCATCATTATCATCATCATCATCGAAATTGAAATCATCATCATCATCATCATCGAAATTATCACCATCATCGAAATCATCATCATCATCGAAATCATCATCATCATCATCGAAATCATCGAAACCATATCGCGATTTAGAAAGTAACAACGCCATCTAACAAAATCGGAACGAAAATTACTTTCCGCACTGTATCCAGCTACAGCGTAGCACCGTAGCTCACCGTAGACACTCGTTCTCTCTATCTCGTTCTCGCCTACGCATTTTTCTATTTCTATCTCTGTCATAATCCGCCAGATACCGGCTTCCCGAGGCCCTTTACGTAGCGGTGCTACGTGACTTGAAGTGACGTCATGACATTAAGGCCGAGATAAATAAACATTACCTACTTAGCACGTACTTTGGCTAAGCTATGTTCCGTCTCTGTCTTGCTTGCAAGTTGCGCGACAGTGACAACGATACAGCTTAGCCAAAGCACGTGCTAAGTAACGTCTATTTATCTCAGCATAAGACTTTTTAGTTCAAGATTCCGACTTAGCGCCGCCGTATTATAATTCGCAATATTTATTTTGCTGCCGGAATTAAAAGAAAAATAAAGGTAGGCGTTTTTGAAATGTTTTGGTGCATTTTATACCTGTGTGTGATTACTACTTGACATACTATTTGATAATAGTATACAGTACTGCTTGGTGCTGTTTTTCCAAGGAAAGCCGGAAGGAGTCGTATTGTAGGGACTCTCCGCCACTGGGTGTTAGTGGTGTACCTATAGAACACCCACCTTTCGCCTAATAAGTGTAATTGGGGGCGAGCCTATTGCCACTGCAATAGGCTCGCCCCCTATTAGTACACTTATTAGCAGCCCGGAGTCTAGATTTGTGCCCGGTTAGTGAACCGGGCTGCTATTAAGTATTTCCTATTTTTCCTAATGGGAAAACCCAATAGCACTTTGCCCGACCAGGGAACTGAACCTAGGAACCCGCGCTCAGCAACCGTGCTTGAGACCTACGACCACTAAGCCAAGGCAGATTTATATTTATAATTATTATGACGCATTTTCTTTATTATCAAATCGCGTGCTGTTACTTCCTGCTCTTACAAAAATTAATGTAAATCCATGTAGTCATACGATTCTTCAATTAATTTGATAAACTCATCGATGGATAATATGGAGATAAATAGTAAAACAGCGAAGTTAACTATGATGTTTCTTGTTTTAACATAAGTGACCTGATTAAGATTATAATTATTTTATCACGTCTGATCTTGTCTTACGATGTGCCATAGTGATTAAACTCCTGTTAATTTTTATTATTATATTAATAAAAGTAAGTAAGTAGGTAGGTACTTGCAAATTTATGACCAACGGCTCTTAAGAGAGGTCTATATCTAAGTAAAAAGTGCCGGTGGATTGAATACTTACTTACTTGCAAAACAGGCAACACGTGACAATTAAAAGAAATGATTGTGATGAATCGTAACACGGTAGTAACTAACACCCTAAGAAAATGCCGTCACATGTTTACATAGAGATATCGTGTTACAACATTTGATGATAATTGTCTTCCATTTGGATGTCTCATAATTACGTTACGAGCCGGTGGTTAATAATGTATGTAGCAGTCACGAGTGGAGCGCACGCGCAGCGCAGGGCAACGCGGAAGTCGCACACACTTCCGCGTGCCGCCATCTTGGCTAACACCTCGCGAGATTCGCCTGTTTCTTAACGGATTAGGTGCAGATTTAACGCTGGATTTTACGAACAATAATGGAATTTTGAAATGTACAGTTTTTATTGTTGTATAATGTATATGACCTAAAATCCCAAATTGAACTATGTCAGACTCAGAATATAGAAAAGTAAAAAATATGAACAAAAATATTTACTTCGTTTCGGAACGTGAAGTGGGTTAATTTTTAACCTACCTATTTAATTTTAACCTAACCTTTGTTAGGAATTTATTACTACCTTATTAATGTCTATTCCAAATATTACACGCCCATCAATACTCGTGTTTGTACAATCAAACAGCTAAGCTAATTTACATGCGGTATATTCCTGCATAATAATGTGAAACCAGCGTAAGTACCCTCACCCTCTCTTTCTAATTACGGAATAACTTGGTGGAACAAAAAGAGATGACCCACTTTCGGGACCGGTCGTGCGAGATCGGGTGCGCACCGTTGCACACATTACGTGTTAGAAGATGGGGTTATGCACTGAGCGAATTGCGCTGGTGTAACGGAACACAACCGATGTGAATTTTCTCGCCCTAATACCGTTTTTGCGTACTTTTTCCGATTTTGTAACGTTAGCGACGGCACTTGTGCAACGGTTGACATGGCTGCAATTCGAATCTCAGCATAAATTTCTTAAAGGAGGTTAGGTTAGTTGTTAAAAAAGTAGGCACGTGTATGTTGCTGATTACACCTAGATAATTATATTGAGGTTTGTAATTGTGTATTGAGAACATTAAAATTAGTTGCGATATTTGTTATTGAAACACACAGTAACAGTATAGGTAATGTATAAAACTAATGAATAAGCAGTAAGCAGTTGTAACTAGTTGTTTTGCTGCGACTCTACATTGTGATTCAACGTAATGTAGGTAGGACTGCATTCTTCAAACTTACATCTGCAAAATAGGTACAGGCAACTGCAGTTTTTGATTTTCTAACTTATCGCAACGTTACTTCTACTATCCTTGACTTCTAATGAACCTTGGAAACTGTTTAACGTTCTAACAATTACCAACAGGAACATCATAATTACCAAAATATTATTAAAGTTGTTGGGAGCGCCTCCGCAGCCGGCGGCGGCTCCCAAAAATAACGCCGTTGGGAACCGGAGTAGCCTTGGAGTAGCAGTGATACCAGACGAAAATAATTGCAAACTACCGTAGCAGCAGATTAATGTTGCCGTGTTTTAAGTTGAATTATCTACCTTAGACTGACTTTTAAATAACAGTGTCAATGTAAAACAAAATAAAACTTTTTTGGACTTACAAGAGGGAGGTAGGTGGTTGACGAAGCCCGCGGGGCTTCGTCAACCACCTAACTAACCTAACCTAACCTAACCTAACCTAACCTAACCTAACCTAACCTAACCTAACCTAACCTAACACGAAGGGGTTGACGGGGGCTTCGTTCGCTCGCTTTGCTCGCTCACTGAAGCCCCCGTCAACCTCTTCGAACCTAAATTGTCCGTGTCGGGGTGTCCAAGTTCCCGAGCTCGCTTCGCTCGCTCTTGGACCCTAGTTAGGTACATGTTACTCAAATGAAACATGAAATGTTTTTGTAATTATGCCAAATTGCCAACCCCATTTCCAGCTTCTTTTCCAATGTCAGCGCCGGCTGCCAATTTAGCAACCGGCGGCGGTCGCGGAGTCACTTCCAAAGTTGTTATTTAATATACCGGGGAAAAACAACATAGCGATGATTAAACGACAGAAAAACTTAATTGACAAAGTTATTTTTGTAAGTTGCTCATAATTGCCTTTTTAGGTCATTATTATTAATTCCTTAGCTTACGCGCTGAAGGAATAGTAAACAGTGCTACGCACATTACCTACCTCTACGGAACGCGTAGCTGACTATATAGCTGCACTTCAAACGTCTTGCAACAACCTTAGATTTGGGTAAAAGGATTAGATATTTGTAGTTACCAGGATATATTTTTTTTATGTATAAGTAGGTATAGGTACCTATTTCTCGTATCCTTCCCTACACTATAATAATTGAAAATAACTATTCAGCAGTTATGGTTTGACTTTCTTTACATAACGTTTGTATTTGCATTGCTTATCGACTATTAGCATCGCCACATAGCCAGTAAATGTTGAATAAAGTCAAAGGGTAGGTATGCGAAACAAAAGAATTGGTGTGACCAGAGTTACCAGCTCAAATAGGTACATAATTAAGTAGATTTCCTGACAATGTCCTTGACTTTTCAATTTCCTGACATTTTGTCTGAATCTTGTACATAGGTAGGAAGGAATTTTGTACATAGGTAGATGCGGTATGTATGTGAAGGCACTGAGATTTTCAAAATATGAAAAAAGTACGAAACTGATTGATTGAATAAATTAATATATTTAGTACCTACCTACCTATCTACTTATCTAACAGTTCACTTCTTGAGAGTTCACTCATTTTCTTAGGTAGGTACTTTGAAGAATAAGTATTTTTTTTATTAGGTAGGTACCAGATTGATTCATATATATATTTTTTATTAATAAATATTACTAATATTCTACTCTATCAGTTTTAAAAAATCCTGTTCATTTTAGTTTTTCCCTATTTCCCCTGACAGAGAGCCAAATTCCGGACACGCCCGGGAAATTCGAGTCGTCTGGTAACCGTAAAGTGTGACCGATATTTGGGAATTTCAAGGGTTTTCCACTCTTCAATTTCGACAAGAAGTTAAGAATCCCTTCATATTTTTACGCAGTTGCAATAAAAGTAACAGTTCTCAATATTATAATTAAATTAAAACATTCAGTAAGTAGGTAGGTAGATAATTTAATGTTGCAAGTTGTAACAAGCAATGTTGTAACAGCTGTAATATAGTACGTTAAGCAAGCCTTAGGCTTAGGTAACTCGCCATAGTTCCGAGAGAGATTATACATCCTGATTTGCGGACGAAGGCAATAAGATTTGTTTCTTAATAGCTGTAGGCGTTCCCTCATGTTTTACGCTCTACTAGATATTTATCGCATTATAACACTGTCTTAAAAATTTATAAAATATTTAGATCTTGTGCCCACAAAAAACTGTTCGTCTTCCTGAATGTTTAAAACACAGAGGAATTACAGAGGTTTAAAATTATAAATGGGTCTTCTCTTTATTCGTGGAATATTGAGCAACGAGCATGTTAATCGTAACAAGCTGTAATTTGACTTCATAATTCAATTCCCTATAATTTTATTACCAAATATAAATAAACATGATTGATATGTAATGTTTAGCAAACCAGAAGTGTGCAATTGTCGTAACAGAGCAATCGTCAGGTACTATTAGAGAAAGGATGGTAACCGGCAATGTTCACGCGGTGTTGCACAGCGTGGTATGTGGTAACACACGGGTCGCGACCACAGACTCCCGCACGTGTTTCTCAAGCAAGGATAGTGTCCGGGCGCGGCGGCAGCAGCGGCGGCGGCGCGGGCGCAGGCAACACGCCGCAGCTACGTAATCCCGCAGCAACGGCACTTCCTGAAGGTGGCGCAAGCCGTACGCGAATGTCGGCCGAGCATTTCGCGCCACTTTCGTAATTCGTTGCGTGGTGCGACCGGCCGCCTTGCCTGGCCCGCAGGAAGTAAAAGTTCGAAGGTAAGAAAGTAGGTCTCAGCTGTAATTGGCAACGCGCCTGCATACTGATGTTTACTAGTTATATTTATATAGGTTGCGATGCGAGCACCTGTGAATACCGCGCCGCCAATCGCCAAAAATGTCACATTAGGATATAGGTAACATTCCGTTTTTGCTGGAGATAGGTAGGTACCTCGTGCAGTAGGTGTCTTTACCTGTTATAACCATCGAAAATAAAATTGAAAAAAATTGAAGTTTGAAGGAATTCTGGTCCCAGCAATGTGGTCCGCTGATTCCAAGCAAGATTTCTACGAACGGTCCTAAAATAGGTTGAATGTGTATCTATTTATTTGATTTACAACAAATGTTATTTTGTAACACAATTAAAGGGTCCGTAGGAGCACGTATGTATGTTACGCACGCTGTCCGTATGACATAACTCGTATGGACATGGCGCAGGCGCCGCCGCTGACCCAATCTGCTTGCTCTATGACGTAACGCAACAGCAAGCATCGAACGAGCTCGCCACGAACTAGGCCGAGATTCAAGATGCTCCGAAACTTATTGTTTGCGCAATGTGCGACACTTCAAGTGTGCATTCGGGTTTATATTAATTTTAGGTAATTAACTTGTTAATTAGGTTAACATTAAGGGGGTAATTGAAGGATCGAAGAGAATAAAAATATGTGCTTTAGACTTTAGACAACAGAAAATTTTTGAAGGATGCTCTTGCGTCTTGAAGCTTTGTAGGTACCTATCTACAATCGTTCGGAGGATCGTTACTTCAAAACAATTATGAATTTGCAAAATACCTGCAAAAGCATTGCAACAGTATGCAGGAAGTCGACGGCGGCACAGCCAGCGTCCATGGCGGGGGCGATGCGCGTGCGCCGTTGAAGAAATTGGGCGGCGCGCAGCGCGGTCGGCTCTGTGCAATAGAGGAAGTGCTGTTATCTGATGAGCTTGCGACAGACTACGACGCTCGCTTTGCGAAATCGCTAGTGTTACGAATTCTACGATAATTCTTAAATAAGGTAGGTAGCTAATCGACCTACCTAAATCGTTTTGTTTGAGAAATTGATTTATTCTTCGTTTGTCCCACTGAGTTTCGTTATGTGGACTATGAAATATGATTATCGAGAATCGAGATAAATAAAAAAAAATACTAAAAATAATTTCAATTGTCACATCTAATTGTGGATGTTTTTCATGTCAGTTGAGCATTGTTTGTTGTTTCGAGTGAAGCTTTTAAGGTTATACAAATCAAACAACGATAGCATTGAGACTAAACAATTTCATGCTAACTGTTGAAAGGAGATGGGCATCCAAAGCATTTTTTGTGAGCGAAAATGTTATACAGAACGCGCTAGACTAATTGGAGCAGAATCAATAAAGACAAAATTAATCTTAAAAATGATTGTTTTATCATCTGGCCGTAATTCGATTCAGTTTATTATAAAAAAAAAATTAACAAAAAATAACCGACTTCAAAAATCCACTACAAAGAAAATAATAATTTTGGTTTCGGAAGTCGGTGGCTTTGGTTTTTGTTTGCTTTTTTTTGCCAACGACTTCCGAAACCAAAATTATTATTTTCTTTGTAGTGGATTTTTGAAGTCGGTTATTTTTTGTTAAAAAAGTTTTTTATTTTTCCCTTTTTAGTTCTTTATCCTTAGATTACTTAAACGAATTCGTTTAATAGTAAATCTTCTACGGAGTGTGTAGGTACATTTATGCATATAACTTTGTACATAGAAATGATTACATAATGTATTATATACTAAAACCTTTCTGAAAGTATTTAGATTACGATAGTGAAAACCGCATCCAAATCGAATCAGTCGTTTTTGAGAAAATCGCGCACATACAAACATATATACATACATACATACATACACACTAACATACATACATACTAACATACATACATACATACGGGACGAATACAGAACCTCCTTTTTTGAAGTCGGTTAATGAAGTCGGTTAATTAAGTCGGTTAAAAATATGCATACAATTTTCAGATCGGTATAACTAGCGGCACCACTTATGATCATAAACGTCACCTGCGCATTAGCTGGTTTTTCGGTCTCTTTGGCGGAATGGAGAAGACGGGGGGCGCCGAGGCTGCACGCGATTGGTCCGTTAGTCGATGCTCGTCGTTTATTGGACTATTCTCTATTACGTAATGTCAACTGTACATGTGCATGTAAAAAATGTACATGCGCGATCTGTGATCAAGATCCCTGCCGATACTTACCTATACCTATGTCTGGTAATACTTATAGGTTACAAAAAAAAACCGGGCTAGTCCGTGTCGATTTGTCGAACCACGCACAGTGTAGAGTTTCGTAGCAAGGAGTAGGTATTTCAGTTGTCCTTAGTTTCGTTTAGTTACCATTGCAATCTTGCCCTCATCTCTATAATTATTATTCTACATTTTTAATTTATGAACTGGCATGCATTTATTACGAGAAAGTAAATAAAACTACTTTCAGGTTAATCGTTGTGAAAATGGAGCTCCAATTGCGTTCAGGAAGAACTCTGAAGGAATTTTTTCATGCAAGAATAGGTACCACCGGGTTTTCTTTTTCATGATTCGAAGTGGACAGTCAAAAGTACCTACCTAAGGTAAGAGAAAAAAAAATGATCTACTAAACTACAACATATTTTCAAAATTGCTTAGACATTAAAGTCATGGCTTGTTTAGTTAGGTACCTACTTACCGCTATTTGCTATACCTACTTCTTTTAGTTTTAAGCAGACCACTTGCCACTAATTACTTTTAAACTGTTTAGTCTAGCGAGTTAATAAACGTTTGTTACTAACATGCCAATTCTATAATCATCAGAAATATGCAGTTGCTTTATTTTTGTAATTGCTGCTAAATGTTATAATTAAGGCGACGGTAAATGGTAACGGCCGTAAATCTCAAGTTTTAAATCTGTTATTTCGCCATCAAATAATGCAGGTTAGTGGTGCAATTTTTTTATGTTAAACTAGAACATTTGTACATCAATCGTACCTGTGAATATTTAACTATTGTAGTAAAATACTTGATGAAATAAATTCATGAATTACTGTCTACCCAAAACATAAAAACGTAATTACTTTCAAATCGCTTAAGATACTTTCATGATTTGTTTTGTGTGAAAAGACTATGTTACTACCTTTAATATTGCCTGTTACTTTTTTTTTATTTTATATTTTAGATACTAAAAAGTAATAATACGTCTAATTCAGCACAGCGCGCTCCTTGATAGGCGAGTCGTATTGCTCGATGGACGTATGTCGCGTTGCTTGGGCTCAGCGCAGAACACTCAAGCTATACCACCCAAATCACTCAAGGCCGTTGGCAGTTATCAGCGCCTTAATAGCAAATATGATAGGTAATGAAATGATAGCTTAAAGAAACTCAATATCGAATTAATTAAATTATTCTTGAGATTAAAGAGGACAAGTATCAGACGACATTACAAATGCAAATAACGTAGGTCGTTGTCTGTACTTGGCAATGACATTGTTGCCAAAATGTTATTCAAAATACATACGTGAGATTGTAAGTTCGCATCAACTCGCTAGAGTATTGACATTAATATTATTGACGTAATTATCGTATCTACTGAACCAAAAAGCCTCTTCCACGACGGGGTAGCGAGGAGGAAACTTCGACCGACTTCAAAGGCAGCCGGAAACCGGAACCGCGGTAAGGGTTAGAGCGGAGACGACGCCCGTTTCCGGCGGAAGTGCGGCGCCAGGAAGGTGGGTAGATAGAGAGAAGATAAATAAACCGACGCCATATTGCCGGACTCCAATCGATAAATCCGTTCGGTTTTGCATGTTCCTTACGTACGACTTCCGTCTCCTGTTTACTTTTAACGTTACGGCGGGAACAAAACACCAACAACGGAAGTGCTGAAAAAGTATTGGAAAATTTTTCCCTTTAATACTTATATCGTATCTATTTTCACATATTTACCTACTGGATTATTATTTATCATACGGAGGTACTGACTACCTCATGTTGAATTCATCAAATTCTGATTGTTTGAAAGTATAGAGCTTGACAAAACTAGGTATTATTTTTAATTCTGGAATTCTTGGTGAAATCACAAACACAGTACTTACACAATATTTTGCCAGTTATATCAGACTACTGGGACAATATGAGGAAATTATTTCATAAATCGAGGGGGATCCACTGCTTCTTTAATATATTCTTCCGCATACTATTTCATGACCATAACATGCTAGGTATGTGCACATTAGTTCCTACGAAAACTTTTAGACGTAGGTATCTTGTGCTTACAAATTGATATAGGTACCTAATTCTAGTTTTTTTTTATCTGTCGTCGATACAATTAATAATTTATCAAAAAGTGAACTGCTCCGCCATTAGATTTAGTATCATCAGTAACATGTACCTAGGTAGGTAGATCATAATTCTTGGCTTGAAAGGCTGCCTTTTAACCTTGGTACACACTGTAAGTGAAGAAAAGAGTTAATTCATCACTGTCTACGTAGCAATGGCGTAGTTGAACATCTGACGTATATTATTGTTAAAAAATGTAATGTTTACAAACGTGTATGTGGATAAGAGAGGTGTTAAGTCACGCCGCCGCCGGTTCTAGGAAGCGGACATAATTTATCCAAAACATTTCCAGAGTTATTTATAATATATTGTCGGCTATCTGTTTTTCTCGTGCTTTTAGCATGTTGCATCTTCTATAATTATAATGGCTAAAATATCTACGAGAATTTGAAGTGGACTTTGGAATGTTTTAAACAGGTAGGTAAGTAGTTAAATAGTCTTCCTATATTCAAAATATTTTACTCAGATAATCGTTTAATAAGAACGTATTTATATGAACAGAGATTCAAAATTCAGACTCAGTTTATCCTTAGGTAATTATAGTGCCTAATAAATCATCAAATAGGTAGGTTGCCTATCTGAAAAGTAGGAATTTTAATAATTGCCGGGGAATTCCCAGAGTCAATAATATAATCAATTTACTTATCAACATCACAGACTAAAGAGTCAAAGAGTTCAACTAAACTCAATGTAGGCAACGGCCTATTCTTAAAATTTAATCAGGGCTATACAGAATTATTCTGATTAAGCTAATTTACAAAAAACCCCATAATACAAGTTTTTATGGCACAAAAACGAATGAAGTAGGTACCACCTAACAAATTAATGTTAGGCAGAACCTACCGGGTGTCCGCTCGAGGAAGGAAACAAGTTGATATTTGGCGTCGTGCTCTCAACCGGTTTCGCAAGTGTTATTCTGTAAACGAGATGACTCTGGACTTTCCGATCACACATTATTTTTTTTACCCACACATTTTTTTGCTGTCGCTCATATGTGGAGGACTACAACAGCTTTTTACTGGCGGACGAATCGAAGGTCACGCGGAACTCAAGTCTAGCTCGGCGAGAATTATTTTTGCTTGGAATTACGAAGGAAGTAATAAAAACTGAATGAGAATTGATAGAGCAGGTAACATTTAGAGACTTTTTTTTAATAATTAAATTAACATATTGAATATATGCAGCTCATTTATGCCAATTTATACAACTGGAGCGTACCTTCCTTTATGTATATTAAAAGCCTAGGTGAATTATTTACTTAATCCTCGCTCATACTCGTGATCGTGACGAACAAATATTGCCGCATCCGTATCCGACGGGTATGAATTTAAATTGCTTATTTTTTTTGAAGTTTCAAGACGAGATTACATAGAACAAGATACCTTTATAAAAACGTTTTACCTGCATTATGTCTTAGCGTACCTCTACCTACTTTATGTAACTACTGATTCGCATTAAAAATAATAATGACCACTCATGGCACTCATTTACGTGCTATAAGGCTCTACTCTACCTAACTAATAATGGGTTCGTAGCTATCAAGTCGTATGTTTTTCAGGCATAGGTATTAATGGACGGATATTTAAACTGAGTAGATAAACATGTCGTCGTCTTATTCTCATCTCAGCTTCATTAATATGTAGATGAAGTTGTAATGAATATGTATGGCCACCGAGAAGAGGCCTCGACGACCGCTCTAGAGGTCAATGTCAGTTGAAAGATACGACCACTCAAGCGAGAACCTTCACAGGCAGTTTACTTCCCTTTCTCTTTTTACGTTTACGAAGCATAATGTAAGATACGAGAGCTCAAATTACGTTTGCGCTAATGTAGAGTTGTAGACTACCGGTTCAGCTTGGTGTAAGTATACCTAAAGTTATCGTTATCATTACATAAATATTGTTTTAAATTGGCATCTAAGATGAGTTTTAGTGCTAATGCTCAGCTAAAATTAGTTTACCGTGAAACTTTGGCTTGCTAACTTTTATGATTTTTTTATTACTTCACTTATCGCCTATCGGGCATTGCTTGCTTTTCCACAAAAGGAGTTGTGAAATAAGTAGGTATTGAAATAGGTACTTTTTTTACCTGAATGTTTTTGGATGTCAGAATTACCTACACTCTTCACTCTTTATTTCAGGGTTCGAAGTTAAACTTTTTAATGACTAACCTGAGAGAGAAAAACAAAACAAGAATTGGCTTGGATAATATAATTATATTATCGGATAGGTAGGTATACCTAGGTACCTTGATAATTATTAAACTAAAATAAGTATCATGATAATTTCGAACCCTGCTTTATTTAGAAACTAACGACCCGCCAAAATGTGATGTGGCGACATGTCAAAACATCGGGATTTCTGTGCTGTATCTAAGTTATATATTAACGTTTTATACACATAAACCTTCCGGAATAAATACTCTTAATGGTGGCGAAAACCGCATTCAAATCTATTGTGTAGTTTAGATGAACTAAGCGGACAAACAGACAGACACACGAAAAACTACTCTGTTTTTGAAGCTATGCAGATTTAAGACAAATTAATCTAATCAAGATTATTCAAATATAAAACGTTGGTACTTAGATATAATTAGGTAGGTACTAAGTACCTTTTGCGACCGTGGCTTGATTACATTTCTACATTTTTTTCTAAATGTATCTAATACGCACCTATCTTTACTATCGTAGTATAAGTATTTAAAAGCTTCCTCGTTTCAAAAACATTTATTAGGACATTATATTATAAGTAACATTTTTTTAGATAAGAATCCTATCATCCTGAAATAATAATGCTGGTTGGTTGACAGGAACTAATTAGGTAGGTACCTACTACGTACTACCTTTTACCCTTAATAGGGCAAAGGACAATTGTTTACCACCTCAGCTTTTTGACCATAGAGCGAGAGTAGTTCTATGTACACTTTCATAAATACGATATCTTTTATGTGGGAATATCCTTAAAACTTTTATTAGTACTGGCACAGATAATATAATAGGTACTGGCAACTAAGCTAACTGTCAAAGTTTGCAAACTATCATCATTCAAAAAACAAATAACGAATAATTTTGAAACTCGGAGAAAGTTAGTTAGAAAAAGATTCCGGTAAGTGGTTTTATGATATTTGATACCTATCAAATATCATAAAACCACTTACCGGAATCATGCAGGATAATTTAATCAATTAACCTTAATTGATTAAATTATCCTGCATGAATCGTAGAATAATTTTTGAAGTGAAACTTGTACTTATTAGAAAATCCAAAGCAAAAACCACCAGTAAACGGGCGATGGTAAAATGATTACCACCGAATATTCGCGTACTTGTGATTATATATTTTTAGATTTTCATAAATAATGTGAAAAAAGGTCCAAATAAACGTATAAATAATACCACAAAACCTAGTTTTTCAAAAATTCTTTCCTCCGCACTATTAAGGGTTAAGGTTCGTTACCATGTGACTATGAAGTTAAGATCGGACTTTTAATAGTATATTATGCAATTAGTGAATAAAGGACGGATTTAAAGCGAGGGCCATAGATGAATCACGAGCTAGTGAAGGATTCTAACGATTGAATCACGACCGTAGGGAGTGATTCATGATGATTGAATCACGAGCGTAGCGAGTGATTCAAGTGTTAGAATCCTGAGCGACGCGAGCGATTCATGGCCCTCGATATAAATCCGTTTTATTCAAGAGTTGCATACTATACTTTATACCATGACTACGAGAAAAAGAAAGATTTAAGTGAAAATATACATATAATGAAGAAAAAGTAAAGTTAAATTGGCTTTAATGTAAACCAGCCGTGATTTTTGGGTAGCAAGCTTTCCACCTTTCCACTATATCGGCCGCCCTCTCTTTCACAAACTCAGGTGTTAACACATCTTCATCACTAGAATGCATTTTTAATCGATTAGAACAACACTAAACACAAAATTAAAGATTAAAGTAACACTAAACTTTGTGTTCGTACAACTTACAGTATTCAAAATAGCGCCAATTTACTAAGGACAGCAAAGAACACAAAACAGTTTTTATTCTAATGCTAAACTCCTTGTCGAAAATGTCGACCAATCAAATTGAATTTAGAACACATCAATATAGGTCGAATACACAGATTACACTTACACTAGATACGGCAAGCCACGACCAAGCGTGCCCTGCATGTTCGACTGTTCGTACTAAAAAAAGTCTGTTAGCTCACTGACGCTTAGTGATTGAAACAATTCTGTTTACTCTGAGCACGTCACTAAATGGCTGGGGTGAAGTTATCGTAGGTATAAAAAAGATGACACGTTCGGTTTTCATACAATCTAATAACGTGCCGCATCTAGCACAGGTTCTTTAAATCTGTGGTCGAATACATTGGTGTGTTCCATTTTCAAACATCAAAACAGTGAGTAAAAGTGCTTTTTATTCACTGTTTTCAGTGAATAAAATAAGCTTTTTAGAGGGGGAATGGTATAAAAATAATATTTCACACCTTTTTAGATTTAGATTATTTTATTTTTTACTAAATTTCGTCTGCGTGAAAATGGATGAAAAGTAGCCTATGTGGTTCTACAATCTACAGGCTCCAGGTTACCTCTTTGTCAAATTTGTCAAAGGGGCTTGCCTCGGACAGACAGCCGAAAAAGTGATCCTATAAGGGTTCCGTATTTCCTATTGAAGTACGGAACCCTAAAATCAGAAATTGATAAAACTTTGTAAATAAGCACCTTTTTAAATAAGCAACTGCACTAATCATAGTAAATACAATCTATTCTAGCCCTCAAACTAATGAAGAAACGGATATTATTATAACATTCCTCATGCTCATCTTTAGTTGTGGTCTTTGTTCATTTTTTTTTGTTTTTGCATTAAATTGTGCATCGGGTGCTGTCATAATATATCTAATAATATGTAGACAGAAATTCTGCGGTGAGGTAATTTACTGCGAATGGGCAATGATTTAATAACCACATTTGAACTATGCACTTTAATTTAAACAAGTTTCTTGAAGCTCCGAACACTGCGTTCGAAGTAAAGTTTACCGTAGCTAACGACTAATAACTACTAGCCTAGTATTTTCCATAAAATCTTTCATGTCATCATCATACCTTCATTTGAGCAAAAAATATTGTGTTGTTTATCGTAGTGCATAACGCATAAGTACCTACCTAATTACTTATACAATTATATTGAGTTATTGGCATCACTAAGATAATTATTATGATAATAACTCATTAACACTGAGTTGCAGAAAAGGTCATTAAGTTTTATAGGAGACTTTAACGATAGAAATGGTATGGTAATGCCGCCTTTAAAATTTAATTATCTTTCTGCAACCGACCGTTAGAGTGCACTATAAGTCAACACTGAATGCTTGAAACTAAATTAAACAACTCCTGGAATATGAAAGCTCACGCATGGGCGTCAAAATAATAGCACCACTTCTTTATGCGTCCGGGCATAAAAATCTGAGAATTATAAATTAATCAGCATTAATCCTCATGTATCTCCGGAGGTAGACGAAGATACTTTATAACGCCTCGTTAATCATCCAAGTGAATGCTTAGGCGTTCAGCATTCTGTATATTACGGCAGCGCCTCATAACGCCAATTAAGATGATGAACAGAAATAGAACATACAAGGGCCCTCCCCTTGCGACCTCCTTCGTCTGTCTGGCGATCTGGATACCGAATATAATGAAAAGTTGCATGCAACACTGATGACCGACTAGACACTAAAGATGTCATACTATCCCGCTTTTGGTTTCCTAACTTTCATCTCAACAAATGGGTATCGTAGAGTTTACATTAAATATTTATTTTGGTGTCACAAGTAGGTACATGCGCACGAGTTAGAAATGCGACGCTAGAGAGCAAGGGGCACGGTCACGCGGCGTGACAACTCACTCGTCCAATTGGTCGAGATTGCGCGCTTCCGTCGCGGCTTCCGGCCGATAACAGCAAGACCGCTGCAAGTGGTACTTATGAACTTACGAAGTTACAACGGTCAACGGCTTGCTCGATACTACCTACTTAGACGCTCGTTATGCTATTTAGACCGGACAAACGCCACATCGGATGTTCAAATCGAATATTCCGGACGAACAAGGAATGCTATTTATTTATGTAGAACACCAGCAATCAGCATAACCTTTTTTATTTTAGAGTCGATACAGCTTTTTCTGTATTAACTGAATACAAGTAATTCATCGTCATCTTAGGTATTACATAATTAGTTAGTCAATTATGTACATTTCGCTTAAATAATTATGTCAGTTTAAATTAAACCTACTGTCTATAAAAAAAAGGATTCATCGATTCTATGTATAATTTACCATTCTGTTGTCGTTTATGGGCAATTTTATCGGGTAGGCAACAGCAGTTAGCAACCGGCAACCGCTCACCAATTCCTCGCTATTGCAATGCATTGTTGCTATGAGTGCACATGCAATAATGTAGTAATACGCAGGTACAAATGTATTTCCTGGGAGATGTGTGTAATTTATACATATCTAGGTACTTACTTCTTTTTTCTAGAATTTTGTGAAAGTCTAGATAAATACGATAATATTCGGAATATTTAACTAATTTTGGTATGTCACCGAACATTACCAAAACGGATGAGTATTTAAAAATATTGAGAATAGATATGACTTCTTTTTCTGGAAAATGATGACGTAAGAAATGCGTTTCTTTATTGAATAACGTTTCTTACAAACAACGGTACCGTATCTTGTTGTGTGTCGATAGCTGATAAATATTGCAAAATTTTCAGAGAAACGAAGCGGGGACATTGCGACACGGTCCTGTTGTGCAACTAAGACGGTCCGTTAATAAATGTAGTGGAACCAAACGTTTTGCTTCAATGAAACCTACACGGTGACCAAACATTTCAATTTATTATTACTTGATTGGGTATATAAAAACTCATCCAAATGCTCTCCGCAGATAGGTTTATGCAGCCCTTTTACTCGGAGGGTCCGTAAAGCTTAGGGTAATGTTATGAGGGTGTAAGATGGACCGGGGTTGACTGCATGCGGACAATGGCCCAACTAGATGTTGTACCTATATCTACTAGGTACTTAGAAGAGGTTTATGCCTAGTATAGTAGGTAATTATTAAATAATTATATTTGGAAAATTAGTCAATAGCAGATGGACCACCCACTAAACGGCACAAAATACTTATTTGAAAAATACCTACAACAATACAAAAAGGGGATTTTACCAGAATTATCTAAGATGAAGCAAAATGTTGTGATGGTAGTTACATAAAACATAAGACAAGTGTATATCATTCTTCGATTATATTTAAGGTCACCCTACGTAAAGGAAATAGCTGAGAGTGCCGAGGCGCGAGCGAGCAGAGCGGAGCGGAAGTGGCGACCGTTCCCACGGACATTCATCCGTTACTTCACCTCGTCGTACATCCCCCCCTTGCCTTCACCCCGCCGCACCTCCTTACACCACCCATTATTTTCTTGGAAAATCTGGGTTTACTAAACGAAACAACGAAACGTAAACAATGGGCATCGTACCAAAAAGGCTACTCCTACTCCTAATATGGTAATTTTCGGTACAAATCAAAGTAGCGATCATTTAAGGCCACAATGAATCGGTCAAGTTATAAAGATGAACGAACTTATTTAAAATTTAAATTGGAGCACAGGAAATAATAATAAAATAGAAGCTTTACGTGTAAGGATAGCTGGAGTGGTGGAATGTCGGTCAAGGGCGCCATCGTCAAACAAGGCGATCAACATTACGCCGGAACAAGGGCATAGCGATGAAACATTGTCAGATAATTTAACTACTCATCCGAGCTGAGCCAGTTCTAAAAATATACTGGACAGTTGCTTAAGTACTAATTATTGCGTTAAATTCTCAAATTGTATTAACCGTTTAACGATAAGCATAAATCAGCCTATACCTAATGTTCCCACTGCTGATAATCAATCAATCTTAGTAATAGAGCACAAGCAGGTCCCCCACTGTCAACACAGCGCATTCTCATGAGCTCTGGTATTGTTGTGTTCCTTTGATGTGTAGTCACACATCAAAGGAACACAACAATACCGAAGAGTAGCGTTATTTGTCTATGGTATTCTGTAAGACAGCTCCAGATTTGAGCGAGATATCCTGCTGTGACCTTCCTCCCTATCAGTCAGATAGATAGGTACCTACCTACTTACTATCTAACAACATATTTATAAAATCTCTTATGCCCATTTTCACTAACTGTTGGTGAAAACGGGCACTAGTCACTTCCACATGACCCTCTAAACTCAAGAACTACTTTAATATTAATCAAGCGAAAATTCTCAATTTCAAGTGTTGGGTCTAAAATTAACATGAAATTTTTAACAGCGTGTTCAGACGACCGAGGGACGGCGACGTAGTTACAGACTTTATAACAATAGTCAGGGATAATTTGACTCTTGTTTACAAACCGAACACGATCCCGGAGGCCCGAAGAGAATCGATGTCTTTGTCGACTAAATAGCCGACGTTAACGCCATGCCCGCAATAGGTCCAGCTGATCTCATTGTTTAGTCTACACGGGAACGCTTTTAATTCCTAACAAAACTGATTACAAAGCTATGTGATTACTCACGACGATATTTATTACTTATGTGTGTGTAAAACTAGTGTAAGTGTTTTACGGAATGCTGTGGTGAGACTGGCAGTGTGAGTTAGGTTACAAAGTTTGGTGAAATTGTGGGGACTATAAATAGCGACACATTTCATTAGTACCTACGAAATTGTTTGTAACCGACAACTCTATCGACTCCGTATACACGATCTTATTACGAAACAAAAATATACATCGCCTATTGTAATTTGTCGAACCTAATGTCCCTGATACCACTCATCAATTGAGCAGAATTAGACACATTAAAACTACTGTCATATTATTATGTGGTTTCACTGAAGTTAGACTGGCTGCTGGACATACATGGACTTTCTATGCAAGGAAGGAAGAAACAGGGCGTATAAAGAATAATTGACAACGCTACCCACAACACTAAATCAGTCTTATTATAAAAAAACCAAAGCCTAACGTTTGTTAAACCGTCCATCGTCGGTCGGTGGAACGTCGTGATCGTACAAGTGGACCGGATCTCCGGCGTGTGCGCCGGCCGGAAGTGCGCAAGACTTCCGCTCCCTCGGGAGTCGCCGTCACGCGTCGCGGCGACTGCGCAACCGTGTCTTACCAACTGCGGCTTTCACGACAATGTATTACACACTACGCTACTAATACTAAATGAGTTCTGTTCATGTGGATGATATTTAATACATTCACTATTATGGCATCAGACTTTTGATAAATTGTATTAGGTACTTATCGATAAGATACAGCGGGCAGCTTCATTAACCAACCAGTTTTTTCTGTGTTTCTGTTCGTTGTTCGCCACTACCTGCTTCTAAATACTTAATTTTACATGATATCCTTGTGAAACCTTAATTAACAAGTAGACGTAGAAGGCAAAAAGTTGCTGTTTTTGTAATCCAAGGATTCTAAAGTCTTTTAACCCCTTCATAAGCGAAGTATAATTGGATTTTGCTGATAGAAACAATCTCCGTTAACTTGGAATCGGAAATGTGTTGGGTAAGTGCCGTAAGTGGGGATGCGCGACGGGCCGAACCCTGCCCTAATAAACAAGAGTGTCTCTCGTCTTTCCCTCAGCTTATGGCAATTAACACCTGGGCAAAATGAAACCTTTCAGTTCGTAGAATAAATAAATAATATTTATTTGGCACCAATTCAGAAACATAATTGGTCTAACTCTTATACCTACGTCAAGAATCAGTAATTGGTGGGTATGAAGGCACTAGGCATGCAATTCGTCATCGTAGGGCTGGACTACCTACCAACTTCATATTATAAGAGAGATACAATCGAGAACAAAATCTGATCTTCATTGTTGCAGATGCTTGGCGACTGTAGCAATGAAGCAGCAACTTTACCTGCTTACCCAAGTAAGCGGGTTGGAGTTTAAATGGCTCGTCCTCCATAACAAGCTAGAGGGTTAGAGTCTACAACCCCCACCAGCCAGGTTAAGATTTTATGTATCTGTCGCAGGTTTTTCATGAAATTAGGTTTTTGATCAAAAACCTAGGTTTTTGATGAAAAACGGAAGATGACAGATTTCAAACTCAATTTCATCATAAACCTGTAACAATCCAGTTTTTTTATAAAAAACCTGAACTAGTTTGGGTTTATGATCAATCTGTTCTGAATTTCATTTCATAATTGGATTGAAGGAGGAGAATATTGATTGGATCGTGGATGTAAAATATTGATAAATAAATAATTGATTTATTTCTAATAAATTGCAAAAGATGCTGGATTGTTTTATTTATTTCATTTAAATTGAGTTCGGTAGGTACCTATTTGTCATAAAACAAAGCAAACCCGTGGTTTTGACAAGAACTTTATCATAAACCCAAACTAGTTCAGGTTTTTGATCAAAAATCTGGATTATTACAGGTTTATGGTGAAATTGAGTTTAAAATGTGTCATCTTCCGGTTTTTCATCAAAAACCTAGGTTTTTGATCAAAAAACTAATTTTATGAAAATCCTGCGACATATCCATATACTGCCGTGCTAACGATAAATAACGAATGTGACATTTTTTGTGAACTTGAGTTAGGTAGTTTCCTACATAATTATGCAAATAGATCTCGCTGCGTACATTCCGAATATTTTTTAACTAACTCAATTTCGCAAAAAATGTCGTACCTATGCGTTTAAATAATACCATTCAAGCATTTTCCTACCTATTTGTCTGGTAGGTACATTTTCTTGTTTTAGAGGATGAAAAAGAATTTCATTCGTTAATTCTCAGTCTACAACTTTTTTTCAGCAAGTCGTGAATTTATTAGTGATTCCCAGAGCAATAATGGATTGTATTTTATTACCTCCTTTATACATCCATTTTTATTGAATGTACAAAATATCTCACCTTAACGTTCTTAAATACAGAGGTAAATTAAATAAAGAATGACGTAGATATGCACTATTAAACACATTTTACTGATACTTCCAGCTCACACAATTTATTTCAACTAACGCAACAGAGGAACCTACTCGTAAAGTCTAATGTACTAAACTAGTGGATTTATCTTTCAGCGTTATTTGGCCTCCATTCGCACGTTATTTATTATCGCGGCTTTTTTTTGCTAAAAATATGTTATTTACAATAATGGCTATTTTTGTAAGGTGTTTTCAAGAAAGCAGTTTAGAGATTCGCCTGCACCAATTTCAAATCGTGGCAACAATTTAGTAGACTTTTCTATGATTTTTTAATTTTTATCTATGATTTGAATATATTATTCTACTCTTTGGATTTGAACTTCAGACGTCACGCAGCCTCCACCTGTATAAATAGAAATACAGAAATTCAAAGTACCTACCCACTTAAATTATATTTAGCACCTAATATGACGTCAAAATTAATACTATGTTATGAAGAACCAGTGCAACCCAATCTCCCTCCGACTATAATCCTCAACCCTCGAAAAAGAATCGAAGCAGATCAGGTAAATAGGCACTTCAAAAATTTTGAAGATGAAACACAAAGTACTAAGCATGTGATGTAATTTCTTCAGGTACCTATGGAAGAACTGTATGTACAAGAGAAAGACGATGAACGTTATGAAGATCAGTTGGTCCCATACCCCGTGAAACCAGCCTTACAGCCAATACCCAAGTTTCCATTACAGATTTCATGGCATCCGAATACTTTATGTTTTAAATTGGACGAAGAACCTGTTACACTCAGAGTTTGGTATGTAAACTTAACTGCAACTCCATATTTTTTTTCTTTTATTTTTCGTAATGGTTTATGGTAGTGAATTCGCATTACATTATTGAATTTACACACGTAAGTATAAGAGATTTAAAAACAACTGACCCGAGAGTAGGGCTGCCATCACCTAAATTGTTGACGACGGACAAAAACTTTAAAAACACATTTAGGTGAAATTTAGTATTTTTCCCGGACGCCCCGAAAAAAATGTTTCATCAATCAGGGTTCCCCTGACACAAAGTGTCCGGGTTTCCCCTGGACAATTTTTGAAAACCCCTACCGGACGCTCCCCGGACGCCCTCTAAACTAGGACAAATCCGGGGAACCCCGGACGGATGGCAGCCCTACCCGAGAGGGACTGCGGGATTCAAACTCGACACCACTGCCGTACCGTGGCATCGCTCTAACAACTGCTATTTTTCAAATCCCTTTTAAGTTTAATTAAATAATAATAAGCTCAATATTGCTATAACTTGTTTATACTTTATACATATAATAAACCGGTCAAATGCGTGCCCGACTACGCACAGTGTGTGCAGTGATAGCCTGTGTGCAGTGATAGCCTAGTGGATTAACCATGTGCCTCCCACGGCGAATGGTTCGAGTTCGATCCCGAGGCACGCACCGCTGACTTTTCGAAGTCATGTGCGTATTAGAAATTAATTATCACTTGCTTTAACGGTGAAGGAAAACATCGTGAGGAAACCGGCATGTTCTAGAACCAAAAATTCGAAGACATGTGACGTCCACCAACCCGCACTGGGCCCGCGTGGTGGACTACGGCCCACTCCCTCTCACAGAGGAGGCCAGTGTCCCAGCAGTGGGAACATTATAGGCCGATTATGCTTATGCTTATACTACGCACAGTGTAGATCTATACCTACTTCAATTTTCCGACCACAATTTATAAAGTTTCTATTTCATATTATTATGAAATACAAATTAATTATTGCAGTTGGTTAATTCAACCTTTGTTCAAGTCAATTTTAATAGAAGTTAGGTACGGTACAGGTGTACTGTTTTGACTAGGTGCTACTCCGTGCTGCGGCCTACGACTGCTACGAGATTTTTGTTTTCTTTCAGATTTTCGCGGTTGAAAAGTTAGAGGTACACAGATACACATAAATAAAAACTATACTTAGAAACCTACCTATACGTTATTTTAAAAAATCTAACAATACCCCATCCCCACATA
The DNA here is from genome assembly GCA_948465475.1 of Thalpophila matura. Taxonomy (NCBI): domain Eukaryota; kingdom Metazoa; phylum Arthropoda; class Insecta; order Lepidoptera; family Noctuidae; genus Thalpophila; species Thalpophila matura. The sequence continues at coordinate 11,633,037 of OX419183.1, forward strand.
AGGAGTGTGCTAAAATATCTAGAAAATTCAATAGTTTTAAGAGGAATAAGCAGTAGATTTTAAAGTGTTCAGTAAAACTGTATGAAGGAATCTTTTGTTAACAACAGGATTTGGAACCGCTCCAAACGTTCCATCTACTTTCACTGTTGCGGGCTGTGGGACGACACGGCGCGGTACGGGGCCAGTTGGCGCTGCTACCCTCGCACAAGGATCTGGCTACCTCCAGGGCTGAGGGCCGAAATGTTCGTCCGAGCGACCCCTCGGGAAATATCTCCAATCCCGTGTGCCATCACCTACATGCAAATAGCTGCTGGACATTTGAGGGACAACGTTACGGGATACTTTTCAATACCGATAAAAGCGATATTTTTAAAATATATCACGCCTCCTATACCTGAAGGCGAGTAAAGTTTTGACTTACCTACTAGGTACTGTGTTTTTTTTAAAAATCTCATTTGGTACTAGGCAGTCCTACGCCTACCTTACCTAGACCTACATTAGGTATCCCAATGACATCTAACTGCCTAAATTATAGTTTAACCTACACACACACATAGGTACCTACGTAGCAATTTACGTTTTTAGGGTTCCGTAGTAAAACTAGAAACCCTTATAGTTTCGTCTCGTCCGTCTGTCCGTCTGTCCGTCTGTCACACCCTCGTCAAATCAAATAATAGTTCATAACCAATCTGTATGAAACTTCGCAGTTAGATGTCTTCTGTGAACCGCCATAAAAGCCTGTAGTGAAATAACGAAAAATAAAATAATTTGGGGTGACCCCCGTACATGAAACTGAGGGATGAAAAAAAATTTTTTGCGCGCACCCCTTCGTGTGGGGTATCGTTGGATAGGTCTTTGAAAATAATTTAGAGTTTTCTACATGACCTTTTTATTTAAGTCCATATTGAGTGAACTAGGAGCTCCGAAACTCGTTAACATGTGTCCCCCCCCCCTGTAATTTTCCGCGTAATCAAAAAATCTGAAAAAAAATCAAGCTTATGGCATCTAATAAATACTCTCGAATAAAATTGGTTTGAACCAGATACGTCAATAACTTTTTGAAATATTCACTATTTTCAGTTTTAAGTTTTGACAACCGCAAAAATAAGTTTGTATATCATAATAATATTATGAAATACAAACTTATATTTGCGGTTAAAAGACTGAAATACTTCTTGCTACGGAACCCTAGACTGAGCGTGGTCCCGACACGCTCTTGCCCGGTTTTTTTTTAATATAGGTATAGAAAAAAAAAATAGGTAGGTACTTACAGAAAAAATTAAGTAGGTACAAGCTATGTACAAAAACGCACTTAAAGCTAATCAAAAAACGTTATTAATAAATTCGTAGATAATTAAATAGGCTTACAGTTAGGTATATCTTGCATCTTAGCAGTTTCTAATCTACTTATTATTTTATCAGATCGAATTCATTTATTGTTTTATGTTTTTTGCATTCCAATGAGTCATAAATTATTAGGGATCCTTATTCACTTCAAAATCCGAAAGAGATTAAATTAGATTCGACGAATTTTATTAGGTCTGGTGTTCCATACTTACTATTGACTAGGGCAATCTACCAAACTTGCCGACTGGCTGACCTAACTTTTGACCACGTAGTCTTTTATTTAATTTGCGTTTAAGAGCCAAAATCATAATGTTCTTTAATTTCTCGTACCTAGTACCTACTTAGTTAAAATAGATGTTATAAATTCCAGATGAAATCGGATGCGTAGTTGTCATTTCTATAAAATGTATTACATAAATGGATGTCTTTGCCTTGACTTTAAGAATCTTTGTTACAAGTAGATGAACAAAACTAATAAAAAGTAAAAAAGATTGTGTGGAACTAGTTCCATCATGTAAATTATGTCCGTTTAAAATACCGTAGACATAAGCGCCATGTTGGTCCAGTAACATATTGTAACATTTGCGTCATCACCGTTTTATTATTATTTTCGTTTATTTATTTTATCATAAATATCTATATTTATAGGTATTTGTAGGCACTTAATATGGAACCCGGATACCCAAGTAGTTTAGGTATGAAACCTGTTGCTGTGAACAACAAAATGTAACGTTCTTGCTTTTGTCTAGTGTCAAGAGTGGATTTGGAGAAAATCATCTATTAAATAAAATAAATTAACATTGCATTCTTAATCGATAACTTCTTTTTAAACTACTTTTGGTATACAATTGTATTACATTATTGCTGAGTTGCAGAAAAGGTCATTAAGTTTTTAAGGAGACTTTAACAATAGAAATTGTATGGTTAGTGCCTCTATTAAAATTTAATTATCTTTCTGCAACCGACCGTTAATCTCTAGGATTAATAATATATTTAATTCTTAACATAGCAGAGTAACTACATTATGTAGTCGATTGTCCTACATTATAATATCTATTAGTTTTTGCTTGATGGTAGGTACCTACTAGCTTATGCCTAATTCATAAAATTCAATAGAATCAAACTGATAGTTATCTAATGGCTAACACAATTATTACGTATGTGCTTAAATTACCCTTTGTTTTCTATTGGGGAATTCCTCACAGCACTAGGGAGCTTAGAATTAAGTTGAAGAATTTCCTTGTTCGGATTCCGGTAATCTATTCATACAATTTCCTCAAGACTTGCGTCGATCGTGTCTTATATCCTTAGAATGTCACATGACTTAGAGATTAGAATAGTAATCAAATCGAATCAAGCATTGTCTGCGTGGCGACAGGCGCTGTGCAGGCACGTAGCGTGGCGGTGCGCGCGCGCCGGTCGCGGGTGCCGCGCGCCGCGCCGCGTGCTGCCCCTGCTGCGCTGCGCTCATTGCTCGCTGTAATATTAGGCCTAATAATCTCGTCGATGACTCACTGCGCCGACGCCTTTGTCCTCAAGCGTAGGTAAGAACTATATTATTACGAGAAACGTTGATAAATAACTCACCAAACATATTTTCAGCCGTTTCGTCAGCGATTTCATGTTGAACAGACGCCTTATTTTTAAACATTTTGAAAAACGTGGGTGTTGCAGCAATTTTGTTTTTGTTTCGGAACAAGTACAGAAACGGTTTATAAAAATACCTGCATTAACGCACACAAATTCCTTCTTATAATAAACTTCCAGGTAGGTACCTACTACCGACATAGTGGATAACACTACCTACAGCTTACTACTTGCGTGCCTACATGACTGTGACTCTACATTATGGATGATTTTACAAATCTGTTCCAGCCGATGATATTTTTGTTTTAATGTTGATTGTCCTCTGAATAAAATTATTTGTATAGTGCCTACGAGCCGCAATAGCGCGAGAAATAGATTTTACGAGTGCGTGTGGCGCGATATTTACGTGTGTTTACACTTCAGACGATTTTATAGGCGCAACGACACCGTCATGTGCCATATTAACATATAAGGAGCTCTTTAGTACCACAGCGTTATTACGTAACTGCTACAGTTAAGTACCGTGCCCGATTCAGGTAGGTATCTTTATGGGTGGAAGTCAATTCTAATTTACTCTTGGCAAAGCTAAGGAAGCGAAATAATTTTATAGTGAGATTTTTTTAATAGTAAACCAGCCGGCCTAGCATGACCACGATAGAAACGGGTTTTGTCTACAGAAGAATATACTAAGTGACAGATTGTAGAGACATTTCTATCGTTTTATGCATAAAACGTAGACATGTTTCTACAATCTGTCACTTTGTCTATTCGCCTTCAGTTGAAATTTGAAATCTCTACTTAATACGCCTCTTATAGTGTACAATAATAAGGTTATTTCAATTACGCAGATTTCGTATTTGGCAAATTCTTAACCACGAAGGTGACTGCCTAAAATCATTGAAGCAAATCTCACACACACTAGCAAAAAAGTTATTAAGAGCTGGGAAATTGGATTGTTTGTGAATAAACATGTGAATTTGTGGCACGCATCGTCGCCAGCGAACAATCAGTTGGTCGAGCCTCGAGCTACAAGGCTTCCGGGTGCTGATTGAGGCTGATTGATATTGATTCGAGCACTGCCCGGCCTGCGCCCCGCCGGACATCTTTCTACACTTGTATGGTTCCCGACAACTACGCACAGATTATATTAATCAAGATAAGAACATGAATCTGTATAAATGTGTAGCGTAGACACACATGCATAGCTAAAATGAGGACAAAGGGACATATAAACTGAAACAAGGAAGGATATATCCAGCACGGGAAGCGAACTCTCTACTAAATAAAAAAAATCTAAATAGACTTGATGTTTAATAATGCGTGTCATTCTATAAAAATATAAATAAAAGACAATATCATATTGTGACATTTTCTTTGAAATACCGACGTCTTACCTATTCAGTTATGTTCAAAGACATTTTATTATTGTTGAGGACTCTCCTGTTCTTTATTAATACTTAACATAAAACGTTTTCAACAATTTAATTTCACCGTTGCTTGTGATGTTCTATTCGTAACACAAATTATCGACTCGGTTTGATCCCACGCCCAAAATAAAATATCATATTTCCTGTCAGGCGGGCAAGCTTCAGCATTCGAGTGTCTTTTTTTCTCAATTTTTTTTCAGGCCACCAAGTTTTTTAGGAACTACATCGCACATGTTTGTTCAACCTACGCGTCTTCTTTACAAGTAGTTTTTGGCGTCTGGCGACGATACCTATTCCTAAAGTTTTTATTGTATTAGATATATTTGACCTTTAAGTTTGGTGCAGTTTTATTGTGCCGCTATTTTTAGAGTTAGCAACAAACAAAATTATTGTTAGTTTTATTAAAAAGCTTTTTGCCAAAGTCTGTATTTTATATGGATATTTACCTATTCAAATAAAAAGAGCAAAGAAAATGATTAATAGCAATTAAGGAATAAGTATCTGTCTCTACTCAAGATATCCGTAATGATCATGGCAGGCCAATTGGAACTTTAATATTTTATGTTGGCTGACCTAAAACCCCTACATGCTGCATCACTAATATTACAAGTCAAACGACGCAACATTTGATTATCTCCGTAGGCAATAACGCATTTGTGTTTATTTAACCATTATCAGATTTTCTACTAAAATGTCATCACTGTCATCAATGTCTTAGACTTCCGTGGTGTAAAACTAAGCGACAATATGCTGCTACGAAACTATTGCCACAAACTTCATGAGGCACGTAACCCGTAATTAATTCAATGACGTGATTTCACAATGGCTGATCAGTGGTGGTTATAACGAGGTGTGCTGCCGTTAGGCGGCTTGCAAGCATGCTCATGCGCGTTAAGCGGTGGCGGTGTATTACAGGTGTTGCGCTGCTTCTCACGGCCGGTTCCGCGCCGCTTGCATAACGGCCTGCGCCCGCGCAGCACACGTAACGCGCCGTAACACTGCGCATTATGCATGTAGGGCGCAAGTCGACGACTCCGACACTGCGTGCGCTAGCTTTGTTCGCAATAGACAATTTATCGATTTTATACTGTTATCGCTGTTCCTGATCATATTTCTTTGTAAGCAAATCGTGCAATAATAAAGTTTCGTTCTACTATTCGACTATAGAGATACATGAGCTTCTCGTCGGAGGCCCCATGTTGGAGAATTGTAATAAGATAAGAATATCCGACTTTACCTGGCAAATTAATACGTCAGGTAGACACGGCGGCTGATGAGGATGACAATCCAAATTTTCCTTTTTATATCATACCATTTTAGGCTCAAGCTGTCTTTTGTATTGCTACCACAAAAGCTTGCCCACCGTGCCCACGTCTCGGGTTACCGATGAAGATGACATGCGCACGAGACATCGCAGATCACCCTGTCAGATACATGCAGAAATCTCGCCTCCATCAACAAAAGATCAAATTCCGTGATTGGAGTCGAATGCACCCATTTTACGGAAGCGGCAGGCGCCAGCTGCCTGTTGAGTATCAAATACCACACTGATAAAGGCTTCCTTAATAAGAAAAATGTAAGGCGAACTGACGACTCAACTTCAAATGTTTTCACGCTAAATCAAACCGAGACAGTGAAGGCTTGTAACTTACACCGACTACGTATTCAATGATCGCTTTGAAATCTTCTTTGGCTCTCTTTTCATGCATTACTGACGACGGCTCGTAGGTACTTACGATGGAATCAAATGTCTTGCGTGTAGTGTACATAAATTCTACCTACTTAGCTTGGCACGAGCGTAGTTATCGACACTTGATTTTCAGTCACACTTAGGTCAATAGCTCAATAGGAACTTAAGGTGACACATTTACCTACCTAGACTTTATTCAAATATTAGTTAATAGTTTTAGTGCTGCTTGCTTACCTGCGTCGTATATTCTTCTATTTCTAGTCTATCTAACGTTCCGGATTACAGAGTAGCCTCCATAAAGTTAATTTGCGATACTGCGTCAACAAACATTATTTCGTTGGTTCTTTGAAGACAGATAATATGAAATTAATTCACGTAAATCGTAGTTTTTAGTTTTTTTATGTTCTGCAATTATCGGCACCGCTATGAAATGTATACTTTTTAGTCTAGCTTTAAAAGTTTAGTTGATGGCTGTCAAACAGTCTGCGCCAGAAATTGGCACAACAGACTATTTTCAAAATGATTATTGTTAGAACGAAATGGATTTAAAATCATGTAGATTTAGAAGCGACATTGATGGGGGTGGGCTACTGATATATCACTATCAATAAATTAATTGCAAATGACTATACTTACATAAATATGTGTCAATTATTATTTCCGACTAATAATCGTAATAAATGATGATGAGTCAAATATATAAACACTTAAATGGATGGGCCACGTCAAGCAACATCGTGCCTATCATATTTCTACTATCTAATGATTCACGATTACCTATATCGCTTTGTATTTGTAAGGAGATTATTTAATTAATAATTATTTTTTTGCCTGACTGCCTCAGAACGAGGGTAATGTTTTTTGAGTGTAAGTATGTATGTATTGTCTATTTTTTGACACGCTCTATGTGCACGTGTCGGCTGGCTTGATGGATTTCAATATTATGAGGTGCCGTTTAGATACGTCTTTATTGTGGGAATAACATAGGATTATAGTAGTAGGTAGTGTAGTAGTAGTGGTACCTAAATCTTAGTACTTAGCAGTGGCGTGCATTGCATATAGGCAAGTAGGCAGTGCCTACCTCATAAAATTCAATAAAACTATTTTAACTGTTACTACATAAATAAAATATATCAATCATGACTAATTATTTGATATATAATAATGTATATTGATGTAGTAATAGTTAAAATGGTTTTATTGAACCTTAAGAGGTAGTCACTGCCTACTTGCATATATGCAATGCACGCGCCTGGTACTTAGTTATTAGTGTTTATCACATTATACATATTATGAATGTATAATATTACATATAATTATCTACCTATTGTTTATTAAATTGTATACATATACATTTATATATAGTACATATATCAGCAAAGAGATCTATTTGAGATAATTCTGCTAATGGTATAAGTTTCGATCGCTTACACTGAACAATCTTTCTTCGGTCGTCCGCGAGACGGGCCCGGGTGATCAGCAAGTTTTTGAATGCACTGCTCATTACTTCTAATTAATTCGACACTTTCAATTATATTTAGCCAATCTGTGTATTTATACAAAAACTTTAATTTATTTTTACACACAATTTACCCAACAATATCTCTATAGAAAATTTTACTTATCTTAGCTAAGTATCTAAATAATAAATTATCATCAGCTCATCCACAGGTGATAGAATCGTTCGTGATGGAATATATTTCTGTGCACTCTATCTATTCATAGACGATCAAACCTCAAATTAATATGCAACCATAATAAAAAGATGCATTTAATCAAAGAACCTGAAAAGTAAAGAAAATACATTTATATATTTTCTTTACTTTTACCACGGGGTCTCATCAGGAACAAAGTAACATTTGTTGAAATAACTCATAATAGATGGCGTTATATGTATCGATTTGTTATTGAAGTTTGTGTAAAATTGAGAACATGAAAAAATACATCATGAAAAATATTTTTTCAAATTTTGAAATATGCTATAAGCACGGAAAAATGGCCCGAAGATAGCCCGCGCTAAATCGGTCACATTTCTTTGTATGAGATGAGGCATACAGATGCCTCATCTCATACTATACGTACAGACGTATAGTATTATATTATCTGTGCTTTTACATACATACACGCGTGTTTCGTAGACCGTGCTACGCTCGAGCCTACGCAGTCGTAGAGGGTGTATAGTACCCAGGGGCGGAAACTGCCGCAAGTGGAAATTTAATATTTTCAAAAAATACATTTCAAGTTTATTTTTAAGAAATAAGAATTGTTAGAAATGTTCGGAAGTTTTATAAATCTACGTAAAGTTAACTGTAGTGTTAAAATATTCTGGAAATTTTGGGTAGCATAGCACCTAAAAAAAACCGGCCAAGTGCGAGTCGTACTCGCCCACCGAGGGTCACGTACCAACCTTGGACGTTTGATGATTTCTAAAAAACGGTGCGTGTTACGAACATCGTTTTATTTTTAGTGCAATATTTAGGTAAACTTTTATGAACTCTAATTATTTAAGAGTTTTCGCTTTGCAAACTTCGAAGATAAGGGATGATATTTTTTGGACCTTTTTCATCATGTTGAAAGCTATGACAGACAGACAAAGTCGCACCATAGGGGTTAATTTTTTACATTTTTTATACGGATCTCTAAAAATTGTATATAAAAATACATAACCAATCTTTTGCCAACCTATAATACAAAAATGTGACCACATAACTTTATGCATTATATGTAATCAACACTTTAAGTCTTGTCAAACTTTGGTTATTCCTCAAATAGCCGAAACAGTGTGGTTAAATATTTTTTTCAGTGTGGTCCGTAAGTGTGGTCCGTAGGAGCGTCATGGTTACAAAACTTTAAGAACCACTGCTTTAGGGGAAGAACAGAATCGTTTACCACACTCATATTGTTATTAATACTGATTTGTGGTCAAATCAGTATAATGAAAGATGGTGTAGTACATTAAGATAATTTGCATTATCGAATACAGTGAATCAAGGAAAAACATGAATATTATTTATAATACCTATACACTTACGTTAGTAGTGTGTGTTGTGTTGTAAAATTTTTCCGCATGCAATTTTATTTATGGGTTTTCCGCCTAACGTCAGTTGAAAAGTTGGGCGCGGAAGTCCCCGGCCCGGAAGCAAGAGAGGCTGGTACCGTTGGGTGGTAGGGGGGAGTATCCGGTGACGTCCTTGCCTTTCCGGACTTTGACTTCCGGTTCATTATCGGTACGATTTTCTCGGTTGTGCGATGGCACGTAAAAATGTTGTTATGAAATTATTAAATATTATAATTATGTTGAAATTATAATTATGTTTTCTAATTTGTTATCAAATGTTTGGATACGGAATTATGAAAGAACTTGTAAGCACTTGCAAACGGCGGTGGCACTACTTAGTTTAGATAGATAGATAAATTATATTTATTAAGTATATCTAAATACTTATCTATAATAAGTATTAATTAACGTTATTTAATTTTATAAGTACCTAATTACCTTCTGACTTTTTACTCGACTGCGGCGAAGCCCTGAGAAGCGACTGCTTCTCAGGGCTTCGCCGCAGTCGAGTAAAAAGTCAGACTGAACAGTGGTTCAGAAATTATATTATTTTTGATATATGTGAAATCAAATAAAAAAAAACATTTTTTTACAAGATTTTATTTAGTATTATGAGTATGACGGTCCTAAGTAAGTCCGTTAAGTATGAATTACGATATTTTTTGGACAATTTCGAATGAATGTTAAACATTAATTTTGAAAGTTGACTGGTCATTAAAATTAACGTTGTACGAGTATGTGTGTAGACCAGATATATAACATTATAAAGTTAAGCGAAAATAAACTACATTAAAAGACGATGATGATTGCCAAGAAACAATCATTGATCATACGCATTTAACTGTGACTTCTTACAATCTGCTTTCAAAGTTGCGTGTCATTGGGATATTTTTTGTTTTTGTTCTCATTATAAATGTACCGATACACGTGCACATTGTGTGTATGTGTGTATGTGGTTGTGGAGACTTGTACGGGATGACTGACGAGACTCCCGGAGAGCGAAGCGGTCGCCGCGTGAGGCCTTCCGTTCAGGAACCATGCCCGAAAATATTAATATTTGTATTAGTTTTTGAATAAACAAAAATAGATTTGTACTAATTTATGGCCTTTTAGATTTTCTTTAGTTAGAAAATCGTTGAACATTTGAATTCGATCTTAGAACGTTTTTGCAGGGTTTAGGTACAAAAATACCTACGCAATAAAATCTTATAAAACTTGGGCACTATCAATATCGTTGGAATGCAACAAAACTTTATGATAAGGAACTGTTTTTCAAATGTGCCCGTAGGTAATATTAGTAATTACATATTATGAAGTGCTTAATCATCACAAAATATGTTAAGTACCAGAAGTGTCAAAAATCAGCCCACCTTGTTCGCTATACCTCACAGCTTTTAAACCAGCCGACCAAATAAAATAACTTTTTGACTAAAGTGTAAACAAATAATTCTAATTTTAATGTGGCAGCTGGGTATACCGTTACCCAAATAAGTAAATATGTAGATTTATAATTATATTTCTATCAATAGACATCGATATAGGTATCTAAATTAAATTAACATACCTATTACAATGTCTTACCAAACATTATTATAGAACATATAGGTATTATGTTAATAATGTATTTATTGTGATCATAAACACATTATTATTTATTACCCACTTAATCTATTCATCATTAATTTATAAGTAAATCGGTGTTTAAGTTAGTTTAAAGTAGCGAGCGTACTCATAAAGATAAACAATATTGGAATCTTTGGTAAATTTTACAACTATTTTGCTAATAAAATTAAAATTTTATGACAGCTCAATGTAAACCAAAGCGTAGCACTAAAATTCCTGCTTCATTGCAGTATGCACTTATTTACTTTGTACTGTGGCAAGGCCCAAGTTTCATAGGGAACTCGGTGGGAGAGCAAATAGGTACCTATCTACCTACTTATAATAATAATATGACACACTATTACCGAATGAGCTGTTACGTGATTCTTTAACTATTTATGTTATAGTCGGTAACTCGGTAGGCAATACATGGATGCGAGGGGTCATTAGCCCGCAAACTAAATGTGAGATTTAATCAATATCAGCTCACTAGGCAACAAGTAATGTATCTTGGTTGCGTAATGACTTGTTCGGACTGGACACAATATTCAATTGAGGAAGAAGATATGAAATACAGATATGATGTAATCAATTCGCGTGTGTGGCGGTCTACATATTGTTAGTTGTTTGCATTAATATATTAAGGACATTATCACCATTCTTTAAATATTATGATCATATTAATATCACTCAGTTATAAAAAATATTAGAAAGAGATGGAGCTTATAACACAGAGCAGGACAAACAACATCATCCCTTTTTGTAACGGAAAAATTGAAGGGTTGGAAATCTAAAGATGTGCCAAAAAATCACAAAAAATATTTTTGCGAAACAACAGTCTGTGCTAACAATATCCAAATGGGTCCAAGTGCCAATCTGCCTAAGTATTTCTATAAAATATTTACACACACAGGATTAAAGCAGGCATGCGGTCTAAGTGCAAGTGTATATTTATTTGTTACTAGATTTTGCCCGCGACTCCGTCCGCGTGGACTACAGTGAAATGACCAGTTTAAATGACCTCCGCAGTGTAGAGTGGCTAGTACTACCAAGACGTCAAGCTGTATCTCTGGTTCCTCCCATCAGAATTAGATGAAACGTGGCTTAGATTTTAAGTTGGACCCCAAGCTATCGAACTGTGAAAACCTAATCAAAATCCGTTCAGTACTTTTTGCGTGATGCGCGCACAAACTGACAAACAGACAGACAAACAGATAAACAGACAAACAGACAAACATTCTAAAAAAAATCTTTTTGGGTATGGTTATGTCCCGGTACCCTATCCCGACTGTTTTTTCTGGAATATCTTTAATGTACAGACACGGCTTTTTTACAATTTTATAATAGGATACTTACTGTTTTTTGTTATACCCAATGCAAACAATGCAATTGGAACCTAGACCTTTAGATTTTCAACCCTTCAAATTATGGCTTTACGACACGCTCAATATAATAACTTGACCGGGTCGAAAGTTGTGCAAATGGCGCCGCATTGTATTCCTGTGGAGAGTAGGTAAGATCGTCCGAGCTCCTGAGGATGTCCTGTACTGGATTGGCAGCGGGAGACCTGATTGTCCGCTAAACTGTCGGCACAGCAATTCCTCAGTTTCAGGGGCAACCGGCAACGTGCATCTGGTTCTCGGTATATTCTCGGTTACTCGGTATTCATTGGTCTGTTTGACACCACCATCGTTAAAAAAAACGGAGGCTCTGTAAGGTCAGTGTAGGTAATCTTAGTGCGTTTCTGACGATAAGGCGTACAAGTAATAGTACATTATGGAACAAGTGTGTAATGTTGGTGATTACCGCTGAGGCGCTATTGAGATCCGAGCCGTCAGGCGAGGGTCTTAAGGGAGCCGAGGACGGTAATCATCTATACACACGTGTATCATACGACGTTTTTCAACACTTGTGAATAAAATAATACTCGCGCGCCGGAGGAGCGCGCGCGCGTAATGTGGGGGAGGCGTATAACTCACTAGTGAATAATAGCAATGAAAAAGTCACAGTTTGATTACAGGTCTCATTACGTGCCTAATTGCGGTGAAATAAGAGCCATTTTATGAGCAAGTGTGTTGAAAAATAATTAACGCATGGACAAGTAACAAGAACAAAAAACAAACACAGTAATATCGTCAGTTAATAGCTTCCTACAAGACTGGCTCTTTGGTACTAATTACCACGCTCTTTTTATTTCCTGCCGCAGCGTCTCTACCTACATCTCTTGATCTTTACCAAAAGAAGGTCTTGTCTTGGACGCTTTGTCAGTACAGTAGTCTATTTGTATTTAGCAATATGTTCCCCTTCTAAGCATCAAATTATAATTGAGAATCATTTAATTCAGTAAAAGCTTAATTATAGTTGAAGTGATTACCTACTGGTTTTATAAAAAAATCGATCTAAAAAAATGATCTCAGGCAAAAGAATGCTTAGTCTTCAATACAGAAATATTTCTAGATAAAACAGGGAACATTTCGTAACATAACACATCCATGTACATATTGTATACATTGTCCACACGTGCGCAGCGATCAAGACAAGTGCACTGACATACAACGGTTCAATTCTCAGAATCGGGTTAATTCGGTGCGTGACGTCACCGGCGACTGCGCGGGCGCTGCTTCCTTGTCCGACGGAATAACGATCGTGGGTAATTAATAGTTAAATTCATTTAGTTCCTGACTTACAAGTTGACGCTTTGAAAGTGAGTAATTGTCGTTTGAACTGGAAGTGGTGCGCAAGTGTGCGCCGTCCCTGAATGATAGTGTAACGCAATCCTAATTATACGTGCTTTATGTAACGTAAAATTTACTGTGTACTATTCAGACAAAGTTCTGCTTTCCTGTCTGAGTTTTATGGATATCATATTTAGTTAGGAAGTTAGAGTCTGAAGTCTGAACATGAACTGCTTTCTGTTCGCGCTGGTTTCTGTACTGTATACATATAGTGTCAGTACCCAATTATCTGACAATGTTTTTATTTATTTATATGTTTACGTAACATTCAGGAGCACTGGCGTACCTAATAATACAAAGCAAATATTCTAATGACCAGTCTAAAAAAAAAACAACAAGTAAGTAGGTACATAGAAACAATTATGTATTAAAAACACAAATCCAACAAAGTGAGCAGCTACTTGAACTATTTTAAAATATAATTACTTACAAAATGAAGACTAAAGCCACTAAACTCATCGATAATCGAATTGAAAAAAAAATTAAGACCCCAACAGTCTTTGATTGGAACCACATGACGTCTCCGAACGACAAAATAAATTAAAAAACGATCACCAGATCATTTAAGTAAACAGAAAAAATCTTTAAGCCTCGCTGCAACCGAGACATTTGCTCCCGAAAACAAACCTATTAGTCTCTAAGGACTACGAAAACGCGTCTACAGTTCAAAGTAAGTTTGTTCCGAGATGTTACCCGAGCTATAACGTTAACTCATGCGTTTTCTGTTTCAAGGACTTGTTGCGTCGCAGCGTGGGAAAGCTCAGTGAGGTCAGGTGGCACATGTGGTGCACTCCTGTTTAGGATGTTTAAAAATAATATTTAACAAAATACAGACGAAGGTGCAGAGATTGGAGACTTCGCGGGGGAGATGAGTTACACACCCACATCAGCCTACCCGCTTGGTGGTCCGTAAACAATAACAGCAGAGCAATATTTATCTTAGTTATGACGAGACTTTACGATACTAATGGGGAATCTACCTACTATGGTGTTAATCGAGTTACCGCAAAATAAAATTATCCTATTATATTCCACTTTTCTGAGTTGAACCGTGGGCTTTTGTGGTGTTAAAATTTTATCGTATTCAATTAAAATATACTGAATTTAAGATTAGTGCTTTGGATGGATTAGTGCTCTTACTATAATTTTATGGTCTTTACTTTAAAGCTGCTCTTGGGCACTGTTTTGTTATTCTACCACTTGAGTTACTTATGTGTCAGCCAACTTATTGTCATGCTACAACTTTCTGCCTCCAAGTTATTTGAATTCGCATCCCCTTGTGAATACTTTTCACGTGATCTGCTGGGAAGAATGTCTTCGTACACAAAAAGTAAATCTCAGCATTGGCACCGCCCAACTTTGGCTTCTGTACGTCACATGAGCCCGTGGGATTGAAGCGATAATGGACGGGAATTCGCGACGTGGGTGTCCGGCTCGCGCTCGCATTATGCAGCACTTTTTATGCCTCCCTGTAGATAGAACGTTTTCTGTTCATCGATGCGCAATAATGTAGGCTTTGTGAATGAACAAATATGGTGCGTAAACACGCCCAGTGATGCGTTGCTTCATTGGCTTTCGGTGAACTCTCTTGCTTCTACCAAACTCAACATCAGATGATGTTCTCCTATTTGCTATAGGTAGATGCTACAAATTAATCAATGCGCAAGATACGTAAAAACGTTATTTAGGATTCCTGGTGGCAATACTGGCAATATTACTAAGCTCAACGAAAAATATGGGTGTGTCATTTATTTTTGTTATTTTTAGTCGCGTAGGACCTCTTTGCATCGAGGGTATACAAATTTATATGTAGGGTTAAGTATACGCGATTATGCGATAATTCTACCAATTCAAATAATTTTATTTCCATATTTTCAGAGAAAAACTCAAGCGTTGCGTGAATAAATACTTAGGTAGGTACCCTACTACGTATTTAATTTTTATTACATCCGTGTGCACCTTAAAAATAAAAATCTTTGAATATCAGTTTATTAAATTCAAGTGTTATGAAGACCCGTAACGACCTCTACATAGGTACTTTATTTCTATTTTTGTTGAAGTTTTTGCCGGAATATCTTAGCAAAATAACCAGATAATAGTGCTGAAATCTACATAATTAAGATAACGAGATTGACGCAAATATACGAAGTCGTACTCGTCGCGGATCGCATAACCGACGGATGTCATAAATTAGCAAGTTGAACCAGTAGTGGGTGCGAGACGTAGCAACGATAGGTACACAACTTGACAGACTGACACGGAAGCTAAATGTGCCTACAAACGCCCACAGCGACCGTCCGCTTGCGTCAGAATCGAATCTCAGCCTAACTATTACTTCCTATTACACTGTACTTGTAGGGTTGCCACGAGATGACGAGCCACCTACAGTTGCGTATGTATTGGATTGTGTTCAAGAATACATATAAATGGTTTATCAAGCTGCTAATAACATCCGTTGAAGTGAGTAAGAAATTAGAAGAATAGCAAGCAATTCTATAAAAGAAGAAGTAGGTCTTTATGTACTTTTTCACATGGAACATCATACGAATCTTTATAGTTGAAGACCGTTAAAGTCATAAACGTATGAAGTGTCTGTCTTTTTCATAAATCTTTCACGTCAATAATAATTAACAATGACCAACGACTCAATGGAGCTGAGTGCCCTGACACCTGACTCAGGACTCCTGAGAGCTTTCATTCAACTGGGAACAGATTAAATCTAATTGCCCATACCTCGGTGCATTCGTCAAAGCTATGCATCTAACATAGTATAGAGAGAAATATAACGTTTAATGCAACAAGCATCACTGTGTCCTGCAAGTCTGGAATATCTATTGTGATAGTACAAGTCGAGTTGTCAGACACTTCCCGGTTCAACGCTCGTCAATGAGATCGCATACCAAACTATGACTTAACGCCTACTGACTGTGGAAGTGCTGTATCTAATTAGGTAGATTACGTGTACGGGAGATTCAGTTATGCCATATAGGAAGTCTGTCTGTTTCAGTTATTAACACACATATTTCTGGGTCTTGGGAAATCCTTGAGTTGATAAGGAAAACTGTGCTAACATGTTTCGATAACTCTGAGAACGATAACTTTGATATGCAAATAAAAAATGTATTTGTTAGTTGTCGCTCTTTCCGCTAAATCGTATGTATGTAACGTGTAGGTATATTTTGGGTGTGATTATCAACTCCTACACCCTTACTACAAAAAAGATAGACACGCGTTAAACGCGAATTCTACCAAAAATAATATTTGCACTTGTTTTAGCACTAACTTGTCTAAAACAAGTGTGTATTATTTTTGGTAGCATTCGCGTCTATCTTTTTTGTGGTACGGCCCCTAATGTTTTGACGTAGTTTATCTGGACAGTGGTCTTTCCCTTGTTGCCCTACATAATCTGTGCTACTTACTACATTTTAGGCATAACTAGATTTTAAAGCTACTCACTAAATATTAAATATTTTTCTAGCGATTTCGGTATACCTACTTTTTGTCTTCAGTCTACATCCTTAATAACTTGGAATGTTCAAGAAGCCTATGTCCGGCAGTTGTGATTTAGAGGTACGGCCGATCGGCCGATAATATAATTTATTGCTGACAACTGTCTAATCTCCTTGGAATTTTCCTAGTTTCTTCTATTCAATGTGGGGAATGGTAGTCACACGTGAATAACTATTGGCGAATTGAATCAATTATTTTTTTCATCTCTTCAATTTGTGCAAGTTAAATGATTTTGTTACGTACTAACCTTGAGTTCGTTCTGACAACCTCTGGCTTCCGGTATACGTATAGAAGTCCCGTCTAGAAACACACTGTGTACCTATTTAAAACCATAATAATCAGTATGTTTAAGATTCGCCTAGTCATTTGAACACATTCATATACTGTTGTCAACAACATAAGTAGCTACTTTTCTATGACGTAGTGTTTAGTTCCTTTTGAAAACTTCTTCATTATACATACCTAACAGGTTTTTTCCTCATAAAGCACGATACAATCTAATCAAAATAATATAATTAGCATAAAGTTATTTATGTGTAGGTACAACATTTTATGTCAATTCTATTATATTTATTGGAAGATATTTGTAAAGTGTGTAGGTTTATACGATTTTTGCCGAATTTGTGAAGCCATATTTTCATGTCCTATGTGTAAGGCTGCAAACGGATGTTTCCTCAGCCCTCGTCTCCAACCTTATTATTATTCTGCATTGTTTTCCTCTTGACCGGCCCATCAGTGACATGGTGACGCGGAAACAGACTGGTACTCAGGGTGACATCGAGAGATTAGGTCAAGAACAACGAGCAATCATCATTTATCAGTTCAAATGATTACGACGGAAATACCATTTAATGGTGGCATACAATTAAACACGATAACGCATTTAATGTAATGAATTTTATTAGTACATTCATAGTTAAATACTAACATTTTTCAATTGCAGTAACAATGCGCGGTGTTTGAGGTCGTGTCCTATCGTGATAACGTAATTTTACTACACTCTGTCAGTCTTTCATAATTCCGTTTATCGGTACCAAAGCATAACAAATTCCAATTACATCATATTATACCAGCGGTCCCGAGTGCCACGTAATGGCTCGTAGATCGTGGAGAAAGCACGGCCGGCCTTGGCAATGAAGCGCGCGCAGCCGGGCGCGTCGTCGCGCAACGACCGCTGCGCCAGCGCCCACCGTACCCGCCTGCGCTTATAATTGGCGCGAGTTTTCACGCATGCGCAACACTTTCGTTGTCAATGAACTTGGAAAGCGGGGATGCTCTGTCATTGTCATTAGATAGCTGGGAATGCACTCTCGCTGCCTTGCACGCGCTTCAATGGTTGGTGGTTGCACGCAAGTGACGCAAGCCACACAATCGCTGCTTCATTATAAAAACATCATCTAATTTATTTTAATTTCACTTAATCATAGCAGAAAGTTTCTGAAACAATCACTCACCCATATTAATATTTTTTCAGTAAGTAAGTAGGTAGGTAGATAATTGAATATGGCATCTGAAAGACCGGATTCTAGCAACGCAATACCTACCTAGAGTTGTAAGATAATCAAGGTTAATAAAAGGTGCAGAATACAGGATTAGCTGAGGACCGAAATGAACATACAAAATCGATCATAAAAGAATTTTAGTTTAATATCGTTAGTAATTAGTTATTATACTATATTATATCATCATTCATGAGTGATTTAAGGATCGTGCGGTCGATTAAGCATTTTTCAACAAGCAGTCCAGCACCTAAACTCAAGAACATAACTGTGAAAATAAAATGTTTTAGCCGAACGTGGTCAATGATCATGAGGCTCTTTTTTGGTTATTTTCCTAACATATTTCTAACGTATCTGTTGCGTGACTTAATTAATAAGTACTTAGGTAGTAAGGCTTCGGATGACGGGGTGCGGGATCGTCCCGGTGGGAAAATTGTAGGCGTTTGGACTCAGTTGACGCTCCAACGACCACGAAAACTGCCTTGCTTGTATCCAGGACAATAAAACATTGAGTAGTCGTTTGAAAGAGTTTGAGTATTCTCTCCTGTTACGTTTGAAAGGAATTAAAGATTGCAGCACAATCATGTCTAGTTGTCTAGGTAGTCCTTTGGCACAAAATTACTGGTGTACCTCAAGGGACTGTCATAGGTCCAGTCCATTTGACGTGTCTTAGTCCAAATGATCAAACCTATTCTGTTTTTTTTTGTGGATAAGTGTCTATGATACGTGGCTGTTCTCTTCAGTGGTGGACGCTTGCAGGATCATCAGACGTTTTTATTTTAGGAACCGTCTGCTATACATAGAACTCATTACGGTTAGGCAATTACTAATTATCACACATTTTAATGTACAAATCGTAGCAAATTATATAATTTTGACATTTAAGTACACACTTTTTCCGTTATGGCCGGAACTTTGATAATACTAAAATATTAAGTATTAAGGTTTCCGCTATTTAGTATTCAATAGAGTGATAGCTGTCAATTAGTCTTTAATGGGTGCAATAACAAATTAATTACGATATAAAGTTAATGAAATCTCAACATTGATATCTCAATGAATATTCAAATACCTACATTCTATAATTTTAGTTTTACTTCCTATGAGTATAATATGTAGAATCTAGAATGCAAAAAAAGCTTCGATCAATCTATATGTGTATTGATCGAAGCAAAAAAGGCAAGAAATATTGTTGTAGTACTAAAGCGGCTCCACAGTCATATTGTTTTAAATCACAGCACATAATAAGAAAGGCTTGGGGGAATTGCGCTCCATTGGCGCCGTCGTTACGGCGGGCCCTTCGACACGACTGCCATCTGACGGCTGATGTCGACCTTATTATTTTATGCTAAATAAACAGTGCAAGTATCTTCATTTGGATAGTGCAGGCAGGAGATAGCTAACTATAGTTAAGTACTACTAGTTAGCTAATTAGCTGAACTCGCGGTTTTAACTCCCATCTGGGTGATCAACTTATTACTAGCACAGTGTAAAGAAACATACATATGGTTTTATGGACTGTGCTACTAGTTCTACTTACTACCCGGATAAAAAAGTGTTCTTTAACCTTTCCCAAGGTTCAAGCTCTATTGTATCAATTTTTATCAAGATTGGTTTAGCAGTATCCGACAGACAGTAATCTCTACTTTTCTATTACTATTACTTAGTTCAGATTAGTTTCGATGAGCATCAATTATTATTTATTTTAAATGCGTCTTAGATCCAAAATTGTCTTCCTACTCTTGTTTATAAGTATAACGCCCATGAAATATTAACGCAAGCGAACCAGAGAAATAATTGTGTTCGAGACTACTGCTAACTTTAACTAAAGTTGAGCTGTCATCAACTTCAGAGAGAGCATGTAGAATTTGTGGACACTGGACTGGTTCATGAGTTAAACTTCAAAAGTTGGGTGGGTCCAACTTGATGTGTTGTTAATTGATTCGCAGTGCCGCCGCTGCCGCTGGCCCGCAAATAATTTTGGCAAATCAGCAGCCTTTGCCAATATTTAATTTTACAATGAAGAAAATATTCTCGATAGCAGCTTAGCTTCAATACAACCATGGTTCTTCAAGAAACTATCTATTACCCCATAACTTTGGTATATCACTCAAGAAAAAGAATTTGTAAAAAAAATCAGAAGTTTGAGATGGGTGCCCCAAGGTTCTGTCTTAGGACCCTTACTCAATACTGTCAACCAACACGAAGACGAAGTACACACCGAGGGTGCAGTTGCTGAAGTCGCGCCGCAACGTCAACTTTAAGGCGTTCGTGGTGCGAGTACCGAATTGTTTACTGCCCCTCGTCATGGAAGAAGACTTTTGGCCGCAGGACGTGGTGTTCCGTCGCTTCCGCCGACAAGTGCCACCGGAGAGCACAAAAACATTGAGTGCGAAGTGAAGTGCTACTAACATAGTCCTAAGCCCTATTTACTAACACAATATGTTGATATAAGTATGTATGTAGTCTTTAAGGTATTTATGATATGGGTCTTTAATACCCGAAATAAATGATTTATTTATTATTATTATAACACAGTTACTTAACACAACCTGTTGGTAGGTACCTATATCACTTGCATGTTTGCATAAGAAACGTACAATATAAATTCGGTTGGCAGCTCCTTAAGACTTAGATAATAAAGTGACTTCAGAACAGTCAACAGAACGGAACTGGACGGTGGACTGTTTAGCCAGCGCGGTTTCTTTTTGCTTACACGCCAAATACTTCCTAATCATAATATGGACATAAGAATATTTGGCAAGGCAGAACTTATTTATGAGGAATCGCAAGCAATACCAATATCTAAAATGCTATCTGTATTGATGTATGTATGTTATTATACTTTTTATGTTCGTTCGGTAGACTGGTTTGCAACAACAAAAGTGGAAAACAAAAAAAAACATAATGATTGTGATCACTGATCACACTAATATAATACCTAGTTTGTGTGTGTGTTTGTTACTCCTTCATGCACGGCTTGACGGATTTGGATGAATTTTTACAAAAGGTAGCCTGGGACCGCGAAAAGCACATAGGCTACTTTTCATCCATTTTCACGCAGACGAAGTAGCGGGAATAGCTAGTATAATAAATCCTATAGCTAAAGAGATTACTAGGTATACGCACACAAAACATCTTCACAAAAATAAAGTTAGAACATATTACAAATTTACAAGCAATAAAAAACAAGAAGTTAATGGAAATATCCAATAAAAGGTTGGTATTAAAGCAATATTAAGTATTCAAACAACGTAAGAACAACATACACACGGAAATCTTTTAGTAGGAGCAAAAGTTCTTAAAAATTACAAGTAACATTCAATTCAACTCTGTATACGAGGCACAGGTTTTTCACTGGAAACAGTATATAGTACCTACTGTGCAATACTATAAAGTGTAAATGTATAGATAGTGGAAGGGAGGGTCGGCGCGAATATCGTAGGCTTACTTACGGAGGCTCGACGGTAAAGGAAGTGAACGGGCGTGACCTTGACATTTCCCTCGTCGCGAATGTTGTTATAGCCGTCCGCCACGCTAGGAAGTAGGAACACGGTACCGACTCCCACGGTACTGAAGTTCCAAGCATTACTCACACTTATCTAGTTTTTCTTTAATACATAACTATAATTGTTAATCATTTACATATTGGTTCAGAAATAAGAAGAATACAGGGCAACAGTGCTTCTTCATGAATACACAACGAAGATGAGACAAAAGTGAGAGAAGCGATATTGCCCCTTCTTAACCCTCTTACAGCTCAACAAGTTGTTGCCATGGTTACTAACCGGCACCATAATTATGTCTATACGATCGCACGAAGCTATAATATTTTACGTAATTTAAATAATCAGTAAAATCAATGAAATGAGCAGGTGTTTGAAGTTATATCGCAATAGTTCCGAAAATAAAATAATGAAACCAATAAAGAACACGCTCCTGGCTGAGCTTTGAATAGAATAATCAAACAAAGCTCCCGAAGTCTCAATGAACAAACAAAAAGTCAATAAGATGTCTCTGAGCAGTCCCTTAGAAAGTGCATTCAAGCGCAGCGCTTACAATGTGCCCGTAGACCAAAACTACTTCAATCATCAAGCTCCGAGGAAATAAAACGTGTACAAAATGTGATGACGACGTTCAAAAAACCCTTTATGCCTCACCACTCACCAGCCAGTTATTAAGAAGATTGAATTTGTAAGCCACAGAGTCCATGTCCAATTAAGACGAAAGTTAGTTGTTGCTCGCTCGACATTTTTTTGATAAGTAATTTCAACTGCTGTCATTGCATCATTGATATTATTATTATTTAATCATAATTAATTAATAGAAATAATTTTACAGGTTGAATTATTTAATTGTGATCTGATTCTGTCGCTACAATTAGAACTAGTTATCTACTTATTTATATCGTTTTGCTCGTAAGCTGTGGTCCAATTATGAAGCACTATTTATGTTCAGAACTGTTTATTTGTTAGTGTCCATCATTGCTGAGAAAACGCAGTACGGTTACAAAAGAAAGAGTACAGTTTAGATTTATACTAGGAGTCGGACAAATAGTTACACTCGACAACATTGACGGTCGACCACTTTTCACCCTTATTACTAAGAACATAAGGGTGAAATGTGGTCGACCGTCAATGTTGTCGAGTGTGCCTATCTAACCTATGTATGTACCTACCTATTTATCTAATACCTCCAATACATTTGATAACACCTGAGAAATGTCAATAACTATAATAGGTACGTACTTACCTATATCTATTGTCTGACTATGTGCAGTGCCGTATTAAGCCCACCCGGGGCCTGTAGCAAATTCTAGTGTCGGTCCCTTCCTTAGGTTCGATTACATAATCGGCCGGTGAGGTTCCTGCTGCTGGTATCCAAGTCTCTCCTCTCTGTTTGAGGGAGTCTTCCGTAATTCACCACATAGGCCCAGTGCGGTTCATTCAGACTTTAATTTTTCTTTTTTTAATTCTGATTTACCTATAGATATTCTGCCCAAGCGCGGGGGCCCCGCGCTTGGGCAGTGCAAAAAAGCAGTGATAGCCTAGTGGTTTAACCATGTGCCTCCCACGACGAATGGTTCGAGTTCGATTCCGAGGCACGCACCGCTGACTTTTCGAAGTCATGTGCGTATTAGAAATTAATTATCACTTGCTTTAACGGTGAAGGAAAACATCGTGAGGAAACCGGCATGTCCTAGAACCATAAATTCGAAGACATGTGACGTCCACCAACCCGCACTGAGCCCGCGTAGTGGACTACGGCCCACTCCCTCTCACAGAGGAGGCCTGTGTCCCAGCAGTGGGAACATTATAGGCCGATTATGCTATGCTATGCGGGGCCCCCAGAGGAGTGGGGCCCATAGCATTTGCTACTCCTGCTATATGGCTAATCCGGCACTGACTGTGTGTCATGTTCCGAATGGCATGTATTGTGTTGTGGGGTTTATAATTATGCTCCCGGCAACCCCCCGCACGCGGCTCGATTGATCTGCGAAAACCACGGAATATTTCCGTGGCGAAAACCCTCGTGTTGAACGACTCTATGGAGTATATAATAGCTTCTAGACTGTGCTAATACTATTATGCTTACTATTCTAATTATTACATAAAAAAGTAACATAATTCTCATTAAAAAACAACCCACAGTTGATAATAGGAAGTATAGATAGGTACGGTATGTTTGATCATATTTGTAATACTGTTAACGTAAGCTTCGGTGCCTTGCATAACAATAGGACCTGTTTGTTACTTATGATATTTCTCAACACTGACTAGAATAATTAAACATGTTTTGGTGTTAGTTTATATTACAGCTACTTCACTACCTACTTCTCATACTGTCACGGGTCATCATGTTATAGATCATTATTTTATAGCTCTGCAATAGTCGTATTAACATATTAATATTAGGTCTTTACCTATGAAATTGCCGTTCTGCAGTACTGGCCATTTCAAATCAAAATAATTTTTGTTTGGCTTGAATTCTAATTTCAAATTAATTTTATTTTAAAAACATGGATTGTTTTTTTCCAAAAGTAGTCATTTGTTTATTGATTAGTGTTACATTTTCATCGCATTTCAATATTTTTCGTCATCATGGATACGTTAAAAATTCGAGTAATTATGGAATACGAGTACCGTCGTAGCAGCAACGCGCCACAAGCGGCACGCAACATCAACGACGTTTACGGAGCTAACACTACAAACCAACGCACCACCTGTTATTGGTTTGCTCGCTTCCGTTCTGGAAATTTCGACCTGAAAAATGAACCTCGCGGTCGTCCGAAGACTTTGGTCGACAATGACGAATTAAAGGCGATTATGGAAGCTGATGATACACAATCTACGGCTGAATTAGCAGCAGCTTTCGACGTTAGCGTCAAAACAATATTGGTCCATTTGCGTCAAATTGGCAAGGTAAAAAAGCTTGACAAATGGGTGCCCCACGAACTCAATGATCGCCAGCGCGAAGTACGCGTCGAGACGTGCCTTGCACTGCTCAACAGACACACAAATGAAGGAATTATGAACCGCATTGTTACCTGCGAAGAGAAATGGATTCTGTTTGATAACCGCAAGCGCTCAGCAAGTTGGTTGGATCCTGGTTCAGCACCTAAACAATGCCCTAAACGAAAACTTACCCCTAGAAAAGTGATGGTCACTGTTTGGTGGTCTAGCGCCGGTGTGATTCATCACAGCTTCTTACCAAACGGGGTGAGCATTACTGCAGATGTGTACTGTGAAGAACTGAACACAATGATGAAGAAGCTGGCACATCTCCAACCAGCATTGGTCAATCGCTCGTCTCCACTGCTCCTGCACGACAACGCGCGACCTGATACTGCACAGCAGACGGTCTCCAAGTTGCAAGAACTGGGGTTGGAAGCTCTCCGTCATCCGCCCTACTCACCAGACCTTGCGCCTACAGACTACTACTTTTTCCAGAATTTGGATAACTTCTTGGCGGGAAAAAAATTCAATACCCGAGAGGCAGTACAAAATGCCTTTGAAGCTTTTGTTGCCTCCCGTCCAGCTGATTTCCTTAAGAAGGGCCATCAATAAACTG
This sequence comes from Thalpophila matura, assembly GCA_948465475.1. Classification (NCBI taxonomy): domain Eukaryota; kingdom Metazoa; phylum Arthropoda; class Insecta; order Lepidoptera; family Noctuidae; genus Thalpophila; species Thalpophila matura. Next base: position 11,658,563 of record OX419183.1, read on the forward strand.
CCACTGCATTGGCAAAGATGCATTGATTGCATGGGTGATTACTTCGATTAATAATAGGTCTTTACCTATGAAATTGCCGTTTTGTATGAAAAAATTTAAACGATTTTTTTTCATGTATTTTTTATTTGTATTAATCGAAGTAATCATCCATGCAATCAATGCATCTTTGCCAACGCAGTGGCAGTTTATTGATGCCCTTCTTAAAGAAATCAGCTGGACGGGAGGCAACAAATTCTTCAAAGGCATTTTGTACTGCCTCTCGGGTATTGAATTTTTTTCCCGCCCAGAAGTTATCCAAATTCTGGAAAAAGTAGTAGTCTGTAGGCGCAAGGTCTGGTGAGTAGGGCGGATGACGGAGAGCTTTCAACCCCAGTTCTTGCAACTTGGAGACCATCTGCTGTGCAGTATGAGGTCGCGCGTTGTCGTGCAGGAGCAGCGGAGACGAGCGATTGACCAATGCTGGTTGGAGATGTGCCAGCTTCTTCATCATTGTGTTCAGTTCTTCACAGTACACACCTGCAGTAATGCTCACCCCGTTTGGTAAGAAGCTGTGATGAATCACACCGGCGCTAGACCACCAAACAGTGACCATCCCTTTTCTAGGGGTAAGTTTTCGTTTAGGGCATTGTTTAGGTGCTAAACCAGGATCCAATCAACTTGCTGAGCACTTGCGGTTATTAAACAGAATCCATTTTTCATCGCAGGTAACAATGAGGTTCAAAATTCCTTCATTTGTGTGTCTGTTGAGCAGTGCAAGGCACGTCTCGACGCGTACTTCGCGCTGGCGATCATTGAGTTCGTGGGGCACCCATTTGTCAAGCTTTTTTACCTTGCCAATTTGACGCAAATGGACCAATATTGTTTTGACGCTAACGTCGAAAGCTGCTGCTAATTCAGCCGTAGATTGTGTATCATCAGCTTCCACAATCACCTTTAATTCGTCATTGTGGATCAAAGTCTTCGGACGACCGCGAGGTTCATTTTTCAGGTCGAAATTTCCAGAACGGAAGCGAGCAAACCAATAACAGGTGGTGCGTTGGTTTGTAGTGTTACCTCCGTAAACGACGTTGATGTTGCGTGCCGCGTGTGCCGCGTTGCTGCCACGACGGTACTCGTATTCCATAATTACTCGAATTTTTAACGTATCCATGATGACGAAAAAGATTGAAATGCGATGAAAATGTAACACTAATCAATAAACAAATGACTACTTTTGGAAAAAAAAAAACCATGTTTTTAAAATAAAATTAATTTTAAATCAGAATTCTTAGCCAAACAAAAATTATTTTGATTTGAAATGGCCAGTACTGCAGAACGGCAATTTCATAGGTAAAGACCTAATACAAATAAAAAATACATGCAAAAAATTCGTTTAAATTTTTTCATACAAAACGGCAATTTCATAGGTAAAGACCTATTATTTAATTAGTCTAAGTTTAATAGGTGTTTATGAAAAAATATATTTTAGTTATACTTATCTAAGTTCCTACGCACTTCATTATGTAGATAAGCCTGTTGGATCTTTCGAAATAATAATATAAAATGAACTGCCTATTTCATTTTGTTAATATAATAATAAAACTATATTTAATTCAGGTAGGTACAAATTATAAAATGTAAACATTAGGGGAGTGCCTCCGCAGCCGGCGGCGGCTCCCAAAAATAACGCCGTTAGAAACCGGTGTAGCCTTGGAGTAACAGTGATACCAGGCGAAAATAATTGCAAACTACCGTAGCAGCAGATTAATGTTGCCGTGTTTTAATTTAAGTTGAATTATCTACCTTAGACTGACTTTTAAATTACAGTGTCAATGTAAAACAAAATACAACTTTTTTGGACTTACAAGGGGGAGGGAGGTGAGGTGGTCGACGGAGCCCGCTACGCGGGGCTCCTATTTCTGTCTGCAAGGTTAAAAGTAACCTAACACGAAGGGGTTGACGGGGGCTTCGTTCGCTCGCTTTGCTCGTTCACTGAAGCCCCCGTCAACCCCTTCGAACCTAAATTGTCCGTGTCGGGGTGTCCAAGTTCCCGAGCTCGCTTCGCTCGCTCTTGGACCCTAGTTAGGTATGTTACTCAAATGAAATGTTTTTAATTATGCCAAATTGCCAACCCCATTTCCCGCTTTTTTTCCAATGTCAGCGCCGGCTCTCAATTTAGCAACCGGCGGCGGCTGCAAATTCAGGTCACGGCGGCGGTCGCGGAGTCACTTCCAAACATTAGACATTTCTGAGCGGGTAACGCCATCTTGTAACAAGTAGATGAACCTCTTAAAAAGCTTTTTCCAATCCTGCGATAGATGTCAGTATTATTAAAATTAATGTATAATAAAGTAGATACTCGTATTTATATAAAACTAGCTTCCACCCGTAGCTGCGCCTGCATTTTTCGGGATGTATTATGCATATAAACCGTCCTCTTGAATCACTCTATCTACTTACCGCATCAAAATCCATTGCGTACCTACCTAGTTCAAAAAATCTAAGCATACATAGGGATTATGGACCGACAGACAGCGGGAAGCGACTTTGTTTTATACATACTATGTAGTGATGTCCAGCTGAATTTTCATACATTTGTATGATATACCTGCCTAGATTATTATTATTTACTTTTATAAAATTGATATACCTACAGGATGTCCCACGGCTATGCCACATGGAGGGAAAGTACTTTAAATATTTGAGATAGGAAGTTTTGCTTCATGGAAACTCCACTTTACTTTTAAAATTAAGTAATACTGCATTCAAAGATTCTTAAAAAGTTGCTTGCTTCATCTGGGAATCGAACCAACCAAATGTGAAAAAATGAACATTCTGTATTTTTATGATGTCGATTGAAAGGGTTAATTGTAAGCATTAATTTCTTCAAGTAACATATGGTACCTATCCTAAATTAAAGGAACACCGTAATATATATTTTTTTTCAAATTCGACTACTGTCTAGTTCATAGCAAAGATACATTTAAATAGTATTTTAATGCATTTATCATGCACTTAATAACGAAAATAGTGTAAAAAAATACTTTTCACTAAATAATTATAGCTATGTATGAAAATCGACACGAAAAGTTTATCCTATTAATTCAATTCCTAAACTTAAATTAAAAATTTCATCATGTTCTTTAATTTAAGATACTATGTTCCATAAAAGGAATTAATGCTTATAATTAACCCTCTCAAGCGGCATCATAAAAATATAGGATGTTAATTTTTTTACATTTGGTCGGTTTGATTCCCAAATGAAGCCAGCAATTTTTTTTGTATTTTTCGCTATTTCTTATAGTTTCGGATTTAACCATCCAAGCCAAGTTGATAAATTCACCCTGTATTAGAAGACAATGAATGATCACCGAGGACCTCCTACGATTTATTAGCAAGGAAAATTGCAGTGAATCTATAAGGAATAAAAGTAGCGTTAGCAAAAACAGGCCTTTCTTAGCAGTGCGGTCCAGGGTTTGATTCGAAATTGCCCTAAGTGCATTGATAACGTATTGAGACAAATTGCAAATTATCCCATATTAAAAAGTATCATTAGCTAGTAGGTAGGTACTTACATTACGAGTACCAACTGGCTTGACCAACGCTTACACATGTGTAAGTTAATTTATTTTCCAAGAAAATACCTAACTTGTATGTGACCGGAAGCAATTACGACAACATTCCTGGTATCAATAGCAATAAACTGATTTTCACATGCCGTCTACGTGATGATACGTAGGTAACGTAGGTGTAGTGTTACCGTGTACCTACACATATGTAATAAATTTACTTCAGTATGTGGCCGCTTTGACCGCCAAATATCGTCATTTGTATTCAACATAGGACAGACAAGTGCGCATCGAAGCCACTACTTGAGTTTACCTCCATGAGCGGGTTTTTCAAACATTAACCTAGGGTTTTTAACCATAATAATGTTCCGGATACTCATTAGAAAAAATACTTCCTTTAATATCTATGTAAGAAACGCAAGAAATAACGTTTACCTGTTAAGATTTTTAAGCACCAAGTAGGTATGTAGTTTGCTTGGGGGTTTTTTATGTCAAAAGGAAAATATTAAGGTAGGTAGGTATTCGGAAATGATGCAAACGGTAGCCAATGTCTATACCTATTTACGTATAGCCTGCCAATATTTGATTTGAAATGGGCTTTAGCGAATATGAGAGTCAAAGGCCTTTGACCTCGCGTCATATCAGTAACAATTAATCAACGAGGTTTATAGTCAAATAAATAGTGCAGATAGTTCATGCAAATTCATATCGCATAAGGCTCGCAATATTTTTTGTCGGTCTACTATAACATAATAATATTTAAATAAAAAACATTAATTCACTCTATAAGTACTTGTGGCGTATTGAACTGTGAGCACCCTATTGTTTTATAACTTGTAATACATACGGACTAAACAAGGATGTACCTACCTACATTCTAAACATTCCGGCTGAATTAATTTGAATGCTTGAATTTTCTTCATGGTCGATTTATTGGAGTGTTTTAATAAAACATAAGGCACAAGCACAAATGTTTTATGGCTACCTACCTACATATACTATATTATCTATTGTCGTAAATCCTTTGAAGACAACCTGCCAGGTGGATAGCACCGTTATGTAATTATGTAGGTATATGATTCAAACAATGAGTGCTTTGGGCGCCAGAATGTCAAGTCTATTCAAACAAGTTGCACTTATAACCGACTCTAAATGACTAATTCTGAGTAAGTAGGAGGTAGGTAGGTATCAGTAAATACATGCTCTGATCAATATCGCAGCGCATTTGAATTCCGCTGTCAAACAAGGATCTGAATACATTTTGGTGCTTCTAACACGTGTGGGTCGTCAGTAGATAGTTATTATTCACATTTGGCACAACGCCGACTTGGCCCGCGGTGTCAACGCCCTTGCATTATGTAGGGAGGATCACGTAAGCGTGTATCAAGGAAAGCCATGTCTATCTGGTCTTACAGCAGCGTTTGGCTTAGAATTGGCGAAGGAGTATCTACTGACAATATACCTAATACCTTTTCCAAACTGAGCTTAATGGAAATTAATGTAGGCGACTTCTAATTCCATTGTTTATACTTCAACCTTCAGCATTTTTGACATTTGTATCATCAATTCATCATTTATCAGTCAGTCAGTCACTAGCTAGAACCGATGTAGGTAATGAGTCAGCAAGTGTCAGGATGTTTGAGCGGTGCCATCATACCTACCTACCGAAAACACTCGGTCATATTTATTTCGAGGAACTTGTTTTAGGTGGTAAGGCTGCGCTTGCCGACACGGTCAAGCGGAATTGCATAAACAACTTTAGTTTTTACTAAAATAAGGCTATTCTGTTTGTGAATCAGCTAGAAAGATAGTTGTCTATATCAAGAGTTTTATTTTATCGAAGCGTCGAGATGATGAGCAGCACTGTTCATCAGATAATGACAACGAACTGCGATCCATCAGTAGACCTTATTGGATTGTTCACATCAATTGCTGACAGCGTAGAACTAGAAGCATAATCAGCCACATAAGCGTACCTACAACGCTCTACATAAAAAGAGTCACGCGACCCGTCGCCCTGCCTTTCTTTTTTGGCGCCAAAATTCACCACCAAAGTGTATTCGAAGATGAAATAATGTTTACACTACTGGCCCTGGGACTTTGACCTCTTGTCCGTGAGAGGGAGTGAGCCATAGTCCACAACACGGGCCTAGTGAGAATTGGTGGACGTCACAGTAATGCCTTCGAATTTTTAGTTCCTTACGATCCCCTTTACCGTTTTTAGAACTTGGTGATGTAATAACTTGCACAAAGTGTGCGCCTGCCTGGATTGGAGCCCACGACTTACGACTTGAAAGTCAGAGCCGCTACGGCTACGCTACGAGCCGCTACGCCGATCCAGCCAGTCTATTCTGTACCGACACGCCGCGTGATATCACCGCGAGAACTGTCAATTTGTTTGCGAACGTTCGAGGGAGGATCTCACCGTGACATTCTCCCTCGAACGTGCGAACGTTCTCGAACAAATTGGGAGTTCTCGCAGTGATATCACACGGCGTGTCGTAGACAGGCAAAACTGGGCAAAACTAAATGTTTCGTCGGTTACGACGAAAACCACTAAAACCACTCCCCTAGTTATAGGCAGTGGTTTTAGGTAGGTACACCACTGGACCTGGATAAGCTGAGTGAAAATACTCCTGAAGTCCTGACCAGGCAGTACCTACTTAGTTTTGTTTACAACTAACTACATGGTATTCTTAGGAGCATGGAGTACCAAAAATTATCCTCAATAGCATGCGTGATTGCCTAAACTTTAGTGCTTACGTGGTCAAATCGAATTACTCAGCGACTCGGGAACAACACAGTCGGTTTTCCCCCATTACTCCGAAGTTACTATGTCGGAGGCACCTAATCCATTCCGCTGTCGTATTGTACAATTAAATTACCATAGCGGTTGCGGGAACCCGGCCAGCAGGAAGCGGCTGTCCCCGCTGCATACTGATGCAGCGCTTTGTCTCTGTAATCGTAGGCCCTCAGACGTTATACCTCTTACATGTATAAATATGAGAATAAATCTTAAGCACCGTCTATGGATTAATACTCCTCCTCTATCGATCAATAGCAGGCATGTAGTGTGTAAAAACTAAAAAAACTATCAATAATTTTAAAGTTCCACTGGTCTGTAGATAGTTTGCATTAGAAGCCCGAGTAAAGCGTTGCTGATCCTGCGGGATCAGCAACGTTTTACTCGGGCTTCTAATGCTTCTAAGGTTATTTATAAAAAAATAGGTCAATTTGCACAACCACCGCAAGAGCATTTTCCAAAAAGTATAGGTAAGGTACTTAAAAAAAAATATAACACTCCTTTTTTGGGCAGTCGTGTAATGACCTACCTACTTTTTTTTGGCCGGAATGCAAGTTGCAGAATTCCTCAAAAAAAATCTAAGAATTTTCCCATAATTCTATTTAGATACGAATGAGAAATCAATGTGCTCTCAAAAATTAATTATAATGATTTATATGTAATGCAAACTTTTTTATACATAGTGGTATGTATAATAGTTTTATTTTGGGTTATTTTATTACTAACTGGCCATAATTGGTTAAAAATGACGAAAACCATTTAAGTTTTTTTTTATTCATTGAATTTTCTGGAAAAAAGGGCATGCGCTATTATTTTCTTCAGCCTATTATGCCTGTGAAAAGTGCAAAAAAGTAATTTAACTAATTGATGTTTATATGCAACCTTTTTTATTAGTTACCTACTACCTACTAGTAAAGAAAAGTCTTACTTTTCAAAAAGTTTACGTCTGTAAGGCAACCGCTACAATAGAGCATTTTTTTGTTTTTGTGATTTTATTGAGACAACGTGCGAAACCTTTTTTGTTTCTTTTTTTTGAAAAAACGTTGCCCCACACTATAATATTTCTTCTGTGTCGTGAGTGCGTTTACAAACACAAAGGACGTTGGCAGTTTTGGGCTTGACCTATAATAAAAGCTAAACCAAAAATAAAAATATATTTTAATTGTTCTTAATTGCCTAATTTATCCTAAGAGAGAGAGAATTGGCATCAAAAATCGAAATAAAATGATTATGCCGTTGACATTTAGAAAAAACCAATAAAACAAAAACGAGCGCATGCTGGCTGGCGCGTGCCTTCATAGAATATCATGTCGACAGCAACTAAAACCTTTGAATTGGGAACTCATAAGGCGGGCTATACTTCATTGGATCATTCACACCATACTTAACCTCATTGTCACAAATACGAAGATTTCTCTTTAGCCCAATTACAAAAAAAATGAATTTAAATACTCTTGAAATACTCGATCACACCAAACTAATTTCATATCTGCTGTACACTATCTGAAGCCCAGCGTTCTATGGGCGTCTGTCTGCCAGTGTCCTTTCACATACACAAACAGCCAGAACAGTGCGGGAATCAAACCCGCGACACGTCGCGCAGCAGGCAATGTTTCAGCCACTGCGACTATAGTGATATCTATGACCGCGACAACCGTGCGGTCAAAAATACTATCCTAAACTAAACCTAGAAAACCGGGATAGAGCGTGTAGGGCCACGCACAGTCTAGAGTTCCGTAGCAAGAAGTATTTCAGTCTTCCGACCGCAAATATAAGTTTAATAATATTATTACGAAATACAAAGTTTTTTTTGTTTTTTAAACATTGCCCCACACTATGATTTCTCCTGTGTCGTGGGTGCGTTTACAAACACAAATTTCACATACACAAACAGCCAGACCTATGTGCAATGCGGGAATCGAACCCGCGACGCGTCGCGCAGCAGCCAATCTATCAGCCACTGCGACAACCGTGCGGTATTTTTGCGGTTGTCAAACTCAGAACTGAAAATACTTAGTGAATATTTAAAAAAATCGAAAGTAGATAATTATTGGGATGCTTTAAGCTTGATTTTATTCAGATTTTTGTATAACGCGGTTGGAAAATTACAGAGGGGGAGGGACACATTGTTAACGACTTTCGGAACTCGTAGTTCACTAAATATACACACACAAATAAAAAATAAAAACTACTAGTACACTTAAATAAAAAAGTCATTTAGAAACTAGTTATTTTCAAAGACCTATCCAACGATACCCCCCACCGATACACCCCATACGGCCCACACAAAGGGGTGCGCGCTAATATTTTTTTTCATCCCTTAGTTTCATGTAGGTAATGCTTCCAAATATTTTCTTTCCTTGTTTTATACGAGGTTCAAAGATCTGCTAAATAATAAAGCGCTGTACCTCTACCTACATGAACAACGGTGTAAAGTCACTTTATTTTGCGTTGTAAATAAATTATGCACCCTTTCATGGAACGACGTTACGTTACTCATCAATATGACAATGACAAAAAAATGACATATTGTTAACAGGTACTTGAGAAGTGTCAACATGAATAGTTTTGCGCCATTCTCGCTAGTTGGGGAGTCCGCGACCTTACCGGAATACAAAGACAGGCGGCTCCTTATGCACGGCGACGCATGTGCGGTCACCGACTCCAGACGCGGCCTCCCCCCTTCCCCCCACGCACCGCCCTCCCGCTGCCTCCAGGCCACGTGCGCCGGCGCATACTTACCATGAAAATGACCATTTCCACGAACATACCGGAACTCTGAACGTTCACAAAAATATTTTGTCGATATCGATGAGTTATTGCTCGTCAAGCTGTAATTTTAATGGATGGGTACTTTACATGAATTTCTTGGTGTGTTCTTATCTGGTCCTTACGTGCTAATTATGTTCAGTAGGTACATACCTAATTACAGTCAACGAAAGCCGCTAACGAATGTTATTTTTAACCGACTTCAAAAAAGGAGATTCTGTATTCGACCCGTATATATGTATGTTTGTATTACCGCGATTTTCTCAAAAACTACTGATCCGATTTTTATTACAAAAAATATTCTTTATTTAACCTATAAATCAGCATATAATAAATAGCATTAGGGCGCAGGACCGCAAGCTTGCCTCCAGATCCGTGTTGAGCAACAGTCGGGGCGCTAACGCAATAGGCACTTGATGTAACCGCACCGCAACCTTTCCGCTGACGCAATAACCAGCTGTTCCTACCACACTGACGCTCCATCTAAACAGTGTCAGTCGTGCCGACGCGGAAATAATTAGAATAGTTTACGTCACTCATTATGATTATACTCCGAAATGCAATGTAAAGATTAAATTATCTACGTACGTTTACATCAGTGCATTGCGCCGGGTGGTCCTCGGCTGATAGACCACCCTGTTTAATTTTACGGGTCTATAGCATAATCGGCCTCTAATGTTCCCACTGCTGGGACACAGGCCTCCTCTCTGTGAGAGGGAGGAAGTGGGCCATAGTCATGGTGGACGTCACATGTCTTCGAATTTTTGGTTCTAGGACATGCCGGTTTCCTCACGATGTTTTCCTTCACCGTTAAAGCAAGTGATAATTAATTTCTAATACGCACATGACTTCGAAAAGTCAGCGGTGCGTGCCTCGGGATCGAACTCGAACCATTCGCCGTGGGAGGCACATGGTTAAACCACTAGGCTGTCACTGTACACGGGTCTATGCGTTAAAGTCAACTGCAGACTGAGAAGCTGACGCCAAAGTATTGGTAACAACTAACAACAACTTTACCATAAGCATGTAAAGGGTTGATCACCTGTATTTAGTAGATTGGGGGACTCCCCGTAGTATCTACAACATTAGATATTGCAGGTTGCTGTGGTGATCGGTAACGAAATTAACGATACACTAATAAACCGTCGTTCAGACAGACGCGGTCTGCGATGACGACGGTCAGAGCTACCAACAGTCATGTTGTTACTACTGACCGCCACCGCAGACCACGTCTGTCTGAAGCTACCTACTATTACCTACTACCTACTATTTAACTACTAGATAATTATTAAATAGGTATTGTCCTTATTTTCAGAATATGGGAACAAATACCTACTCGATAAGTACTCGGCACATGCGTGCTCAAGAAGGATAGGTCCACTCAAATCTGTATGGCTCTTTCCTCTAAAGGCCATTCCAGACTAACCTACATGGTTCTTACATAGTTAATTTTTTTATTGTCTGGACTTTAAAAGAGACCTTGACCTTTGAGTTTGTTTCGGTGTTTCTTCTCAAAGGTAGTCAGGTAGGAAACACCGACCTCATCTAGTAAAAATATTGACATGTAAAAGCGTTATTTATAACCTACTTACAGAATAAAGAATTTCAATTTCAATTTCAATACCTATTATGTTATATTACCTATACAGGATAAAATTAAAACCAGTGCTGATATTTTAGGAGGTGAAAGTACTCATGAATATGATCAACTTTTATTATCGGACCGACACTGATATGTGAAAAAAAAACCAACTGTTCCATACATTTTGAATTTTTGATCGTGTTGTAGTGCATTTTTGTAGGGAACAGCTGATTTTTTTCTTTCATATTTCAGTGTCGGTCCCATAATAAAAGTTGATCATATTCACGAGTACTTTCACCTCTTAAAATATCCTCACTGGTTTTAATTTTATCCTGTATACCTAACGCAGAAAGAAAAAAATATCTGGATAGTACTTAGGTACCTACTTAAATAAAGTCGCACTCGTATTTTTCCAAATCGTTAAACTCTGACAGTAGGCTACCTTCCTTCTTCCAAACTTTTATTACATGTTTAATATTTAAATCACTATAATTTCGAATTTAAAATGCCGATAGCATGTTCCCCGCGGCTATTTCTGATGCCTACGGTGTAACGTTGGTCATTATTTAAAAACAGAACACACCCGTTGACATAATCGCGCCTCCTTATTCGGCAAAAATACATTGTTCGGTGTGTCCGTGAACAATAGTGTTAACAGTAAAGCTGCTTCTTATTCCGCTCGGATACGGACACGGGGGGACCGCGTCGACCGGTTGGAGTCTGTAAATTCCGTACATTGTAATTCAGATTGAATGTCGAAACGCACGAGTTGGCATGCAGCTATGCGGATGCATCGGTCGCTCGAACTTTGACTTATAAATACTACTTATACCTTGTCCACTAAAAACATTAAATGGTTTATGGTTAACGTTAAAGTAGTGCATCCTAAACACTCATAAAGTTCAAGTTCAGCAAACGATACATTTATTATAGATACTTAATATAACAGCTATGCAACACAAAACTTAAGTCATCGTAATAGCTAGTTTAGTTACACCTAACTTACTTATTTTTAATTGAAAATACATAATAATTTACGCTGATCCAGTGCGTCGTTTCTAGGAAGCAACATCGTTAGCATCTTCCGCGTCTCCACCCACTTTATTAATCAGTAAACGTCTCGCGGCCAATAAAAGTGCGGCATTTATAGACTGGTTGTATAAAACTGTATAAAACACATAAATCCAAGCCAAAAGAATGGCGTACCCTGTCCAACATCACAGAAACAGATTTCAAAGGCACGTCGTTTTTCATTGGGCCTATAAACTCAGGTGTTTATGGGGTTTGTCACTTTCGCATTTTTTTACCGACCCTATGTTGAAATTTTGAAATATTTATAGCTGTACAACTAGGGCTAGAATCGCGACCGAATTAACGACATACTTACCTTTTATTTCGAATATTTGCCTATTTAAACAAATTTAATCTGAGCTTCTTTTTAATAAAAAAAAAGGTTAACAGAAATATGTAAGCATTTTTTTAAATAAAAAAAGGCTTTTAAGAAAAATAGCAGCTAGCAGATACAGGTGTGTTGCGTTAAATGTCGGTAATTCAAGCAATTGGAGATGTAAGGAACATCAAAAGATACACAGGCGGCAACTTTTATTTTGCCAACACATATCATATTATCCATTATTCTCAATCGAAACCATTTGAATCGACAGTTTTATACACAAGTGCCGCTTCTTTAGTTTTGCTATCAAAAAACAGAATGCGTTCCTTTGTCATGGTACACACACACATATTACCTACTACGCTCGCCGAACTTTTGTCAAAGCTTTTGTGACGTGCCGCCTGCCGCCATAGGTATGAGCGAAAAAAGTTTAACGCATAAGTATGACACAACATTTAATAAGGAACCGCTTTTTTATTTAAACGTCGTCTCCCAGTGGATTGTATATGCTTTTTTATGAAAATCGGATTACGTCGTGCATAAACGATATTGGTATAATGCTATGTCCTTTTTGTACCAGTAAACATAACACCGACAAAATAAAGTAAGTAGGTAGGTAGGTAGGTACTCGTATTGTATGTAAGTGGGTAAGTATAATAATAATAATAAAAGAAAGAAAGCATTGAATTTCCAGCGTGCGAATATAATTTTGTTGATGGTTGTAGAGGTTTCAGGGGGGTGGGATGTGGGATGGGAGGTGACCAGTCACTTCACCAAAAATTAATTCACAAATGTTTACTTGACAAGCAACGATTGGCAAAAACATTATTTGTCATTTCATCATTATACAACAACAAGTTTAGCAAATAATTTACTTAGCAAAATAATTATCCGATAAATTTTTATTTGAAAACGTATTATTTGACAAACAATTCATTATTTTTTCATTTTATCTCATAAAACAACGTTTGGAATACCGCAATCTGAATCGCTGCAAAACCGACTCCACGTACTTAGTCTTGTCTGGGCCCCTAGAGTGTAATTTAAATCCGCCTAGGGGCGGAGGGGCGAGGCCGCCGCGCCGGAGTCCTGCAGCGCCGGAGCCGTGACAGAAACCATGCCTGCTGCATGTTGCATGCTTGCATACTACATGCTTGCTGCATGTTGCATGCTGCATGCATGCATACTGCATGCTTGCTGCATGCTTGCTCTTGCTTTTGCCTTGCATGGAGTATAAAAAATAGTAAATTAAAAATTAAAAAAACCCGACTGCCAAAAAACAACTAAAAAGTTCAAAACAAGAGCATTTTTCAAGCAGTCTGATGCAGTTGGTGGCAATTATTTGTGTTAAATCTTAGATTTTATGCCACCAACTGCATCAGACTGCTTGAAAAGTGCTCTTGTTTTGAACTTTTTAGTTGTTTTTTGGCAGTCGGGTTTTTTAAATTTTTAATTTACTATTTTTATTTTTCACTTTTTAGATTTTAATGTATGTTTTCGTAATCTTCTTTTTTGTTTGTATATCGTTAATACTTGAAATAAAAACTTAAATCAATAAGTAAGAATTAGCGAGAATGATTGCTTTGTTAAACAACTTTAAATCGTTATATATCCTAAACTATTATTTAAAATGAAAAATGATAAAAGGAACCTAAAGATGATTTTAAAATACCTATTCAACGACACCCCACTTGACATAGTTCATCAACTTTTTTTTTTTTCATTTTGACAATATGGCGTCTGGTTGTCGCTGTGGTGAATTTTGATTACTGTTATGTCTTTAGTGACACTCGCAAGGTTAAGACGAATCGATTGACGTAAGAATTATCAAAATCGGCCTACGCATTTGGTCTCTAGAACGCCACATAGAAACAAACATACATACATACATACATACATACATAGACTGATAAACACATAACCCTCCTTTGCGTCTCGCAGTCGGGTAATAAATGTATCTAAATATGAAATGAAAAATGTGTAAATGATTAAATATCATCTGATGCATTTGTTAAAAGAAGTGTTTGCCAAATAAATGTTTGTAAAATGAGTGTTTTTAAAATAAAACATTTGCGGAATAAGTTGTTTGCGAAATAAATAGTATACGAAACATTGGTTGTAAAATGAAAATTTGTCAATGGAGTTTTGGTGAAACTAGTGAACCGGGATGGGAGCTAGGGCGTTAAACTCCCCAAATATACCTAATATTGGACGTACCACTACCTACCCTCAGAATTTTCGATTTTCGTACGTAAATTAAGTGATTCTTTTCATGAAGTAGATATCCGTATCCTGTAGGTGAGTATCCTTACCTAAAAGAAAACTAATTTCAGAAAAAAAACGCCTGAATATTTAGCGTTAGCAATTTTTATAACTTCAGGAGCTGCCTATTATTAAACTGTATTTAAAACTCAGCTCACTTTCATACCTAGTTTCATTAAAGTCAATACATATTTTTTCTATTTGCATTAACTTTACTATACAACATTATTTTGCAATAACTTATATAGGTAATTAACTAGCTTAAAAGTAGCGTGTTAATCTGATGTAAGTATAAGCTTTAATCAGCGTTGCCAGATTTTATTTCGTGCAAATCGGGATTTTGAAACCTTTTGAGTAAAAAAAGCGGGATTCTTTTGTCGAAAGCGGGACATAATAAAAAAAACATAAATAAATCAGCAGTTAGTTGAAGAACTCTGCACAGGATAGCTCCAGATTGAATTGAATGAGTAATTCTACTATTATTTTTACGGAGCATTTATTTCTGGCTTCCGACTATTTAAAATTTATTTAGGAAAAAAACGCGTTCGGGAAAGCAGTTTGAAGTTGCGGCCCGCACCGTCAAGTAATCCTCAAAAAGCGGGACAGAGCCTGTCCCGCGCGGGACTTTCAATTTTGGGCAAGATAATCGGGACGTCCCGCCAAAATCGGGACGTCTGGCAACGCTCGCTATATTACTGTAAAATTTCATCAAAATCCGTTCAGTAGTTTTTGCGTGAAATAGTAACAAACATCCATACATACATCCTCACAAACTTTCGTATTTATAATATTATACAGGGTGGCAGGTTAGACAGTGGAAATATTTTAAGGGGTCATTGTACTCATCATTATGAACAACTTTTACTATGGGACCAACCCTGAAATCGCGAAAAAATCAGCTGTTCCATACATTTATGTTCACATAACTCAACAAAATGTATGGAACAGCTGATTTTTTTTTCTTGATTTCAATTTCGATATTCAATGTAGGTATCTCTTGCTTGATTTCTTGGATTGACGAAATTATAGTTACCTACGTATTTAGTTTTTGTTAAGTGGAGGCAAAGTCGCTGTGGTCTCAGAATATGTGGCATTTGCGCCATTTTAGTGCGGTGCGGAGGGCCTGGCCATAGATAGGTAAGGGCTTAGATTAGGGTAAGGGTATTGTGGGCCCGGCAGCGTAAGCTCGTACCCAGGGGGGTGATTCTCGCGGGTTCGATATTGATATCGCTTTCGATAACAGACAGTGCCCCGTTGCCAGACTTAAATAAATGCTTTTTCTCTTCCTCTTCCATAAGCTCCGGGAAATAGACAGAGAAATACTTGTCTGACATACACAGAGCGGCAACAAGTGTCCATGGATCCTTGGTCCGAGGTTAGACTTTGATATTTCTTTCAGTCAAGTTGTTATTACTGTACTCTGTGGTGATGCCATGCTACCAACCTAACAAAAAGAAAAAATATGTCAAACCAACTGTCAAATTTAATTCAATACAAATGAATGAAGCTTTTACAGATTTTTTAAAATATTTTGCTAATTTATGTTTCAAAACTGGATTTTACCAAAAGATAAAATGCAAGGCACTATCAAGGAACTTCTTGACGCGTTAGGGTTAGCTATGAGTTTGATTACACAAGGGAGTTTGGATATAACTCGCTTATTGAAATCTAAGCGTTTGTAATTGACGATAATGTATTTTTTATTGAATTTACAGATGTAGTTTGGAGGCGGACACTGTTTTAGATTACATCCAGAACGATCCCAACTATGGCAACAGTAATTTATCGTCTAAGCAAGTGAACGAGTACGCACAGAGATTGGCGCTTAAAGCTTCGAACGCCAAGTCGTTTTTGAAAAAGTACGAAGAGCTCAGGAACAGAAAGTACGTAATGTTGTGTTCTTTTAGTAAGATATAATTGGTTACTATTTTAAATTAGAAGTTGCTGGTTGCTTTATATAAATACAAAAATAACATTGGTCCTCATTTACAATTATTTACCTGAAGTGGTACCTACCTATTTAAACAGGGTATAATTTACGTGAAACGCAATGATAAGTGAATTTGTAAAGGCCAAGAAGCTGTTATCTTGTTATCAGTACTGGGGCTAACCTAAATTAACCTATTTAACTTATTATTGAAAACATCTGTGGCTGTATTACTATCTTCTTCCAGTACTGATAATTTAGCAGACATCATAGTGCTGTTCTACAAATTAGTGTGTGATGAGAAAAAGTCAAAGATATACAAACCTAAAGTGGCTCCAAAACCTATACTGGGCGATAATAAACATCAAATTACAAAAGACGACCTCCCTCAGGTATGTTGTTATTTTTATCCAACATGCGTACGGCAGGACAATTAGAGCTAATAAATAACACAGGTGTACACTGGCTTAATAAATGATATGTTCACTACTGGAAGTGCCAGCTTTGAGGAAATTATACCACTTTTTTATGGCTTTTAATCAATAATAACCTAAAATTCTACTTATTATTTACTTACATCACTAAGTACTCTATTTATTTCTATTATTATAATCTATTATTAATCTATTATTATAAATAGTAACTACAATTAATAATCTGCTCTTGCTGAACAAACACATGGTTTCTTGGCTAGTGCTGTTGTTAATATTAGAAGTTGCTATGGCAACATGCTTTATGCAGATACAATTTCAATGGTTTCCATGGCATAAAATATAAAATTGATTAGAAATAATTGTGGAGTTGGAATGGCATATTTTGCCTGGCTCACGGTAAATAGAATTTAATTAAGTTCTTAGAAGAAGTTCTTGCAATAATATTTATTTTGTTTGAGTTTAGACCTCTTATCAAAATATAATCAGCTTTGATTATAAATTGCAATAAGAAGCTATTAGCATTTTGTTTAGAATGCTACAGTCTTGTGATACAATCCTGGAGTGGCTATAATAGTTTACAATTTTTCAAATATTATATGTACCTATTATCATTACAGATAAAGGACAAACTTCTAAAAGCAGTGGACGAAAGTAAGAAACTTGTCATGAAGTCCTTTGAAGAGAAAGAAGTTAAGCTAAGACCAAACTGGTATAGCAGTTTGGACTTGCCCAGCTGGCAGAAGGACCACCCAGCTATGTCCTGGGACTTTCCAAAAGAACCTCTTCCAATTGTTTCTTCCCTATGTAAGTATACATAATTTTATATACAATATATATATATATATATACAGTATACAAAAAAAGATAAAGATATGATTGTCACTTAAGTGACAATCATATCTTTATCTTTTAGTGAAATGACCTCATAGTTCTTTCTTTAAAGAAAGAACTATGAGGTCATTTCACTGTTTACTAATGGTTTAATATCTTAAAACATAATATTGTACTCTTGCCTAAATGGTGTACAATAAAGCATATTCTAAAAAACAGCAAGACTCAAAATCTATTTCTGTGGTATTAATCAGTTGCTCATTGAATTGTAAAATCAGCTAGTGTGTGTGGCTACTCCCTCCTATTGGAATGAAGGGAAAACTCCCTTAGTCAAATTCAAATTCAAAAGTCATTTATTCAAAGTGGGCTAAAGCCAATTAGCACTTTTTGAACGTCAATATACATTAGACAGCCCCCAAAAACGCCCACCCTTCACCGCTTCCTAGTTTTAGCTGCGAAGAAGAAACGGCGCAACAAACTCCGCAGCAACACGATTCTGTCTTTCAGTTACTTTTGTTTTAAAAAATTATATAAATTTACGAAAAAAATATTAACTGAGCTTTTAAAACAAGATATATAAACTATAATACTTAAAAGTAAAATAATAATGTAACCTAACACACACCAATATACCTAATCAGAGAAAATAAAGTAAAAAACAATAAAAAATATGCAGTCGCAAAAGATGCTTTAAAGTTTAGGCGTTATTAATATTCTAGTTACTAATCGGTAATAAAGGCTGTGTGTCCGGTTACAAGTGCCTTTTATAGACAAATAAATTTTATTTGACAGTCAAGAGTCATGCTTGATAAACTAGGACCAGGGGCTAGTTATTTCAACAATATATATTAAATTAAATTACTGGGCTCAGTCAACAGAACGACCAGTCACCACAAGCAGCACCCGTTCACGAGTATGACGCAGAGGCCAGCCATCACCTCCCTCGCCATTTTAGAGGGAAGGGGGTGACCCGACCAATGACGCCACCGCAAGCAATGACGTCAAAGGGAGCATGACGAACCTGCTGACAAGAGGAAAGAATATCAAAAATGAAAAATAACTAATGAAAGAAACCTGCCCGAGGTCACTAGTTAACTGCATCACACTGTTACTTGAACTCTTCGTAAAAAAGAGAAAAATAAAATAAAAAAATTATACAGAACAATACAATATTATGTCAACATTTAACATTGTAGAATCTAGGTACTGAATGTCAAGATGTAAAATATAATTAATTCAAACATTGATTCAGAGTCGTCTTGTGCCTAACACAGCGACCAACAAGATCTATCGTCTAAATATTCCTTTAATGTATAGTAAGCCTTTTTAACTAGGATGGCTTTAATTTTAGTTTTGAAAGAAGGAAACGGCAGTTCTAATAAGCAAAGGGGTAGTTTATTATAAATACGTATACCGAGCCCTAAAAATGAACCATGTACCTTATGTAATCGATGGTAAGGAACACATAATTTATGCTTATTTCTAGTATTGAGGTTGTGTACATCACTATTTTTAGTATAAAGATTTATATTTTGCCTTATATATATTATGTTTGCAAAAATGAATTGAGATGTAACTGTTAAAATGTCAATCTCTTTGAAATGGTCCCTTAGAGAAACTCTTGCACCTAACTGATAAATAGCTCGAACAGCTCGTTTCTGGAGAATGAAAATACTTTCAATATCTGCTGCCTTGCCCCACAACAGGATGCCGTAAGACATGACGCTATGAAAGTAACTAAAGTACACTAAGCGAGCAGTGTCCACGTCAGTCAGTTGTCTTACTTTTCGAACAGCGTAAGCAGCAGAGCTGAGCTTACTTGCAAGGCACGCTACATGTGCGCCCCACTGAAGTCTCTTATCTACTGTTATACCTAGAAACACTGTTGAGTCAACAGTCTTAAGTGTCTCGTTATTGAGTATAATATTGGGTCCAAGGTTTTTTACATTGGGCATTGTGAATTTAATACATTTCGTTTTTTTAGCATTAAGTACTAGATTATTAATCGTAAACCAACATGTAACTTTTGAGAGTGCACTATTCACATCGTCAAAATTTTGTCGTTTTCTGTCTACCTTAAATATGAGAGAGGTATCATCTGCGAACAGTACAACATCGCAAATGTTTTTTAAATAGTACGGCAAATCGTTTATATAAATTAGGAATAAAAACGGACCTAGTATTGATCCTTGAGGCACGCCTAATTGAACCGGTAGGCCAGAAGACTTTGAGCCATTAATATCGACGCACTGAACTCTATGCTGCAGATAAGACACAATCACACCAAGTGCTACATTTTGTACACCATAATGACGGAGTTTACGTATTAGTGTATCATGGTGAACGCAATCAAATGCCTTGGAAAGATCACAAAACACACCAATTGCATTCTGTGAGTTCTCCCAGGCATTATATATGTGCTTGAGGAGAGCAACACCCGCATCCGTAGTTGAACGACCTTTCGTAAATCCGTATTGTTCACTATGAAGGAGGCCTTTTAAATTAAAATATCTTAATAACTGATTGAGTATAAGCTTTTCAAATATTTTACTAAAAGCTGGTAGAATAGAAATCGGCCTATAATTGCCTATGTCGGATTTGTCACCGGATTTAAATAGAGGTAAGACTTTACTGAACTTCATAAGATCGGGGAAAACACCCAAATCAACACATTTATTAAAAATAGTGGCAAGACAGGGGGCAACTATGTTGATTATATTATTCAGAAGTTTTACAGAAATACCCCAAAAGTCACCAGTGTTTTTAGGATTAAGTGACTTGAAAACGTTAACTATATCATACGGTGTTATTTGCTCAAATCTGAAAATGGAACTACATTCTTGTACACTATTACGCAGTATGTCTTCGGCGGCAGTCGCAGATGAGTTTAAGGAGCGAGTTGTTGCTATAGGTATGTTGGCAAAAAAAGTATTAAAAACCTGTGCTACCTCAGGAGGTCTACTTACTAATTTATTATTATCATCGATAATTTCAAACTTATTGTCACGAGTACATGACTTACCAGTTTCATTATTAATAAATTTCCAAGTAGCTTTTATTTTATTACGAGACTGTGAAATTTTATCACCTATATACTTGGACTTAGCCATAATGCAAACCTTTTTGAATATTTTAGAATAATTTCTGACATAATTTAAAAATGGAGGATCAAACTTGTATTTTTTCATACCATATAGCTCATATAGTCTCGCTCTACTTTTATAAATTCCCGCGGTGGCCCATTGATTAAATAGTTATTTTTTTATTACTTATGACATTAAGTTTAGATTGAAAAATTGTGTAAATAGATGCAGTACTAACAATAAGACAAAATAGCAACAGGTCTGAGTAGTCACACTTGATTTACGAACACATCTGATGAATGCGCCTGTTTGCGAAAGGCTCACGAGCTGCATGTGTGGATTACATACTGTGCTATGTACAATCTGATTCAAAAATCTTTTATTCAAAGTGGGCTAAAGCCAATTAGCACTTTTTGAACCTCAATATACATTAGACAGCCCCCAAAAATGCCCATCCTTTCTCTCCATCTTTTCAAACTCCGCATTTCCGATTTGTAGAGAAAGAGGCTCACTAAAGAGTTACAGTACTGCAAGCGTGCTGCACATTCGCGGCACATTTGTACACATCATAAGAATTTTTAACCCAATTTCAGCTGGTGTGCCAATAGCTTCTCAAGAGAATATCATCATTGATGACTTGCTGTATCTCTTCTCCGGTGTTCCTGGAAACTACATAGTCCATCAACCAGTTAAAGACACCTTCGACCCTCGAACATTCCTAATATCTGATGATGTGGATGATGCACTGAAACAGATTGTTCAACAAATGCTTCCATTGGCTTCCAATTATTCTATAGTGAGAAGATTTATTGAACATTGCAACATGTGGTCGGGCCAGGTTCTGCATGCTTTGGTTGCAGCCATTGAAATACTTTTAAAAGATTATTATGTAAGTAAATACCTACCATTTTGTTATAGGTAAATAATTTGCTTAAAGCCATGTAAACAGTGATGCTGATATAACAGGAATTGATTTTGTTGACCTGACTATGAAATATATCCGTACCAGGCGTGAATAGGTTGATATGTCGACTTTCATATATATTTTTTTAATGCATATGTACCCTTTAATAAGAGAGTTAATAAAAAATTTACATGTTTGCTATGTGCGGTAAAACAAGATCTATCGACTTAGTCTTATTCACCCTATGAAAGAAGCAATTCTAATGCATAATATGCATTTAAACAAAAAATATGTAAGTCGACTTATCAACCTATTCACGCCTGGTACGGATATTATATTGGCACTATTTAAATATTCGCGTTATTTGGCTAATACAAAATATACCTTATTATTTCTATTGGAATAAAGTTTATTTTATATTGAAATAACGAGAATGTTTGATCAAGTATGCCATGCCAAATTGCCGTCTTTATAAACATCACTGTTTCGTTGTGAAAAAGGGATATTTGTCTTGTATAGCTTCAAATTCATCTCTTTCTCTCACACCGAAACATTGATGGAAATGACGCCTATGGACCTTGGATAATTCTTCTATCAATTGATTGAAAAGTTTATCCCCTTATAAATAATGATTAAACGTTATTTAACTTAACTACCATATCGAATTATTGGCATAAAAATTACAAGGATAGTTGTATATTTAATCAGTGGTTAAAGAAGTGAATGTTTTTACCTGTTTCAGACCATGATAGCCCAGTTGGAGACGGAACACTTATCTGCAAACCTCAGCCTACAAAAGCTGTGGTACTTTGTCTTGCCTACTATGCATACCATGCAAGTCCTTGCCGCTATTGTCACTAGTATTGGAAAGGTTTGTGATTTATTGCAATTATTTTTCTTACCATCTTATTACTTTAAACTAGCAGTTCTTGTGCTATCCCATCCCACTAATATTATAAATGCGAAAGTATGTGTGCGCGTGTGTGTGTGTGTGTGTGTGTATGTTTGTTACTTCTTCACGCTGAAACGGCTGGACGGATTTCAATGAAATTTGGCAAGGAGGTAGCCTAGGACCTGGAAAAACACATAGGCTACTTTTCATCCATTTTCACGCAGACGAAGTCGCGGGGAACAGTTATTATAAATTATTATAAATTGGTTTCTCGAAAACGGCTGTAATAATTTAGATCAACTTTGTATTTGAATAATGTTTTACTTTGAAGTCTTATTAGTTTTAAGTTTATCTAGATAGGTTTCATCCCTGAGAAAACTAAAGCCATCTCATAAAATATTGAAGTACCAGTGGGCTAAAAGAGGACCAGCGAAGCTCGGTCGCCCGGTACTATGCATTATTAGGTATTATACATACAATAGATAACGAGCCTATAAGTATTATCATTAAAAATGTGCATTAGAGTTATTTCTGTATATTGAAATACATATTTATTCCACGACACAGGGAATCCTAGTGTGGAAGCTAGTGCCAATTGCTACTAGTAATAAGTTTATTTGTACAATAAAGTTTTTTTTTTTTTTTTCCAATTTTAATTGATATAACACTTGTACAAATACTTTTCACTTTTAGTGTTTTGTTGTTTCAGAGCGAGTTGCGCGGCGGCGCAGTTCTAACAGTTCTGCATGATAAAACTAACACATTGATGGGCGATGTCAGGGCCCAGGAGATATCTTTGTTCCTCACCGAGCGAGCTTGCCGACCATACTTGTGTATTTTAGACCAGTGGATACATAAAGGCACTATTGTTGATCCTTTTCAGGTAAATAGTTATGTTTCCTTGTTTACAACTTAAATATTTGAGATGGTTTTTGAACTGTAAGGAATTTAGGCAAGTCATTTTTTACCTAAATGAACAGACTTCATGACATTACATTCACATGATTTAATTAAAATAAATTAGAAACTTAAGCCTTTCAATCACATGTTTTTTTATGTATTTCAGGAGTTTATGATAGAAGACAATGAGCTTATCAACAAAGAAGAGCTTCCAGTGGACTACTCGGCCGACTACTGGGAGAAGCGTTACAGTATTCAGAGAGATAGAGTGCCAAAGTTCCTAGATAAGTTCACTGATATCATCCTTAGAACTGGGAAATATTTGAACGTCATTAGTCAGTGTGGTAAGCTTTAGTTTCGTTAGGAATTTGTGAACTTCGCTCTGAAGGAGAATTGGCATACATAGCATAATCGGCCTATAATGTTCCCACTGCACACAGGCCTCCTCTCTGTGAGAGGGAGTGGGCCGTAGTCCACCACGCGGGCCCGGTGCGGGTTGGTGGACGTCACATGTCTTCGAATTTTTGGTTCTAGGACATGCCGGTTTCCTCACGATGTTTTCCTTCACCGTTAAAGCAAGTGATAATTAATTTCTAATACGCACATGACTTCGAAAAGTCAGCGGCGCATGCCTCGGGATCGAACTCGAACCATTCGCCGTGGGAGGCACATGGTTGAACCACAAGGCTATCACTGCATTCGGCATACAAAAAGGTGTAACGTACGTGAGCATCCGTGGCAGCTACGCGGAGTGTAGGTAGGGCTGCCATCCGTCCAGGGTTCCCCGGATTTGTCCTAGTTTAGAGGGCGTCCGGGGAGCGTCCGGCAGGGGTTTCAAAAGTGTCCGGACACTTTGTGTCAGGGGAATCCTGATTGATGAAATATTTTTTTCGGGGGCGTCCGGGAAAAAATCTCAATTTCACCCAAATGTCCGGGGTTTTTAAAGTGTTTGTACGGCGTCAGCAATTTAGGTGATGGTAGCCCTAAGTGTACGCCAATATGCTGCTCACAATAATTGTGAGCAGCATATTTGCCTGATAATACACTTTACATAGGTAAAAAAATTTTCGTATTATGTCAAGTGTATTGTTCATGTTTGCGTATTATTTATTTATTAATATTCATTAAATTACATTTTAAATAACTGGGCATTTTCACTAAAATCGTACCCCCTAAAATCGTACCTTGAAAAAGAGTGTTTTTTTTGGAAGTATTACATTATGAACTATTTTTGGCCTCTTTAAAACAGAAATTCATTATACTATAAGAATAAATATAATATTCTGGGTTTAAAACGTGAAAACTGTAAAAAATATTAATATTAATAGAACATAACGGAAAGTCTCGCAAAGGACACTGGCAGACGCCCATAGAACGCTGGGCTTCAGATTGTGTATGTCGGTACAGATATGAAATTAATTTGGAGTGATCGAGTATTTCAAGAGTATTTAAATTCATTTTTTATTTGTTTTTGTACGTAATTGGGTTAAAGAGAAATCTTCGTATTTGTGACAGTGAGGTTAAGTATGGTGTGAATGATCCAATGAAGTACAGCCCGACTAATGAGTTCTCAATTCAAAGGTTTTAGTTGCCGTCGACATGATATTCTGTTGAGGCACGCGCCAGCCAGCATGCACCCGTTTTTGTTTTATTTGTTTTTTCGAAATGTCAACGGCATAATCATTTTATTTCTTATTTATTTCGATTTTTGATTCCAATTCTTAATCTCTAAGATAAATTAGGCAAAGAACAATTAAAATATATTTTTATTTTTGGTTAAGCTTTTATTACTGTACCATATCAAGCCCAAAACTGCCAACGTCCTTTATATCAGTTGTGTGACTATATTCAAAAGCTGAAAAAACAGTGTAAAATAAAGGAATTTTGGATATTGTTTGTTTAATGACTTTTAAATGCATATTTGATTAAAAAAAACACTCACAATTCCCAATATTTGTATCTAAGCTTATTAAAATGACAATAAAATATTCAGTATGTGAGTTTTGGTTCTTTAACTGCCATAATTATCTTTATTTTCATCATTTTTAGATATTTTTTACAGAAAATGCAACAAATATAATTTCAGAATAATTTTCCGTTTGAGATAGTAATTGAAGGCTCATTAAATGTAAAATTGACTTGAATAATCAACAAGTTCAGCTCCGTAATATAGGGACAGTCACACAACCGAATGCCTAAAAAGGGAAAGGATGGGTTTACATGGCGAAAAAAAGTACGCAGGACTAAATAATACATAGAGTTACTATAATTATATGTATTTAACATTTACTTCCAAAATATAACATTATTAACAAATTACTTGTTTCAGTAGATGCAAACACAGATTAATCTGTAAATAAAATGAAAACAAATGATAATATCGTGACAGAAACTAAAATGAAAAGCGACATGCAAGCTACAGTATAGTTCCCTACCTTGCAAACATTAATCACATATACAGGGTGGCAGGTTAGACAGTGGAAATATTTTAAGGGGTCATTGTACTCATCATTATGAACAACTTTATAAAAAATAACCACAACTCAAAACTCAAACTCAAACAAATTCAAAACTTTTGTTCAATTAAGACTTGATAACATTTTATAACCAATTAACTAAAAACTACAAGATAAATAAAAATAAGACAAAATATGGTCACATACCTAAGTCAAGATTTCGTTCCCTGTGGCTTGCACTCACGCGTCGGCTCTTGCTAAGCAGTTTTTTGACTCTGACGGCTTCTAACTTGACTAGTTAGGGAGCTATGGCGTTGCTAGTAATGCAAAACTAACCTACAGTAACATATTTGTTGAAAAAATTGGTGACAAAACTGAATGTTCCGGGAAGTACCAATTTATTGAATTACATTATTTTACTTTTTTTTTTATCCTGTAATTAGGGTATTCTATTTTACGTATTACGATAATCATTGCTGTCCCTGGACTAAATAAGACCATAAAAGAGGGTATCTTTCTTACAAAAAAGTTAAGAAATATATTATTATATAAGTGAGATGGTGCTGGGGACAGCGCAAAATCACCCATTTTTTTATTGTTATTTAATTAAATTAAATTTATTTGAGATTATCATAAGTTTTTGTTAAAACAACAAAATATTGTATTCATTTATTCACTTAAGTAATATAAATAATTCCAGCAAATAATTCATAAGATAAAATTTAATCGAATACGGGGGACAGCTGAAAATTAGGGGGGTACGATTTTTGTGATTGTTTATTATAATTAGCAGTTGGGCAACTGCTAATTATAATAAACAATGATGTTATTGTTAGTCTCTGTCTCGATAATCTCATTTTGATTCAAATCTGGATTTTTGAAGTGGTTGATAAATCTTTTCTATATAAGTATTCACAACTTACAATGTTATAGGTAAACCAATCACAAAAACGAACACGGAAGAAATAAAGTATTCCCTGAGAGAACAGAACTATGGTGCCATAATTCAGAAAGCGTACGCATACGCCAGCAAGTCGTTGTTAGAGCTCCTACTGAAGGAGTACGATCTCATGGGAAGACTGAAGTCGGTGAAGAATTACTTTTTAATGAGCCAAGGAGACTTTATTGTACAGTTCATGGATGCTACTGAACAAGAACTGTCGAAGAAGATTGATGACATCATACCTTCAAAACTGGAATCCCTTTTGGGATTGTGTTTGAGGTAATATTTTTGTATAATTTATTATGTGCCAGCATTTTATTTATTATGTGTATAAGTACGTGTTCGCTTACGCATCATGTGTACGCATTTTATATATAACTAACTAGCGACCCGCCTGTGCTTCGCATGGGTGCAATATCCTCATGTAGCGACATGTCAAAAAACATAAACTGTATTAAAACCATTGTCTAGTTTACTAGAACAAAGTGGACAAACAGACAGATACGAAAAGCGACTTTGTTTTATACTATTTGTAGAAATACACTCATTTGTAAATATACCTACTTTAGTGTTTAATACTTTTTAGTGCCATTTTAAGTGCATATTCATTGATATTATAGGCTCTCTGCAGCAAGTCACGACCCGTACAATGAAGATATGAAAATTGAACTGCTTCCCTACGACTTGCAATTCCAAATGTTTAAGATTCTATCTATTGAGACTGAAGACGAAAAAGGTTTGTATAAAAAAATATATACGGGTTTTATAATACATACTAGCTTTGCCCCGCGATTTTACCCCGTTGCTTGGCTCCTAAGGGTGGTAGTGTGATATTAAATAGCCTAAACTATTCCTCATGAATCTGGCTATCACACACAAAAATAATTTTACGAATCCGACTGGTAGTTCCAGAGATTAGCGCGTTCAAACAAACACACAACTTCTTCAGCTTTATTAGATTAGTACAGATTATTCCTGTCCTCTCTAAATAAGCGAAATACTTATGTAGGGTTCACGTCTAGTGTAATGTAACGGGCGGGGTTTGACCTCACGGCCTTTCGCTTGCCCGTCGACACTAGCTATGGGGCTAGAACCGTAAGAGGGACAGTTGTAGCATTTCATTGTAATTTAAACCTTATGTCAATGTTTATAAAAGTCATATGACGCGCACTCGTGATTTGCTTCAGCTATCATGTAGGGTATTTTGTATTTTTCAACTATGTAAATCTTTGTGGATGTAACATTTGATAATATTTCAGAATACAAACAGAATAAAGACTGTCCACCGCTCACGGGTATAGAGACGTTCTCTTTCGGCATGGAGGTGAAGTGGCCCGTCTCGCTGATACTCAACCACAAAGCTATCGCCTGCTACCAGATGATATTCAGACACCTGTTCTACTGCAAACATGTTGAGAGACTACTTTGCAGGTTAGTTAACATTGTTTCACCAGTGCACTGTACTTCTAAGCTTCATTGAACAAAAAACGGCTTTATTTCGACGTCTTTCTCTTTAGGGTGTAGAATGTAGATGACTCCTACTCTGACGGTACTAACTAAATCGGTAGTCTAGTTTGACAACTCATTTTGCACTAATGTTGCCACAGTTCAGCTAGTGCTGTTTGTATCAATATATAAATTAAATAGTTTATTTAAATATACAGGGTGGCAGGTTAGACAGTGAAAATATTTAATGGGGTCATTGAACTCATCATTATGAACAACTTATACTATAGGACCAACCCTGAAATCGCAAAAAAAAAATCAGCTGTTCCATACATTTATGTTCACATAACTCAACAAAATGTATGGAACAGCTGTTTTTTTTTTTGCGATTTCCGGGTTGGTCTCATAGTATAAGTTGTTCATAATGATGAGTACAATGACCCCTTTAAATATTTCCACTGTCTAACCTGCCACCCTGTATAGTTTAGGTTTAAAAGCTGTTTATTTTTGTATGTATTAATTGCATAACATTGCAAGTATAGTCATCAAAAGTATACCACAATGCAGGTTGGCATTTTGTTTTACCACGCCAGCTATTCTGATATAGTTCGTGCCGATAAGAAAATAGGTGAAAGGACATAGATAGGCTTCCATTCTCATCTACATCTTGACATCTACGAGCTGATAATGATATAACATATTATTTGTATAGAGTGTGGCTGTACAACAAGGTGGTAAAGCGTTTCTCGGAAGCTCGCCTGTACGCGGACGCGTTCGCCCTGCGCCAGCGAATGCTGAGCTGTATCCAGCACCTGCAGTACTACATGTGCGTCGAGGTCATCGAGCCTTCCTGGTGCCAGCTCATACAGAGCCTCGATAAGGTCAGTCACAAACATACCAAGGAGATTATTTTTAACTTCCACACAGGGATTAATAGCATCGGCTGAGGGACTCAGGGGTGATAACACCTAAACAGTCGGTCCCTGGTTCTCATACAAATATCTATGACAGTCGTTACTGGTCGTTATGTTACGAAAATTTGGCAACTTGTCTAACCTTTAAATACCGTTATTACCGTGTAGTTGGGTTATGGGGGTCAGATGGTAGTCGATTCATGTAAAATATTGATATTCAGAAATCGATTACAAGATTCGACTGTTCATAGTATGTAGGCCTATTAGAGCTAGCGCAGATTAAGCGAAGCGCAGCGCGGAGCATTTTTCACTGCCAAAGAAATCTTAACATTTGCCCGCTTAGAATTCTGAATGGACAAATTTAATTCGCTCATCATCAGATGCCAGTCATTTTTTATTCGCCCGATTTATAATGTTCCTAAAGTTAATGATAATAAAATTATAAACTTATAAAGTTAAGATAAAAGTAAGATTTATGATTGGTTCAAAATTATACAGGGTGCCAGGTAATTCGACCTATTCCTTGAAAGGGGTTATACTAGAGCTCATTTGCAACAAATTCGGACCCGTAAACTTGGGGTCGAAACTGGGTGGTTTCCGAGTTATTGCACTTATTAAGTTTTTTTTTTTAAAATTTCCTCCTCTCGACCAAAACCTGCTAATTGTAAAAAAATCACTGCACGCTGGGCACTCAATTGATACTTTTCTAATAGCTAATGAATCTTTTGAAAAACAATCTGTCCCAAAAATACCCATAACTTTGGAAAAAAAGCTTTCTACAGATCATGTTATGAAAAATTTTA
Organism: Thalpophila matura; assembly: GCA_948465475.1. Classification (NCBI taxonomy): domain Eukaryota; kingdom Metazoa; phylum Arthropoda; class Insecta; order Lepidoptera; family Noctuidae; genus Thalpophila; species Thalpophila matura. Next base: position 11,688,453 of record OX419183.1, read on the forward strand.
AAAGCTACCCCTACTTTCCAAGGATTATTGCTCAAAAAATGTATGACACTTGGCTATAAACTACAGAAAAAAGTTCCTTGTTTTCTAAGGTTTCTAAAATGGTATAATACTGGTGAACTTTCTCACAGGCTTGAATAAAAAATGCACCTATTCCAGAGTAGACAGTGTTTTGATTGCTCTTGGTAATACAGATTTTTAACCGACTTCAAAAAAGGAGGTTCTTAATTGCGCGTTTGGTCTGATGCGGGTTTCCTTGTTACTGGTGCACGGAGTAATACTTACTGCGATGGATCTTGGTTGATTAGATAAGGCAAGATCTGTCTCTGGGAGCCATATTGCCGCCTGTGCTGGTAGATAATGAAAACACTCACTTTCTTCTATTTGACCATAGTAGTAGAACCAATAATCAGATAGGACCCCAAATCATCATTTTAGCTAAAAGACGTCCACTGCCGGACATAGGCCTCCTCCAAGCGCATCCCACATTGACCGGTCCTATGTTTTTCACATCCCAACGGTTTTCCGCGCCCTTCACTGACCTATTTGCATAAAGATAATAACATTGAGGTTCCTACAGTCTCTACTCTAGTCTCCTAAGCTACGTATTGGTTTCGCATCCTTTCACTAGCAGGGACTCTCGATGCCAAGAAATGTTTAAAGTTTACCAGCATAAGTAGCAATATGGCTCCCAGAGACAGATCTTGCCTGATCTAATCAACCAGGATCCATCGCAGTAAGTCTTACAACCTACTTCGTGCTCCAGTAACAAGGAAACCCGCATCAGACCAAACGTGCAATTAAAAATCTGTATTATCAAGAGCAATCAAAACACTGTCTACTCTGGAATAGGTGCATTTTTTATTCAAACCTGTGAGAAAGTTCACCAGTATTATACCATTTTAGAAACCTTAGAAAACAAGGAACCTTTTTCTGTAGTTTGTACGCCAAGTGTCATACATTTTTACCTGGCACCCTGTATGTGTAATGTGATGGAATTTTGAATCAGAAAAAAAAACACTCGATTCGAATTTAAAGAAAGGAATTTATTGGAATATTTTCAATACAATGAGATTCACGTAACAAACGTTGGACGCAATACAGTAACAGTTTCGTATTTAATTTACTTACTTTTCTTACTTAAACATAAATGCCTCCAAAGTTAATACTGCTCTTACCAACTACGTTAACTTACATAAATAAAATAATCATACATAATAGCAAAGCGCATAGACAATGATATTTGTTAAAAGCTGTAAATATAATGTTTTATGAAATAACTCTTACAATATATTAGTTGTGGTATGTTTGTAAAGCCTGCAACACTTTCTTCATTGTGCTTTCAAGGTTTTCTATTTTCATTTCATATTTCGATAGCTGACTTTTTATTTCATCAAATTCGGTCACATTTGTCTTCTTGCTGACAACAATTTTTGCGTTCTTTACTATTTTGCGCTCTAATCTGTAATTTTGACAGCGTTCAAAACAGCAAGTGCCTGGCCCACCTTCAATGTCTTCATAATCATCTCCGAATTTGCCCAGTGGCTCTGCGTGGGGAATTTCGATCTTGTTATCCTGATTTGGTTTCACAATTATCCTGTATTTAGGCAGAAAGTGTGGGAACAGACTTATTCGCTTTGCAAAAGGTTTAATGCAAAACGTTTTAGGCTTTATGATATTAAGTTTTTCAAAACTGGACGGCAGCCATGACCAACAAGTACTCGGCCGGGAATAAGATTTAGCGCTACCGATCAGTACGCTCTCGAAGTATGATATTAGTTTCACTCTGGTTATGTGCCCCACCAGTTCGGCATCAGCTCTTATTTCTTGAGTATCACTTACTGCTAAACCGTTTAATAAATTAAATAGTACGATGGGAACCATAAAAACAAAAACAATAAATATCAAGTGACTTGTGACTGGGAATGTACTGAACTTGATTGAACCGGCGTCGAATTCTCCTGTTAACATGACTATCGTTTTAAATAACGATCTGCCTGGATCCTCGAAGAAGTCCTCTTCTTCTTCCTCCTCTTTTCCTGTATTATTAGGGTTCGGTTCTTTCTGATCTTCGTCTTCTTCTTGCCGAAACAATGTGTAAAAGCTCAAAGCAAATGCTATTATCAAAATACAGTACCAGAGCAAGAATTTGAAGAAATTCCACGAAACCGTTTTTAACATAACAATATTCGTTGATAAAGCAGGGAACTGTCCAATGAGTAGAACTAATTCAGCAGATGACAGTAATATGGCCACTGCTGACAATTGTTGTTTAGTAGACTCTTCCGCTGAATCGTTACCTACTATCAGCGCGGTAACAAATATCAATATGATTTCCATCCAATTCTCCAGACTTTGTAAATATCGTGTTGGCGACACAAGTAATTGAAACAACTCTCGAAATATTAATAGGATTAGCCCAATTACCGCACCAACATGAGTTGCAGCATTTAACGCTTCTATTGAGCTGTTTTGTTTCTTCTCTACTCCATATCCCAATATTATGTAAAGGATTAAGCACAGCCAAAGGAGTGAATAAAATGTTATATTCGTGTAGAACAGACAACTTATTCTTTGCCACTTCAAATACAAGAAACTGGTGATGACTGGATGTTTTAAAAGCGGTCGCAAGTCTTCATTTCTTGTCATATATAATAAGGCGTCTGTTTCGGGCGCTAATAAGGAATCTATTTCTTTTTCGTTATTGCTGGAGTTATCCATTAGGGGCACCTTGCAGAGCTCGTTTTCAAGCGAATTGTTTTGATAAACAAGAAAGCTATATTTTATGTGAATTTCGTAATCGTCGTCACTTGGTCGTTCGCCATTTGTCGTAATACATTCGTCCAAATATGTTTCCAATGTTTTAGCATTAATATCTGCTAAAGGTGGTTCATTAAATTTGTTGCGAAGACTCACACAGGCTCCATTCCTTAATAACTCTAAAACAGTTTCTTGGTCACCGTTCCTAGCAGCGTAGTGCAATGCAGTGTTGTCTTTAACATCAGGATAATTAACGTTAATGTTAATTTTGGGGTGCTTCAGTAGTAATTCTAAACACGCATTAAAATTTGCTTTTGGTGTCTTGGAATAAGACCGCATACCTTTCACAGTTATTTGGATAAGAGATTCACCATTTACTGTATCAAATAAGGTAGATTCGTTGTCCACAAACATTTTAAGAATTTTTTGGTACCCATATTGGCAAGCGATTGCTATAGGTCGGCTTGTATTACCTGAACATGTAGCGTTGGGATCAGCCCCGGAGATCAGTAAAGTTCCAACTACTCTGTCTAATCCCTTTTCCGTAGCCAACTGCAACATGGTGTTCATGCCATTATTAGCTGCCAAAGCTGGACGATGTTCGTTTTTCTTGACAAGTTTTGTGAAGTCACGGATAAAATTATCTTCTTCATGTCTGCTAAGATACGAAAATAACTTATCGACGTCAATTATTTCTGGTTCTAGTTCTTCGGCTTCGAACTTAGTCAATAGATGTGGGAATGCTTCTTTCAGATAGTCACGCGCCGTTCTCCCTCTTCTGTCTTTGTATGTGTCCAAATAAATTGGTTCCTTTGCGTAATCTAATATCAAAGTTACAATTCTTTCCAGACCTTGTTTAGCAGCAGAGTAAATTGGAGTTATACCTTTTGAATCGGGACTATTAGCGTTGCAACCCGCTTTTAGGAGCAGTTCCACCATATCCTCATATGTGGCCAAATCCCGCTCTCTATCGTCATCTAAGTCTTCGATTTTTTTTATCGCCATTAATAAAGCTGTGTTACCTTTGCTTTGAATGTTCACATCAATTCTGTCGTCCTCTAGCAGCGCTGCTAATGCGTCGATATTTCCATTTTCGACAGCGAAGTGTATAGGAGCGGCGGCATGTGTTTCATTTAATTTATTGACTTCCACTTCGTGTTGTAGTAAAAGCTTGACGAATTCTTGTTTGTTTGGTTCGGACACTGCGATCTCCAGACATGTTTTGTAATCTGGATATTGATACACATGCTGAAGATTCACTGAACCATAGCTGACAAGTTTTTTAAATGTGGCGAAATCATTGGTCTGTAGAGCCGTCCTCAGCTGGACTTGAGGGTCCGTGCCGAAGAGGGAACTCCCGCGTGACAACCGGTTAGGCTTCATCTCGTAAGTGTCCCGCGTCATGGCGCTCACAACACTGGCATCTGAAACGTAAAATGATTGTTTTTATCACTGACCACAATTTTCTCATTGAAGTAAATTGTTATGAAACTCATGTGTAGTACTCCAAAACTAGTAGTTAAGGACAATTGGTTCAATTAAAATGGATTGGCCATTGAACATCTGGTAGACTTTCACGTGCTTGTAAGCTTTAAACGTTTTCCAAAGATATGGAAGTGTTAATGAATGAAGATACCCTAAATTCGCGTGTTTATTTAATTAACTATGCTAAGTGCATCTACAAACTCTTTTGTGAAAACGTGATAATCGTTGCCTCGTATTTTCCGTTAACTACAAATCAATCCATTTAAGCGAATCGTGCCCTATTTTGAGAATTCTCATTGATCGAAGATAAAATGTAACAGATATCTACTCTATTGTGTAGTTGGTCTAGCGTAAGTATTTCGAAGTGGCGGGCGTAGTGAACCCTAGTACAGTGTTGATTGTTAAATGCAATACTAGCACGCATGTTATTGTACGAATAATAAATAAATAAATATTTACACGATTATTATAAGATATTACAAGTTATAAGACCGAATCTTATTAATATTAGTGAGCTGCTGGTCATAGTTTTAAATCAGCTACTTTGTACCACAATCAGTCGAGTTTACCTAGCCGGCCAACATAATGAAGGGGCAATTATTCCGAATTTCTCTCACAACCATAAAATTAATGCTGCGCGCGTGCAGCATGCCCATGCCTCTACAATCGAATAATTGGATTGATTTGCGCTGTCTATTATGTTATACTTAATTGTAAAACTTGGCATTAGTGTTGTTCTAGAAAGCACCTTGAGTGGAAGACAAAGGAAGTAATTTTGAAAGTGGCATGCGAATGCTGTAGAGTTCCCAATTTATGAATTTTATTGCTGTATAATTGATTTTTGGAGCATTAATGAACCAATGTAGTTCGTATACAGCACTTTGTACGCTTTGTTGTTTCACAATTTACATACTGAGCACCCGCATGTTAGTTTATTTACTCTACCTATACGCACACAATTGATTTGGTTGTTTGATTATCGTGATTCGTACATTTTTATTGAAGACATAATCCGCTTAACATTTTTCTATTAAATGTTTAAATCGTGACAAAGAGATACATTAAGGTTCTAACTACGTCTGTGTTTGATAAGCTTGTCTGACTGCTTGAGACAATATTTATCTTCGGATTCGCTCTGAATACACCATGACTAAATCTCGCCTTGGGCATTGCTCATATTATAATCCTATTAGAGAACATGGCTTCTGTGTACCTACTTAAAAACAATATTAGAAGGTGACTTCGTAAATTCTACGGTATTTCCGTGATGCAATATTGCTACATTGTAAGTACTATGAAATGCTGTTTATATTATTAATTTAAAGCAATGTATTTGTTGTAAAATGAGAAAATAGTTTAAAACAACGTAAACACTTCAGTTTAAACTTCGATTTCGTGAAGAGCCGTAACTCCCTATGTAAGTACCGCGCTCTTTGTAACGGAATAATTTGCCGCATCGTACGTCCAAAATAAAGATGAACTAACAAAGCGTTTTCACCAAACAATGTGTTCGCCCATCGGAACGACTATGAGATAGTCCACATGTTCACCGTCTATATTGTACAACATTGAACTATACAATATATCACGTTTTCCATAGCCGTCGCTTTGGGCACAAACACGAAGCTATTGTGTTCCACATCGGGATCACCTGTTCAGAGGCGAATAGCCGATGGCTCAGTGCATTGATTGATCGACAAATGTGCCAGGCCGCTCGTTAAACAATTTTGTTTGGAATATATTTTAAACAGTACCGTATTCTATTTTTGTATTGTTTTTTAGCTGTAAGTTTTACGTTCTAGTTGTTTTTTGTTACTGAACATTGCGAAAAATTGCTGCTCTGCATGGGCAAAAACATGAACTGAACATATGATGTTATCATTAGATTAACAGCTACCTAATTTGATAAGCCAAAACCGCTTTAGCTAACATAAGCCGTGTGCTTACTATAAGATAACAATCTCTATACCATGCCCTTTGCCTCTTTTTTATTTGTCAAAATCCAAGCACACCCTTCCAAAATCCTTGGCATTTATCATTCATGAAAAAGAAATAGCCATGGAGAAATAGCCATGGGCGTGTCCCTTGACATCAAGTGCGGATGACCTTTTTTATTGTTTAAACTTTAATTGCGGTTCGACTTGCACTCTACATTTAGCATTGTTGAATTGAGAACCTCCTCTCTTTTTTTTAAATTGGTTTAAAAATAAATAATAACATGATATTAACATTACCTATTTGTTATTGTAAGGCATGCTAAACGGCCACGAGCTTAATTTTCCTAGTGAATGACTATACCATAAGTAAGGTACGAAATAAAGTAGTTATGGTTTTTACAGAATTAATTATTTCATGCCTTTAATTGTAGTTCGCCAACCGCAACAACAAACTTTATCATCAAACAATATTAATTTAAACTAAACATAACGTTCCTTTTTAGTAATATTACTCATAAAAAGGGTATATATACCATCAATATAAATAAGGAATCCATGTCAAAATCCGGCTAAAGAGAAACTATACAGGGTGTCTCTGGAAGTATGGATCAAATCGAATAGGGGCGTGGGCAAGTCATTTCCAAACTTTTAACCCTGAGAATGTCGGTGGAATGTTTTAAGGTTCAAAAGTTATGCCCAATTTTTGTTTTTTTTTTCAATCACTTTGCTTAGTGGTCAAAGAAAAAATCATTAGAAAAAAAAACAGGCCTATCAATGTAGTAATTTTTTTTTTTCAGGACGTTTTCTGTAATTATTTTTTTTTGTTATGATTGTCTCATTTGAGCACTATGCGAAATGATTGGAAAAAAACAAAACCTGGTCATAACTTTTGAACCTTAAAAAATTGCACCGACATTCCCAGAGTTAAAAAGTTTGGAAATGATCTTGCCCACGCCCCTATTCGATTTGATCCATACTTCCAGGGACACCCTGTATGGTTTATTTTTTCCTAAAGAATGCCTATCCAAACCTTAAGTACCTACCTGCAAAACTATAAACTTAGTGTGGTTAATAATACTTATGTATTTTACTGGTTTAATAAATATGTTATTCCCGTATTTGTAGTTTGCCGGCCGCAACGACAAACAGTTTATCACATGCTGAAGAAAACAATACGCATGTTCTCTAAATAGCTAACTTGTTGTTTTAACTAAAGTTAGTTTTGGTAGGTAATATTTGTCATCAATATAATTAAGTAGTGGGTAATACTAAGTACCTACCAGCACCGTGATCTTTGTCAATACCTGGATCATCTCGGAACATCTTACTCATTCATTGTGTGTGTGTGGTTGGTCACTGTTTACTAAACGATGGGCGCTTATTATTGAAATTAAGAAATTAAGATTTTTTTGTAGTTTTTAAACTTTCGCGAATTGTACACATGTTTTCAATTATATCGGGACTTTTCGCGCACAAATATAATCAAAATATAAGCATTTTGACTAACCTCGACGTTTCGATCAAGTTGCATTGACCGTGGTCACGAGAAGACTGATTTTTTTACCGTAAAGGCTAAATAGGTAATTCCTTCTTCACTCGTGGATGTAATAATACGACTAACACTGAGTTGCAGAAAAGGTCATTAAGTTTTAAAGGAGACTTTAACGATGGAAATTGTATGGTTAAAGTCTCCATTAAAACTTAATTACCTTTCTGCAACCGACCGTTAGGTTCTTAGGGGATATGACAAGAGAATGACAGTAGTGTCCGCCTTAGGGCGTTTGTGCACTACTCCGTTTCCAGCACGTTTTTACACGGACCGTTTTTTTTTTCTGCAGGCCTATTGGCTAAAAAAAACGGTCCGTGAAAAAACGTGCTGGAAACGGAGTAGTGCACAAACGCCCTTAGGGCCAGCTCATATCTGGCGAAAACAGGAGCAGTTTTCACTGCTAAAGAAATATCAACATTGTGTAGGTACCTACGTAACGTTGAAATAAAGTCGAGAATCAATAAACTTAACCATAGTCCGCGTGCACCAGAACCACAGAACGAACAGACTCGTGCGGCTAAGGCACTAAAGTAAGTATAATATAAAGTCTCGACTTTGCACAATATTGCGATTACCAACCTAGTCTACCTTGCATGATGTTTATAGCAAGAGATAATATTATATTGGTTTTCAAATATTTATTGTCCAAAAATTCAACTCTACCTCGATACATAAGCCTTGAGTCAGAGCGCAACGTCTATAACCACTAACTCACATTTATTCATCAATACGGCCCCAGTGTACCAGTATGGTGTTCATAGTAAGAGATGCAATATTTTTAGATATAACTGTCCAAAAATTCAACGCTAGCACGATACGTAAGCCTTGAGTCAGAAGTTCAGAACGCAACGTCAATAATCGCTAACTCACATTTATTTATCAGTAACCCCCATCGGATGCTTTGCATATGGAGACTGGAGAGTGTTTGTGTTAAATGTCAGTGTGATTCTTGTGCTAATGTAAGCGGTCTGTTGAGGTCATACTTCGTCGAATATGGTTCCATTTAAATTGTAGATACCCTTTTGTACATTTTGTATGTCTACGCTCCTTAGTGATTTTTGTAAACATGTTCATTGGATTTGCTAACGCTGCTGGCTTCTGGCGCCGTCTCATCGGCTAAGATGACGATTTTTTTCTCACGATCGCGATGGAAGGAAGAGAAAAATTATGTAGATACTTAGATGATTAATTAAATTATTGTTATCTTGTAAAACAGCATGATAGAGGTCAAACTTCTTCCATTGGTAGGTTAATTTAATGTTTAATTCGTATGAAATTTGCAACTAATGGGAGCACCTAAATGTCAAATCAACTTATAGTCTCATATTCCACACTATGAGGTAGGGGACTGGAAAACTCTTATGGTACCTAATACAAATTGAAAACACTTAGTTTTCCCTTCCTTATGTTATACAAAATGAAATCATAAGAAAGTTATTCCAAATTACAAAAAAATACCTCTAATGGTGTTAGCAATTAGGCGTATCCGTTGTTTCTCAATGATATCGGTTTAGTTATATGTTTTATCTGCACGCTACCGGTGCGCGGTGGCGAGCGCTTCGGTCTAATTGCCGGACACGCCTTAGTTTATGGAGAAATTGCTGTTTTATTAAAAAAAACAATTAGAGTAAGATGCTGCGCACGCGCTTCTGGATATTTCTTTAGGCATTGCTCGTTTTAAATTTAAGTAGTGTTAATATTTATCCAAACAATAACCTAAACAAACTGGTTAATACTTATCATGGGGTCTCATCAGGAACAAAGGAACATTTGTTGAAATAACTCATAATAGATGGCGTTATATGCATCGATTTGTTATTGAAGTTTGCGTAAAATTGAGAACATGAAAAAATACATCATGAAAAATATTTGTTCAAATTTTGAAAAATCCTTTAAGCACGGAAAAATGTATAGCCCGATGATAGCCCGCGCTAAATCGGTCACATTTCTTTGTATGAGATGAGGCATCTGTACGTATAGTATTATATTATCTGTGATACTTATTCTGGTATAATAATCTTTATTACTTTTAAGTTTCATCAATATCCGTTCAGTAGTTATTGCATGAAAGAGTCACGAACATCCATCCTCACAAGTTTCTAATCCTATTGGATTGGATCTAAGTGAAAGGGTAAATAAATAGTATTATGCATACATTAAGTATGTACTTACATGGAAATCACGAGCTTTGGATTAAATTGAACTTTTAAATTGAACGGTGACTCTAAATCGAATACGTGATCCAATATTAAACAGTTGTAAGATATTTAATAGTATTATGGCCAAGTTGTATACATTTATATTGCGGTTAGTGTGGAATCAGTGATGCAAGGGATATAATTTCTGATATATTAATTCATTTACACCTACACATCTACTTAATATGCATTGAAATATTAAAATCATTTCACAGGCCTTTAAAGTCATTTTGGGCTTGGTCCCATTACTTTAATTATTAAAAGGTAGTTATTAAATATTATTGCGAACGTGGACAATTATTACTATGTTATGAAATTATTGAATCGTTGGTTGTTGTAATATTTTCATTTTAATTCTTATCTACGTGATTTTTTAGCTGTCTGTACTTTAGCTAAGACCATAACACTTTGCCCGCGAATCCATCCACGTGACCCACAGAAACTGCATTTTTTGGGATAAAAAATAGCCTATAGAACTCAGGGATAATGTGGCTTCCTATTAGTGAAAGAATTTTCAGAATCGGATCAGTAGTTCGAGAGATTACCTCACACATACAAACTTACAAACTACCTCTTTATAATATTAATAATATAGATGAAATAACCAGCAGACAGTGTGTAGGAGCACCAAAGGTGTGTCTGTGTATCTCTTGTGCATTGTCAGCTGCAACCCGTCTACCTTGGATCGTGATGCAACTGCCCCGACCTGCCATAATAGCAGAACATATCGCCATACGGTCCTTTGTATTTACTGTGTATTGATCAAGTGTATTATTAGCAATTACGTCTGAGCTTTAAGCTCGTTATTATAGTATTAATTTGTCGTACAATGATCGTACAGTGTGGGATTATTTCTTCTGAAGTAACTTTTGTATTTCCATGACCATGACTAAGACTAACCCTATTACATGACGCCCGCATTTTGTTCCTAATTCGTTACAATTAATTATATTTCTTTAAATGGTTTTACATACCAACTAAATAAACTGCCCAACTAAACAGGTTTTGTGAAATACCAGATTACTCTCATCGCCGTAACGGTCCCTTGAGCTCCTATGAATTTTAACTACTTCGTCTCATCAAGAACTTGTTTACTTTTATAAGTCTCCAACTGAGCATTGATGATCAAATATAAACATGCATATATAGGGTGGCAGGTTAGACAGTGGAAATATTTTAAGGGGTCATTGTACTCATCATTATAAACAACTTTTACTATGGGAACAACCCTGAAATCGCGAAAAAAAAATCAGCTGTTCCATACATTTATGTTCACATAACTCAGCAAAATGTATGGAACAGCAAATTTTTTTTTCGCGATTTCAGGTTTGGTCCCATAGTAAAAGTTATTCATAATGATGAGTACAATGACCCCTTAAAATATTTCCACTGTTTAACCTGCCACCCTGTATAAATAAATTCAGATTGTAAACCACGTTCAATCTTCAAATATGCATCACCATAAAGATTGCTTATGGACGGAACGTGACCAATTCTCTCATGAGAGGAACATGATGCGTATCGTAATGTCGATGCACCTACAGATATGTGGTCAAAATAAGTAGAGAATTGGCAGTAATCTCAGGCAGTATTACCACACATCCGGTACTTGACCAACTGAACAGTAAAAAGTCTTCCGTTCCGCACATAACATTTCAATTTGGACGCGCGTTACAACAGCCGGTTGAAAGACGCTTTTTGTCAACTTTGTGCCTAATTTGCTTCGCCCTAAAAACAAGACGCGTTTCTTTTCTCCTCGCTTTCTTCCTTATGTCCACAATGTACTTATGCATAATTCCTATGCAAGAGGCATGACGAAGGGCACATGACATGACCAAAAGGCGTTCAAGTATTTGCTATAAACTAACCGACTGGATGTATTTTGAGATATAAGTACGCATAAAGTTGGCAATGTGGACTCGGTTGTAAAGAAGGCTATGAACTCTGTATTAAGTGCTTAATGACTATTAAATATTAAATCGACATCGATCATTTACGACACCTTGATGTACTTGGAACGATCATTTCTATTTCAGGTCGGTGGAGCGGTTCGACTCGCGTCCGCCGATTAACAGTTTTGACCAAGATGTCCGCAACTTCTCACTTGAGTTGAATACTTTCCGCTTGTTGCGCGCAATGGTTAGCTGATAGATTTGTTCTCATCATGGTCTTGTTTTTGAAACAGTTTCTTGATTTAATTTTTTTTGCAGTATCTCTGATAACTTTCTTTGCACTGAATGGAATCAAGATTGTTATTCATCCGTTTTACAATGCAAACATTTTTAAATGAGGATCTTGATGCGTGTTGGCTTTTGATGATATGATGATATCTATAGGTACTATCTAATTTTTTTGAGTTTGCGTATATTATTATGTGGAGAATAATCTCCCGAACCACTGCACCTATTTGAAAAGTAATTTCACCATTTTAAAAGTACATTATTCCAGATGGATATAGGCTTTATATTATGTACAATATACAACCCGGGCAAAGCCAGGACGGGCCGCTATCTTAAATAAATAGTTGTTTTATAATTTCCCTGTTTTTTCCTGTGGTTAAGTGAGACACATTTTTTCTTTTACTTTAAATTAAGTGTACATTCTTATGTTCTTTGTAATGAGAGTTTTTATGTAGCTCAAATAACATTTTATTGTGTCAATTGTGGTTAAGTAATGTGTAATGTAGAGCCTTAATGGCATGCTTCCTATCTCGTTCACAATGTAGTACTGCTACCTACTTCTAGTAACAATTCATGTAATGGACTCCACAGCATTACTTCGTTTAAAAAAAATGTAAATTACTAAATGAGATCTCCACTGTGCTGTCTAAAGAAATATTCAATGTGTTACTTAGCAAACTATCTTCACCGAGTGCAGCTATTGGCTCTACTAAGGCTGTACTTCTCTATTCACACTTCCATATATTCATAACCCTATTTGGCTATAACAAATAGTGTCACTGTCACCCGCTATATAAATTAATTTCTATTGTAAATAGCTTTCTTATATGGAAGTACCGTTTGTTAACTTCTGTGTCGGAAGCGCTTTAGTGAATCAATATGAATTTGATTATGCGGCTGGTTTGCGACCTATGTTCTGTATTTGGTAACATGGTAGATATGTGGGCGAGCTGCCGTCATCATTAGTCAACGATTGCATCAATGTTTATGTCTGATGACCGGTCAAGTTCGTCAATATTATAATTATTATTTAGGCCAGAGTTTTGCGCGAATCACATTAGACCAACATACGGGAAATACTGATGACGGTATTATAGTAAAGACTAACGAGTGAAAAGCAATACCCAATTATTCGAATGACTAATTTGAATAAAACGTCGATATTTCGTTTTGACAAATAAAACTCAAAATGTTGGATACGTATAAGCTAACAAATAAAAGTTAACTGTCCGACCATAGTTAGTTTTATCACGCAACATTCGTACTATTCGTCACACAAGATATCTATTCATTTGTGATGCGCGTTTTACAAAAGAAACTGGATTTTGTCCATACAATTTAGTACCTCAACTGTGGAAAATCTTACAACCTAAACTATTATTAAGAAACAGCTTGTGGATATCTTAGCAGTTTTATAATCTAATAACATCTGATAGGTTTTTGTGAAGTGTTACTTGCAGCAAAAATATAATCCAAAGTGTTATTAACGTTGGTTTTGACATGTTTAAAATTCACAAAAATACACATATAATCCAAATATTAGCTCGGTTTATCAATGGGCCCTCTATGTCCACTTAAGACTTTCCCATGACCTACCTGGCACCTGTTTAATAGAGGTCGGTTGGGGGTCACAGCTTATCTTTCAACTCATTGGTCCCTCTTCACATCCAATCTTTTGTGACTTTGCCTAATGTAGGTATGTATGCCGTATCGTGTTATTATCAATTTTCTTTCTTCGGCATCTTAGAAATAATAGGAAAGCTTTTTCCTTTCAACTCTGCTCTATTCTAGTTATTGCATTTCATGAGCCCGCGTCAATTACCTATTCTAATTTAAGCCTTATGTCAATGTCTGTAAAAGTCCAATGGTTTGCGCTCCTTCCTGATTTGCTATAGCTACAAAAACATGCCTGAACTCTTCTGCCTAATATACTATGCCTAAAATTCGACATTTGCCTGATTACTTATTGCTAACCTGTCTCCTGTCTTTAAACGACTCTTTAGCCTACTTAAGTGAGTCACTATACATATGACATACCTAATATGAGCTGTACGTCGCATAATTATAATTTAAATTCGCGGAAGTTTTAATTTTTTGATCCTGCTTCAAAGCACATAACGCAGACATTCACATTACTAAGACAGTCATCGATACAACGGATAGTAGGTAAAGGTATACCTGGGCTAACTAGTTTTGCGAAGTACTTATCGACCGTTCGTAAACCTACACGTCCCGATGCACGATGCAGTTTGCAATTTAACGGGCTCATTGTTTCGCTTTTGCACCTTATGTTGCTGGACAAAGTTCATCCCTATTCCTTCCACTGAATCTTACCAGTTCCAACAGTAAACCACAGAGAGAGATTTCGCAAATGTAACCCTTTTCTGCTGCGAAAAGGGTCTAATTGGATTTGGCAAACAAAAAGTAACTTAAACCGTGTTTGTTTCGCGTGTATACTCAAAAATATATTTTTAAACTATCGCCGGATACGTCCATATCACTCGTTTTACTCTGGTGCGCTCGTCGCCTGCATTTGTCTACCACTTAATCAATTACAGCCGACATGGCACAACTTCCCGCACTCTGTATAGGCCCACCGACCCACATGTCCTGCGTCATCATAATAATAATGACGTCACCGTTGCCGACCTTGTCGAGGGTTTGGACAACCAGCACATGTGATGATCTCTATTCTATGTTTACACCCACATATGTTTTGTACAGTAAATAAAACTTTGTGTCACGGACATCAACAAACTATTGCATGTAGACTGAAGATCATTTAGCCCTGTCTATGGCCCATCATCATCATCCTCCTGCCCGTATCCCAATATATGTATTTGGGGTCGGCGCAGTATGTCTTTGTCTTCCATACATCTCTAAACATACATACCTACTCGATGGCCCATCAATGTCCGCATAGAAATAATTTCAAAATGTTTGCAAAACAAATGGTTGATGACGACAACAATACTTACAATGTTATTGCAGTTTTGGTTGACTTCAATAACATTGATAGATTCTTTCATAGTGACAAACATTGTTTTACGCAGTTTTCGCCTAAATCCGGTCTCTACCTAGATAACTAAGCGTTTTTTTATCCGTTTTGTTTATCTCCTTTTTTAACAACTTTTATATTAGATGTTTGAACACTACTGCAAGGGTGACGTATCCCTTTCTATTTGCCTATAGCAAGCACTTGTTCATAACTTTTATAGTTAATAACTTCCAATTTATCTCTACCTAGCTACGTTTTCTCTTATATAGGAATATTGCAATCAGTGCATTGCAATTCTCGAGTATCTGATTGCAGAAACCACATTCCGATACGGAACTCGTCGAAAACATGGATATGAAATACGAGGATCTTGTATTGCGACTTATTAATTTGATACAAGTTGATTAATTTACTGGATGCACTGTCGCGGTGTTATGATAATAATAGTGATTTTAAGGATTTAATGTTTCCCGAACCCACCTGAGTATCACTATAGCACAACTGAAAGTTCACACTTCACAAGCACTTCACTGACTATTGGTTGTTGTTCGCATAGCAGCGGTGCGGCCGCGCCACTCGGGCTTGTGGTCGGAGTGAGGCGTTGCGCGCGCGCCGCTAGTGTGGGAGGCGATAGTTGCTCGCTTATCCTGCAACAGAGTGCTGGCCAAACGCAATTACTGACCATACAAATAGTACTGATGTACATAAACGTTTTTAATTGCTCATATTACAATTACAGATCACGTCGAAAACTTAAACTGTAGGAGTTTGGTGTTGCGTATGTTTTGAGTCGAAGGTTGTGGTTAAATACTACTATGTGCTTCTTTAGTTTGAAAATCGAAGGTTCAAACATCAGTTGAAGATATTTTATGTACCTATGACTCATGAGGATCTCTGTACCTACCTGTCTTGCCATCATGGAGTCGTGTTAATCTTCCACGAATCATGTCCTCCTGTGGTCCTTGTTAAAGAATCATCCTTGAGCATAATATTCGCCGTATTTATGTAACAAGATATAAATTAATGAATATGTAATGAATAGGTCGCAAGGTGAAAAGCTTGGTCAGCCATATTGTTACAGTTTTTTACAAAGCCTCCGTTTTTTTCTGTGGGCGGAGCGGATTCGCGATAATTTATAGGCGTTACTCCTTACCAGCGGTCGCGTCACAAGGTTGTATTACTCACTGTTTTGGTTCGATGCTGTTTACGTAAGATGTTAAAAATCAGCCTTTAGTTAAAACATAGTCTTCGGGGTGGAACGTTCTATATGATCAAAAACCGAGCTAATTTACTGAAACCGGTAAACTAGCTGTTCCCCGCGGTTTGACCCCCGTTGCTCGGCTCCTACGGGTCGTAGCGTGATGTTAAATAGCCTATACTATTCCTCATGAATCTGGCTATCATATACAAAAAGAATTTTCCGAATCCGACTGGTAGTTCCAGAGGTTAGCGCGTTCAAACAAACAAACTCTTCAGCTTTATAGTATTAGTAAGTATAGATTAGTATAGAGGATTGTCTGAATGCATTGTAACTTTTTTACCTAACATACGAGTACTTCATAGGTTTTACAGGTTGGGGTTGTCTTTTTGTTGAATTGAACACTAAAAAGCGAAAGAAGTACCGTTCGCACGATCTTAGGTACTTGACGGGGCTGAAGTTGGCTCACCAAGACATTCGCGCATGTACAGTCGTTAAGAAAACAGTTAAAAGGGGGCAGTAAACTATCTTGTTTCACAAAAATATTTTTTTTCATTTATTATAATTATAGGTTGGTATGTAGTAAGGGATAGTTAGCAATTTAAATTAGCCTTTACTTGTGACTATCTTCTGCCCGGCCAATTAAGATCGTGCGAACTGTAGCTAATGATGATAAGCGTTGTGCGTTTGTGATGTACCTATTATAGTAATAATACTTATCCTCAGGATGAATGAGATTATTGACGATGACATTCCTTAGTAGGTACTTATACATTCCGGCGAGACATGCACGGTAAACTTTTTTTTTTTTTCAGGTGCACAATGTGGACGAAGTGCTGGAGCGTCACAACGACTTCTTGGAGTCATGCCTCGGCGACTGCATGTTGACCAGTCCGCAGCTGCTGAAGGCCGTCACCACACTGTGTCTCGTCTGCGTACAGTTCTGTACATTCATACAGGTGACATGCTACCTACATTTTATATAGCAAAAAAATTTATCAGCAATTTTTAGCATTTACTTACAGGTTGACAAGTGAAATAATTTGCTTCTTTTATGATCAAGCATTTTAAAGTAGAAATCACTTGTCATCGTGATTGTACGTGATTTTTTACTTTTGGAGGACCAAACAAGAATAGATAGAGGTAGTAAAAAGTGCCTTACCACATAATTATAAATCCACTTGCAGGCTATTTGTAATTTTAGTGACAGACTGACAGTAGTCAATGTAGTTATAACAATGTACGGTACCTAATTAAGTATATACCTAATACTTAATTAGGTAGGTATATTAAGTAGGTATGCAATATTAGTATGTATTTTTCAAAATCTGGTGAACTTTTTTATTTTATCCTTGCAGTAAGCAATGGTTATCTATACATGATAATTATGTATTTTATATTCTTCTGCTGCAATTAGCTAATTTTATATACTTTGTTATTGATGTTTAGCAAGGCTTTCCAGTGGTAGATTTATGTATATGATTTCTAACATTAATTTATTATTGTATTTTCTTTTAACGCTACCAAATCACGTTAATTGGCAAAAGGAGATGCACAAGTACTTCGTGGACGCAGAGCTTAACAGTATGCTTGGATCGACGTATGACAATACAGACTATAGTGAGGTACATACAGAGTAGAGCAACCGTAACACTAGTGCACTGACGCAAAGTAAATAATATCACAAGTATCATAGAACTTCACCTTTATGAATTGATCTTTGGCAACACGGCGACCACCTATCAAACGCCAAATTTTCAGCCAACCACAAATCGCGCTCACTAAATCGAGTAATATGATTGGGTAAAAATTTCAAATTGCTTAATGATAAAGGTGTTTATATAATGATGTACTAAAACCTAATGAATTTGTTATACATCTTGCTTCCATGTAGTATTTGTGGTACCTATATCAAAATCATTAACCTATATTTTCTTATTATTCTTTCATGACTTTTCTGTTTTAGACTTTTACAGTGAGTATTTATTATGTATTACAATATCTGCCATATTTAGACTTTCTTACACTACTTCTCCCACACTCAAATATAGTGGTAAAAATAACTATCAAAATCAATTTTGTAAGCTTTTAGTTTTCATTTCCCCTTAATCTTGCTTTTACTTCATAGGAATAAGAATAATTGTCTTCTATTTATTTAGAACCTAGAAGATTATTCCTAATGAGTCAACCTCACATCATAGAAACAAGGAGATATGCTATCATAGCAAATTAATACAGGAACAACTGTCGCCACTTTTAGAACAGTTTTCGACACAATTACAAGCGCTCCTTGTGAATAAAAAGATCTCCCACACATTAAAAATTCCGCACACCCTCAATCTAACACTGTCAATCTACACTCAACACTAGCACTAAACTAAAACACTGTATTTATATCATCGATCGTGTTTGGTTCGTCGCCATAGCGTGCACGTTTTAATTACGGTCTATTTGACCATATCAAAGCGTCAAGCTCAATAGCGCCGTGGCACATCTCCCTTGTTTCTATGATCTGTACCCCTATCATGAGTTTTTTTGACGTATAGTTTCGTTAACGTAAGCATATTTTGAATTTAAAATTCAGCAGTCCTGGAATGAAAATTTTATACAATTTGCACATTTAAAAAAATACACAGAAATTAATTAAGTATATAATTTATATAAATATTGTGTAACAAACGTGTATTTTCAATTCAAAATATGCTTACGTTAACGATACTACACGTCAAAAAAACTCATGATCGGGGTACTGAGGAGGCAACCAAAACGATATAAAATAAATATGTACTAACTACTGCCGCGTGTATAGGACGCGGGTTGTGGAGGGACAGCAACGAGCGGCTCGGCGGACTCGTTCTCGCGGTCGGTGTCGCGCTACGGGCTGCGGTTCACGGCGGCGCTGCTGTCCGTACTCGCGATCATCGAGAGGATGGCCAGGGACAACAACACCAACAAACTGCTTAATATATCTGCTAGGTAAATGTTTCTTTAAAGATTTTTGTTGCTCATTCTTTTTTGTTAACCGTACCAACTATTATGCTTCTGCGAGGAGTGGAGTCCGAACGCTCACCTCTCGCTTGCTGATCGGTTGTGCACATGAGTTAATATTTAAGTATAACTGTATAAGTACCGACAGGGATCTTGATCACAGATCGCGCATGTACATTTTTGGCCTAATAGACAATAGACAGTTGACAATACGTAATAGAGGATAGTCCAATAGACGACGAGCATCGACTGACGAACCAATCGCTTGCAGCCTCGGCGCCCCCCGTTTTCTTCATTCCGCCAAAGAGACCGAAAAATCAGCTAATGCGCAGGTGACGTTTGTGATCAAGACTGGTGCCGGGACTTGTACCTACTTGTACTTGTTTAGCCTCAGTATTGAGTTTTCCTATTACAAAATTCTCAGCTACACTGCAGGATTAAAATACCTACTACCTAAAATACCTGTAAAAGTAGTAATATGTAAAAGTAGATTTACCCCATATCATACAAATGCTCACAGAATCTTTAAAGATAGTTGGCATGGCTATTGTAAATGATATTTTTCCATCAACAAAACATGTATTTTCAGATTAAACTTCAACACGTATTACGTGAAGCAGTTGGAAAAATTCTGCTCGGACGACAAGCTGCTGGAGGGCGAGAGGAAGCAACCCGCTTCCTAGCACAGGACCGCGCGCCCGCGCACCAACCTCGTCACCTCCGTGTGACCACACCCTTATATCTACACTCCGCCATTTATACTACACTGTAACTTTATCCACGGTAGAGCAAACGAGTACTGATTCTCATTACATAATAAATTCGAATTAACTTGCTAATCTAGCTAGGTCAGCACTTCGAACGGCATTGAAAAGGGGGTAGATTACTATAGTGCACGGATGGCGAACATTTTTACAACTGCGTGCCACAGTAACTTAAAAAAAAAAATTATGACTATGCCGTGCCATCAATTACAAAAGTAAGGAACGAAGTTTAACGCAAATCGATGTTACTCGAACTGTAGATCTATTTTATTGAAAACTAGCACTTTGCCCGCGACTTTGTCCGCGTGGCCCACAGGAACTGTGCATTTTTCGGGATAAAAAAGTAGCCTATGTTACTCAGTGATAATGTACCTTTCTACTGGTGAAAGAATTTTTTAAATCGGTTCATTAGTTTCGGAGCCTATTCAATGCAAACAAACAATCAAATCTTTCCTCTTTATAATATTAGTATAGATATATTGAAAATCTTGATGTGACATTTGCTGTTGCCGTGCCCAGTTTTTTCTGTCGCGTGCCACGTTTGGCACGCGTGCCATAAGTTCGCCATCCCTGCTATAGTGGGTTAACGCCCATCATGCCTTCTGGCATCTCGTGTTAACATAATAATGTATATTTTATACACAGTAATTACGCCGCGCCGTCGCCTACACTATTCTAATGTCTAAAATGATACTCTCCTGCCACACTTTAAAGTACAATGCAAATAAAGACGTGTATTTTTACTACTCGATTATAACAATCTCGTTTAATCTCAAAATGAAATTAATTTTAGTAATGATAACTGATATTTTTAGTAAATAGGCAATAGTTATAGACTCATTCTTTGCATGTATTATTAACTTAGATATGTTAATTCTTTCAAAATTGCGATTAACAAAGTACAAACTCCTAACAACGCGTTTTGGGAGTGAACAGTATTTAGATAGACTTAAATCGATGTTCCGTGTTTAGATGTTAAATTTTTTCTTCGCTTTTTCCGAATAGAAGAAAAAATTATAAATAGCAGAAATATAAACTACGTAATAATAGATAACTTGATTTTACTTGATAGTGCGAAATTTGTATGAAATATTTATTAGTAGGGATGTTACGTAAAGAGTTCGACACAGACTTAACTGCAACCATAATGTTCTGAATACGAAAGGTATCATGCACAATGTGTAAGTAATATTACAGCTGTTAGGTATATAAATGACAATTAAATAAAACATATCTATAAAATTTTGTTGCGATGCCGTATAGACTGGATAACTAACATAATTATTTTTGATATTAAGGTAATGATTTTTAAATACTACTAATAAGAAGTCACAAAGTTTCTCATTCCTTGCCATAAGTGATAAATTTAAAAAGCCATGACAAATAGTATTAAAACTAGCTATAGACTTGCTTTGTATAAATAAAAATAGGCATCACAACGATAATACTCGAAGCTGTAAAATTCTCACATCATCACCATTTCACTTGCATGTCGATAATTATAACAAAAAAATAATATTATATTTATAGTAAGAATTTTACATTTGTTGTTGTTATTGGCTGCGTAATTCCAAACCCCTAATTGTTACATATTCATGTAAATAATTAGAAACTGTTGTTCTATTACAAAGGACGTGCGATTACCTTGGTTTTACAATATTCTTAATCAACTTGTTGAATTCATTTTTTATTCATGTTTACACATTTTATTAGTTATGTGATCAACACAAATTCACTATACCCATCTTAAGGGCCGTTTTTTCGATCGCCAGATTTTACTCCTATGAATAAACTAGAGATGCCACAAATAGTGATATTGCCGAATACCGAATATCCGGCCACGCTTCTGGCCGAAGCGTCTAAGCGCGGCGACAGTCCTGTCTCATTGTACTTAGTATGTGCGGTGCATTGGCAGCGCGAGGAAGTATTTGTTTCATTTACACGCATTATTTGTTCACTGTTACGTCAGATTTTGTTACTAATAAGTCTGTAAAACTATATTGCTAAAGAAATATCGCTATTTGTTCGTCCAAAGCATATCATGGCACCATTTAAAGCGCCTATTTGGTGGAAATATTATCTTTGTAGTAAAAACAAACTGGCTTTGTGTTTACTGTGTATTAAGTTTATATGTGTGACTTTTTTTTCATGATTTGGTATTCGGTATTCGACGGAATAATTCGCAATATTCGCCTGAAAACCACATATTAAACAAAAACAAGAAACCGAATATTTGTGGCATCTCTAGAATAAACTATATTGGTTTCACTCTACCAACTTTTGTTTCATAAGATCGATATAGTTTATTCCTAGGAATGAATTTGTGACGGAGTCATCCTTCTTTCATCATTTAGTGCTGGCAATCTTCCATTGCTGGCCACTTCATTCATCCCATTCTTTTAAATTCGGTTTAGATTTTAACTTTAAATTTCAAAATTAGAACATCTCATATTTTTTTGCATTGTTTCGTCATTCTTTGTCTGGTCTCCAACGACATCACTGGTGACCGCTGAACCGCTGTATAACTGTTATTATTTATTACCTACTACCTATTTATCGAGTGTGCAAAGCTATAAGCAAATAGTCTCTTTTTGTAACAGTTATTTTTATACCTCTGTGTAACGTTATAAAGTGCAAAAATACAACCTACGTCTCGCAATATACCTCTCCAACCATCCTGCAGTGTTTTATTTAAATAACATCAAGATTTGTGTCTGTAGAGGCTCCCTCCGATAGCTAGCCGAGGCTGAGAGGACAGAGGAGGGAGGCCCTCCGCGACAAATTTAATCTGGCGATTGAAAAATCGGCCTTTAATGTAAGTTATTAAGTATATTATTAAATAATTGCAGTGATAACAATGAATAACAATCCCTTTCGTAAATTAAATATTGCACACCTAAGTTAATAACGATATTTTAAAACCCATTATTTTAACAAAAATAAGTATGTTACATGTAAATACCATCGTTATTATTATTCAATAAAAACAATAACTCAAAACTATTGTTTTCTTTTATGTCTAGAACTAGTAACTAAAGAACACACTACACTCAGATCTATCATCACAATATCAGCCTTTCGGGTGAACCTTTAAACACAATTGAGAAGCTTTGATTAAAAGATGGCAGAATAAAATTCTTAGCATAACTTTAGAGTGTTCCGGAGCGACGACTTTGGGGGGTCATACCGCAGCCGAAGACTTGGGGGGTCATACCCACGGAATAAAGATTACTGTTCTGTGGTCATACCGATTAATGCCGACGTCCTATACCGTGAATTACTGTTTCGCACATTTTTGTACGATTTTGGGGGGGATCATGACCCACACGACCCCCTTCGGCGGTCCGAAGGGGGTCGTGTGGGTCATGATCCCCGCTTGAGTGTTTCCACATTAACCGATTCGTTAACGGTTTCGGACGCCGATACGATATCGTAGCAAGTACAATGTATGAAATCTGTGGATACGATACCGATATCGGATCATAATGTGGAAACGTTAGTGGGACGGAGTGAGCTGGTATGGCTTATTTTTTGTCACGGCTATCACCACAAACCAACAATCTGATAACAGATTAAAAATTCGTTAATATGTGGAGATTAATTGTAAAATACCAATTTGCCGGTCCACAATTTCAAGGATTCGCCAGAATTAAGACGCCGCTAAATTCAGGGCGATTGCTCACTGGCATTGTAACCGGTTAATCCGCTCCGCTCTCGCCACCACTAATGTAATCATGTTCCACTGACGCCCCGCCATCCGCTGTAGTTGAGACGCAGCCTAATGAGAACATAGGTATTTGTAACGGAACGTAATTCTAAGCGTTCATGTCACGCTTACTGCAATCTGCATAGAATCATAATCATAGCTCATCTCCAGCACGGCAAATAACTTGTCATTTAAATTAGGGCCTTATGTCATGTGTTGTACAGTACATTTTATAACGGCAAGCGCGCTTGCCGCGAGCTGTTGGCTTATCTGTCTTGATATTATAAATCGTATTGTACCTACAACACACGAATTAAAGCTCTAATTGAAATAACAAGTAATTTGTCGTGCTGAAGCATGAGAAGCTGATACATGAGTTAAGGTACACTTCCGAGGCTGGCAACCGATGCGACAGACGCGCGCGGCCGAGTCTCTATAGCCCGCAATACATGTTGGCCGAGCGTTGTCGAGTGAAGGCCAATACCAACATGTAGACGGTATATTTTCTTTGTCTTGCCATCGCTCGGTGTCACTTGCCTAGTTGGTTGAGTATAGACAAGCGCCAACGTGTATAGACCTCATCTGACGTAGCTTGCCACAACTTGCAGTCGCTCGCGATCACTTGCCTCACTTCGGAGCGGTGTCGGTTTTCTGCACAAATCAAAGGCACTCGGACAATAGTGTTCACATGTTTGTCCGCGCGCTATTATGCGGTTGACATCAAACTTACCGAACGTCTAGACAGTAGCGCTTGCCTTGTGTCAATTTGTCTAGGCTCGCGTTGGTCTAAGCTCGGCTAACATGTATTGCAGGCTTTAGAAAATGTGTGTCGTCGGCCGCGCGCGTCAGTCGCGAGTCTCGGAAGCGGCGCCATTTCATATGTTTAGTATTGTCGCATCGGCCGTCAGCCGTGGGCCGCTAGCCTCGGAAGTGAACCTTTAGACTCACGCTGCGCGACCGTACCATCTCTCAGAGGAATATTTAGAGGTTGTAGAAATCAAAACATTGTGACCATGACAATTAATCTATTTTAATATTTAACAGACTTTCAAATACAATCTTATTTATGTAACATTCAATTGGTTTTGTTTGATACATAAAGCAAATCACTTTTGGACTTCAACAATAAATACATCATGTAACGTTGGAATACTCACTATGCTAATTCATGATAAAAACAAATAAATTACTTTAGCATGGACATGACACAAAATGACTTGAAATCGTGAATGAAATTTTATAACACAGCATGCGAAATTATTAACTAATGAACAAGGAACTCTATTTAAAATACACTGTCAAGCTATTTATTGCTTTATATCAACTTACCATGAATCAATGATAAAAAGCCTTGTTATTGGTCACAGACTACTTTAAAAAAATAACCAACCAACCCTGTAAATAGGGGATAAACAGAATATACATCTAATCAATTCATATTACCTAACTAACACACCATTCAATCATTAACGAGCGAAACGATTTCATTTATAAGGACTAAGGACAGCCAACTTTTATGGAAATATCTATTTAGCAGACATTACAAGTAATATCACTGCATTTTTAACTACAATGTAAATATGAATACACTTTAATGTTAAGCCTACCTTATGTGCATGTTATACATTGTAACAATAGTGAAATGGTAACTGAAGTCAACAGCGTAACGTTTGTGCAAAATGTAGTTAAGGGCGCTCTCGGATTGTCTCCTCTCGCTCGCACAGAACCGTTTTTAAGAATGTTGAATGAAAAGATGCATTTTTGAAAAATGTAATCTGATACAGAACTACAAAATAATATTAATTTTACAGGTAAATAATTAAAACACATTTCTACTGTGATATCTAATAAACAAGGTTAAAAAACGATTACGATGTGTTTTTGAGACATGTTTAACTCATGTGTTTTTAATAATTAAATTGGAGTTTATAATATTATAATAAATATCATTTTGTAGTTCTGTATCAGATTACATTTTTCAAAAATGCATCTTTTCATTTAACTTTCTTAAAATATATGGTTTTGTGCGAGCGAGAGAGGTGCCGAATGCGAAAGCCCTCTTAAAGTACAACTGAAACTGTATTGTTTGAAGCCACCTTCATCTAAAATGTATTGATTGGCACAATTTTATGTAACCAAAATATAAAATTAATAATTCGTATGTACCATTTACACCACCGTGCATACGGTTTTCAGTAGTGTAGGTTTTAAACCATACTCGATCGTAACCAAGCAATTAACATTCCTTAGTTATTTATTCACAGTCAATATTTATTTTATTAAGCACATATACTAATTGCAAATACTACGTACTAGATGTAATATTATTATGTGCTTAGTAACAACAGTGAAGTCGTGATATCACTAAGCAAAGTTTTTACAAAGAAAGTGTTTCAATAACTCAGGCTCAGACTGTAAAAAGGTAAAGATAAAAAGGTAAAGACTATAAATTCGAAATGTTGTTCGAGAGCATAGTATACACATAAGAAAGTTCACAATGAGCAGTCTGATGCAAAACACACAGATTTGAGTCCCAAGTTATTAAAACAATTTATGTAAAATGATGCAAATACAACTTGCTACTTGAAATTAGTATTAAATTTTATGATAAAAATCATTAAGTGACAACAATAAAGTACTTTTTACAACAAACCTTGCAAAATGACTGAATACTTAAATAAAACAGTTTTACCTGTACGCGGTGCCATTTAAAAAATATCCATCTATAACGTAACATGCATTTGCTTCTACATTTTCTGCTTTTACTCCGAATTTTTGGTTACCGACAGAATGTCATGAATAAATATATCTAATACATAGCAAAGAGAGCTGCAGAGTTAAAATGATAAAAGCAAATGTACGTCAATAATAGTAAGTAAAAAAGCCTAATGCACATAATTTACCTACATTAAGAACAGTATGTACAGAGCTCAAGGCTCAAATTTACTAAATCACGGACTAGAGTCTTCTTCATCCGGCGACCATCACCACATGTGTGTCTCTCGGATCTCACTGATGATTTGGCCGGCTCGCTGCAGAGCCTGGAATTATACAACAACATTTAATGCCTATTTATTACTGAAGATTAATGCTGGGCAACTTTTATTTATCTAGGCATTTTTTGTTATTTGTTATATTTTATTTTCTGTGCGAGACTGAAACTACTTTTTTATGTTTCTGGATTATGGACGGACATATTTCAGCAATTTTAGCGTAGGTGCAAACACCGCAGTTAACTATTCACTTGCCATGAGTAATATTGTCGCTGCGCGTGCCAAAGTTTGTTGATTTTTGGCACAGTTTTAATCCTTAATTAATACGAAAATAAGGATTAAATCTGCATCAAAAACCAACAATCGAAGAAGAACATAGGTATAGCGACTTTGACAGGCGCAGCAACGATATTATGTGGAATTTTCTCTCACAACCGTTCATTACAATGGTTGATTAGAAAGTCTATATTCAAGCAGTGGCAGATTATACTCTGCTATGCCATACTAGAGTGGGTGATACTCTGATTTATCATCTGTCTTATCAAATAAAAAATCAAGAAGTTCTAAACTTTAAAAGCTCTCTGTTAGAATTAGCCGCAGTAAAATGAATATTCATCAGGCTTCGTTCAAATGTAAAAATCTTTTCGAAACTCTCACCTTGAGCATGTCGGCGGCCTCCTTCCTCCTCTGCGCAATATGTTCCGACTCGTTGAGCATGCTCTCCGCCTGGTCCGACTTGTACAAGTGAGTCACAAGCTCGGACTGCAAGTTATCTTGCACATAGTTCACTAAGAAATGCATCACAGCCTTCGGTACAGAATCTTGAATCGATTTGCGTACTATGTAGAAATAAGACTTGATCAGTCGTTCTGAAAAACAAGAAAGCCTGCTTAGATTTTATCACATAATGTTGGTTCCTCAAAGGAAATGATAGTCAACGGCGACACAAATCCTTAAACAAACCAACCTCATTGTTACTCTAATGTTAGTAAAGTGCAAAATGGTTCGTTTTTAAAACGCAATGCTAATGATTTGTGATGGATGGTTGAACGTTAATAGAAAAAAGTTGTTTAAATCATACATTACATTTGTACTAGTAAAATATCATCCCCACATCAAATATAACACAATATCACAATAATTAGAAAGAAGACTGTATGTTAAAAAAAATATTATGCTACTTGTAAGAATATGGCTATAAAATCAGTTAAAATATCAATATTTTGATAAGGGGTTAGTAAAATGATGGTCTAATAAAAATGACAATTTAAAGTAAACAAGCAGCAAGCAAAATAGTTCGATGGTAGGTGGTCGGAAGTTTAACAGTGAGCAAAATGAGTAAAGCATTCTGTACACCGCGTTAATATCCTCACCCACTAAGTCACCCATTTGATTCAATTGCATCACGTTGATGCCGTCTACTGTCTCATTGTTAGGGATTATGAACGATGGCTCATCGCTCCGCCCACCTAGCATCACAAGAAAATACTGTTGAATGACAATGTTGAGTTAAAGAATGAATTATTAATTGTGATGTATCGTGTAGCTATCACCTAATTATGGTTTGATTAATAAAAACTGTTATGATAATTATTATGTGTTAATTGCATTCAAATCCAAACCAAAATTACTATTAGTTAATTATAGCCAAATCATTGTTTTATCAAAATACCCTTTAACCAATCAACAAAGGTGAATAAATTGCGAACATTCCAGGCTATCAACCAATGCAACAATCACGTTAACATGAAGTTTGTAACAGTCTGCTTACCGATGACGTCACAGTCGTGCTGCTCTCTGTCGGAGAGCTTGCGCGAGGTATGACTCGGCACTTCGGGCAGAAGGTTCACTGGCTTCTGTGGAGTCAGCACTTTAGTCTCGGGTGTGCCGTTCATCTGCAATTAATAGAGGCATTATTTATCTTGGCAGCAAGACAACAATTGAATCGTGCAAGATCTGAGGAAGTAGGTGCGAGAAAAAGGCTTCTATCCCGAGCTAGCATACTATAGCTCGGGATACGACATTTAGGCATCGATTTTTATTGCATATTTTGGCATTTCAGTTATACATAATTATGTATGTATGATGCGACGAACCTGTTAACAATTTGTATAATGCAGGCCACACACGCTACGAGAAATCGCTACGATCGCAGTTCAGACTGCAACGATAAATCGTAGCGTACAGTTCAAGAAAATCGTACAAAGAATGATCGTTGCAGTCTGAAATTTACAGTGCGATCGTAGTGATTTCTCGTAGCGTGTGTGACCTGCATAAGGCTACCAATGGTAAAGGCGATGATCCACTGTAAGGAGTTGGTGGGTTTACTGTGACTACATTAAAATTAGTATAAACATTCTTTAGACGTGCAAATGTAAAAATACAGTATACTTGCGTATAGATAATTTCAAATCTATTATATTTAACATTGGAAAACCATTTCTTTTACCTGAGGAGTTGATGGAGATTCACTGTTATTGCTCTGAGTTGGAGACCTGTTTTCCTGACCATCCGTGATCGCTGGCACATGCTAAAAAGAGAATAGCTTCGTTCAGTGAAGTCTGCCGTGAGAAATACCCGAAATAGAACCGTTTGTAAACTCGATTTAATGCATTCAGGATTACTATAAAATATTGCCAAAGTTGACATATTTTCTTTTCAGTCGTTTCAAAAAATTATAATTTTGACAATATTTTTTAGTGGTGCATTGAATTAGCTTCTCGCGAATGTGCATTTATAACTTACCTCCTTTTCTAAGGTATTTGTATTCCATAAGGGGTACCAAATTATTGCAGGTGTCCGTATAATAGGTCAAACATTTTTTATTACGATACGTTGTAATTAGTGAGAATGTTTACTAATGGAAAAGGTTAGTCAGCAACAATAAAGCTTAGTTCATAATGACAATAGCTCAACGAGCGCCCACAATGATGCAAAATAAACACGAATGTTACTGTGAATTAAAACGCGTTGTAAATGCATTTTAAATAGTCTTATACAGGGTGAAATTAAAACCAGTGCGGATATTTTAGGAGGTGAAAGTACTGATGAATATGATCAACTTTTATTATGGGACCGACACTGAAATATGAAAAAAAAAAATATCTGCTGTTCCCTGCACCGCAACACGATCAAAATGTATGGAAAAGTAGATTTTTTTTTTTTCATATTTCAGTGTCGGTCCCATAATAAAAGTTGATCATATTCATGAGTACTTTCACCTCCTAAAATATCCGCACTGGTTTTAATTTTACCCTGTATATGTGTTTTAAGAGCTTGTTATTTAATCTGTCGACTTAGAAAGCGTACACAGTCTTAGTCCATGCAAATTACTGCAGACTATTTGATTAAATTACGACCAATCAAAACAGAACACGTAGGTTGGATAGTTCACGTAGATTGAATAGTTCGCGTAGATTGGATAGTTCGCGTAGATTGGATAGTTCGCGTAGATTGGATAGTTCGCGTAGATTTGATAGTTCGCGTAGATTGGATAGTTCGCGTAGATTTGATAGTTCGCGTAGATTGGATAGTTCGCGTAGGTTGGATAGTTCGCGTAGATTGGATAGTTCGCGTAGGTTGGATAGTTCGCGTAAGTTGGATAGTTCACGTGGACGCAGTCTCTGTGCGCACTCGTTAATAAAGAGAGCCCACATAGTATTCAAAGCTTCACCAACATGATGCCGTCACATGATTTAGTAGGACAATGTGGCTAACATGAGACTGTAATATTACGGCACTAGCCCTCACTATATGAGGCGAGTTTTATTTTACCTTGTTGTGCGTTTCCCATGCACTTGCCAAGAATACTAGGGTGGACCCTCTTTCACCCATTTTTCGAAGAAATAGCTACAAAACAATCAGCAATAGTTATTTTAATCACAAAAGAGTATTAGGTAGACAGAAAGATTACAGTACGCGCCATACAAGTTTGCGTCTCTGAAATTAGCTACGTGAAGCGTTGCAGAGCATGATTTAGCGCGAGAGAGTTGCGGCGGGCGTAGTGAGAGGGGATCGAGTGAGACATAGCCGCGACCGCTTAGCAACGCGGCAACGTCAATCGTACATCTCGCTCCAACGCGTTGAGTTTTATCACTATTATTCATTATTCATTCTAACGTACTGTCGCGAACGTAATAAAATTGTTATCAGTTTTTGTTAGTATATCTGTTTTGTTTTTGTGGTTACTTGTTACATATTAAAAATGCCAAGACGAAACACTGTCCTGAAGAAACAGGCAAGATTTTTTTTAAAATGATTACCTGCGCCGATCACGGCTTGTGGTTAACTTCACAGACGCAAACTTGTGTGACGCGTATTGTAAGTAAATTTAGGTACACTGAGCAAAAAATATCAAGTAGGCAGGCAACTAACGAACTGTGTCGTTAATTTACGCGAGCGTTGATTTACAATTAAAACACAAACATCGCTTATTGCCTGCATACTGCATTTTTTGGTACCCATACATATAAATATAATTGAAAGTCAGTTGTTAATCGAGTTATATAACATGCTAACAAAACTAAATCTATTTATACAAATGCTAACATAAAATCTATGTACATAGAAACTACAAAATAAATATTTTACACAGCTACAAAGACTGTAAAAATTATTCTACACTACAACAGTGTTCCCATCTACTCCATACAGTGGTTCATCGCCTGATATTATTGAAGAATCTTTATATAGACGGCTCGGTATGATATGTGCGCTCCATGTGCATACATATCTAGGAGATAGTGCGTAACAGACTAACAGATATCCATTAATTTCACCATCAAATCAAACAGCAGTTGCATCGTATTGGGGATAATATTTTAAATATCTAATTAAAAAAAAAAACACGAACACTAATTAAATAAAAAAAAATTAAGACTGCATGGCCCTATCTACCCACCCTTTATATAGGCGCCGAAGTGTGCAGTTTCACTGTTGCAGATTCTCCGATAAATGTCAGTATCTTGAAGGGCCGTAAGATCAATCGTAGTTTAAACCACAGAAGAGAGTTAATTCTCCCGTCTTCGGTTGTTTCTTTGGGTTTTTGTATTAGAAAACAATCGAAGACGGGAGATTAAACTCTCTTCCGTGGTTAAGCTACGATTGATCTTACGGACCTTAGGCTGCTCGAGACATTAACCCCGCCCTGCTCACCCCGCTCGATTGCTTTATTACGCCTTACGCAAACATGTAGGATGGTCTACTGTAAGGAGTTAGACAGGCCACTACTTACCTCATGTTAGTGTCATTAGTTCCCACAGACACGTGACATAGTAACTTAAGCTTATATACTTTGAACATGGCGAATACCGGTGAGGAGTTGGGCCGTGGAGTCTTCTGGCGGTACACGGGGCTGTGGTCGTCCATCAGGCCGTCGGTGCTCTTCAGCAAGCCCGACACTAGAGCGGCCTCGCGGTGGAAGTCTGGGTGTTTGGTGTTGATGTACGCCAGCTCGATTTGTACCAAGTTCTCCACCTGAAGAGAGTGTATGTTGTTGTAGGATGTTCAATTGAGTTGATGAGGAGTTGTGTTACTGCTTTCGACGTTTTAACGCTACTTTTTTTTTTCTAGATAACCACGAAGGCTGTTGTGCAAATATTAACGAATACGTGGATTGCTTGAATAGCTGCCTGTGCTAATGATCGAGTTTAATTCTAATACAGAATCATGCTGCTATAGCTATAGTCAACGTTAATAGGATATTAACTACTTTTTTTTTATTATGAATCTGTAAACTATTTGAAAAAAGACAATTAACACCAAAAAAACCGATGAAACATCTACAAAATTGGCAAAGTTATAAGCGTTTTAAAATGATTTGCTAGACACGGGCGGCACTACCTACTAGTGACGTAACACCACCTACGTCTGCTTCGCGCGACAAAGACGGAGCGATACTCCCTCCAAAAACTTTAAAAGCGTCTATGTTTTCCATTTTGTGATAAATTATTATTTTTGCTTTTACTTTTTTGTTGTGCCTATTCCTTCTTTGAAATAAAATAATTTATTAGTATTAGTAGGCCACTACCGTATTGTATCAGATCAACATATTATTTATGTGATTTGCACTTGTAGCGCATTTACGATGTAAAAAAGTAAAAAAGCCTAGGGTAAAACATGAATGTAATAAAATACACATGTTAGGTATAAAAATAGCCACAATGTGGCCTAAATAAAACTGATAATTTGCGTTTCCTGAAAATAAACCGCATTGATGATACCCTGAAAATGCGCGAGTCAAGGTTACGCTCGGTATGCGTCAATTGAAGTGATATTACATCTATATTTTAGGGTTTATATCTCGAAAAATTTGGGTAGATTTTGATACATCTTATATCACCCAATAGTTGCGTTGCTCAAGTTGCAAAATACAAGTAACAAGTCACAGCAATTTAACGCTTATCCCTTCAGAAGATAATTATGCCAATGCGTCTGCATAGCCCCTGGGAATCCTACTTAAATATTATAAACGTGAAAGTTTGTGAGGGTGTAAAGATGTATGGATGTTTGTTACTCTTTTGATGAAACTTTACAGTAATATAGCTGATACATCAGAATAACACATAGGCTACTTTTTATCCCAAAAATGCGGGCGAAGCCGCTGGCCCAAGCTAGTAATCTATATGACGAAATGATAATAACAAGTGATACTCCTACACATTTCTAGACTTGACCAAGACCTAGTAACTAACAAAGGTCCAAAACAAGGCCGAAAGATAGAAAGTCTGGCCTAAATTAAGTATACGCTATGAAGGCTAACCTCATTGCAGAATAATGATTTTCAGTAATCATATTATTATAAAAAAACATAACGATTTTAAATAAAAGTTTAATAAAAACGGACAAAATCATATATTATGATAAGGGTGATTATACAGTCGCACTTACGCCGGAGCGGATGGTAAGTGGCGCGGGTTACGGGATAGACGTGTCTTGT
Source organism: Thalpophila matura (assembly GCA_948465475.1). Lineage (NCBI taxonomy): Eukaryota > Metazoa > Arthropoda > Insecta > Lepidoptera > Noctuidae > Thalpophila > Thalpophila matura. The sequence goes on from OX419183.1 coordinate 11,722,143, forward strand.
ACCGTTTCATAATGAGACACGTGCGAAATGCGCACGATTGTATGGCTTACGAGCCGCGCTGGCTGCCTCCATCATCTAATATATACATAAGTAGGGCATAGTATCCGGCAGGAAAGATGATCACAGATCGAGCATGTACATTTTTGGCGCAATAGAGAATAGTTCAATAGACGACGAGCATCGACTGACGAACCAATCGCGTGCAGCCTCGGCGCCCCCGTCTTCTTCATTCCGCCAAAGAGACCGAAAAACCAGCTAATTCGCAGGTGACGTTTGTGATCATAAGTGGTGCCGCTAGTTATACCATGGCGTTGGTGGCGGGCAGGCGCGTGCGCAGCAGCTGCGTGACCACGTCGACGATGCGCTGGTGCAGGCGCGGGAAGCGCAGCATCTCCTGCTGCACCTCCGTGCCGCAGTGCTGCACTATGCGCTGCATCTCTTCGTGCACCTACACACAAACATGGGCCTTACTAATAAACATGGAATAGTTATGCAATGAATAACATTCGTATAACCCTCAGATCATAGAAACAAGGGAGATGTGCCAAGGCGCTATTGAGCTTGACGCTTTAGTTTGACCACATTGGTCGTAATAGAAACGTACAAGCTGGCCACAAACCGAACATGATCGATGATATAAATACAGTACCCGGCAATAAATATTGCACATCGAGTTTGAGGAAGAGATAATCGGCTAGCTTCGGCTTTGTAGAGCGTCGTATCCGTCACTCATACCTATGTGACGTTTTGTCGCCGACTTGTTTATTAGATACCAGACTGTTAGTGCTTCGTGCGACAGAGATGACGCTCTAGCAGCATTATTTACTGCCACGTACTGTACAGTGTTTTAGTTTAGTGCTAGTGTTAAGTGACGATTAACAGTGTTAGATTGAAAAAGATCTCCCACACATTCCATTCCGCACGGGTGTGCGGAATTTTTATATGATCGCCACTGGCTAGCCAAACTACAGCCAGATTCATGAGAAATAATATAAGCTATTTAACATCACGCTACGACCCTTAGGAGCTGAGCAACGGGGATGAAACCATGGGGTACAGCTAGTTTATTCATAAAGTACATTTAATTTTGTGAAGGACTAATAGAGGCTGTATTTATACCAGTTCAACACAGCGAAGTGACGGATCTTCCAGCCTCCTGATCTGCCGCTTTACAAGCAGCTCGAACGACACTTCGGGAACGAACAGAGCTGGCCTCGGACCCGTCGCGTTGCGGATCGCGGTCAAAATATCCATGCGCGTCAAACCTTGTAATTAAAAAAATATAATGTTATGTTGTATTGTGAACATGGCCCAGCACCTTTATTAATCCGTCTACGTTGTGTTATATAGTTTTAGGTGTTTTTAGCCCTACATGTGTAAGTATGTAGTTATTTTAGATAGAAACTTTCGTTTATGCTATCATCCCAATTAGTTAAAACGTGATTAAATTACTAACATTGAATTTCCAGTCGAATTTCTAAAGGTTCTGGCAACGTAAACTTATGTTGTCAGAGATCGCAGATAAATCTCGATTAAATACCGTATTACGAAATATGACTCATCAGAAATTATATTCATTCATCACTAGTTGAGATTTCACACAAGGGAATGCCTGCTCCACTTGCAAAGATAACGTTACGCTACAGACAAAAGCATTTGCTATAATTTCTTGCATTCTATGATGATGCATTATGTGACTTTTATGACAATGATAAGGTTTAAATTAAAATGATCATACAATAATAATATCATGTTTCAGATGAGTCACAAAATAATCACTATAACATCCTGATTGTCACTCAGATTGTCAGGTAACTTTCTATAACATAATTACGGTAGCATTATTCATATCACGTTATCAAGAATTTCGAAAGTGAACAATTCATTCAACTATAGATTCTTCGCGGAACCAAAATGAGTTATTACTCCGTATTCTAAAGAGCGCATTGTATGCGCTGAATCTCAAAACAACTTACCAACTAAAGGATGTATCGAATCCAAGGTGCGGCCGAACGTCTCATGGAATATGTAGCATATTCTGGCACCTCCACAGAGTTCCGTGGTCTCTATATTCCTTGCGGTACCCTCTATGGTGGAGCAGTATGCGCTTGCAAACTTTGTGATAATCTGCAGTAAAGTCTGCGACTTATCCGATACATCTTCCCCGTAAGAGTTGAGGAGAGATTGGAACTGTGAGATCATTACGTTGACGCGAACCTGTCAGGAAGAAAAATCAAGTAAAGTATTTTTGTTAATTGTATTGCACAACGAGGGCGGAAAGGATTCATCCTATTGCGACAAAATTCACGTCAGAGTAGTATAATCATATGTAGATGCTTAGAATTATCTTAGTTTCAGCAATTTTAAGATAATACGAATTTGAATCAGATATCTTAACACACATTTTACTGCTCTATCAGTTTGATTACAAGTCGATAGTATGTTTGTCAAAGTTTATTGAATTGGCAATGACTGAAAAATTGTGATGTCACAAAATTATAGTATTTATGGCGCGCATCGCGTGACTTTTATGAACACAACATAAGGCCCATTTTGTAATAATTCATGACTTCTCGTTAAATCCTACAACTATTCTGAGATATTTATTGATATCAATTTACAGAGAATTCAATATAAATAATTGGTCTGAATTGTCAACTTTGCTACTAGACAATATTTTTTTGCTTCAATGCAATCAACATTAGTTACCTTTAATTCCGGCAGACAATCCCTAATATGGTGCATCAGTAGTCTGTTCAAGGTCTTGGCCAAGTGTGGAGTGCCGTTGCGTGTGGCGATTGTGGGATATTTCCGTTGAAGGTATGTTGCTTCATCTTTGAGCGCATCCTGATTATAAAACAATTGAAATCATTAGATTAATTATTGTGCTTCTTCGAGGCTACTATCAGTGGGCGATAACTGTATCTCGAGTTATTTATTATAATGTAATTGAAAACTTCCGTGATCCGAATATGCAAGAATTCGCAAATAACGCAAACTAAAAAAGCTTGTAGGTTTTCTCGATTAAATACTAAGGATTAGAGCTTTAATAATCAATGTCACTTGTGTTCAATTCTGCATGTTATACAATGTAAATGCAGTTGTAGCCAAATGCTTTAAATGCCATTAAAGTTTTTAAGCCAAATGTTATTGACAAATGATGATGTAGATTAAATCTAATTGCCAAATAAATTATTACTAAAATTATGTGATTTCGTAATAGTGATATAGTTAGATAATTTACCCCTATCGTCTTCTTATCAATAATGTCTTGTTGCGATCTGTTTACGACTCCGATTATGCCAAGTTTTACGGGTATGACGCGGCCGCAGAGGATGTCTATAGCATCAGTACCTGAAATAAAATTGCTATTTTAGTAACTATCATTGCTCCGAGAAAATATTAGAAAAGTTTAGTCAAGTTATCTTTCAGACATAATTTTTATCAAAACGTATCACACTTTTAATCAAATTCAGAAGATAAGTTGAAATTGATACTAATTTAACACAAATGTTTAAGATAGCTTGTCTAACATTGTTTGTTAGGATTTCCTCCAAAGAAATAGCTTATTGCCAGATCTGCCATAAATATGCTATAAACATGAATCTATTATAAAATCCTACTTCGTACTAATATTATAAATACGAAAGTTTGTGAGGATGGATGGATGTTTGTATGTATGGATGTTTTTTCTTTCACGCAAAAACTACTAAACGGATTTTGATGAAACTTTACAATAAAATAGCTTATCAGAATAACACATAGGCTACCTTTTATCCCAAAAAAAGCGGGCGAAGCCGCGGGCGGAAGCTAGAGTACCATAAAATAAACAATTCTATTACCTGCATCCATGAGATCAAGTTTTGTCACCACAGCTAAAGTCCTCCTTCCATCTGGATCAACTTCTTTGGACATTTTGATAGCTTCACTTGTGGCCATGTCTGTGTTAGCAGCTGTCACTGCCAGAATTATGGAGTTTGGGTTGGCAATGTGCTTTATAATAAGATTCCTAATTTGATTTTCAATATCTTCAGGCTGATCACCTATTGGTACCTATTTAAAAATAAATACTTAATAAATATTATGCCAAAACCAAACCATTGAGCGATTTATAACAACACATTAGCTTGTCAATAATAATGTTTACCTTGGTAATACCAGGAAGATCCACCAATGTGAGATTTACAACTCTGGTTGAGAATATCTTGAGACTTATGGGTTCTGGGCAGATACCCTTGTTGTTGCCAGCCATGCGGTCTGTTTCTCGCTCGATCTCTAGTCTCATTTGTTCGAAATCTGAATAGATCTTGTCTTTGGTGTGTAGGAATTTGCCCCATTCTTCTAGATTTACGGTACCTGTAACAATACAGAGAAATTGTCTAGGCATGGTAATGAGTGGTTTAAAATTTGAATTGGAAACTATTTATACATCAAAAGTTCAGACGGTGACTTTAAAGTTTAAACTAAATAATGAGCTGCTTTTTCCAATGTGTTTATAGAAGTCATGCTGCATGCCTGACTAAGACTTTATATTGTATACATGTTAATAGGACACATTTTGTGATTTATTGTAAGGCTAGTTATACAGGTATCACTCTTTAAACAAAACACTCACCACAGCATGGATATTTATTGATCAATTACAAAAAAATACGAAATAAGCAAAACTTATATCTAATATTTTATCATTCGATTCGACATACCTTTAGCTAAAGGACATCTTTAAGGAAGAGGTAGGAAGCTAAATAAACATATAACAGGGACATGCACTTACAAATTATTACACTCAATAACTAGTTACAAACCTGCACTAAGTTTTTGGGAAAGTTGAGCTATTGGATTCCATGATGATGTCTGTGTGCTCTGGATTCTTAGCACTAGCAATACATTTAAATAAAAATACAAAACTAATTAGGCTACTACATACAGTGCTACATTCACATTGGAACTAATTCAAGCCCAAATATTTAATAAATTAATAAAAAATTGAGTGAAAACAATAATATAATTGGCAATAAACATGAGTTGTTACATAATTTAAATAGGCAACTATAATTACTATATTAAAACAATTTATTGTTTTAATGGAAACGGTTAATATAACAACCAGACAATCTTTCAGAACTCATAACTAATTCAGTAATGCTAGAGAACCATTTGTTTCAGTGAATTAATGATTTTCAGAGAAAAGAAAGTCATCCTTTGCTTTACATAACAGAAATAATCACTAGTCTATAGACAGTAATTAAATAGGTTACTGGTATAAGGTTGATGTTCAATGTAACACAACAAAAATGACATTAAGAACTGCACAATTAATACAAATTATCAATAGCTTGTAGTCTAGGCAATATAAACAGAAACATTACAGTAGAAAGATCAATGCTCTAGTATATGTATGAATAGATGAGATTGAAAATTGTATTCAACATCACAAAGACTATTGTGACTGTATCAATACTCATAAATCAAGTAGAATTTAATATATCGACATCATCCTGTTGAGCATACAGGAAATCTATATTAATTGACAATGCCTACAAAATTATGCTTAAATTTGAGTCCTTAAAAGGCAATAGTGAGGCATAATACATACCTAATAAATAATAATAATAAAACATTTAAAAACACAAGATATATAACTAATTTGTATACTTTTTGTTTACGAGTTATAGACTCACCTTCTTCAGCTGAGCGATGTTCCTTACTATCCTTAGGACTGTAGACTAATTGTAGAACAAGAGGGCGTCTAGTCACAATCCCTGGTCCTCGAGGGAGAAATGAACGCCCCACTAGACTTTCTATAACAGAACTTTTGCCAGAGCTCTGTTGAAAAAACAAAAAAGTTCTTAAAACATTAACTCATTAATGAATGTCTGGGGTTAATTAATAAGAAATTATCAATAGGAAATCATTTAATTTATTATTATTTTCTGGAAAAACTGCTAATTCGGTTTACCTCAAAACACTCAAAATGAAATGTGAAACTTCATGATGTCATGGATGTTTTTATTGATTATATTAATTAAAAGCGTGACTATGCGAATCAAATATACCGTTAAACTATCTCAATGCAGTTTCAGACTTCAGTAACTGTAAATCGGGAATTCGGGAGTGCGGTCTTGGTCAATGACAGCGTAGTCCAATTGAATAGAATGAGGACAAAGAACTTCACTGACACCTTTACATAACCAGTACAGATATATCAACAGGAAATTCATCTTGCGTATCTGCCATTTGAATCGCGACTACCTTTAAAGAAGTATATAGATAAATTAGATTAAAAATGGTTACCTGAGTTCCTAAAACTACGATTTGAGGTAATTGGATGGCATCAGCTCCGACTGTGTTAAAAACGTCTTGCAACTTATTAATAACTGGTATAAGCGCTTCCATAGTTAGTTACAGATTCTACCGTACACAAAAAGTATATCTCAATAACTCACGACAGTTTTATGTAATACGAAATGATTATTTTTATCAAATTATCAAAACAGACAAACCAACCGGTGAAAGTCGGCCATATTGATTTGATTTTGACCACCCGCGGCACCCGCGCCCCGCCACCGGTAATAGTGATGTTTTATTTATTACTAATGTTACTTTAACTAATGAGTTCTTTAACTTCAAAACTTACGTTCAAAATACCCATTTATTACAAAATAAAATAATGTGGTTTTATGAAACATCCATCACATCCATCAAAGTAGCGCATGAAATTCACAACTTAATTTATTTGCAAATTGCAGGGCTTTTTTACGTTGTATGTTGATCCAAATTCAATACGCGACGGTAATGAATGTAATGATAATAAGTAGGTATATGTAATTATTACTAAAAATAATCATTCATTATGACATCACTATGCCCCGAGCATATACCCCTGGAGAATAGCGGTGAATCATTGAATAACATTTTCTATCACTTTTCGCGGGGGGCGAGGTGAACGGGTTCAGTACCATATTCTGAACCCCTCAGCATTAAAATTTCGCGTCGGTCTTATGAATTTACAACTTCGTTTAGAGATTTTGCAGTTCGTTAAAAAATCTCATAGGTAACAAAGGCTGCTTGTGCACTACACGCTTACAGCACGTTTTTTCACGAACCGTTTTTTTTTCATACATTTTAAAAAGTGGTGGGGATCGTTCTGCACGCCTATTGGCTAAAAATCCGTAAAAAACCGAATACGAATTGAAAACGTCTGTAGTGCACAAGCAGCCAAAGTCGTATTTTTGTTTAAAGCGCTGCCGCACGTAGGTAACGATTTCTGCCAGTATTTGGCGACTTCTGGGGACTTTTTTTGTTCCCAAATTCATACAAAACTAGCGACTTTTTGATGGCAGTCTAGAGACATGCCCAAAGAGACTGGCGGCTTTCGGCCTAAACTCCTACAGAAACAAAAATTACATGGAAAAAAAGTAGATTTTTAGTCATTATTATTTCTTGCATTACCATTGTCACAGAACTTGGCTAGCTAAGGAAAATAATTTTGAATCTTACACATAAAATGTCAGACAAATCGATGTTTGTACGAATCGATACTTATTTGTAGCAGTGAATAGATTTCTGACTCCAAGAAATAAAACCACGGTTGAAGTGTACAAAGAACAAGAGAATTAATTTTTATTTGTCAATGTGACAGAAGAAAAAGTTATAAAAATAATAGAGATAAAAATGATATAAAACCTTAAACTATTTCTATGTACATTATATACATTTTGAGTTAGCCCTCTGGCTGGTCCTCACAGTACTCCCCCCTAAGCGAAGCGTACCCTTAGCTTGCTAGTTCTGCCGGCTTTGGTTGTATACGACTGATGAGGAAGTACTAGATTCTCAGTGCTGCTCGGGCTTACTGTCGTCGTGCCTGCTTTGCTCGCACAGTTTACAACTGCTGTATCTTGCGGTTCGATGCAGTTTTGTTTCCTGGTAGCTCTAATACCAGAGTGGTAGAGATCATGTTGCGCTTTAACGGCAGCATAACGATGTGCTACTGGTAAGTATGGGCGGAGCGATGCAGTGGAGAACTCGCACGGGATTGGTCGCTGTGTACCAGGAAGAGTGAAATTCACAAATTTCAGATTTGGTTCAGATCGTAGCTGTTTCAGCTCTTCGTCTTGTTCTTTATCATGAGATAACTTGTCGTAATCAATGTTTGGCGGACAACTAATTTCTTCGATTCGGGATAATGCGTCAGCGACTATGTTATCTTCGCCTTTTGTGAAAACTATCTTGTTGCAGAATTGGCTGATGAAATGCAATTGTCGTTCACGTTTTGGCGTATCACTGCTACTCTCAGTTCTAGTGAGTGCGAACGTCAGAGGCTTGTGATCCGTGTATATAGTGAGATCGTTGCCCTCTATGAGCCGGCGAAAATGCTTTACAGCCGTGTACATAGCTAATAATTCGCGATCATACACACTGTATCGCCGTTGAGTGTTACTCATTGATTTCGAGAAGAAAGCGAGAGGTTTCCACACGTTGTCCACCTTCTGTTGAAGAACGGCTCCGATACTGGTGTCGGATGCGTCGGTGAGTAGGCATAGTGGAGCGTCATGTAATGGATGCGTCAACGTAGTTGCTTCGAGAATGCTTTGTCGGCAGTACTCAAAAGCTTTTTCTGAATCGGGCGTCCACTGGATTGGGGTCTTGTCGTTTTTCTTGCTATTGTGAAGGAATTGGTTTAGCAGATGTTGATGATTGGCTTGATGGGGTAGGCAGCTACGGTAAAAGTTAATCATGCCTAAAAATCTCCTTAATTCTTTTACTGTAGTCGGCTTCGGGTAATCAACAATTGCTTGAATGCGATCTTGAGTGGGTTTGATGCCATCCGGTGTAACTTCATAGCCAAGAAACTATATTGTGTTCTTACCGAACTCACACTTGTCAATATTTAGAATGACGCCGTATTTGTTCAATCGTTCTAGAACGATGCTAGATTACGATTCTAGATTCTAGAACGAACGAAGCTCTAGATGGCGCTTGTGTTCTTCCTCGGTGTTTGAATGGATGAGCAAATCGTCGATGTAACAAAATACTATGTCGCCTAATCCACGTAGAACTTCGTGCATGAATCGTTGGAACGTTTGGCCTGAGTTACGTAGGCCGAACGTCATACAATTGAACTCAAAAAGGCCGAAAGGAGTTATGATGGCCGTCTTCTCTGCATGTCCTTTCTCAATAGGAATTCCATAATATGCCATTTTCATATCAAGCTTAGAAAAGATCTTCTTCCCGTATAACTGGTACGTAAAATCTTGAAGACGTGGAATGGGGTATCGGTCGGGTACAGTCACGGTGTTAAGTCGTCGGTAATCACCGCACACACGTAGTGAACCATCCTTCTTCTTAACTACGTGCAGCGGGCTGGCCCAGGGACTCTTCGATGGTTTGCATATTCCCATCTCCATCATTTTCTCGAACTCAAGTTTGGCTGCTTTATACTTGACAGGTGGAAGAGGTCGTGGACGAGAGTGGATTGGTTGGCCGGTTGTTTCGATGTGATGCGTTACATCGTGTTTTGCTGGAGTTTTGAGAGACATGGGTCGAAGAACGTCTGGGAATTTCGTTAGAATGTTGTGGTAGGGGTGATTCCGGCTGAGCATGTAGATAGATTCGTCACTTTGAATTTTGATGGCGTTAACGCTGAGATCAGTAACTCGGTCTATCAGTTTTCTTTGATGCAAGTCGACCAACAATTTGTGATGGACTAGAAAGTCTGCACCCAGTATTGACGTTCTAACATCAGCGACGACGAGTGTCCATTTGAAGCTCCTACGTAATCCTAAGTTGAGCTCAAGTGTACGCTCTCCATAAGTACGTATTTCCGTGCCGTTTGCCGCAAAGAGTTTGTATGTGTTTTTTGCTGGTTTCAGATATTTCTTGTTTCTTGCAGCCAAGACAGAAATGTCGGCTCCTGTATCAACAAGGAACTTTTCATGGTTGTTAGTATCGATTATGCAGAGGCGGTGGCTTTTCTGATCAACATCGACGCCCGCCACAGCCGATGTATCTTCTAGTTTTCCGGCTTCTGTTTGGATTGCCTTGAGCACGGTGACTCACATGTTCGTGCTTCATCTCCGAAGCGAAGGTGGTACCAGCACAGCCAATCAGCGTCACCTGGCTTGGATCGGGATCTCGAGCGCGAGCGTGAGCGAAATCGACGCTGTGCGGGGTGGTGGGGGCGGCGACGGAACGTTGATCGTTGTTGGGTGGCGCGTAGCTCCGCGACTTCGAGTGATAATTTTTCGATCTGTTTCAATAGCAAACCGATTCGTAGACTTACGACTTGCGACTGTAGGTCTGATAAGTAACTCGGCGGAACGAATGTGGAGTTCATGGTGGAGATAGTAACGCCCTGTGCGTCGCTAAAATCTTCAGTCGGCATGGTGTTTTGTTTGTTTTTGTATCACGTCGGGGTCACCAAATGTAGCAGTGAATAGATTTCTGACTCCAAGAAATAAAACCACGGTTGAAGTGTACAAAGAACAAGAGAATTAATTTTTATTTGTCAATGTGACAGAAGAAAAAGTTATAAAAATAATAGAGATAAAAATGATATAAAACCTTAAACTATTTCTATGTACATTATATACATTTTGAGTTAGCCCTCTGGCTGGTCCTCACATATTAATACTTTTTCATATGATTTCTAATTAGGCTACTTTATGGTTAGGGTTTACGTACCTGCGGCATGGAAGGAGCGACTTTCGCAACCCAGCGCAGGGCACGCCACGATAGCGGCGGTAAGACCCCTCTTTGAGGAGTGGCTAGGGAGGCGTCACGGCGTCCTCACCTACCGCCTGACGCAGGTCCTCACCGGACACGGATGTTTCGGGAGGTGCCTGCACATCATCGGGCGGGAGGAAACGCCCGGATGTCACCACTGCGATGATCGCCCCGAGGACACGGTGGAACACACGGTGGTGGCCTGCCCTGCATGGGCGGAGCACCGCCGTGTCCTCGTAGAGGTGATCGGCAGCGGCGGCGACCTCTCACGCTCGGCCCTAGTTCAAGCCATGGTCCGGGGCGAGGGGGAGTGGGAGGCAGTCGCCTCCTTCTGCGAAGCAGTTATGCTAGCGAAGGAGGGAGAGAGTCTCCCGTCCAAGCCGCCGCGGTAGACGCTCCGGGCGTCGGGAGCCGCGTGACGACTCCCGGCCACCGTAGGCGCGGGCCTGCGGGCGGTGAGTGTAGCTGCGGGTAGCTCACAGTCCGATCAGGACTAGGGTCTACTCTCTAAGCACGAAATCCGTAGTTTCGACCTTAGTTACGGGCGTTTCTTACTCCGTATCACTTACGGACTTATGATTAGTTCGGGGCCCGAACTAAGAATGAATGATAGCACGATTTGACAGTTGTCCCTACTCCCGATGTGTTTTTATCCGTCCGAAAAATTGAATTTGACACTTGTTTTGACGGAATCTTATGTCTATTGTACTTTCGGACGGGCCCATACCTTCGTTGACAGACTTACAGAGTAGACCCCCAGGTCCGTGCCGGACGGCGCGTACGTGTTCCACGCGCGCCTCAAAGAGATGTCAGCATCGAAGAGGGGGCCCACTAGGGTCCAATTTACTTATCAAAGTATTTAACACATTTTTTTATTTATAAAATATCCATGTAGGTGACCAGCCGAACGCTCCTAAGAAACCCGCCAGTGTCCTTTGATGTGGCAACACTGGGTGTCATGGTCATGTTACACTTATAGTCATCCGCAGTGTGACCGTTTGTGGCAGATTTCTCCCAATTTGGCAGATTTGGCTGTAAAATTGTCACTTTGGCATATTATGTTGACGAAATACAAAAGTGGCAGAATTTGGCAGATTTAGGAATATTTTTCTAACTCTATATTATTTTAGGAGAATAAATAGATTTAATACAAAAACCAACAAATTGCGGATATTTAATTTTGTAAGAAATCATTTTACCGACCTGGCAACTTTGTTCCAAGGTCTGTAATCGGCAGATTTTCAGGTAGCTTGTGGTAGATTCTCGATTTTCTCAACGGTCACCCTGGTCATCCGTCAAAATAGTATAGTATAGTAATCATAGTAATTCGTAATTCAGTAGGCTTCCCTATTTTTTTCTGGGGTTGGGGAAAACATTTCGAGTTGTATTTAGATAAATTCTAAGCAAGGATTTACAATTACTAATCGTGGATACATAACACTATGTTCAACGCTGAGGTAATGAACATTTTGTTGACGTAACCTAACGAAATACTGGTGGTATATGATGTACGATGCTTTGAAGATGCATTTTTCTTTATTTACAGGTAAACAGTGTTGATGCCGGAAGGTATGCGAGTAATTCCCAATCTATACAGTTTGGGCCGTGGCATATATCATACGATGTGAGCCGTATATTGCCAAGCGTGTGCTCTACAAAGGTGGTTTGCGAACGCGACGATGATCAATTTTGCCAGTTTTGTAGGTATGTGAGTAATTAGTCTTTTTGAATTAGTAAATGAGATCTTACATTCCCGAATCCTAAGTACCTAGATGATTGGTCTCCGCTGCGCTCCGACCTAAGCCTAACTATAAGAGAATAAATTACCTAGGAATCTAAAAACAAAGTAGGTATATTGTTTAAAAAATGACCTTTGCACACTTATAATTATAACGCAGTGGCTTTTCATTGCAATAGGTATTTTTATTACAATTTTACTATTTGATATCATAACTATGATTTCCAGATACTGCAAGGAATTGAAGATACCACACTTTCCTGATATGGTGTTTCCTAAAAATATTCTTAAGTTGACACATACAAGTGGTGCAAATATATGTTTTAATCCTCTTGATTCTCTGAGATGTGTTGCAAGCAGGATGGAAGCCATTGAAGTGTCATGTGCAGAGGCTTGGCAGGAGGCCCGGTATTCATATTTAATAAATAGTTTGTACAACATTTGCTTTGCTTATTGAGCTTAATCCATTGCTATACATATTAAACATGCATTATATACCCAGCACAAAATGAATTATACTTTTTCCTGTTTGTTATAAAGTAAAACTTGTTAAAGTTAAAAGAGAATAAAGAATTCAACAAAGCCTGCCTATAAAATTAAAAAAAATGTTAGATTTGATGGTTCTAAACACCTATCATATAATAATTACCAATATTATATTATCAAATAACCAGAATTTGTCTTCAAAATGATTTGTATGGCATGAAGGGCAGACTGTTGAGTTTTGATAAAAATACTATATTGGTGCCTAATGTACCTACCTATATTACCTATTTTACAAAATGTGATGTGCAAAATGTGATGTGATACTACTAGCCTTCACAGCATCACATTTTGAATTGCAATTTGTACACTCACAAATTCCTATCACTACATAGCACGGGGTCTCATCAGGAACAAAGTAACATTTGTTGAAATAACTCATAATAGATGGCGTTATATGTATCAATTTGTTATTGAAGTTTGTGTAAAATTGAGAACATGAAAAAATACATCATGAAAAATATTTGTTCAAATTTTGAAAAATGCTTTAAGCACGGAAAAATGTATAGCCCGAAGATAGCCCGCGCTAAATCGGTCACATTTCTTTGTATGAGATGAGGCATCTGTACGTATAGTATTATATTATCTGTGCTACATAGTATTAGAGACCAAGGTGTAAAGAAAAGCTAGTAATAGTAATTAATACATAAGTATTAATTAAATGGGGTTTATGAGAGAAGAGAGACTTACTAAGTAACTAAAAACGTCACATTTTGGCTAACTTTATTTCAGTAAAAAGTTGCATCTATAGTTAATAAAATAGTAATTTTATTAAGGCCCCGCTCGGTTATTTGCAGTAGATCACCATAAGTTGATGTGTGAAATGTTAAGTAGTAACTTAACATTTCACACATCAACTTATGGTGATCTACTGCAAATAACCGAGCGGGGCCTTAGTTTTCAATACCATTGAGAGTAGAAGTACTTCTTTATCAGTATAAATAACAACAATATTTATTATTTTAAGACCAGATGCAGAGAAACCAAAGCGGCCATTTGATTGGACATTTTCAACAGATTATAAAGGCACCCTCACAGATAATATTGTCATAGAGGCAACAAATGAAACTATTGATTTTAACATACTGAAACGAAAAGAACAGATCATTTTTTATCATGATCTAACTTTATTTGAGGATGAACTGCATGACCATGGGGTCTCAAAACTGTCTGTAAAAATAGTAAGTACCTAATTTGCCATGAAATCATTAAACTTAGCTTTAATTTTTTACCTATAACTTTTTGACTGTCATATAGAATAGAATATGGGTAACTCATCCACCCCGGTTGTCCCGTTCTGTTAACGGGACAGTTAGGAATAATTGTTGCATCGACCCCGGCATTGTTGCGCTCGGTGCGCCTGCGCCCTAACGCGCCTCCACAGATACGTGGCTTAAGCTACTCTCTGGCTACTCTGTTAGGGTTTTTTTTACTCACTTTCACATACAATACATAATGAAGTTATAATATTATGAAATTTGTTTTCAGAGAGTGATGCCTACATATTGGTATGTGCTGCTAAGGTACTTCTTGAGAGTAGATGATGTGCTGGTGAGATCACACGAAACCAGAATGTTCCATTTGCTCAACTCTGACTATGTTCTCAGAGAATACACAGTGAAGGAAGCACAAACGAAAGATTTAAATGTAAGTATGTTTGAGTTACTAAACTGCATTTAATATAGTGCTTCCTGTATATGGAACAATAAATTTATTGTACCAGTTTAGATATATTGCGAAACATTGACTGCTTAAATAATTCAAAATGTTATGTAGATCTAAGGAAATTGGCGTTTGTGATAGTGATCCCCATATAAAAATGAAAAAAAAAAGTTTTTTTTACAGATGCCTACATGTCACATGAAAGATGCTGATGATGTGATACCAATTCTACCAGTGAAAGAAAAAATAATGCACAAGTTGATTGTGAATATACCATCCAATTAGGCTGTAGTGCTTTGATCTCCAATAATTATAAAATATAATAAGTTAAGAACTATAAATGTTGTAATAAAGTGCAAGTCGTATTGGGTAGTATGCTAATATTTTAATTACAAGCCTTTAAATTTGTGAAATGGTGGTGCTATCTTACAAATAGAAAAAGATTACAGAAATATATGTGCTGTTCCTGTGATTAAAATTATAATTAATTATATGAACACTCAAAGCACATACACAATTTTACGTAATATGGAAGTTCAATTGCATGAAGAACTGAAGACAATATGAGACAAACAACAAGGAGTTCTCGTCGAAATGAAATTACACAGATTCAGATACAAAAAAATAAATAAAGGTCTGTGACTGAAAATTATCCTGAATACCCACATTGCAATACAAATAGCTTTATAAATTATACTAATACTTGACTTACAGAGCTATTTAAAATACAAAACAAAACGAAACAACAAAAATATAAAAGGCACCAGTGTGGTTTTTTGCTCAAGCCAGGGTACATCGTCGATTCTACCGCTGTATTTCTGCATGCTGCCTCTCTGTCAGTGGTGTTTTACGAGTAACTTCGTGTCAGATATTTAAGGATTTTACAAAACGATTTCACTCTGGTTGCCGAGATCGTGGTGAACAGAATTCGAAGACAGCACATCAACTGGATGGTTCTAAGCTTTGCGCCCTTGGCTCCGCCGGATTTGAGAATTTTGCGGTGAATTCGCTTCCAACCCTAAATTATTTTTTTACGATTCGGCATAAGTACCTACCGATCAATATCAGTGTTGCACTTACATAATGCGACAATAAAGTATATATTTTTTTAAAAGTGTTTGTTATTGAACACCCTAGTAAAAGTTCTGCCAGTCTTTCTTGGATCAAGAGATATATCGGAGTTATAGTGATACATAGATAGATGTTGCGTTTCACAATATCACTTCCGGCGGAATCAACCGGTAGTCCACCAGATCTGTCGGTCCCAGTCATATACTGGACGTCGCGATCTGCAATGATTCGTTCGAAAAGTTTTCCTACCTTTTTCAATCAAACTGGCATTGGCTCTCCAGCCTACGCGGCACAGGTACCTACATTCCGAAGCAACTAAGTCTGCAGAGCTCAATAGGAATCTGAAACAGAAGGCGTCGTCGTATCTCCAGCATCTCCTTTATCTATTATGAGCCTTATAGCCTGCCTTAATGCCCTGCGAAGAAAAGTTCTTTTTATTTTATTATCGTAGATTTACCTATTGAATTCCTGATGGATGTCCCCTGGGATAGGCAAAGAGGTCTGTCAGACTCTTAAGTCCATACGGTGTTGCTTTAATTACCTTTAGCTGGGGGAGCGGGAGCCGCTCGCCTATTCATTTGCATCCTGCCCCGCCATAATTATATGCGGGAAAGTGCATGTCACCGTCTTGGACCTGTGTCTGTTTGGGTGAAAGGCGCCCTAAGTCCGCCGTTCGCAGGTCACCCCCTATGATAGCGAATATCGTTGAGTGTCCCCCCCCCATCACCCGTTTCGTGGGGTGGGTTGAGTGGGTCATCGGGTCAATATCTTAGAGTCTTAGGCCGAGATAAATAGACGTTACTTAGCACGTGCTTTGGCTAAGCTATGTTCCCGTCTCTGTCTTGCTTGCAGGTTGCGCGACAGTGACAACGATACTGCTTAGCCAAAGTACGTGCTAAGTAACGTCTATTTATCTCGGCCTTAGAGTAGCATATGACCTGTTGATACTTACCTTATTTGCTGTTGCCTCCTTGGCATCCATCGGCCCCTTGGCGTCGATCACGTCGTGAGGCGATGGCTTTCCATGCACCTGCTCTCGGATCCCGACTATACGGGTTGTTCCCGCTCGTTCATACCCCGCGTCGTTCACACTATTAACGACTGGGAAGGTTTTTGTCCCACTCGTTCACGCTTCGTTCCGCGTCTAGTTTAGGAGTTAAGGTAAAGAAAAGTGAAATGAAACAAAAGATATTTACACGTTGGGGGAGTGCCCAGCTTGGGCAGTGCAGCGCCGTGGCCTCTCGCTCCCGCGAGACTGAAAATACACCTGTGTGCTGACACCACAAACCATCACACCATCTCTGATTCTGATATCATCTCACTATCAGTCACCTGCTATCTACCAATCAGTAATCAACTGTTAGCGACAGGAATTCTGAAAACATTATTTTGCAATTACCTATCGATCAATCTAAAAACACATTTTTATTTTAGAGATTTTAAATAAGTAGGTACGAGCGTTTGGTCAAGCAAACACTGCGTGAATTACTGCATATTTTCCTAATAAAAATAAAATAAGAGTGCACTGAGTGGCCATGGACCCCTGGCACTCGTGTCACGGACCCCTAAGGGGTCTATGGACCCCACTTTGAGAAATCCTGCTCTATAGGTACCTACTACATCAAGAAAGTGCGACGGAACTCCGACAGACACTACAGCGAAAAACTGAACTCCGACAACGGGACTCGTCTCCGACAGAACTCTTAAAGAGCTCATCTGCGGCACAACTTAACTCCATTTAGTCAGATACTTTGAAAATCGATTAAGTAGGTATGATCTTAGTTATACAATTGAGATTTTGAATAGTTAGAATATAGCTATTCAAAATCTCACGGATTTAATAATCAATAATTTTGATTAGATACCCACGATAGGCAGATAGAGCTGTAATAAAGCAATGGCTGATCATTTTAACGAGTGTTCCATAGGAGTACATCCATATTTGTTTGCTTTTAAGTATAGCTAATCTAAAAGTATTTTTTGCAATTAAATCTTTGTCGTGACAATGTGGCAAAAACATTTATTACAATTGGTTTCTATATTAGGTGTGCAACTCTACAACTTTTCATTGAATTTATCTATCAACTTTACAAAATTATAGTGGACTCTTTTAAATAAACTTGAAATTTTTCAGTGTTACTTTGCTTGCACAATGGGCATGCTCAGATACTTTATGATGTGCACTTAGGAAGCCTTCTTCAGTTGCAACAAGGCATTGGGTGGCCGTCACATCTTAATGTGGCGGAAGGTCACGAAGCTCTATTGCGGCTCTCCAAAACGCTAGAGAACCAACAGTCTTGTGTAGTGACCACTCCTACTGGAGTGACCTTTAATGTCCACAACCCGGCTGGTACTAGGTTGGTAACTTAATTAATTTTTCATAAGTATAAAACGACAAGCCCTAGGTTCTTAAAGGTGTAACCAAAGTGAGCATGTTTAAGAA
Source organism: Thalpophila matura (assembly GCA_948465475.1). Lineage (NCBI taxonomy): Eukaryota > Metazoa > Arthropoda > Insecta > Lepidoptera > Noctuidae > Thalpophila > Thalpophila matura. The sequence goes on from OX419183.1 coordinate 11,740,325, forward strand.
AACAGTGTTCTGAAAATAGTTAGACTCTCAAGAATCTAAGTAGGCTCATTATTAAGCAACAGGTGTTCCCAACGGTGCTCTAACTTTCGTTAGAAGTGAAGCTTTAATTATGCGTGCCGTATAGGTACACTCACGCCATTTACGGTCGACCACTTTTCGCCCTTATTTCTAACAAGATAAGGGTGAAAAGTGGTCGACCGTCAATGGCGTCGACTGTACCTACTCCATTACACCATAAACTATGAAACCAGTGTGTTATTAATAATCTCTAAATAAAAATAACTAATGTAATAAAATAAAATAAATATCTAATAGCAAAAGACAGTGGGCAACTTTGTATGGGAGTTGGTCCAAGAGCCGCCTCGATTAAGACATATGCCAAATGAAAGGGTATAATGTAGTCTTCAAGTATGCAGATGGGCATCAGAATCTGTCCGAGTGATTCTGAGTAATGCTACGTTTTTATGGTTCATAGTTTATATTGGTTTTCACGACTTAGCATTCGGATTTTAACAAATGAGGTATCATAACATTTGTCTTTATAGGTACCGCGAGTGACATTGGCTATGTGGATTAAAAAAAAACCAACCAACACAGTGGATTAACCTTTCGTGTGCAACAATTTTAGACACAGTAAAAATGTACCTAATTTTGTCTCGCGTGGATTCACGTTCCGGATATTAATATGATGGGTTAAGGATATTTTTTTTAATGAATTCGTCATTGATGCCAGTGGTGATCGATGACGGAGGCAGTCTTTTACTATCCTTTGTTGAGTTGTGACGTGAGATTCCTATTTTTTTGTCTACTGACTTAGTGTAGGTAGGTAGGTACTGTCTGATTTTCGAATGACTGGCTTTTGATTTTGGACACTGAGACACAAGACACCGTCACTTTCTAGAAAGTGCGATAAACCCCAAACTGCTTTGGGTACCATGCTTACCAAGTTGACCACTGACGATGATGTACCACAGCACCTTGGCTGGGATGGGGCTAATGTTTTCCAGTGCGCTATTTAGTAATCCTGATAACAATAATACGATAATGAATTGCGGTGGTGGAATCTACGTACAGTCCACACGAGTTTTTAAATCTTTGCCGTATACTTGTCCATATAATGAATCAGTAGAAAAAAAAGAGAAAAGCAAAACTCAACAAAGGATAGTGAAAGACTGCCTCAGTAATCAGTCATCAATTACCATTTCACTAAAAAATGTAATATTATTTTCATTGGCTAAAATCCACCATATTTTTTTTTTATCTAAATAATTATAGCTAATGTCACTCGTGGTACCAAGACAAATGTAATGATACCTTAATTGTTAAAATCCGAATATTAAATCATGAAAATCAATAATAAACTATGAACCTTAAAAAACTTAATATAACTCAGAATTACCCGGACAGATTCTGATGCCAGTTTGCTTATTTGAAGACTACGTTATGCCCTTTCATTTGGCATATGTCTTATCTTTGGCCGCTCTTGGACCGGATTCGCTCACTATCCTTTGCAATAAAATTAAAGCTAAGCGATCTTCCTCTCTCCTACTTGCTCCTACTAAACTGTGCTGTGCCCGACAGGGTCCATAATGATCTTATATAATATAGACTTAAATGTACCACCTGTCAAAACATTGTGGAATGCAATAAAGTATTGAGTATTAGATAATATAACCTACCTGCCTTTAGGCTGAGTACCTACCTATTATACCTATTAGTAGTTCTGAGTTTCAAGGAAATATCGTACCTACCTTAAGTTTGTTTGCCACTCATTTACCGCCTAGCCTAGCGCAGAGGTTCCAGTTCCACTGTGCGTCGCAACGCCTCGGCGTCGGCGTCGGCGTCGTGGGGTTGTCCCAGAGGCGTCGCAAATCGATTTTTCTAGTTAAAAATATTTATTACGATTCTAAATTCTTTGGAGGTTACTTTGAATAAAATAATCTAGCTCCACGCAGGTCATCTTCATCTTTTACAAGGGCGTCGCAAAAGAATTACAGCATGTAAAGGGAGTCACAGTATAAACAAGATTGGGAACACCCAGGCGTGGTCGCAGCCGAAGACTTGGGGGGGGGGGGGTCATGCCGCTATATCTACCGTGAATTACCGTGTTTCGCACATTTTTGTAAGATTCCGGGGGGGGGGGGTCATGACCCCCATGTTCCCCCCGTCTCAGACCGCGCCTGGGAACACCTGACCTAGCGTACCTATGTTTAATTTATGTCAAGATACGCACCTTGGAGTGACGGGTGCGGCGTGAGGGTCCGGAACGTGGTCCCCATGGATGAGGGACGATGGCGCCTGACTGCTACCCGAGGAAACCACTCGATCACCGGCTGGATTGAGGTTAATGTCGAAGGTATGAGCGACATGTAGTTATATTTCTACCTAAAGTTAATATTTTTATCTAAGATCCTTTAAAGATCATGCCATCCACGAAGACACGCCCCACTCTTCCTCCTAATTGCTTACAGTGCTAGTGTGCGACCTTCCGGTAGTGTTTTAGTTTTAGTAAGTTTTAGTTCTATAGTTCGCACCACCTCAGATCATAGAAACAAGGAGATAATGCCATCATAGCAAATTAGTAACTACGGGAACAACTGTTGCCACTTTTAGAAAATTTTTCGACACAATTAGATACATAAACAAACCGAACTAGGGTCCATTTCAATTGAATTTGTTAACTTTGTAAACAATGTCAGTATGGCCAACTGTCAAAATTTTATGAATTTGTATAGAAAGTTTGTTTACAAAGTTTACAAGTTCTATTGATGGTCCATTACCATAGGAATCAGACAAGTATGTCTAACAAAAGTAAATATTTAGTTATCAGTGTTATCACTCTTTAGTTCTCACTTTTTAGGGTTCCGTAGTAAAACTAGGAACCCTTATAGTTTCGTCATGTGAATGTCCGTCTGTCCGTCTGTCTGTCTGTCTGTCCGTCTGTCACACCCTCGTAAAATCTACAGTTCATAACCAATATGTATGAAACTTCACAGGTAGGGGTAGGGTAGGCCTTCTGTAAGCCGCTATAAAAACCTGTAGCGAAATAATAAGAAAAAAAATAATAAGAAAAAAAAATATACATGAAACTGAAGGATGAAAAAAAATATTTTCTATCGTTGGATACTTAGGTCTTTGAAAATAAGATCAAGGTTTCTAAATTACTTCTTTATTTAAGTGCATATATATTGAACTAGAAGCTTCGAAAGTCGTTAACAATTGTCCCCCCCCCCTGTAATTTTCCAACTGCGTTATCAGAAAATCTGAAAAAAATCAAGCTAATAGCATCTAATAAATAATTACGATTAAAATTGGTTTGAACAAGAATAAAATAATTAGGGGAGGGAAGAATAAAATAATTGGGGGCCCCATACATAAAACTGAGGGATGAAGAAAAACATTTTCACACACCCCTTCATGTGGGGTATCGTTGGATAGGTCTTTGAAAATAACATAAAGGTTTCTAAATGACTTTTTTATATAAGTGCATATTTAGCGAACTAGGAGCTCCGAAAGTAGTTTACAATGTGTCCCCCCCCCTGTAATTTTCCGATTATTCCCGATGTCCACCACTTGTCTGGCCACCACTGGGGGACAGCGAGACAACTTTAAAAAATTATTCTCGTTGTCCACAACTGGGGGACAGCTTCACAACTTTTGCCTCCGCAGCCGGCGGCGGCTCCCAAAAATAACGCCGTTGGGAACCGGCGTAGCCTTGGAGTAGCAGGACGAAAATAATTGCAAACTACCGTAGCAGCAGATTAATGTTGCCGTGTTTTAAGTTGAATTATTTACCTTAGACTTTTAAATAACAGTGTCAATGTAAAACAAAATACTACTTTTTTGGACTTACAAGGGGGAGGGAGGTGGTCGACGGAGCCCCGCGTAGCGGGGCTCCTATTTCTGTCTGCAAGGTTAAAAGTAACCTAACACGAAGCGGTTGACGGGGGCTTCGTTCGCTCGCTTCGCTCGCTCACTGAAGCCCCCGTCAACCCCTTCGAACCTAAATTGTCCGTGTCGGGGTGTCCAAGTCCCCGAGCTCGCTTCGCTCGCTCTTGGACCCTAAGACGCTGTCCCCCAGTGGTGGACAACGAGAATAATGTTTAAAGTTGTCTCGCTGTCCCCCAGTGGTGGCCAGACAAAGTGGTGGACATCGGGAATAATCATAATTTTCCAATCGCGTTATCAAAAAATCTGAAAAAATTCAAGCTTATGGAATCTAATAAACACTCTCGATTAAAATTGGTTTAAACAAGATACGTTAATAACTTTTTGAAATATTCTCTATTTACAGTTTTGACCGCAAAAATCAGTTTGTATTTCATTAAGATATTAGGAAATACAAACTTATGTTTGCAGTTGGAAGACTGAAACACTACTTTCTACGGAACCCTAGACTGTGCGTGGTTCGATACGCTCTTGCCGGGTTTTTTGGCAGTTTTTTTCATGAACTTGGTTATGGTTGATAAGCCTTAATCAGTTCATTAAAAAATAATTTAATCAATCATCAATTACCTAGGTGCAGTATTAGGTATCTATAAAGCATTATAAAGTATTTAATTAACATTATCAATAATTGGATCTTCAGGATGCCTTTTTAATCTACCTACTGCATAAAATTTGCACACAATGTAGTGCATAAGATATATAGGAGCTCTTAATCACACATAACATGTATGTGTGATTATATAAAAAACTAGCACTTTGCCCGCGACTTCGTCTGCGTGACCCACAGGAACTGTGAATTTTTCGGGATAAAAAGTAGCCTATGTTACTCTGTGATAATGTAGCTTTCTACTGGTGAAAGAATTTTTAAATTCGGTCCAGTAGTTTTGGAGCCTATTCGGTACCTACAAACTAAAAACTTTCCTCTTTAAAATATTAGTATAGATAGTACCTATAGATGATTTTTTATTGGTTTGTTTGTTTTTCTATGCGTGGCTATACCATGCATCCGATTACTATGAAACTTTGGTAAGTTGTGGTGTGCTCGCCCGCGAAATTGAACAAAAAACGGCAGTGTAAAGCACAACTAGGTACTTAGTCTAAAATAAAATAAACTAATACTGTCATATCATAGGCTCTCAAACACTGGATTATCCACTTACACTATTACGAATCACCAACCAGACAAGTGCGAGTAGGACTCACGCCCCGAGGATTCCGTACAAAATGCAAGTTTGGAATCGCAAAAATATTGTTTTTGGATATTTTCCTTTAGGATATTGTACTATGATACCTTCTTTCAACAGGAAGTACCTAGTACCTACCCTATAGTTTTTGATTTATTTGGGTGTCAAAATATGCGGCATAAATACTCATAATAATGTCCGTACTTTTTTCTTGCGTTTACTTAGAAGCTTAATTTTCTTATAGCTCCAAGTGACCGTAGACCTAGTTATCGACGTTTATATTTCACATAATTTTATTATAGATAAGATAACAAGTTACAATCCGGAAGCTATATCTCTGCAAGATGGTCAAACACACACACTAGTGGACCTTTCGTCTTTGAACAACTCCTACTGCCTGGTAGCCCAGCCGTTCACCGAGAGTTCTCTGGTACCGGGACATTGTCGTGTGACCCTGGACCGGACCACAAGGGCCGTGCAGGGAAGATGGAGCATTTTGCTTGGTATCCCTGGACGAATAACTGAATTGCATGTTGATAGGGACGTCACTGTGCAAGGTGAGCCTGGCTTTTATTCTCCTTTTTGATGTCTTAATCATTACTTTGTTTGATGATAATACTATACTCCTGTGTCGACTTGATCTTTACGGAATAGCTGCTATAATAAAAGATTAATCGGTCATCAAAGTGGGCTAAATATGAGATTCTTACTACCTACGCAGTAGTTAGTCTGAGACGTGCTAATTTATGACTGAAAACAATAAATATATGTAATAATAAGCTAATGTTTATTATCGCTATAGCATTAGACCGATTAGAACGCCGCACAAATGATAAATTGATATCGTAGTCCCGCATGATGAAAATCTCGCGAAAGTCGAAAAAGATAAAGAAATCAAGTATCTTGGTACACGAGGTTGTCAGCATGTGGAAGGTTGACTCAGCAATAATTGTGCCGATAGTCGTTACGGCCAATGGCCTAATAGCCAAGAGAGCCTCGATCAACATCTGAGGAGGCTGTCGTTAAGCAAATGGATCAAGGGCTTGATATAGAATGCAGTACTCCTAGACAAGGCTTGCATTGTTAGTAGGTTCACTTATAAGTTATAAGGTACATTACTGTACAGTTTCATCAAAATCCGTTCTGTAGTTTTGCGTGAAAGAGCAATAAACATCCATCCATCCATCCTCACAAAGTTTTTCATTTATAATATTGCTTAGTAGGAAGTAGGATAGTAGGATTATGTAGGTACTTATACCTACAAAGTTGCATTCAGTCAGTATCGCACAGCCACCAATTCAGAATATACGCAAACAATCCAGGACGCCTCTTCACGTCGTAAAATACATCAAGTGTCACCGTCGCAAACATGCAGACAGTTGGACAGTAGAAATTGGGATTCAGAGCAGAATTTACGATGTAAACTGTAAACGGTATCTGGCACAGAAATCGGTATTTCAGGTGAAATTCCTGCATGGTTTTTGAAATACAGGAGCTGAAAATGTTCCATTGTCGCGCTTCACAAAAAATCAAATAGAACACATTTAATTTTCCTTGGATATTAGTTTGTCTCTTCTTTCATGTTAGTTTGTGACGGAGTCATCCTCTTTCATCATTTAGTGCTGGCAATCTTCCATTACTGGCCACTTCATCCACTCCATTCTTCCAGATTTGAACTTCAAATTCAAAATTAGAACATCTCATATTTTTATGCATTTATTTCATTGTTTCGTCACTCTTTGTTTGGTCTCCGAAGACATCGGTCGTGGACCGCTGAACCGCCGTACTACCTATTATTATACCAATTTATAAAGTGCTCAATGCTATAAGTTAAAACGTCTTTTGTAACAGTTATTTTTATACCAGTTGTAATGGATGTTAACAGTTCTAAAGTGCAATTATAACAACTACGTCTCAATTACACATCTCCCAACCATCCCAGTGTTTTATTCCATCAAGATTTGTGTCCGGAGACTCCCTCACAAGCTAGCCGAGGCTTGAGAGGATAGAGGGAGGGAGGCACTCCGCGACAAGTTTTGATCTTAAAGCATCTCTGAACTATGTTTGGCATAATTTTGATAATTTTTGCTAACAATGTCCGAATTATTCGAAGCTATATAACCAGATAACACGTTTATTAAATAATGTCATAATTTCATAACATCGATGTCATCATGAGTCTTTATCGGAATCTTATCGCTTGGCGTCTGATTGCATTCATAGCTGGGCACCGTTAATCGTTAATCTGTTAACACATGATAAAAAAATCATTTTTTATATCTTTGCATTAGTAGTTTGCGTAGATCTTCTTATAAAAACTGTTGGTTTGGGTTCTGGAAGCAAAAACCCACTAATGTCCGATTAAGGGCATTCTCGCAAGCGCGCCTACCGGTTTCGCGACCGGTCGTGTCCTCGACATTGCCTTGTGGAAAAGGTGATCTTGACATTCGTGTCGTGATTTGCGTCAGTATTTTTAGGTGACCGAACCCCTTTAGTTCTAGTCGCATAGGTTTTCAATCTGTCGCAGTTCGATAGCCAAGACAGTAAATCTAGCGTCTAGACTTATAGAGTCGACGTAAGTATAGGTACCTAATTTCGTTTTACAATCTCTGTACCTATTAGGTATTAAGATAAGATAAAAGTATTTACAAAAACCCTACCCCCATATCCTCGTAAGACCACGGTTAGGAGTGGATAATGCTGTCAGGTTTTACTACAGAAATGGGGGATTACATGACAAAATTACTGTAGTTTTGTAAGGGGTCGTAACATACATCTGACGAATGCGCCTTTTTGCGAAAAGTTCGCGAGCTGCACACGGGAATCAAGTTTGTTTATTTGCCAGATGTGTACGCACCCTTATGTAGGTACGATGGTACTATAATTCAAAACATTTTTGTTTTATTTTAGCTGAGCGTCTCGATGTTGGCTTCGTCCGAGATGTCAACAATCAAAAACTTCATTTGTACTGTAATATTCTACACACGGCAAAGAATATCACTTTTTGCCGTTTTCAAAAAAACACGGACACCTCTGGTTTCAATGTCATGGACGGTTTGAGCGACGGTCGGTACAGGTTGGTAGCTAAACACAATTTATAAGTAGGTACCTACCTACTTTGTTTGATTTCCATGATCACCAGCATTTAGCAAATAGTCCATATGTCATAGTCAAACATCGGCCTCCGGCGCTCCTACTAGGTATGGCTAGTCAAACCTCTGGAGTCCAAGAGCGAACGAACGAGCCGAACGAGCTCGGGAACTTGCGGCACCTCGACACGGACAGGTTAGGTTCATGTTAGGTTACTTTTAACCTTGCAGACAGAATAGGAGTCACAGGCCACGTCGACCATTACCCTTCCCCTGCCCCCAGATATTTTTAACCTAAGTAATTTAGTTCTGACTGGTCAAAGCTCGAATTTATCAAATTGAGTTTCGGCGTTTGACTGTCCAAGCTCGTCTCTCCTAGGATTAGACATAAAATTCGTTTGTCAAAGGCAGGGTCAAAGGTCGAAACACGCTATTTGTTTGGACTTTGACTAAGCCGTCTTGTCAGACCTGAGGTTTGCCTAGTCAAATCTAGGAGTGGCGGAGCTTCAACGATTTACTATATCACATACGCTGAGTTGCAGAAAAGGTCATTAAGTTTTAAAGGAGACTTTAACGATAGAAATTGTATGGTTAATGCCTCCTTTAAAATTTAATTATTTTTGTGCAATTGACCGATATATATACTATGCTTCTTTAAGCAAATTAATAAAGACTTTGGCTCCGTAAATATAGTAAAATTATTATTCCAGTTACTACGGCGATGGTTTTTTCAAAAGACAATGTGGAATAACAATAGAGTCGGTGACTGCCAATGATTATGGCACCTGGAGATGTACGGTTGGAGTTCAGGAATGGCATGGCAACACCATCCATCAGACGACACCCATGCAAGCACTTGTTAGTGTTCCTGTAGAAGGAGGTGAATACTTTGACTGTCTGACTTATAAACTGTCTGAATTAAATTAAATAGGTAGGTAGCATTTAAGTCAATTGCCATCTCTATTCACTGTCATAGATATGACAAGAATAGCTGTTGTAGGTATAATATTTAAACAGTGCTTAAATTAAGAGGCGTTTAGAATAAGTAAAGGGGCAAATGAAGAAAAGTTTTATTGATCGTTAAAATTGTTTGAGCAAGTGTATAATATTATACTATGCTCAACTAGCTTTGAGACAAAACGTAAATAATGGACGTCTAACCCTACTGAATTCAAAATCACGCGATGTAACGTGATAAGTTAAGATGAACCACGAACATCAACAATTTAAGTGCAAGACGTAATTTTGAAATTCGGTCGTGATTTTGACCTTCATTGTTTAAGTTTTGTCTCAAATCCAGTTGAATATAGTATAAGTTGCTCGGTCTGCCTTTACTGGTATTAAAAATAGTTTGTGGACGTGTTTTAAATAAAGATTGCAAGATAAATAATGTATTAAGTAATTGTCTCTTATCCAAGGTACAAAATTAAGGCGAGAAATTGTAAGGTCAGAGGCTGAAATGAAGACATTGTTCGTACAAAAGAACTCGAGTTTAACGATAATGTGCCGCGCGGATGAGTCCCTCGCGTATTGTTGGTTCCAGCATCCTAATGGCTCTCAGTTCACACCTGTGGAGCGACAAGATGGAATGGACTTCTGGTAAACTTATTTTATTTATTTTGATTTACTTGAATAAAGAAAATGTGTCTGTTAGGTATTGTAGGTATGAGGTTCTGTAGGCAATATTTTTGTAATCGATATAAAAATGCGGTTGATTTGGTCGGCAAATCGGCCTTGTGTACCGACATTGCTTTTATTAATAAAGCATAACAATTATCTACTTTAAGCGAGCAATTCTTGTGTCTCAAACAGCTCTAAGGATTTGCATGTAGGTATTTAGATAATGTTTTACTTTCCAAGTTTATCTAAATAGGTGTCATCTCAGAGAAAATCCGTTTTCCCTCAAAAAAAAAAACCTAAATGTCTACCGTAGATCGGTCGCCCGTGTATATAGGTATCTATTATAATAAAAGTTAATATTTTCATACAGGTATACAGGCGAAAGCCTCCAGATTGGTGACTGTGGTATCACCTTTGCTCACGCTTCCGAAGAGGATAGTGGTACATGGACATGTCACATGGGTTATAAATACGTACTGGCAGTCGAGGACACAGATAAATTGACTGTCCGAATCACTGGACCCTTAGCTGCTAATAAACCAGAAGTTGGGGCTGTCTTTGGTGGTACTGCCACTTTGTATTGTCATTCCTCGAATGGACGTCGGCCACTTAATTATTGCAGATTTTTGTCACCAAATTCTGTTGGTATAAGGCTGGATTCGACGGTGAATGCGGAAAAGTAAGTGTTTTTTACAAATTTGATGAGAACAGGTTTAGGAGATACAATTTTAGAAACTTACTATTATTAGGGGAAGGAAAATGCATGATAGTTCCTCCCTAGAGTAACACATGTACGTACCTAAAATACAAAATAGTTATTTAAATTATTGAGAAGTTTTTTGACGCATTAATTTTTTCAGTGCCATTCTAGATCGTTTTTACTTCACCCCTGAAAAGAATTTGGACTACGGCGATTGTTCGCTGACGATTGACCCGGTACATGAAGAGGACTTAGGTCAATGGATGTGCGCTGCGTTATTATACGACGAAATTGAGGAGTCAAGGGACATTATAAGCCTTTATTATGACATACGTAAGTACCTTTAATTAAAATTAGGTGCGTTTAGGTAAGTAGGTAATGTACCTAGGTATGGAATGCTAAGTTAAAATAAAATATTATTCTGAAATATTTAAAAAGATTGTCTCGACCCAATGTTGAATACACGCTCTCCCCTTTTGTATGAGGTAAATAAGTAGAAAATGTAATAATTGTAGAAAAGTAGAAGAGTTTCTGCACTGTTCTCGACCTACCTCTTTAAGCTCAGGAACTGGATATCAAATGAATACCTAGCTATAATTATTAATATAAAAAAGCGACTTAATAAAAACGTGGTAAAAACAAGTTTATAAATTACCTAGCTGCGCATTTAACGCTCTGATACACAGCGTGATCTGGTCTTTATAAAAATCTTTTAGGTAATACCTAGTTGCCGGTTCAGTCGTGAGCAGAAACTTCACCTGCGCATTAGTTAATTTTTCGGTCTCTTTGGCGGAATTGAGAAGGCTGGGGACGCCGAGGCTACATGCGATTGGTTCGTCAGTCGATGCTCGTCATCTATTCTCTATTGAATATTGTCCACCTCAACTGTCTATTGGGCCGAAAGTGTAGATGCGCGATCTGTGTTCACGCACGACGCACGCCGATGCCTATAGGTACCTAGGTATTAAAATATAAGAACATAAAACATAAAAGATACATAATTATAAATACGCGGTATAGACCTGTGATTTTTTACCAAGGTCTCAAGAGTTGAATAAATTAATCGTTGTGTATTATATTTTTAGATGCAGCGCGGTCACCTCTACGGGCCGGTTTAATTGGCTCATCAGCAGGTATCGTAGTTTTAGCTCTAGTATTAGCTGGTGCTGTTTGGTACAAGAAACGAAGGCCTGTACACTGGTCATTCCGTCTACCGTGGCCTAGACCAGCTCAACGGTTTAGCAACCAAACCGATTCCACGGCCATGACGTTAGATATGCGAAGCACAAGAACGGAATCAATAGCAAGCACCAGCAGCGACGAAACGGCAGGAACTTCTCAACAATCGTAAGACTGATGGTATCAACGAAGATTTTAATATGATGGTAACACTTATGTAAATAATATTCCAATTTACAATTTATTGAATTATATGATTAATATTAAACTTCGTAATATGATTATTATTATAGTTCGGCTCTATTAAACTTTGTACATAATTTATATTAAACTTTACTTAATTTTAAGAGTAGGTAGGGACTGAATTTGTTATTTTTTACTTCGATTTTAATTTGGATCAATCGACACCCACCGTTTCGACGTGGAAACGCTTTGTACTCGTATACCCACTGAAAAAAATGTTAGGTTGGATTTAACAGATTCTGCGTAAATGTTATCAAAGTTGCGGTTGATTTCGGTCCAAACATTTTTCGGTACAAATTTTGATTGATTTTACCAAACATATTAAGTTGGTGTTGTACCAAATTTATTTGGTAGATTACACCTATATTTTGTACCAATAAACCATTATTATTATATTCAATGGATTTGTTTGGTAAAATGTACAATACTCTTTGTTGATTTACATCAGAACTCTGGTACCAACTTCAACCTCTTTAGTCTTGTAACTTCAACAGCGAGGTTTTGTTGTATTTATCGTAGTTTCCATGTAATTCAGCCAACCTTTGCTAATTTGGTAAATCCGACAAATCATTTTTTAGTAGTTTCCCCGTAGTATGCAAAAACAGAGAATGTAAGTAGGTACTGCAAATGAGTGTAATAAAATACTTTGTGTTTAGGAAATGATTTATTATTTTATGCATGACCTGTTTATAAATTAAATTACATTACCTTAATCTACTACTCTCTCTACTAGCTACTGCGTAAGTTACGTACCTAAAAGTTGGCCAAGAGTCTAGATACCTTTCGTGCTTTTACGTAACACAGGTTTGGCTCGTCCATTATTGTCGGAGAAGTCACAAAACAGAAATTGGAAGATGAATCTTTTAAAAGGCACATGACAAAATTACAGATATTCGAGAAAAACAAAAATCGAATTAGAATAAAATTCTCCATTCCCCATGCTAATAGTCATATGAAATGGATCGAATATTCAGAATTAATTCATTATACATCGCACAAAACTAATTTTATCTCACGCTTACCAATATCATTGAAAAAGGACAGAAATTATGAAAAATTGACAAATTAGTCTACCTAGGTATGGTGGAAAAATGGTCCCCACCTACTTACAACAGTAACGGCGACTGTTGAAAATATAATATGCAAGTGGATATTAATTATTAAGTTGACATAACTAAACAATAAACATCTTCCATCCTTTTCTCATGCTTTTTGTTCGAAAGAGACTAAATTAGTTTAGTTAGTAAACAACAGAATCGGTAACATTCTTAACAATGTATACGTATCTTATTATTTAGTGGCGAGGTGAACACCTCTTAAACTCTAAGATCACAGCTTAGTTTTATACTGAATATCCTTTTATAATTTGGTTAATGGTCACTTTGGAGAAAAACTTGTTGATGGCTTTAGCGATGGTTCGCACGATCTGCTTGATGGCTGGGGGGGACAACTCATCCATCAGTTGCTGCCAGTTCTCGTTCGCGAACTGTAGGGTGGTTTCCGCTGAGGAAGAAATACTCTTTTTATTTATTTATGAAGATTACCGTAAATCGAACTGGTACCTAACTAGATAACTCTAGGTAAACCTGCAAACATTATTAATCTGTCTTGCTTCTCCATTGTCGACATGGTATTGACATCCAATATTAAATATTCCAGGTTCACGAGGAAATAGTATAGGCTACTACGACATTTAGGAGCCGAGCAACGGGGGTGAAACCGCGGGGAAAAGCTAGTATTATAATATTTAAGCACTTATTATGATGATATAAAAAAGGAGGTAGATATCCTACTCTGAATTATTTTGGTTCAAGGCTCTTATAAAAACATTTCAATAGGTACCTACCTAGGTAAGTATATGTAGAAATTTTGAACCAGTTTTGATGAGGTTTTCGTTTTCTGAGATTAAAATAGGTATTCTACGTTGCTACATCCGCGTCGTCAAACAAGGAAGCTACAGAGTAAAATATCCCCTGGTTTTCGTGGTTATTTTTCTTACACAAAAGGTTCCTTCGAATAAAGTCACGGCGTTTTTGCTGTTACTAGTACAATACATGCATAATTTACGATGCGGAGGGTCCATATTCATATAAATTATTTTTTTGTTCGTTGCATTTCTACCACGAGATTTTTCATATAACGTCAAACTTTATTGCCTATCGTTTCTATTTTATTTAATAATTTTAGGTTTCATCGCCATCTCGTCTGATGTTAAGCGATGATGCGGTCTACGATGGAGCACTCTTGCCAAGAAGAAACCGATTCAGTCGCGACTTGAAGACACTCAGATTGTAACTATCGCGAAACACCCACTCCGGCAGCGAATTTCAATGTTTTTTCTAGAATGTGGTGCATACTGTAGCATATGATTTGTCTATCCTTTTGAAACGGAGTAGGTACTCATCAGATTGCAAATTTGGAACATCAACTGTAATAAACTGAGATAAATTGGAGCAGTTTAACGCGTTTTGCCGACTGTTTTGTCTCGCTCTTACTCGTGCGAAAACGAGACAAATGCACGATAAAAGCGTCGACAAAATTTTGTCGTGGCGCGCATGTTAGGCGCTCTGGAGGCTAGACCAGTCCAGAGCGCCTAACATGCGCGCCGCGACAAAATTTTGTCGACGCTTTTATCGTGCATTTGTCACGTATTCGCACGAGTAAGAGCGAGACAAAACAGTCGACAAATTTTGTCGCGGCGCGCATGTTAGCCCTGCCGGTAATAAATCAGTCTAATGCTTAGGTATTCATTATTGAAATTAACCGACGTCAACTACTCACCAAGCTGCTTGTTTCCGTTGAACAGGTTCTTCAGGTCGAATGTGGTGCGTTCAATCGTGTACTTGTACTTAGGGGTAGCTAGCTTAAAGTGATCCTTTTCTTGGGTGAGTTTGCTGTCGATTCGCACCTCGATGCCCTCTGTGGATAGTTATAATGTAATCTTTTCACAGTTATTTTTTTGTGTTGCTGTCTCATAATCATGTAGATTTTATCTGGCCTAAAGCAAGGGTCGCTTGCAAGGATAAGAATTACGACTAATTGGAACGTTGGTAGGTAGGTAATTGAGAGTACAAAATTGGGAGATTATGGTACTTTTATAATAATGTTCCTTTTGATTTATAAAATTGAATTTACTATGCATTTCACGCAAAGAAAGAAATAAATATGTAGGTAAGTATGTATTCAAAAGTAGTTATTTAAGATTATATATGACGTAGATTGTACTTACGTGCTTCAACTAATGCATCTCCGTCTCCTTTTATTGGTAGAATTAAAATTCTGCCATCGGCGACGTACTTGGCGGTTAAGCTCAAATTACCTTTGACTGACAATGAGAATGTCCCCTCAGTTTTACTCAGCTCTAACCTGAAACGGTAAAAATATAGCGTCATAAAACTGACGATCACGTAGAGTAGGACATTGACTTGACTTGCTTGTTAAGATAATGATGCAGTTAGTATTGTAAAGTATGTAGGTACCTAAGACTGAATAGTAGGTTCTGTATAAAGGATAATAAGTATTTTGATGCCGAAACTGTCGGTAATGACGATGGGATGGAAGCTTCCTATTTTTATACCACCATGTTGACCTGCGATTCCTTTTGACAACATAGTAAGAAATATAGGTAGGTAGGTGGGTAATTACTATTTTTTATATTATTTATGAGAGCAATCTTCTTGGCATTAGCGAACTCTACCGACACAGGATTATTTAGAGCTAATTAAAGATACTTCCGATAAGTAGATACCTACTTACCTACTCAGAGAAAACGACTCTGAAATGTAGGTATGATTACGTGACATGATTCTGATTTTAATAGTCAGGGCAAAAGTCAACTTCAATAGTTTAATTATATACTGAAGTATCTACCCACAAATTACTCATAATTAGTAGAAAAACGCAGTCATCTACAGATTGCCAATATAAAATATAGCAGAACTCATTTAGTAGCAATTACATATACACGTGTATGATTTGTTGCATGGAATAAAATTATTAGAATCTGTCTATTGTACTGGTTCAACGTTAGTCATGAGTGGATAATTGCAGTTTAGTCCACAGGTATCGGAGGGTTCGAACATTTGCATACAATGTGGAGCGTGGTCCTTGGCGTTTCGTAACTTATATAGTTTTCAATGATGATTGTTTATCGATTAAAACGATGCAGGATAGAAATATACTTCCGGACTCAGCTCGTCAGCATACAAGGTCTTGT
The DNA here is from genome assembly GCA_948465475.1 of Thalpophila matura. Taxonomy (NCBI): domain Eukaryota; kingdom Metazoa; phylum Arthropoda; class Insecta; order Lepidoptera; family Noctuidae; genus Thalpophila; species Thalpophila matura. The sequence continues at coordinate 11,756,504 of OX419183.1, forward strand.
ATGTGGAAATAAGAGAACATGAACAGAAATAAATAAATTATAGCCATCTGGGTTGAATAAGTCAGCCTAAACAAAAGTACCTACCTAACAAAGAAAACTATAGTGAGACTGAGACGTAGACAAACAATGGGTCTCTTCATCTCTCTCTTCTCTCTTCGTTAAATCTTGACACATTACTAAAACACCTTACTAAACTTATAAACGATGATTAATTTAAAGAGCTCTCAAGTCAATTGCCATCTCTATTCATTGGCATAGAAATTACAAGGACTGTAGGTATATTTAATCAGTGGTGGTTAAATTAAGAGGCATTCATAAGTAAGGGAAATTAAGGACCACAAAAGACGTTGATATTAAAAAACAAAGTCTAAAAACATAAATAATCAGATTAAAAATAATATGGTTCAATTTACTTTAATTCTGTCAATTTGCATTTGCTAAGACCATGCATAGCTGCCTCGGAGAAGGTCAGATTTAACCCATTGCCAATTATCTCGATGTTTTTCAAGTGTACAGGATCTATTGATGGAACATCCATTTCAGGGATGCCTTTCGTGAACTTGGGGAGAGCGATCTCAATTTGTTCTTTGATACAGTCAACGAATTTATCACTATTGAAGTCACATGGCGTGATGTAGGGAGCTGAAATGAAAAATGAATATTAGCATAATTATATTATAAATACTAGCTTCCGTCCGCGGCATCGCCCGCGTTTTCCGGGATAAAAGGTAGCCTATGTGTTATTCTGATGTATAAGCTATATTACCTACGGCAAAGTTTCATCAAAATCAGTTCAGTTAGTTTTAGGTAGGTATCTATACATCCTCAAAAACTTCCACATTTATACAGGGTGGCAGGTTAGACAGTGGAAATATTTTAAGGGGTCATTGTACTCATCATTATGTACAACTTTTACTATGGGAACAACCCTGAAAGCGCGAAAAAAAAAACAGCTGTTCCATACATTCTGTTGAATTATGTGAACATAAATGTATGGAACAGCTGATTTTTTTTCGCGATTTCAGGGTTGTTGCCTCAGATCATAGAAACAAGGAGATATGCCATCATAGCAAATTAGTACCGGAACAACTGATGCCACTTTTAGTACACTTTTCGACACAATTACGCGCATAATTAAGCGCTCCTTGTGAATAAAAAGATCTCCCTCGCATTAAACATTCCGCACACCCTCAATCTAACACTGTTAATCGTCACTCAACACTAGCACTAAACTAAAACACTATATTTATACCATCGATCGTGTTTGGTTCGTTGCCAGCGCGTACGTTTTTAATATGAGTAATTTGCTCAAAATCAGGCATCAAGCCTTGATTCTAGCCTCCCTTGTTTCTATGATCTGAGGTTGTTCCCATAGTAAAAGTTGTTCATAATGATGAGTACAATGACCCCTTAAAATATTTCCACTGTCTAACCTGCCACCCCTGTATTTACCAATAAAAAATACCATGATGAAATGTTACTTGATAGTATTCAATAAAACAGATCGTGAAATGTTATTTGATAGTATTCAATGAAACATCGTGATGTCGTATGTCCTATGTAAGTATAGGCACGGTAAGATATTACCGTGGTACCTATACCTAGGTAGGTATTTCAGATGGGTCTGTACCTACATCATATTTTTTTTAATCACAAACAAGATATTGTTTTTTGACCTTGAATAAAATGTAATTCATCATAATACTGACCTAAAAACACATTACCTAGGTAGGTACCTACCTAATATGAAAATAAAGTGTTTTTATTTTCCCATTATAAAATCTAAGTATCTTTTACGGCTCATTCACACGGGTTCCATTTATGATGGATGGACGTACACATTGCATACGGAATCCTGTTTTATCACGATTCGGCAAAATATCAGAGGGGGTATTCACAACGCTTCGATTTGATTCCGATTCGGAAAGTCGTATGTCTATCTCGCTCGCTTTCGTAATGCCAAAACAAGATTGAAGATAGACGTACGACTTGTCGAATCGGAATCAAATCGAAGCGTTGTGAATACGGGGGCTGAATTGCTGTTCACTTTCGTTTCGTGATTCAGAGTTCAGTTTTGGATATGAACTACCGAACACGATGGCTCCAGCGCATCAGCGAATCCGTTACAAAAAAATCATAATTCGTGTTTTTTGACGAACGTGTTTTTTAAAAGATGATACGTGATTTGAGACTTGTCCGTAATTTTTAATTCTGTAATTTTTAATGCGTGTAAACACGAGCTTTTAAAAAGAATTGCCGCCGCGCCCGCGCCGACAAAAAAAACGAATCGTTAAAAAAGACGGTACCTACGTCAAAAAAAAACCAATCGTCTTAGTGTGAATAAGCCCTTATATCTATAAAACAGTACCGTGACTGACAGACAGCGCACAGCCTGAACCGGTGGACTTAGAGATAAGTTTGGAGGAAATATTCCTTCGGTACCCTGGAGGTATACCTAACGGAGGGATTTTTTGAAATTCCATCCCTAAATGGGTGAAAAGGGATGGTAAAGTTTGTTTATAGATGTCCACATTTATATGTTTGGGGACAGATGACACGAAAGATTCCATTTGGGGACAGACGCTCGGGACGCTCGGGGATAGATGGGAATACTCTAAAATACCGACATTGTGTTGTTTTCCGACTTCCACGCGGACGGAGTCACGAGCACAGCTAGTCATCAATATTTTTATTTATGCATAAGTAAAAAACACTGCACAAAGGCGGACTATAATGCCTTTTAGGCATTTTCTGCCAGTCTACCTTATTAGTATTACCTATATTTTTGCCATGTTAGTGCTAATAATTATTATTTAATTGTTGTATTGTTCTTGTGTCTGTATAGTTATAACTTTAAACATTTTAAAACCATCATTTGAAATTCAACACTGATTTATCGTCGGAATTTTTTAAGCAGCTATTATAATTAGCTCATTAATAGTAGTACTTACCTACAATTCCATGAGTGACTACTAATACCTATCTACATTTTTTGCGACGATTAAGTATAGTATCACTTACCTATATTATGGCATTAGAAAACAAAGACATACTAAAGAGGATGATAAATATGGAATTAAATTAAGTATTTAAGTGTACCTAAGATTATTATGTGGGCAATTTATTATTAATTGTAAATCTAATAACTATAATATACGTAGGTAACAGAGGTAATAAAATAACACAAAGACATAAAAAGCCATTTTCTTGTAAATTTCTTTTTCTTCTAACCTAACCTGCTTATTATCGTCAATTGGCCGAAAAAGATTCAGGTACCTACGTCTAAACATAGAGACATTGGTTTTTGCGTTGCAGATAGGTTCCGGGTCTGCATGTTTGCTGTACCTACTTACTGCTGCTATACTTAGGTGTTATTTTAAAATTTGTTTAATGATTTACATAAAGTTTTTTTTTGTTGGCCACAGCTTTAGCCACAGCCTTCATGGGGTAGACAATCTAATTTTAAAACCCACAAATATAACCGGATAAATTTATTTTAAGCTTAGATGTTTATGTAGGTTAAAAATGCTTAATATCATACCTAATTATAATTATAGGTACATCATATTATTATCCTCTTTTTGGACTTCACAGCAGTCGAGTAAAATGTTTATTTGTTTGTCCTGTATGCGTTCCTATATCTACCATTTATCCGATTGCGATGAAGCTTTGGTCAGTTGTTATGCGTATGCGCAAGCTCGCAAAAGCTTCTGACGCCAACAAAGTCGTGGGCAACAGCTACCTACTTTATTTATAAATAATCCAAGACAATTATGTTGTATAGTCGCAGTTGTATGTGTATGTTGTGTAGTCATGGTGATGCAATTGTTTCTTTGAAATAGATATAGAAAATCCCAAGTTGTGGTCAAATCATGCTCGTGGTATTACTGCATTTACATAAAAAAATACTTTGTGTTTAATGTTATGGTAAATAGTTCCAGTTTAATGGTAGTTTCCATTAAATGTACATTTTTATACCACGATAGAGGCAAATAGGCGTAAGGTTCGCTCGATGGTAGCTAAGCGGGTAGTCTATGAAACGCTTGCGACACCAGGAGTAGGTAGGTATAGGTACATGCACTTGCACGTTGCCGATCCTTTAAACCTTTTTACTCTCTTCTTGAAGAACCCTATACTATAGTCCGCCAAGAAAACCTTGGCAGGAAGCTCCTTTGACAATCGAAGCGTCCGCGTAAGGAATGTTCTTTTGGAACCGTATTATGCGCGACCATTTACGATCTAACCATTAGAACCTAAATGGTCGCGCACAGTGCGGTTCAAACACATTATGTAGAATCTAATGTGATATGTGATCTATGTGAGTTATGATTATGCAGATGCCATAGCAACAGATAAGTTTTCATCAGTAAATATACTTCCTTATGTACATCTATATATCTCCATTTTAATTACTCAATAACTCATATTAGGACATTCAACGCACGCAGCATGTCCCAACCACTCGCGACAACACGGCGGTGATGATCGATTGTCAAACCGATCACGTATCTCACCTTGTCAAACGCGGATTAAACAAACGAAATCATTCCGTTTCGATTTTATATGATTGATGGCATTTTTCCGATAGGTATTAAATTACCTCATTTAGAGCCTTTGTAATTAGTCAATATTTGGCAGTATTATTATTATCCAATGTAGACCGGCTGCCAAGAAAAAGAGGATTCTATAGGAGCGGGTGCTTCTATAGATTCCCTCTTTTTCTTGGCAGCCGGTCTACATTGGATAAAGCATAGTGAGCCTATTATTTTCCACTGCTGAGGCCAGGCGTTCTCTCAGTGAAAGTGAGTTGGCCGTAGTCCACCACGAGGGCTGTGGGTGGATGTCACATGTCTTTGAATTTTTGGTTCTAGCACGCTTAGCATGACCAATTCTATCTCTATTCTAGCAAAGAATAGACAAAGTTATTTCTATCGAAATCGTTATCTCTTCGGCCCTAGCACGCGGCCGTGCTTGGTTTATCAGAATTTTGTCTTCTGAAGAATAGAAACATTTCTTCTCTTCACTGTATGCGTAAAATGGTAGAAATTTTTCTGTCACTTTGTCTATTCTTTTGTAGACAAAACCCGTTTCTATTGTCGTCATGCTAGGCCGTCTCGACATGCCGGTTTTCTCACGACATTTTTTTTTCACCGTTTTTAGAGCAGTGGTGATGAAATAAAAAGCACAAAGTTTGCGCCTGCTGCGGTTTGAACTTACGACTTGTAAGTGAGAGCCGCTACTGCTGGGCCACCACTGGTCAAGCTAATGCTAAGGCGATTCGCACACTGCGCCGCATCACGCAGCGTAGCGCGGGGGTGCGTGATCTTACGTTGTTTGCAAGTACCTGTATTTGTATAGAAATCACGTATGGTGCAACACACTGAAAACGCGTTCACGCGCGTGGCTTTTGTTCCGTCACCACGCACCCCGCAGCGTGGCGCGGGGCGGTGTGTGATTCGGCTATAAGCGGGTAGACGTTAGCAGAATACATAACATTATAAACAAATGAATCTAATTAAGAGCCTTGGCTGTCATCGATGGGTTCAGTTCCAGCTATTGTATGCTCAAGATAGATTTTATTGTCTTTGTCAGTGTGATGCAGTGGCGAAGGGTCCCGACAATACGATTCCTACTGGCTTCCCTTTGAAAAATAACACAGGCAGTATTGCCTACTTTTATTAATTAGCTTTTCGTGGCCAGGTAAGCATTTATAGTTCCGGCTTACCTCTTACAAAAACTAACCCGTCGCCACTGGTGTTATGTACAAGTTAGATGTAATTATTATAAATATGTAAATGTGGTACATTCATAGTCAGTTTTTGGCTCTAGTTTTTGCGTCACTTGGTTAAGAATGCACGAGACGATACAAAGAGCAGTTACATAGAGTAGACAACGATGAATGTTTTGTTCGCAAAACGAACCTAATTTTAAACTTAAAGGAGATACCTACCTACGCTGAGGTAGCCCAGCTACTAAAATATGATTCACGATAATCGAGATAGCAACGAATATGCATTCATAGAATAATAATAACAACTCTGTAAGTTCTAATTGGTCTCTAGTATTTCATGAAATATTCATATTGAGACCATTATGATAATAATAGACGATTGATATGATTTTGAATATTATTATTCAGTTAATAAATCATCCTTGCTGTCTCAAATCTTATTTTGATCAACTTATGACGTAAAACAGACCTGCATTTTGCAAAAAAAACTAACGATAATTAATTTTGCGGGCTGCCTTATTATCATTCCCCATAAGCAAATCTATTAGACCAAAAATGTTATAAGTACCTATTTCATCCATTAACGTAATGTGTTTAGATTTATAATGCTTTCAATAGAGTAATCTATTTCGTTTTTCTTGTCCCAGTGGTGTCGTCGTTTTCTTTGTGCAGTACATCAGTCTGTTTGCAAACCCCCCCGCTTTTAGCACGCTACTGACGTCGGGGAGCTATATTTCTTAAAAGGAACGACAAATGAGGCAACGTCTCTATACATTTTGGGTTTTAAGGATATTAGGTATGTATTCAGAAGATACGGAAAATAGTTTTTTTTCTCTCCTTCCTTCCTTCCTCTTCATCTGCGATCAGTCGTTGGACTATGAGCAAATTTGTTGTTGGATTTGGCAGTGCAGAGTGATTTCTCCAGTGAGAAATTTCCTCTTTATATTTATGGCCACATTTTAAAATATTATGTACTAGTTGCTAACGTCCATAACAGCCAACCTTTTCAGTCGCCTTTTATGATCTGGCTTTGTAAGCGCTTTTGCCAAGGGATTTGGATGTTTCTCTAGGCGTGCTCTGTAACGTTTTGCCCAGGTTTTCGCTTCCTGGTGCACTGTGTTTTGGTTTAAGTATTCATGAACCTCGCAGTTTCTTATGAACTATGGTGCATTTGTGATATTTTTAAGGATGACATTTTGCAGCCTTTGGAGCATATTGATGTTAGAGACACTAGCTGTTCCCCATAGTTGGATGCCATAGGTCCAAATTGGCTTCAAGATAGTGTTGTACACCAGCAGCTTATTATCTATCGACAGAACAGAATTTCTTCCAAGGAGCCAGTATAGGTTCCTATATTTGATGTTCAGCTGGTTTCTCTTGGCTTGTATATGTGTCCGCCATGTATATGTCGCAGGGATATGATGAAAACAGGGAATTGATCAAATCTCTAAGCGATTTGATCAAATCACGGAGGTTAGGTTAGGTTTTTGATCAAATCGCTTAGAGATTTGATCAATTCCCTATCAAATCGCTTAGAGATTTGATCAATTCCCTGTTTTCATCATATCCCTGCGACATATATACGAAAAATAGTAAAACTAAATCAATAAATTATTATTTGAAATACCTACTTACATGAGTTTTGGTCCTATCCTAATGTATCGAGTGGCTCTGAGAATGTTATTATAACAAATTGAAGATAGAGACAGTTTCTAGTAAAACTAAGATACCATGGGAATATTTTTTACAGCCAAGGCTTGCATCAAAACATAGTACACTGTTCATTGGTTTATCTTTTTTAGGGTTCCGTACCAAAATAGTAAAAAGTAGTAAGGAACCCTTATGGTGCGACTTCGTCTGTCTGTCTGTCAGACCTGCTTATTTCAGCAACTAGGTACTAATGCTATCGACTTGAAATTTATAAAAAATGCTTGCCCAACTTTATTGCAAATGAAAAAAGTCAAAAAATATTTTTATTATCATTGCAGAAGGGGCCGGAATGGGGGTCCGAAATTTTAAAGTGGCGTTACTAGGTTAAGTGACATATCATATGAAAGGGATTGATTTGCACATTTCAAAATACATTTTTATTTTATTTTGTGTCACAGTTATCGACATATGATGAAAAATGTCTGAAAAAATACCATTCCCCCCCTTATCTCCGAAGTTTGCGAAGCGAAAAATCTAAAATAATTAGAGTTGATAGAAATTGACCCAAATATTGCACCAAAAATAAAACGATGTTCCTAACTATTCGTTTTTTCAAAATCATCAAAATTCCTTGACAAACAAACTTAGTTATGCGGTCCGGTTTTTTTCACTTTTAACGTCCAAAACTGATAGGTACGGAACCCTCGGTGCGCGAGCACGACTCGCACTTGGCCGGTTTTTTTAATAATTATGGGCCCAAGAAAGCTACCTTGAGTAAAATTAATTAAAGTATCGTTGAAGAGCTTATTGAACTTATTGTCACATAATCACATTAGTCACGTGCTTTTTACGTGATTACAGTTTTTATTAAAATTAATTATAAGTAGATAGGTAGATAGTAGATACCTATAAGTATTTCTCAAAGATGTTACATAAAAAAACAAGTTAGTTTTAACAATAATAATATTAAATCCAGAGTCGCACTAATCACAGATTAGTAATCCACATTTAATCACGCACCATGAGCAATTAATATTGGAACGTACACTAGGTGCTTGGTATCTTTCCACAATTCCTTTTTGTTATAATTCTTTCTGTAATTTTTTTTTAAACCAATTAAAAAATTTAAGTCCTCTAGGGTCATTAAATTGTTTGAGCAGTATAATTTATGGATATAAATATTAATAAGTTGAAATCATGTTCTATTTTTTACTCAACTATTTTACCTGTCTAAGATACGTATGTTCATCTAGGCATAGCTCGTAAAATACGTAGTAACAAAAAAGTTTTTTTTTATAGTCTTTTATTTGCACGCGGATAGTTGTTTTGCTGACGAGATTTCAATAATAATATTTTGCGGCCTTGTACCTAAATGTCTTTATTGAGTTGACAATATATCTGAACTTGAACTTATTTTGAACTTGTATATCCTGTATCGTACGACCATGCAGCTATTCTTATGAGTATAACGGTGTAATTATAATGGAAGGATTTTATTTTCTAACTATATTAGTTGATCAAACCTATCTTTATCGGTAAGGATCTATAGCTAGCTCTTGCCCGCGACTCCATTCACGTGAAATTTTCTTTATTCCTATTCCGTGGGAATTTCAAAACATCCTTTCTTATTTCATGTCTACATCATAAAGGAAACCTCTGTGCAAAATGTCAGCTTTCTAGGTCCAAGGGTTTGGACTGTGCGATGTTGATCAGTCGGTCTGTGAGTGAGTCAGGACTTTTTTTTATATGTATTTCTAGGGGGAAAAGGCTGCTTAATTTTGGGCGATATTGATTCTGAATTATATGTCTTTTAGGTATTTTAAGATTCAGAATCACTATCGCCCAAAATGTCGCTTAGAACAAATTAGCCTTTCACCCTTAGAATTATGTAGATTGGGCTGTTCATCACAGGTGACGTCTTTATTTACGGAAAACTCAGATCTTTGAGTATCTATTCGTGCAACCCCTAAGTTGTGTGCCCTTAAATCACTTTTATCAAATAACAGAAAAAAAGCAAGCGAGGCTCCACGCCTGTTGGCGCGCGTTGTTGGGTTATCAGAGATCCGATTCAGCGATTTTCCATTTAGTTTACAATAACAATAACTGTTATGTATGAATCTTATCTTATATTTACAGTGTATTTGGTTGCACTGAAATATTTAAGTAGGTACGGAAATAAGATTAAAGGCTGATAAAAATGTATTTTTTGCTTGTCTCGTCTCGTTGGTCTAGTGGTTGCAAGCGCGACTGCTGCAATATGAGCATGAGGTTCTGGGTTCGATTCCCGAGACGTGTTATTGGCATTTTCTTTATAGAAAAAGCCAATACTGCTGAAGCCAAAAAGCCAAGCTGCTACTGAGAATTTCCTTATGGAAATTCTCAGTAGCAGCCCGGAGTCTGGCGTGATGTTGAGGTATTTTCTTATCAGCACTAGGTACCGACTGGTTTTAAAATCACTCTGTAGACATTTTTTTGGGTTTAGCCTAACTTTTTATTTGATAAACCAAAAACGTGCTGCTTCTAGCCCAATTCTGGCTGATTTCGGATAAGACATACGATTTTGTGTTTTGATTTCCATCGTTTAACCCCCCAAAATCATATCTGGATGAGCCTCAGCCCCCCCAAAAATAATTTCTGGATCCGTCACTGGTTAAACGGCTGAACGGATTTAAATGCACATAGATATAGGTAGGTACCATGTCCTGGATAGGATACATTGGATACATAGAGAAGTTAGGATTTGAGAGAAACCCCAGGCACAGCTGCTTTAGAATACCTATATTTAAAATACTGACCGTGGTTTGCAAGCAACAAGATCCAAAAGTACCTAGTCACTTTTTTCGACATTAATCATGTTTCGAGTGGACAATGTCATAATTACGAATTGTGGGTTGTCGTTAGGAAGCCAACTTCAGCTGTGTGAGTTGGAAGGTTGATTAAAATAAATGTTGATGGAGAAATAGTAGATATTAGGTTTTAAAATCGTAGATAAAAGTTCCTCTCAATAGAATATTACGACGCCATAAATAAGGTTTCGCCGTATGTTTGTAAACCTCTTATAATTACTTGTTAATTATACACGTGTTCATAACTTTGTTGCTAAACTAGAGTTTATCAAGTGTTAAATAATTTTATGAGACATTGGTCATAGAAAATAATGGCTAGTAATACTAGGTACGTAACTATCTACATACAAACAAAGTTTTAATTAACCCATTGAAGAACAACAATTGATGATGACGAATAATATTGACGATACATTACAGTTATGAGTCATTTGAACTTTGACTTAAAAAAAATAATTGGTAGGTAAATGAATGTGATAAGATAACTGATTTTTTTGTGGGATTTCCTGCAAAAATATATTATTACCGTTATTATCTGCCAGGGCTGCGGGACTGTTCGAAAGAGACACCGCAGCCCTGGAATGTAACGGGCAACGAAGGAACATGGATGGGTTTTAGTCAGTACAAGTCTGACACTCCCTTCCGCTCCGCCCAGAGCGGAGGGGGTCATTTGATGATTTCCCATCCAAAAAAAAAAAAAAAAAAAAATTATTATATATAAAGTTATTATGTAATTTTTAATTTAACTAATTGTAACAAAAATATGTCACTTACGTAGATATCCATCTTCGCAATTAGCGACGTACACGAGTAAAAGAATCACAAAACTATTAACTGCGTACATATTTTGTTTCGCTAATATATTTTTTTAATAAAAATAAAACAATAATACAAGATGTGTATAATCTATTACTTTTTGGCACAAGAGCTCGGCACAAACTGTTCGTCGCAAGGATCGGGGCAACTTATTTATGTTAACGGGTCGATTCTCTTTTCCGTACGATATAATATGATCAATGTAATTATTTGTCAAAATAGTGTACGCTATTATATACGATGTTTCTTACTCGTAAAGGCGATAATACTGTGCATTTTCGCGGTCAGTGCTTGTTTTAGGGTTACCAAAAAGTAAAAATACCTATGCATGTTTTTTTATTGAGGATAGATGAAGAAACTTTCGTAGGTAGGACATTCTCAGAAGTCTAAATTGGTTGATTTTGGTGGCACATTTTTTTGTTTAGTTTGGACATTTTAACAAGAAATATCAAATGTAGAATTAATTAAGAGAATATTCGTAGAAGAGGGTATAGATATTTCCTTCAAAATGTCTCAGTTAATAAAAATAATGTGCCACCGAAATCAACCAAATAATGGGACGCCTAAGAATTACCCACCTAATAATTTGGGTAGGTGTGTCATGTACCTAATTATGATTAATTTTTTGTTGGTCGCTTTACAATTCCGAATTTTTATTTTTGTATAAATTGCAGCTGATAAATTGTTGAGGATCTCAATAATATGGATTTATAGTACTTACTACAGTAAATACTAAATAAATTAGGTACAATAAGTCAAAATGTTCTTTTTCAGACCTTGACCATACCAATAATAATGTCTTAAGGTGCTGTTAAACTGGCTAGTTTTTTGATAATTTCTTGCTGCAATTGTATAGCCGCTCGTAAGTTGAGAACTACATGCAACTCAGTATAACAATTGCCGCAATCTTGCGTAATAGCGCGGTGGTGTTGCAATGAAATTAAATGATGGTACATACATAACTGCTGTCCGATATAGATTTCATCTCACGGTATTTAATTCACTTCGCATACATTGACGATGCGATGTATTAATTCACAGCATACAGTAGGTTCGGTTAGTGGTAATAAATCACACTCAACATAGAAAAATAAAATTCTTAATCTAAAAAAAAGTTAAAACCGCCTTCGAAAAGAACATAATAATGTTATAGGTAAGTACGTAAAGCAGTTAAGAAGTTGGTTCCGAATCAAATCCAATTAAAAGCATCAACTTCCGGCATCGACTTTCGAAACTGTTTTACTTATAGTTTTAATCTGTTTTAACAATTTTAAAGATATTTTTTCTAATATCAAAAATAAATTACAAGTTTTGACAACCCTGATTAGCAAGCTGACTTGGTTGTAATAAGTAAACGTTTATAATTGTCATTTTTTTTCTAAAACATTGACGATTGTTATTGTGTAGAGTTCACAAGTGCTGCAGATGTTTATCCGTGACAAAAAGTAATCACTTTATAATTGACATCATAACGATTACCTACGGTATATAAAGATAGGAAGTTAAATAAGTATAATAATTAATAAAATATGCCTGAAGAGTAGGAACACACTTGCAATTAGTCGTCAGGCGTTCCACAGATCAAAGGAAAGCATGGACATTAAATAGGTGCGCGCCCACTTGCAATTAGTTGCAACGCGATTATTCCATATAACTTTACTTTAATCAGCGCAACTATCGCACAACGATTATTGCAAGTGTGTTTCTGCTCTAACTCCTATTGGTAGCCGTAGCACGAAGGTTGCTACAACGGCGTAGCAAGGAATGGTTTCTAAAAATGAAGCGCTATCTTTTTCAACGTAGCATCGTAGCAACATTATAAGTCATAAGGTGTTTACGAATTATGCTGAAAAAATGCAAGTAAATTGTTTTAGCTTACGTTACATAGAAGTAATCGTATTCATATTTTTTGCATTTATTTTATGATTCAATGTTCGTTTTTCGTTTCGTTAAAATTTTATTATATGTATAGATACTCCTTAGTTGTGTGTGTTGTGCTGTATGTGTAAGTACCCACTAAACAGTAAAAACAGTAAGTACCTACCTATCATTCAATTATCGCATTAGGTAAATAATATGTTGATACCGCTAAAATAATAATTAAACAGTGCCTATTTCTTTTTCTTGTTTGACAGTTAATAGGTTAAAAGGTAAAAAGGAAGGTAAAAAAGGAACCCTTATGGTGCGACTTCGTCTGTCTGTCTGTCTGTCTGTCACGCCTGATTATTTCAGCAACTACCTACTAAGGCTATCGACTTGAAATTTGGAACAGTTATAAATAATGCTTGCCCAACTTTCTTGCAAATGAAAAAAGTAAAAAAATATTTTTATTTTCATTGCAAAAGGGGCCGGAGTGGGGGTCCGACATTTCAAAGTGGGTTTACTAGGTCAAGTGACATATCATATGAAAGGGCTTGATTTGAACATTTCAAAATATGTTTTCATTTTGCTTTATGTCTCACAGTTTTCGACATATGATGAAAAATGTCTGAAAAAATATCATTCCCCCCCCTTATCTCCGAAGTTTGCGGAGCGAAAAATCTGAAATAATTAGAGTTGATAGGAATTGACCCAAATATTGCACCAAAAATAAAACGATGTTCCTAATTATTACAGTTTTATCAAAATCATCAAAATTCCTTGACAAACAAACTCAGTTATGCGGTCCGGTTTTTTTCACTTTATACGTCCAAAACTGATACGGAACCCTCGGTGCATGAGTACGACTCGCACTTGGCCGGTTTTTTTAAATAAATATTGCAGTCTTTGTTGTATTGGATAACCGTATTTTTAATTTCCATTGTAATAAAACATGTATAAACTCAGTTATAATCTACTATTTAGTCAGCCAGGAAATGTAATTTTATAATATGTAATTATAGATTTATTTAAAAATAGACAGCCTTTAAACACTTTAAATACTCGTATAACTGACAGGTATTATATACCTAACCTTGATATCCAGCTTGTTTTGTATGTTCTAATTATGAAATAATAAAAATAAAGTTGTTCTAAATTTTACTACCTATATAATGACTTCCAAAATACGTAGAAGACCGGTATAGCAGAATAAATTATCACTGAAAAACAAAAAAAAAATGATAGGTAACGAGATCTAGGTAGGTAAATGGTCTTAGGCGAATCACACACCGCCCCGCGCTACGCTGCGGCGTGCGTGGCGACGGAATAAAAACCACGCGCGTGAATGCGTTTTCAGTGTGTTGCACCATGCGTGATTTCTATACAAATATAGGTACTTGTAAACAACGGAAGATCACGCACTCCCACACCCCGCTGCGTGATACGGGGCAGTGTGCGAATCGCCTTAGACCATTTATATGTATATGGCAAAACTGGGCTTAGACCATTCAGATATGGACTTGCTAGACCGGGCGAACCACTCTGCTAAAGTACACTGGCCACATAACCGATGAGGCCATAGAAAACTAAATCATGCGTGACAGTGACAGCTGTCATTTTGTATTGTCATTTTGAAAATGGTTAATTGTGTAGTTTCCTCTTGTAAAAGGCGGTCTGCTACTACAAATCTGCGAAAACATGGAATTTCCTAAATCATTAATACCTATTGGGTAAACGCACGCGGTTGCGGGTGAAATCAATGAATAGTCCGTAAAGTGGTTGTGGTACACCAATACAATGATCTTTGATTATTTAATACGTAAATAATCTAAGACAATGATATCTAATAAAAAAATGGACATACTTTATCTAGCACTGTGTCCACTTAAATCGATGTAGGTATGTATTTTCCAAATGAAACAGCAGCAAAAAACTCCATCACAATAATGTAAGGCGAGTCGCACACCGCCCCGCGCTACGCTGCGGGGTGCGTGGCGACGGTGCCACGTGTGCGGGTGCGGGAGTGCAGATCTGCATCATCATGCAGATTTCTCCACACAAACGCGCGGAGGTGCGGTGGCCTAGAGGCAAAACCGATACGCCACCTACTAAGTCAGGTCAAGTGACATATCATATAAAAGGGCTTGATCTGCACATTTCAAAATATTTTTTTATTTTATTTTATGTCTGACAGTTTTCGACATATGATGAAAAATGTCCAAAAAAAACCATTCCCCCCCTTATCTCCGAAGTTTGTGGGGCGAAAAATCTGAAATAATTAGAGTTGATAGGAATTGACCCAAATATGGCACCAAAAATAAAACGATGTTCCTAACTAGTACAGTTTTTTCAAAATCATCAAAATTCCTTCACAAACAAACTTAGTTATGCGGTCCGGATTTTTTCACTTTATACATCCAAAAATGATACGGAACCCTCGGTGCGCGAGTACGACTCGCACTTGGCCGGTTTTTTTTTTAATTTCAATAGCCTCGCGAAGCATTCTAGGTACATATCGGTTCTCCTTTGCGAGGATTTGAGGTTGATCAAAACGTAGGAAATGGTTGGGTTTGCCTAGGGCATGTTCACACACTGCAGACTTTGTAGAGCGCACGTTTTTGACGTCAGCTATGTGTTCTTTAACTTTAGTGGCTACGCTTTGTTTGCCCTATGTATGATAACCCACAATCACAGTCAATCTTGTAGACCCCTGCATCTTGTAAAGGAATGTGACACTTCACAGGTCTAAGAAATTGGCTAATCTTTCTATGTGGCTTGAAATAGGTTTTTATAGAAGCACGCTTTAAGATATAACCAATTTTGTCAGTGACCCCTCTGATAAAGGGTAGAACAGCAGGTCGACGATCAACTGAGATGGGCTTCGGGCGGCTTCTGCGACGGGGATGTAGAGCACGTAAATTGTTCTGTTTCAAAACTTGCTTCACATGATGAAGTTCTCCTGCCAGATGGTTTGCGTCGCAGATGCCATGTGCTCTCTGTAACAAAAATTTTGCCACAGTAACTAACTGACTAGGATGGTGGTGAGATTCACCGTTAAGGTACCTGTCTGTATGGGTAGACTTTATGTACACTGTATGACTAACAGAATGATCGGGATTATGAATAAGTCGTATATCAAGGAAGGCTAAGGACTTGTTATTCTCTAATTCCATAGTAAATTGAATTTTACTGTGTATGGAATTTAGATGTTCTAAGAATGCAAGGACTCTATTGTGAGGCAAGGCGGTGAAAGTGTCGTCAACGTATCTTTTACAAATCTTTGGCATAACCGGGGCCGATAGGAGTGCGCTGCTTTCAAATTCCTCCATGAAGATGTCGGCCACCACAGGGAATGGTGAACCCATGGCTACACCGTCGATTTGAAGATAGAACTCAGATGTCAATGATTTTCTTGTTCTTCATACTAGCAGATTTAAAATAAAACAAGCTTCCTAGCAACCATATGTAGGTAGTATTCGATGTTGTCGGCAGATGTCGCTGTTGCTACAGTACCTACATCTAGCTCTCTGTCAACACAAAATTACGCACGGTACTGCAGATCTCAGTGTGCCATACCTTGCGTCTTGCCCCGCACCCACGCGCGGGGGTGCGTGTTTCTCCGCATGTAGGCGCGTGATCTGCAACACCGCACGTGAATGCGTTTTCAGTGCGTTGCACTATGCGTGATTTCTATACAAACATAGGTAGGTACTTGCAAACAACGTAAGATCACGCAGTCCCGCACTACGCTGTGTGATGCGGTGCAGTGTGCGAATCGCCTTAATAATAAGAAAATGGTTCTATGTACCTATAATAGTATTTTTTCTGGTAGGAATTAAAATTTGGTCGTGGTTATTGTCTGAACCTGTCTTTTCAACTTTTACGATAGTTAATATAATGTAATAACATTATAGGATTATGTATATTTTAAATAATTATATATATTATACGTACAAAGTCACCCCCATTATATTCAACTAATTCACAGGGTTCTTGAACTTTATGTAAAAAAAAACCGGTCCGCAATTAATTGATATTGAAATATTGATTTATTAATTTTGATTTATTTAAGTAGGTACCTATGTCATTAGCTACCATGTTAGTGAGTTGACTACAACGCAAAAAATATACCTAGTTAAAAACAGTTTTTTTACGACTTTATATTATTATAGCGACTAAATAGATATTATTAGGTGCTCTCGGTCTACTTTGAGGGTGACCAGGAACTACAGCCATACCTGTACGCAACACAACACACCATACAGAAACTGAACACTCACACACAAAAGATCATCGTGGGAGGAGACGTCTGGAGCCGGAGACGTCTGGAGCCAGTGGTGGGGAAGTAAATCCGAAAACCACCGTGGGGCTGAGTACAGCGCGTTCCTCAATGAGCGGGACCTCCAGATACTCAACAGCGGCCAAACACCGACCTTCGAGACCTACTGGGGAGACAGGTGGTTTATCAGCATAGTGGACGTGACGGCATGCAGTCAGTCCCTGCTGGGCAGGAACGGTGGAACATACGTAAATACAAACATACATAGTACATAGACTGCTAAAATAATAATAATAATCAACCTTCCAAACCTAACCCTAAAACAAAAAAAAAGTTGCTTGCTCTCTAGGCACGCTACTGGGTAATGGGTATAAGCGGCAAAAGGTTACATTAATTTGTTGGTTTACTAAGAGTCATCCACAAGGTTATGTATGCACAATCTTAATGTGACTCTGTATTTATTAAAACAATCAATTGTGTGGAGTCAGCGTGTTAATAAAAACAGCAGCACAATGGATCCCTAACCATACGATAAGCTGATTCATGTTTTCCATCCATGCTACGTTTTGATATGACAAACGTGATTAGGTATCTATTCCTTAACGATAATTCTATGAAATCGATGTAATGTTAACACCTAAGCAATTTATTAAATACCTACCTATTAAGTTTAGGTATCCTCAGGCTAAGAACTCACGGAGCGATTTTCGCCCGCGTCCGCTGCGGTTGCGGGCCCGCAGCTTCTGTAGAATGCAAATGTTTATATAAAAAATTAAAGCACATTTCACGACGCGTTTTACGCCCGCGGTGTACGCGGTTGTATGCGGCTCCCGCTGTACCGGCGGGCAACTAGTAGAATCGCGCGGGCCGCGGTTACCCGCAGCCTCGGCGGGTGGCGCCCGCGCGCTTTGCGATCGGTTGGCGGGCGCCCGCGGGGGCCGCGCCGCCCGTCTTGCAATCTTGCGATCATTCGCCCGCCACGTTTGCGGGCGATGATTGCAACCGCGGCGGCCGCGTAACCGCGCGAATAAGCGGTCTCGTGAGTTTTGAAATAAAACCGCAGATCTACGACCGCGGCGGTTGCGGGCGAAAATCGCTCCGTGAGTTCTTAGCCTCACTGTTTTTAATTTTTGCACGATGTTCACTTGATAATTTTGTTATTGAAAAAGTCGGCAATTCAACTACCTATGTAGGTAATTGCTGCGAATGTTTCCACGGCACAATTAAGTCAGTGGTGGTGTACATATCACTGGTTGTAGCCTTCAACTTATGCATGTTAATAAACTGATGCTTAAAAAAGAGTTCAACGAATCACTGGCTAATGGAAGGTGAACGATCAAAGCCTTATATTACGCATTTATCGTGCTTGAATGATGCCATACATCGTACACAGGTACAGCATGTGACTAAATTCTATCCGATTAATTGCTATCACATTGCATACACATATTGTGTCACAATTTATTAGATAATTACATAAAAGTATATGTGATTATTTTTTCCCCGACGAAATTTAAAAAAAAAACCTATTTAGGGCAATACTCATCGCACGACATACAGTCTATTTACTTCATTCCGAGCTCTAGTGTTAAAGAAGCCGAGGCCGAATTTTGTAAAAATAAATATTCATTATCTTTTTGTTACTTTGATATAAAATACATTTTTCATATATTTTTCCTAGTAAGTTATGTATATATATAGGCCTTTATTGGGTCGGGCTGGGTTTTTGTCACATTTTGTTACATGTTGTATATTGAGGTGTTTTTTATACGCAAGGTAGAAGAAATTCAATATCACGAAGGCTATTTTTTCCCTGCAATCCCAGCGCTGATAAACCGAATCAGCAGAAGGTAAAAACCATTGCATAGGGTTCCAGGTTGATTTACGACGAAGGTAGACTTGCCCTAACCGACGTAACTAGATCAGTTTATAATTATTGTCTAGAATTTTAGATCATATTATTATATATCTGTAGAGATATGATCTAGACAATTATAATCTGCAGGTCAATTCGATTATAGAAATCTGCGTATAATTTTCTAATGGTACAATATTGTAATTTCTAGGCCAGTCATAAAACGCAAGTCTCTCGTTCCAACCTTTGATTTATTTAATAGGTATATGAATATGAGGCAGATAAACTTGGATCGGAAACCTAATTTCCTTTTCTAATTTCTAATTTGAATTTTCGTATAGGTAATGAGGCTGATTTCAATAACGGTTGTAAGAACAATCATCAGAGCTGATGTATTTTTCTGATACTAGGTATACTGAGCTGTTCGTCATTTTCTATGCATCATATCACGGCCAGTGTCTTAAAAGCAGCGGATTTAGATAAAGAAAGCTTTAATTGGTTACAATTATGAGCCAAGGAGGTGACACGTTAGCTCTCCTGACCGTCGATATTCATGGACTCCATCAGATTATTATTGGGGTCATCCTGATGGATGTGATGTTACTGAAAAGACCAGCAGCTAATTAATTTTATACCAACTCTTGGACTACCAACGCTGTAGTCATTGATTGTGAGCATTAACCACTACGTAATGCGAACGTATTAATGGTTTAATGGGCCTACGAAGTGAACGAGAGGTGGTAACCTCGCTGAACCAAATCTCGTTTATTATTTTTTTGTTTTTTACTGGAAATTCAGGTGCACGATAAAATTAAGTAAGTTCTCCCACGCATCAGAATGAATCTGTTGATCGACATTTCTTATCGTGTATGTCAGGGTTGGTGAGTGTTGTCATATCGCCATTGACATTTGACACAGAAGGTTTATGAAGTGGATTCTGTTTCCGCTTCTGGAGAAAAAAATTAAGTGCATGTTACTGTTACGAGGCTGCCCATTGTATTCGTGAGTAAGTACTTTTGTTGCTCTTCGTCTGAACTTGTATTGTTTGTTAACACAAGTCTTTATTTAGTTCGATTCCGGCACGCAACAAATATCTGTTTCAGGTCTGAGTGTTTGTGTATGTGAAAGTGTTTGTAAGCACACCCACGATACCTACTACGGTAGAAAGTCTAGAGCGTAGGACAATGATTTAAAACACCCAGACCCAAACACCCAGATTTACTCCACATCTCTGAAGGCACATTATTTTTATACCTATAATACCAATATCAATAAAGTTAATTGGATAATTTGTAGAAAAGAATTAACTGAATTAGGTCATACTATGAAGTGTTAAAAAGGGATGGTGCTATTCGCACCATATAACTCTGTCTTTCTCTTATACAACAATAATATGGCGTAGTAGCCCCTAATGATACAAAATAATAGATATAGAAGGCCGGCTCCATACAACGAGAGATTGCCGCACGTCACGGCAATCTCAAACTATCTCAAACGAATGCCAGTCGCGAGTGCGCGCACTCGCTGTACGAGGACGCGCGTCTATGTGTGCGTGTCTTGTCCCGTTGCATCTATTTACTTTGTGCTATTATGCTAAGAGTTTTATCTTAGATCATATAACCAGGCCTCCGTCACTCCATGTACTTGCGCGCTATAAGTGCCTACCGCCCAGCCGAGCGGTCTCGGTCCGCCGGCGGATCAAATTCAGTGCGGTTTTCGCAAGCGAAGCGCGCGCACGCCGTTCAATTTTAATAGTGCTGTTCGTTCGTACGCGTATTACGATGCCGTGTGGTGCCTTATGTGCTGTAGATGGGTGTAAATCGTGTAACTTTAAAGATTTTTTATTTTACCTACACACTGATGTCTATAATTATGTTTTATCTAGGTTTCTTCCACAGTCAGCTATATAAAACAAAACAAACTTACAAATATAATAAAACAAACTTTAAAAAAAAAAAAAAAACCAACCGGATGCAGAACCTCCTCCTTTTTGGAAGTCGGTTAAAAAAGAGAACCAACTTCAAAACACTAAACCGTAAGAAATAATTTCTTCTTTGATGTCGGTGCTTTTTCGATTCGTAATTACCAGCTGTTAGCACTAACATAAAAAAAAAACAAATTATTTCTTACGGCTTAGTGCTTTATTTGAAGTCGGTTCTCTTTTTTTAAGGCTTTTTTTTTCATTTCTAGTGAACATCTCCGAAGATCATCATCAAACTAAAAAGTATTATGCTTATTTTAAAACGTTCTCCTAAATGTAACAAATCCTTTTCTGAAAACCGCATCGATATCGGTTTAGCCAAACGCGAGATTATCGCGCACAAACATATCACCTACAAACCATACAAGTCAAACTTCTCAGTTTGGCCTGTATGTCTGATCACCTCCTTTTTTTTAAGTCGGTTAAATATTTTATAAATGATAAAATTTTTAACTGCCACTTAAAAGTCAGAACATATTCACAGTTCTCAATAACATAGATAAAAAGTTATGTTAATTTAATTTTATCGAAGAGGCAGCCCTGCGATTACTGTGGAATCGCGCGGTGCGAAGCAATCACTGCTGTACGCTTGAGCATTTAGGCGCATTTTAGCATACAGTGGTTGTTGACGCGAGGGAGTAGGCAATTATCGTAATAGGTATTGGAAATTTTCTACTGAGTGAAGTATCTGTTACGTAGTAACTATTCAGTAATCTGTGATATAACTATGATTTGAGAGTTTTATCGATGATCCAATACACTGGTTGACTCTAAATTTAGATTACTCTTTCACACATCTGTCACATTTGGAAATAAACCTAGTTCCAGTAGCAGGCTGCGACAGGTTGTTTTGATGATTATTGTTTTGAAGATACATAGCAAGCTATGTATAGGCGATTAAGTGAAATAGAGCCATTGGTATTATTACGTATGGGCACCGATGGACCAATGCAGTAAGTAAGATACCTACTAGGTAGATACTAAATTAGTGAATTCCATTGCATCTGGTATAACTGTCGAAAGCTGACAAGGTGGATTAGGCTGGTATTAATGATCTATAACCACGAGATACTGTGGTCTTGTTAGATGTCCCATAACTTCTATACCTATTTATGAAGATACCCGCAAACTAATAATAATTGCCAATATCATAGTCTACCATGACACCTTAGTGAGATATAGCTTTTAATTATGTCTGCACAGATTTACGAGGGTATTGGCAGAAGATGCCGAGTTATTATACCTATAGTTTATAAGGTACAACGTATCATTCATCATTAAAATAAATTATTATCCTTGCACGTTTTTGAATTATTTTATTTTCGATTCCTAAATTAATCAATTAATACAAGTTTTATTATTGATTCGTTTTATGTTTCTGAAGTTTCCATAATTAAAAAAATAATTAATAATCTATACCTACTTTTATATTTTTGTTAGTTTTGCGAGTGTTTAAAGGTGGATCCAAACATTGCGAGGCATGCGCCGCGCACGGCGCTCTTCGCATGCTTCGCAATGTGTGGATGTCCATATTCGTGGTGAGGCATATGAAAATGTGCTATCGAGCCGTGCGTTGCGTTACTTACTACCACCTTATTTTTTTTTTTTTTCAGATTTTTCCATCCCATATTCGAAAAGTTTGCGGGATCCTAGAGAGACACTTTTTACGAATAAGAATATACACGCATCATATATCACCAAATATTTACCTGAATAAAGTCACTTAGAATTAGAAACCATCGTGTTATTTTCAAAGACCTATCCAACGATACCTACAATACTACATGAATTTCTCCTTTTTTTCCGTAATCTCTTCTTTCGTAAAAATGGCTCTCGGGACCGGGCACACATCATATGGTATGTAAATAGGTGCCCTCAAGCTTTATTAAGCACACATTATCATCTTTATTATCGTGTACCTATTCTAATTATTAGTGATCAAAATTGGTTTCAATTAGTTCGTTGTCCGTCTGTCTTTCTAACAAGACGGGGATGTTAACTCTGACTTCGACTTCGGTTTCGATAAAACCATGGTTTTATCGAAACCGAAGTCGAAGTCAGAGTTTTCAAATTTGATTTGTCGGAGTCGGAACCAGAATCGGAGTCGCAGTCAGAGGCGGAGGTGGAGTCGGAGGTGGTGGCAGAAGCGAGATGTGTTAAGGGTAGGCCTAATATAATAGATAGTAGGTATAAACATTGTTCAGTTACACTCTTTAATTTAAATTAAAAAAATATTACACGCGCCGCCGTTGCTATCGGCTCTGTTTCGACCTCCGATAAAAACCTTGGATTTAAATATATCGTAGCCGAAGTCGAACCGGAGGTGTAATCGGAAGTTCCGACTTATGGAATCGAAGCTCCGTAACATCCCTAATTAAGACCCTTTTCCTCAGAAACGCGGGGAGGTATCAAGTTGAAATTAATATCAAATACTTAGGTTTAAGTTCCCTTGGAGCTGTAAAAAAAATCAAGCTTTTAAATCAACGCAATCAAAAAATACGGCCATTTAGGTATGCCTCATATTTTAACACTCGCAAAAAAATTAAACCTATTTGGTAGGTACTTCCCGTTGACCTAGAATTATGAATTTTGGCAAGAAGCGAGGTCTTGGTAAAGGGAAAAAATCCGAAAACAGTTAATTTGTAATGCCTCATATTTTTTTTTGCGATTACTAACTTACATTTTGCACGGAACCCGGCGCGAGTTCTACTCGCACTTGTCCAGTTTTTTAACAGTAGCTTTATATTAAACTATAGTTTCTAAAGTCTATTCATTTAAAGTTAGTTAAGTTAAAGAAGTAAAGTACCTAATTAACTCAGGAATAGTTAACTTAAAGGTCAGAATATCAAAGGTATAATATTATAATCTACAAACTTTGGATTATTCCGGAATTTTGGGACCGCTGTAGTTGGTTGTTTGACTACAATATAACCGTAATTCTATTAAAACTATTCATAATTATTATCTATCTCAATAATTCCCGTAGTAGGACGCCTGACGCACTCGAAATATAACGTTGTGTGTTTTATATCAAACTAAACGATCAGGCGCTTGCGTGTTATAAATGAACTTTTCAATGGTAGTTGGTAGTCATTGGCCTTGTTTTGTTGTCTAAATTAGTAGGAGATTGAATAATTAGCGAAATAAGTTAAATAGATCTATCATAAAACTTTGTTGTATTTATAAAATATAAGAAAGAAGTTAGGAAACGTTAACTGAAAAATAAATATAGGTAGCAAAATAACTGAATCATAGCAACGACACCTTTAGATACCTAATTTTGGAATAATTTCCCCCGTTGGTGTTATTTATTATGAATCTATTTAACGCTTATCCACAAAATAAATCCTTTCAGTCAGGCTTACAGCAGTACGATATGGAACGCTGAAAGCCATCCCGTGTGCGCTCACCAGTTTCAGAGATGTGAAAGCTTGAACAATTTCAGTTATTCGCGAGTCGCAGGCGAGTAAGGATGTTCGCCGTTCCCGCTTCGCCGACCAAACGATCGTTCGGAACTTGCTAACTTTGTGTCAACTTGTGATTGTGAATATTGATAATACTGGAATTGTAAACGAGATTTAAAAATTGGTTAGTTGTATTCTTCAGCAGTAAATAAGCCGTGAGGAAATGAAATACGTTTTAACTTATGTAAGTAAGAAAATTAATCATTTGAATATTAATGAAGGGGATCAAGTCTTGCTATCCAAGAACGCGTATTATCAAAGCTAACAATTTTTTCCTTGAGGTACTTATCTGTATTCGTATTAAAGCAGTATTTTATGAGGTACATAAACTGAGTGCTTTCAGTGTATTGGCATGATAAACATCACGCCGCTCGCCCATTTTCATGGCATTACCTAGACGTACTGAAAATCTGGTTCTCCTTATGTAACTCTACGGCATTGCAGGTTATTTATCTAAAGTTATTAACCCCTTTTTCCTACGAAATTGTATTCATTTTCTAGAGATACGTTTAAAGTGTTTATGTTGCTATTGATAAAAATAATAAAATTGTAAAGTCATTAAATATTACAAATGATTAGGCAAGAACTTGAATTAATAAAATTATATTTTTTTATTAGGTACAAATAATTGTTTTAATTAGCATAAATTTTGCCGTCTAGAATTAGATGACAGAAGAGGAATTAGGTTATATTTTTTATTACAAGTAAATAATAGAACAAAATAAGCTTTTATAGAAATTTCTCTCTATTCTATTTATCCAAAACCTTTGGCAACAGTATAAATCGTAGGTATGTTGGCTTAGCAGTTTAAATAGGTATTTATTTGATTTGATGCTTACAAGTGTCGATTGCTATTGCCCACGTTACCATACTCGTTGTCTTGTTGAAAGCGTATTCGTTTGTAGCTGATAAATCTACATAATCTGGGGTCCTGCTTACAGTACAGCTTTCATGTCCGTTTCGATTTAAAGCTAACCCTCGAACGTCCGCAAACAAATTGACATTTCTCGCGGTGATATCACGCGGCGTGTCAGGCTGGTGTTAAGAGGGAACGGGGCCTGCGAGGAATTTGAAAAATAGGTATTTGAAGAAACTATTGCCGTCGCGCTGCGCCCGAACAACCCCCTAGTGTGTGATAAGGACAGCTGCAGCTCAGACCGATTATATCACAAAACAATTGACGAGATTGACGTTTCGTATTCCCCCTTTTTCTCCTCGAAAACTGAGCCGATGCAATTTTATTTTTTTTATTTATTTAAAAAAAGAGTATGTTTAGGTTCCTATCATTTTCTTTTATGTTAAAAACTTCTCTAAATTGTCTGGTAATCCTCTAATCATGGCGGTAAAAATTGGTCACGTTTAGTAATTTTTCGAGGGTCATATTTTCTTTACTGATTAGTTGCTGAAAAAAAGAAAATGACAGGGACATGTATACAGCAGACCTTGATTTTATGAAACAAAAAAAAATACTCTAGAGCCATTATTCAGGAAGAAAAAAGGGGAATTGCTTGCTTGCTTATGAAGCTAAGGGGAAACGTATTCCCCTTAGCTTCATAAGCAAGCCACGTAGGTAGTCCTGCCATGCATGCCTCTGCGATTCCCTTTATTTGTAGCAAAATCAACAACATTAACTTCCCTATTCATCAGTGCTTCAGATCATAGAAACAAGGAGACATGTTATCATAGCAAATTAGCACGGGAACTGCTGTCGTCACTTTTAATGCAGTGTGCGTCATGACTACAAACGCTCCTTTGTAAGTAGAGATCTCAATGCCGCACATCCTCAATCTAACACTGTTATTCGTACCGTCACTCGTTACCCCCACTAAATTTGAATCCTATCTAGATATATCACATATTATTCTAATCCAACTATCCTTCTAAAATTATAAATTTATGCGACAGTTTGTGAGGATGGTTGGATGTATGTATGTATGGATGTTTGTTACTCTTCCACGCAAAAAGTACTTAACGGATTTTGATGAAACCGTACAGTAATAGCTTATACATCAGAATAACACATAGGCTACTTTTTATCCCAAAAAAGCAAGCGAAGCCGCGGGCGGAAGCTAGTAGGTACTGTATAGGTATAAATCATCGATCACGTTCGTTCCATCGGCAACATGATCACATTGATCATGTTAAAGCGTCAAGCTCGATAGCGATAGTTTCGTGGCACATCCCCCTAGTTTCTATGATCTAAGGTCTGTGCCCATTTCAGTCCAAAAATAAAGGTTAAATTCCGGCAACCTACCGTGACGTATCACGCTCATTTGTAAAAGTCAATACCTATACAACAAAGAATTAATTAAACGTTAACGATTAGTTAGTTGCATAAATTAATAACACACAATAATTTAAACCTGGTGATTGTTTGGTAAATAAACGCATTCACCAGCGATGATGAGTAGAATTCTGACGCAAGCTGATTTATGAACATAACATAACATTCAATATAACATTGTATTGTTATACAGACAAACTTATGAATATTTCAACAGTTCGTTGAAAAGAACCACTTTTGGCAGCCACCTGACTTCCTTAGTTATAATTGCCAAATCGGGCGGAGTACTATGCTGAAAGTGAATATTTAAGCTACTATGTAATGTAGTAGATACTTACTGTATGTAGATCATAGATAATACACTAAAGATGTAGATGTAGCAGTTGTCAATCAGTTCAGAACTAATAAATCCGAGAGCTTTCAAACGTAGTTTTAATAACAAACACTGGGAGTGCTTTCTATTAACAAGTAAAAAAAAACTTAGTATTTAGAATAAATTCTGTATTAAATTAGTCAATATTAGGATACTAAATATCAGTATCACTGGTCGCGTATGTCTGTCTGTATAGGCTAATCTCAGAAACAACTGTAGATTTTGATACGGTTTTCACTAATAGATAGATTGACGAGGAAGGTTTGTGTCTGCCTATTAAGATAAACTCGCAGCACAGTAACAAATTGAATAGCTTTCAAGATACACGATAAAAAACTCCAGTTTAAGTGAGTCGTAAACAACGTCTGGCCATACTTAGTGGTACCTGTGCGAAGCTGGGGTGGGTCTCTAGTTGATTGATAAAAATACTTTTTCTTATAATGTTTCGGCTTTATTTAAACTAACAAGGATTCCGTTACCATCTGACTATCTATTTGTAAAGGCATTTACAAATAGATAACTTACTAGCTGTGCCCCACAGTTTCAGCCCCGTGCCTCGGCTCCTAAGGGTTGTAGCGTGATGTTTAAGCCTATACTATTCCTCATGAATCTGACTATCATATACAAATATAATTTTTCAAATCCAACTGCTAGTTTCAGAGATTAGCGTGTTCTAACAAACAAACAAACTTTTCAACTTTATTAAATCTATACTTCTATACTAATATTATAAAGAGGAAAGATTTTTTTGTTTGTTTGTTTGTACCGAATAGGCTCCGAAACTACTGGACCGATTTTAAAAATTCTTTTACTAATATATTAGATAGCTACATTATCACTGAGTAACATAGGCTGCTTTTTATCCCGAAAAAATGCACAGTTCCTGTGGGACACGCGGACGAAGTCGCGGGCGAAGTGCTATTTTAGATATTAGGCGGGTTATTATAGTAGACGGGTACGAGCAAACGAATGGCACCCATCTTTTAAATGACCAAAATTAATACCGTTGTTTATAAGGCTCATTATTTTATCTTCCTGTGTAGCAACGGAAAATAATTGCAATTTTCAGTAATACAGTCACGTGCTTCCATAGTCATAAAGTTTGTCCACATTATTTCAGTTAGTGGGGCACGTCCACCATCTTTTGTTCAATCCCGGCACACAAAATATATATATATTATGTGTACAATGTGTACATCTTTAGGAAATCTTTTACGTAGGTTTGCTGTGAAGTGCTTTTATTGATAAAAACACGTCATGTCTGTAAGGGCCAAGGGCATGGATATATTGTGGATAATATGTCTATTGCCAAGTGGTATTCAGACGTAGGCTTATCTACTGGTAGCTTTAGGTACTTTTGTACGATAAACGCTGACCCAATTATCGGCCACACTCTCAAATTCCGGGCTGTTATTGAACATTTGCTAAAAGCTCCATAACTTTGGCGCGACTACTAGACCACAAATGCAGCCTCATTAATTATGTTTTCATTTGGTGTTGCCCAAGGGCTAATATTCTTTTACAACGTATACCGTGTGACGACTTGTTATAACGGTGCTGCATTCAATTACCTACCTAATTTTTAATTCCGC
The DNA here is from genome assembly GCA_948465475.1 of Thalpophila matura. Classification (NCBI taxonomy): domain Eukaryota; kingdom Metazoa; phylum Arthropoda; class Insecta; order Lepidoptera; family Noctuidae; genus Thalpophila; species Thalpophila matura. Next base: position 11,785,235 of record OX419183.1, read on the forward strand.
GTATTATTAGTGATGATAGATAATGACATTATGAAATGTGATAGATTGCATGCTGTAATGGCTGAGTATAGCCAGACACAATATGACATTGATGTAACAACTATGTATACCTATATTCGCAATAAATGATTGAATTGAATTAAATTGAATTGAATTAGTGAATTACTTAATTCGATGAATTTTACCACTAGGCACTATGGTAGATGAATTCGTAGCGAATATTCTCCATTCACGATTTCGTTAAGACGTATAGGTACAGTGGATGGTTTAATGAGTCATGAAAAAGGCATTTTATTTTCAGTGCGTAGGTATAAAACGAAGGGAAGATTAAACTGGATATATCTATTTATTTATTCATTGCTCTAGCTTACGGTGACCCACTGCTGGTAAAAACTTCTGATTCCATCTTTCCGCGTGTCTTTTTACTGCCGCCTGGTGGATATGAAGCACTTTTTTAATCGTATTTGTTTGCGAACGTTCGAGGGAGAATCTCACCGTGACATTCTCCCTCGAATGTTCACAAACAAATTGGCAGTTCTGGCGGTGATACCGTGTGGTTTATCGGTTACATCTCGCTATAGCCTATCTAGGTACGGTACCTATCGTAGTAACTTATGGATATCTTCAACTTAAAGGAAGTACAATAGTCTTGGATTAAGTCAACTTATCTCATGTTACTTTGGCTCGACTTTGACTAGGCCACAAATCAAGAGCTTTCGTGGAGCTGTAACAAGATTTAGGACCAAAAGATCTAGGTCCTTTCAATATGTGAGTAGGGTTTGACGCTGAAACTTTTTTAGTTCGTTTTTTATTAAAATTCTATACTGCAGTGCGACAAATACTACGATTTTGTTACTAAGTAGTCTGTTTAAAGCTTCGGCGTGTCGGTTTGCATTTGCCTATAATTATAATTTTGTAATATAGAACCGTAGAAGCTTTCGCAGGGTTCCGCAGTTGTAAACTATTCGCCAGCCATAAATAAGTCATGTTAGATTTTTATAAGAATAAGACAAACCAAAACTTCTTCTCATTTACAGTTCCTCAAAATGACTATTATATAGAAGTTATTGAACCTCTACATAAACAAGAAATGGTGAATTTATTTGTGAAAGTGAATAGGACCTGAAAATATGTGTAAGAACGTGAAGAACGTGTCATGGGAGACAGAGACTTTGATGGGTGTTCCACCGAAGTCCAAGTGGGGGAGCTTCGAGCCCAGAGCTGCGCTATCCCACGTGGGACTGTTCGTGGCTCTCATGTTGTATACGGGTGGTGGAGGATTGGTGAGTAAAATATTTTTTTTCTTTTTAGGGTTTAAAAAAAAAGGATGTTAATGGTTGCATTTTTCCCTTTTGGCCACGGAACCCTACAAATTAGTTACAAATCTATACCTAATTACCTACCAACGCAAGTTTAGTGTGCTTTATTGTACTAACTTTACTAATACATTGATTCACCGGTTCCAAATGCTGTCTTAAACTTGGGACAACATTTTTAAAGTCCTAATTTTTTGTAACTGTATTCCAGAGTTGGCAATCCTATTATGAGTCTTACCAAAGCTTGACTTTCGTAAAATAAATCTCAGTTCAAATAATTCGTGAACGCATTTAATTTGAACGGATTTCAATACACTGTATTAACAAAATAAATAAGTATTCGTAACTTCTAAGTCAAAACCTAAAACTTAAAAATTCCTTAATACATGTAAGTACGGTACTTAAACTTATCATTAATTTATTCTCAAGTGCCATAAAAGACACGGACACAAAATGTTTCAACGCATTGGGAACATTAAAAATCAACAAATTCGTCTTCATAAAGGCATACAGGACTTTCTTTAATTTTTTCTTCTTCAAAAGGATCAAAATTGCCTGTATCTCCAGGGGATTTCACTTTCGGTATGAATGGAGGGTGTATCCGACTATTCAAAAGATTGTCCCAATCAACTTCTTTGAACCATTTATGGTTCTTAAAATCTAAAACACCGTCTTTAAGCACGCCGTACCGTCTAGTTACATCTACTTGAAGAACATGTCCAATTATGTCTTTTAATTCAGATGTAAAATGTCCCGGGCACCTGTATTTCCCGGAAACAATTTTCTCGTAAATTCTCATGGGGTCTGAAGCGAAAAACGGTGGGTGACCAGCGCTCATTTCAAACAGTAGAATGCCAAGTGACCACCAGTCCACAGACATACCGTAACCCTTACTGAGTATAATTTCAGGTGCTAAATATTCTGGAGTTCCACAAAGTGTCCATGTTCGGCCTCGTATCAACTTACAAAACCCAAAATCAGTAATTTTTATGTATCCCGTTCGGTCAATTAAAATATTTTCTGGTTTCAAGTCACGGTACACTAGTTCACATGAATGTAAGTATTCCAACGCGAGTATTACTTGAGCACCATAAAATTTCGCAGAGGTTTCCTCGAATTTTCCCATCTTACGTAGGTGAGTAAACATTTCTCCTCCAGCTATGAATGGCAATACAAAATAAACATACACGTTATCCTTAAAATAATACTTCATGTAAACAACAAAAGGAAAGTTAAGACCGCACAATATCTTCTTTTCGTAAAAACTGTGCTCTATTTGTTTTAATTTGACTATCTTATTTTTTTCCAATGCTTTCATAGCGTAGTATTTGCCGGTCGTTGTGTGCTTTACTAGGTAGACTACTCCAAAGGCTCCAGTGCCAAGGACTTTGTATCTCTCGAAGTCAGTCATTTTTGCATTACTTTCAGACTTTTCATTCCATGAATCTTTAAAATCTTGCTGTAACTTACGTAAATAAAGTGAGTATTGTTCTTGTTTAGCACGTGGATACCCACCCGGATAGTCGGGTGAGAAAGCAAATTTGGCGTCTTCGCCCATGTTAAACAGTCTGAAATAATTAACGGAAAAATCCTAAGTAAACGAAAATATAATGTCTCATTACCAGGTGCCTACTTTATCTGAAGTGAAATTACGCACGCTCATATATTCCTTGCGCACGCTAAAATAAACGAAATAGGTAAACAATACAATGACTGGGAATGACATTACTGATGTAACAAATGAAGAAGAGTTTGTTTTTTTTTTATTAATTATTTTTGGTTTTCATTGATGTTTACTATAGAAAAAATCTTATTGCTGTTTCGAAACATCAAACATTTTTTGAAATGCTTGTGAGGCGGTTGAAAGCTGGTATCATAAAGCCCGTCACAGACGTAGCTATAATATATATTAATATGAATCATAGCAAGGCATATTAGGACATATTTTCTATATAAATTATCGAGTGACCACACACGCAGCTATATATTTCTATGACGTCACCAGTATATTATACCGATATATTTATTATAGCTACGTTTGTGACGGGCTTAATGCATTGTTTAGTGTGGTCCAACAGGTCGCCTTTACTTATCCGCCCTAGGCGGCAGCCTTTGACCCTTACCTTCGACCTTAGACAATGGTCCAAAGCGGCAGCAAACCAATTGTTAACGCTAAGTCTTCTGATGACATGCGTCGCCTTCGTCAGGCGAAGTTCACTCGCCAAAGTAAACAAACGAACTGGTGTACTAAAGTAAACAAACGTATCATTGTACATTTTTATTTTTGCATTACAATGAGAGAATAAAATGTTACAAATTGGGCCATAAGGGTCATAGCTGCCACAGAACAGAATACAGTGCCAAGATATACAATAAAACCTATTTATAGAACCAATATTACCTAAATTCCTAAACCATAATGAAAACCTTTATTATTTATTATCTGTAGGTACGTAACGTCGTATTATAACATATGTCACTGACATATTATATTACATGTTATGTACATAATATATTATATTTGTTATGTATAGAAAGTAATGGTTTTTATCAGTGTTTAATATTATTGTTACAAATATTTTTAATTTTCGAGGTGATTTCGTTATTTCGATACAATTTTTAAATGGAATATTTAATTGCTTGTAACGAGGTATGTCTAAATACTCTCAACAATGTCATGAAGAACACACACGATATTTACAAATACTAAAAGAGGATTTTGTTAAAAAGTTTAGCGAGCCTCCTGTTGTGGACAAGACACCTGATAGCTATGATAGAATCAAAGCGATCGGTAACGGTGCTTACGGAGAAGTATTTTTGGTAAGAGACAAATGTACGCTCGCCTACCACGCAATGAAAGTTGTCGATAAAACCGTAGTGGTTGAGAGAAAACACGTAAAACACCTAATACTTGAAAAAGAAATTCTTCGTTGTGTACAATTTCCTTTTATAGTTGCTCTAGAAGCTGCTTTTAAAGACAACCTATATCTATATTTTGTTAATCCCTATATTTCTGGCGGAGAAATGTTTACCTACTTGCAGAAGTATGGGAGCTTTGATGAAACCTTGGCATCATTCTATAGCGCTCAAGTTGTTTTGGCATTAGAATACCTGCATTTCTGTAATATAATTCACAGAGACATAAAACCAGAAAATATATTAATAGATTCAACTGGGTTTATTAAGTTATGTGACTTTGGATTTTGCAAAATAATTAAAAAAAAAACTTGGACACTATGTGGGACACCTGAATATTTGGCACCGGAGATAATTATGTCTAAAGGGTATAATTTCTCAGTCGATTGGTGGGCGCTCGGTATTTTGATTTTTGAAATGATTGTCGGGCATCCACCATTTTATGCTTCAGATCCTAGTAAACTTTACGAAAAGGTGTTAGATTGCCATTATAAATGTCCAAAATCTATGACCCAAGAGTGTAAAGCTATAGTCAGAGGATTTCTTCAAGTGGAACCAACAAAACGTTTGGGTTCTCAAAAAGATGGAATATTTGCCATTAAAAGTCATCCTTGGTTTGTTGATACAGACTGGCCGAACTTACTGAACCAAAAAGTAAGTCCTCCATTCGTACCTGAAACACACCCTCCGGGAGATACCAGCAACTTTCCTGAAATAGTTCAAACAAAACTCAGAAGGATGTCGACATGTCTTTTTGAAGCGGAATTCAAGGACTTTTAAAGTATTATTAGGCAAATTAATTGTTGTTCTTTAATGCCTGTAAGACAATTTTTAAGATTGTTTAAAGATTAATACATCAACCCTGCCTTAAGAGAAGAGTAAACGTAGATGATCCAGTGAAATATTTGCATTTTATGAATTATGGAATATAATATTATTTTATGAATATACTTTTATGTTATGAGTTATATATCATTCTAGTCCTAATCCTAACCAATACTGTAATATTGGAATCTCAGCATCATTCGTTTGAATTAAAATACATATCTAATATCTGTATAAGTATATGTAGAGTGATTTCTGAAGTCTCTCAAATCAACCCATATAATTAGCTAACCTCATTTCAAAGACGTAAATGACGTCTTCCGTCCGCAATGCGCCTGCGCAGCCCACTCCCTCTCACACAAAGAAGGCTTTAGTCCCAGCAGTGGGGACATTATAGGTTAGTTAGGTATATTTACAAGTCGGGACGCGCCTTAAGACCGAGTTCTACTACCTAGTGTGTTAAAATGGATCGATACCTGTCTGAAGCAATTTTTCATGCAACTTCGTAGTCGATGGGTTGACGGTATGATAGGTCTGTGTGGTGGTGCAATTGCAATTTTTTTTCCGAGTTTTAAGGGACGGAGTTGCGGTCACCACTACCCCTACTTCGGCGGAGCACAAAAGGAGGGTTATGTTTTTAGTGCGTGTGTATGTCTGTATCTATGGTACGAGTGAACCGATTTTAACATGAGGTGTCCTTAGATTAATTGTCTTATATAGCGCAAGCAACAAAACCAACATGGTGGATTTTAGGCGCCAAACCTAGCATCTCTAACCTGAGTTCCAGCAGTGGGAACCACAGTGGGAACATGGGCTGATTATGCTATGTTTATTATTAGAATAGAATAGAATATTTTTATTTATTTATTTATTACAAGTATTTGTGACTTAGTTGGGGAATGTGATCGGCAATGTGACCCTCAATGCAGTGTACAGAATGCATAGTGCTTGTGGACAAAATAATTATGTTGTCAGTCATAATCAATTACTGTAATTTCTGATCAGTCAAATTACTTACGAATGTCGCAGTTTCAGCGTCACACGGCCGATAAAAACTGTTCTGAGTACGAAGTCCTATTAATTGCAGCAGCTTGAATTTATTTATTGAGAGTCAGCGTCCAAAACAGCCAATACTTAAGTAAGTACTTAAATTCTTTAGGTACACTCGCTCGGCGCACCTCGGGCAGTCGGCCACGCTTTCAAATACAAGACTGAACCCCGGTGTGTGTATGCTTAGACTATTTGTGTACCTATTCTTTACAAATTCTGTAAGTAATTTACTAAGTTTTTTTCAAAAAAAGTTTCCAGCATTGGTTTATATTTCTGAGATTTTTGTTATTCTCCTTTTATATTTTATTCTACTCTTTGCTATTCTCTTTCTGCTCAGACACAAGGACACACAAGGAATAACGTCATTGTTGAAAAAATATGATTGTATAAATAAAATTGTATTTTACATACAGTAAAATGGTTAATTAATTGATCTTAAGATACAGAAAAACAAAAATGTTAGTATAAAGTTATGTTTCATCAAAAATGAAGGGCGAAAAATTATCGTTTGAAGTAGGAACCACAACAGAATCATACGACCACGCTCAACAAACAGCCCATATGAGAAATTTAAGTATGCTAAAACTAGAATTCAAGAGGAACCTCCACCACCCACCAGTTTATCAGAAATCATCTAAAGATTTTGATAAGTTGAAAACTATTGGTATGGGATCATTTGCAATAGTTTTTTTAGCTCGTGACACTACCACTTTTTTATATCATGCTATGAAGGCAATAGAAAAGGCTGAAGTTATGAAGAAAAAGTGTCTAAAGCAATTAATTATCGAGAAGAAAATCCTACAAAGTATTAAATTTTCATTTGTTATATCAATTGATTTTACATTCAAAGATAATGTCTATCATCATCTGCCTAGCCTTTTTCCCAAATTATATTGGGGTCGGCATCCAGTCTAACTAATTTTGGCTGAATATCAATATTTTACGTGGAGCGACTGCCATCTGACCTCCACAACCCAATTAATGGGTAATACCGGTATTCGAATGTTAGACCAGCTGTCAGACTTTAGGGCTTTTGACTACCCGTAACGATTGTCAAAGATATTCCTATGACAACCGGGACCGACTCTCCGAGGCACGGAGGGGTCTCGATGTGTAAAGAACGGTCACCCATCCAAGGACTGACCGCGGCAAGCGCAGCTTAACCTCGCAGATCGATCGATCAGCGCGGCCGTCATTTAGCCACGAGCCCCTCTCAAAGATAATGTCTATGTTTATTTTATATTAGGTACCATTTGAGGTTGGGGGTGAACTGTTTCATTTGTTAAAGAAATCTGGGTGTCTATCAGATGATTCCAGTCATTTTTATGCAGCTGAAGTGGTTCTAGCATTAGAATATCTTCATCACTGCGGCGTCATTCACAGAGACATATCAAGCCTGAAAATATATTAATCGGTATAACTGGGTACGGTAGATAAAGTTAGTAGATTTTGGTTTCAGCAAAACCATAAAAACTCGAACGTGGACAATTTGTTGGACACCAGAATATTTAGCACCGGAAATTATAACGCCAAAAGGTTACTCATAATATGCTGTTGATTGGTGGGCATTGGGGGTTCTCATTTATGAAATGTGTGCTGGCTATTCTCTTTTTTATAGTTCAGATCCGATCAAACTATACGAGAAAGTTCTTGTAGGTAATTTTAAAACACCAGAAAACATGTCCAGTACTTGTAAATCTTTGCTGAACCATCTGATAGAAGTAATAAATAATAAATAAATAAATGTTTATTTCACATAGGCCTAATTACAAAAAGTTCTAAGGTACATGATATTGCAGAGTATTAGGCTACAGTTTATACAAACATATTGAACCCCTGGCCCTACTAAGCGCTTGGGTTCGCTCAAAGCAGGTGTATTCGATATCAAAACAAATAATTGGTTTATTGACATTGATTGGAATTTACTATTTCATCAAAAACTTGTGGCGCCACATGTACCTAAATGTAGAGACGCTGGTGATCCTACTACAAATTATCGAGAAGTACCAGAACAAATTTTAATGATGTCTCCATATTGTATTTTTGCAAAAGAATACGAAAGCTTTTCAAAGCATTGCGTAATTTGCGTATACGATGAGTATTTTTTTTGTACCTATACCTATCCATAAGGTGAACATTTTTCAGCAGAGATTTCATAATACCTATAAGTTTTTTTTATGTTTTGTGTCTGCTTAGGTGTTCCGAGCCTTGGAGTATCCTGCTGAGATGGCCAAGCAGGAGTTCCACAGAGAGAGACTTCTTACCGAGAGGTGGAATCTGATACGTTTTGTGTCAGAACGTAACAATAGTGGCACGGACAATGATGGCGCCGAAAAAATACTCAGTGATCACTTAGCCGTGTACGAGAGGGTTAGTTAGATAAGATAATGATTTATTAATATAATTAAATCTCTGTTAGCTTCAGATAAATTAGTTTTACCCACAAGAGTGACATGAGTATATTTACACTGTTAAGGAATTCAAATTGATTAAGTTTCACTAAAACAACAAACTGGTATAGCGCGCGTGGGACCACCTGTGTCGTGACGATAAATGGTTCCGTCAGTGTCGTGGCTTGTATATTTAAATGGAGTTGTTCACTTAAACCTAGCACAACACGGCTAACTATCGTCTACGACTTTTTTACTGTGTGACGACTGACGACAGACTCTCATAATAATATTGTCGATAGTGGGAAGAGTTAGGGCGCGTTCCCACCGTGTCGTGACGACAGATAATCGTGTAGTTTTAAGTGTCGTGGCTTATATGTTTAAATGGAGGTGTTCACATTTAGAACGACACAATACGACACAATTAAGATAAATAAATTAGTCGTTACGACATAGTGGGAACGCGCCCTTACAGACTATACAGTCGTTCAACGATCAAAAAACGTCGTCACGACATAGGTGGGAACACGCCATCGTTTGTTGTAACTATAGTCGGTAGGTATATTGTTTGAGGTTAATGAATGGCGTAAGATAGGTACAAGCGGGATCTTATCCAACCGATTACCGCCAGTAACGTCGCCGTGTCATCTTCCACATGAAGTTTGAATTAGAGAAGTTTTTTGTGTATAATACATAGATTAAATTCGCACTGTGCAATATTATACACGTAAACCTATTCCCAAGAAATTATCAAAATGGCGTTGAAAACCGCACCAAAATCAACAAGTAGGTAGTTCAAAAGTATTAGCTTAGGGATATCTATACAAACGATTTTGTTTAATGCTATTTAGAGATTATTTTTTAAAGGTGCTGGAAGAAGCATCCTCGAGCGGATTGGCATTAGAAGTAGAGAATAATTTTCCACCACTCGAAGAAAAATGGAGTATACTACAAGCAGTGTTTTTTTCTTCGACTGTGCTCACCACAATAGGTGTGTACGACGATGTAAGCATTATTATTTATTTGGCAATCACAGGGTTTATGAATAATCACGTGAATAATACCCGACCGATGAATGATAAAGAGGCAACAAAAGTATCACATAGCCCCACTAATATAAATAAATAATTCCAATTTTTGTGCTCACCTGACACGTGTACGAGTAATTCAAGTCACTTTTAGAACTCTGTACTTCCTCAGTTCATACTAGGCAGTGATAGATATCTAAGTTGCAATAAAATTAATTACGACAAACGAAGTCACGACTCACTGTTAGCTAAAGACCTTTTAGATTTCTGAATTTCCACTAAATAATATGACCACTTCAAATTTTTCTCTCTCGCCTAGTTGCTGTCGTGGTCACCATTGACGCTGTACGCACGGCTACAGATCAAGCTATACATTTCCAGTATAAGCTGATCTCGCATTGTATAGGATTTCCTTACAGTGAGAGGTCAGTGTAAACTGGGAATTTATAGCCTGATGTGTAGCCGTGTGTACCTATCATGATAAGGTTGTTGAATAACATAAAAAATAAGATATTGGTTCCAGGTTACGGTAACATAGTGCCAGAGACTTTCTGGGGCAGGTTATTTTGTATCGCGTATGCGCTCATTGGAATACCTCTGACGCTGACCGTCATCGCTGACTTGGGACGAGTGTTCGCTACAGTTGTTTCAATCATTGCTAAGCACCTACCTGCGATGCCTAGTAAGCAAAATTTATTCAATTTACACAATACATATGAATTGGCTATAACATTTTTCATATTGACAAAACAATGAATATTTTAGTGAGAGTGGCTATGATTATTCCGTTAAAACATTGTGGGCGTTGTCTATTTTAAGATTGGATCGTCATTGGATTCTTTTTTTTACAGTACAATATCTATATTCATTTCAGAATGCTGCAGTCGAGTTTCCGAAGCAAACCCCGCGGGACAAAGATCCTTATATGCTTTTGGGGCAGTAGGTTTTCTATTCCTGTACTTGTCAGCCGGGGCAGGCTTGTTCAAGATGTGGGAAGACGATTGGACTTTTTACGATGGATTTTATTTTTGCTTCATCACCATGACCACTATTGGATTTGGCGATATCGTTCCTAGTAAGTATATTTATATCTTTCGTGGTACCTTTATTTATACCACAAAGTAAAATTATAATAATTTTAATATTAAATTTAAAGATAATCAATGCTACTAGCCAAACCAGGTTTATTTAGATCAAACTTGCATGACTTTGACCTCATAAAGTTAAATACTTAATGCTTTATTTCATACATAGTTAGGTATGTTGTAAAGTGAATGTACCGGTTTAAAAGCATTTTTTCGCATTTCCCAGAAAGACCTAAGTACATGTTAATATGTACGGTATACATTTTAATCGGCTTGGCACTCACGTCAACGATTATCGAGCTGGTGAGACGGCAGTACGCCAGGTCTTGGCAGCAGCTGCGGGCGCTTTCCGGGCCATTGGCAGACACGCTGAGAAGGCTGGGCGACGCTGGCAGAGGGGTCGACGTCTCCGCACTACACAGCGACCTTCGCAAAGTACTCACCGTGGTAAGTAGCTATTTATGTTCACTTTGACGCGAAACGGGGTCACTGAAATGAATCTTAAGTTATTTGAATGTTGGCAAACAAATTGCATTGATAGGCATTTAAAGCTTTGAGCCGAGAGATCAGAGGTTTGTGCTGACAGATGTTCGTTGATGTTATAAACATGAGCTACTCGCGCAGTGGCGTCGAGATTGATGCCTTGTTTAAAGAAGCCAAAAAGTACTCACATATGTGATGTGTAAACACTGAACCAGCTGTAGTAAAGACATTTAATCTAATAAATATTCGTATCTAACTACAAAATACTAGAATACTTATATTTTTTAAGAGTTTTCAATGATTCAACGTTATACATGTTTAAAAAAGCAGGTAATGTTATAATTTTTTGACTGCTCTGATTACGTGTCATGTTAATGTAGGTCAACTCCATCCTTTAGTTTAACTTGTTTGTGACGGAATGTACCTAAAGCTTCATTCTTGACTTCTAAATAACCTAGTTGTTCTTACTGCTTGCTCACGTAGATGTAGTACCTACCTGTACGTGTACATGTTATAAGGAAACTAAAGGATGGATTTATTGCACATTGATTTATGACAGCAGTGAAAAATAGTGTACACAAAATATATATTTTACAGAAAAGCTATACCGGTCCCGATACTATGGTAAAACCTCGGACCTCACCTCCCAAGGTATTTTGCCAGATCTCCACAAAGTAATTATATTTCTGGCTTTTGGGATCATTCACAGTAAACTTTTACATAATTATGTACCTATAATCCTCTTACTTTGCAGCTTACAATATTTACGCTGTTGTATTTACCACCGCATTATGCGGAATGAACGCAAACGAGGCACAACTTGCATAATTCATGCGCCAGGATTGCAATAAGTTTAAATTTTGAAGCTAAAATACTATCACTATAAGCGCCATTATAAGAGAGTACTGTACTACTACGCTAGTAATGATTTGTATAGTGCTTGCCTAATACCACGTCGAGGCCGCTTCAATGTCGCAAATACACCCTTTTAGCTTTAATGCCCAATAAAATTCACGTTTCGTGCTGTAATGCTTGCCTTATTTTCCAATGCTTTTACCCTGCAGGAAACGTAGAACTGCTTTTAAAAATTGAAAAGCTAGCTCTCCGCTCTCAATTTATAAGTAGAAGATCGAATGAAAATAATAGAAGTTGTTAAAAACTGTTATAGATATTCTTCGTAGTGCTTTTAAATAATAAGATATGGATCTGATACGAACGCAGCAAAAATATCAGTATAGAATTTTACAATCTATAAGATGAATGTCTTGGCGTATTTTTATAGTTTCCGATCTAGTGGTCATAAAACTGTGAACTATTATAAAAGTGCGTCAGCGTTGCGACCTTCATTCGAAAGATCCGACAGTTTCGTCGTTGTTGACCGATTTTGTTTTCCAACTTGATATAGGTTTTTCCTTTACCCATAGTTCTATATGATAGGATAATTTATATTGATTTTACTTCCGAGAAAGTTTGTAAGTTTCTAGTCCGTTAGGGACATTTTATATGCCCCAGTTGCATGTAAGTACATGCATACGTCCGTATATTATGGAGTAGCTTTGCCTCGCAGTTTCACCCCCGTTGCTCGGCCTCTAAGGGTAGTAGCGTGATGTTAAATAGCTTATACTATTCCTCGTAAATCTGGCTATCATATACAAAAAGATTTTTTCGAATTTGAGTGGTAGTTTCAAAGATTAACACGTTCAAACAAACAAACAAACTCTTCAGCTGTATAATATTAGTATAGATGTATTGTTACATTATACCGGTCTAGTTGTAAAATTGAATTCTAGAGTTCCTCGTTGGTTGAATGTGGCTAATAAAACCCATAAAGATTTCATGTTACACATGCGGTTACTAACAATGTATTTAGATATGTAGTAGCTCTTTGTGGTAGGTACACGAATAGTAGTGGAGTCATAAAATAGGTTAAACGATGCAGCGATGTACGAATTAAATGTTTAGAAGAGTTCTACTCTAACATCAATGTTCTTATTTATGTTACCCGCTATTAATATAATTCTCTATTGAAACTCAAGAGCATCAATCGTTATAAGGAAATGTAGACAAAAAGATACTTCACAAAAATGATGAAGATGAAACGTAACATGTACCTACTCACAGAAAATTAAAAAGTTCGACAAAATAATTTTGTACATGTCGTAACCTCGTTATTTAAGCTCAAAGAAAGAACCTAACTAGAAACCGAAAAGCATTTGTTACAAACAGTAATAAATGGAGCTCGCCGTCAAGTTATTTTCTTTTAGTGCCATTATTAAGCTTGCTCTTTGAATTTTTTGTACGAAAGAGTTGCCAATAGACCAGGGTCGATAATTTTTGAAACCAAAAAAAATTACAGTAGGATGAAACCCATTAGAAAAGGAGGGGAATATGATCAAAATGAAAGGAAAAATAAATTACGGTCGATCCGAGTTCGGGAAGTGGGAGGGGGGAGTTTTTAAGGGTAAAAAATGGTTTTCCTTGATTTCCGGCAAAACTACAAGTCATATGGAAAAAAGTTAAATGGCAAAGTTGTAGGTAATAAAAAGATCTACAACTTTTGTATTTGCAATTTTTTCACATAACCTCAAAATTTAGGTAAAAAAATCAAAAAACCAAGTTTTTGGTTTTTTATTTATATCTTTTTCAAAAAAAAAAATTTTTCTACGAAATTTGGTGAAAACTTACCTTATTATGTCCCAAATACACTGTAATTTATTTGATTTAAAATATTTATTTTTTCGCCTTATTTTAACTTAATATCAAAAAAGCACCCTAATTTTCAATCGAAAATTCTGACGTCAAAATATCAGCTTTTTTCAAAAAGTTTGGGAGCTTTTTGTTCGTTGAAATATCTACTTTCTGATGGTGTAAAAAAAATATACATTACCATAGGAAATGTTCTCAGAAAATGCAAAAAAAAAAAATTCAGATTCGATTTTTTTTTTATCACTATGTACAATTTCATCAAAAAAAATGTGATTGCTGCAATTTTTTTTAGTTAAAAAGTTTATTTATTTAATTCGAATTACATTAATGTCATAGAAAATCTCATACAATATAATTATACATGAAAATGGTACTATTGAATTTAGATACATAATTCTGATTACGTTATTCATTTTTATTTTTTTTCAAAAAATAAAGTGAATTTCTCACGATTCACTTAGAGTAACTCAGTCTGCACGTGTATTTTTAAAAACGATGTTGTACACTGCTCTGTATCTCGAATACTGGCTAACGGTTTTTACAGCTGCTACGAAATAGCAGGTATGTAGTAAGGCCCAGACCCTCCTAGGTCCGTCCCTACTTCTCTATGAAATAACTTACAATGGGCTAAAATTTAACGAAGGTCACTCAGGTATATGAATTATCTTAAAACAGCAATAAATAGGCATCTAAAAATATTATTTAAAGAATATTCTACAACTTTTTCAAAATATTGTAGATGTCTTATTACATATTAACTTTATTAACTTATTTGTTTGTTAATTATAGAAGTATATTTCAATTTGCAATTTTTTCGTTTATAAATAAAACATGAAATCTTACGTTTTTTTAGTAATTAAAGTGTAAATTTTAATAAATACCTCAAAATTGTACATAATGATAAAAAAAAAATTTCGAATTTGAGTTTTTTTCAATTTTTTGCATTTTCTGAGAACATTTCCTATGGTAATGTATATTTTTTTTTACACCATCAGAAAGTAGATATTTCAACGAACAAAAAGCCTCCAAACTTTTTGAAAAAAGCTGATATTTTGACGTCAGAATTTTCGATTGAAAATTAGGGTGTTTTTTTGATATTAAGTTAAAATAAGGCGAAAAAATAAATATTTTAAATCAAATAAATTACAGTGTATTTGGGACATAATAAGGTAAGTTTTCACCAAATTTCGAAGAAAAAAAATAAAAAAATGAAAAAGATATAAATAAAAAACCAAAAACTTGGTTTTTTGAATTTTTCACCTAAATTTTGAGGTTATGTGAAAAAATTGCAAAAACAATAGTTGTAGATCTTTTTATTACCTACAACTTTGCCGTTTAACTTTTTTCCATAGGACTTGTAGTTTTGCCGAAAATCAAGGAAAACCATTTTTTACCCTTAAAAATTCCCCCCCTCCCACTTCCCGAACTCGGATCGACCGTAATTTATTTTTCCTTTCATTTTGATCATATTCCCCTTCTTTTCTAATGGGTTTCATCCTACTGTAATTTTATTTCATTTTTTACCATTTTTGAAGGCTTCGGCCCTGGTCTACAAGTCCAATTCCAAACTTTTATTTAGCTGCTGCTGTTTCGACAAAAGGAATACTTATCGAGTTCTATTCAAAGCGATTTTTCAAAATTGTCAGTAGGTATCTAATTTTAGAAAACTTGTTATAGGTGACTATGCCACGGTTAAGCAGCGCCGGTGGGAATGCTCTCACTGACAAACGAAGACTGGAATGGGAGGCGGCAGTTGAAGCCGTCATCAGGGATATCACAGCCCCAGTGCCTACTCAGAAACCTCCAATAGTGCAGATTGTAATTTACGAATCATCAGTGTAATATAACTGAATATTTGAAAGTAGCTTCAAGTTACCGTCTGAATACTTTTCGGCATCATTGTCAAAGTTCAATCGCCGTCACATTAATAATAAAATGCTTCCATTATTGCCACTGCTGATGCCATTATTTCCAATTATAATTCGAGCTTTGATCATGGCCGCTCTTGTTCCGCGTGATATTTAGACATTATGCGTCAAAGTTCAAGGCTACTTACCCTTGTTCGCTCAAATTAAAGCACTCAATACATAATCGCTAAAATACTGCCTCGTTATGAATACTGTTAGGGCAGTGTTAGTGGGAGAATTAATGCGACATTCTTTGTAAAGCATGTGGTTCTGTTCGCGTGCCAATGTCAGAAAAAGATGTAACTCAGTGTTTATACGCAATCGACTTTTGTTTGACGTTTTTTGTTAAGACGTTATGACCGGCGGCGTATTGTCTAGACAATGAGATGAATCAATTTAATTATATAGGTCAATCTCGCTAATAGTTTAGTGTGTAAAAATGTTAATGTGATGCATAAGTTCTGTGAAATTAAGGCTCGTATTACAGAATGACGCTCGAGCACAGATCTTTGCTTGAGCATACCTACATTTAAAGCCATTTGATTGGTTGGCATCTATGCTCAAGCAGAGATCTGTGCTCGAGTATCGTTCTGTAATATGAGCCTTAGAATTTGTTTTTTTTGCAATTCATTACGTATTTGCAACATCTTTGGATTTGTCTGTGTCTAGGAATAATAAATGATGCTGTTCGTCGCACTGTCGTGTCGGTAGTGTTGCGATCATTAACGTGATGTATTACCCCGAATAGATAATAAGCACCCATACCGATGCAAGTGCCTCTAAAACCAAAGGACAATATTATCATGTATGTTATCAACGGAAATGTTATGCGGAATGTCTCCAAAACCTTAAAGTATTCAAGATAATTTTATTACTATTTGGTTTATATAGGTAGGTATTTATATAGGTACCTAAAAGAGGGCAGCAGTTCGAAGTGGTTGTACCTACGTGAACGACACATTTAGAGAAAATGAGTTTTCGTGCTCCTATAACTATCACGATTATGTATTTGGGATCACGAGTAAGGGCTAATTGAATAGCAGTTGAAATAAACTGTTGACTTAAAAGATATAACGGGTATATTGTCGGTTTTCTAAAGTAAATATAGGTCACTGGTCAATAATGAACGTGATTATATGAAAATGAAGTCTCATTAAATGTTTTGATTTGAAAAAGTGATAACGTCTAATTGTTTCTACCCAATAGTAAATACATAAATCTGGTACTTTTGTCAATTAAGAATTACCAGACAGCGAACACACTGTAACAATTTTATTATAAGAGATTGGTTTGTTTTGGACTTTTTTTATGTATGACTAAGCAAAATTCTTGTAAAATGTTTTCCATAAACGAGAGTAGCTTCCCAATTCAGAAGCTTACGGTAACATCTTATTTGACGTTTGGTTCACGTAAATACCGTACATACGTAGTTTATTTTAATCCACAGTAGTCGTATAGACTTGTGGTTATTTTGTTGATGCTATAATCTAAATTAACGTCATATCGAAGAAATTACTAGTCATTGACTTAGTATGGGTGTTTTGCTATGAGAATAATAATTATTGTAATCGATTCCATTTGATATGGTACTTTTGGTAGGGGGGATTCGTATTCATCAAAAAAATCTATAGCGTATTTTCAGACTCTTCTAAATTGTGTCGTGTAATTAAAACGCAGAATAATATAACAACAGCAACTGCATTTTTTTTATTTTGATCTCTAAGTACCTATTAACGTTCGGCTGTTCATAATATAAAATAAAAAACAACTTGTATACATACCTTCGTTTTACCTATTTATGAAGAATCTTATTTTAACCTAATTTATAGAGTAAAATAAAATTATTGTACCTAGATCAATTTAAAACTGTTCGCAGTATGTAAAACACACAGTATCTAAAAGACGAAAGAAATGAGAACTTGATAGAACATTGTACCAATTTTATGGCCTGTTTCATCATCTCTGGATAAGTTCCGGTTAAAAAATATGGCAAGCCCCCTGTAGGTACAATGATTAATGATTGGTCTCCGCTGCAAGTATACGACATAAATTTTTGTGTAAACGAAACCTGAAAGTACGGGCTACTTTATTCAGAATCAGTAAAAGAATCGACTTCAGTTTGTTGTGAAAAAAAAAAAGAATATTTAAAGGTACCTACGTAAAGTTCGTACCGCGGGGACGGAACTATTGTAGCGTAGAACTTTCTCAGTTTTTATTATTTATTTTTCAAATATTTGACCTAAACGCTTTTAAATAAAATATTTTTACTGTGTTTCGACTTTTGCATAAACAAAAAAATATTTTGTTTAAAGTGTTTATTTTTATAACTGAGTGAGGGAAGAATTTTTGAATAAGTAGGTACTAAGTGGATAATTACGAGTATCTACATGAACCTTAATGAAGAGACAGGCCCGCGGTAAGGTACTCGAAAAGGCGAGTGTTCAAGTTTGTATCAGACAAAACATGGACAAGATAATAATGATAGGAACAAAATATGTCATGTATGTAGGGGAAGAAATAATTTAATCAATCGAGATTAGAGTTAACATACTTTATTAAATAAATAAGCACAGCCTTGAAAATAATACATCATGTCTTCGGCTTGTTTAGCAAAAATGTTTGAAATCCAAATTAAAAAGGATTATTTTATTTAACACAAATTAAGCGTTTCGGACCACCCATAGCACATTGTGTAAAATTATCTTTAAGTATTTGTTTTATAAATAGCATAATTAATTTGAATAGATATCTTTATGAAATTGTATTATATTAATGCCCTTTCAAATCCAGACTAAGTAGGCAACAAGATAAATATGGACTTTCCATTATCATAATGTCAGTTATATGCCAAGCAAAATGCTCTAAAGCCAGTTCAAGATGTGTTCGCTATCCATCGGATGTGTGAAACTATTATAGTATCTACATATGCGTGTGCACTGTGAACAGATGGCAGCTTGCCTTACACATTTCTGAATCATTATAATAAAACAAGTTTAAACGGATTAAATAGCGTATATTACAGTTTTTTCCTGACGTTTCGAACACTTTGCAGCGTTCGTGGTCGCAGGACGACTGCAAAGTGTTCGAAACGTCAGGAAAAATCTGTAATATATACGCGATTTAATCCGTTTAAACTTGTAAGACATTATTACATTTCTGAATCGTTTGAAAAGACATTAATTATTTAAAATACACTAGGCAACATATCTAGCTGTAACTTATATCACATCACATCCTGTAAGCATTTTGACAGTCGTTGTAATCTGATGAATAATGATAGTATTTTTAATGGAGTTTGTAACTTTAATACACAATATGAACTAAAGCTGGAATTTAAATAAAATTTTCAATAAATTATTTGCGTATTTAAACGTGTTTTATTTAGGTACTTATTGACTTAACATGTCATAAAAAATTAATCATAAACCTAAAAAATCACATAATTAAATCATAAACATAGATTATGTTAAATATTTTTTTCGTAAAGGAAGTTATGCGTTTAATCTTGCTTGGAATATTGTTCAGCGAAAAAATTTAATCGGACCTGTGTGTTGGATTCGGTTGCCCTGCGGCTTATGTTACGACTGGTGAGTGATGAATCCATAAATTGATCATACCAAAAACTTAAAAAGCCTCTCTTTTTAGGTATTCTGAGCCATAAGCCATAACATGCCCAGGACGCCAGCAGCCACGCCAAAGCGGATGCCAACGAGATAAGTAAGAAAACAAAATGAACATCGTGGCGATGTTCATTTTGTTTTCATACTAATCTCGTCGTTCCACAAAGTGCAATTTATGCCGTAGGTAACGTTACCCTTCTGTTAAGGCGGGTCTCCTGCGACGAGTTTGAGTGTTCATTAAACATCGAACATGTAGGTATAATGAACAAAAAAGAGGCGTGGACTACGCGTTTTGTTTGGAAAAAATACTCGACCACGTGACGGAAAACATGTTCGATGTTTAATGAACACTCAAACATGTCGCAGGAGACCCGGCTTTAGTTGTCATGGTTTTGCAATTTAGTAGAAGAATTGTGGGAGCCTGTACAGCTTTTTACATATCCATACATTGTTATCTTGTCATACATTGATTGAAGAACTTTTTACATAACCTTTTCATACAATACATAATTGAATTTCATCAATACGATCAGCATCAATGTTTCCCAGTTAGGACGTCCCTACTCAGAGCAGCCACTTTTAAGACATCCGTACGATAAATTTTATTTAACTAAAGCATTTGTTACCATTGTTACGAGTCATTAATAAAGACTAAAGCGAACCACATTGTATTCGTGACTATTCGCTCGCTAATCTCACATTTCATAAACTTTTATTCTTCTTGGCGTTGAAACATCTCGTATGGTTATTGTGGGTTATGCCTACGTTTGTGTGTCTACGTTTTATGCATAAAACGGTAGAAATGTCTCTACAATCTGTCATTTAGTCTATTCTTCTGTAGACAAAACCCGTTTCTATCGTGGTCATGCTAGGCCGGCTGTAGGTGAGTGCGCCGTGAACTGGAGTTTGAGAATGCCTGGCTTAAACTGTAGGTACTTTTCTCTCCTCCTCAAACTTTATGGTTCAATGAAACATATACTTCTATTTGTATTGTACTATGATTTATTGTGTAAACATTTCTTATTCTAAATCGAACAACGTCGATAGCTCGATATTTTATACATTGTCCGAAATAAAACATTGTGTTACTAATCGTGTTCTTCATAGAGCGCTCAGCGTTGAGATACTAACGAACACTCGTGTTTTATTGCCATTATAATTTATTCATAATGAAAATGTATGTTTTTTGTAGCGGTAGTTCATAAAATAACAACCCACGTACCCAGCTACTTGTGTTTATTATAATCCTTTTGAATTTTCCAAGCCTTATTAATGAGCCTATGACTAACTGAGATTTATGTTTACAATTTACCTAAACAGTGCAAAGTGCTTGCACGATTTTTATTTTAATAACAAAAGCAATGCTACGAGAATACATCATACATAATTTTAGGCTTGTTCGATGTTACAAAAGATAAAAACCATTTGAATGATGTATCCAAGGATTCCCGCTGAAAAGAACTGCAGCTCTATCAGAAGTCAGTAGAATCTCGAATATTTTATTAAATTTGTTTGCGGTAGTAAGGAATATCCTCAGTAATATCTTGATGTAATCAGTCAGTCCGCAAACAGTCACATTTTATTAGATTTAATATAAGTATATCTGTAGACAAAACAAAGTAAGATTCCGTGCATTCTTTAAAAACATAAACCTAACGATAAATATATCTCTCGAAAGAGTCGAATGCAAATCCTGTGTTTTTAATAAATAAACAATACATTTTCGTTATTGTGTTGGGGATTTTAAAAGCTAGACGGATTAATTTTAACTTCCTAACTATGTATAATATGTATTATAAATGCGAAAGTAAGTTTGTTTGTTTGTTACCTTTTCACGCTTATACTCACTGAACCGCCCCGGTCGATTCTGTAAAAATCTCACCGTGAAAACTTAGGTGAAGTGAGTTTGTTTTTGCTAGGAATTGACACTATTGACAGCTCACTCCACGCTCACTTCACCTAAGTTTTCACGGTGAGATGGTTACAGAATCGCACTGCAGATCATCATGTGCATTTTGCATAATTATACGTTGTCCAGAAAAGGACATAGGGTACCTTTAATCCAGAAAAAAAACACTGTTCCCGAGGGAAATAACAATTTCTTTCGACGGTCACAATTGCTTTAGGACGCTAGATGGCGCTACGTGTATGTCACGTGGACGAAGTCGCGGGCAAAATGCTACTTTAATATAATTATTCTAATGATATACTTATTTAGTGTACACCCATCCTGTGTTCTATTTCTGTACAATGCCACTGCTGTCAGTGACTCACTTCCTTGTCGGTGCTTCATTCAAGTCGTTCCAATATTGATTTCATGAATATATCGGTATCGAAACTAGCGCTTACGCACTAACGATTACCGAGAATAGAACATAAGTCATATTACAAGTTATTGACTACCGGAAGCCTCTATGAAATAATGGCAAAATACAGCAGTTTTATTATATACTTATAGAATTTATTGGAAATCTCTATTTCTATTCGAACTTCGTCGAACAAACGTCGATTATTGTTTTAGATTTCATTTTAATAAATAATCCGAGTTCGTAACTTCAAATGGTCAATTGTTTGATACTTACCTATAATAATAGGATTGGGTCCTACCTATAAAATATGTTTGTGTAAGATTGCTAAATATCCTGAAATTCAGTTTTATACTTTAATTTTATATTTGTGTCTAATGCATTGAAGTACCTACATGCCTAATGTCAATCCTGAAAATGACTCAGTTTCTTCTTTCTGAACTAAATTAGTATTGATGTATCCTCACAGTATTTTTAACGCCAGACTTGGCATCTTTTGTGGAAACTAATAAGAATTATTTGCCAGACGGGAATGACGAAGCGTTGAGTGTAGTGTTACATGGAACATTTGGTATGTAAATAAGTTAGCTACCTGTCCAAAACAAAAGACTTTGAACTCTTTTCTCTTGAAAAGTAGAACAAATTTCCTGTGTCGAAATAAAAATAATGTATCGATGTACTTTGGCTCCGTTGAAGTCGGCGCCAAGCGACGACAGACGAATCGCAAGAAGGGAATGTTCAGAATTCCTAGAATGTTTGTGTAATCTTCAACTTTGACAAGTTTTACTTTGACAAATCCAGGGACTGAAAGCGTTTAATGCTCCATGGTTTACGGTTAGAGGTTAAGGTACACTCAAAAATATATTGGTACCGGTTTAAAATAAAGGTTAGGCTATACCTACCGTTGTTGTTAGGGTTCCGTACCAAAATGGTAAAAAAGGAACCCTTATGGTGCGACTTCATCTGTCTGTCTGTCTGTCTGTCACGGCTGCTTATTTCAGCAACTACTAATGCTATCGACTTGAAATTTGGAAAAGTTATAGGTAATAAATGCATGCTCAACTTTATTGCAAAAAAAAAAGTAAAAAAATATTGTTATTTTCATTGCAAAAGGAAACATTCCCCCCCCCCACCTCCGGCCGAGTGGGGGTCCGAAATTTTAAAGTGAGGTTACTAGGTCCAGTGACATATCATATGAAAGGGCCTTGATCTGCACATTTCAAAATATATTTTCATTTTATTTTATGTCTCACAGTTATCGAAATATGATGAAAAATGTCTAAAAAAGAAATACCATCCCCCCCCCTTATCTCCGAAGTTTGCGGAGCGAAAAATCTGAAATAATTAGAGTTGATAGGAATTTACCCAAATATTGCACCAAGAATAAAACGATATTCCTAACTAGTACAGTTTTTTTCAAAATCATCAAAATTCCTTCACAAAGAATGTTAGTTATGCGGTCCGGTTTTTTTCATTTTATACGTCCAAAAATAATAGGGAACCCTCAGTGTGCGAGTAGGTCTCGCACTTGGCCGGTTTTTTTTTCGAACTTGTGTATTTTCGTTGTACCTTTTGTAAGTGTACTCTTTAATTTCTCTCTTTACCTATACCGAAATATTTGGGTACCTATCTAGGAAATAAAAACCCTTACCCGTAGCTTAATTTTTGGGTAATTCAGTCCCTTGACCAATCATTTCGTTCTATAATTACAATATACATATATATTTCTTTTTATAAAACTTTTGCGTCTCGGTGTTATTGCGTAACGGCTAACGGCTATTATTTTCCTTTCAGGTTTATTCCACTTTGATGACTGTTTCAACTTTGTATCTCACCGAAATGTATTTGATAAATGGGTCGCTTCCATTTACTAAATCTACGTTTACTAAGCTGCAACACAATTTGTCATAACCATAATGCTCGCATTCAGATTTGATGTTACGATTCGCCGCCGCGCCCTTGCGATTTGCTTAGTTACTGACCCTATTCAGTAAATGTGTCAATTTAATTGTGACACATGTGATGTATTAGCATCATCTACATTTAGGGACTGATCGTCAGCTCGTGTCTACTTATAAATTCATGTTCAACAGCACATCTGTAACATCAAAGTGTTTGATCTAAAAACAAGCATTCATCACCATTTAGATAACAATAACAATGTGATTAATGCCTCTCTTGACATGCTTATTATATTTACTCACGTAGAAACATAGTACCCACCTATTTTTATGTACTTAAGATTTATGTGTTAATTGTGTAAGTCTGACAGTCTGTATACTACCTATAGTAGGTTTTAATTTCTACTGATATCTTTAGGGCGTTTATGAATCTGTAATTATGTAGGTACCTACTCATACGACGTAATGAGGCAATTTGTGTTTTAATTGTTTATTGGCGTTTATTTTATATACAGGTGGACCCGATTTCAAATTATAAATATCTTCTTGTAAAAGTTACGAGAAAATTCTGACGTCATTTTAATTCGTGGAATTCCTTTGTGTAATTTTAAAAATATACTGAGATATAATTAAATATGTACCTAAACATTAAAAAAAACTCAGTTTTGCTTTTGCAAGAGGCAAATTTTCAATTTTCAAAAGTGTGTTAAAGGGTCAAGTAATGCCACGTAATGCTACGTAAGATTTAAATTTACGTAAGCAAAGTTTTTGAACACCATTAATTCAGGAAATAATTACATGTTTTGTATTATGTCGATGTCATTATTAGATTGGAATAATTAGGTACTTATCATGAAAAGAGTATGGATAGGAGGATTATAATCCTGTACAAACCGATTGAACAGACAATAATATAGCTATGCTGCTACAGTTCGAAACATGTTTAAAAAGAATAGATGCCTTCTTGAAATTAATCGGATTGGGAATCGACAGTGATGATAGTAATAAAACTATGCTAGAACGTGTAAGAAAGCACTGGGGTGTGTTTGATTCATTTTTTTTCGTTGAACGTTGCCATCGTTCTTCAAATTAGGTATATGGCTGGTACGGCCGTACGGGGTTTAGTTCTGTGGGAAATTACTTACTTCTTTCCTTGCTTTACGTACACTCTACTTGAAAATTTTAAAGTTTTCTTCTTTATTCGTCACTTACATTATGTCAATGATTTAGTCAAGGTGTTGCGAACTTTGCAGAGTAATATTGCAAAGAATGACGAAATAATTGCAAGGGAAATGAAGAAATGGCTGACGTTTCTGTCTTCAATATCTAAAATCATTTTAATTCTTAATATTTTCGGCGGTGTCGCGTTTGCACTCGGACCATTTTTGATCCTTGGTTCATATTATTTTAGTACAGATAAAATTAAATTATTTTTGCCTTTTCTTGTAAGGTATCCGATTGATGAGTTCGATATCAGGTTTTGGCCGTTTGTGTATTTTCATCAGATATGGGGCCTATTTGATGTAACCCCTCTGCAAGTCTGCACTCTGCTCTCTTCTCTTCACTTTTCAAATATTGCAGAGTGTGGAGCGAAAGTGTTTTATGAAAAAATATTGCCTGTTCGAATGTACGAGCTCTCTCTTTACTCTACCAAATTAAAATTTTTAGTCTGCAAAATGTGTGTACATAAAACATGATTCAGTTGAAGAGTTCGGAAATTAGAGTGCAGACTTGCAGAGTGGTTACATCAAACAGGCCCCTGCCGGCCTAGCATGACCACGATAGAAACGGGTTTTGTCTACATAGAAATAGACAAAGTGACAGATTGTAGAAACATTTCTACGTTTTATGAATGAAATCTGTCACTTTGTCTATTTCTATGTAGACAAAACCCGTTTCTATCGTGGTCATGCTAGGCCGGCTGGTCAGGTGAGTGTATTCGTCTTAAGTCTTAATACAAGATGACTTTTTAATCACCATCCAATTTATTTGAAGGCGTTCGCGTACTTTTCAGTCAACTTTGTGATGCCATATAAAACATGTAGGTATCTTATTTATTTTATTATTTTCACCAATCTTGGATGGTGATTAAAAATATATATCAGTCATAATTATGGGAAGTTAAGGAAATATAAATATTGGGATTCCGTGGAATACCTACTAACGCACGGGTTTGGAAAATACATTTCGAATAATATTTACCACACTTCTCTCGTGGTGATTGCATTTGGATCATGTGATCAATGGTTTATATGAGTTGCCTTATTGGTGCATTTATAGCGATACTGCGACCTCATATAAATCGTTCTTATGGCTTTGTTATTGGCAGCCGTTCGACATGGAAGTGTTGAAATGATACCGCTCTCACGGAAAAGTAATTATTTACCTACATAATTTGATGATTGTTTACATGAATTGAAATCAACATTTTTTTATATTGTTTTTATATCAGATTTTATTTTCAGCATGGGTATTTTCTGTTTATGGGCCAGATTGTTTCTTCTTTACTTGTTGTACGTTTATTCTAATTCATTTTATAATACTACAACATGATATGGAGCGGATTGTGAAGGAAGATGCAAGGAACCGTTGTTGCGACATTACAATTACATACAATTACATACATACAGTGCAATTTATCAATAAACATAGGGAACTGATACGGTATGGAGTTGTTTTAAAAACCAACAATGATAGTGCATGAATACATTACTTACTTAAATTCCGTTCGGCTCATCATCGCATTGTTTTCTCAGATCAGCTATTTCGGTATTACTGTTTGGCATGTTTACAAATATACATGAAGTATTGCCATTAATTAAAATAAAATATTCGGTAAAACCTGTGAGCCATTGTACATAATATGTATAATGTGCTTACACAGAAATCAAAAGTGGATATCAAGTCTCTATTGCTCAGAGTATTCTTTATTGTTGCTGCCAAAAATGTGTTCGGATATTTAAATGCAGTTTTTAAAAATATCTAAACGTTGACAGCAAATTAGGTATTTTTATTTTCAGTTCGTACGGACATTTATTTAAATCCTCATTTTTTGTTTTGAGTCACTGTGGAACATTGCCAAAGCGAGTCGCAAGTTCGTCGCCGGTTTTGCTAATTTATTTATTTTGAACTAAAGTTTTTTTCAATACTAGGTAGTATAGTAGGTATACTTCCTGCCCAAATCATGAGCTAAGCAATTAATTTACACAGGGATAAAGGATGCAATTTATATGCACAAATCATATGTCACAATCCACACATAAATGATTACCTATTACTTAAAATTAATTGATGCAATTTTTAGATGTGTGAACTTATTAGAGATCACTTATTCTAAGTCAACTTTATTCAACCTTATCACTAGTTCCTTGATCATATATTATGTGCAGCTGTATTCAATTTGATGGTAAGACTTGAAATATCTGAGACTTTCATTCTATTAACTTTAATAAATTGGCTGACCACTTTGTTCCAGGTTATCAAAAATCTTGCTCTAATGGTTCCTTTCACCTCGTTTCTTACTTATGGTTTGCTACAAATATTCCTTTATTGTTATTACGGTGATTACGTGATGAAATCTGTAAGTAAACATAAATTATTGCATTATTTGTTCTAGTTTCTGTGGCATTGTTTTGTTATTTTTCTTTTCCAGAGTATGGGAGTAGGCGATGCTGTTTACAATAGTCATTGGTATGAAGCAGGAGCGGTCGAGAGAAAATATCTTTTGATTGTTTTGGTTTTAGTTCGGTTAGTATAACCTTTTTTTTTTTAACGAATGAATAGTGATCCCGAAAATATTTTTGGGTATGCTTGATTGATATGGATATTGTCAATAAACTGAATAGCGGAATAATCAATGGTATAACAAAAAAAAATAAAAAATATTAAGCAATCATAATTTTTTTTTTTTCATTATAGTAGAACTTATAGGCAGGTAAAAGCTAAAAAAATGTCGTGATAGCAAAGCTTAAATTACAATATTATTACTGATTTTTTTATTTATTAACTTTTTATACGTTTGTATTCAGATCTCAAAAACCTTGCAGGCTAACAGCTTACGGATTTATAGACATTAATTTGACAGCATTTACCCGAGTAAGATAAAACAAATAAATAGGTACAATACTTATTTTTATTCAATTTTCAGATACTGAGTACTTCTTGGTCTTACTTCGCTCTTCTGAAACAAATGTACCACGATTAATCATTAAGCAACAATTAACTCACTCTTAAAATGAAACACTATAATATTCAAATTATAAATAATAAAGCGCAGTCTTAAAAAACAATATGCTTAATTAATTAGGTATGTCTTGTTTGGCAAAAGTTTTCAAATTATAGATTTTTTAGGGTTTCGTACCCAAAGGGTAAAAATGGAACCCTATAACTGAGACTTTGCTGTCCCTCCGTCTGTCTGTGTGTCTCCAGGCTGTATCTCATGAACCATAATAGCTAGACAGTTGAAATTTTCATAGATAATGTATGTTTGTTGCCGCTATAACAACAAATACTAAAAATAGAATAAAATCAATATTTAAGTGGGGCTCCCGTACAACAAACGTGATTTTTTTGCTCATTTTTGCTCGATAATGATAACGGCAACAGGTAGACGCTTGAAATATCCACAGAATATTAAATTATATATTCATTTTAAAAATAAATAAAATAAAACAAATATTTAAGGGGGGCTCCCATACAACAGACTTTGCCGACTTTATGATTTTTTTGCCGTTTTTATAGATGATGGTACGAAACCCTTCGTGCGCGAGTCCGACTCGCACTTGGCCGGTTTTTTTTATGTTTAGGTAACTTAAAACGAAGCTTTTTGGACACACTAGCAGATTGTGTGAATTGTTTAGGTATCTACCTAATTATTTGACAAATAGCATTAGGTACGAAATACGAATACGTTTATGAAATTATATTACAATTTTCAAATCTAGTCTGAGTATGTATCAGTATAAAGCTAATATATTTATATATTAGCATATGTATTTATATAAGTATTTATTATCACATATTTATGTTTATTTACTTTTTGCTTTAATTTAAGACATTCACTTTAATTTCTCCTCTTGATGTTTTTACACACTACGTTTCTTCTTACTCATGTGACATGTCTCCTTTCGCAGGTCTGCTGGCAGAAATTTCTTTTGAAATAAGCAGTATCTTTGTACTCCAATTACTTTTTAAGATATCACTGTATTTTCTATTGTGTGTACATAAATTGTTAAATAAATAAAATATAAATATCATTATAAATTTTATTATGGACTTTGATTTACCTACCTACCTATTTGAAAGGAGACTGATTTGCCGATTTTCCATTAACATGATGCTAGTTGTATGCCAAACAAAATGATAGAAGTCGGTTAATGACGTGTTCGCTACCCATGGATGAGTGAAACGATGATGAATATGCGTGTGCGTTGCGCACACTACGATGTCCGTTTGTCTTACACCTCTCTAAATTATTTGAAAATACATTAATTATTTAAAAAAATATACTAGGCAACATAACTAGCTGCATATTACATCACATTCTGTAACAGTATAAGCATTTTAGCAGTCTTTGTAATTTCATGTTGTGTATACTCGATGAATAATATATGTATAACGACCGTTTTTTGTAACTTTAATACACAATATGAATTGCAGCTAGAATTTAAATTAAATGTTTAATAACCTATTTGCGTTTTTTAACGTGTTTTATTTACCCACTGTCTTATTTACCCAAAAAGCACCTAATTAAATTATAAACATAGATCATGCTAAATAATCTGTAAACTTAGCGAGAATCTAAATTGTTAGGACTTACACTTTTTCTTATTAGAAAATTATGTGTAAGTAAAATCTTGCTATACTTACTAGACTTCAGAATTCAGTAAACTAGTGTGACAACTCATTTTACTCAAATGTTGCCCCAGTTCGAGTCGTGTTATAAAAAGTTGCTTGCTTTGTATACCTAAGGGTGAGTATAGACTAAAGCATTATTGTAACAAAACAACGAGCCGCTCTATGATATGTTCTAATGACACGCTAAAATCACCCTTCATGAACCAGACGTCGAGCACGCTCGCCGTTTTGCTACACATATATGCTCGAGAAAATGCTCTAGTCACTCACCATAAGGTTTGGTAACGACAGAATAAATTAAAATTATTTTGTATGTAACATAAAAGTTTGTAGACTAGTGGCCAACTCGATTCGACCCAAGATCTATTGTCTACTGACTATATAGACTTTGTGCGATCTATTAATAACATAAGTACTTACCTCTTCATTTAACTTTCACAAAGTTTATATTTTTCTTTGCCTTGCCACGATCGACAGGATGAACAGTTGCGATCGATTGGACACCCCTGACTTAGAAGCTTGATTTTTTTATACCTCCAAGGGACTGTAGGTCTAAGTATTTAATATTAATTGCAAATTGATATCTCTACCCGTTCCAGAAAAAATGGGTCTTGAACTCTTGACAGACGGATAACAAAGTGATCCTATTAGGGTACCAATTTTTTCCTTCTGAGACAATAGAATCCTAAAAAGTCTCTGTCCCATAAATTGTAAATTATACCCTAGATAGGTAATAACTAGTCGCTCTGTTAGTAGTCATGAGAAGTCATGAGAAGCAAGAGTCTCTTCGGCTTTCTACATAATATCAACCCTGATTAAAAATTGTCCCACTGCTGGGCACGGGACTCCTTTTGTAACGAGAGCCTATCCCCTCTCGTTACAAAATGAGTCCCGTCCACCACACTGGCCAAGTGCGGTTGGCAGACTTCACACACCTTCAAGAACTTTATGGAGAACTCTCAGTAATGCAGGTTTCCTCACGATGTTTTTCCTATAGTTAATTTCTAATAAGCACATGACTTCGAAAAGTTAGCGTGATCGGATCGAACTCGAACCTTTCGCTGTGGGAGTCGCATGGTTATTATAACACTAGACTATCACTGCACTTTTTTCTGGCTTTTTACTTACTTACCAAATCTTTCCATACAATAATTGAATTTCGTAATTATACGATTAGCATGAAATATTTTCTAGCTAGGACGTCCCTACTCAGAGCGCCCACTTCTAGGATATGCGCACGATAAATTTTATTATACGGAAGCATTATGTTCCGAGTCATTAATGAAAACTAAAGCGAACCACCGACCAAAATCCTACTTCTAAACGTGAACGTTTGTGAGGATGTACATATGTATGGATGTTTGTTACTCTTTCACTCAAAAACTACTGAACGGATTTTGATGAAACTTTACAGTAATATAGCTTATACATCAGAATAACACATAGGCTACTTTTTGACCCAAAAACGCGGGCGAAGCCGCGGGCGGGAACTAGTAAATTATATTTGTCTATTTCTATTACATATAATGTAATGTGTAAATAGGTTACTTCTTATTCTTAGTAAGTAGGTATATCAAAAAACGCCGTCAACTCACTATTTTATACATTGTCAGAAATAAAACAATGTATTACTAATCGTGATCTTTATAGAGCGCCCAGCGTTGAGATACTAAACGAACACTTTATAGTTTATCTCATAATTCATAACGAAAGTTTGTTTTTTGTAGCGGTAGTTTATAAATTAACATTACCGACGTGTGAGTCTTATTATGAGCCTATGTGAGATATTTACAGTTTACAATTAATATTTATAATTTACCAAAACAGTGCAAAGTGCTTACACGATTTTTATTTCATTAATTTTAAAAACAAAAGCCATGCTTCGAGAATAATAACATACATAGTATTTAAGAGCTTTGCTTGATCTTACATAAAGATAAAAACCAAGTATGTTGTATCCAAGGATTCCCGCGGGAAAGAACTGCAGCTCTGGCAGAAGTCAGCAGAATCTCGGAATATATTGGTCTAGGGGAGCATCGAAAATCAGTCCACAAACAGCCACACTTTATTGTTTTAATTTAAATACCTAATATCTGTAGACAAAACAAAATGAGATTCCGTGCATTCTTTTTAACATAAATCGAAAGCAAATCCTTTGTTTTTAATAAATAAACAGGAGTAAATAAGGGTAAGTATTGACGGACGAGCCCGTTTGTAATTAGTTTAATATAATATTATTAAAGTGATATAATTAGTTAACACCCATCCTGTGTTCTATTTCTGTACATGTACTGTACAATGCTACTCTGCTGCTGTACATTTATGTCAGTGACTCACTTCCTTGTCGGTGCTTTATTCAAGTCGTTCCAATATTGATTTCATGAATAGGTACCTATATCGGTATCGAAACTAGCGCTTACGCACTTCGATTACCGAGAACAGAAAGTAAATCATATGTATTAAAATTATTGACTTACCGGAAGCCTCTATGAAATAATAGGAAAATACAGCAGCTTTATTATGTACAATATAGAATTTATCGGAAACCACTACTTCTATTCGACTTTTGATATAACTCATCGATTATTGTATTAGCGAAGTAAATCAATAGGTACCTCATTATTTATTTAATACCTACTTATTTATGCTTACAATAAATTTAATTTGAATAAATAATCTGAGTCCATAACTTGAGATGGTCAATTGTTTGATACTTACATAAAATACATAATAGGATTACAAATATATTTTTGTGTAAGATTAACTTAATATCCTACAATTAAGTTTAATTTCATATCTGTACCTAATACTGAAAATGAGTCAGTTTCTTCTTTCTAAACCATATAATTATAAACTAAATTAGGTACCTAATATTGATGTATCCTCCCAGTATTTTTAACGTCAGACTTGACATCTTTTGTAGAAACTTGATTTGCCTGACGAGATTGGCGAAGCGTCGAGTGTAGTGTTACATGGAACGTTTAGTATGTAAATAAATTAGCTAGCTACCCAAAACAAAAGACTTAGAACTTTTTTCTCTTTAGAAATAGAACACTTTCGCTGCGCTGAAATGAAATTCGTATCGAAATACTTTGGCTTCGTTATAGTCGGCACAAAAGGACAATCGCGCAAAAGAATGTTCAGATTCCCAGAATTCTGGTTACATAATCTTCAACTTTGACAAATTTGACTTTGAGTAATCGTTTCGTTCTATACTTAGAATATATTTATTTTTATAAAACTTATCTATGTCAGTGTTATTGCGTAAATAACGGCTATTATTTTTCTTTCAGGTTTCAAAATATTAGTATACTTACCACTTTGATGTATTCCGTTTCAACTTTCTATCTCGCCACAATGTATTTGATAAATGGGTCACTTCCATTTACTAAATCTACGTTAACTTTAGTTCGGTGCAAGGGTGCGACACAATTTGTCATAACCACAATGGCAATGCTCGCATTCAGAATTTATTGATGTTACGATTCGCCGTCACTCCCTTGCGATTTGCTTAGTTTATGACCCGATTCAGTAAATGTGTCAATTTATGTTATTTCGTGACACTTGTGATGTATTGGCATCATTTACATTTAGGGGCTGATCGTCGCGTCGTGTCTACTTTTGGATAAATGTTCAACACTGCAGCTGTAGCATCAGTTTGAGTGTTACTGTAAAAGCCCGAACTTAGGTAAATCTTAAGATTTACCAGTAAAACCTAAGATTTACCAACCCTTCATGGTAAAAGTCCGAACTGTTCTGTGGTCATCGTTCATTTCGGACTTTTACCACCATACACTCGGTAAATATTAGGTTTTACCTCAGAGACACGGTAAATGTTGAAAAGAGTGAATAAGTTGTGACAGAACCGAATTAGTCAACCCCGACTCCACGTGATCTTGTATGCCCTATCCCTAGAGTGTTTTTATAAACCCGAAGGCGTGGAGGGAGAGCAGCCCCCGCCCACTGTGACGAAGCGTAGGGATCCGGGCGAGCCGGAGCGGCTGAGGCTGGTCGCCGAAGGCGACCAAAAAGCCGAAGTTGCGAAGGCGAGCCTGGGTGCCTGCGATTTGTTACGCAAAGGCGGAAGGGCTGCACTGATCAGCGCCGGAGACGTGTAAAATGCAAGTGGCACCGAAAACGAGGATGGAACTCGCAAAATATTAGTTTCTGCAGCCCCAAAACTAACATTTACCAACCGTCATTGGTAAAACGTAGGATGTACCAAACTGTAATGGTAAAAGACCGAAAAATTATCTCCTTTTTATAAAATCCTTACATTTACCAACTCATGTTGGTAAATCCTAAGATTTACCGGTAAAACCTAGGATTTACCACTATTCGGGCTTTTACAGTAACATATATACTAGGTACTTACGTGAAAACATGCTATAACATAACAGATGAGTATTAAAAACGAAAAAAAATACGTACGTACTCTAGATAGCATCACTCCATGGAATAATAGTTTTGTATGTAAGGTATTAATTGTGTAAGTCTGTCAGTCAGTATGCGAGTGGGTTTTAAGTTCCTATGCTACTTACAATATCAATATTATTTTTATTGTTGTAGACAATGGGTTAACCTATAATTACGTTTATGAGTCCGTAATTTTGTAAGTAATTATTACTCATACAACATAATGAGGCAATTTATGTTCCAATTGATTATTGGCGTTTATTTTATATACAGGTGGATACGATTTTAAATTATAACAAAATCTTCGTGAAAAAGTCACGAGGAAATTGTTACTTTATTTCATTTGTGAAAGCAGATGTTTCATCCTGGAACTGGTATACGTACGCCACGTAGAAAAATAGGAAAAAAATAGGGGAAAAAGAAAAGAATGAATTACAATTCAACGAAGTAATATTAAAGAAAATAAGCATTAGGAACCGGTTACTATCATGTATAGCTATAATACTTAATTGCGTACGTAGACCCCTCCCTGGCTCCATACATTTCTGAAACAACTCCTTTCTTTCCTTGAGCACAGATAATATAATACTATACGTACAGATGCCTCATCTCATACAAAGAAATGTGACCGATTTAGCGCGGGCTATCTTCGGGCTATACATTTTTCCGTGCTTAAAGCATTTTTCAAAATTTGAACAAATATTTTTCATGATGTATTTTTTCATGTTCTCAATTTTACACAAACTTCTATAACAAATCGATACATATAACGCTATCTATTATGAGTTATTTCAACAAATGTTACTTTGTTCCTGATGAGACCCCGTGCCTTGAGTTAAAATATTCTAATTCTAAGATGTAATTAATATCTACTCATTAAAAAAAACTGGACAAGTGCGTGGCGGACCACGCACACATTACGTTTCCATAGTACGCACACTACGTTTCCATAGTATAGGAGTAGGTATTTCAGTTTTCCGACAAGTATGAAAATAAAATCACTTTTGTGGTAGGTACAAAAACTACCCAACATAATTATCTTACTCAAACCATTTTTTCTTGGAAGTGTTTTTTAAATGCCCCCTTACATTTTTTCAGTATTTTCCACCTTATAGTTATGTATGAAAATATGAAAATAAAATCAAGTATGAAAATAAAATCACTTTTGTGGTAGGTACAAAAACTACCCAACATAATTATCTTATTCAAACCATTTTTTCTTGGAAGTGTTTTTTAAATGGCCCCTTACATTTTTTTCAGTATTTTCCACCCTATAGTTAAAAAGTAAGAGGGAAGACACCTTTTTATGACTTTAGAAGCGCATATCTAACCAAAATATTCCCTCAAATAAAAAAGTCACTTAAAAATTTTCATGTTTTTTTAAAGATCCATCCAACATTTTTTTCATCCCTCAATTTCATGTATCCCCCTAAAGTGTCCCCCAAGGTGCCCCCGTTTCTGTTTTCCTAATTTTACTACACTCCTTTAAGGCTGTTCACAGAAGACATTTACCAGCGAAGTTTCACCAATGAAGTGCCAATCGTTTCCCCGTAAAATGACTGTGACGTATAGACGGACAGACAGACAGGACGAAAATAATTGCTCCGTTTTTGCCATTTGGCTACAGAACCAATAGTTTGCTTCTGAAAATGGTAAATTGTCCCTATAATACATAATATTATTAGGCAAAGGATTGTGTAATAGGGAGATAATAATACCTACTTCATAAGATTTAAGTCATAGTTTTTCTAAGAAAAGTTTTTGAACACCTTATATTTGAGGTATAATTCTAGGTAAAAAAAAATTGTAACATAACGATGTCATTACTAAATTGGGGTAATAGCCTGTTATGAAAACAGGAAGGTTAGGTAGCATATTTGATTTAGATGGTCGTATGTATGTAAAACAGTAGCTTTATTGGAATCCTTTATAATCATTTCAACAGACTAGGTACTAGATACGCTTATAGATATGCTTCTACAGTTCGAAACATGTTTAAAAAGAATAAACACTTTCTTGAAATTAATCGGATTCAGAATCGATAGTGATGATAGTAATAAAACTATGCTGGAACGTGTAAAAAAGCATTGGATGTGTTTAATTCATTTTTTTTCGTTGGATGTTGCCATTGTTCTTCAATTTGTGTGGCTGATACGGGGTTTAGTCGTTGGCGTTAATCTGTGGGAAATTACTTACTTTTTACCGTGCTTTACCATATGTCTACTTGGAAATTTTAAAGTTTACTACTTTATTCGTCACTTACATCATGTCAATGATTTAGTCAAGGTATTGAGTAGTTTGCAGAGTAATGTTGCAAAGAATGATGAAAAACTTGTAAGGGAATCAAAGAAATGGCTGACGTTTTTGTCTTCATTATCTAAATTCATTTTGATTCTAAATGCTATCGGCGTTGCCGCGTTTGCACTGGGACCACTTTTTATCACTGGTTCATATTATTTAAGTACAGGCAAAATTAAATTATATTTGCCTTATCTTGTATGGTATCCGTTCGATGAGTTCGATATACGGTTTTGGCCATTTGCTTATCTTCATCAGCTCTGGGCAGGTGAGTGTATTCGTCTTACTTATTAATAATATTACTACTTTTGTCATTTCAATGCCACTTAACATTATTCAGTTTAAAAAAAACCGTATCAGTCGTAAATAAGAGAAGATGTGGGAATATAAACATTGGGATTCCATAATGCACGGGTTTGGGAAATACATTTCGAATAATACAGTGTGTCCCTGAATAACGTGCACAAATAAAAATGATTGAAACTCGTAATTTATCGACAAAAAAAATATATTTTGTAAATTAAGTATAATACCTATATCGAAATGTTTTGATAAAATCACACAAACATTACCTACATTTCAAGATTTCTAGGTGACAAAAAAGTAAAAAAAAAAAGATTAAAATTTATTTTTTTCATCGGTACGTTATGGTCTCAGCAATTTTCATTTGTGCACGGTATCCAGGGACACACTGAATTCTCTCGTGGTGATCGCTTGGATCAATGGTCAATGGTTTTTAAGAGCTGCCATAATGGTGCATTTATAGCGATACTGCGACCTCATATAAATCGTTCTAACGGCTTTGTTATTGGCAGCCGTTCGACATGGAAGTGTTGAAATGATACCGCTCTCACGGAAAAGTGTTTTTTTGTTTTTTTTTTTAAAAAAAACGTTGCCACACACTATGATTTCTCCTGTGTCGTGGGTGCGTTTACAAACACAAATTTCACATACACAAACAGCCAGACCTATGTGCAATGCGGGAATCGAACCCGCGACACGTCGTGCAGCAGCCAATCTCTCAGCCACTGCGCCAACCGTGCGGTCTTATTTACATAATTTGATGATAGTTTTCATGAATTGAAATCAATATGTCTTTATATTGTATATAAGACTAGCTTCCGCCCGCGGCTTCGCCCGCATTTTTCGGGATAAAAGGTAGCCTATGTGTTATTCCAGACTATAATCTATCTGTGTGCCTAATTTCATCCAAATCCGTCCAGCCGTTTCAGCGTGAAAAATTAACAAACATACACACACGCACAAACTTTCGCATTTATAATATTAGTGTGATTTATTTTCAGCATGGGTAACAGTATTTTCTGTTTATGGGATAGATTGTTTCTTCTTTACTAGTTGTGCGTTTATTTTAATTCAATTTCTGATACTACAACATGATATGGAGCGGATTGTGAAGGAAGATGCAATGAACCGTTACGACATTACAATTGATACATTCAAGGCAGAACTTGTGCAGCTTGTCAATAAACATCGGGAACTGATACGGTATGTAGCGGTTCTAAAAAAAAATTGTCTATGAGTACTATGAGTAGGTAGGTACATTACTAGATAAAAGTCCATTCCGCTCGTCATCGCATTGTTTTCTCAGATTAGCTATTTTGGTATTGCTTGTTTACAATGAAGTCCTTAATTATAGGTAATACCTAAAATTAATATTTTTTAAACCTGTGAGCCACCTATGTGCACAGTCGCATACACAAAAATTAAATGTGGATAACAAGATTCTTTTGTTCATTCGGGTATTTCCAGCTCGCACGGACATTTAATTTAAGTCCTTTTTTGAGTATTGTGGAACATTGCCAAAACGAGTCAGAAGTTCGTCGCCGGTTTTGCTAATATATTTATGTTAACCTAAAGTTTTTTCAGCACTAGATAGGTACTATTCTTTATCTTTACTTTGGTTGTTCACTTTTTTGACACAAATCATGAGCTGTACAATCCATACATAGCTGATTTAGTGATTCTAATAACATTAATTGGTGCATTTTTTCAGATGTGTGAACTTATTAAAGATCATTTATTCTAAGTCAACTTTATTTAACGTGCTCACTAGCTCGTTGATCATATGTGCAACTGGATTCAATTTGATGGTAAAACTCAAAGTAATTGAAACTGTTTTCCATTCTACCGAATCTTTAATAAATCGGGTTAACTCTTTGTTCCAGGCTATCAAAAATCTATCTCTAATGGCTGCTTTCACCTGTTTTCTTACTTATGGTTTGCTACAAATATTCCTTTATTGTTATTACGGCGATTACGTGATGAAATCTGTAAGTAAACATAAATTATATCATTATTTGTTCTAGTTTCTGTGGCAATGTTTTGTTATTTTCCCAGAGTATGGGAGTAGGCGATGCTGTTTACAACAGTCGTTGGTATGAAGCAGGAGCGGTCGAGAGAAAATATATTTTGATTGTTTTAGTTCGGTTAGTATAAAATTCTTGAGATTTTATAAAACGAATGATTGGGTTCCAAAATTAGACGAAAATATTTATGCTTAATTTTGTGGAAATTTTCAATAGCCTGAATTACCGAATAAGAAACGCTTTATAATAACGTTTTATAAAGTAAAAATATCAAGCGAAGATATGCATATTTTGTTTTCATTCTCTTACAATATGTATTTTTCTTACAAAGAAAAAGCAAAAATATTTCGTGATAGTTCAATTTAAATTACGAGTAGGTAATACTGGACTTTTAACTTCTATTTGTTTTTTTACGTTTGGTTTCAGATCTCAAAAGCCTTGTAGGTTAACAGCTTACGGGTTTGCAGACATTAATTTAACAGCATTTACTCGAGTAAGATAAATCAAATATGTAACACGGTAGATAATAAATGATTTTCTTTTTATAAATGATAACTATTTTTATTTAATTTTCAGATACTGAGTACTTCTTGGTCTTACTTCGCTCTTCTGAATCAAATGTACCACCGTTAAGCAATAATGAAATCACCTAGATAACGCAAAACGTTTTTACTTTCACCAGTTAGCATTTATATTTATTAATAAAAAAACCAGCTACTGAAAACAACATGTATCCGAAAAAAATATTCAGAATTCAAACAATATTTCATGCAAACTCAGAATTCAGAAGTCTTCAAAAACTTCACATGGTTACTCCTTTTAATTATTTGTTTTTTTCTTCAGTAGTACGTATCAATCTATCAAATCAAGACCCCTATTTAATGTCGGTTTAAAATGAAATATTGGATTCTTTTCCTTCTTTAATTGTAGGCTGTGTGTAATTATCCACGAAGCTGTTATTTACACGTATAAGTGCACGTCTACACGTTCTTTATTATTCGTTTACAGCATGATTTAAATATTTATACAAACATTGCTGAAGCTACTATATTATGCTAATAGAGTAAATGTACAAAATTAGCATATCTTTATTTCTAGACTTTACTTTGACTGGCAAATATGTTAGGACTCCGAATATCATTACCTATCACTAAACTTTATTAGGTAGATATCTGTACTTAATTAATTCAATTCCATATTATAAAAACTGTATAAGTGTTTTCAAAAGTTAAAACTTTACTCTGACCGATTCAACTCTTTTAAAACACCTTGTGGTGTTAATTCATGCCCGTTGAATTGTGTAGAATTAAACTTGATTCGATATTTCAAAGGAAAAGTACTAAGTACCTATCAATATGTTTTGTAGGGAGTAGTTTCCCATCAGTTTATTCCAAAGTTTATGAGTACTAAGTATGCTTGAACAATTTGAAAGATGTTTAAAAAGAGTCAATTTTTATTTGAAGTTTCTTGGCTTGTGCCTAGATAGTAGAAACAATAATGAAACTATTTTAGAACGTATTCGCAGTCATTGGATTATTATAGTGCACTTTATTTCATTAAACTTAGAAGTTGTTGCACAAGTATTATGGGTTTTAGAAGCCATTATAGCTGGTAAAAGTTTCTTGGA
Organism: Thalpophila matura; assembly: GCA_948465475.1. Lineage (NCBI taxonomy): Eukaryota > Metazoa > Arthropoda > Insecta > Lepidoptera > Noctuidae > Thalpophila > Thalpophila matura. The sequence goes on from OX419183.1 coordinate 11,825,292, forward strand.
AATAATTCGTTTAATTCCTTGCCTTCTTCTTTGCTTTATAAGTAATTTCAAAACGGTTTCTCTTCTATACTATGCTCGTCATAATAATGAATTCGTAGTTACTATGAAAAGCTTGCTATTGAATGAGATGCAAATTGAGGAAGAAAGAAAGCTCTTCAAGAAGAATTTAATTGACAAACATGTTTTAATGCTGACAAGTGTTTCAAAGAAGATAGTTTATGTGATTATAATGGGTATATCCATGTTTGCATTAGGACCTGTTTTTATTATTGTCCCACATTATTTCCAAACTGATGAAGTCAAACTAGAAATGCCATTTATAGCGTATTATCCATTTAATGAATTTGATGTATGGATTTATCCTTGGATTTATCTTCATCAAGTATGGACAGGTATGTACAGGCGCGTGCATTGCATATAGGCAAGTAGGCAGTGACCACCCTTTTAAGGTTCAATAAAACCATTTTAACTATTACTACATCAATATACATAATTATATATCAATAATTAGTCATGATTGATATATTTTATTTATGTAGTAACAGTTAAAATAGTTTTATTGAATTATATGAGGTAGGCACTGCCTACTTGCCTATATGCACTGCACGCCACTGGGTATGTATCTCGTTGTTATTTTAAGGTTATTCCTGTTTTATTATTGCAATTCTTTTACTTTATTTCTATCACTGAATTCCTTTTTGACCGATTTCAATAAAAGGAGGACGGTTTCAATTCCTCGGAATCTTTTTAAAATGATTATCTTCGTTAATTTGAAATGTGCATACAAACTGTGACTTACATCGATGGCCGTGTCTAAAAGAATACAACTCTCAACAAACAATGTGTCTTAGATCTTATTAGTGTTGTACTGAATTAAGGGTCAGCACCATGTAAAAGGCTTACGGGAAAACCATAACTTTATATAGAAAAGGTAAAGTAGTAGCTAAGAAAAAAAAGATCTGACTAGCTAAAGAGTTTCACTAGTGGCTAATGAAATCATGTTGAGAATAAACATTATAGATTAATTTAAAAAAAATATTGAAAAAGTGGAAAAAGCACTGCCGTAGAACCATAACTTTAGCGTAAATAAAAACAAACACTTGATGAAATTAACTTAATTATAGGCTACAAAGAACAGAGTAGTAGCTGATGGTATTTTTTTCCATATCAATACTTCTGTTTTGTGTAAAAAAATCGCAAACTTGCTGAATTTTTCTGAATTATAATTTTTATTGATATTTCGGGAAAAAAAGTCAAAAGAATTGCGATTTTTTTACACTAAACGGAAACATTGTTATGTAAAACAGAAAAAAATTGCGGGTTCTCTGTTCTTTATTGTGTCAAATTCATAAAATTTTCATTTCAAAGTTATGAAAGTATGGCAGGGCTTTTTTGCACGTTTTTAGAGATTTTCAATTTTTTTTTTACATTCATCTACAAGGTTTATCCTTAAACCGATTTTTTTAAAGAACAGTCAAACTCTTCAGCTTATCAGACGTTTTTTTTCGTGGCTACTACTTTACGTTTTCTATATAAACTTATTGAAATCCCATAACACGATTTGCCGTAATGCACCCTTAATATCCAAGGCATTGGCAAGCCAATAGCACTGATTCAAGTTAAAGTTGCAATAGAATCTATTATTATTTTTAGTTTTAAGGCTATAAAACTAAAAATAATAATAGATTCGAATTTATATTATACCATTTTCCAACAGTTTTAGTGGTGTTTTTCGTCCTCAGTAGTAATCCAATAAAAATGTGACTTTTATTGTAAACGTGCTACTGCTGCTGTAATTCCTATATTATTGTCATGAATAGGTACCGCAAATGTAGGTTAAATTACGGTACCGTATAGTGAGAAAATTATTGATTGCATTATTTGAAAACATTAGACATTATTAAGTACGATTCTATTTTTTTGGTATGTTCTGTTTTACCAGCAACTTTGTTTTCATTTGACTTTTATTCGTCTACCTAAATATCATAATCTACCTACATATAAAGTATTTTGCTATTTCTTATAAAATCAGAAATAATGAAGTGTATTTTTTTTAGCAATTGAGGCCATACTTATGGTATACGGCACTGACTGCTTCTTCTTTACTTGCTGTACTTTTATTCATATTCAGTTTAATTTACTTAACTATGACATGGAAAGACTTGTAAGTGAAGATTCAGACAAATGTGATAAATTAAAATTCAAAAAGTTAGCTGTTCGTCATATCGAATTGATGAGGTACGAATTTTTTATTCTTAAACTATGTTGTGGTTCCGTATGTCTATATTTATAAGTACGTAAGTATGTAAGCAATTAAAATAAAAAATTGTTTTTTAACTTTCAGATGCGTGAATTTGTTGGAGGCAATATTTTCGAAATCAATATTATTCAATTCATTGAGTAGTTCAGTTATAATATGTGTGACTGGATTTAATGTCATGGTAATTATAGTTATTAAATAATTAATTATACCTATTCATAATTATGTTTTATTATCATTATTTTTTTTTATTTACTTTCAGGTGGTTAAAAATATTCTTTTAATGGCTTCTTTCACAGCATTTTTAATTTTCGGTTTGATGCAAATATTCTTGTACTGTTATTATGCCGATGCTATTATGAGATCTGTAAGTTATTACTTATTATTACCTATTTATTTAATACATAGTTACCAACTTCATACTTTGGGGCCCTTATTTAGTAAATCTAAACCGATGTATCTAACCGTATGATTGTATAAAAAAAATCAGTATGGCGCAGTTCATTCAAGGTGTTATCGAATTTTAGGCCCTATTACTGAATATGTGCTTCTGTTTTCCTGAAAGTAATTTTCAATAATTTTCAGAGCATGCAAGTAAGCGACGCCATTTACAACAGCCAATGGTACAAAATAGGAGCGGCAGAAAGAAAAGAGTTCCTTATTGTTTTGATAAGGTTAGGTACTATTAGTTACTTAATCATAATACAACGTGTTTGAGAGTAAGCGACAAGGGACCTATTATACAAATTGCGAAAAAAAAACAGCTGTTCCATACATTTGTGTTCACATAAATCGACAAGATATTACATAACAGCTGATTTTTTCGCGATTTCAGGATTGGGCCCATAGTTGATTGGTCCAAAAGTTGCTCAGAATAATGAATACCCTTATTGGGTGATTTTGTCTGCCGTTAACTCTCCAGCACGTGTAATGCGTATTGTTATTTAGCGTTTATGTTAGTGATGACGAAGTAACAGTTTTAGTTTCCTTTTCAGATCACAAAAGCCCTGTGAACTAACGGCGAATGGATTTTTCAAAATTAATCTGCGGGCTTTTACGAGCGTACGTGAGCCATTGTTATCTTTATATTATTACTGTTTTGTATAGGTAATTAACTAAATATATTAATTAATACGGTAACCTTTTCAGATATTAAGCACGTCGTGGTCATACTTCGCTCTTTTAAACACGATGTATCATCCCGAATGAAAATTATGATTTTTATCTTGATAATTATGGCTTCTTCACTATACTAATTAGTAGATTATTATATTTAACAAAATATTTAAATGTTGTAGATTCTAGAGGATTTTGTAGCACGCTTTGTAATTACTAATTAGATGAAGTTAATAAAATTTGTAGATCTGATAACATATTTTATTTTGATGTTCTCAAACATTTTATTTTTCACACGAGTACAGGAAAGTACCTAATACTTTCAGGAACTCCATACAATAAAGCTTGACAAATCGAAATGCTTTGAAACCTGACGTATTGCAGTACAGTTCCCCGCCAGTTAAAGCCTGAAGCCATAAAATTGTCTAACCGAAGCATTGTTAATAGTTCAACCTTTGATATTAAATTACTTTTGCAAGCTGTAACAGGAAACTTGTACTAAAATTGTTTCGTTCTATTCTATTGTTTTGTCATTCGTATATTCCTCAGTCTCAGGAGAACTATATTTCAGACCTTATTTCGTTTTTAATATAATTCACGTCGTACACTTCTGGAAATGTATTCTAGGAGTAGCGGAGCAAGGTATTCTCAATTCTTATGTAGGTCATGAATGCGGCAGTTGTTACAGTTGCGCCAAATAGCAAAGAATCCTAAAGCGGGCACGCCGTCTCTTCAGACAGACAGTAATAAAATAAAATTAGACAAACGGCCATTATTGTGCAAAGCAGTAAAACTTGTGATTTATGGGTCACCATCAACAGATGTCCGAGTCATCGTAAACAGTTTAAAAAATACTTTTAGCCTTAATGAAATTGTCGTCCATGATTTTTTATGGTAGGTCTATAAGAAAATCATTCTTCAATTAATTAAATTACCTTTTTGACGATTTTATCGCAGACATACTCAGTGTAGCGTACTTTGTTTGCTGTAATAAATATTTTGGCACGACACGCGTCAAAGAATAGAATGAGCTTGTAAGAATAATTGACATTCTAAATTCTTTTCTCATAATCTATTCGTACCTATATATTTTTTCCATTTGAATCCAACAACTAGGTATTTTAAATACCTAATGGTAAATTTTCTATGACTTCACATTTTTAAGGGAATTTATGATGTTATAACTTCTTATTTGGATATAGGTAACTACGAAAAAAAAAATAGTGCGAGTCGGACTTACGCACTAAGGCTTCCGTTCTGATTGTAAGTATGGCCCTTGGGTTTTGACTTTTTATTGTTATTATTATTTGCTATTACAGCGGTCATTCTGTGAACATTTTAATTGTCTAGCTATTAAGGTTCATAAGATACAGCCCTATGACACACGGACGGATGGACGGCGAAGGCTTCGTAAAAGGGTTCCGTTGGCATCATTCGGGTACGGAACCCTAAAAAACAATCCCACTTCCTATATCTCAGTTTTGGTCAGTATCTAACCGGCTGTGATGTACGTCGATTAACTTGTGTGGTGATAGATAGGTGCGTCCGTGTAATTAACAAGGGCGCGACTAAATTGCCGTAATTGTCGCAGTGTACACACGACGGGATTTGTAATTAAGCCGCATGTCCGGATACGTCTATAGAATGGAATGTTGTTTTTGTTTTTATCATAACATAGCCTATCGAGTATAGTTTTTAGTAGAAACTTTGTATGTAGTAAAATATTTATTTGTCGTTGGCCTTTTGGCTAAGATCATAGTGTAGTATTTTTCAGCTTAATACATAACTGAAAGTTCTCTCACTGACGGACCAGTACTTATACCTATTAAATATTTCATGTTTGTTCATGATTTGTCGTTCCGATTATTATTAATGATAATTTAAGAATCTTCGTGTAGGTAATAAGTAACGATTTACTATTTATAGACATCTTGGTATTTTACTGTTCTCATGAATACCTTTTGATCAGAATTAGTATGCGCAACTGCAAGCTCCAGTCTTAATGGAGTTTAATTTCTTAAGAATTCCGTTCATCCTACCGGAAGGAATTCCGTATGAAACATTTTAGCAGCAAGAAGTTTTAACGATCCACATTTAGCATTGCTCGAAACATTCAGTTTCATTTAAATATATATTCGCATAAACATCACGTTTGCGAAGTTGTCGTAAAATGATAAAAAAACGTTAGCAAAGTTAATTAAAAATTTATTGCCGACCCGTGTTTGTTGTTGTAACACATGTGTTGTGGCTAAAAGAAAGATTTAATATAACGCTGGAGCGGACGTGAATGTCATTTTGTGTAACAACGCTTAACCAAATGTGGTCAGGCTTAATCCTCAGACAACAATTATAGTAGATTATTCACCAAGGGAATAAAGCAGTGTCTTACGTTACGCGGGCGCTTTATTAAATCCCGAGCGTCACGAAGGATCCTAGGATGAACTCCCGAGCGCAGCGAGGGAATTTGTGAGGGAGTTAAGCTAGACTCCTGAGTGCAGCAAGGGATACAACCTCGCTCAAGATGAAGACACCTTTATCCCCGAGCAGAATACACTACTTTTCACACCTTCTGTGATACAATGAAAAGCAATAAGTACCTACTAGAATCGAATTTTAAAAGCTACATTTTATAAAGTTAATTACAGTACAATAGTAGAGTTATTTTTGTGGTTAATGCAACCCATGTTCCCAATTTTACTTCCTAAAGAAAGAACAAAAAAAAACTATCAAAAGATAATTTGCAATATGCGGCTAGTTCCAAGCATTAACACTTCGTATATGAGAATGTTTTTCCCACAACAAAAACATAAGTTATTAAAGACAGCTAAGGAAAAGTTGGTTCATAAACTTCGTATAGAAAAACCTGTAGCCAAATAAAATATTCCTTATGTTACCCGGGCTTTTCAGATCAATAAGCATTTGTAAGAGAAATACCGACTGAACAAGTGACGTCATGAACAAAGCTAAGATATAGCAAATACGAAATAAAATAAACTGACGTCACACATGGAATTCTCAACATTGAATCCCGTCGAATCCCTGCTCAGTATCATCGGGTTGCGTAAACTCAGCTATCTGCGAGATGCTCTTGTAAACATTCGCTTAAACAAATAATGGCTGTAATATCATCAGATGCAGAGTATCGAATGGGACGTTGCGTTGGTTGATTCCATTTAATATAGGTAATAGTTTAAATGTATTTTAGTGGTGGTTTTCAAAGTATTTTGTGTTTGTATTTTGAAAGGAATATTTCTCAGTTCTCTGCATAAAATGTGAATTGAAAAGTTTGAAATTGCACTCTCGTGGTGAATTCAATTTTAAACAGATCCATGTTGTGAATATTCGTGCTTTCTTTGTACTCAATCGACTCTTCTAAATATTATGCTGGTGCTAGAGGCTTTATGATTAAATGGGGCAGGATTCGACCTCGTGACCTTTCGATCGGCAGTCAACACCCCAGTTGCCGTAGTCGTTGAACTACGGAATTGTTATTACCGCCTGCATTTTTATTGTTAGTGTTTGGCAACACAAAATATCTAATGGGGATGTAGCGAACCATTGATTCGGAAAATGAAAAAACTGGGTAATATTTTAGACATTCTGTACCAACTTGTATTAATATAGTACCTATATATTGGCTATGTTATCAAGTTAAAAGTATTCACAAATAATATTTTTTATAAATGTTAATTAAAAAACCGGCCAAGTGTGAGTCGGACTCGCGCACTAAGGTTTCCGTTCCAGTTGCATGTTATTGTTTTCCATGATAGCGGTTATATTTACCCATATGTAGGTATTCTGTGAAAATTTCAATTGGCTTTAATATACTTAGTTAATAAAATACAGCCTTGTGTAAGACGTACGGATGGACGGACGGACAGATGGCGTAGGCTTAGTTATAGGGTCCCGTTGGCACCGTTTGGGTACGGAACCCTAAAAAACTCACAACTCATGAAGTATTTTACCTAATGAAATCTTGAGAGTCTCAGACGCAGTATTACGCAAATACTTAATGCAAGTTTTAAAATACGCCGAGTCGCCGACGGAATGAAAATGAGTTTTTATTATTTGAGCCTTATAAGAGCCACATTGTCTTAGCTGCGAGTCTACATTAAAACCTTAATTATAAGACTTAATTTAGCCTTTTATTCGTCGTCTCTTCATCTTGGTCTGCAATGTAATATTTATACACAACTTTATATTATAGTAGCAGCGAGTGTAAAAGCTTGAGTTTGCAATTTAATTAAGAAGTTTAAAAGCTGACAACTATCATACTAAGATTGTGGAAACTTTGTTCATACCTCCTTTAAAGTTTCACTATTACGTGGTGGCTGCACAGGTTGTCTCGCTGATATGAGCTTTCCGAAAAAAAATATTTTCTTTATGTAACTTGTATGTACCTACATGATTACTACATTTTCTTTGAAGTTACTGTATTTCTTTTTCTTTATAATTATAGTGTTTTTTATGTATCTAGTAATATTCTTTTCAACAAGCTTTTATTCTTTGGGTGCTAATAGTTTTGGTATGCTACTCTAGTCATTCCATTACGTCACTGAATATTTATCTACTTCAATACAAATTACTAGTAGGTATAAGGTGTCCTTCGTTAGAGTAAATAGACATCATAAAGTTTATTTTTCGTCTTTTACGATTATAGTTGTGCGAATACAATAAAAGATAAAACTGTAATTGTATAATATGCTAATACTATAGCCATAGGTAGCACATTATGTAATTATTGTTTAAGTCTTAGTAGAGTCCAACCGAATTTTGGTTTCGTTTTCAGCCATTTTCCGGCAAATGAATACAATTCATTTATTTAGATAAAATCCATTCAATTACAAATAAAGGTAGTAAATCGATGAAATGGCTTGAGAGAAATGTGTTAGGCGAGGGAAGTGAAGTGCGGAGATAGTTGACTATGTTTACTTTGGCTACATTCGTAAATCGTGTGATTCAAGTATAAATTGACAAGTGGAAAAGATTGACACTGTATTTCTTTTACCGAACAAAAACTTATCGACAAACAAAAAAAAAACAGTTTCGATTTTAGGCCGAAAAAATTTGGTCGGTCTCTAATTATTCTTAGTAAGATTACCTTTATTCCTTTATATAGGTAAGTGAGTTAAGCTTCACCTGATAATAAGATGGATTAAGAGTAATCTTTATCCAAACTGATTGGTATATTTCATGTCATCGTTCGGTTTCTGGTTTCGAAATCGAAACGTTCGGTTTTCGATGGAATTAGGCAATTCCATAATCCTAATAGATTTAAGTGAACGATAATCCTTATTTCGTTTCTTGTGACATGGTATAAGATAGGGAGGACTAAATTATTGGATCTCAGCTTGTAAGAAAATAATTCATTCATCAGTATTTAGACTCAAGTATGTATTATTATTTAGGAGAGCTACGAAATTGTTTCTTTAGCTAATATAATACACATAAGTCAATAAACATGTTATGGACACGGAGGCTGTATGTCCCATTTCGTCTCGTCCATATTTTATACTTAGGAATACCAGCTCGTTGCCAAGTTATTCCAATTATCGAGTCAAGGTCACCATTTAGCCTCATTGCCTTATAACTTTAATCTCACGGAATGATCTAACAAGCAAAGTGTGTAAATTGATTAGCTTGTTTAATTATTTCATAAACATGCGAACATCCTAGCTGTTACGGATTTTATTGTTGGGTCCTCAGACTAGATATATTTTCATGTCTTAATTCAAAGGCGTGGGCAGTGGGGGTAAAATGAGTTTCTTTAATATGTCATAGGGGGGGGTGATGAGATTGAAAAGGTTAGGAACCACTGATCTAGCGGATGTCAAATCACCACATTATTAATGTAGGTACCTATTGTTTTAAGGTTACGCATACAAATATTAAATGTTCATTTATCTATTGAGCACCTGAGGACTAAATGTCATAAATTCAAAAAAAAACAAACAAGAGAGCTTTACTACAGCCACAAGATCGGCACAAGACTACGATAAAGCTCGCTTGTCGATCGTGGACTTTATAAGGAAACACAATATTATTCGTGTATTACTGCAAAAATATTTTATAGAGGTTTCACTTTCATTGACATGTAGATATAAATGCTGGCCGGTTTAGATAAGAAACATCGAAGCTATTTACGATAGAAAACTAAATAAAAAGGGAGCGCCTCCGCAGCCGGCGGCGGCTCCCAAAAATAACGCCGTTGGAAACCGGCGTAGCCTTGGAGTAGCAGTGATACCCGACGAAAATAATTGCAAACTACTGTAGCAGCAGATTCATGTTGCCGTGTTTTAAGTTGAATTATCTACCTTAGACTGACTTTTAATTACAGTGTCAATGTAAAACAAAATATAATTTTTTTGGACTTACAAGGGGGAGGGAGGTAGTCGACGGAGCCCCGCTATGCGGGGCTCCTATTTCTGTCTGCAAGGTTAAAAGTAACCTAACACGAAGGGGTTGACGGGAGCTTCGTTCGCCACTTTTTGCTATAGTAAGCTATTGTAAGCCGTGCGGCGTGCGTGTGTCTTGTGGTGTGTGTGTGTACACACACACACACAAACACACACACACAAAAACACACACACATACACACACACACACAAACACGTGTGTGTGTGTGTGTATGTGTGTGTGTTTTTGTACATAATAAATAATAAAAAATAATTATTCACTAATTAATCGAAAGGAACTTCGTTCCATCCGGGTGTCCCTTGACACCTCTCAAGTTTTTTTACCATATATTTTTTACTCAAAGATCTTTGATCATTTAAGTATATATTTGATATTATGTAGTGTAGTTACATACCCCACTACCAAAAAACAAAATAATAAATAGGTACATACGTCTTGTGGTCTTTACCTAGAAAATTGATATCGACAATGGAAAGGCATAATCGCTAAACCGCCAAAATGGTACTTTTGGAAAATGAGTTCTAACATATTTTTTTTAAGAAAAAAAAAACAAATCTCTTCCTTTTGGTGGTTTAGCAATTTCACCTTTCCACTGTCGATATATGTTTTGCTTTTAAGCAATAAGAAAACCATAGGTAACCTTACCTATAGAAATATCTATGTAAAATTACTTTATCCGTGGCCACTGTACATAAATAATACTTACTGAGTAATTTTGTAACAGACAGATCCATCCGTTCTGTCTCCATTTATCATAGACAGAAGGCATGTTGTCGGTGTATATAATAAGCATTTGTTATTCCTAACCTAACCTAATAGGTAAAAAAACATTGTATCCTTTTCTCTAATAACATTTATTACAGAAATACTTAGACTACTATTCTAGCGGCACAAATAAGTGTTTTATGTTTTATCTTTATAGAAAAAGCTATTATCTCAGTGGAGAAGATTGGAATTGTAAGTTGACGAATGATGCGTTATGATTATAAATAAAATTATCGTTGGCACCTGGCATGTAAAAGTTACAAGTACCTAACTTGAAATTAAATTCTACTATATTACAACACTTGATTTTACGAAAGTCTTGTACCTACTCATTCAGTTTTTTGTTTTTTTTTATAACGTTTTTTGTTAAATCGTCCATAAAGCTGGGATCGAATTTATTTGAAATTTGAAAAAGCATTTGGTATTTAAATAGGATAAGCGTTGTCACGGAGAAGACGAAACGGAGAGCACTTGAGGTTATGTTTGGAGTTTGCGGATTAGGAATGGTTTTTTTTAAACGCGTTTTTTGAAGCGAAAATGTAACAAACAAACTTACTTTCGCATTATAATATTAGTTATGATTAGGACAAAATAATCTAAACGTAAGTAACTTACTAAAACAGTTATCTTACTGTGGGTTCAAAGGGCGTAAAGGCCATTTTGGCAAAAATGAAATTTGGGCCTAAAGGTATCGATTATATGGCTCAAATCTCATTTTGGTCAAAATGGTATTTACGCCCTTTGAACCCAAAGGTATCGATTATCTAAATAATGTATTATTATGGTTCTGTCCAAATGTTATTAGCAGTAGGTAAAACAAAATGGACGCGTTATTGTTATTGCTATCTTCTTATGCCCCGTTTACTTAGGTTTGAAATTAGTGGGTAATGCACTTGCAAACACACGTGACTCAATTATCTTGGTAAACTCTATGACAAAAACCACCCTGTCATGACCCATGGTCTCTGATTAGGTCTGAGAGGCACGTCTAGAAATAAGACATGAAAGAATGAATCTTTTTTTATTGTAAACTTAGAACATTAATATAATTATTAATCGAAGGCTATGGCCCTGCAATTGCGTTATAACAAACATGATTTTTCTATGGATAAACGCGCGAATGATGACTTCAGACCGAAAATATTCAAGAATAAAGAAAATTAAGAAAAAAATACACGACTAAAAGTGTCTACTTATATCTTGTCTAGCCATGTCTAAAAGTGAACTAAAAACTGATTTGAATCAAGTTTTGCTAGTTAGCATTGAATGAGAATAAGCTGAATAAAACTTTATTTTGCAAATAATGCGCCAATGTGCCCAAAAAAGGAAAAGAGAAAACCAAATTTTCATCGCATCGCAACATTAAGAAAATGATCTTCTACAGAACTGTCCCTCGACCGATGAATAAACTCACAGACATACATGAACCTTGAAAACATAACACTACTTTTTTGATAGTCGTGTAAAAAAGACTAACATAAAAATAAAATGTATTTTTAAAGTTACAGAAAACAGCTTACTCATATTATTAGTAGATTATTTATACATATTAAGTATATTTTTTTTGCAATTACCTAAGTATTTGTGCATAGTTTTTATACAGGTCAAAGTACTGCAACGAATTATTTTTTTATAAAGTTCATACGTGGTATCCTCACAAAAACGAGGATTCTCCGTGATTTATAAAATAGGAAGCGTTTCTGAACAAGCCACTTATTTAAATTTATCAGAGAGTTAGGAAATTAAATTAGTATACCTACTGTTAATTAAAAAGATAGGTATCATTTTTATTTACCCTAGTAAAATATGAAAGATAAATCTCTTTAGTAAAATAATAAATACTACACAGTAAACGGACATTTGCACGTACAGCGTACAGCTCCAAATATTTCGCGTTTTGTTTGTCAAAGGAAACATTCATTTCCTACCTCTCCTCTTTGAGACGAGAATTTCCATTTACATTGTAAATTCATATTTTTACAAACAAAGGCTTTTAATTTGACATCAAACGTACTGAAGAATGAAGGAAGACCTAGAAAAATATCCTAAATATTTACAATGGATATTTCCATGGGTAGGTAGGTACCTACTTACGATTTTGTTTGTTACAGGTTTGTAGTTTAGAGCTTGTATTTTTTATAAATGAATAAAGTTACAGGTAACAGATTTAGCTGAGTTTCTAAATGAAGAATAACTTGACTTCTGCAATAATTAATCCACATCCTCATAATTCCGCTTATTTGAAGATTCACCTAAGTACCTCCCACTCCTTAACGTTTCAGATTCCGTCTTTCTTACCTATTATTTTGATATTCAGTAGAGATAACGCGTTTCATTTATAAAAAAAATATCGTGAAATGCTCCAATAACGTGGTGACTGGCGATATTTACGGAGTAAAGAAAACAATATTGCTCAGAATAGTGCCACATCATGTTTCCAATCTTCATGAAATACATAGTTGTGACCGTTGCGGTTAGGGACTAGGTCATTCAACCCGCATGTAGGTACCCGGCGTCAATATAATATAAAGCATGATTTAAAAGATCCCCTTTATTTTGGTTTATACAAAAACGCTTCTAATATCCGCATAGTTGGACCATTAATCAAATGGTAATTGCGCGCGTAAAAATGAACTTTCATTCCATGACTTAATGATAAAATAACAGTATTTTTGCCTAGCTAGAATATTCGATTAATAAAAATAGTTTTAATGGCTCCTGAACTTTTGCTCTATTTTCTAACTTATCACGGGCAGTACCTACCTACTATGAAGTGTTAACAAAGATAGGTAGGTATACCGTAGCTAGTTAAAAACTAAAACCCAACTACGACAAAAATCGAACTGAAAAGCATGAAACGAGAAAATATTTTTGTCCGATAGCCTGAAACTTAATAAATCCACGTTTTAATATACAGCGTATAGCTGTGGTCTCAGATCATAGAAACAAGGAGATATGCCATCATAGCACATTAGTACGGGAACAACTGATGCCACTTTTAGTACATTTTTCGACACAAGCATAATTAAGCGCTCCTTGTGAATAAAAAGATCTCCCACGCATTAAACATTCCGCACACCCTCAATCTAACACTGTTAATCGTCACTCAACACTAACACTAAACTAAAACACTTTATTAATACCATCGATCGTGTTCGGTTCGTCGCCAGCGCGTACGTTTTTATTATGAGCAATTTGCTCAAGTTCAGGCATCAAGCTCGATAGCGCCTTGGCACATCTCCCTTGTTTCTATGATCTGAGGCTGTGGTCGTATGCCACCGTATTACAGACTAATACAGCTGGCCGAACAGGGCGGCATGCAACCATAATTATATACAAATAAATAAAATTAAAGTGCTTATTTGTAATGTCACAGCTTTTTACTAAATGCATCTATATCTCTGTTTGTCTGTCTGTTCCGGCTAATCTACGAAAGGGTTGGACCGATTTTGACGGGACTTTCACTGGCAGATAGCTGATGTTATAGGAAGTAACGTAAACTACTTAAAAAAAAAACTAATAATTTTGTATAGACTAAACTTTACCCGTGCGAAACCGGGGTGGGTCAGCTAGTTATAAATATCTAGATACATTTTCACTAGATGCACCTAAAGCTTTTACCGGCATAATATTTCACCCGGGCTTTATAATACAAAGCTTCAAATATAGCCTTTATGACGCTATTGTGTTATTATTTGAAAATACCAAACATTATTCATGTTAGTGCTTTTCCATTTGCAGTGTATTATGGTTATAATTTTGCACTGAATAGTAATTTTGTCGCACTAAATGTTTAAAATTTATAAGTATGTAAAGCTTTTTGCTGTAGCGGATGTTTATGAAATAGTGTTATGAAAGCCAAGCTCCCATAATTATTGGTACACACGCCATTATGCAGTATATATTGTGGTGAAACGATTTTAGACGTATATTCATAGTCCAATATCGAAAGGCAATGTTTATTACCTATGTAAATGTTCACAAAATCCTATAATTTATCTGATGTGTAGGAGTCGGAATATTATCAGTAGGTATGCATATAGTTTATCAGATGACATAATTATATCAACGTGTAAATACCTAATTAGTTTAATTTAATTTTACTGGAGGAATTAATTTGTGGAGAAAATTAATTTGGGTTTACGTTAGGAAATATCCTTTAGTGACACTTTTAAGCCACTGAAATCAAATATGTTTATTTATGTAAGTATGCTGGCCAAACTCTATTAAGTATAGTATAAAGAGTGAAACAGATAAAGAAATCATTTGATATCTTCTCTGTGATTTAGTTTAAGTATACGCGTAGACATACATTTATCACTTGATAGTGGATACGATTATTTAAAACGTTCATTTGTCGTGACACACACCTATTAATCTTCATCCCCCACAATATTATCAAGCAAGGACATTCGTCTTTAAGTAAAATATAATGTTGGACCAACCCACTTATATGCGAGCTTAATCTTTCTGGTCACTCTACTTAATACGCGTATTCTGTGTAAAAATTGGTCACGTAATATCTTTATTGTTGTTATGTATTGTATTTCACGAATGTTTGTTATTGTAGATGGAATGTAGATAACAATACTACCTTTTTAAAATACGTATGGTCGCGGTCTCTGACTGGGACAGTCTTTGAAGATAACGAAAGGTTTAAAGTCAACGTTGTCAGCGTTTCTCTGTCTACAGTTACTGCACTTACTGCCATGGTAAATTTTCCAGACAAGTGCGGTTTATGACCGTATTGTGGTCCATACTAGGTACTAGTTGTTGAGAAGGTTTTGTTCAACACAACACAAAAAGAAAGCCTCATGAATTTAATTACTAGAAGTCGAATTTACTAATTTAATTAGAAATTGCTAATTAAGGTTTTTCGTTTCATAGAGATTTCCCATTGCCTTGTTCCATAGATGCAATTTTCATAAAAAAAAACTCAAAAATTGTATTTCTCTCGAATTTTCTTTCATTAAATTTTATCTATTTGTATTTATAAGTTCTATTTGACTCTTATCACGTAGGTAATAGAGATTTACAACCGCAACGTATTTTAACAAAATATACAGAATACCAGTAGTTCGCAACGTATGTTTCTGGGCTTAGAACTTTCGATATAAATTTCAGTACCGCGTCTTTGTTTCAGTTTTATTGAGGTTACTTCCACTGGCAACATTTATGGTCTAACCCGCCTGTATGTAAGATTACATACGTTTACTTACACAAGTTCTTGAGATTGGATGAGACAGCTAACGTAAATTATGTGCCCTCTAGAATGGCTTGAAATTTAGAATGGATATGTGTTGGCGGCCGATTAGGCACACTGTAATGAATTATTGGTTTTGGGTCAGCAATAAATAGCAACCTATGTTTCCTTAGCCCTTAAATCCCTAAGGTTTAAGCTCTAGTAAATGACTATTTGCAGCGCATCTGAGGAGCTATCTAATATAAACTAATATTATAAAGAGGAAAGATTTTTTGTTTGTTTGTACCGAATAGGCTCCGAAACTACTGGACCGATTTTAAAAATTCTTTCACTAAAAGAAAGCTACATTATCACTGAGTAACATAGGCTACTTTTTATTCCGAAAAAATGCACAGTTCCTGTGGGACACGCGGACGAAGTCGCGGGCAAAGTGCTAGTATTGTATATTTTATAATTTTTAAACATATCAAAATCATGTTAATCTTACCTATTGTTATTAAAATACATTGTTTAACCTGTTAAAAAGATTTATATTTATGGACTAGAGGAGCTTTTATACTGCTTAGACTTGGTTCAGTCTGGTCCTTCGGGGCGTGGCAAAGGCATTACAGACACTCGTACAAGTTCAACTGTAATTCTCTAGAGTTCCAGACGTACTGAGGACGGCCACAGTAAGGCATTAATCGGTGTACGATATAACCCTCCGTCCGATTTTTTTCTCGGGAAAGACGTGCTTATTCGCGTGTCCAATTTGCGTTTAAAATAGAAACTAAAATACTTTTTTTACGTACCTAGTTCTAAGTAACACTTTTATTCTTGCATCAATAGCAAACAAATTGTAGTTGTACATAACCAAACTTTTGTCAACTTAAAACAAAAAAGTGATCACATAACTTTATGCAATAACTAAAATCTTAAGTTAAGTCTTGTCAAACGTTGGTTATTTCTCTACAAACTTTGGTTACCTACTTATTCCTCTAATAGCCGAAGTAGTGTTGTTAAATATTTTTTTCAGTGAAATGTCTTTTTGAGCACCAAGCCACAGTTTCTTCTTTGGTTTTCGGCAAATAATCTGTACATACGAACCGTATCGAATAGGCTTACTAAGGAAGACTATTGATAAAACAAGCACGTATTCACAAGTTAGATTATAGCCAGAACTCATTTGCATTATACAGGGTACGGTAATGCGTGCCGGTAGGACAATTAATCGTTATCCTGTTGTTGTAAATTGAAGTGCAAACTCTAAGGGCGGGTTGCTTCAAACCATCTGTATCCGTAAGTCAGTACGTAATCGTTAAGTCAGTATGAAATTGTCGTACAAGCCGCCATATTTGACGGTTACAGATACGTAACTGTAAGATGAAAACAACATGGCCTAAATGGAATATTCGAGAATTCTATGAATCTGTTAAATTGAGAACGTTAACCTAACCGTGCTATTTATTTGTATGTCGAATGGATGTGTGCCTTTAGGCGAAATATTTTAATTAAATAAGATATTTAAAACCTATGTAAGTATAAATTATTTGTTTTGCTAAAATTGGAAGTGCAAAAATTAGCAATATACCTAAAAAAAACATATCTACCTACATCTGTGTGAACATTTGTAAGAATTTCTTCTAGCATATAGTTTTTATTCTCTTGGACACCGAATAATAAACGTTCTCTTCTTTTCTTGTTGAACGTAGTAATTTAAACTTTAACAATTATGAAGTAAGTTTCTTTATAAAGCCTGTGAAGTTTAGTTTGAGTTTATAGTTTTGGAAATACAGACGGATTTCAGCACAATATGTGTGATCGTTTTTTCTTCGAGAAATACTCTTGATTTACGAGTATATGGCGTGATTACCATTTGAAAGCGACCATATTGTGAGGATGCGGGTTTCTTTGTGTTGTGGTTACAAGTGTACTGTATGGCACTTACTTTTATATTAGGTACCTACATCTAAATTAACACGAAATTATTTGACGCACTGCTTTTCAACCAAGATATGCTATTGCAATAGAGACAGTTAAGTAGTTTGTGTTCTTTTATTTTTAATGCTACATAGTTACATCGCTACTGTATACCTGAAGTTGTTTTCATTTTTTGTCTAGGAGCCATAAATTAATGTCGTATAAATTTCGAAGTGATCCTGTACGATGAAGGTTGCGAACCAAACCTCACTGATATCTTTGTCAGGTTTTACAAGTCGAATTAAGTTCTACACCCACGAGATTTATTGGCAAACCCAAATCTGGTTTAACGATTTGAACAAAAAGGAATCCTGTATAAATATCCACTAGAGACTGAAGGGTAGATGTTACCTTTTGTCTCAGACATTTTCTTATATAAGAAAGCGTTTTAGGCTTCTACTCAGTGAACGTGCTACGTGCTGATAGGACTCAATATTAGACTGAGAAAGGGTTTGGTTGTTTGTTGCGTGATATTGAATAAATTAGGGGACTATCTCGGCTGGGTACAGTCAGCCATTGAGCGAAAGCCGTCTCGAAAGTCTCCTACATTTTTTTTTTCAGTGGGAATTTTTTTATGGCCGTTTTTTATCTTCTGTGTATTGGCTCTATTCTCGATATGATCAAAATTTAAGAACTTATACAATTACAAAATTATGAATAGGTAATTCCGTTTTACTCTTGATATGTGAGTGAACCTACCTATCGTTTATTCACTGTATTTATATTTCGAACAGGCAAATAGGTATGACATAAGTAAAACGGAATTATAATTTTGTTACTATTTTTAACCAACTTCAAAAAAGGAGTATGTATGTATGTAAGTATGTTTGTATGTGCGCGATTTTCTCAAAAACTACTGATTCGATTTGGATGGGGTTTTCACTAACGTAATCTACATACTTTGAGAAAGGTTTTAGTATATAATACATTAGGTAATCATTCCTATGTACAAAGTTATATGCATAAATGTACTCACTACGTAGAAGATTTACTGTTGAACGAAGTCGTCAAAGTAATCTAACGCGAGATAAAGAACTAAAAAGGGAAAAATAAAAACTTTTTTAACAAAAAATAACCGACTTCAAAAAGCCACTACAAAGAAAATAATAATTTTGGTTTCGGGAGTCGGTGGCAAAAAAAGCAAACAAAAACCAAAGCCACCTACTTCCGAAACCAAAATTATTATTTTCTTTGTAGTGGCTTATTGAAGTCGGTTATTTTTTGTTTAAAAAGTTTTATTGTACCGGCTTCCCCTCATTCATTGCTTCTGATACATAGCTATAGTTTATTCATTAAAACTTGAGAAACAAGGAAAAAAAATAGTTTATTAGTTTTTTACGTAACTCGAAGTATATCCATGTCCACTGCATCAACAGTAATTCACACAAAAGTTTCAACATATAAAATTTATGTGCGTCTTCCATGCCAACACAATAGAGTTCGTTCTTCCGCCCTCATTTCTAACTAGCCGTATATTTAACGACTCGTATCGTGTTCCAGTACCCAATTTTGCGAAAAAAGGTCCATTAAATGAGTCCATATAAATGTTAATGTAGTAATATGTATGGAAATGACAATTTATGTCAAAACATAAATAAATCAAAATACTTTGTAGAAAAAAAAGGTGCTCGAAAATTCCTGTCTACCCTTCTCACGACTTAGTTCGCGAAGATATTCTATCAGTTGCCACAAAATTATTCTCTATAGCTGGTAAAAGGAACTATAACTGCATTGACAGTAAGTCTTCTAATTAAAAATCTATAAATAGTACAAAACAAAGATATAGATGATAATAATTGTATTATTAGGACCTCCTCTCAAAATTATTCCACCAACTGGTATAATACAAACAGATTTATGCAAGCCCGGTAACGTAACATCAGATAAAGCTCCAGGGTAGGTTTTAGTACCTATCGTTGAAAGTATAATTCAAGTGCCTTAATTTGCATACCTTCTGTTGCGATTGTACCGCGGATATGCGATTGTGGCCATACTAGGAAATATTGTGAGGCCTAGGGCCATACCACAAAAAAGATAGACACGCGTTAAGGCGAATGCTACCAAAAATAATACGCACTAACTTGTCTAAAACAAGTGTGTATTATTTTTGGTAGCATTCGCGTTTAACGCGTGTCTATCTTTTTTGTGGTACGGCCCCTAATGTTTAATACTTATACCACGTTTTAGGCTAGTGCAGACGTTCCTATTTAGTCTATCAACGTTCACGCTCCCTGCATTATTACCTACCTATAATAAATGTTGAAATAAGTGAAACAGCCTTTATTCTTGAAAGTACTAAGTAAGCCTATTGTTTACCCATTTCACTTGTGTTAAGTTGTGTGTAAGCGAACCGTTTGTTATTTATCAGGCAGCAATATGAACCCGAAGTTTATTTTGATCCGAGCAGCACAAAAACCTAAATACATATAATATGTATACTAGCATACAAACATTACTCTCCTTTTGGGATTCGCCGCAGTCGGGTAAAAACCAGCAGAAGAAAAGCTCCCAGCTTCTAACTTCACGCTTAAAAGCTGAGCTTACGACCAAGGCGGCTCCAATTAAGAATTAATTAAATACAATTTGAATGTTACTTGTACAACCTCTAAAGTTAATTTAGAGCTAGTATTAAGCTAACTGCAGGCTAAGTACCACTATCTTAACTGCTAGTTTGCTTGCTACCCTCGCACTTTGGCCTTGTTGTACTGCATTAAGCTGGCAATGAGTACGGTAATTGTAACTTTATCTGGGACACTGGCCATGTTAAGGGGTACATTAGCACGTATCAGAATAACTGACATTAGGGAAGAAATGTACGGAAAACTTGCTGTTTTGTGTTATACCTACATTTGGAAGATGTTGATATTTTGGTTGAAATAAAACTGAGAATATGTCATCACACAAAACTACAATGCCTACAAAACAGACAATAGAACAGAGACCAAAAAACAAATCATTGTTCCATTCAGTGTGGTCAATAGGTAAATAGTACACAATTAATTTGCCAATATTAGATAAATATGGTTGTGTTGTCAATTCCCAACAGAGTACATTATGGCTTTATTGAAAATTTAATTGAATTAATGGAGTCTGGTTTACCTATTACCATCATTCATCTCTTTGTTCTCGACAAGTTGCACAGGCTGATGTTAGTAGGTATAATAAGTAGCTTATTTCGCCAATTATTGTTAGTCCCTCCCTGTTGATTTACCTACTACTTGCCCGCAATAATCCTAATAATCGAAGTGGGCTTTTAATTACCAAGCTTTAATCACTCATAATCTTGCACGATAAAATCTTTCTACTTGAAGTATTTTCCAGCTTGTTTAGAGTTTGTGAAAAGCTAAGTTTGCTTTTATGACCTACATTTTACTCGCTCCTTCAGAAAACTCAGGATAAAATTAAATTGCCAAGCTAATGTACTAACAGCTTTATGGCTTTGAATTACGTTGGTTTCGCAATGCAGTTGCAGCTTCTCACTGGCTAGCCGACATGCCGCGCGCGCCTGAATGCCGGCAGTCAGCACTGTGTCACCGTTGGACTGAAAACTTTATTAATGGAGAGTTAATGCATTTATTTTATTGCTTGGACCGAATTTTAAATGAATAAATTTCGGAAGGGATGTGGGAGCAATTTAGGACCGTTATTTCACATCGACCGGTATTTCATACAAATATTCATATCCAAAACCTTGGAAATGTATCAACCGATTTTAATAAAACTTGATACGCATAAGCAAGATACATAGGTCTACAAAGTTAGTTATAACATTTTCGAAATGTCTAACAAGAAAATTGTAATTCCCTGTTATTATGGAAAGCTTGGAATTTCTTTACTTTAGCTTTAAAACTCTTTTACTAACTTCTTATCCTGCTTATGCATATAAATTTTTATTAAAATCGATTAATTAATTTCCAAGATTTCGAACTTGAATATTTCTATGAAACATCGTGCGACGCTTACTTTTTATCGCCTAGTTACTTTGGTCCAATTGTCATAATTAATAAAGATTTTCCTTTCAAGAATTTACAGAATCTAATTACCTACAGATATCAACACTGAGGGCCAGTTTCGCGGTCTCCGGAATGGCACTATCTACCAGATAAATCACAAAGTGGAACAGAATTTGTATGAAATTATCTGCCAAATAAGTTAAATGAAACTTATCTAGAGCTGGTGAAATCAGTCGTAAATAACCGTGGAAAAATACAGACTGCAATATCGAACTACAGTTGATAAGAGGATTTTGCAAGAGATATCGTAAGTCCTTTTGATGGAATTTTCATTTGAAATAGGTACGTGAAGCGTGTATGTTCTGATTACCTGTCATCGATGGGATTACGAATAGCGGACGGGCTATTCACATCCCGACACTTTTCAGGGAGAACATGGGATGATAGGTGGTAGACGACATGCAATCTAATTGCTTTATGAATTTTATCAACTTTCACTTATTTGGGTTTATTGGTGAACATGTAACGTTATCATTAATTATATTATCATCATGTCTTAACACAAAGAAAAATGACGTAGATAATTTTACCTAAAAATGTAACGATATTTTACATGATGGCTTAATTAACATAATTACCCAATATACGCAAAAACGTTTCACATACTCTCGAAGAAAATTACCAGTGCTTACATTAGACATCCAAAAATGTATTAAGAACGCCAAACATAAATTCTTCACAGCTTATGAGAAGAGTATACAAGAAGATTGATGTCCCGGGTGATTTGGAAAATGGTAATGAAGACAAATTGCAACGCGTAAGCGTTGGTAGAAAACTGAAGGTGACAAATTATGACAACATTCCACCGAAAGCAAGCATAGAACGATGTAAGTAAACTGAACGGTTTTAATTAAGTCTACAGGTTTAGTGAAGAAAATAATACCATGTGTAAAGACGGCTCTTCACTTCGCGTTTGACCAAATATTCGAATTATTTCGCTTACACAAAATAAACTTTATTTTAATAGGAATAAGGTATATTTTGTATTAGCCAAATAACGCGAATATTTGGTCAAACTTATCTTGGTATATTTAATATACCAAGTGAAGTGCCAGCGTAAGGCTACGTTTCCACGAGGGATGTGCTAGGTAGGATGCGTAGAGAGGGATATGATTGTTAAGAACCAATAGAATTGCTTCATTTACCTGTAACCTAGACCGAATAAGATTGCAGTAAAATGTTATTAACTGAAACTGATGAATTTATACCTATGCATAAGGATCAAGACGACTACCTACTTTGAAAACTTGATTTTAAGTGGAAACACATAAGTATAAGTATCGGCCGGCACTAAAGATGATCACAGATAGGTTTTGAATATCTATCTTGATCTTAATGTTTACTAGAGTAACTAATTAAATTTTTGATATAATGGAACTGAACCCCGCATTAATACATCAATATAACGGAGAGTATTTCAAAATCAACAATGGGCTTGTGAGCAGATTCCCAAAAAAGGACTGTCATAGTGTTGACATTCTTTGATTAATGATTGGTCTTTGTTACGCTCCAGCGCAGACCAATCAATAAAATATAAGTTGACATACCTAATTATTCTTTTGTAAATTAGACCATTTTATTAATTAGAGCTCAAATGTGTGATATTAGACTTTGTTTAGTTTGTCATACAGAGATTTAACGGAAAACTTAACAAGTATGATAAGTTGTATTTTTTGTCTAGGTTTAGGTATATAATGGCCAAATAACTCCGTCTTTTTCAGTCTTCATAAAGTACTATGTATGATGCGATGAGTCGCTGCAGAATTAGGAAATGCTGCAGCTATTTGAAGATTCTGGACTATCTAGTATAGGTACTATGTTTCTACCTCAGATCATAGAAACAAGGGAGATGTGCCAAGGCACTACTAAAATTGACGCTTTGATACGGTCACATTGACCGTATATAAAATGTACACCCTGGCGACGAACCGAACACGATCGATGATATAAATACAGTGTTTTAGTTTAGTGCTAGTGTTGAGTGACCATTAACAGTTTTAGATTGAGGGTGTGTGGAATGTTTAATGCGTGGGAGATCTTTATATTCACGAGGGGCGCTTGTAATTGTGTTGAAAAATGTACTAAAAGTGGCGACAGTTGTTCCCGTACTAATTTGCTATGATGGCATATCTCCTTGTTTCTATGATCTGAGGTTTCTACGAACACCAACGGCGACTTTCTCGCGGAAGATTTAAGTGAAAATAACATAAAATTATGCACTAACTACATCACAGATTTAATCTAATGACCCGGTTAAATACGTCGCCAACGCTTTATATACTACCTAGTAGTGATAGTTAAGAAATCATGTTACTAGTGTAACATTACTTATATTTTTTTATTTCATAATTAATTTCATCTAATTGATTGATAGTAAAAAAAAAATAACAGAAAGGTATTTCACCAACGGGCTATTTCACCCACCTATCATTATCTGTTCATTCAGCTAATGTGATCACTAAACGATTCAATAGCAAAAAAATGCGTTTCACCACCTGTCAATAGTGTTAATGACAACATTACTGAAGTAAAAGTTAATTTACTAAAAGTCACCTTTAGCTTATCTTATCTTTAGCTTATTGAACAGATATTGATAGGTTGGTGAAATAGCCCCTTAGGTACCTACTCGGGCCACATTCTAGTTTTTTTTAAGACTTTAAGGTCTTATTAAGGCAATAATAAATATTTTTATTATATTCACGTAAGACTTCATACACCGAAACCTTATTCAGTATCACACTATTTGACAGACTAGACTTGATATTGACATTGCATCATACTGACACTCATAATGCGGGACTAAAGCTCGTATTACAGAACGATTCTCGAGCACAATCTCTGCTTGAGCATAGATTTAAAGCCATTTGATTGTTGAAACTAGTTTCAATCTATGCTCAAGCAGAGATCTGTGCTTGAGTATTGTTCTGTAATACGGGCCTAAGTGCGGGACGCGGACGTACTTACATCACGTATATTTGCGCACTTAGCCGCGCAGCAAGATCCACATGTATCCTATACGCCCCGATTTTTTATTTCTAACTTCATAAATAAAATCGCGTAATTCGAAATTACGCAATTTTGTTTATTTTGGCTGTGATTTTTACAATTTAGGAACTTACACTCCAGTCGAATTACGTAAAATATAATATCGCGGCGCGGCTCGTACGGCTCTTGCAATGCGGGGATAAGTGCGTTACACTTATATTCTCCTATGTCCACAATCGCCTTCATTCATCAGGCGTTATATCACGATAAGCGATCGGCTACATTATTGTAGTTCGTAGCGTTATCGTCCAATGTTTAATGTCAATCAATAGTAAGTAATTAGTAGGTACATTATTGCGTTAAAGTCTTATAGCCTGCTTACTTACAGATAATTTTATTGTACCTGATCATTGAGACCTCAATGGCTGTAATATGCGCGTTAAGAAGCAGGTGGAGCAGGAGCATTAGAGTGCCTTCAAATTAGAGGCGTGAAGTGGCGCCCATAGAGTATAGTAACTAATAAAAAGAAAGTGGCGCCACTGCCGCGCCACTACTAATTTTCACACAATTTCTAGCAGCGACACTACCGTGAAACAACTGCGCATCTAGAAATTCTATGAATTTGTAGTGACCCGGCAGTGGCGCCACTACACGCCTCTAATTTAAAGGCACCCTTAGGCCTCCCCCACATTGGGCGTGCGCGTTCCTCCGGCGTGTGAATGACGCGAACGTTCACGCACGCGGCGTTCGCGTCGTTCACACACGCTGGAGGAACGCGCACGCCCAATATGGGGGAGGCGTTAGTATCATCAATAATAATTAAACCAAAGAGTATGGATTAATCTAACTTCACATTATGTGAAGTTTGTCAAACAAACGAGGCATTGCATGTGCAAAAAGACATGGATTTCTATTTAAAAGGAAACATTCAACATGACCTGGTAAATTAAAAGTTGAACAAGAAATGCCACTTTCTGCGAATTTTCGACGAGGTAAGCTCTTGTTCCTCGCATGGTCATAACAGTAACCGTACACGTCTTGGCGGTGGTAAATAAAAAGCTATGGGACACATATGGGACATGCTATGGGATATTGCTACAATGAGGTGGCGAAATGAAGGTTTTCGCGTTACGGCGCTAAAATGCACATTTATTTAGAACACATACGCGTATAATTAGAAATGTAGGATTGTCATTTGTTGGGTGAGACAGAAATGTATAACTTAGTACCGTACATCCACATTTCTACAGTTTATGTTTTCTAGTTCAAACGCTAAAAGAGTCTACGTCAGAGATTACAGCGGCCACCCTTGAATTTACACTCCACAAATTCACATTATTCCAAACATTAATCAGGAAAAAAATATTTGCTGGGTTTTTTTGCAAGTTAGCTATACATTAGGTACATACACTTACATATCTTAGGTATTAATCACTTACTTATGTTTTATTTCAGAAATGTTGATGTCAATAAAGAATGCAAAGAAGAACAAAGAGAAGCAAGGTGATGAAAATCCTGAAGGTAGCGACGGAGGTGCTCCCAGTGGAACCGCTACCAAACCTGAAGTTACGCCAGCACTCGTGGCAGTAGTCGCCAAGTCTTCCGAGGAAAGTCAAGCTAAAACTAAAACAATTGAAACTAAAACTAATCACAGTAACCACAGCCACGACAGCTCAGATGAACCCCGAAAATAAATAAATGATGGAATACTTTGAGATTTTAGTGCGTAATAAAATCACCAGAAGCAACCATCAGAATAATTCCATTACTCAAATACCTACTTACTAAAAGTATCGCCTTGAAAAATGTTAGCATTATTACGCCGATGATGAAGTCATACGATTAAAGCGATAAGTAGGTATTTTGTTTTTATACCAGTGTTTTACTTATTTTCTTTTAAAATGTTCTAATAAATATATACTTTTACATTTGCTATTTACCCCCTACTTTGAGCCACAAACTAGTGTGTGGTTGATATAGATGTTTTGTGTTGTACGATTATAAACCAATGTGGACCATGACCTTATTTCTTGACTTCTTATTGCGCTAAGCTCGCGGAGAAATAAGTTAATCTTAGCTAGACTTTTCTCGTGAAACAAATTGTTTACATTACAAACAATTCTTATTACGTATAAATTATGCAATCATTGTTTCATTTGCGATTTATCTGTATCTACTGTAAATCGAAACGGTGGTGATTAGAGAGACAAGGGTAGAATTGATCGCGGTATCGGTAGTTTGGCGACTCCGTGCGGCGGGCGCGACTCGCGACGACCCGGCGCCAGACTAGAACGCCCCCTAAAAAGGTTAAGTTGAAAACATACTGCCTACTTCACGTGTTTTAGAATTTCTGATACTGTTGAAAATCACTGCACGTGGCAAAAATGACAATTTACTTAAAAAAGTACCTTGTCTTTTGACCTTGAAGGGCAGAAAGGGCTTTTTTGCCCTTTTGAATGAAAAAAAATCTCAAACTGAAGTTGTGGAGAGTAGTGAGAGCAGTAATAATGGCCCTGCCTTACGTGTCGTGTAGGTAGCTAGGTAGTGGGTTCAAATTCGAATCTAGGCAGGCATGCACTCTGTGCAATTCGTTGCATCACTTGCATCACCTCTGCTCTAAAAACGGTTAAGGAAAACATTGTGAGGAAACCGGCATGTCAAAGAACTAAAAACTTTAATATTTAAAAAAATATGAATTCACTTTTATTATTTCGCACGACTTGACTAAAAATAAAATACGTTGGGACACACTATTTTCATGATTATTGATGCTGAAAATGAAAGTGTGACTACATACTTTATGATTATTACGTTTTTTGAGCATTTATAATGTCATATTCTTTGTATTACTTTTTGTCGGCGCAAAATAAGCTCCGATTGCTTGATTTGTTTGTTATTTACGTTTTATAATGAAGGAAAGTAAAAATATATCATATACCTATTACCTATTACAGAATTTTCAGGCAAGATGTCCAGTTACAGTAAAATAAATTACCACTTTTTTCTACATTACCGAAGATCTAGAGCACTATTTTGAGATGATTTGAAAGTATTAGTGCTAAAATAGAACAACTAATTTGTACGAGTAATGAAACGAAATTGGAAAATCAAGTACCGTTTGTTCTTTTTAGCCAGTAAAACCTCATCAACTTTCCATAGACGATCATTATAGCCATGCCCAAATATTATCGAGAGAGATATAATAAAAGTCAAAACTGTTTCTAAGATTTCTTCTCGATAAAATTGTAGGAACAAGATACTAATTTTGTAACATTCTACGAGAGATGTGTGACGGCAGCCTAACATCTGTAATTTGTTTCATTTGGTTCGTGGGTCACGGGTCGTGTGTCACCGACCGTGATAATGTTACCTCATTTCAAGGTTCCACCCAATGTACATTCAATCAAACAGGAAATAGTCTTCTACTTACCTTCATTTGGCAGTACTTGTCCATCTTGTAACTAATAAAATACCTAATTAACAATGTGTGCTTTCAGCTGAAAGCAGGTTGAAGTTTTTGCAAATCTAAACAAGAATTTTCGTCATTTCTCATAGTCTGGGTTTTTAACCGACTTCATTAACCGACTTCTTAACCGACTTCAAAAAAGGAGGTTCTGTATTCGTCCCGTATGTATGTATGTATGTATGTATGTATGTATGTATGTATGTATGTATGTTAGTATGTATGTATGTATGTATGTGCGCGATTTTCTCAAAAACTACTGATTCGATTTGGATGGGGTTTTCACTAACGTAATCTACATATTTTCAGGAAGGTTTTAGTATATAATACATTATGTAATCATTCCTATGTACAAAGTTATAGGCATAAAATGTACACACTCCGTAGAAGATTTACTGTTGAACGAATTCGTGAAAGTAATCTAACACGGGATAAAGAACTAAAAAGGGAAAAATAAAAAAAAAAAAAAACACTGTAACCTATTTAAAATATAAATATATAAATCTAATCTAACGCGACTCGACTGAAGTTAGTCAATTCTATTCTTATTTGGATCGGATCGCATATTAAACTTCGGTTAATGTAAGGTAAGGCAAGGACGAAAAAGAAACCTGTTTCACTAATGTCATACATAATTAGTTAAGGTTTACCTTTCTTATTTGTGTTGACTATCATTTTATTAGTTAATACGCCGATATAGGTACCTAATTAATGTTCATTTTAACTTTCCGTACTTTGAATCAAAACAGCGTTAAAACAAAATATAGAGCGTTTCACAAGTACCTTCGACGCTATGTTGTGACGGAGTCATCCTTCGTCATCTTCCATTACTGGCCACTTCATCCACTCCATTCTTCCAGATTTGAACTTCAAAAAAAACAATTTTCAAAAATTAGAAAATCTCATATTTTTATGCATTTATTTCATTGTTTCGTCACTCTTTGTCTGGTCTCCAAAGACATCGGTCGTGGACCGCTGAACCGCTGTACCTACTACCTATTATTATAACAATTGTTCAGTGTTATAAGCAAATAGTCTCTTTTTGTAACAGTTATTTTTATACCAGTTTTGTATCTTCGTGTACAAATAAACCATCTACATCACAATTCCAACTCTCCCAATCCTCCTGTTTTATTTAATATCAAGATTTGTGTCCGGAGACTCCCTCATGCTAGCCGTGGCTTGAGAGGATAGATAGAGAGGGAGGCACTCCGCGAGAATGTTGGCTCCCCTGTCTAGGTCTTAACGTTTTATGTTTTTTGTAGATGTATGTGTCAAAATAACGCCTAGGACACTAAAAAGTGGTGAACGAATTAGTACTGAAAAAGAACTTCCAACACCGTTAAAAACGTTGTAACATATTGACATTCAGGGCAGCCAACATAGCGTCGAAGGGAAGTGTGTCATATTTTGTCATCGATTTTGTATTGATTATGTTGATTTTTATAATAAATCCAAAAGTTGTTATTTACTATCAATCCTTCTTCTTATTTCAACCTGATCTAGAATTTCTTTAAAATTGATAAAAACAAATTATGCGTTATGCGTCACATTTCACTATCAAACCTATTATAGTTCGTAAAATATAGCTTGATCTCTGTGACAGATGTCAAATACGAACAAATAACGTCAAAATGCATTAAAAATGTATGGATTTGACATCTGTCACAGAGATCAAGCTATATTTTACGAACTATACTTAGTTATTATTGATCTCATTGCAAGTGAACTCGTTCTATAAGAGAAATAAAATTCTATAAACCTAACCTCCAAAAGAGCAAAAAATTGTAGGTATAATTAATTGTTAACAGCTAATAATTCTTAATTATGGCAACAACAACGTTTGAGTTGCGTCCCATAGCGACCCTCACCAGAGATAGCTTGGAAAATTTAAGGCGCAAAGCCGTGGTTGCCATAAAGACGCTAGACAAAAAGAATCTGCGAAGGTAAACAGTTTAATATTACACCATACTCTTACTTAGTAAGTAATTCTTGTGTCAGTACAAAACCCTCCACATATTTACTCCTGTGGGTTAGAGAACCACCAAAAATAAAAGGAAAACAAGACGTTGCAGTCGGGACCCAGCGTTCTCGGGTAATACCTAGTCTTAAAGTGGGTCCCGACTGCAACGTCTTGTTTTCCTTTTCTTTTTGGTGGTTCTCTAACACCAGAGATAAGACGTAGGGCAAACCGCGGTCGGGTTTTTATAAAAAAATTAATTTTCTATTTTAATTTTCTATGATCTGAGGGTTGAACATTGTAACTCTTGTCCTGGTTCAATAAAGGTACAATTCGAACACCGGCGACAGCGACTGACCGCAGAGACAGGCGGCAGCGGCAGAACAAATGTACTGGAGGCGACAGGTGACAGTGTCACCGCGCCTGAAATGTACCTTCATACAATCTTAGAGGAAACTAGCTGTGGCCCGTAGTTTCACTCCCGTTGCTCGACTCCTAAGGCTCGTAGCGTGATGTTAAATAGCCTATATTATCACTTATAAATCTGGCTATCATATGCAAAAATATTTTTTCTACACACACAAACGAACAAGCTCTTCAACTTTATATTAGTGTAGATGTAGAGGAACCACTAATGTTGCTTGCAAGTCGGGGACAGTATCTGCTGCTGCGGTCAGTCGCTATTGCCGGTGTCGGAATTGTAGGTAGGTACCTTTATATAAAATAGGTCAAGCCGAGTAAGTCTCTGTTAAGTCTGTTTGTGCCTACGTGACTGTTAAACATCTACTAAAACTATAATTAATGTCTAGTAGAAATATTGGCGGTACGCTGTCCCAATAAATGCGTAGTTTATTGAGAACTTTTACTGGCATTAAGTGCATTATATTGCACATAATTTGTAATCGTATAACATAGAATATATTTTCATAAAGTAACTATGCAAGCAATCGCTGGCAATTCCACCTGCAGGGATGAGCAAGGATGCATAACGAGAAATGTTTGTGTTTTATTTGTACGAGTATATTTAAATATATTTTTTTAATTTCATAAATTTTTATTCATTTTAACCCACCAATATCTCACCAATCACTTCGTTTTCATACAGATTTTCATAAAGCTATGATTTTACGTACATCCCTCGCTACGATCCTTGCACATCCCCTGTGTATAGATAGCGTAAGAAACAAAAGTGGTGTTTCCTTATTCACTCTGTAATGTAGATATTATACAGATTCCCATGGTCCTAACAGAGGGACATAAATTCTGATCGTTTCAAAATGTTAGGCAGGTACATTTCGAGTAGAAAACAAATCAAGTTAATGTACCTATGTAATGTTTAAAATAAAGGACGATAGTAATACATACATGGATATAGTCTAACAAACTAGACAAACATCGAGAAGTAAACGATTACGTTAATTATACCTACCAATGACAATAACTTCTTCGGCTTCTTCCTATTGGATTGTTTTGATCAGCTATGGGGAAAACAAGATACCTAGTTCCTTCATTGAACATTCATAATACATAATATTATAATACCTATACCCAATTTGGTAATGTGACGAACAAGTTTACAACAGCAAATTGTGAATGTGTGCGGTATTGCCTTATAATGGCGATAGATACCTACAGTCATGTTGAACGTAATGAGCCATGTTGCAACACATTCATGCGTCGTACGTGATGAAGATATCGTTAAAATGTATGTCCATTGCAGGCAATTTGTCATTAGCACCAGAACGTAAGAAATAACTGCTGTATGTTAATGTTTAACTGTTTAAATATTCAATTTAATATTAGGGAAAATAAGACCATTTTTAGCACCAAAATGTGTACCTACTTGAACGTGTAGCAGAAATGCGTGCTCATACAATTATGGGGTTGTTTAGATTATTATTCAGAGCATCATTTGATAGGTCAAATATAAAAAATTGGCCAAAAATTATTCGGTATCTACGTATCTACACATGAACTGATCCGATCAGCTCATATGCTATTTGTATGGAGATTCGAAAAACATGCGATTTATTGTTTGACCTCTCAAATAATGCTCTGAATAAGATTCCAAAAAACCCTCTTAGATATGACCACTTCCACGATTGTTTCCAGCAGGATTTCAACATAATAAATACATGTATACTTTTATAGACCCTAATAACGGTCAATTAAGATGAGCTAAAACTCTACGGTATTTGAAGAAATAATTCAAAAGATATTTCTTCAAGAAGAGGTCCACTTTTACCTAATGTTTTAAAATGGCAAGGTATAGTGGACGCAGTTATTCAGAATCTGGTGAGTCACAATGAAAAGAGAGGTCACAATGAAATATTACGATATGGGGTCAAAATTCTTCTATTCCATGTCAGAGACTGCCGAATTCATCATAAAATTTAACGAGAGCCCTCATAAAAACTAACAAGGCCTTTTTATTGTATCATGTTATTTTGGGCTCCCCCTAAAACACCCAGTTTTGTGTTGAATTATCACATTATGATTCGTGACGCTGCACTGATGCGCTGAGTTAGGTAAATGAGGAGTCTCTTTGTTAGACTGCCATCGCATTTACCTTTTATTTCGTTCAGGTAGGGTAAAATTATTAGATTTAGAAAGAAACTGCTAATGTACTTAGTACAACTATGCATGGAGTTGATGTACAATCATCAGTCATCCTGTATAATAAATGCACAAAAAGGAAGGAGGAACGAAGGAATACTTATGATTTTTTAAAGATTCATGGCTTTGATTATCATGGGTAGCTTCGCAGTTTTGGTCGAAAAGCAGAAAATTTTCAAAAACTTCGACCCCAAAGAATTTTTTGAAAACATGTTGTAAATAAGCTCTAGCTGGCCACACAGGTAGCATTACCATTTTCAAGGAAAAGGTTGAATTTACAATATTAACCTGTTTAATAAAATAACACTCCTTTAATTTAATACAACCAATTTTTTCATAATCATCATCCTCTTTGCTCTCTTTTATTTATCTAAATTTTTATAATGACATTCTTAAAAGTAAAATAAGGTTTGTCATTTTGACAAAATGTTTACATCAAATCAAATCTTGTCAATTTTGTAAACAACAATCAATTTTTAATTATACTTTAAAAATCGTGATTAATTTGTGCAATCAATCAATAATGGCTTCTAGTACTGCATTTCCAAAAAAGCGACAACTGCCCAAATTGATGGCATGTATGACCAAAAACAGTTTGGAGAATTTTCGAAGCAAAGCTCTGTTTTCTTTAGCTGTTCTCGATTCTAATGGCATACGAAGGTAAGTATAAAAGTACATAACAATCCAAATACTTACATTTGTATTGCAATTTTATAAAGGGCAGTTAAACTTAGAAATAAGGTACCTATTTCACCAACCAGTTTTGCATGTCTTACGTAATCAGCCTATACTGGTTCCACCGTTCCCAGCAACGGGAACAGTGTCACTAAGGGCCTTAGACCTCCTCTCTGTAAAAGGAGTGGGCCGTAATCATTTGCTCCGTGGTCGTAACCCAGCACGCGGGCCCAGTGTGGGTTGATAAACGTCACTTGTCTTCGAGCTTGTGGTTCTAGATTTTCCTTACGATGTTTACTTCACTATTTTTAGAGCAGTAGTGATGAAAAAATTGAACAAAGTAAAGTGCGGGGCTGCATGGGTTCGAAACTACGACTTACTACTCTCATGAGACCGCCTTACCGACCGCATCTACTTTTCTCTTCGCATGTGTTACCTTAAACTTATGCTGTCTCAAATATAATTATGATACCTACTTTGTCTGTGTCTTGTTTCCCAGTTCCACTAAAGCGTTGAACGAAATTGCTCTAGCACGTACTATTTTCGAAAACCAAAGTTTTCCTATCTGTAATTTTTATTATTACCCAACCATAGAAATTGACTATTTTATGATTTTAGAAGAGCTTTTTTTTAACCATTTAACATTTTTCTAGGCGTAAATATCCTTTATACAAATGTCTGATTTTGGAACTAAAAGAATCCGGGTATTCTGATTCATCAGAGTATCTTCGAGATCTTATTTACGATAACGTAGAGCTGGTTAACCAAGACGATATCGGCATTGTGGTGGACCTCAGAAAAAGAGATGACTATTTGGAGCACATCTGTGGCGTTCTGCAAAGAGCTGAAAAACAGCGTGATAGGGGTACGTACAAATATAATATTTTGTAGGTACTTAATGTAGGTACTTAAACAGCTTTTATAGATGACTAGATTTTGCTCGCGGCTTCGCTCTCCTTCTGTACCCCTGACAATGTATATGCAAAATTTCATGATGATCTGTTCAGCAGTTTAGGCGTAAAAACGTACCTAACAAACAAACAGACACACAGAGTTATCTTCGCATTTATAATATTATAAAGGATGATAGAGACCTTTTTCCCGTATCTTTGTTATCGACGCAAATAAATGCATGTTCTTTTCTTCTTTTTCTTTTAGATTATTAATATTAGTATTATTAGTATCATCAGAATAAGCTTGTTTTGTGTAGGCCACCAGTTAATATTAACTTTCAATAAGGTACTGTACAAGCACGCAACCACGGCAAAAATATACTTACATTTGCTTTCCGTCTCTGTCACTTAGAAATAGCCTGGTATAGGATACATCAGTACCCCCCTATTTTCAATTCAAAATATGCTTACGTTAACGATACTACACGTCAAAAAAACTCATGATAGGGGTACAGATAAAGGGATTTGTAGTAATTTGTGTGCTTAGTCATCATCATAATTATATCATCACCACATCAGCCGAGAGACGTCCACTGCTACACAAAGGCCTCCTCCAAGCAGCGCGTATAGGTAAGTACTAGGTACCTACCTACTGGAGAATAATTATTAAATTCATAATTATTTAATGATGCAGGCAACCCGAAGAAAGAATGCGAGCACTTACTTGGTCTTGGGATATACTATGCTGAAAAGGAAAAGGGTATTCTGTGGTTAGCCGAAAAATTCTTTCAAGCAGCAATTGCTGTTGCCAGCCAATACCTTGTAGATGGTGGTCGGTTGAAAGCTGTCTGTAAATACCACTATGGGAGGTTCCTACTGGATAAATGTGAGTTAATTTATCAATAACACCGTGATATTACTGTATTTTTAGAACAAATGTTGTTCAGACTATGGTCTATTACCACTCTACATCATCAAATATGTTATTAAAATATCTAAACTAGGTATTCTTAGGTCTTTATGTTGCTCAAACATTGACCGTAACATTAAACTTACTCACCGCAGTAGTGGTAAGAGGAGTCTACGTGGACTAACAAGGATGTGTGGATAATGCGGGTCAAAATGTAAATAAATCATCAGCCAATAACATACCTCCACGCTTGGTACCGCCAAAGATCAAAGACGTTTTTTTTTTCATGCTCTATAACGATAGTTGACCCTGGTCTGAGCAATATTTGTTCTAGAAAACCAGTGATATAAATAAATGAACTTTGCTAATTAATATTTATTAGTTCCAGGAGCGGATCCAGAAGAACCATTTTCGTTATTGACAGAAGTGAGAGATTCTGCTATCGGAAAGGTTCAATATTTTTAATTATTTTTTTCCCAAGTACCTATTACACTTCATAGTGTAATTTATGATAATAAATAATTTTCCTAGCAGTAATTGTGTGAACAAAGAACTAATCAGCTAATAGCATGTATGTCAAACAAGGCAACTGGTTGTAAACCGGTAAAGCGAAGATTATAAAGAAAACTTGATTTTCTAAATTGCGTGCAATGAATTAAATAATCATTATTTCCTAAGAATTGACGTCACTTTGAATCAACTGATTCTTATTGCGGACCGCAATTGAATATAAACTAAAATATCATCACCCTTACCACAAAAAAGATAAACACGCGTTAAACGCGAATGCTACCAAAAAGAATACACACTTGTTTTAGACAAGTTAGTGCTAAAACAAGTGCGTATTATTTTTTGGTAGCATTCGTGTTGAACACGTGTTTATCTTTTTTGTGGTACGGCCGCATGTGTTTATTTTGATTGAAGAGCAACCTAAAGTATTAGTTAGAGCTTATTACATTTACATCACGGAACTCCGTGACTCCATCCGCGTGGACTTAGCTTAGCTATACCGTGGAAATTTCTAAAAATTCAGCCGTATTCTTTGTGTACCTAATTCATAAAGGGAACCGCTGTCCAAAATTTCAGCTATGTAGGACCAAGGATTTGGGCGTTAATGAGTCAGTTAGTGAGAGAGTCAGGAACTCAGGACTTTATTTATGTATTTATTGTCTGTCATATGACAATTGTGTCAATTCTGTTCACTGTCTATAATAAACAATTTCATTCTTTCCACAGGAATGGCCTTTATATGAACCTTCAGAAGATGGAGAGGAAGTTCCTCCAGATACCGTGTTCGGGGCTACTGCCTTGCAACTGCATAAAGTCCTCCTCAATAAAGCAAGGGCTTTGCGAAAGGAGGACACTCCTAAGGCTGAGAGATTGTCACGCTTGGCTGAGAGAAGAGCTAAAGATGGTTAGTCTTTTTCTATTATGTAATTCCTTTAGGCTGTTCTTAAGCTACATATCCACTATGTTCGCGAACCAGTAGCGCTCCACGAACATAGCTCCTAGTGGATACATTCTCGCTCTCTGAGCGTGTAGCAGTTAGTGCTCCAACTAGGCCGATCCGATTACTGTCGGTTTTTTTCGCCAACATAATGAGGATTGTATTGTGTTGTGTAGTGGGAGCGATAGTGTTCGTAAACGACGTCTGCATTTGAGCGGGTACAGGATCGTTGTGCACTACTGGTTCGCGAATATAGTGAATACGCACCTTTACAAAAGAATTAAATCCAAACCAGCATCACAATAGACATTTAGGCCCGTATTACAGAACGATGCTCGAGCACAGATCTCTGCTTGAGCATTGATTTAAAGCCATTTGATTGGTTGAAACTACTTTATACCTATGTTCAAGCAGAGATCTGTGCTCGAGCATCGTTCTGTAATACGAGCCTTAGACTAGCCCACGGTTTCTTCCTGCTTTACTTTTCTGATTAGCTCATATTAAAAGTCGGCACGGGAGCTGCCTAACTTTGGTTAAAAGAGACTTGATTTAACAACTTACTGTCAAATCATTTAACGAAAGTTAATTAACCTAAATTAAATAATGTATAGTTATTAATTAAGTAGGTTCATCGCAGAGCTATCTGAATGGTGCTGGATCTAGTACAACGGTGAAGCTGGATGTAGTTCAAATCTGTACCTGACATTACGCATTTTGTCCCATTTTAGCCGGTGAAACAGACAGAACCGCAGACGCGATAATCGAGATCGGCATTTGTCAGTTAATGATGAACAATCTGAATAATGCTCAGAAAACTTTTGAGAGGGCGTTCAAGATACACGAGAGAAGTCGAAATGTAGAAGGGCTTTGCGAAGTTAGAATGCACCTGGCGGCGGTTATGCAGCGGTAAGAACCTTGACATAACTATGTTTTAGTAATAGTAGATACCTCTCAGTGTTTAGGTTGTTGTACCTATGTATTTTAAATTGATAGAGTGGAAGGAAACATAATTCGATCGGAAAGGTAGGTATCTAACATGATAAAACCGTTAGAAGGTACATATATATGTATTTCAATTATATCCTTTTGTACTGCCATGTTTTGTTTAAACAAAACATTCTATTACGATAAGAGTACGTGTAATTTTCCACTTTTCATAAAATACACATTAACAAGATTATTACATTTGCAAGCTTGGTTCTATTGAATCCATAGTAGGTAATTAAATATTTAACTACTAGATCTTGTGCGTTTAAACCAGTTATCTATTTAATGCAATTATTGTATTGTAGAACACGTTTTTACTACTTACATATACAAATCACAACATCTGATTGTTAAAAAATATATCGCACGCCTAGTATTATAGGTAATGGCAGAATGGCAAATCTACAAAAAAAATCTATATCGAGTTTTATGGCCCTACGTGTTTATAAAGTGGAAAATTCGGCACATGGGTCCTAAAACTCAATTTAGCATTTTTGGTACGATGTGCCATTATAATGCAGGTGAGCGATATAATTATTATAGTCTATTATGACCATAGTATTTTATGAAGGCCATTTCATCAATACATCTCTGAGGGATCAGCCAGTGTACTTTTATATACTCCATTGAACTGTGTTTATCTCGGGGCTACCATGAAATATTAAATACTTTACTGTTCCTTTGGGAAAAAGGAATGGTGCTATTCTTCCTGTAAGTATAGCTCCATCCTTCTCTCATACTGGATCAATAATTGCAATAACGACTCGTTACAACAACGTTACAGCCCCTGATGTTCTGTGATATCACTCGTACTTATTACTATTGTTTTAAGGCACGAACATGGGTGCGTATACCCATCTTGCGAATTTGCGGCGAATGCGCAACATGCGCGTTCACAACGCAATGTAATCCATGAGTGCAGCTCGCGAGTTTTTTGCGAACAAGCGTTTTTGCCAGATGTGTACG
Source organism: Thalpophila matura (assembly GCA_948465475.1). Lineage (NCBI taxonomy): Eukaryota > Metazoa > Arthropoda > Insecta > Lepidoptera > Noctuidae > Thalpophila > Thalpophila matura. Next base: position 11,863,927 of record OX419183.1, read on the forward strand.
TTTGGGTGGGTTCTAGCAAATGCGCAACACGCGCGCTTAAAATACACAACATAATCCACGCGTGCAGCTTGCAAGCCTTTATCTAATAGGCGCATTCATCCGATGTCAGACGGGGCGACCGCCAACGACACCGTCAGATACGTTCGGGTGGCTACACATCTGACAAATGCGCAACACACGCGCTCACAACACACAACGTCATCCACGCCTGCGCTCGCCTTTTCGCCAACGCTACGCCTAAAACGATGTCCAAAATGAAATAAAACTCGTACAGATTGGGTGAACATGAAACTGCGGCCAAGTTGCTCACAGAGATGGGTGCCAGTGCGATGGAGCATGGCCTGAGGAGACAGCTCGGCCGGGCCCTGCATCTGCTTGGCGAGTTACACCTGAGGAGAGAGAGGCCGGAGCTGGGCACCCAACACCTGGCTGAAGCATTTCTTTGTTTCATGGGCTTTCGGTTTGAAGCAGTATGCATCTAATAATCTAATTGCATATCTAATCTAATTGCTCATAATTGAATAGCTAAAATATAGGAAGTATAATTAAGTGTCAAGCGTAAACACAGTCGGTTATCAATGATGGTTCTGTCTCTCTTTTTCTGTCACTACGGGTAGAGCGTGGTTTGAAAGGTGACGGCTGTGGCTACGATTGAAATAAAAGCAAGAGGGGATAATCGATAGAGCACTCTTTCCAACTCATAGGATGTTCCGTAAAAAAAAAACCGGACAAGTGCGAGCACGACTCTCGCCTTGAGGGTTCCGTACCTACAAACTTAATTATTTATGTGGATAGTTCATCCATAATAAAATAAAAAATATTCCACAAAAATATCCAATAGCGCTATCGCTATCTATGATCCAGATTCCGCTATTACCTACATACTTCTAGTGGCGCCATCTAGAAACAGATGCCTTCACCCATTATGGTCCTTGACATACGGACAGACGGACAACAAAGTGATCCTATATAACACCGGCTCCACATGTTGGCCCCAACGTTGGCCCCAACATCACTCGCCCAACGTGTGGAGCCGGTGTAAGGCTTTCGTTTTTCCTTTTGAGGCACGGAACCCTAAATAGGGGCATATATATTGCAGTGTTTACCTTTTTTAACACGCCCTGTCTCTGTGTTAGTTATTCCTCTAAGGCCTACAACATTATGAAGCTCTACAGCCTCTTTTTGTAGGATTATATAAAACACTATTACAATAGCAGATATATGTGAGTTTTGTAATAAAGTGTTTTTCTTTCATTTAAAATAGATGCAAAGCAATGACATGATGGACATGGATGAGATTAAAGAAGACTCGCAAGATATTGATGCAATATATGTCGGACACAAAAAAGAAATATTCGAAGAGGAAGCTGAACAATCAAGACTTATGACGGCTATTTCTGCAGGTAATGACATGATTTAGTTTTGAGATATGGGTTTTCGGCACTTATTTTATTATCTTCTCAAGCTTTAAACTGAGCCACATGGAATGCTGTTTGAAACTCGAATAAGGCACTGGTATGCATGGTTTTATATGCTGGCGCGCTTTCTAGACGCTTTGAGACTTTAATTGTTCTTTTTCTTCATCGTCATTTGGATATTGGGGGCAAACCGAGGTATCTGCCCCGGGCGGCAATTTCAGAGGGCGCCGATTTCATATGTTTGAAAATGTTTCACAAAGTTGATTGAGAAGTTGTTCTATCGATGTTAATTTTAAAACGCAACCCAGTTGGTTTTTGAACACATTTTAAATTGGTTTATAACTTACACAACGAAAAAACATAAAAAAAATAATTAAAAAAATACATTGAGCAGCGGTTCCTGATCAATCAGGGCATTGAGCAAACTGAAATGACCATTAGGTAATATTTACGATGATTAGGATTCATGGGAAACTATTCACCAAATTATAAATTACTTTTCAGGCCAAGAACTAATGGCCTCCTATTTCAATTTACTGAGGGAGGCTGGCGGATGTGCAGTGGCTAAAATGAAAACAATTGAGTGGAAACTGTCGCACGCGCGCTGGTGGGTCAAGAGACGACATCACGACTTCCTGCCGTGTATGTGCGCCGTGCACAACCGAACTCCATTGGATGTGCTGTGGTACGTAATAATATATACTAGTATGAATAATATGTACCTACAACTCTACAAGAATAATAATAGTAGGTAGTAATAATATTTTGTAGGATTCGAATGGAATGTAAGATGTCGCAAGTTCACGTGTCTCTCTTTGATTTCTCTAACGAGGCACTCGGTAGGACATCAACGATTCAAGATATCAGAAAACTGCACAGCAGCTTCCTACGTACTACTACCAGTCGTGCAGTCACCAATAATTAGTTAATTACTTAATTATTATCCTTCTTTTTCCCACTTTTATTGCATTATTATTTAGGGGCCCAATATTATTATAATAATTTAGAAATAAAATATCGTTTATTCATTATAAAATGTATTATTTAATTCCTCACATTCATCGTACAACGTACAACTACAAAGGGTATAATTTAATTAGTGTCTATTTACAAAGAACTTAAAATAACCGCATAGTTAAATATTATTGAGCAAAACATGCAAATTGTTGCACCGTCATCAATACCTTCCCGTGTGTAAAAGGTCTGCCACCGATATAACATCTTTCACGACAATAACAACATTGTAACAAAATTATTTTATTTAGTGCTATCAGCACAGTCTTAACAAAAATGCGAGAGCCATGCGTCCATATTTACATAAAAATTATAATTTAATTTAGGAATCATTAAATGTAATTATTTAGCATACTTTGGTAGATTTACGTGGCTCCAGCCGAACCTTGAATCCTTCAGCACGCTTCAGGATGATGTCGGCTTGCAGTTTGAAGTCTGACTCCTTAAGATCGGAGTGGACGCGGAAATTCCTGAGTATCGTAGATAGGATAATCTTCAGCTTCAACATGGCGTATTTACGACCTTTAGAAAAAAAATACAGATTAAATAAAAAAACTTAACAAATATCATAAAATTATGTACAACGTCATTAAGAAATTACTGCACTTACCGACGCAACTCCTGGGTCCAGCAGAGAAGGGTACGAATGCGTAATAATGGCGATTGGCAGATCGTTCAGGCAGGAAGTTGTCGGGGTCGAATTTGGTAGGGTTGGGGTACACGTCGGGGCGACGGTGCAGCTTGTATGTTGCCACTACAATAGTTGTACCAGCAGGCACCTTTTTACCATTGGAAGCTGAAAAAAGATAAGATTTTGTTAAGGTGCCTGTTATCAATGTCCCAAAAAAACCAGCGCGAATAGAACCTATTACTTACGAAGAGTGATGTCTTGTTTAACGTGACGAGCAATGATTGGCACTGGCGGGAACATCCTGAGCGTTTCCATGAGACACCTTTCTAAGTATTTCATTTCCAGAGTGTCTTGGAATGTAGCTGGTCGGTCTGAGTCTCCAAAGATCTTGTCAAGCTCATCGATAACCTTGTCCTGAATGTCCTGGTGAATGCCCATCATGGATAGGAAGAAGCTGCTTCCGGCAGCTGTTGTGTCATGACCCTGAATGAAACATAAAATTTAATGCATGATTTTATATTCCACAAAAGAATTCATGATTCTTATCATCTGAATTTAGAATATTTACCTCAAACATAATAGTGTCCACTTGTTCTTTAATTTCCTCATCTGAAATAACAACGCCGCTCTGTGCACTTTCCAGAAGCAGGTCAAGGAAAGCCAGACGTTTCTTCTGTCCTACATCTGCGTCATCTACATCCAAATCGTCCTTAAGACCGGCCGACTGACCGAACGACAGACCTTCAACGGATGTGGTTTTGGCGGCTTCTTCGGTGGTGGTGTTATTGTAGTCATTCAGGATTGTGGGTCTCTTGCCGGCGTTGAATTCCTCCTTCTTCCTTCGGATAACCTTAAAATTTATAAGTGCAATGAGATAAAAGCTTTAGTATGGGCAATCAGTGTCATAGCTATTTATATGCAGTTAATAAATGCTAGTTTATTCCGTCGCCTTTATGGTCGCATCAATAACTAGTTCCCAGTAGTGTGCAATAGGTCATCGAGTCTAGGACAGCTAGATAATTTGAATTATAAGTATGACCTATCGAGTAATGTCTGTTTGAAGTTACCTTCTTGGTCAGGCCGTGGATGACGTCGAGGAGTTTGGTCTGCTTCTTTGCGTAGTCCGTGAGTTTGAAGAGAAGGTCTGGCCTGAGCCAAATCTTGGTGTGCCTTAAGTGAAGGATATCGCACATCTTCATCACAGCCATGGCGTATTCAAAGCCACTCTGGTCTTGTGTGGATTTGCTGACACCCATAGCGGTTTCTACAATAAATAAATAAAACGTGTAAAAAAATAAATTGAGGCAACAATTGTAAAAAACCATTTAAAGCAATAGTACCACGTAATAACGTGGTTAAACCATAAACACGTATTAGGTATACGTCCTAGGGTCATGAGTTAAACTATAATAACAGAAAAAGTATGAAAAACTGGGGACGTAGATAGTTTCAGTGCGATTGAAATGGATGTTAGAGTGATACTTTAGTGGAACATAAACCCGGCTCATTTTGTTAAGCAAATCGTTAAAACACAGGGTGATTTTAAATCTGCCGTGTGCACCGGACGCGCAGTCGCGAACTCCTAGTAATAAAAGAGAGTTTTTGACCTCCATTGAATTCAAAACAATTGCGTAAGGAGGATATAAAGGAGCGTAGCGATTGTGACCAGGAATGGCGAATATTGGCCATTAGCACGTGAGCACGTGGGGGGTCGCCAAATCTGATGCCAGTAGTACTACGTGCTCGATGAATCAGTGCCGAGTGGTACCACGCACGTACCAATGATTCAATCATACTTCCATCAACACTGGCCGTATAGTTCGTCTTTATGAAATAATGACCTAGGCCCGCTGTTCTTGATAGCAATTGAAATCTCGAGCCGAGATGCATTTAGCATTGGGATATCAATTGCTTCTTATATAACTTCAATGCAGGTTACGCATTATAAAAAAATACACTAACGACTATTTTTGTGGAGGATAAAGAATATCGCAATAAATTAGCAATATTTCCTTTTTTTGTAGCGAAAACAATAGCATATACAAATAAAAATCAATACATACAAAAGCCTTTGTTAAGCTTTGTTAACCCCTGTAAGGTTCAATTTAGCTTAGAACGTAACACGCAAAGGTATTTTAGTTCCTTCCGAGGTTCGTTTTCCGCTTAAGGAAAAACGTGTTGTAGGTTTAGGCGGCTCTACACTGACCCGGATAAATTGTTCTGAGTAAACTACGTAATTACCCCATAAACATCACGGATGCAATCCATACTGTTATTTAGTGTTCTACATATTTATCTCAACTTCTAATGACTATTATTATTTATTATACGCAATAAGTCGATTACCAGCTACATGATAAGTGTGCATTTGCGTAGTTTGCAAATCTAGGAATATATAGTTGCATGGAATTACTTATTAAAACCACATAATAGTACGATCATGCAATATGTAATAGTTTGCCGATGCAGCGGCGCGGGCGGCGCGACTCCTAAGTATTGTGCATTATACATAATTTTGTATCACAGTGAGTGGAATCAACACGTAGGTAATCTTCGTCTCGTAGATTTCGCAAACAGTTTAATAGGTTCTCGGGGCATTTGCTTCAAGAACACGGTCTGCTGTCCATGTGAGGGCCGCCGTGTTGTCACCGCGTGGCTGGCTACGTGATATTACTTACAAATTGCTCTTTATCCTGCTTTATTTTTGTGCAAACACCTTGAGATTTAAGACCATTTCCACTTAACGCGTTCAGTCTAGTTTTGGGGTGTTTAGTTGTATGTCTTTATGTTTCTTTGTGAGTTAATTGCGCTATTTGCGTTTGATGTTTGCTTTATTATCTTGATTCATAGGTGTTTTATCCCCTTCACATTTATATCTATAAATAAATGTACTTAAATGTGAATTGCGTATCTAGGCAAACGTTCTGCTGATAGTACCTACTAGATTCCCAATTGAAGGTTGGCAGTAAATTGAATACCTATCAGTTGCAATTAAATAGATACATTTAAGGTTGAGGGAACGTTTGGAACTTCGTAGTTGTCAATTGAGTCTCCAATGAGTGTTTCTTGTGACTCAAACATTACATGCTTACAACTAAGTGTTTAGTTAACTTCACATTAAAGACTTTCAATTGCATTGACTGGTCAGTGAGAGGGTTTAATATATTCTCATTATAACTATTCGGCGCACGCGCATAGGACCAATGGTAACAAAATTGAATGATCCTACGCATGTCTAGTAGCACGTAGGCGACATAACATTGAAATCAAAAGAAATGTTATTTTAAATGTTTTGAATATTTAAGTCAAAATAATTGTTATTCGGTAAATCGGGTAATTTATTGCCTTCAATGAATACAATGGTCTTTTTTGTATTTATAAAATTTAAATAATTTGTATTTATAAATTGGAATCATTAGTTGTATATTTCCGCCTAATTTCCATTTATAAACTGAATTTCAATACGTACCTACTTTAAACGTATTTTCAATGTTAGACGCAAAGCTGGTGGCCATACCTACCTATATTGTCCCTAATGACAAGGCAACTACTATCGCTATCTAAAAACAATCGAGTCGTTAAGCCAAAACAAATTTATTGGAGCATTTTCTGCGAACTTTACGCTTGTATTTTTCCTGGTGCATAAATTTCGGAAAGGCCCATCCGGCCTCAGAAAAACTATATCACAGTCTACAATGAGACGGGGTAAAATTTTACTTACCAAGCAAGATCTCCACAGTGCACTCGCTCATGTAGTCATGACAATCGAACTCCCCAGTTTCCTTCTTCAGTTTATTGACAACAGCCCTAGAGTTGGCGTTGAACAGGTCAATGAAACTCTTCAGCACGTTCAAGTGGAAGGTGGGAGCGATCAGCTTGCGGTGAGACCTCCATTTCTGGCCTAAGAGCATAAAAAAAATAACCTCATAATGATTCGACTTGGCTATTTGCTTTATCTATGCATTTCGTAAATAATTACTAGTTGTTAATTGATATTTCTTTATGCGGAAAGTATTTCCTGGGTTCAGTTTATGGATAAATGTACAAATATGGTTGTTCCTTTAGTTCCACTTTGTTAGGTGGAAGTAAAGGAACAACCTTATTTGTGCACGAAGACTTTGCCTCCGGGATTTTTTATCTAACAATAAAATCTTTCCTCAATAAAATTATAGCCAATTGACATTCTAATTCTCATAATCGACTGTAAACTTTATTACAGTTTAACTTCAGAAAGTTGGCCTGTGACTGTGATTAAGGGCACTGTGCACTGTAGACGTAAAAACAACGTCTTCATTCATATATTTCGGCTCTCTACTGATATTTTTAGCAGTTTATTTTTTGCGCTTTGTTGCGCGGTATTGGTCATTCAGTTATTTCCCTTAAAAGCCTATTTTATAGTTGGAACTTATCAGTACCGGGCGTTATTTATGAACCAACAAAAAAAAAATGTTTAAAAATCCACTCACCAGTACTGATCAGAAGACCATTTCCGAGCCAGGGTTTGAAGAATCTGTATTCATCAGCTTTGTCGATATGTTGGTGGCTACTGAGGATAAGCTCAACATCACGAGGGTCGTACAAGAACACCAGGAGACGGGGCCCGATCCAGATCTTGACGACAGACTCGCCATCGTAAGGAATACTCTTCTCGATGACATTTCTGAAGATGTCTGTTGAGGAGTAAAATGAACATAAATAATCGTTTAACTTCTGTAGAATGAAAATAATAATGCTCTGAATTTTTTAGGGTAAATTAAAAAATGCAGCAGAATTTTTATGGTTTTTATGATTCAACTTCGTGAAGCACAATACGACTTTTTTTGTTGGAAACATCATTTGGATGCCTGCCGCCTGCCGGCTCTGGGTGCAAATTCGAAGAGAAATATTTTTTTATTTCTTTATTACTAAGTCACTTTGTTATCATCACAACTTACCGTGAGATCCACCGGCGAACTCTAGCGCGTTTCCAAGGAGTGGCAGACCAGGTGGTCCATGTAGTTTCTCTGCCAGCTCATACATGTGTCTCCTGGACATACGCCAGTACGCGTACCACAGAATGAGGGCTGGGACTAGGAGTACGTAGAACAGGCTGGTGGCAGCCCAGGTGCTGGTGGGCACCAAGCCCTCGGCAGCCGTGTAGCTCATGTTGGGATGATTTCACACACTGCAAAAATTAATTAGGGTTATCATTTGGGCATTTTTTAGACTTCAAAAGTTTTAATTACTGAATAAATCAACTTTGTATTAGACAGATTCGCTGGCCTAATAGACACTATCCCCAAGTTACGTCACATATCTAATAATATTCTTTCTAAGAGGAAAGTGAAATTGATTACAATCTTGATATCGTTTTCATCACAAGTGATAGGTATATCCTTATCGATTGTCAATATTTTTTAAAACGTGAGTCCTAAGATCTTAGATTAAATAATCTATAAATGATAAGTAGATAGGTACCAAGTTTATAAGTTTTGTTACGTAACTTGAAACAACTTTGTTACATGGACGAAGTACCAAACAAGTACATAACATTATGCAGGGTCTCGTATAAAAGCCTAGCTATTATAGAGAACCATATAAATGGTAATATTAATTTATAAACACAACAACTTTTGATGTAAAATTAAAATTATCTTGTTACTTAATAGTATTATTTATGTACCTTTACTTGTTATACACTGAGTTGCAGAAAAGTTTTTAAAGGCGACTTAAACGATAGAAATTGTATGGTTAAAGTCTCCATTAAATTTTAATTATCTTTCTGCAACCGACGGATAGCCACATATTTTTCTAGTATCTAACTTTGGCTAAGTATCAGAAAAATATTATGGATCAGTTCATAATCTAATTATAGCAACGTTATTATGGTAGAATGGAAGCCGGAACAGTTTTTTATATTAATTAACCAGTATAAAAATAATTAGATTGTTTTGATGGAACTTTTATTGGTTACGTTAGCACAGTAAACATAATATACCATTAATTTATTACTAACGCATTTTTTGCTGAGTCAAGTTCGTAATAATTATGTTGTTTTTATTTCTTATAGATTATGTCAGACGTTTGACGATGGTAGGTCAAAATAGGCAGTTTTATATCAACTTTAGGGTTACTGGGAAGAAAGATACCTGAAGGAACCTCTTCATTAAAAAGCCTGAAACTTAACTAAGTTTGTAACAAGATTTTTCATGCATCTACATGTAATAAAAAAAATATAAATCTTCAGGGCCGTACCACAAAAAGATAAACACGTGTTCAACACGAATGCTACCAAAAATAATACGCACTTGTTTTAGCACTAACTTGTCTAAAACAAGTGTGTATTATATTTGGTAGCATTCAAGTTTAACGCGTGTTTATCTTTTTTGTGTATGCAATGAAGTGGTTTGTTTCTTTTTATTAAGTATATTAATAAAAATAAAGTTAAAAAAAATACCTTTTCTATTTTTACCAGTTGTATGTAGGCACCTAACCATTTTACTCCTTCAATTTTCATCAAAACAATTTGAAAATGTATGTGCATTTGGTTTGCATTTGGATTTGGTTTTATTATTTTGGAGAGTACCTTTAATTCTTTTTAATAAATTAATAATGCGTCTACCTCAGGACAGCGCTCCTTTGCGGACGCGGGCGGGTGACTCATTTGCTGGGTGGACATGGACATAATGTCGCGATACACGAGTTCAGCACACAACACTCAAGCTCCACCACCCTAACCAATCAAGGCTGTTGGCATATACCAGGGCCTTAACACCGACGTCCCTTTTATCCTTTAACCATCAAGTTAGCAAAATGTGGCAGGCAGATTTTAACGCATCATAGAAAAGTTTAAAAATACCTCGGGATCTACTAACTCGGGGTTACAATTTTAATAATTATTTAATCAATCAAGCTGTTTTGGACAAATCAGGTAAGATACGACGACGGACTCTAATCTAAGGATCAGGGAGCCTGGGTGGTGACAACACAATTCATCAATATCGGTAACAACCTCACTAAAATATTAATTGTGCTCGTATTTTTTTTCTGCCCTCCTAATAGCAAACGCAGTTCTTGCAAATTGGCGATTTCGAGAAAAAGGCGTTTAGCAAACCATTTTCACACAAATGCTGCATTTTCCTTATTTGACAGTTCCAATATAGAGACCCCTGTGTCCCTTGATGTCATTATCGATAAAAACAAAACATCGTAAAAACTTTTTTAACAAAAAATAACCGACTTCAAAAAGCCACTACAAAGAAAATAATAATTTTGGTTTCGGAAGTCGGTGGCTTTGGTTTTTGTTTGCTTTTTTTGCCACCGACTTCCGAAACCAAAATTATTATTTTCTTTGTAGTGGCTTTTTGAAGTCGGTTATTTTTTGTTAAAAAAGTTTTTATTTTTGCCTTTTTAGTTCTTTATCTCGCGTTAGATTACTTTGACGACTTCGTTCAACAGTAAATCTTCTACGTAGTGTGTACATTTATGCACATAACTTTGTACATAGGAAAGATTACATAATGTATTATATACTAAAACCTTCCTAAAAGTATGTAGATTACGTTAGTGAAAACCCCATCCAAATCGAATCGTAGTTTTTGAGAAAATCGCGCATATACAAACATACATACATACATACATACTTACATACATACTTACATACATACTTACATACATACATACATACGGGACGAATACAGAACCTCCTTTTTTGAAGTCGGTTAAAAATGTCGATTACTGCATTTTCAATTTTATTAAGAGAGCAGTTTTGTAATGTGTGTTTCATAAAGGTTCGTCAGAATTCAACAAAAGTTTTCACAAATGTTAGTGCATGCCACCAGCTTTCAAGATGTGTTACGTGAATAAAGTCACGGGCTTGTCTACAATCTATTAAGAATAAAGTAGTAAGTTATCAAGTTAAACAAATTTCAATACGCGTGAAGTTTAAACAAACATGCATATGATTAAAATTTGAACAGGTACGTCAATAATTTTCTACGTACATAGATACGTATTAATTATTTCTTGAATATCAAACGCACTTTGATTTTCAAATAGTTAGGTATATACATATTGAATGAAGTCTACCTTTGATTATTGAAATAGTACCATACTAGTTCCAAGTAGGTAACTTATTAACATTTGTTTGCGGTTTATGTGCACGTGAATGATTAAATACAGTTAATTGGTGCGATTAAGTTTACATGCCGATAAAATATAAAGTATTCAGTTAAGTAGTTAGTAATTAATTAACTGCCTCGTTGGTTTAGTGGTCACAAGCACTGCTGAGCGCGGGGTACTGGCTTCGATCCAGGGGTCGGGTAAAAGAACAATGCCAGCTAATGTACCAAACTCCGAAGTCTTTCTGTCACAACCAAACTTAGTGTATTTGGAGGAGAATTACCTAAATGTTCTTTCTATATTGCTAACATTTCTTTAGATGGAGCCCCGCAATGTGTAATTTATTATTATTAGAAAATACCTACTTAATAGTGGTCTGGAGTCTGGATTTGTGCTCGGTTAATGGCAACAGGCTCGCTCTATCTAGGTATACTAATATTATAAAGCTGAAGAGTTTGTTTGTTTGAAAGGGCTAATCTGTGGAACTACCAGTCGGATTCGAAAAAAAACTTTTTGTATTTGATAGCCTTATTTATGAGGAATAGTATAGGTTATTTAACATCACGGTATGACCTTTAAGAGCCGAACAACGGAGGTGAAACCGCGGGGAAGAGCTAGTATTACATGAGACTTCAACATAATAATATCTAGTGAAATATGATGTTCTAGACACCTCTGCCTTACTATTCGGCGAGTAGGTACAGGCATGATGTTATGTAAATTAACTGAGATAGGTTTTAGGGTGCGTTTCCACCAGAGATGTGTGCAAGGGATGGTCTGATAAAAACCAATAGAATCGCTTAAATTTACCTAGCTTCAGGTAAATGAAATGATTCTATTAGTTCCTAAAAAATACATCTCTCGCATATATATCTGGTGGAATCGCACCCTTATTTAACCAGCTAGCGAACGCCCCTGCTTCGCACGGGTGCAATCTACTATGAGGCGAGTTGGCGACATGTTAAAACATCGAGGTTTTTGTGCTGTATCTAATTTAAGTATTATACCTACACACAAATCTTCCGTATTTTTTTTTAAATGATGGTGACAACCTGTGTGTAGTTAGAAGAACTATGCGGAAAAACAGACACACACGAAAAGCGACATTGCTTATACTAATTTATAGATGTAGGTGCGTGAAAACATTTAAGTCTGTCACTATAACTTAGGTATACCTACTCTCCATCTTTTACCACATCAATAGGTAGGTATAGTATTTTAACTTAATCAATTTTCCAACCTCCCAAATGATTAGCTTTTAAAGCCAGTACAGTAAACGGTAGAGTCAACTAGTCTACTGCTCTACCCGTTCCCAGTTTTCTATTGCAAATTGTAATACTCTACCAAATCCGTGTACATTGGTAGAGTTAGTAGCATAGTTAGTACTTACCTGGGGAACAACCAATAGCTAACTTAGAATTTTGTTGAACTTTGTATCCCCGTAAAATCGGTATTGTGTGGCCTAAACGTTACGCCATAGTCGATGTCTTGCGTTCAAACATAGCTTTACGACACTTTTATAGGTTTGTGGAAAACAAATTACCAATTCAAGCAAAGGAAACTACGAAACTTTTGTGAAGACTTATAGCTTTGACAACGTTATGTACACAAGTGTTTGTTTGTATTCAAGCTTTTGAAAGCTATTTATAGCTATTATATTTACGCGGTACTAAAAGTAAAAATAAAATGATTAATTACCTGCTAAAATCAATTAATTTAACTATTTGATCAATTTGACCTCCGTAAAATCCTAATGCTGTATCTAACAAAAAATAGCGTTTATCTGCAGCAATATTGTGGTACAGAAAAAAGTGCTTAATAAAAACTATATACGTACACATATTCGGTTTTACTTCATAAAGTTTTTTTGAACATACAACAGCATAGTAATACCTATGTTACAATTTATAATTATAACATCGGTACAAACTTAGGGCCGAGTTCACCGACAAGATAACAGTCCGATAAATTGAAAACAGCTGTTTAAGTTTTAAGCCGGTTTTAAGTAGGTTTTTAAGCCGTTTTCAACTCAACGGACTGTTATCTTATCGGTGAACTTAGCCCTTAATGTCATTTCTACATAATATAGTAAGCTTTGGTAGAGATCCAAATTACTTCCAAATACAAATCGGAACCTGAGAATCACCATTCACTGATGAAAATGAAAGTTATGTAAAGAAGCATAGAATTGACTTTCGTTTAGGGCAGAAACTTACATTTCTGCTTAGATATATGTTTATGTGGTATATGCTTATGTTCCCGGTAATTTTTTTAGATAAAAAGCTATGTATACATAAATTTGAGTTTTCTTGCGTTAAAACGTATTTATTTTAATCGGTATAACGTATTTATTATCCGTATCACGTTTTCACCGAAAATAAGTCTGTCTAGTAGTATAACGAATACCTAGGTAAAGTTTGCAATAACCCAACTCCTACAACACTGACCTTGAACTAGCTCGTGATTTTCATTAACGAATGCAAGATTTACACTTGTTGTTTAATGTGCTAAGCTGTTTATTCCGCAAACACAGCCTAATTTATGCTGAGCCGGTCATTTATTAGAATGTTCTAAGGTAAATATAAATTCCTTTGCCAATAAGTACGATCGTTTGGTAATTATATAAATCTTGTAATACCTAGTAGTTTTTTAACTTTCATGAATAGTAGAAATGATTTTTAATTAAATTATTTACGCGCATGGAACGTAATCAAAATAACAGTATTTTGATTAACTTCGATTTTTCGATCAAGTTGAATTTTTATTAATCATTATTATAAATAAGGGTTATCTATTAATAAGTCAGTAATAAGAAAGGAAATCAAAAGAGTGTCTTGGAAAGTAAAAGTGACCGATAAAGAGATATCTGCTATTTAGTAGATACCTCTAGGTAGGTACTCTAAGGCCATTTTCAATAACCATCGACTCTTCCTCCTACTTGAGATCTAATTTCAATATAAGCTATGTGCAAGTAATGTCAGAATTATATCTGTTGTAGGTACCTAAGCAAAACAACGGACAGATACATTATTAAAACGGCCAACAGTAAAGGAAAAAAAATAGCAAGAATGTTTGTTTACACATTATAGAAGATAGATAGAAGAATCGAGGCAAACCAAGAAGAAAGTATACAAAGCAGCTGAAGGAGTATACATAAGTTTTAATGTTATATAGTGGAACTAATGCATAGAACAAGATAGAAATTACACCGACAAGTGCCCGGCTCATAAATGATGGATGGATGGTTAGAGCAATCATGTGAAAGATGTGGAAAGATTCGAGAATGACTATTTAAATAATGCATTTGATAAAGTTTTTTTTTGAAACTTTATTATTTATTTTATATTTATTATTTATATTGTTAGAACTGAATATTTTTTACGCGGTTGAATTAATTATAAGGATAATAAAGAGGCTGGCGATAAAAAGTTAGAGAAAACAAAAGTCCGCGTATTCTAAATGAATAAGATTGTTATACAGGTAGGTACTCGCTATGCTTATGGTTTATGAAAAAAGTACATAGGTAAGCATGTTCAATTTATGAAAAAAATAATTCTAATCAAGGATAGGAGATACGTTAAAATATTGTGGAACAATCAATAATACACACAGTTAATTTCTCACAAATAATAATAAGTTAAAATGTTTGGGGTTTATTTAAACTAGTTTGGATTTAGTTAAGATTAAAGCTGCTTACAATGAAAGCAAGTAAACATTTTTTTTACACTTAAAAATCAGGAAAAAATATTTTATAATCATTTTAAATTAATGTTAAATGTTACTGCAACATAACCTACCTGCAATTTAACCAATTAATTTTTAATTCAGAACTTGCGGAACCAAATCAATATTTTTAACTGCTTAGAAATTACACTATATTATAAAACTAATAAAATGGATCCCTACCTCTGGTTACGAATCACCTTCACTAGCGGGGAAGACAATTTGTCCTATCCCCAAACGACACTCAGCGTGTCTCACTACAGACTATCTATGAAACTCCTGCGCAACTGTCTATATACACGCGCATGACGTCAAACGTCGTCACAGCCGCCTGATACTCACAGGCTACATTATTATGCAAATCTGATTGAAAAAATCTGCAAAGAAAAATTTGTTTAATTTCGAATAAATTTCCAATAAGTAGGTATCGTTTTCCATTATGAAAATCATGTGAAGGAAATTATTTTGGGAAGTTAAAGAAAATGGAAATTGCGGAGCAGAAAAATCTTGTTGCCTGCTTATGGAAATTTTGAGAGCGGCTTTTGTTTTGCAGTGTCGTAATAAAAAACCAAATACAATTGTGTCAGTTACTGTATTTTTTATTGTTTCGTATACCTACATAATGAGTGTTATGATTAAATAAAGGTAAACTAATAAATACTTGAGTCTACTTATTAAATTGTAAAGGCGCCTAAAAAGCGCTCGCGGTAACGTTAATATCAGTCATTATATTATAGTCTATAAATGTTTACTAATGACTGTGCGGCTTGCGTTGTTGGATAATATTTTACGACTAGCATTACCAAGTGTTGTTTTGGAGGCATTGTGGGCAATATGGTTAAGCCTCAGATCATAGAAATAAGGAGATATGCCATCATAGCAAATTAGTACCGGAACAACTGATGCCACTTTTAGTACCTACATTTTTCGACACAATTACGCGCATAATTAAGCGCTCCTTGTGAATAAAAAGATCTCCCACGCATTAATTATTCCGCACACCCTCAATCTAATACTGTTAATCGTCACTCAACACTAGCACTAAACTAAAACACTGTATTTATACCATCGATCGTGTTCGGTTCGTCGCCAGCGCGTACGTTTTTAATATGAGCAATTTGCTCAAAATCAGGCATCAAGCTCGATAGCGCCTTGGCACATCTCCGTTGTTTCTATGATCTGAGGGTTAAGCCAAGTGTTCGAGACTCGCTTGTCAGAGTGTCTCCTAAGATTAAAAAATTAAAACTCACGAAAAGTGTGTGTGTGCAAAAATTATAATCTTGCCTGTATACTTAATTGCTGTGTTAACTGTACCTCGTCATAAGAAATTAATATTATTCACTAGGTACTTACAAAAATGTAAGAACTTTATCAAATGCGAGTACATAGTGAAGAAAATCGAAATAGTTTCGTATTTAAAACGTATAACTATAGGTATATATATTTTTTTGGGTGACTTGTTATTTTGCAAATATTTTTCTACTACCGAAAATATAACACAGCTTCGTAATGAACTCTAGAACATGGCTAAATGATCACAAAAATAATTAAATTCAGGTGTAATCGTGGACATAAGTTATATCTTGTGGTCTTATCTACCGAAGGAAATTTATTTTAATAGAAATTATCACTGTTTTCTAAACGGACTATCAGTAGGTATTGTGACGTAATTTATATTACTACTTAGGTACACATTGGTACTGATTCTGTTGAACGTCGCACTAAAACTAATTTTAATCACACTACATCTCTTTCTTACCAATAACATTGAAAAAGGACAGAAAATATTTAGAACTGTCAAATTAGTCTACGCCCTTGTCATTTACGGGAAAATAGTGGTGACCTTTTGCGATTACGACTAAATTGACAACAAAACTATTCAAGTGGACTAATTTGACAGGATTAAATATCTTCTATCCCTTTCTCATGTTTTTTATTAGAAAGAGACGTAATGAGACTAAATTAGTTTAGTTGGTAAACAACAGAATCGGCACCAATGTTCGTAGAAAAACTAACCAATTTTATAAAAGTGATAGGTAGTACCTATTTTGTGGTGATAAGTATAAACATCGTTTAACTCATATTTAAATAATTAAGTACCTAAGTATTTCTTTTATGTATGTACCTAAGTTGATTTACATTACGATACGCAAATGCATTGATACCTACGTGATTTTGGCAAAATGTATCTAGTTAATAGCAGTATTAGTATTTGTTATGTTTATATATTTATATATTTATTTGAGGATTACCAACGAATAATACATTATTGATATTATTAACTAACAAGTGAACAATTATTTTTACATAGGTAATGTACATTCCATTATAGGCAATCACAGCTTACACAACAAATCGAGTAAACATGCAAACTACAAATTATAACTTTTACAAATTCAAAATAAATGCAATTTTAAAGTATTTATAGGTTTTTTAACAATTCATACATTGGATAGCATTGTGCATAATATTCAAATAATTAAAATTAAGATAATCTAATAAAATTAAGTAGGTATGTCATGTCATGTATATAAAATAAATCTTTAAAAAATAAAAATGCATTAATATAAATAAGAATACAGTATTATAGTTAAAATTACCTAAATTAATTGATAAAATCTATTAAAATATAATTAAAAATATAATTATGCTGTAGGTATACCTACATAATAGTATTATGTAGGTAAAAAAGAAATCAGCTGTTCCATACATTTTTATCGGGTTGTAGTGCATTTTTGTAGGGAACAGCTGATTTTTTTTTTCATATTTCAGTGTCGGTCCCATAATAAAAGTTGTTCATATTCATGAGTACTTTAACCTCCTAAAATATCCGCACTGGTTTTAATTTTACCCTGTATTGTTTTGTATGTAAGTAATTAAGGACCACACTACCGCAGTGGGGATATCCTGTAATGATAGTTGTGATTGTGATATCTAAATAAATAAATAAATTATATAAATGTGCGGGTGAATCACGGACAAAGCAAAACTTTCATAATAGGTAAGTTTCGAAATTTCCGAATATATAGGTATGGAAATTGTTAAAGGTTTGATTATATTTTATGTACCCTAAGGAAGCCTTGAGGTTCCCCAATCTTCTGCCAGGTAGTGTTTCAATAGAGTAACTCATCAGATTTGTATAAAAATTCCAACTACTTCATAAAACGTTCCAAGTAGGTAGGTGTAAACTACGTTTTAAAAATCATTGTTCTGTGTAAAAATTTCAGTTAACTAACATTTTGTACGGAGTGAATTAACCCCAAGGGGCATTTTAACTTAATAGTAACCACAATTTCTCTTTGCAAACTTTTTTCTCGTAGTTTACAAACAAAAATATAAGTAAAAAAAATGCTGAGAGCGTAATTTGCTAGTAGTTTGGAGTAGGTAAGCATTGTATCAACCTCAGATCATAGAAACAAAGGAGATGTGCTAAGGCGCTATTGAGCTTGACGCTTTGATATGATCGATAAGATCATGTTGCCGACGAACCGAACGCGATCGATAATTTATATACTTACAATGGTTTAGTTTAGTGTGAGTGACGAGTAACAAGAAACAGTGTTAGAT
The DNA here is from genome assembly GCA_948465475.1 of Thalpophila matura. NCBI lineage: Eukaryota > Metazoa > Arthropoda > Insecta > Lepidoptera > Noctuidae > Thalpophila > Thalpophila matura. Next base: position 11,882,380 of record OX419183.1, read on the forward strand.
TGAGGGTGTGCGGCATTTTTTATGTGTGGGAAATCTCTATATGTTTATTTATCTCTATATGTCTCGTATGTGTTTGTGACGCACAACTTGCTATGATCCTAAGATAATTTCCTTATTTCTATGATCTGAGGTATCAACTATATTAGTATTCCACACGGCTATTTGCGGGGTCGGCAATATTCGGTACATTGTACCTAGGCACATTGTTTGCCTGGTTTAATTTGGGCAAAATTGAAGCTGCTCAGGTGCCGATAGGCGAAGTAATTACATTTATGTTCTTTATATACTGTGTCCATGTTACAAGAATATGGAATGATACCTAAATTGCTTGCGTACTGCATTTGTTGTAGATGTGTAAAGCTATGGTCTGATTTTAATTTATTTTTATTACCAATTTTTTTTTATTTAAATGTTTTGCTCGTCATTCAAGTTTTATACTTAAACGCTAAGCAGGGTTCCAGACGTTACTTATTTGTTAAGTTACCTAAGTAACAAAATGTGTGGGATAAAGTAGTGTTAGTACCTATGCACTTTGAACGTCACGTACGTTCAAAGTGCATAGGTACCTACCAGGTTTTATAGGTATCTACGTAAAAACATTACTCACTTTTCTTAAAGTCTGAGTGCTGATTTTAAGTATGTTTCTCAGAATATTGTTAATAAAATTAATAATCATTAATGCCAAACACTGCTCGTCGGCCGTAATTTCCGCTAGACGCTTTAAAGGGATGCCTGAATTAAATAGATAAATAAATAAAGCTCGCAAAAAAATTACGTAATCTTACTTATAATCTGAGTCTTAGCTTTTATGTATTTGTATAATACTCGGGCACTATTTCAATACTTTTTGTAAGCAGCGAGACCTATCATAGGGGCCAAGCACCCCCCAGGCACAATAAAAATGTCTGCTGCGAGCAATGATATAAACCATAGATACGGTACCCGCGATCTAAAATGGCAACAAAAAAGTAAGGTAATTGCCCACCATTCATTTAGTCATGCACCAACCAGTTTCTTGGCTGAACGTCATTTCTTGCATCATTTTGCGAAAAAAAACCTACTAAACAAGAGGTAGGTATGCTAAGCAAGGCATTCGTTTTTTTGCACTGATATGTAGGTAGCTATTTAGCTATATAAAGTATTTGCGCCGTTTTTTAGTAGGTACAGTGATGTTGGTATGATGTATGACGCTGCGAGTATGAACAACACAGCTTCATTAAACTGAAGTTGTTAATGGTCTAATGGAAGTCTTCCATAATAACTTAATAATATTTTAACGCCTAATTAATCATTATAAAGGTAATTACAGTAAAATAAAATACGAATACAATAAAACTCTTAATTAATTTTTTTCGACATACAGCGAAGGTTTTTACTGCACTTATATTCACAAAACTAATGAATTTTAATAGCAATTAATTTTATAAAAAAATAATTTATTCGATTTTTTATCTTACAAGAAACAAAGAAATGTGACATCATGAAAGAATGAATGAAAATATGAATTATTAGATATTTATAGTAAGTCATCGTTAAAGTTTGATAACTCATAACCAAGTCAATCTTGGTATTGAATATTCAAATTATCATCAGCGTCCTTAGTTTCTTTCTGTGTAAAAATAAGTAAATAAAATAATTTAAAAATGACTTGAAGTGAAAGTAAAATATCTGATTCTTTATCAAGCGGTTGACTGATAAAACGCGGTAATTGGTCCCATCGAATCAGTTAAAATGATACTTGTAATCTTCCGATGTCCACTCAATATTTTTATAACTGAAAATACCAAGTTGCTTCATATTAGCATTATTCGAGAGACTAGCCAAGTATTAGCTCGCCGAAACTGATGCAGAAGCTCACTCTTACACGATGGTAAGTTGCTCGCATCAAAATTTTTAACATTCTTGCGATTAAACTCTTCATTCACGTAGGAAACAGTGTAAGTGTCGATGAATCTTGGACTAAGTATAACTAATCAATGTAAAATTTATGATGTGTGATTGTATCATCATATTCATCATATAAATAATAATTCATCCTTTTTTATGGTGTAGGTATTACTTGTTTTTTTTCCCTTTTTTATATTTCTATTTTTATTCATTTTTGACGAATAAAAAGTTCCTTTTGGTATTACCAAAATAAAAAAAATGTCTTAATTGTTGTTCTTAATGCCTAATAACATGTTAAATGGCAATGAACAGCAAAATAGTGCAAAAACTCTACGGCTAAACATTTACATCGCAATAACGCGCTGGATTATTCCACAGACTGACCAGTTATGTTTTGAGCTACGAGTATAATAATTTTTTTTTCTAGATTACAACCAATTTATTTGATAACAAGAGTTTTGCCCGCGACTCCGTCCGCGTGGACTATAGTGGAATGACCAGTTTAAATGACCTCCGTAGTGTAGGGTGGCTAGTACTACCAAGAGATCAAGCTGTATCTCAGGTTCCTCTCGTTAGAATTAAATGAAACTTGGAGATTTTAAGTTGGACCCCAAGCTATCGAATTGTGAAAACTACATCAAAATCCGTTCAGTACTTTTCGCGTGATGCGCGCACAAACAAACAGAAAAAAATTAAAAGAAAATCTTTTAGGGTATGGTTACGTCCCAGTACCCTATTCCAACTGTTTTTTCTGGAATATCTTCAATGTACAGACACAGCTTTTTTACAATTTTATAATAGTACTATAGATGACTGTATTGTATCGTTATTCTAGAGGGTTTAGAGATTAACGACTGTTGAGTGTTGGGTCCTGGGTTCGATCTCTGATCGAATTAAAATAATGTTTCGTTTTCCGCCAGCCTTATAATGTGTTTTTTTAGTTATGACTCTGACATTGGCTCTGGACACGCCCTAGATTTTCATAGTTTGCGTTAGAACGTATAAAGGAATAAAAATAATAATAGCAGACTTGCGTTTCACCGCCAATTCGTGATTATGTGGTCTACGATGAAGCACGGTTGCCTAGAGAAACCGATGCACTTATGCGACTTGAAGACACTCAGATTATAACTATCGGTAAACTAATTAACACTAAACGAAACCTATGTATGATTCGATTTTTATAACTGTGCACTTGGAGCTGTCAACATTTTTTAAGGTTCCGTACCTCAAAAGGAAAAACGGAACCCTTATAGGATCACTTTGTCATCCGTCTGTCCGTGGCAAGTCCGAAGCATCTTAGATGGCGCCACTAAAAGAAGTATGTAATAGCGGCATCTTGCTCATAGATATATAGTGGAATATAATTATTATTTTATATAATATATCTACATACACTTGGCAGGTTTTTTTTATTCATCTCTCTCTAGACCTAAACTTACAATGTAATTAATTGTGCTTCGTATTACCTACCTTTACAAAATACAAGCTGTAAGGTTAAATGAGGATATGCATATTTTTGTATGGAACAGTTAATTTTTTTTCGTGATTTTATTTTAACATTGGTTTCGACGTCTCCCGTATAAATTATACCCTGTACAATACATAGGTAGGTACATGGAACTCGGACGGTATCCAGATAAATTTGAGGTCCACAGAGTACGTAACTACTATGGTGACAGAACGCTTGATAAACGAATACCTACCGTACCTTCTCAACAGTTTGCCTGCAAATATTAGAAATGAAACCAAAAACGGTAAATTTGCTAAATTACTTAAACATCTTGAGACTTTGTAACCGCGATCGGTATAAACACTATTGTCTACGTTTCTTCTTACTCATTGTCTCCTTTCGCAGGTCTGCTGGCAGAAATTTCTTTTGAAATAAGCAGTACCATTGTACTCCAATTACTTTTTAAGATATCACTGTATTTTCTATTGTGTGTACATAAATTGTTAAATAAAATAAAAAAAACATTATTACTTATTAAATATATAAGTGATTCTCAAAAATCATATGACCCGAAACATAAATATAAAAAAAAAACACATGTTTCGTTAACTTTAAGTGTTCGCACTAAATGTACACGTTATATTATAATACTGAAGGATCTGTTGCCACAGACAAACTGTGAAAACAGTTTTGTGGGGCTTTGTTTAGATTTGAAAGAATTTTGAAAGAATTTTGAGAGAATTTTGTAAAACGTTAATAAATAAAGATACATACATACATACTATATGATCAGAATAGAACGACAAAACAGTCTGCAGCTGGCGTAGGTGCCTACCCTCTTGCCGTTTTGAATTGCAATGCTAATTCATAACTAAAGTAGCCCGGCAGCATACGGGTTAGACGAATTTACAGAATAAAATTATAATATCTAATTTAGTATAAATCAACTGTATTTGTTAACCTAATTTTTGGGCTAGAAGTCTAGAACGTAAATTGTAGCTGGGCTTGTGGTCAAATTGGAAACTCTAGCAATTTCTGGGTACCTATTATTAATTTCATGTTTCTTTAAAAATACAGCGATTGTCTAATTACATTAGAGCAATGTCATTTTTTTATTTACGGAAGGGCTTTGACCTTTAAAACGGATAGAGTCAATGACCTGACACTAAACTATGTTATTGAATCCATGAATTTGCAAAGTTAGTTAGCATACAGTGGTACAGAATTTACATACTTATTAGAAGTAAAGTACCTAGCCAGCTCAGAAATTAAGGTAAAAAAAAAATTAAATACTCCTCATTATGTAATAGGTGTGTCTGCGTAATTCTTTTCAAGCCAGTGAGGAATAAACAGTGTCGTGTAAAAACATCAATAACCTCGAACTGTCAACCACTGTCAACTATCACTTGAAAATAGAACTAGGTTTGTAAAGAAAATTAATTTGCAATTTGTAACGTTTTTTTTTTCACTTTATTTAACTGAGTCTTAATTTTACCATTGTAATAGATTTTTTAAAACAAAAACAGCTCAATCTTCAATACGAAACGTCACAATATGACGCATTCCAGACTATTCTTATTTGGATCGCATTGTATATATTTGTAACAGCTCGAATACACCTAATCCGTCATCGGCCGAACTTTGCTCGACCGACGACGACGGCCGAACTCGGACGATTGAATCAAACACTTAGAGAGCGCGTACACCAACACCACCGCCATCGGCCGACGAAATCGGTCGTGTTGGTGTACGCGCTCTCTATAATTTACAAGTGTTTGATTCAATCGTCCGATGACGGATTAGGTGTATACGAGCCGTAAGACCATCAATGAAGGCACGACGACCGGTCTAGTTTGGCGCTAAACATTGGCATAGGCATTGAAAAACTTGTAATTTTTACAAAAAATACAACTGTAACAAGCTAAGATGATCACGTCTTGTTTTTCCTGATTCTAGAGTTACCTAGTGTTTCATTACAAACGCAAATTAACTGTATAACCTCAGATCATAGAAACAAAGGAGATGTGCCAAGGCGCTATCGAGCTTGATGCCTGATTTTGAGCAAATTGCTCATATTAAAAACGTACGCACTGGCGACGAACCGAACACGATCGATGGTATAAATACAGTGTTTTAGTTTAGTGCTAGTGTTGAGTGACGATTAACAGTGTTAGATAGAGGGTGTGCGGAATGTTTAATGCGTGCAAGATCTTTTTATTCACAAGGAGCGCTGAATTATGCGCGTAATTGTGTCGAAAAATGTACTAAAAGTGGCATCAGTTGTTCCGGTACTAATTTGCTATGATGGCATATCTCCTTGTTTCTATGATCTGAGTGTATAACCTTAAGATTAAAATGACTTTGCGAAATGTAAATAATTTAATACTTTGACAAAAGATGTAAATAAGCTGCGTTTTTTTGTATTTTGTAAATTTATTTTGTGTAATAGTGATCTTTTAAACTGTAAGATTTGGTTTCAGAAGTTACGTTTACTAATTGTATGATGAGATCCAAAATAAGCATCACCTATATTGTTTTCTAAGAATTCCATTCAACCATTCATCTTGCTCATACGTTTCTGTTTAAAAATACATAAAAACATATTATTTCTATATTATTTTCTGCGGAAGCTGTCACATTGCCTACAAGCTGAAAGTAGAATTCATGAGGAACTATACCTACTCAGATTGAAAATTGACTTACCTAAGTTGTGACCTAAGATGATTTTCATGAAATAAAACTACCTTTTACACAATTCCCGGTAGTATTTAACTTTTTCTTTCAATTCCTTACCACGTAACTTTCAGCAGTCATACCTATACGTTAAGGTGAGTATAGACTAGGAGCCTTTACTTGTAACAGAACAACGAGCCGCTCTATGATATGTTCTAGTGTATCACCCTTCACGAACCAGACGTCGAACACGCTCGCCGTTTTGTTACAACAATAATAATTATACAAACCAACGAGCCCATTGGTGTAATATTTCGTCAAGACTGCGCGAACTTGTAGGTCCGATATTTCAAGGAAGAATGAACGCAAGGTACAACGAAATGTTACGGGTAAATGCACACTCGCTGTAAGCATTACGCCGAGCATTCGCAGGAACGTTACATTACATGGAAATGCTTTGGAAACTGAGCTTTTACCTGTGTTGTACCATTTGTAAGAACGGTAGGTAGGTACATTACACAGAAATGCTAGAGAAAATGCTCTAGTCTATACTCACCTTTAAGGACACACAAAGTTAAATAAATCTGGCAATCTCTTTTTGTTTTAAATATTTGTAAAAGTAAAGGACGTATCATTTCAGGTCATTGTGTATTTAACTGAGATACAAATTCTGAATAATAAATTATTTTGCCAGATTACCTACGTATTTTTTAAGATTTACTGAAATTTATGAGGTAGATACTGTTTCAGACAAAGTTTGTCACTCCACAGGTTAAATAAATTAATAAATTATCTACATAATTGAACAGATTTTTATTAATTTTCTTTCTTCACATTTACAGGACTTGTTCAGCTAGGCAAAGTGCCAGATTATTTTATTTTATTTTGTGAATGGGGTTTTTTCTGAAGGTGTTTTTTTCAGGTTTTTTATTTATTCATTTATGGTTACTTATTTTATAAAGACATTTCGATTAGTTATTTTTTATAATTAAGTACCTACTCAAATATTCACATAGATTACGAAGATGTATGTTCATTTATATGGCATGAATAATATAAAATCATTGGTATTTCAGATTTCCGCATGTAGATAGGCATGAGAAGTGGAGTTTTCTGATTCCATTCAGTTTACGTCTAGTCTTTCAAATAGTTGTAGTAACTAGTAGATACATAATATTTAATTCTGTAGATTAGAAAAAAGAAAGAAAGAGAAAAAGCTAAAAGCTCTCATTTCAAATTTTTTATTGGTTATTGTATGGAAAACTTTTACTACACATTTTAAAATAATGTAAAAAAGACGTTTCCATAGAAACAGGTCTATCAACACTGAGAATGAAGAACATCTTCGCATGTCTAGAAGTAGGTACTGCTTTCTGCATCAAGCCCTTGGACTCAACCGCCTAACAAAAGACTCTTCAGGTGGTCGAAGCCCCTGATGTCTTGTTTGCTTATTAATGTAATGATCAAATTACGCAGTGACCTTCAGTGGAAGTTACTATAAAATATACAATATTGTGTCCATTAAATTTTACATTTTCAACATAGTTTTCATAGAATTGTGACATTGCAATGAATATTAAACTTAGCATATTTCTATCTTTTCCACAAAAAATGGGTAAATTTATTGCACAAAAGTACCTCTTATTGTTTGTAGCTGTTGAATTTTACGTGAATACGTTGTTCGTTTAATGAAAAAAAGGTAAAAAATATAGCAATAAAGTTTGAATCCTAAGAGCTGGAATTTACTTGAGATTAACCGTTGTGCAATACCTAAGTAGTTGCACGTTACACTAATCAAAGGACAGCATGAATATTAAATAGGTATGTACGCGCATACTTGCAATTACTTTCCAAGCGATTATTCCATACTTTTCTATGACTTGCAGTGCAACTATCGCACAATGATTTACTGCAAGTATGTTCATATGAAGACGTGTATATTTGGTATATGTATCAATAAAATCTATATGATTATTGCTAAAAACGGTGTGGGATTCCTGTTTCTACCATCCTCAATAGAAATATCAACAAAGGCACAATTGATGAACAATTTCAATGACGATCCTTGTCCAGTTCCTAAGTCTGAAAATGGATAGTTTTATTTACCAATCGTAATATTTTTAATTACTTTCTGGTGCTTCCAAAATAGTTGATGTTATTTTTTCCTGTAATGCTTAAAAATAATAAAGGTAACGCTGCCACTTTGTCTAAATTGTCTAACTATGTAATGTGTTTTATTAGTCGTTGTACCTAACTGCTATGATATATATGTCTATTGTATAAGTCGACTGTATATGTTGTTGGCGTAATATGCTCCATCACCAGACATACCCATAGACAATTAACTCTCTATGCTATGAGACTACCCAAACACCGCAAGATATTGCTTGGGCGGTGTCTGGGCAACTCTGCCATAATTAACATAATTATTATTAATCTTTCCTGTATAGATAACATAATTATTTCGCTAATAGATCCGGAACCGCATGTGAAAACCGGCGTCAGTGCACCTACGATTAATGAAGAAAGAGAGGCGTCTAGTCTGTGATAATTAATTATAATTGTGAAACAAGCGATGGGATGCTGGTATCTAAATAGTGGAAACTGTAAAAAATTAAAACCGTTCTAAGGTAGTGATGCTAACAGTGTGCATAATCAATCGCTAATCGTTAGGAATATTGATAAATCATTTAGGGCATTAGATCGATGAACCTAAACATAAATACATTAAACTTTATGAATGTTTTTCATATGCGACAGATGAAGGGTTATGAGAGGTCATCGCAATCATGCATTGCTTATATTAATTAGATCTCTTCGAGAGATGTTGAGAAGGGTCGAGAACACCGTGCGGAAACGTCTTAGAATATGGGAGTTACGTAGTTGCCAAAAAAAAACAGTTCCGTAATCAAAATTTGCTCTCAGACCAAAATAACTAATCTATCTTTATGTTTTGTCGATAAACAAGGTTTAAAAATAGACCAAGTTAAACTTAGTTGCTTTTTATAGATATAACTAATGTTTTTACGTTCGTAGGTATATTTCCACACTAGTGACCTCATAAAGCGGCCTTCGGGAAATTATACTGTGGATTCTAGACCACAGATTTATTCATTCGATTCCCAGTGCATAATTACCTTAGAAATACTGTATGCAAACTTGGCATTCTATTCAATTTGTTACCGTGAACTTGAATTTTATATAAAATTAAGTTTGAAGGAAAGCAATAAAAACCAACTGTGGAACCAAACTTGATGGAACAATTTTATTGTATTTAGTTCATAATAATATGCCTGAGCATACATATTGCTCACAAAAGAGAATGAGGTAGCCTAGGACCTGGAAAACGACTTAGGCTACTTTTCATCCTTAATATTTAATACATTTAAGTCTACATTATACATTAGTCTGTCTAGTAATTCGATTCGGTTGTCGCAGTGGCTGAGAGATTGGCTGCTGCGCGACGTGTCGCGGGTTCGATTCCCGCATTGCACATAGGTCTGGCTGTTTGTGCACCCACGCACAGGAGAAATCCTAGTGTGGGGCAACGTTAAAAAAAAAAAAAAAAAAAAAAAACAGACTCCGGACTACTACTGAGAGCTACTGAGAGTGATTTTGGACTTTCCCGATGGAAAAGTGTCTGCAACGCTCATGTGATACCTACTCTTGGTATTGCAAGAGTTTCATAGGCTACGGTAACCTCTTTACCATGAGGTAGACTGTAAGCCGATTTGCCACCGTCGCCGTCGTTGTAATAAAAAAAATAATAAAAAAAAACAATATCACTTTGCTCGACCCGGTGATCCTCAGCAGTCCGTTTGTGACCATTCAATAGATCAATGAAGCAGTCTATTATTGTAGTATCAACTAGCTGACCCACCTATCAATTTAGCCACGGAAAATTCGCTCCTATGAAAAAATCTCATAAATTTTAAACTACTCCGTCGCGCGTTGATAATATCGTGCTATCTCTTAACTAGATAACATACAGTAAACTGCAAAAATCATCTACATGTAAGGAGTTTCAGAGATATTAAGATTATTGTGAATTCCGTATTTATTGCTCTCAAATGTATTGTTATTTTTGCGAACTAGTATTTTACCGTCCACCCTTGACATACCATCATTCTTCTTTTTTACGACACAAACGGGAAGAAAGAAATAAATAAATAACTTTATAGTGCCGCTGTAGCGACCTAGTTAATACGATTGAGTCCAACTGTAAAAAGACTGTCACTGCAAAACGAGATCCTTAAGCTGAAAATAAAATTTTATTGAGACAAGAAATGGGCGTAAACTACATGTTGTCGTAAGCTTAGGGTAAAAAAAATATACTTATTTGACTTTGTCCGATAATAATAATTGTAATGTATGGATGGATATATCTCTTGATCATCTATCATGGTAGGTATCTTAGTGATCTGTGGAAGCGTTGTGGATTGTAGTCAAGAAGCTTAATTAATATACTATTAATATTGTAATATGCTTCTTGATTGGATGGTAAGTATATAAAAAAAAAAAAGAAATATAAAATTATTAGCTGTGTGTGTCGGGCGAGTTAATAAGGGTAACTAAGAATATTATAAGTCCATTCAATTTACAGCTACGAGTATAATAATAAGCTGTAGGTAATATTCAATACACCAGTTTGTTCTCCTTTAAAAATAATAAAAATAAGACTTGAAACGAAACCTACATAAATAAGTAAACTTTATTAGCCATTAAGCAAAAATCTACGTATTCTGAAACTCCTACGAAAAAATCGATACCTACAAAAGTAGGTAGCACCGCAGTGCGGTTCATAAGAAAATTGTGAAGCACTAAAATATATGACTATTTTTATCCGATTGCTTTAGAAAGAGAGTAATGTTTTTCGAGTGTATGTATGTCTATTTCTTTGACACGCTGCAGCTGTGTAGACTTCATGGATTTAGACATAATTATGGGGTGTCGTTAGTTAGATTCTTCTTCATTGTGGGACTGACATAGGGTATAATATTTCAATGTAGTTAGATTTATGTTTTTTCTAATAATTTTGCTTATCTCTTGCTCTATTTCCAGTTACAAATTTTAATCAAAGAAGTGTAGCGTTATATATAGTGAATGGTTGGAGGGGATATTATTATAATCACACTTAGCAGGCACATCGATGATCGTATGTTGTCATTAGCAGAATATCGGCAGTTGTGTATTAGCCCATTAGTATATTGGCAACTGCCGATAACCTAATAATAGTCAATAGTCACGTTTCACGACATCGATGGGTAATGTATGAGCAAGTAGAAGGGAGTGATGAATTTAAATATAACTTATTTAAGTTTCTTACTCATATTTATACCTCTGCGTTAGGCTTAAATATATAAGTAAAATAACTAAATATAACTAAATAAATAATAAAGCTTAAATATAACTACAAATCTTCGTTCTACACTTTTCAATGCTCGCACTCTTTACTCTTCCGAATTTCATTTTTCAGTCCGCAAAATGTATGAGGGGCTCGTGGCTAAGTGACAGCCGCGCTGATCGATCGATCTGCGAGGTTAAGCTGCGCTTCCCGCGGTCAGTCCTTGGATGGGTGACCATTCTTAACACATCGAGACCCCTCCGTGCCTCGGAGACCACGTTAAACAGTCGGTCCCGGTTGTCATAGGAATATCTTTGACAGTGGTTACGGGTAGTCAGGAGCCCAAAAGTCTGACATCTGGTCTAACATTCGAATACCGGTATTACCCAATAATTGGGTTGTGAAGGTCAGATGGCAGTCGCTCCATGTACCTAAAATATTGATATTCACCCAAAACTAGTTAGACTGAAAATCATGTTTGGGAAAAGGCTAGGCGGATGATGAGTCCGCAAAATGTATGTACCTACCTAAAACATGATTCTGCTGAAGAGTTTAGAATATGGAGTGCAGACTTGCAGAGTAGTTACATCAAATAGGCCCCTGGCCAGTCTGTGGAATCACAAATCCAGCGCGTTATTGCGATGTAAATGTTCAGCCTTAAAGTTTTTGCACTATTTGGCCGTTCATTGCTATATTATAATACGTTATTAGGCAATAACAACAAATTGAGAGATTTTTTTGAATCTGGTAATACCAAGAGGAACTTTTTATACATCAGAAATAAATATTGTGCAAAATAAAAACAGACAATATAGTAGAAGGACAAAATCTTAACACGTAATTCACCAGAAAAAAGGATTATCTACTCTATTCAAAGGATCACTACGATGATACAAATTATATCAAACAAACTTTTAATTTAACATAAACTAGGTACATAGTTCATATTAGCGTTTAAGCACAAAACAGTATGGATAATACCTAATTAAAAGTACCTAAGCATAAAATACGAGCATTAGATATATTAAAAATAATTGTATTGTGTACTTAACAAACTCAATTTTAATACAAGTCACATACACTGTACCCCTATCATGAGATTTTTTGACGTGTAGTATCGTTAACGTAAGCATATTTTGAATTTAAAATACAGCAGTCCTGGAACAAATTGATAAATTTTTATACGTTTTGCATATTTTAAAAAATACAGAGAAATTAATTAAGTATTTAATTTATATAAATATTGTGTAACAAACGTGTATTTTCAATTTAAAATATGCTTACGTTAACGATACTACACGTCAAAAAAACTCATGAATTTGTTTGCAAACGTTCCAAGGAGAACATCTCAACACGGTGAGATTCTCCCTCGAGCATTCGCAAACAAATTGGCAGTTCTCGCGGTGATATCACGCGGCGAGTCGGTACAGTATAGACTGGCAGATTTGAATCAAAATGTATCTGGATGCCGTAAGATTTATGCCCCGGCGCAATGATTGAATCCATGACATCTAAGTGTGCTCCACCGTCTTTCTTGATGTCGCACAAGCCTTCGATAAAGTCTGGCATGAGGGTCTAGTTCATAAATTAAAACAAATGTTGCCTGCACAGTTCGCTGATATCTTGCAATCTTATATATCTAACAGAGCGTTTCGAATACGGCACGAAGACGCTTTCTCAAAAATTATACAAATAAATTCAGGAGTACCCCAGGGCAGTGTTTTAGGTCCGGTCCTTTACCTATTATACGCCTGTGATATCCCCGAACCTGAAAACAGTTCCGCTTTTGCTGATGACACAGCTATAATGGCAATAGGAAACAATCATGAAGAATCTGTGGAAAAGGTCCAAGTCGCCATCAACTAAGTCTTCAATTGGACAAAAAAAAAGTAGTGCTAAGTGCTGACTTTAAGAACACATGAAAAAGTGTCTCTCTCATATTATTAATATTAGAAACTAAGAAAAGTTATTGGACGCATTCTTAGAATATACGTTAACGTAGCAATTTAGGTTAAATATAAATTACTTATTAGCCTACTTATTAGGCTAGATTCTAGTTCAAATAAGGTATCATCATGATACTTTATAGTAAAAAGAAAAAAATTACATCTAAGGTTAAACATTGCTTTAACACAGGAAGTAGACATATTATCCTGATTTTCCTGAAAATTACATGTTTTTAAATGCACAACAAACGACCTATAGTTGAACTAGGCAAATTAATCGTGTTGCTGTTAAAGTCCAAATTAAAACTTTACCTACTGCTTTATTCTAAGACGCATAATGCTAGTAAACATAAACGCAGCAAGGTGTACGTTTAATAAATGATGATAAGAAACTTTGAGGACATAGTGCATACTACTGCGATAGGCCAAAATAATGATTTTCAAATTTTAACACACAGTAGGTCACTAAAAGTTTGGTAAAAATAAAAAAAAAATTAATTGACATACAATCAACTCGTTCTATCGGAGTCCACTGCTGAACAAAGGGCTCTCCCAAATTGCGGCACTATCCCACCTTGTTGCCAATTATCCGCAACCAGCCTGCCCCCGCCACCTTCTTCGAGAATATTGTAGACATACATAGCACACACATAACACAGCCTAACATAGAACCTCCTCCTTCTTGGAAGTCACAATAGATGCCGTCAATGTTTGTGTACCTGACGCACCAGGTACACAAACATTGACGGCATCTATTGTGACTTCCTTCGTAGATACGCATATCTAACATGTTTTATTAACTTATAATAAATAATTGTTATGTTGTTATAATAAATGATTGTTAATTTTTAATGTAGCAATCAATAGCATGATTGGACGGTGTGGCGGAGCCAATACTGTAATCACTATACGTAGACCTTAGACGTAGTAAAATATGAATAAATATCTACTTGTTTACAATACGAACCCGTATTACTCAGAAAGTAAAATGTTACCTATAAAAAGTATTTATTCTTCATGACTATGCTAATTATTTTATTAAGTACCTAGATATCAAATTAAGGACGGCATTATATAAACAATTTTATTTATGTTGACACTTCAAAAAAATAATGCAAGATAAAATGATTATAGGTACTCGTAATAATTAGCCAAAAATTGTGTTAAGTATTTTAAAATGAATGTCCTAATGACATGTATTTAAAAATAAAGTACTTCGGTCAAAGGTGAGTTATGGGAAGTGGCTAAAATTGCCACCCCCTTCCTTCCTAAATCCGCGCCTGCTTAGAATAAATCGGTTTTGTTATTAGCTACTTATGTTTACGTTTACGTTTGTTATTATTACGTTACGTTCGTTACGTTTACTTATGCGTAAGAACTACATTCTGCGAAAGAGAATATACCTTTTGTTACATGTGTTGCAGTTGGACGGAAGTTTAAATAGTGGATTTACAGGTTATTTGAATAAAGCCTCTATGAATGAAATATGGCATACTCGTATAATAATGATAACAATCACGACTACGATATCCTCAAGGAAAACGATTACATAATAATATATCTGCTTTTATTTCTGTTTACACATCATGGGAACACAATATGGGGCTTAATGAGAATCTTGTGGTATAGATTTTCTTGTGTATTTTGTATTTGCTTGGATGGGTTTCTGTAAACAGTAGCCTATCCTTATCCTAATTAATATTATAAATGCGAAGTTAGTTTGTTTGTTTGTTACCTTTTCACGCCTAAACCACTGAACCTATCATGTAAGAAACAGAAAAGCAAATAGCGTAGGTACCTATCTTACCGTTCTTCTCCATAGGAATCTACGCTAGCTAGCTACTTATTAGTAATCTGTGATCTACGCTTTGGAACGGGCATCTAGCTTCATCATTATGACTAACTGACAGTCTCCTTGACAATTCAAAAGTACCTGTAATTGGTCTAATTGAAATAAATGCTTTGACTTTGACTTTGACTTATCATTCATACAAAAAGTACTGTTTCCGAGGGAAAGAACATTAACTTTCGACGGTGGCAATTGCTTTACGACGCTAGATATATGTGTATGTCTATAGGCGGGTCTCCTGCGACGTGTTTGAGTGTTCATTAAACATCGAACATGTTTAATGAACAAAAAAGGGGCGTGGCCTACGCGTTTTGTTTGGCAAAAACACTCGACCACGTGACGAAAAACATGTTCGATGTTTAAGGAACACTCAAACACGTCGCAGGAGACCCGCCTTTAATTAAACACAAGAACCCAAGTGAAAAAAGCAGCTAACTATAGATAAACAATAATTTATGTCACCACCTTTTTATTCAATAAGAGTGACAGATAACTATTTCGAAAAAAAAAACGAAATTAAATGTCGACTTGTCATTAACTAAATTTTTATGTGTAGGTATTATTGACAAACTAAATTAGGCCCCTATTTAAATTGCAATGAATCAAAAACAAAGGAGAAAAATAAAGTCTCCGCCTTACAGGAAAGGGCGTCAGCTACCAAGTCTGGAAACTCTTATTCCATCGGAGTCTGTGATCGCAAACCTTCAACCTGTCAAGGAGGAAACAAAAGCTGAACTCGTCGAAGAATCTCCAGAAAAATATGATTCGAACGAAGCTTTTAAGTCCGAAGTTGAAAGGTTTATAGAAATATCCAAATATTTTTCTAACCCGCTTCGTAAAACTGCATCATATATCTGCGAGAATCGCCTGGTCTCTTTCCCGAGCCTCTTCAGAATAGAATACAAACGAGGGGGTATATCGACGGAGCACATAAAATTTTGCAATATTACCCTGGAGCCGGTGTACATAAGGCTTTTCAAAGTCATTCCTGATTTAGAACAAATCAGATTTACTAATTTGTCCCTGTCTCGATGTAAGAGGATCCCTCCGGGCCTGTCGTTTAGCTTAGCCTTTGTGTACGACGACGTAAATGAAAAACCGGCGTGTAACGCGAAAATGATATTTGTCGCTTCTAGAAAAACCACTACCCCATGTTATCAGATATGCGAAATTGAACTAGATATTGATGCACAAAAAACTCGTTTGGTTACTATTTAATCGGGCTATTTACTTGTATATCGACAATTTGAAATTGTAATTTTAGTTACCACAATGCGTCTATTGTTTCGATTTTACTATCCGATTTTAACTACTATTTCTGGCTCCACAATCATACAGTTGTAAATAATTTGTTATTATTAAAGTCAATACACCTGTAATTACCGCTTCTAATTTAAAGCTACTGGCACCAGTTATGAGCACAAATGTCACCGGCGTATTAGCTGATTTTTCGGTCTATTTGGCGAAATGAAGAAGACGGGGGCACCGAGGCTGCACGCGATTGGTTTGTCAGCTGATGCTCGTCGTCCAATTGGACCCATTCTCTATTACGCATTGTCAACTGTCTATTGTTTATTGGGCCGAAAATGTACATGCGCGATCTGTGCTCATGATTAGTGCCGGTACCTTAGTATATTATTAATTCTGTGGAAAGGTCGTCAATCATGCAATTGATGATCCAAGATATTCTACACATAATATAATATTATGTATTATGTATATCAGTTACAAGAGGAAAGGCGACGTTGGCTCGACATAAAACGAAGATTTTCTTATTTATTCAGAGTAGTGATACTCTGAATAAATAAAAAAATCTTCGTGTTGACTAGGTACTACCTATTATGTTTGCACATTTTTTACCCGACTGCCCCAGAAAGAGGGTAATGTTTTTGGAGACTACTTAGTAGGTATACGTGTATTTCTTTGGCATGCTCTGTAGCCATAATGGCTTAATGGATTTCAACATATAAGGTGTCGTTAGATTCGTCTTTATTGTAGAAGTAACATAGGATATTAAAATGATACGCAGTTGAGATTTAAATTTATTCGAAAATAATTTTTCATCTTGTTCCTTTATCTGTGATGCACTTAACTATGAAGTAGTTAGGTTGCAACTTAGATTATTTATTATATAATCAAAAGGTTGCAATTGATTAGAATGCGACGCATCCAATCAGACCAGAAGCTGGTCGTACGTGAGTGATCAACTTCGCGATTAGAAGTGATTTAAATTGTGTATGGTAGTGACTTTTAAAATAACCGATAATATAATATCTAGGTATAAAAATATGTAAAAATTCAAGACTTATCAACCCTGACCTCACGTCCGCACAATTAATAAAAAAATATATATAGGTAGGTATGACAATGTGATTTATGCTAACTTCATAAAATATGACGTTTTGAAAATATATGTGACATACAAAAAGCAAAATCATGCATATTTTATAAGCCTCTGAAGGTTATTTTGTCATAAATTAATAGAAACCAAAATTCAAAATTCGACACAGTATTTTGAAACTTTCAGTTTCTCTGTACATACCTACCTATGTACAGAGAAACTGAAAGTACCTAGGTACTGTGGTTTGTAAATCTATGCCTAGAGGAAATTGGACCCAAAGCTTGGGCCGGAATCAACCCATGCCGTGCGTCGTTAGAATTCCATTACCTAAGAATTATTCCTACCTCAGAGAGAAACAAGGAGATATGCCATCATAGCAAATTAGTACGGGAACAACTGATGCCACTTTTAGTACATTTTTCGACACAATTACGCGCATAACTAAGCGCACCTTGTGAATAAAAAAATCTCCCACGCATCGAACATTCCGCACACCCTCAATCTAATACTGTTAATCGTCACTCAACAGTAGCACTAAACTAAAACACTGTATTTATACCATCGATCATGTTCAGTTCGTCGCCAGCGCGTACGTTTTTAATATGAGCGATTTGCTCAAGATCAGGCATCAAGCTCGATAGCGCCTTGGCACATCTCCTTGTTTCTATGATCTGAGATTCCTACCATCCAAATTTGCAAATACTTAATCTACATAATATTTACTTATAATGGATGCAATGAATAGGCGGAGTCTCAAAAACACGTGGTTCGATTAATCGAACCAACTGGAAAAAAAAGTTCACGTGGTCCGATTGATCGAACCATGCGGTCGAACCACGTGGCCATAACCGGCATCTTCATGTAGATATATGATTAATAAGAGTTTAGACTGTTTAATTGCAAATATATATTTTTAACTTTTGAATATATCTGCAAAAAAAAACTTAAAACATAATTAAAACCACCTTATAATATCGGATCTCCGTGCAAGCTTTCTCAACCAAACGAAAAAAACTATCATTGAATCGGTTTAAGAAAAAATACTGTCGAATTATGAACCTCCTCCTTTTTGAAGTCGTTTAAAAATAGATATTAGAACATAAGAAGTAGGTACACACATAAAAGCAACCTAATGACGATGTTGTAATTATAATGTTGTTTACATCTAATCAAAAAGTTCCAATAATAAAAACGTAGCGATCTATTTTTTTGCGTGTCATTGTTTATGTATGCATTAAATATGTATGCCTATATATCTGCATATAGGTACCTACGTAGTTATACCAGGTCAAGGCTACTCAAGGCTACTTAGTAACAATAATTCATTATGTCCTCGTAAGGAGATATGACCCATATGAAAGACTAAACACATAATCGTAACACTAGACCATATACGAAATATTATATAGGGACATGGGAAAGCAATGCCACTCACATTGTTTCATACTACATATTTCTAAACTAACCTAGACAATATAAAAATTAATGTAATATGTATAACCTTTGGAAGACGATAAACTAAAAAAAAAACTGTTGATCGGCAAAACAAGCTAATCAACAAAAAATGTAACAAAAAGTTAAAGCAACTAAAAATATAACAAACAAATTGATCTATATGACGCATGGCAAAGGATATCTTTCCGATTGACGTCATATTACGAGAATACGGCTGTGTGTAATGTAAAATTATAGTCATTATTTATCTTTGTATGTATTCCTATTACAGCACCAAGGGTACTACTACCTTTAATATGTACGAATACGTCATAAATTACGTATTCTAAGATTATTATTTTCATCTCTTTACAAAGTATATCTACAATACTAGCACTTTGCTCGCGACTTTGTCCGCGTGACATACACGTACCATCTAACGCCCTAAAGCAATTATGACCGTCGAAAGTTATTGTTCTTTTCCTGGGGAACAACAATTTTTTTCTGGATGAAAAGTACCCTATGTCCTTTTCTGTACCCCTGAAAGGTAAGCAAAAATTCATGATGATCGGTTCAGTTGTTTAGGCGTGAAAAGGTAACAAACAAATAAAAATACTTACTTTTGCATTTATAATAGGTATTACTAGTTAGGAAGGTAGGATTAGTTAGGACTAGCGTTCTACCCCTGCTCCGCACTAGTGCAATCTACTAATATAGATATAATATAGCGACCCGTACCCCGATCATGAGTTTTTTTTACGTATAGTATCGTTAACGTAATCATATTTTGAATTGAAAATATACGTTTATTACACAATATTTATATAAATTAAATACTTAATTAATTTCTCTGTATTTTTTTAAATGTGCAAATAGTATAAAATTTTATGAAAATGTTCCAGGACAGGTATTTTAGATTCAAAATATGCTTACATTAACGATACTATGCTGTATCTAAGTATATTAACGTATTACACACATAAACCTTCCGAAATAAATTCTATAGATGGTGGTGAAACTCCCATTAAAGTCCATTGTGTCATCATCATCATTTCAGCCGAATTTTCCACTGCTTGACCGGTCCTGTGCTTCGCGCATCCAGCGGGTTCCTGCACCAGGTCAGGTCCACCTTGTGGGAGGTCTGTCCACGCTGCGTCTTCTGGTACGTGGTCGCCACTCCAGAACCTTTTGACCCCACCAGCCATCAATTCTGCAAGCAATGTGATCCGCCCAATCCATTATGTAGTTTAGAAGAACTAAGCGGACAAACAAACAGACATGAAAAGCAACTTTGTTTTGTACAATTTATAGATATAATTATGAAATAACTCCTTTTCAAAGACATGAATACTGTGGTCGAGATTCCAAGAAGTTTTATTCCATAGCCGGCGATTACCATACTAATATTTCTTTCCTTTTTGTGATAGGCAAGTTCTATAAACCGTAATAAACTCTATCCATGTATAAAAAATGTAAGAATATGTAAAAGCCTTCATAGAATCTTCCACTTTATGATCATCTAAGGCCCTTTTCAAGATAAGTGTCCTTCATTGTGTAAGATTAAATAAATAAAAAATAATTTAAATCATAAACATCTAATACACTTTTTAGACATAGCTCACCGCTTACATATAAAGTTATGCTGACCATTGATTTGAGAAACTCTATAATTTGAATAGAGAGAAAATCTCTAACTAAAAAGTAGCCCAGAAACCATTGGTGGACAGATAATAATCTGCGTCCGAACTCGATTAATACAGGACATCTTAAACACTTTTGTGTTTAAAATGTCCTGTGTCGATCGTAACTAGATTTCAGGGCCTGAAAGATGTGTGAAGCAAGTTTGTCTACGATGATGCTAATACCAATACAGAATAGGTATAAGAAACTCTAACAAACTGACCCAAAGAACTGACCCAAACTGACCAACCCGAAAAGAAAGAACGAAGTTTTACTCGAACCCTAAAGTAGAGTCAAAGTAATCTAGGCTTTTTCTCACAGCCATCTGGTAACCAGTTATCTTAGGTACTCAGCGAGTTTGGTCGAAGTTAGTACCTACCTAAGCAAAGTTCAATTGGAAGGAATTGATGTATGGCATGGCGAGTGTAACGTGACCTCAGATCATAAAAACAAGGGAGGTGTGCCAAGGCGCTATCGAGCTTGATGCCTGATTTTGAGCAAATTGCTCGTACTAAAAACGTACGCGCTATCGTCGAACCGAACACGATCGATGGTATAAATACAGTTTTTAGATTAGTGCTAGTGTTGCGTGACGATTAACAGTGTTAGATTGAGGGTGTGCGGAATGTTTAATGCGTGGGAGATCTTTTTATTCACATGGAGCGCTTAATTATGCGCGTAATTGTGTCGAAAAATGTACTAAAAGTGGCATCAGTTGTTCCCGTACTAATTTGTTATGATGGCATATCTCCTTGTTTCTATGATCTGAGAACGTGACTTATGCCTGACTCTTACAAAGTAAGGGGTAGTAGCAGCAAAGCAGTGACCAAGATCACTGAAACATTTCCTTTTTATTACAAAACGTAGTAATGTATTGTTATGTGTCACTAAAAATTAATTTAAACCAACACTATTGTTACGCTTTGTAGTAAAGGTCAACTACAGCGTAAAATATTTTAAAGTTTCAGAACCTGCCTACGATTCTGGTGTTGGTATTTGCTTTCAAAAGTGTAGGTTTAATCACATGCTGTCCCGTTTGTGTCACATAATCAATTAATCACCTTTTATAACACCTCTGAACTAATGGAAAGCGTAGCCAATTCTCCGATGGTAACAATACCTAGTTTCGTAATGTTTCTAAAAAATCCCCTAAACTTGTTACTATTATGACAAACTTTCAGTATGTGACGGCATAATACGCTATTTTTTACGCGACTACGGCAAAGCAAAAAGGAGAGTTATGTTTTTTTGTTGTCGTTGTAGTACAAAAACCGCTATCAAAAGCTATAATGGAATAACACATAGTACAGTTTCATAGGTAATAAGGAATATAATGTGCGTAAACAAATGGATACAGTACCTATAATTTATTTGTTGTTTACCTTGGTATACAGGTATTAGGTAAAACAGCTTTTCGCCCGAATCCTAGTTAATACAAAATACCACTGGCAAAAACTATACTTACATAACATAAACAACATAATTAGGTATCGTTGCGTAATATTAGTCGTTACTAAAACCCACGTTTTAGGGTTGGCCAGGGACAGATGTAAAACACTTCTGTGGAGACTGGAGACGCCTACTTTAGTTGTGTATCTACTACCTACCTACCTACCTCTTACACTTAAAAAAACAGCAAAAGGGATAACAGCGTTGTAACTGCCAAGGATGCTCAGTCTAAGAAAAGCATTTTCTTATATTCTTAAGAGCGGAAAAATTAAAATAATGCCGAGGACAAACTTAAAGGGTCGCAAATAAAAATAACCTAACAGAATTAAATACTATTAAATAGTAATACGAGTATTTTTGTAATGCGTTTTAATTAACTTAGGTACTATAAGTTTTTGTCCTAACAGTTTTCCATGGAAAACTATTTAAAATCTGACTTTTATTTTTGTAACCCTAGAACTTCGCACGGATGCAATCTATAACTGATGTGGCGACATGTCAACACATCGAAAGTTCTATGCAGCTGTACGACTTTTTAAAAAATCGCATTTTGGCATCATCTTTTACCAAGCAATTTAACTTAGGTCCAATTTTATATCGTAAACCAATATAACTTAGATTGCCTTAGGCCCTATTAGAAGTTCAAGACTACTAGGAAAACCTGTAGTTACACGAGTTTCAATTTAAATGCAATACCTACTGTATGAACATCATCTGCTAGGTACTGGAAAATAACTAAATCTGTGAGGTCATTATGTAGGTATTATATAATTAAATGTAGATTTTTCTCTGAATGCAAATACATAAATTAATTGTCTACCTCTCCCATAATTCAAGGAAGTATACCTACTCCAAGTCTACAGCATCTAAATATATGCTAACCTTAAAATGTATGTATACATAGTATTTCCTCTTTTTATTGACAACCGGGCATGGAATAGGTTAGTTTTATTAACTCAGAAATCAACATAACATAACATCACGACGCCTGTAGTATTCCCTGGAAGGTAAGGCAGAAGTGAATCATAAAATTGTAATACACCCTACACCCGTATTTCGCCATTGCATAACCAGATACAAATTATCCAGATTCTGGGCTACTGAGAATATCTCGGAAAAACCCAATAACACCCAAGCCCGACACGAGCATTGAACCCAGGACCCCACGCTCAACAGTTGCGCTTGTGACCACTAGACCAACGAGACAGTCAAAAATCAATATTATGTAACATGAATTAATTTTGTATCATAAAGTCTCTATGTACGTAGATGTAGCAGAGTTCCAAACTGGCTGTATATTGGACTGAGGGTAGGTAATACATAATTAAGTCTATGACAAAACCTAGAAATTGAATTAAAGCCGTCCTAAAGCAGAATACATTTATTTATTTTCATATCATGACATCAACATTTTTAGATTTTTTTCCTGCAGCGACATCTATCGATGTACACGCAGGTTACTTTCAATCATTGCTGCTTCAATGCTTTTCCATTCTTCGACGAGGTTGTAGTTTTAACTAGTAAGTATACGAGCAAGCTTATAGATGGCGCTCAAACATATTGCGATTATGTTAGCTACAGGAGCTCTACCGTGAGCTCTACCAAAGGTTCAAAGTGGTTATCTAAAAAAAATAAAAAATCAATATATTTTTTAGAGTAAGTTTTGGTTTATTTCGCAACAATTATTCAGATAACTCTACGCAAGCAAGTCTACGGGTTCTAAAGTCCTAAAAGTCGCAGCAAGATTACAAATTGTCGAATTAATACCTGCCTGGTTATGAATAACATGTTTAGGCGCAATATTTAATTGGGTCAAAAAGCATGTGAAGTTGATATGGCGTAAGTATTGTAATGGTTAAACAAATAAACACACAGGTCATGATGATTATAATAATGCCTACTGTAATTTTGTTGGCAGTAGAACTTCAATAATGTAGTATAAAAACCAATTTAACATCAGGCGCTCAAACGCCAACATGATATATATGATGTAAAAAAAACTTACTGATATTTAAATGAGGTTATAGTACTCATACCACTCATTCACTTAAAAGGAAGGTCGAGGGATTTTCTGCTTGCTTCATAAGGATAATTATTATCTACTGCCCCTTCATAAAACTCTCATGAATCAAGCAAGCCACAATATTATAAATTATGCCAGTGTATTAAACTATGGCATACGTTTAAAGAAGAACTTGGTAGGATACCCACTGCTGAAAAATTCACGAAGATACATAACTACCAAAAATATTGTATTTAGGTAGGTACATGTGGTACATACTATCAAGGATTCTCTCCAGTTTGAAGGAAACAGCATTTAGCTTCCAAAAGTTGTCCACGTCTTTTCTTTATGCTATGCTCTTTGCTCTAATGATCAACAGATGGCAGCTGGCGATAGATGCATTCTAATAAGCATTTCTGATAACAGTGGTAGAGTTTCTGGCAGTCAGTATAATTACTGACTGTCAGAAGGAAGTTTGCAACCTGCTTCCTAGCTGCTGACTTCGGGCATTACTTTTCTTTTGAAAGCGGTC
Organism: Thalpophila matura; assembly: GCA_948465475.1. NCBI lineage: Eukaryota > Metazoa > Arthropoda > Insecta > Lepidoptera > Noctuidae > Thalpophila > Thalpophila matura. Next base: position 11,906,970 of record OX419183.1, read on the forward strand.
TAATAAGTCATATCACTACCGCCATGATAGAGACCGTTTCACGTAAGAATTCCCCTAGAAGTTACGTCTGCTCCCCTGCTTGTCATTCCTATTTAGGTCATATCGTTTTGTGTTTTTTGTAGATTAATGTTTTATAATAATATTTAGGACGTTAAAAAGTGAATTGGTGCTGAAAGAAAACTTCCAACACCGTTAAAAACGTTGTAATAAATTGAGATTCAGGGCAGCCAACATAGCGTCGAAGGGAATTCTTATGTGGAACGATCTCTAGCGCCCAAAAAATGCAGTAGCCACAGATCAAATCAAATCAAATTCTTTATTTTGCGAATATGCGTTGTTGGTATACATCATGGAAACATACGGATCATACAGATACCCAAACACGTAGGTCGGTAAATAGGTTCCTAAAGCGGAAGTTTTTCCATCTCGTCATTAGGTAGGTACAACGTAGGTCAATGCTCCTTTCATTAACAAACCTAAAATACCGTCACACTTACACCGCAAAATATAACTTAGCCTAGAACTTCTCATTGTTCACCTCGAAGGCACTTAAAGATAATAACAGACTAGATGCCACCGGATTGTTACACGATTTAATTACCTATTATGTGAAAAACTATGAAGGTTAAAGCCCTCATAATGAGTTTCCGAGTGTGAAACAGGTTAATTAGCGGATATATTCGCGTTCGGCCGCGTCGTAGTGTTTTGGTCAGGACTCGTCGAGTACCGTTATATTAAAGTGGGACACGCGACTCAATGCCATTGCCGTCGTGAAAGAATTGTGTGGACAATCCTAAATCTATTTGGCGATGTTTAGATGTTAATTAGAATGTTGGGTATTTCATGTTGTAGTTTAGGCAATATGCGAGGTTCTGAATGATTTAGTTTGGATAGGAAATATCAAATGTTCAGATTAGCTAAGGTTTAAGTGATGTAGGCGTATGGTGGATGTGGAAGTCCTTGTGATGTAAGATGAGATTACGAGACTTACCTACCTACTTGAGATTACGAACATTGAGCTGTACCTACACTCTACATAATTTTATAAGTACTGAATATATTTATTTTTTATCTAGTTACATGAAATCCAGTATTAATTTTCCCATTTTTTTTTGTAAAAATAAATTAGATCTGACAAAAAAAAAGGGATTGGTTACACCTATTTATATGATGTTGAAGTTAATACACAACTTTTTCGAACAACTTAACTGTCTTGCCCATTGTACATCATTGGAATCGAATAATTTATGAAAAGTTTTCTAGATATATTACCGCAACATATGACCTAATCGCCAGAACAAAACAACTTACGAGCATAGCGTACGAACGAGGAAGGTACCGTTATAATCGAAAACACGAAGACCATCAGAAAATGAGTTTGTTTCTACAAATCCACTTAATACCAGCCCACGTACGATGTGGGTTAAGTCAGAACGTCCTTGAGAATGACGCAAGGGAGTACAGTTAGAGCAGTTAAGGAGTGCCTAGCAGAGTCGAGCGCGGGGAGTCACACCGTGCCTGAGCCGTGAGCGTGAGTCATTGTTGCATGATTGCATCGCATGACGTTAACGCTTTAACGGGAGCTTTCCATCTCCGCAGTCCGGCACAGGATAACGGGATCACTCCCTTCAATTTCAGTTTCGAACACCTTTCGTTTTCGAGTGTCTTGTCGCGGCCGACCTCCGGTGCCTTGCGTCACCTCGCCCGTGTAATCGGGTTTTAGAAAATGAAATTCAGTGCGCTCGTGTCCTTCTTTATATGGCTAAATTATGTTCTGCCTTTGTCCCGTTTGCGGTTGACGCTGTCGTGGTCGGCGGCGTGAAGATGTTTACGTCACCTCAAGCCGAAGAGTGTGATGGCACACGGCGCATGAATAAGTCATTTCGCTTGTCGAGTATTTTTATTTTTGGCGTACCAATATGGCATTGCAAAATAATGAAGGATGATGTGCAATTCTTTGAATGCTACTGTACATAATGGGTAAATCCGGGATTAACTTTACAGTAGGTAGGTACACATAAAAAAAGAATTTTAAAATACTTACGTATATTTGTATCTATGTATTGTATAATTGTATAGTACCTATAACAAACATTTTCAGTATTTTACATAAATTTTCATAAATCCTATGAATTTACTAAGATGATCCTATAATTAAAAGAAGGTATGTCCAGCATTTGGAAAAATCAACAAGACTGGCGCCTGATAACGAGTTCCTTTATCCGTATATTCTGGAAACATTCTGGTTTTGTACCTACGTAGGGACTAAAATCTCATCTCCATCTCCACTGCGTAAACTTTAGATTCAAATTCTGTAAGAATTGTGTCAATTCTGTAAGAATTAATTCAAATTGTGTCAGAGAAGTGACCTCCAGAAAGAAAACTAAGTAGGTACTTATTCGGAACTGGCACGAAATGACAAAGCTATGGACACGATTGCTATTACTAAAATCTTAATAAAAACCGTATTGCGCTTTGGACAATACTCTGACTCTTAATTTTATTAGGTTCTGTGCTAGATTTTAGTTTAAATCGTGGGTCATCAGTTTGTTTACGGAACAGTCAGTAGAAGTAGAGCTCTTTGTGAAAGAGCTCAACTGGGCCAGTACTACCACCATACTTACCTATTTTTGCCGCTCAGAGGCCCTAGACAAGTTGCTTTTCTATTAGCGTTCACGCCAAACGATAAGCACAAAATGTATGGCAATAACATTACCTGCGGTCACGTGACTTTTTCACGTGACTTACAAATGTCACTTACATACATTTTATCCGTAGCGTTTGAGAAAATTAACTTTTCTAGGGCCTCAGGACTTAACCACGATACGACGTCGCGTCGTGCTACTATGCGGTATCCCAGGCAAAAATGCCATCACACGGAATACGCGTCGTAGCACGACGCGACGTCGTATCGTATTTATGTGTAAGAGCCCTAAGCAGCATTGCTGTTTTCCAGTTTAAAGGGTATAGGTGCCGGTGTAATTACAGGCACATGAGACATTTCAACTTCGTTTCTTGGGTGCAGATGTCCAAAGGCGACGGTGAGGTCACGTGCTCGTTTGCCACTCAATAATATGAAACAAAAGTCAGTCAAATACTTAGGCCGAGATAAATAGACGTTACTTAGCACGTACTTTAGCTAAGCTATGTTCCCGTCTCTGTCTTGCTTGCAAGTTGCGCGGCAGTGACAACTATACTGCTTAGCCAAAGTGCGTGCTAAGTGACGTCTATTTATCTCGGCCTCACTGTCTGTGTGTCTGTCTGTCTGTAGCACCGTAGCTCTTAAATGGGTAAACCGATTTGAATGTGTTTCTTTTTCGTACGGCTACGGAATACAACCTAGTATCCTACTACCCTTGCATAAGCATAATCAGGCTATAATGTTCCCACTACTGGGACCCTTTCTGTGAGAGGGAGTGGGCAGCGCGTCCACCACGCGGTCCACCACGCGGGCCCAGCGGGGTTGGTGGACTTGCCCTTGGAAATGTAAATTTCCAGTGACCATGACCACAATCGTATTCAGGAGCAACATTGGTTCGCAATATTAAAGAAATTTTGAAATTTAAATCAGATAATGTAGGTATATTATTTATATATTTATATTATTGATTTACATTTCATTGACACCACCGGATGCAGGCTGTCGAAATAGTTAATATACTTACAGACTGTAGGTAGGTAGTGTGAAACGCGCCATCATCGAATCAAAGTGTCATTCACCTTTAATGAGATTTAACAAGGTATTTTTCTGTTTTATTGGCATTTCGTCACGATTATTCTAAGCTCCTATAATCTAAAGTGATTTAAAAATGATACCTAACTGGTTTTTACCAGTCTAGGTCTCGGGGGATTAGTCGGTAGCCTAGCCACATTTTAAAATACGTTTTTATCTTGTTTTTCTCGATTTAAAGCCATTTCTTTTTTACACCTCCTTATAAAGAAAAAAACGTTATTTTAAAAGCACACAGCTACTGATTTGTATTTTTCAATCACGTCAGTACACCGCATCCTATTACATCAACTATATTTTGATTGACTTGAGTTTGATGAACTTTTACTTCGGTCTCTCAATCACACTATAATCACATCACACTAATATTATAAATGCGAAAGTTTGTGAGTGTGTGTGTGTGTGTGTTTGTGTGTGTGTATGTTTGTTACTTCTTCACGCCGAAACGGCTGGACGGATTTGGATAAAATTTGGCACACAGATGGATTATAGTCTGGAATAACACATAGGCTACCTTTTATCCCGAAAAACGCGGGCGAAGCCACGGGCGGAAGCTAGTAAAGTTAATACAAATATTACGACATAGCTTCTTAGAATCGACTTTGACACTGTAAGACGTCTGAGGGGGGTGTTACACATTGTCCATTTATGAGTCATACTTAGATAAATGACAATGTCAGACATATGAATAATTTCTATAACAAGAAAATCCTTTCCATTAAATATAGGATGAAAGATAATAATCCTATAAGTTTAAATATGGTCTTAGATATTTGTTAGTAGGTATATTAACCACCTATATAGACGACGTTCTTTTTACGCGACTGAGAAAAAACGCCCAAAAAATTTGTGAAACTTACCTACTTCAATGATTTTTCGGGTGCTTCATTTTTAATCGCGCAAATAGAACGTCGTCTGACATAGGTCTAAATATTATGTCTCTAATCTCAATAATTTATGAAACTATGACTCAATCGTATTTCCAGACTCTTCGATATCTAGATAAACTAAAATTACACAAATCCATTCAGAATACAAAACAGTCAGTCATAGCTTTAACCCATAAAACCTCATTGTCACGCAGCTCGTCAACTTGCCTCCGCGCTTCTGCGCTGCGCCATTTTCCAAATGCGTTTGCGAAAATATTCCGGGAGTGACAGAGATGGCACTAGGTATCTCTGTACATGCAAGAGCGAGAACGAACGCAGTGCTAGGCTGCGGCGGAGGTCAGGGAACCACAAGTAGGTCGGCTTCATCCTTCCTTAACCGCGTCTAGAGCGCGTTCGGCGTTGAACTTGAACGTGTTCGTAGTTAAAAACACGGTTTCTGAGATAAAGAATTCAGATGTGACTAATTCGCACTACCTACATAACGTCTTTGTCTTGGTATCAATAGTCTTGAGACTATTGAAAGTACCTATAGGTACTTATTATTGTTGGTAGAGCGGCTCTACTAGAGCCATTAGGTACATATACCTTTTAGCTTATGTAAATATTTTTCATTCGCATTTCAGATATTTTATAAGTTACAACCAACAGAAAAAATCTAAAGGATGTTTTCATTGGCTTTTTTTTTTGCTATATTTGAAATATCATTACTCATTCAAGTACATGCCGTAAACTTAGTTCGTCTAACTTATAATTTGCTTGAACCATCTTATCTCTATTTTTATTCGTGTCATGTATTGTAATAAAAAAACTTTGGATTCAAGCCTCGATGGATGACGCAACTGCCAAAATGGTCAACAGCGGTCATTTCACTTTGGCCAACTTACATGAGAGCCGGCTCTATCTCCTATCTCCTTTCACCCATGGAAAGTGCTATAAGCGAAAGAGGGATGTATTGCTGGCTATCTTTGAGATATTCCCTTATGTATAGATGTACGTGATTAAACCTACTGGGCCTCTCAAAACAAGAATCTTTCTATGTAATAATGATGTGAGCTCAAAAATGTTCGCATAGGTACTACTTTAGTTTAGCAACATTCCTGGCGTGGGTAGCTTACATGGTTCGCATATCTCGACTAATTTTTGTAATCTTTAAATTACAAGGCTGTGTCGTTGAGTTATCAAGGGAACATGGAACATACTGATTGCATTAAGTGAAGATATGTATATTAAACAGAATTTATTAAAAAAGGCGAGAATCCTGTTGACATATAGGTATATATATATCTTTCTTTAGATGAAATTAGCCTTCAAATCGTTCTTTACTCTGTATGTTTATGTATAAATCAAACAACACGATAGAGTATTATTAAAATAAAATAAGGAAAGTTATTAAAAAAATACTGGCCAATTTCAAGTACTCTGTATGGTTTTGTATTTCAATTTTCCAACCGCTAATATAAGATTAACTCAAAACCAAAACTATCTCCAAAACTACGCAACATATCTTATTCAAAACCATTTGCGTTGGGTGTGTTTTGTAAACTCTACGCCCTAACATCTTTACAGATTTTTTCGCTCCATAATTGAAAATTTTGACGGGGAGACACTTTTTACGACTTAAGAAGCCCATAAGTATCTGACCAAACACCTGAAAAAAGTCATCTAGAAACCTTCATGTTATTATCTGAGACCTATTCAACGATACCCCACAAGGAGTGCGAGCTAACTTTTTAAGGAGTGCCCCGCCCTATTTATGTTTTGTTATTTTACTACTCTCTAAAATGGCTGTGACTGATGGACAAGCGTTCCATTTTAACCTACTTCAAAAAAAGGAGGAGGTTCTCAATTCGTCGAAATCTTTTTTTTTTTTGACATTTGGCTCCAGAACCCTAAAACTATTAAACCTGTTTATTATAGAATACCGTATCTGACTTCACTTTTCTGGATACAATTTAAACGGTACGAATTCCTTTGACAAAACTACAAAAGACACCTTTTGAAACTGGTAAAAGTTAGAATACAAATGCACCACTTTTGTCTATATTTGTAACAGTTCAGAGGCAATAAATTATATGGTGCAGTGAAATAGAAAGTTTAAGGAAGAGTATTTCTTTTTATTCCCACCCTTTTGTTTCAAGGAACACAAAACAATGACACAACATAACATTTTATTGGACAATACGTTGAAACCGAAAAGGCCTTCCGTTTATTTCTTACAAAACAAACATTACGGTAATTTTACGTAATTTTGCATTTTTCTGCGTAAATAAGGGTTTTGCGTTGGTAAGTCAGCGCTGCACTTTTATTTTTCTATTGTTTGTTTATACAAAAGAAGACTATAGTCTTAAACTATAGTTTAAGCGGGATAATTCTGCGACTGGCAGAACTAAAATAAAATAATATGAGTTTTACTATATGGTGCAACTTGTAGACTTATTTATTTAGTTTAGCTATAAGAATTAACTCAAACAGCAAAAAGCTTCAGTGACCTCATTTAGCAAATTATCTTTTTAATACCACAAGCCAGAAAAAATCGGAAATATTCTTGTATTAACTAAATACTTATTAAGCACTTCTTGTTTGATGTTTACCGCTTTAATTAAGAGCTAAGCACACAATCTCATGCGGAGCTTCACAAGTGAGCAATAAAAGCTTAACTTGCCAACACAATTCCTATTTATACATAAACCTACTTTAAATTTACAATAAGTCTGCATGACAACACAATTGCTACAATAATCCGAAGGATTGATTAAAATTTATAAAATCGCCTAATTTCCGCTAACAACCAGCCTTGGATAATGGTAAAATAGGAGCATCAAATAATAGATAAGATGGTATCATTGCCAATGTCAATGAATGATGGCATTCGCTCGTGGTATTGTTTGACCATTGTTATAAAATGCTTAAAATGCTAAAATTTTCGAGCGACCTTCAAAAGCGACAGCATTCACACATTGTATTTAAGTATATAAAAAGTATCAAATCGTGTGAATGGGCTTTAACAAAGGTCCGTACTAAATCTGATCGAGCACAGTTTCCGTTAGGTACTTGCCTAGTGTAGTGTGTGAAGTTCCTCATTGCTAGTCATATTCGTAATACCTACAGTCCTACACGTCCAAATAAAATACCTAATACAAAAACTTTTTTCTATTCACCGCCTCTACTGTTTAACTTATATTTTTGCTTAGCATTCTAACCACGTTTAACATTCTCCCATAATTTGTGTGCTACCTTACGTCGAGATTGACGACTTAATGTGGTTGTAAAGTTAAAGAAGATTTATGCATTTTAGTATTCGTTCATTGGTAGAAGGAGCTGCTGACTATACAATGATTATAATCATAGTGATAAATGAAAATAGGTCACAGTTTATAAAAATGGTGTTCACGTGGCTTGCAGTATTGTTTTCAAAGGATGGTCAGCGTGTGGTACGAGTGGTCACGTTTGATATGCGCTGGCTTGTGTTTCTACACGTGTTGCGCGAACCTTGGCTAGACTTAAATTCATGTATTCCACAGCCTAGGTTTTTAGGCCAGGACCTTGTAGGGACGTATTTATTACTCATAAGTTCTACCGATTCTAGAGCAAAATCGCAAATTAATTTCTCATTATAATTTTACACTATGTATGAATGGTAATACTTGATCTAATCGTTTAAATTATGGAAGCAATAGACTAAAATATGAGAATTTATTAAATATCAATTGCATAACTGTAAAACTGTTGTGTATTAATAAAAAATAATTGATTAGCTCATTGAATATTGCTTACTTTAAACATTTTTTTTAATATAATATAAATTTTACTGCAATATTTATATGAGCACTATAATTGTTCAGCAGGTAGTACTTGTACTGCAATGGAAGAAGAATGAAACTTTGAGGAGTTTAAAAAAGGGTGCCTTCGCATTAGGCGTTGCTCCAGCGAGGATTTCTTACCGATAATGATGTACAATTTTGACAGAAACGTTTGAGAAATAAAAAAACCGGGCAAGAGCGTGTCCGGACCACGCTCAGTCTAGGGTTCCGTATCAAGAAGTATTACAGTCTTTCAACCGCAAATATAAGTTTATATTTCATAATATTATTATGATATACAAACTTAGTTTTGCGGTTGTCAAAACTCAAAACTAAAAATAGTGAATATTTCAAAAAGTTATTGACGTATCTTGTTCATGAGGGGCTCGTGGCTAAATGACAGCCGTGCTGATCGATTGATCTGCGGGGTTGAGCTGCGCTTGCCGCGGTCAGTCCTTGGATGGGTGACCGTTCTTTACACATCGAGACCCCTCCGTGCCTCGGAGAGCACGTTAAGCAGTCGGTCCCGGTTGTCATAGGAATATCTTTGACAATCGTTACGGGTAGTCAGAAGCCCTAAAAAAGTCTGACAGCTGGTCTAACATTCGAATACCGGTATTACCCATTAATTGGATTGTGGAGGTCAGATGGCAGTCGCTCCATGTAAAATATTGAAATATTGATATTCAGCCGAAACTACATAGTTAGACTGGAAGCCGACCCCAATATAATTTGGGAAAAGGCTAGGCAGATGATTGACGTATCTTGTTCAAACTAATTTTAATCGAGAGTATTTATTAGATGCCATAAGATTGATTTTTTTCAGATTTTTTTATTACGCGGTTGGAAAATTACAGGGGGGACACACATTGTTAACGAGTTTCGGAGCTCCTAGTTCACTCAATATGGACTTAAATAAAAGTCATTTGATAAACTCTAAGTTATTTTCAAAGACCTATCCAACGATACCCCACACGAAGGGGTGCGCGCAAATATTTTTTTTCATCCCTCAGTTTCATGTATGGGGGTCACCCCTAATTATTTTATTTTTCGTAATTTCACTACAGGCCTTTATGGCGGTTCACAGAAGACATCTAACTGCAAAGTTTCATACAGATTGGTTATGAACTGTAGATTTGACGAGGGTGTGACAGACGGACAGACGGACAGACGGACAGACGGACGGGACGAAACTATAAGGGTTCCTACAAAGTACAAAATAGTTATTTCGTGGTGGTGTATAAGCAGCATCTAGGTACGAAGCGTCTACGTAGCGTGTACGTAGCGGCTATGTGGCGTGTACGTAGCGGCTACGTAGCGTCTACGCGATGTCTACCTAATGCCTACGCGGCCGCAATGCCTACACTAAAAAAAACGCTAGGTGCCTTCTTCACATAATCTCCACCTGCTCTTTAACTCGACAACCACAAGAAGAAACCTTTTCAACAATTGGTTTCTATTCATGATCATCGTTGACAGAGTATAATACCAAATACCCGACAATGTTTAACTACAGAATTCTAATTCGAACCAAAACAGTTTATTGCGTGACACAGGTACATTGTAAGAGGTTAGAATCGAAGTTCGCGGACAGATACTCATTACCATTACACGCGTTACTTCACAGTCGGTTCTCACGACTGATGCAACGAAATTCGAGGCACGTGCGACTTGGTGCCTTCGAATGCCAGGACGAGACAATGCCGAAACGATAAGTAACTGTACTTATCGCCAAATATCTACCCTGTTGCCAGCGTAGCTGAGGGGCAAGGACAATCGTGTTTTTGGGGACAGATGGGACGAGAATTGGTTATGGTTTTCAAGAATTATGCAAGAGACATTGCAGTGTTTGTTTGCAATTTATGGCGCTGGTAGATAAACAGACATATTAATGATGACACACAGAGTAAATATTAATACCACAATTTCACAATATTTAACCACAGGAAAAACTGTCGCTTCAAAAAATACACTTGTGAATAAAATTAAATACGTAGCGCCACCGACACTAACATTTAGAAGTCAAATCTTCCGCAATTGTTATTCCTACAAAAAACTCTACTTCAGGACGAATACAAAAATGAATTGATTTTACTTCCAAAGGTTACAGACCTGAATAAGCTGTATACCATCAACCTATTTTCAAAGGAGGCTCAACAATCTTGCGGTAGCTAGAACTGTTTACAAAGTCTTATTCTGGCACCAAACGGGGCTAATGACCACACATTTACCTTCGGCCGAACCGTCTTCAGAAACCTCAAGTGTCTAAGTTAGCCTTAATTGTCTATTAGTTTGTTGTTTACATTCATCGTTCGTTTCTCGCATGTCAAATAGTGTTTACCTGAGGATCTTAATATGTGCAATGTTTACGTTATCAAACACTCCCTTCACTCTTCGGTGTCCTGATGTGTGTTGCGGTCTGGACTCCATTGTGGGCTTGCGTTTCTTCAGCTCTAGCTATAAAAATGATGAATGTATAGACTTTCCGAATGGATATACCAGTCTGATTGAATTAAAAAAGTTTTTTATGTATGTTATTCAAAAAGTTTGGTCAGCCGTTGGGTGCTAATAAAGTAGGTACAGTTAGTAGAAATATCCATATTACTAGTTTATCGTAGCATTTATTAGAAGGCTTCACACAAACACCACAGCAGTGTTCACAGACTGATATACATATACGAGTTTATGTAACATAGCTATGTATGTAAGTAAGTAAACATGACACATCAAAATATAGCCACTGCAAATAAAATATTCTCAAGCATTCTGCACTTCAAAGCCTCTAGAATATGCTCAGAAAATGCATATTCATTGCACAGCAGACATTGAGTTGCGAATTCACATCAAGTAAAACGGTCACAAATTAACTGTTTAGTAAGTTGAGCCAATAAAGCTGGTCGGTAATGGATGGTGTTGCTGTAATCTGTGGACATCTTAACTTGTGTCTTTATCTGTCTCACTTCTATCAGTGGTTTATAGGTTTTATGGCGGTAGACGTAGCTACTGTATAACGCTATAAATAAAACTGGCTGATGTGTTGTGTATGTGTGTAATGTTAAGTAAGATGTTTAATTGGGTGTAGTTGTAATTTGTTGTGTAGTTGAGTTCTGACCAATTCAGTTGCTGGCTCAATCGTAAAGGCAATCAATGTCATCATTAAACACAGCACACATAGTGCGGTTGTCTTGGATTAAAACTATTCTGTTTTCTTTCGCTAACATCAAAAGTTTAATATTTTTCATCTAAAATCAGGTACATTATGAACATCATGATCAACCAAGTTCTATATTATCTATACTTATAATAAGAATGTAAATTCCACGTGTCTGTACATTGCATATATTTGCTTAAAAATAATATGGGGGACTAAGAATAAATAATAAAGTAAATTTCTATAATTTTTAGAATTAATGTCTGTCTGTTTGTCTGTCGGTTTGTCTGTGTGTTTGAACACGCATCAAATCAATACTACTGAATTGATTATGAGGAAGTAGAATGCATAGGCAGTATCTTGAGGTAACATTTAGTCTTTATTCCATTAAAATCGGTCCATTCTATCAAAAGTTATTACAAAAAATCTATTAGTCAGGAGTAACTTTGCTAACATGTATTATGCCGGGTCCACATATTGGTTCAATCCAATCACCGTATCTGTATCGCCGACGCGTATCATGCGAGTGGTGATACGTAATCATTGCAGTTAATTGGTAATAGGTTAGTGATAGGTTAATTGCGTGGTGGTGATTGGTGATAGATGATAGGATCAGATATGTGTGTCGTTACGATTGGTGAAACATTAGGAGTAAGATTGGTACTGATCGATTCTGTGTGCTGCATGGTGCTTGGTGTGGTGTGGCAGCATAATATTATTATTGTTTGTCGATTTTTATGCGGATGATGAAGTAGCATACCTATTACCTACATATCATTGTTCTTTAATGAAATAACGACCTCATGTTATTTTCCGACTTCCACGCGGACGGAGTCGCGGGCACAGCTGGTCACTAATAAAATCTGCAAAAAACCGAATGACTTCATTCATATGGATCCGGCGATGGCATAAATGCTCAGATATTTAATATTTTTTACCGTTTTCATACGCAGTACTAATGCACACTAGAATAGCCATTCCGATGCTAATCTAACGAAATTTCAAAGAAAATGATGTAGGAACAGCGCAAGTAGTGGGTAGCGGACGGCGGTACTGGTTTAACCGGACAGCCAACCGGCTTATCACGGGCTCGGGACGTCGGGTATTAATAGATGCAGTGTAACCCGGATGACGGCTGCGATTATTAAGTTAGTATTAATTGGACTTTGAATAATATTAGATTCCCGCAGGAAATTGATGAACCAAGTCGTTATACCTTGAGGCTTTTTGGAAAGGAAGTTATGTTATCTTTATGATGTTATATTTTATTACTTAAAAGCTTGTGTAGTTGCATTAGCAGCTTCCGCAATGATGAATAGGAAATGCATTATAATAGATACTAGCGACCCGCCTTGGCTTCGCACGGGTCCAATCTACTGAAATTATCGAGGTTTCGGTGCTGTATGATCTATATTCAATATTAAAGTACACATTCGGAATAAATTTTCTAAACAATGGTGAAAACCGCAATAAAATCCATTGTGTATTTTAGAAGAACTAAACGGACAAACATACAGTCACGAAAAGCGACTTTGTTTTATACTATTTAAAGATTTTTCCAACAATTTAAAAAGATCATAACGTGGAAGTAAACATGAATTCTAATAGAAATGATTGAATCTGCACCTTCTATCAGAAAGATTGTGATGACAGGCATGTACAACCATGTACAACAATGTTGTTCAGTGACCTCCATGGAGTTACGAGCCTATAGGAATCCTGCCTAGTACTTATTTTAACGACTAGTACCTACTTACTAAAAATAAAGAACCGTACTAAAATAAGTTTTTTAACTTAACCCTGTGTCAAAATAAAAACAGCACAAATATGATTAATACAGAATAATGTTTTTTTACGATATCGGGTTACCAAGCGCGTTGATTTTATTAGATAAACTAAGAATAAGCTAAAAATATAGTAAAGATCAGTTTTAATGATCTTAAAATGTTAAACAAGGTTACTCTGAAGGGCCTTCGCAGATTAACCATATCTAACTAAACCATAACCATTATTCACACGAGCTACGCGATTATATAATGTGATATAAACCATACCTGCAAGGCTATTGCGCAAATAACACATAAAAAATTACCTGTTATTATACCTACGCCTACACATAGGTCATCATATCTTCAAAAAATATCTGTAACTAGCACCTATTCGCGGGGATCGACCTTGCAATGTAGGTATCTTTTCTGTAATAAAAATATAAGAATATCATTTTAAAATGTCCGTATACAGTGTGTCCGGCTTACCACTGTACAAACTTTAAGGGGATGTAGTACTTACTCATGAAAATAAACAACTTTTCATATAGGACCAGATAACGAAGCCGCAAAAAAAAAATCAGCTGTTCCCCATAAATTTTGTCGATTTATGTGAATGGAAGTAAGGTGTAAGTAAGTATGGAACAACTGATTCTTTTGCTTGCTAGTTGATTGGTTCTGAATGCTTTTCAACCTATTAATTTCTAGCGATGATTATGAACGGTAGGTAATAATCATTAAACCGATGATTTGCCTGCTGTCGACAATATCGGATCGAACGTTTACGAAAGCTTTCGTAGCATTTCGTAGAGTGCTACGAATATTATTCTTATGAATTTCAGACAGCAAAATAATTTTTATACCATTCCCCCTCTAAAAAGCTTATTTTATTCACTGAAAACAGTGAATAAAAAGCACTTTTACTCACTGTTTTGATGTTTGAAAATGGAACACACCAATGTATTCGACCACAGATTTAAAGAACCTATGCTAGATGCGGCACGTTATTAGATTATATGAAAACCGAACGTGTCATCTTTTTTATACCTACGATAACTTCACCCCAGACATTTAGTGATGTGCTCAGAGTAAACAGAATTGTTTCAATCACTAAGCGTCACTGAGCGTCACTAACAGACTTTTTTTAGTACGAACAGTCGAACATGCAGGGCACGCTTGGTCGTGGCTTGCCGTATCTAGTGTAAGTGTAATCTGTGTATTCGACCTATATTGATGTGTTCTAAATTCAATTTGATTGGTCGACATTTTCGACAAGGAGTTTAGCATTAGAATAAAAACTGTTTTGTGTTCTTTGCTGTCCTTAGTAAATTGGCGCTATTTTGAATACTGTAAGTTGTACGAACACAAAGTTTAGTGTTACTTTAATCTTTAATTTTGTGTTTGTTTAGTGTTGTTCTAATCGATTAAAAATGCATTCTAGTGATGAAGATGTGTTAACACCTAAGTTTGTGAAAGAGAGGGCGGCCGATATAGTGGAAAGGTGGAAAGCTTGCTACCCAAAAAATCACGGCTGGTTTACATCAAAGCCAATTTAACTTTACTTTTTCTTCATTATATGTATATTTTTACTTAAATCTTTCTTTTTCTCGTAGTCATGGTATAAAGTATAGTATGCAACTCTTGAATAAAACGGATTTATATCGAGGGCCATGAATCGCTCGCGTCGCTCAGGATTCTAACACTTGAATCACTCGCTACGCTCGTGATTCAATCATCATGAATCACTCCCTACGGTCGTGATTCAATCGTTAGAATCCTTCACTAGCTCGTGATTCATCTATGGCCCTCGCTTTAAATCCGTCCTTTATTCACTAATTGCATAATATACTATTTTTCCTCAAATAATTATATATTATTTTAATTGCAGACTTATATTCCCACTGTCCCACTCATCCCACTAATATTATAAATGCGAAAGTTTGTGCGTGTGTGTGTGGGTGTGTGTGTATGTTTATTACTTCTTCACGCTGTAACGGCTGGGCGGATTTGGATGAAATGGCAAAGAGGTAGCCTGGGACCTGAAAAAACCCATAGACTACTTTTCATTCATTTTCACGCAGACAAAGTCGCGGGGAACAGCTAGTATAGAATAAATAACGGAAATAATTTATTATTGAATTACCTATTTTCCTTTTTTTTCTCAGGTGGCATGTAGTATAATCGGAAAACGCAAACAATGACGTCAAAAGTAAACCGTCAGTCTAATGTTAAGCACATTGTTACACAGATCCTAGTTAAGATAACGTGAAATATGTATAAAAGCAGATTTCTCGTAAACAATACAGTATAAATTCCTACAACTTGGCTTTTATTACCTATGGATACAGTTTCACACTAAAATTATTGTAGGAAGAGAAATAAAATTTGTGAGATGGTTATACTTCTAACTTGTAACAACGCTATTATATTTTCTAGTTAATTTTATATGTTCTAGTGCATAGTGGCTTGTTTCTCTATTTGTGTTGTGAAGACACGCTATTTTCCGAGTAATCTCTGATTGGCGATCCCGTTGGTCGCCATCCCGCCGTGCGATGCAATACGACACAAAGACGTAACGACAACGTAATGTGTCCAGATTTGCGGTTTTAGTATCAAGATTTATTAGGTTTTAGTAAGCAATAAATGTAACAAGGCGACATTCTTTTAGTATCAAGTTTGATCAGGCTTTAGTAAGCAATAAGGCGAATGACACACCGCCCCGCGCTACGCTGCGGGGTGCGTGCCGACGGAACAAAAATCCCACGCGTGAATGCGTTTTCAGTGTGTTGCACCATGTGTGATTTCTATACAAATACTTGCAAACAACGGAACATCACGCACCCCCGCGCTACGCTGCGTGATGCGGGGCAGTGTGCGAATCGCCTAAGTGTACAAAAAGGCGACATTCGGCTTGTCTCACAGGTATCATAAAGGCGATTACAGGAATCCCACTAATCCCCTCCAACTATCCTACTAAATATAATAATGCCTCTGTCTCTATGTCACTCCAACAATGAAGCGACGAATCTGACTGAATATTAAAATCTATCAAGCAGTTAAGGCTACAGAGCATGCCGAAGAAATAGACGCACAGTCATACATACATTTAAAAAACCTTACCCTGCTTTTGGGGCAGTTGGGTAAAAATATTAAGCCGAATAAACGGTAACATAATTTAGCAAAAAATTTAGGTTACAAGGTTACATCACTGTTACCACAAAGGCAGAAGCGAGATGATACATCTCTAGTATCTAAGTACTCGTATAATTGCTGAGCTCACATTTTTACCGTTAACATGTATTTATCTTTGTAAATTTTCCTGTTTACGAGACATGGCTAAGCGGTAAAATACGACGTATATAAATACGTTCAAATGACTTGAATCACGCATAATAATATGTACAAAGATGGCAATCTTGGACAAAATACATATGTGTTACTGGCTCATTACTTACAAGCATAGTGACCCAATTTTACACGCTTTATTTTAACTTCACTGGTCAAAATTACTTTAGGTATAGTATGTTATAGCATATGATTTGGCAGAGTGTTGTGCTCTCGACAGAACGACCTAGCACAGACACACTAAGCACTAAAGCCACAACTCGATAACATAATGTTTTAAGAATCTCTATCTGAAGAAGGTGACACGTACGAACAACCCAGCTTGATACACGATCTGTAGAGCCAATTTGGGTGAGTCCAGGTAGATTGGCACGTTAATTTAGCCCAACTTACCTATTCACGTGCCTATCTGTTGAGACTCGCCTGGTTTGGCTTTACAGATCGGGTGACAAGTTGGGTCGTTCGTACGCACCGTAAGGGTAAACATTAATATTATACAGGGTGTGTGAACTGGCCGACAGGAGGATCCTTCGTGTGGTTTTTAGGGTTCCGTACCTTAAAAATAAAAACGGAAATAGGATCACTTTGTTGTCCATCTGTCTGAGGCAAGATCCTTGGAAGCATCTGCTCATAGATGGCATTATTGCATATTTCTAGTGGAATATTTATTTTATTTAATATGTCTAGATATATAGGTACATAATTAAGTTTGTACGGAACCCTCAGAGCGCGAGTCCTACTCGCACTTGTCCGGTTTTTCTAAATTATCGCACGTAATAAAAAGACATCAAGGTACAACTTAATCATTAGTAGACAGACAAGACAGCATTGGCATTCTAATAAAATGATTAGCAAAACGGAAAATAATGAAAGCTAATGTCGGAATGAGTAGATGACGCATAATCATAGGTCCATTTAAATGAGTAATTTCCTAGTAATCTTATGAAACAGACGTAAACAGTTACAAACCCGTATAGTATTTATAGCGTCTCGTTAATTGTAAGATAACATTCACACTACGTACCTATCGATGAAAAAGATTTGTTGCTGTTCTAATTGGAAATGGAAATAGGGAAGTTTAATTGATTGCTCTTCTAGAGCCTACATTCTACAGCCTGCTCTATCTACGTAAATAAAGATTAAGTGCAGATACTAAGATATTTTCTAATTAAAAATTAGTAAAATGAACCGGCACAAAAAGATCATAATTCCATTATGATCCTTTTGTGCCAGTTCATTTGCACTTAATCTTTATTTAGGATCGCACAAAAGGATCATAATGGAATTATGATCCTTTTGTGCCAGTAAGTAAGGTTACCAAAAAACCACGTGGAATTATGATCTTTTTACTAAAACAAATATTATGCTTTAACTTAACGAATATTAAAGCACCAAGAATGTTAAGTATTAAAACATTATAAAATTCAAGTTTATAAATAAATAAGCCGCAAGTGCAGACGCATAAAAAGCGCGGATCGTCGTTAAACTCGGCGTAGCGGTGCGCCCGCGCAGCTAACGGCGCGACACGTAAGGCGTTATGTCACACGGCCTTGGCCTAGCGTTCGCGTTACAACACGACCAACGGACCGCCTTCATTCAGAATAGATATGCCGTTTTGTTTCCTATACTGTGTTCAAGGTCAACTTTTTATCAAGGGCACATAATAGACTGAATTGTAATATGCGCTAGATAATAAAAAAACAAGTCTAGAAATTATATTTTTAAATTTTACTTGTAATTCTGTACAATTTATAACGCAATGTAACCTAAAAGGCTAACTAAATATTGTGATACTCGTCTATTTTAAATGGTTCATGGCAACAAGCAACGAACGCCAGGTTTTTTTTTTACGAAAAACTGTATGAAGCTCCTTTATCAAGGGTAATGAATGCACTCCAAAAGGGATGTTCTGAAGACATGACCGACTGAACTGAAACTCTTTTTAAAGTCCCTTTAAGAAATAATGAACAGACGACCACCTATAGAAAACTTTCCTATACTAAAACACCAATGTTTAAAACTGTTGATTTCATTTTGTATTCTACGAATATGAATGCTAAAAATTTATCAAGGCCCAATTAGCTTGACAGCAGATAGTGCTAACACATGTCAAGATATCAAGAAAAAAATCCAGACAAGTGCGAATAAGACTCGCGCCCTGAGGGTTCAGCACAAACTAAATTATGTATTGTATAATATTGTAAAATTGCGTGTCCAGGAATTTATAACCTTCGTCCGCGCACCGAAGCGGGGTATACTAAAACTAATGGATCAAGTAGCATAATAAACTTACTATATAGATTTATCGAAAGCAAGACAATTATGTTCAATGTACACATAGATGGCGCTATTACCAATTACTTTAAAATATGTGACATAAGTAGCCGTCTTTTGATTGCCTTGACTTAGATTGAATTTTTACATCTCCAAGGGAGCCTTGACCTTAGTATTTTGTTTTAATTTCAACTTGATTCCCTTACTCATTCCTGAGAAGGGTCTTAACAGACGGACTATAAAGTGATCAATAAGGGTTCCATTTTTTCCTTTTGAGGAACCCTAAAAAACGTAACTGAAGTCCTGTGAAACAACACCATATTATTAATATTACCTATATTACAATTGGGATATTAATAACAGATAATCATAATAGATGGTATAGTTACACGTTTCTATAGTTGCATAATGACATGTATTTCATGTACCTAGGTATGTAGCCGTAAGCCGTATTGCGTCTGAATTATTACATGTAATATGTAATTTAAAATGTACATCATAATTTAATATGCACATTACATGCATAACTTGGGGGTATAATAATGTTGCCACCTTGACGGCATAGGTAAGGAGATGCATGAAGATATCATAATGTAACTTACTAGTCCCTTAGTAAATGCCGCAAAAGTTAATTACAGGTAGAAATTAAAATGTAATTACTTGCATTTTAATTAAAACAAGCATGAAATACGACTGACTATTTTTATAATTATGCGGAGAAACTCTTTCTTTGCTAATATAAATAAGCCGAGACGTTCCAAGCCATACCGTAATATTGTTAAAGAAAACACTTCTATTAAAGTAATACAGACTACGGACTACCCCATTTATTTAAATATAAATTATTTCCTGTCCATACAAAGTGTGTCTAGTAGACATCGCTATTATAATTACCCGCTAATATAAACTGCCCTCCCCTTAATGTATATGCTAACCATTTATGGTGTACAATAAAGCATATTCTATCTACGAATATCTAATGACATTAAGATGTCCTTTATTTTTACGGAGATAATATTTTTAGTACCTGGGCAACCGAGCTTTGCTCGAGGTTTATACACTTAGGTATCTAGATAAACTTGGAAAGTAAAACACTATCTAAATCCAACATTTAATCCAAATCGTTAGAGCCGTTTCCGAGAAACCAAGTTTATTTACAAGAATTGCTAACTCAAAGTAATAAGATTCAATGTACAATTATTTCAATAAATATTTTTGTATTTAAAACTACACGTGGATGTAATTTTTTTAAAGAATATATAATCAAACCAATACAGCGACAGACATATCCATACCTACCTCGGATCATAGAAACAAGGAGATATGCCATCATAGCAAATTAGTACGGGATCAACTGTCGCCACTTTTAGTACATTTTTCAACACAATTACAAGCGCCCCTCGAGAATATAAAGATCTCCCACACATTAAAAATTCCGCACACCCTCAATCTAACTGTTAATCGTCACTCAACACTAGCACTAAACTAAAACACTGTATTTATATCATCGATCGTGTTCGGTTCGTCGCCAGCGTGTACTTTTGTACTACGCCCAATGTGGGCAAATTAAAGCATCAAGCTCAATAGCGCCTTGGCACATCTCCCTTGTTTCTATGATCTGAGATACCTACATATAAAAAACATACACCATATCCAAGTAAATTAGCATAACAGATAGTTTTTAGCCGCTATTAAGAGCACATGTGTAAATGAAAACGACTGCTCGTCTGTCAATCGTTTGCCAACGCATACATTATGTACAAGAGCCTCGAGCTACACATTGCAGCTGTGCAAATGACGGTCATTTGCTTATAATAAATCGTACGACTTTACGTAAATAGGTATAAACTGGCAGAAGTCAAATAGCAACCGTCATGTATGACCGGAACGTCAAATATGAAGCATAGGGATGCTGGTTCCACTGGTTTTCTCGGAACATATGAGCTGAGGACGGCCAACGAGTGGTTTTAGTCTGTAGGATTCCGATTTTACCTTTCATGTTCCTCAAATACCTCAATGTTCCCTTCATGAGGATTTCCAAGAAAAGTCATCTATGACTAATTACCTTCCATAATTGCTTCTACAAGCAGTATCGCAAACTGTTATAAAACGTGGAATAAAGTATCAAGAAGACTTTTATACTTAGGTACGTGCTTTTACAGTTTTTATTTTTTGTACCTACATTAGCGAAGAAGAGTAAATGCTTTAGATACCACTCGTTATCATCACTTAACCCATGTATAATCTGAGTCGTGAAATCGTGATGAATCGTGCCCCTTCACCGGGATTTCGTGACACGAATAATGTAGCGTGATATTGCGTCACACTTGATTCACTGCTGTCGTTAAGTGCCAAAAATCGGTATTAATGAAAGAAAAAAATACTGATTATAAGAAACGACCATACTTGCTTATTCGCAGTCTTTTTCTTGTCTCTTGTGTGCAACCTAAACTATTGAATGCCAGATTTACATCACGAAACTAGTTGTAACCTGTGTGTGTAATTAGATTCGTAAAAAACTTTTTTACAAAAAAACGACCGACTTCAAAAAGTCTCTACAAAGTAAATGATATTTTTGTCGGAAGTCGGTGACTTTGGATTTAGTTTACTTTTTTTTTCTTTTTGGTACTTTATCCTGAGATTGACGTTCACGAATTCGTTCATCAGTTTAATGTTTTACGTAGTATGTACCTACATCTATGCATATGACTTCGACATAGGAATGCTTACCTAATGAATTATACCTATACTTATACTAAAACCTGAAATATATGAAAAATTTAAAGTATGTACGTACTTAGATTACGTTAGTGAAAATCCCATGCAAATCGGATGAGTATTTGTTGAGAAAATCGCGGACATGCAAACACACATTCATACGGGTCGTGGTAAAAATATTCGCCAATTAGCAAGGTGGTAGCGAGCTAATTGCCCAGAGTGAGCCGGACATACTTTTAAATATCGCCACTTGTGAAGACTACTTTAATGCATTCGCTGTTAAAATCAGTGAGTAGGTACAGCTATTTCGTGCCAATTACCTTAAACGTATAATTATAAATTATGTTAATATGGACATGCTCCCGGATTTATCGGTTTTATTTATCTAATTTATCGAGAACCTTGCAAAAAAAAAACTATACTATTTTCGTTAATTATTGAGTCTTTTATGAACGTAATGAACTGTTATACTACTGCCCTTTGAGTTTGATGTTAATAAAATATTAATAAAGAAGGGAATCTAATCGTGGCCTGGCGAGAAAACAAGGCATTCCTTTGAGATTCTCTGTTGACTGTTAATTAGCATTTTATCCGTATAAGGGCCTTATCACATTGGTGATTTGCGAGCGTGTTTCCAGCGAAGCGGCAAACAGCCCTCCCCGCTGTTCAAAACGAATTGAACGGAGCTCGATGCGTACCTACACGCGGCGAATACGTTGCGCATACGAGAAGAGCACGCTAAACATACCTACAGCGGACGCGTTGACCAATCGCCTCGCTCGTTTACAAATCGATAGTGTGATAGCGCTTTATAGTAACAATACTCACTTACTTAATTATTTATTAAACCTCCAAGTTTTCAATATGTATTCATTTAAACTATTTCATCGTAATTGCTAAAAGCATGTTTCTTTCAATATCAAAAGTAAAAATACAAACACGTTAAACGTTTTACATGTTTACTTACTATACAACCACTTGTTAGCAAATAGCCACTTTGTAAATTTACTAACTATGATAAGGTAATAGGTCCTGTAAACTTCAGTTCAGCAATCACTCTTGTACAGCCAAACCCTGTGGATATTGTAGCAGCTGATTTGTTAATATGGTTTAAAAAGTTTAGTATTATTATCATTGATTCATTTCGATCGAAGGTAGAATATATACCTACCTACCTAACCTACCCAACGTAAAAAAAGTTCAGAATAAAATGCTTAAAATTGCGCTTTTTGGAAAAAGAAATTGGGCTACAGTTATTTTTTTCCTAATTTCGGTACAGTTTTATAATGAAACCGTTTTAATGTCAATAAACCTAGAACATTTATGTGCCCATACTATATGGAAGTTAATTAAGGATCAATTTACGTTAGCGGCGAGGATTATTAACGTTGACTTGATACTTTATGATGAAGCAATAGATCTGCTATAAATCACCTAACTGTATAAGCTATTAAATTTCACCTATAAGTATGTTTATGTTATCTACTACCGATATTAGCCAATTCGCAATTTTTACTGCCTAGTTCATTAACATGTAATGACCGAAGCCTTTGAACAAAAATATTATTATTGAATATTTATTATACCTAGAAGAAAGAAAAAAAAATAGTTAAAAACTAAAACCCGACTACGACAAAAATCAAACTGAAAAACATGAAACAAGAAAATATTCCTGTCTGATAGCCTGAAACTGTGATATCCAGGGTATAGCCGTGGTCGCATGCCGCCCTGTTGGGCCGGCTTATTAATCAACAATAGGTATACCAAGGCAAATCACAAACAAACCACATAATATAAACCGCGGACAATAGCTGTTGATAACTAAATAATTCGTGCACTTGGTAAAAAAGTCCGTTTAAATTTGGATCAAGTGTTCGACTGTACCATTAATGAACTTCAAGCCCAAGGTTAGCTATTGTGCAAAACAGTTCGTAACAACGCCTCCACACGTGTGCTGAATGGCAACAAAAACTAACTGATGGATTGCTGACAGATATGTTTGTGCCCCCCTGCCTTTATCTCTGATTCTCCGCGTCTCGTACGGGGTCACAGCACTCACATAAATACGCAGTATTTATTAACTGAAGCCAGTCATTTATAAAGAAAAACCATTTAAAATTGAACTGCAAAGCGTTCGCCGATTAGTCAATGCGGATTAGTAAGTGCTCCTGCGGAAAACAGTCAAAATTAAACTTTTATGTCGTTTGGTAACTTGAAGTGTCCAATAGCCTACTTAATAATGAGCATATTTTCAATTGTCACGGAGTTTTTCAAAGATTCATTAATAAGAAACCCCTAATATTGGCCTTCCGTTTAACTTATTAACTTACAAATTAAACCAGTAAAATTTATTGTTTTATTTTTGTGGAATCATTCAACTAAACTAACACAAATTGATAATTTTGAACAAATAATATTGTTAGTACTGGATATTAGTTTATGGAGGAATAATATTATTGAATCTGTCTCTGGATTTATTTAATTTATCCTTTTTTCAATTATTATTGTTTGTGTTGCA
This sequence comes from Thalpophila matura, assembly GCA_948465475.1. NCBI lineage: Eukaryota > Metazoa > Arthropoda > Insecta > Lepidoptera > Noctuidae > Thalpophila > Thalpophila matura. The sequence continues at coordinate 11,931,162 of OX419183.1, forward strand.
TGACGATACTTCACAAGGATTCATCACTCAACGCCCAGTGTAAAGCCTAAAGAATCACTTCTGTCAAGCTCACGCAGGCAAATTCATTATATTATGACCTCGAGGGAGTAAAACGAATCGCTAAAAATTATTCAAAATTTTATTATCAATAACACCTACAAAAAAAAAGGCCAAACAGATTTTGTAGATTTTAAATGATGTTTGGGCCGAGCAGTGGATATATTTTCGTTGAATCTAAACGCCTTGAAGCGAACTAAAACTGTTTTGGAAACCCATTATCGAAGACCACAAAGCACCTCGACATAGGAAAAGCCCAGTTCCATTCTCTATCAATAAAATGTCAACATTGCTTGATTTACTATTGATAATTTCCTGTGGTGGATTTCCATTTTGAATACAATTTGTGGTCAATCATGAGAAAATCGAACTTCCGAACGTTACTTCTTACATAAGTGTTCGATATTAAAAGTGAAACAAACTAATAGCAGATAACTAACTGATTATCAAAATCTAATTCAGTAACAAAGCAAGGTTAGTAAAACAGCTAAAACATCATGAAACCTCCTTTACTGCATAAGGCGATTCGCACTGCACCGCATCACGCAGCGTAGCGCGGGTTCACGCGCGTGGCTTTTGTTCCGTCGCCACGCACCCCGCAGCGTAGCGCGGGGCGGTGTGTGATTCGCCTAAGCATTAAGCAGATTTTATATTGAAGATAGATTATTTAAGAAATAAATTTAAATTTGAAGCGTAAAATTAAGATAAAACAGCAGAATTCTAAATCCAAGCTAGTAATTATCTAACAAACAAAGACGGCAGGTGGTTCCAGCTAAATTAATTTACCAAAAAAACGAAGATTGTTGACTACCAACTTAATGTGAATCAACGCCGTAAAAAATCTAGCAAACAGTTAACGCGATTCGTATGAACAAAAACAATTCATTCTTATGAGATTCCCATACTACGTAACGATTACCATCAAATGTTAATTCTATCAGTCACAGTGTGTAGCTGGTTTCTTCACACACTTGCCGGATACACAGTGTACTTATCGTGGTAGTAAAAAGTCAGGATTTTATGGTGCTGACGGAGGTTTACCGTTTTAGGATGAGCAGAGCATTAGACTTAGCCATAACAAGTACAATTGGGTCAGATTGTTCAAGTCTGGTTTCACTACCTACTCTGACAAAACTATTAACGGGACATTTATTAGATTAATCTTTTAGTTGATAATACCAATATTCTTCCATATGAGTAGGTACGGTTTATTAGTTGAGTTTTAATGTTCAGAGTAAAATAAAATAGCCACAAAAATGTTTTCCAGGTTATTTGTTCATTTGTAATGTAATGTTCTGCAGTGTATCATATTAACATTTATGTCCTTTTTAGGGTTCCGTAGTTCTGACTAGGAACTCTTATAGTTTCGTCATTTGGACAGAATTTTTACAGACAGACAGACGGACATGACGAAACTATAAGAGTTCCTAGTCAGAGCTTAGCGGTGCGTTTTTGCACCGCTAAGCTCTGACTAGGAACTTATGCCTACATTAGAAAATATGTAAACCTACATTAGAAAATATGTAAAGCTTGAAAATTTTAAAGAAAATATATCAACAATAACTTGAAATTATGAATACATAATTATGAAAACATAATTTATTTAAGAGAGCACAGAGGGCACAACGGGATATCTCGCTCAAATCTGCAGCAGACCGATTAAGGAAGTACCTTCATCTTACAAAACACACCACAGCCAAATAAGGCTACTCCTCAGTAGTGTTGTGTTTTCGTAGTGAGTAAGGTCATCAGAGCTCCTGAGGATGCACTGCGTTGATAGCAAGGGACCTGCTTATCCTCTAACCTCTCGGCACCGCGAATCCTCATATTAAAGGGTTGGCAACGCGCAGGGCCGGTCCTAGGGCGGTGCGAGCGCTGCGACCGCACCGGGCGCTATCAAGAGGGCGCCGAAATCAACCAAAACGTGAGACAAACGACGACGCTCGACCGATCTCCGACTGTTGCCGATGCGACGGCGACGATCAGTCGAGCGCACAAGTCGCGCACTCACGCGACTCACCGGAAACAATAAAGATTTTTACTTAGAGGGGCGCCACTTTTAGATCTCGCACCACCTAACAATTTTGATAGGACCGGCACAGGCAACGCGGATGTGTTTTTCGGTGTTGCAAAGGTTTCATAGTATAGTCAGGGAAAGGGATCCTTTAGCAGGTACACTATCATTCATATTTGGTCGTATATTCTAACTTCGAAGCAATCCGAATCTGAATTGCTTCGAAGCTTGAATATACGACCAAATAATAGTGTAAAATAATAGTGTACCTGCTAAAGGATCCCTTTCCCTGACCGTACCTGCGCCTGCTTGCGTACATTGTCGAATATTAAAAATAACACATAATATACAGAGTACAAACGGTACTTTTATATCTAGACATAAAGCTGATCGATTAAAATTATTATTAATTTATTGCAAAACCTATATAGTAGTCATAAAGACATAATGGTTGATACATAGTTGTTGGATTATTTTGATCCAATGTCGTTGGCTTTAAATGAGCTCTTACATCATTTTCACCTCTCATAAAATAGCTACATGATACGCCTTTACATATTTCCAACCTGTTCAGTGCTAATAATGGCAAAATAGATAACTTATGGAATCACCCTTAAGCGTCGCCGCACACGGGCCACAAGTGGCCGCCACTTGTCACAGGTACAAATGTGACAAGTGGCGGCCACTTGTGGCCCGTGTGCGGCGACGGTAAGATGCAAGTATAACGCAGTGGACTAATACTTAATATGAATTTTAAAAGTTACATTTTAATTCTGGGGGTTATTTTAGGGCGTGAGTTTTTAAAAGTGATAATACTAAGGTTTGTATTACAGAATCTAACTCAAGACTCAAACATTACTTAAAACTAGTTTCAACCAATCAAATGGCTTTAAATCTACGCTCAAGGCAAGATCTGTGCTTGAGTATCGTTCTATAATGCTAGCCTAAGAGGGGAATTGAAAAAATAGTAATAATTAAGAACTTAGTTTTGATATAATCTACGTTATAAGGGACCAATATAATCTATCTACCTTCTTAAGTTCTAAGAATAATATTATATTGTAATCAAGCAGGAAAACCGCAGCACGATACCACTACCTGTAATCATAGGTAGGTATTGAACGGTAAACTTTCCTAAATAAAAATATAGATGACAAAATACGAGCTTTGTATACCAAGCTTGTACCTACGCTGCGTATTGGGGTTCCTGATTATTGGGTTAATCCAGAACTCAACAATCCAAAATGCCCACGCCTTGATGTTTTTCTTTAGCATGAGTTAATAATGTCTAAGATTAATTAAGAATCCTCATATAAAAACTTACATTAATACAAGCTAGGTTTCGAATCGAACCTAAGAAACAGGATTGTGCGCCCTAGACCACAACGGCAGTCATAAACTTTTTCATACCAAAATCTTAAAATATAAAACACTCAAACCTATAAATAATAAATACATCATGCTTATAATCATAACTCGTGTATCTACAACTTACCTAATGCTAATACATTAAACATTTACATAACCAATATGAAACAATACGAACAAGTAATACATAACACATTTCTACATAAAATATGAATCAACCAAGTAATAAATTAAGTACGTAACATGTGCACATAACAGTAGTATAAAACAGTACGACAAGTGGAATCATAATAGTGTCCATAGCAGCTAATACTGTCCTTGACCGTGACAGCGCAGCGGTTCGCTCCACTCCCGCTCACTGCCCGCCTCCCTCCGCCGCGCCTCCGTAGGCAAAGAATAAAACTGAAAATGTACACGTAGACAGTCTACCAGTGTGCGTTCTGAAACTTTAAAGTTTTTTTACTATCCTTTATTCATTTTTCATACATATTATTTATATTTTTAAATATTTCATTAAGTATAAAATTAAATAAAAAAAAAAAACAAAACATTTAAAAACATAAAAAATAGAGATCCACCGGTATGGGGAGCAGGGTCCAAGCTACCGGTGGTTAGGACTCCAGAGACAGGAACCTCCTCACAATGCGAGCCGTATCAAGGAGAACTGCTTTCTGTATCAGGCCCTTGACCCAGCCGCCTAACGAGAGCCTCATGAGATGTTGATCGAGGCTCTTGGCCATAAGGCCATTGGCCGTTACGACAATCGGCACAATGATAGCCGAGTCAACATTCCACATGTCAACAACCTCGTGCGCCAAGTCGAGATATTTGATTTGTTTCTCTTTCTCAGCTTTTACGAGGTTCTCGTCATGCGGGATGGTAACATCGATTATCACCGTGCGGCGCGCTACTCGATCTATTATCACTATATCAGGCTTATTAGCAACAATAGTCCTGTCAGTGATAATAGATCGATCCCAGTACAACGTGACATGGTCATTTTCGAGAACTGGGTCGGGCACATACCTGTAGTACGGTACCTCTGAATCCACGAGGCGGTATTTCAAAGCAAGTTGCTGGTGGATAATCCTGGCCACTTGGTTATGCCTGTGCAAGTACTCGCCGTTAGCCAGACGGGAACAACCAGAAACAATATGTCTTATGGACTCACCCGGACGGTGGCATGCCCGACATATGTCAACCGTCCCATCCTTCACAATATATTTCCGGTAGTTATTCGTCATGATAACTTCGTCCATAATTGCACAGACAAAACCTTCGGTTTCCCCAAAGAGGTCACCGAAGCGTAGCCAAGACACGGACGCTAAGAAGTCTGTATCGGGTCCATGAAGGGCCCGATAAAAGCGCCCGTGTAGCTCCTTACTTTGCCATACCTCCCTGCGATCATTAGTACTGAGCACTACAGGTTTGCACCAGTTCTCTTTAGCCAAGGACAGCGGTGTGAGCCCCTTGTCCACTGCGACCACATCCCGGTGCATACCCACGTCGGCTTTGAGAAAATATTCTCTGAGACTGCACACCTCACGGTTGTGGAGGGTCTTGGCGTTTAAAAAGCCTCGGCCCCCGCACTTCCGCGGGATGTACAGCCTCATGACCGAGGAACGTGGGTGATGCATCCGGTTTGCGGTCAGCAGTGTCCGGACTCTCCTATCCAGGGCGTCTAGTTCTGTCTGAGTCCATTTGAGTATGCCAAAAGAGTACATCAAAACCGGCATGGCCCAACCGTTGAATGCGCGCACCTTATTTCCGCCTGACAAAAGACTGTTAAGTACTTTCTTCAGGCGGCCAAAGAAGCGCTCCCTCAACGATTGCTTCATGTCAGCTCCATTGATGCCCAACGCTTCCGACATACCCAAATACTTGTAGGTTTCGGTTGAGGAGAGGGATCTAAGTTGTATGGAATTCGAAAGTTGGGTGCCCTCGGATTCTATAATCTCTCCTCTCTTCACATGCATGACTGCACACTTGTCCACACCAAACTCCATCCTGATGGCGTTACTGAAGGTTTCAGTTATCTTCAGTAACTCCATCAGTCGCAAGTTGTTGGTGGCAAAGAGTTTCAGATCATCCATGTAAAGGAGGTGGGATATTACCTGACCACCTCTTTTCAACCGGTAGCCCAGCCCCGAACCCTCCAGCAGCGTGCTAAGAGGGTTCAAGGCTAAACAAAACCATAGTGGGCTCAGACTATCGCCCTGGAATATTCCTCGCTTAATCCTTATGGGTTCATCGGTCCCCCGAATCTGCCGACATCCTGGATAGCGAAGAACCGTACTCCACTGCCCCATACATGACATCAGGAAGGCGCGTAGAGTTGCATCAATTTTATACAACTCCAGCACCCTCATGAGCCATGCATGTGGCACCGAGTCATAGGCCTTCTTATAATCTATCCAACATGTCGACAGATCCTTTCGGGATCGACGAACCTGTTGGCTAATGGCCATATCAATGAGGAGCAGCTCCTTAGTACCGCGGGACCCGTTCCTACATCCATTCTGAGAGGCAGACATAATGGAATTGATTTCGATATGGGTGGTAATTTTTGCTCTCAAAATGGATGTAAGAAGTTTATAGACCGTCGGCAAACATGTTATCGGCCTATAATTCTTGGGTTCCGCGGAACTACCTGATTTATGGAGCAGGTGGGTAACTCCTGTTGTAAGGAACTGTGGTAGCGACCCGGACTCTAAGGCCGACTGAAATTGCGATGCCAGGCGAATGTGTGAACTACGAAACCATTTTAACCAAAAATTGTGCAGTCCGTCCGGTCCCGGTGATTTCCAGTTTGGAATCGGGCGGACTGCACAGGCCACGTCTAGTGGAGTAATGACTATTTCCTCCATTTCTGGTATAGGTTCACACATACGCTCTACATCACGTATCCAGCCAGCCTCAGCGTGACAGACGGGCACCGACCAGATGCCGCGCCAGAATGCATTTGTGGCATCGTCATCCGGGCGATGCACATCAACATCACCTTGTTCAGGTCGCTCCCAAGTTCTATATACCCACCTCTGATCGCTCTGGAACATGCGATTCTGGAGATATCGCTCTACCCGTCGCTTATACCGACGAATACGGTTCGCCCATGCACAAACCTTCTGCTTCAGGAAGTCGATGCGCTCTGTGACTCGGGACATATATTCTCGAGGACTGATTCCAGTCCCCGAGAAAGCCCGCCTCACAAAGCGCATCACTCTAGGCCGATTATTGCCCTCCCTGAAGCAGGATAGCTTGCCGATGAGTACCCTGGCCTCATCGATACGACGCTCAATCCTGCACTGCCAGGCTGGTGTGGCTGATTTTGGTCGTGTAGCTCTGTCACAGTCAGGAAATTTGACATTAGCTACACGACATGCCGCAATTGCCGCGCAATACAAGATTGAGTGTGTATCGAGGAGATCTTCGCTGCTTTCAAAGTAATCATCAAGCAGCGAATCCAGGGCACACACCAATGCCCTATTTTTTTTGTGCATGGGCAAGCGTGGTAATCGTGGCCTAAGCTCGACAGGAGCGGTTCGAAATTCCCGAATCGCATCCTCCAGTGCGCTCCCCAGTTGTTCGTTGCACTGGCTACTTACTGTCGCAACCCTATCATCCCCCTCCAGATCCACGCGATTGGACCGCGGTGGGATTACGTCCGTAACTGACGGTTGTACCGCGGTCTGTGACGGGGTGGGGATGACACGGTTGCTCAGCGCCTCTAAGCGCAGCCTATCAAGTGCGGCGTCGTCCAATCTGTGATTGCGTTGGATAACCCGCACCTGATCCGAGAGTCGTTGGGCCGAGACGTTGACGGCCGGTTCTAGTGCCTGGAACATAGACAGCATCCTACCACGGTACGCAGTGAGGTTAGTTCCCCCCTCTGTAGACCCGTAATATGCGCGCATGACGTTCTCGTTTATTTGCAAAGTCCATTTCATGCGCTGCACACAACCACCGGCAGCGGGGACCCGGCTCGGGGCCGGTTGGCCCCTAGATCCCAAGCCGTTCGGTGGCCGGCCTCTTCTCGGCCGACGTGCAGGTGTTGGCGACGTCGGCGGCGAAAAATACTCGTCGCTCGAGCTCGACGCAACTGCAGCCGCCGGTGTGACTGGTGATCCGGGTTCCGGCGGCGGCGAGGCGGAGCTGAGCGACGTGCCCGGGGGTGGTGGGCGTGCACGTAGTGCGGCTGCTCTGGTCAACATTCCTATTCCTTATTCATATATTTCCATTTTGATATTTTCTGAATTTTTTTATTGTCGCATTTGACGTCATACGTCATTGTTGCTTTTTTCATCATTTGTAATTTATTGTAAATAGGTAGTTTTGTTCTAGATATTTTTCTTGTTACGGAGTTCTTTTGCTTTTATTTATGACTTGTCTTGCTGTTAATTGTATTTGATTTCAATTTATTTGTGTTTATTTATTTATTATTATTTATTTTACTATTATTATTATTTGGGTTCTTGTCAGTGATCTAATCAATTCAAGCCTCAATAACCTTGATTACAAGAGGCGCAACTACAACGCTCTTATAAACCTTTATTGCAGCTAGGTCTGGCGCCATCGAGCTTTAAATTCTTTATTACACCCTGCAAGCGCATTTTCAAGCTTCTCTCTTGTTGTTTTAACTAAATCTATCTGTACGTTTAAACGTGCATACGAACGACCTAATTTGACGCCCGATCTGTAGAACCGATCTGGGGGTCTTAATAGATTGTAGAGGTAAGTTGGGCTAATGGTAACGTGCCAATCTGTTGGGACACACCGGATTGGCTCTACAGATCGGGCGTCAAGTTAGATCGTTCGTAAGCACTTTAACACCCGGCTTTTGAAACCCAGGGGCCGCGTAGAAGTGTTAAAGCTTGATAAAAAGGATAGTTCTATTTATCATGCATAGCTCTATCTCTTTCTTAAACTGAAATAATGATGGCACTCGCCCCCTCGACCCCTGTGGGCTTACCACGAAAAATTGACATTTTGTATCTTAAAAATTGACATTTTGTATCTCAAATGTAAGTAAGAAAATGGTATATTTCACGAAAGCTACACAGCATTAGTGTACAATCACATTGACATATTCATACGCAGTATACACATACCTAAGCGTAATTACAGAAGTAATACTTGGAGTAGGTATTGCAAGTTACCTTACTCTATGTTTGGAAGTGCTTAAGCGGCGCGCTAGGCCGCGATTTACGTCGCAAAATTACCGTCGCTTGTGTAATGCAGCGCAATGTTATATTACTTAGTGATTTGATGTCGTTGCTGCTGTTATTACCTACGCCACCATTTATCATTTCTATTGCAGTCATCAATTGTTTAAGGTAGGCGAGTACAGTCAGTGCCTAGAGTCACCTAAAGCTTTGTATCCATTAGGTAACACTTGACGCGCAACACGTGACGCTCAACATTTTCGGCAACGTTGCACAACAACGCGCGACGGCGACGTCGTCAGGTAAACAAAACATTACTAAACAAAAGTTTTTCGTTGCCGTTCAACATGATGAGCAGCATGTTGTGAATCATGTCGCGCGTCAAATGTTGCCTAGTGGATACGAGGCTGCTACATTTTTTTTTTAATTTCTGAACAAAAAATAATATTTAATTAAAATCGAAATCGATAGATGTAACAATAAAATAATACAAACTCTCGAGTCTTGATTTTACAAAAATGGTAAGGAAGCAGTATATTGAATAATTTTGTGTTAATTTAGTTTAGATGCTATGTAAAAGTAGAAGTGTAATCCAACTTAAAACGCTAACTGTACCTACTTGTTCTCCACGTTATACAGTTTATGTAATTGTAGTGTGTTTGTTCGTATGGGTAATGTGATATTACCGTCACGCCGGTGAGCTCCGGAAGGTTGGGCAGTAAGTTGTTGTCTTGAACATCAGTTTGATGGTGACAGTTTTAGGTCTAATGGTAGGTATCGGTATGTATAGGTCTATATGTATAGGAAGTATAGGAAAATAATTATAATAAAACAGCCTCAGTAGTGAACACTATCACTACTGAAGATGATTGATTATTATTTATTTATAATGGCTGTACCCGCGACTTCGTTCATGCCGGATCTCGGCGCGGTATATGATACCCGCTAGATGACAGTAATAAATAGACTTTAGAAATATTTTTATTCACATTTTCTGAACCCTGCAAGATATCGAAATGGAACATACACGAAAATTTAGAAGCTCTTTGTAATGTGGCCTTAGCCTTAGCTAATTTATTACAGTTGTATTCCGGGCTATTGTACCTAACGTATGGCGATAGACCCCAACTGTCGATATAAATATTCTCGCTTGTGTACCAACATCCTGCAAAGGAAATAGTCGTCCTAACGTTCGTTAGCCTGGAGATAGTGCACTGTCATTATTTATACGTTCTGCAATCAACATAATTGTGTATAACCTGTTTATTATGAATTGCAGTGATAGCCTAGTGGTTTAACCATGTGCCTCCCACGGCGAATGGTTCGAGTTCGATTCCGAGGCACGCACCGCTGACTTTTCGAAGTCATGTGCGTATTAGAAATTAATTATCACTTGCTTTAACGGTGAAGGAAAACATCGTGAGGAAACCGGCATGTCCTAGAACCAAAAATTCGAAGACATGTGACGTCCACCAACCCGCACTGGGCCCGCGTGGTGGACTACGGCCCACTCCCTCTCACAGAGAGGAGGCCTGTGTCCCAGCAGTGGGAACATTATAGGCCGATTATGCTATGCTTATGCTGTTTATTATGAATGTGTTATTGAGGCGTCCCTTTATCAAAATCATGACTGTGATATTTGATTTCTTATTTGAGGTAATGGAGTAACTGAGATTGTCAAACTAACAAGATAAGCGCAACATGAAAAAGGATAACATTTTTAAGAATAAAGTTGGTATTCACCCTGGATTTCAACTATATTGACTAAATTATCTTCAATACAGTTAAATTCAAAAATAAAACACAAATTGGTAACTGGAGCATAGTGTATAATTAGACCGTAAGTAGTACGTACAGTGGTTCATCGCCCATACTATGCGATCAAAATAAGAATGTGTCTGACCACGCGCCATGTTGTTGCGTCATAGCCAATCAGCAGCCAGTTGGCTGCCAACTGGCTTGAATTGACAGCTATGACGCAACAACATAAAAAGAAAGAAAGAAAGAAAATGCGTTTATTTGCGTCGGTATGACGCACATAAATAAAGTAACAAAAATACAAAAAAAAAATAAACCGCTAGGGAAAATATGCGTCACATCTTCGCAAAACGGCCATCGCTCAGCGTGATGCTGTAACTCATGCACGGAGCAGAGCCACAGCGCTGGTTTTCAGCGAGAGCCGGCATGGCGCAAGGTCAGACACATTCTTATTTTGATCGCATAGTATATTTAACAGGCATGTCATATGGAAAATGAAAGATCCCGGATTAGAATGACAGCAATGTATGGTCGTTGTGAACCTCCCGCAGGATTGACCCGCAAAAACCCCCGCGTTGAACGACTGTAACGAATATAGTAAGTTAGTAGGTACTGACTGCAATGAGTAGGTAGGTACCTTTAAGTTAAAACTACGCATTATGAAATACCTTCTAGCCCTTGTGATCCTTACGCAGTTGTGTAAATAGTATAATTACGTTTATGTATTTAATAAAATCCGCATCTGCCTTTAATTTAATCTTCATCTTATTTTATCTTTGACAGCTGGATAATACTTGTAGTATTATCCAAGTTACTACACGGATATCAGTTAATTCGCTAAGTTACATAAAACTTGTTGTGAAGAACCAGTATGGACATGCTGCATTAGGTATTTAAGTTAGAAATGTGGACGTGAAGTATTAAGTAAAGTCGATTAGTCAAGCAGTATTAAGTGTTGAACTATTTCCGGACGAACATAAAAATCTTTGCTTAAAACTTGTCAAGTAGAAAGGTGCTAAGATGTTCGTAAAGTATGGTAAACTAAATAGATTATGAATAATTTATTTTTTAAATTTTATCTATTTATTTTGTAACTTGAGTGTAAAAGAATGATATTTGAGTGAGCTACACGGTGTGCAAAATTTTCCATTACCGTTATCTATAATATTTTCCATTTCCGTTATATATAAACTTCTATTGCTACAATGAAGTTCCACAAAGTATGGTTGGATAAGCCTTTAGAAGGCCATACAAATAATATCCACGGATACATCACAAAAAAGCATTTACACATAGAAACCGTTTACGAAACCAACACTCTATACAAGCACTCTATACACAACACAGGCATAAAATAAAAAAATATTTCCACTTCTAAAGTCGTAAAAGTGTCTCCTCCCCTTCCAACTCTTCTAACTTTTTAACTATGGGGTGGAAAATACTGAAAAATTTGAAAGTGGTAGAATTTGGTTTGAAAAAGATATGTCAGGTATGTTGTGTAGTTTTTGAGATATGGGATATTTTCAGATTTAAATAAACCAATTGCAAATATATATTGGCGGTCGGAACACTGAAATACTACGGAACCCTACAGTGTGTGGTTCAACATGCACTTGGCCAGTTTTTTTAATCAACGTTATACAAAATGACGTTACACAAAAAAGCATTCTTCTTGAAGAAATTATTCCGAACTACAGAAAAAAAATCCAAGAATGAAAGAACTCATAAGTAATTTCCCGGAAATTTGACAAAAACAGTTCACAGCGCTATTAAACGACAAGATATCGTACAGTGCCTTAAGGAGTAGCTAGCCATAAGTACTGGTAGGATGTTAGTTTTTACCGGGAGGGCTGCGCCGGACCGGTTCGTATCCTGCTGGTCCCGCAAATACTAGCCGCACGACATTGTTGATTCTCAACAAGTACCTTTGTAAATGCCAACACTGCCCATGTATTGACCGTAACAAGTTCACCTTAATAACACATGTAATGTACATTAAAACTTAAGATCGTTATTAAGGAGAACACGACGGGTAGTCAACGCATTTAAAATGTTAATTCAAAAGATTAGAATTAATTAAATTAAATGTAGCTATAAAAAATGAATGACACACGGTAAATGATCGTGGGAGGAACAAAGAAATGTTATGTTCTTATCAGACGTTGCTGGAGAGAATTCAAACGGCAAAGTCACAGAAGGACTTTAGATGTCCGGTGGTTTAGTGATGAAGAAATTAGTTTTAGATTTCAAATAACTTTTCATTTCAAATTGCCGCGGGATAGGAGTAAATGTCTGCGCACAATACATTATATTGTGTAAGTATATTTATTATACGAGTACTCATGTGCTAACTTGTAGTATAGAGCAAACAATATAATATTAGCTTTAGAACTAGAGATTACTCACTAACTCAAACTTATACTGTCAAATGTAAATATGTTCTTTTAAAAACATTCTCGCCGCCACGTAGAAACAATACTTGAAAATTGTCGGCCAATACCGACGTTATGACACTTACAGAATTGTAACGCTCTAATGAGAAAGCAAAGAGGTAGATGTCTTCGACCTCCACGTCACGACGACACAGATACGTGCTAAATTCAAAGAACCAAGACAAACTTGACGTGACAAACCACTAACTCGTTGTTTGAACTTCGTACATGAGACATCTACTAGCAATACTTATCACCACAAATATGTAATGTCATCATAAAAACTGGGACGTCCAAATAAGATGCGACTGTACTTAACGCAGCGGTGCCTAAGTTCGTCATTCCTATTTTGGACCAAAGGAAATCAATTTTTTTATCACTCGAAAGATCGGTGGAAGTTCCCACAAGTAAATTAAGTGGTTATGTTGAGCTTGAGAATAATGAACGAGGTTGGGAAAATTTATTAAATAACTACACAGATTTAATAAAATAACATGTCAAAATAAATCTAACAAATGTTCGAATTCATCATTATGTGATCATCGAATTATCTAAATAGTTCTTAACATTTCTAAATACCATTTTTCAAATTTAATTGATGTTGTGTCTGGAGTATAGAATGCAGTTGTGCACGCGAAGAATTTATACATTACATTAAAAGTAATTGATTTATTAAAGAGCTTTAACAAATCAATTAACACATCAATAATGAATGGTTGTGGTTCGTGATTTATGGATATAAATTGGTGGGGTTTTTTATATTAAAAATGGTATATCATTATTTCTATGGCCAGAAGTTACGAACAGTTGAAGAGCTCCAAAAATTTTTTGCATTAATCGAATACATTCTACATCCTATTTATTAGTAGGTGTTCTTAAGCCTCGTATCAACTAGGCAACATTTGACGCGCGACATAATGTACAACATGTTGCTCATCAATACTCATCATAATAAAAGGCAACGAGGAACTTTTATTTAGTAACGTTATCTCGTTGCGCGTTGCTGTGAAACGTTGCCGAACATGTTGCGCGTCAAGTGTTGCCTAGTCGATACGAGGTTCTAATTAAAATTTCTTAGATTTTTAACTATTGCATATATTTAGATCAATCTCGCAGACCATTGTGGACATTCAAGCTTGACACTACTAAACTTGTACTCTAATTTTAACTTTAATTAGAGCTCTAACTCGGCAAACTATGTGTTTTCTTTTCAAAAACCTAAAAATAATGTACCAAAACTAAAAAGCTAAAAAAAGAGTATCGACAATAAAAAACTAAATAATTATTTACGCGCTTATTACACTTGACTGAATTCAATCGTCGTAAATTCTTTCCTAACTAAGATGCTAACTGATTTAGTCAGTCAGCAAACTTGCCAAATGCGATTACATTTGTCTGTACATATTAATAATTGAAAAAAAAAACGGGTACAATAATGACACATACTATAATTGCATACTACCCTTAAAGATATTTTATATAGCTTCCCAAAAATGTGCTACACCATAATCTGGACTGGTTAATATTATACATTGCTTGAGGTCAATACTCTGACGCCAATGTGGGTCAGCTGATGAGGCCCTGCGTACCGTGGGCACTCGATTACCAGCGAGAGGGAAAAACGCGGAGATTACATCTAATGAAACTATCATTACGTACATTCAATGAAGAATACATAGAGTCACGCAATCACTGCAATGATCGACACTAAAGAGACATCAAAAAGATGCGACGTCGCAATGCACCCAACTGAAGTCACCCAAACTGTATGTTTAAAAGATGACCGAAGTTTCTAGGGTGCGAGTGTTGCGACGTTACATCGATTTGATGTATGCCGTCTCTTAGCCATGGTTTCGTAATGTGATTTGATTGGCTATTGGTATTTTGGTCAACCAATCATGACAGCTGAAATGAGATTTGAAAGCAGATTTACGTATCAGGGACCATGAGAATGCTAAGGCAAAGCTGAGCTAGTAGTAGACTGGTTTGTTTATGTCACTTATATGCACTTGCTGGACGCTCGAGGATATTGCCATAGAAGTCGAAACTAAACGAAAAAGAAAGGCATTTCCTTAGCAGTGAAACATTGCAGGTTCTAAAAATAAACTTCTTGTTTACTAAGCTCCTGCTTCGCCTGCGTCTTAACGCGCATATCAAAACATTAATAATATCACAAAGTAGATATTACCCACACTTCAATGCGTTATTAAACGATATGACTATTGACATAAGACGATACCTCTAGAACTACAAGTTTACCGTCTTATTGTTTTAACGCCTTAATTAAGGCGCATTTGAATACTGGCGTTAATATTAAATTTGAAGTAGGTGGAGCAGGCGCATAAATATGGAGGCGCTCATTACAAAACAAAATTCTCCGAAATTGATTACGAAGAAAAAATTAAAGAATTGAGGTCACTCTAAGATGTGAAATTCCAATATACAAGAAGATTTTCCTTGGATGAATAATGGTACGTACGTTTTGTATGACTCACGTGCAGAAAATGTCGTGAATTATATTTTGTGAATTTATATATTATTAGTAGCTGTTGCCCGCGGTATCGTCTGCGTGAAAATGGATGGATGGATGGAGTAGCCTATGTACTTTTCCAGGTTCCAGGCTACCTTTTTGTCATATTTCATTCAAATCCACCCAGCAGTTTCAGCGAGAAAGAATAACAAACACACACCCACAAACCACGATAAGCACAAAGTTTTAATCGAAAGTCACCAATTGCAGTCCACTACTTTAAATCAGTCCCATTCCCAAAAAGATTTGGGCTGACAATGGCCTGAAGTGACCACTGACCACAGTGACCACATTGAATGAATGTGCTCGTGACCGATATAGAATGACATAACTGAACTCATACATAATAACTTATATTTGATACAACTTTTACTGATACGATACATGCGATAACCGGCATAATGTCGCGTGGACCCAATAAGACAAATGGTGAGGTAAACAAGTACAGAAATAGTTCTAGAAAAGCGAAATCTGTAATAAAATCTACTATTAGAATTGTTTGGAATAACGAACATTTATAGAAAATTTCAGTTAATTTTCTATATTCGATATCGAGTACCTATATTCGATCAGGCTATAAGAATGCAAGAGTTAGTTTATTCTTCTTCCACGTTTTTGTATTCTTCATTTCTTTTTCAACACGATTATGCTGACGCAAGATTTAAATTAGTACTAAGCTATCCACCCTTTATACATTTTGAATCGACCACAGAGAAAGATCTTCTAATTGTTGATAAGTAATAGACTCCAATCTCAATAACATTTTACCACCAGAAATGGTAATTTTGTCAATGTAGGTCACGACAGAATCACAACACCCAGGAAAAACAAGGTCTTACCAGTAATCAAATATTTTGTTATAAAAAGCTATGTAAGAATGAATGGTAAATAAAATAGTATGAGTGAACGTCGTGGGGGTCAATACTCCGCCAGTAGGTCAGCAATGAGTCGCAGAGGCCCGGAGACCAGTCCCTGGGCGCGCCAGAGCCTTCGCTTATTTTCCGTCATCCACGATTCAAGTACGATAGTATGATAGCCCGATTGAGAAGCCGGATATGTTGATCGGGATAACATCACTCCTACACCTGGGATAGTCATGCAATTTAAAGGAAAGTTACTACATGCTTGGTAATATCTTTGAAATGGGAGAATAAATTCAATCATGCGTAAAAAATCATTACATCAAGTTAAAAAAATACATATTTATATAAGACACAAATTCACACAAAACACCTGCTATATTGTGTACTTTTATTCTGAAAAAATCCTAATCGTACATATTTACGTTCGCGAAATTTTTAAAATCAATATTGTTTGAAAGATTATGATTCAGTTTTAACTCAATCATAACACACACTGCACACTTGTGAAAGCTTTTTTCTTTCACACAATTACTAATTTAGTAAAATCCTGTAAACGGTTTCCCTAATAACAGGAAAAGCGCATTACTTCAGGCTGTATTTGAGAAAAACTTATTTCACCAAAGATGGATTTAATTTCACTGTTGGGAATGTGATTTAAAGTTTCCACTGTGTGTTTTGTGAAAATACAATAATAAAAATAAAATTACATTATCTGGGTAGATACTTACAGCAAAAGTAATGAACAAACAAAAACAGCCTAGTTTACTAAGTATAAGCAAAGCATGCAAAGCATATAGGTACTTAGACAAATGACTATTATTGAACAAGGTAAACAAAATCATTTAAAGCAAAACTCGTCTATACCCTATGTCACTCCCACAATGAAGATAAATCTAACGACACCTCATAATTAATTATGTTGAAATCCATCAAATCGTTCAGGCTACAGAGCGTGCCAATTAAATAGACATACAAACATACATAGGTACATACATACATATAGGGTGAGTGACATCGTAACGAAAACTGTAACCATGGGTTCAGTACCTTATTCTGAACCCCCCAGCGTTAACATTTTGCGTCTGGCATTAAAAAAATACGACTTTTATGGATTTTTTTTAAACAAACTGCAAAATCTCCCTCGAAACATACACTCAAAAAACATACTGGGGCGATCGGGTAAAAACATGGCATTTTTATTTCCTAAAGTTACAATTCCTGTTAAATGATTAGATTTTTTTATCGTATTGCCACTATCGCCAGTATTGCCGCTATCGCCTTATTTAACCAGTTTAAAATAGTTGCAAATTAACACCACATGTATAGTTTCCTTAAACTGTTCTTAATATGACAAAGTTTGTTCACGTAACTCTAGTATACTCGAAGACGTAGTTAAAGTAGTTTTTGTTATTAAAACATACGTTAACCTTATATTATTTTGACACAAACAAGAAATGTATCATCATTAGGTATATTATCGAATAAGTTATTAACGGTTCTTTAGTTATAAATAAAAATGGCAAAATAATCGCTATATAATCTTGTTTAACGAATTCAGATTATTCTAATAAGCTTAGATTTATGCTAATGGTCTTGATATCTATAGTTTTAAATTTTGCATCTCAAATGCGACCTACACACTTCTAAGATGATACTGATGCACCAAATACATATCCTACGTGTCTTTAATGCGGTTTTTGACTTCAAATTTTACAGTCATAAAGAATTTAAGAAGTAAAAAGATTAGTGAAGCTTACCTTAAGTGGTCTAGACTGTTTTCATACAATTTTTTGTTACTTTTCGTGCAAAGATGCTTCATTTTAAAATAATTTCAAAGCTTTTTTATATCTTCTTTAGTGGTATTAAATGGGCAGTTCCACGTCTGAAACTATCGTTTCGGTACAGTGTGGCACTAAAGTAACAAAGTAAACTGTGGACTTAGCGAGAGGCCTCTAAGAGTTACAGCTCTCGTAGAGGACAAGGGAGGCCGTTCACCCCGCGGTAATAGACGACGAAGTAACGTGGATATGACCACATAATTTTTACGGACATATTTTTGTGTTAATTGAAGGTTACTAACGTCCACGAATATGCTAAAAATTTGTGTGAATAATACCGGATCTTCAGCTTCCACTTGCCGAGCAAATTATATTAACAGTGATGTTTAAGGTGTGTTTGTTTTCCAATAAGCCATATGGCACAATAATTGATGTCATATTTAACTTCTCCATGGTTTGATACCTACCTACGAAACCTCGGACACGCCCACCCTAATAATATAAGTTTAACTATTAATAATTTTATCTTTATTTATTTTATTTTATTGATTTACACGGCATATACATACCAATTACATAAATCAAAGTATAAAATTATAATAATTACAAACATAGACTGATAATAGAAATTGTTCAAATATTATTAATTATTAGTTTCCAAAAAATGTAAGCACATAACCATTAAATTATAGAATAGATCGCAGTCTAGAATATATATATATATATCAAAAAATATTTCACAATTGATTTCGACCTGAATCTGGTTGCTCGACAGATGAACACTAATAAAAGCCTTCCGGAATAATTCTTTAAACGGTGGTAATAACCGAATTAAAATACACTCTGTATTTTTAAAAAATCAACTGATAAACACGAAAAGCGACGTTTTTTTATACTATAGGTAGTATAGTATAGAAAAATAAATACATTGATCTCACCAATCGTATCCACGTTATTCTCATTGCTTGTTAGAGGCACCTGTTCACCGCAAAGGACAAAGTCAAGTCGCGGAAATTGTGTACAGCAAAAAAACACTATTGAAACAACTCCTAGACTAGACAGCTCTCAATTGATGTTGATCTGCAACCATTTTTTATTATTCCGAGTTTAAAATTAACAACTTTTAAGATTTTTTTTCAAACGACACTTTTTGCAAATTTTATTGTAACATACCCAGGTATTATCTAAAATATAAATTCCTTCCTATATTTTCTTAAAAAATATGCAAGTAATTTTGCTTACTGTTCTGTGTTCATCTGAAGAGGCTTCGGCGGGTTCGAGAATAAATGGGATGCTGAATAGACCTAGGTGCGGCTTGACTCACATTCCTTAGGAACGTATTCTGTCTGAAATGATCTATTATTACATACGCACACAAGGTATCCAATTTGTAAAAATGTTGTGAAAAGTTCACAACATGGCTAGAACTTAAGCTTACTGTGATTGTTTAAAGTTTTCTTACTTCTGACTAGGTAAAAAACTTCCTTCTTGGCAATTTTGTTCCATATACAGACTGCGTAAGGTGGCGTAAGTGCATTTAAGAGTGTTGTTGCTATGGGGATTTACAGTACCTACGGTAAGTCGGGGTATGTAAACTATTGCGATAGCAGTTTTATTTAATTAAACGAGACTAAACTTTATCTACCTACTACTGATTCATAGCTCAGTAACCAATTAGTCTCTAATTTCCTACTTAAGCTATAACAATCGCCGCCATTGTTCCTTTAACATCAGGCTACTAAATACCATACACATGTTTGCCTACAAGAGAGGACCACAGCCGATGTACCACAAACATATCGCAATACCCAGCACATGCCGATGGAGTATTTGTTCTGTAATTAAGGCTACACAAACATCTTAATCGGTCTTTCAACTTGACGTAAGCGCGGTACCTAAGTACACTATTTGTCTGTGATTGGTTAGTAATTGATTTTGAATAGAATTTAGTATGGAGGAATTTCTGTGCGAATATGGTCGTTCTGCTTGGGAATAAATATTTAAAGGAACGTCTTATGTATGTGGAACAGCAATAAAATAATTATCTGACAATGAATAGTTTTCAAGCTTTAGAACCACTAAACGTGATTGTGAAAGGTATTAAACTTACATCGTAAACATTCCTTTTATGGGCTTTAAGTTATAGGTGCTTTGAAGATATTCAGATTTAGAATCGACAATATGAAACCACAGAAAAAAAAATTACCACCCTGCGTAGGAGTACCTACCTACTGTGACCCTATTATCCGACGATCTAAAATATTATGGTAATTCTTTATTTTAGCTTGGAACTTTATCTCGCACATAATATCTAGCTTAGGTGGACCATCAACAACCCCATTAATTATTTTGAGCATCAGAACCAAAATCTTAATTTAGCGCCGCGGCCGGTTTCTACCCTGCACATTACACAAACTCAGACGGCTATCAAGATAAAGTTAACTTTGACAGAATATGCATCATCCAGCTAGACAAACATTTTGACTAAGATACCGCCAGGGATACTGCAGCCCGCATTACTTGTTTTGGGAAATGTACGTAAATTAAGAGGAAACGCGGTCGGCTAGACATTTGAAGAATAATGAAGAATGTCGCGCTGTGCCCGAACGTCCGAGTAGACCGCGAGAGAGACAACTGCAGCACGGGCTGATTATACCTAGAACCCTCAGGGCGCAAATCGTACTCGCACTTCTCCGGCTTTTTTATTATGTTAAACAAGTTAATATTTGAGTAGATTATAATATTGTAGGTACATTTAAACATCCGGTGTGTAAATGTCACAGCGTCGCGCCCAGAACTAAATTGACTTGTATCGAAATGGGCGGAAGCTGACGGGAACCGGTTGACTTCCATTGTGACATGACAGTAGGATCATAAGTAGCTAAGTATCATTTAGGTTGTTTGGGCGTGGTGATAGCGAATTATGCTCGGCAAAGTTTAGAGCGATCGTCATCAAAAATAATCTATTTACATTTTACAACTATGTTGGGTTTGACTTCCAGTCTAACCAGTTAGGTCAGAAATCTGTATTTTAACTTTTTAGGCGAAACCATGAGATCACCTCAAGAGGAATCGGTGTATCCTAAATTCTGAAAAAAAAAATGACGTAATAAATATTAAACAATCTTAGCTTTTGGACTAAAACCATACAAAAAACATTTTTGTTTTATTATGTTCACATGACATGATTACAAGATATAATAGCCTTTTTAGCTTTGTCTTAAAGGTACTGTTACACATAGTCATTAGTAGCACGGAAATACTAATATCAAGCAAATGATACCTACTAACATGTATCAGCACATGCAATCTGCTGCACATGTGTATGGTAAGAGTAAAAACTATATTGATACTTCTCCTCCAGTATTGTATGTATTGACCGTTTAACTTTAACTTACGATGAACGATCAATACATACGATACAGGCGAGAAGCACAAATATACTTTACATAGCTTTTTACTCCGTCATCCTTCCAAAGTATTCGAACCTTCACGCGAATCCACAGATGTCTTTAGCACACATTTGAATACTCTGTGAAGATAAAGGTAAATAATGATTGATCAGTTAAAGTGACAATTCACGTGTGCACCTTGTGAACATTTGCGCTTCACTCAAGACTCAAAACACACGCAATGTGCTCCTGTCAATTGCGAAGCTATTGAAAGATTTGACAAAATAATGTTATAGGCAAATGTGATGGCGGAATAAAGTAGAAGGTCCCGTAGACATTTTATTATACACCACAAAATTGCAGATATTTACAAAATAATGCGGTTCCTTCAAAATAAACTCATATGAACTTAGTTTTTATTTGGTTGTCAGTTCATTTCCATCTCTCAGGATATGAGTGAGATAAATAGATAAATTAAAATTATCATTTAAAGGATATTATGTTAATTCCTCGAAATATGATTTTGCTAGATTTAAACTAGGGAGATAATTAATTATTTTTCTTGGAGACTATCTTCAATTCTGAGATTTTAGTTTAACCTTATATTTTCCGATTATCCTAAATTCCACTGGTCCCTAAACACATAATGACGTAAGTAGCACGTATTAACACAGGAACAGAAATCATCTGTCGGCCACAATGCAGTACCTACCTACTTTTATTATACGCAAAAAAACGTAACATACGTTTGTGACCAATCTGTGCAATCTGCGCCTGCGGTTCAAGATAATACGAGCATTGCAAGTCATGTGGCGTGCTTGCACAAACCGCTAAAGGGTTAGCCATTGTGCCAGACAATCAGTCCACAAGATTGGCACAAATGTGAATATACACATGGTATTTTACGAATAAAGGAAAGTTTCAATATTAGTCAGCTTGGAGCATTTGGATATTGCATCTAAGACTTTGTAGACTTGTGGCTATAGTTTTGGCAAATGCTTCATCCTATGGAATACACATAGAATAATGATTGGTCTCCGCTGCGTGGAACACACAGTGTTGAAGTCTATTCTATATAGGCCATATTATTTAGCAATGATAAAGCGATGCGATGAAGAAGGTGCCACTGCAAATTAAAAAAAATACATTACGGTTCATGATGAACACAAAGAAATGATTACGTCATGCTAAGCTATTAACACAGCAATAATTGTTACTGTAGTTATAAAATGTACTGTTTTTCTTTATAGTAACATAAAAATCAAACGATTATTCCATAGTGAAGACAGCTTGGTCTTCTAAACGTAATTTGTTTGCGTAAAAATAAATTAAAAAAACGATACCTCCTTGTTAAACTACAAAATTAACGAGACAGAAACTATGTATATTACTTCGTCTTATTTATGAAAACCTACAGACTACTAACATACTATTATATTGTTGCGAACATCTTTTCTACTAAATCTAAAACAGCGATGAAGCACTTTAAGTTAATGTTTGTAAGATAACAATGTATCAACGTTTTACGTACCGCAGTCATTTCCTAAATGTTGGTTACGAAGACAGTGGTTAAGTATAATAAAAAGCAATTTTAATGCTCTCGTTCGTGCCATCCGGTATTTAAAAAGCAGATGCAAATAATTTTAGGTGAACTGGTTCGCGAGAATTTTTTGCTTTATTTTTTCCAAAATGACAGTGACCGTTTGCCATTAGATTGTCGCTGGCCTTATTTAGTGATTTGTTTACCTTTTAGGGTTCCGTAGCTAAATGGCAAAAACAGGACACTTTTAATTTTATGTATAATCCTTATGTCCGTCCGTATGTCACAGCCATTTTACTAGAAGACTTGGCGCTTTATGAAGAAACTTCGCAAGTAGATGATGTCTGAAAAAAAAAACTATCTAGACGGGCACTCCATATATGAAACTTAGATATTAAAAATATATTGTTGCGCACCTCTTCATGTGGGGTATGGTTTGATAGATCTTTAAATATAACATGAAGATTTCTAAGTTACTTTTTTATTTAGGTGAATATTTGGTGCCCTATAGTGTACGTGGTCTGCTGTTTTTTTTTTAATAAACATATATTTATATACCTTTTAAAAATATATTTATTCAACTTAAAATAAGTTAGAAACAATGTTTTCATTATTCGAAGTTTAAATATCTACTATAGGATTTATAGGGTACCTACGTACATAGCTTGTAATATATAAATACCGTAATTTTATAGGTATTAGTAATTGAAACAATTTAATATTTAATGACTACGCAATTTCTTAATAAAACCATAAGTCGTTTTCATTACGTGCATAATAATTGTGCGTTGATGTCTTTTCCTAAGGTATTATGCGTCGCCATATCTTTCAACAAATTCTACCGATAACCTCTTGACTTTCGTGGACTTTTAGAGCACATATAAATAAATAAATGATATTTCAACTTTAGTCTTATCATCAGTTTAGATTATAAATTAAAATATAATTTAATATCTATACAAATTATTATAAAGCTGAAGACTTTGTTTGTTTGAACGTGCTAATTTCTGGAACTACCAGTTAGATTCGAAAAAATCGTTTTGTCTAAGATAGCCAGATTCATGAGGGATAGTATAGACTATTTAACATCACGCTACGACCTTTAGGAGCCGAGCAACGGGGGTGAAACCGCGGGGAACTGCTAGTTTTGTATAAAAATAGATGGGTCATGTCATGAAATGTTGCAGGTAAGATAAACTGAGAGTTTTGATCACTCAAGGCTTGGCAGGGGTACAATCCTTTCCTACAGCCCGTGGGAACCTCGACAGATGCGCTCTTAGCAACAACAAACCTTTTTTCGGAAACCTTATTTTTAGGGTGGCCATAAAATGGTAAGATTTTTTTGAAAGCACTATGTAGGAAAAAAATGCAATTTGCCATATTTCAGATTTGTTAGAGAATTAATAAACATTAACCTCATTCTGGGGCAGTCGGGTAATAACATCAATAGAACTTAATCATTTTACTTATTTTCTTGAAGCTATTAGTGTCACATTTATTTACTGTTATTTTTGAAATACTAAACTTGAAAAATGCAGTCCAAGCTTCAAAACAAGGTCACCTGCCTAGAAGCTTGAACTGCAATCTAAATGAGCCTTATTCACACATTTGCATACTTTAACTTAACTCTTATCATATAGATATGTAAAGCAAATCACTTAAATATTTGTTAATGATATGTAATTGTATTGGATTTATAAATATATAGTTGCCAGAATTTATATTTTATTGAATAGGTATTGTTTTACATAATTATCTAGATCAACGTAGACCAACTTTATTTGTCAACACCAGATTTATTAGGAGGCCTAGGATTGAGTAACTTGATACCAAAGATACTAAAATTAATATAAATATTTTAAACTGTTGTTTTTTTGCAAAAATATCGAATTTAATAAGTAAAGTAATATATTTTAACTTGCACCTTTAAGGCTTATAATTATGTTCGTGGTGTTTCCTAAGTTCGTTTTCAGTATTTTTGTATTAGATACAACATTTTATTGCGGTTTAGGCGGTATGTAAGTATATTATATTTACACATTATTATTTTGACCAATCAACATAATTCTTTATTTAATTCAAATTGTATTGTTTTAAATACAAAAATTAAGGAAGTAAAATTTTTTTTTTTTTTTTTGAATTGCCTCTCGCAGTTGGCTTCTAACAGCCGTCACTGCTTAACCGGTCATCTGGTGACGACTTACAAATGCCTCCAGCCAGGCTTAAAACTAAATAAAACTACAAACTAAGCGACCACACGCTAAGGGCACCCCCTACTGGGGTACGGGCCTCGGCTTAGGGCGTCGCTGGGGGGAGGGCAACTAGAGGGAGGGACTACTAGCTGGATCGGTTCATTATTTTGGGTCGAATTTAAATCTACAGGCTCAGCGCGGGCTGGCTCGAGCAAGGGTCGGTTAGGGGACTGAGTCATACGCGGCGGCGGACTCGGGTCATTAGGGAATTTTGCTAATCTGAGAGGGGGTGTATCGGGCGGCCGATACCACCAGAGGATTCGGGTGGGTCGGGGCAGAGTCAAAGAAGCGCTTGGAGGCGCGTTTCAAGCACTGCTGGATGGTGGGCAGTTTTAAATCTAAGTGCAGGCGATCATTACGAACGTAGAAGTAAAATTAACATAAAAAAATAATTTAAGTAAAGCTATGATCTTCACAAGTTCATGGATGAATGAGAGTGGCCGAGGATTCAGCTCAGTGAGGTGCAATTGGACAGACCAATGTCATAGTCAAACTATCAGTCATCGGGTTTGACGTTGTCGAAAAGGCCGACATCGTCTAAACATTGTTTAAGAAACTGTTAAGCTTCTAAACGAGTTTATGTGGATGTTTAGTCGTTTGGGGTCGCTCCGCCTGCGTCTTGCCATGCACCGCATTGCACGACTGCCCTGTCTAGATGTTTTCGATCACTGACTCCATAGAGTCACAAGGCACAGTCTGAGAACCATAGTTCTCAGACTGTGCCTTGTGTAGCATTGGACGATATGGGTAGACGATGATGATAAATCAATACAACTTATCCTCCATCTTCCGCGTAAAGTTGATCCAACTGTCCCGTTTTCCAACACTAATCATAGTCGCCATACACACATCAATTTGATCAATAGGACAGGAAATAACTCTCTATTTGTTACAAAATTTTTCGGTAGCTGAGTTTGTCGTAAACGTAATTTCTAAGTTTTTGTGTGCAAGGGTTATATTGCATCCGGTGAATGTGATATTGGTGTGACTTTTTAAATTCCAGAATTCGCACCAAAAAGGTTAACGTGAATGAAGGCCAAGTGTTTGTAAAAAATAAGTTGCAAATCATTCAACTGCCGGGAAGTTAGTTAGTAAGTTTTGTAATGTTCTCTTTTAAATATTTATTTATGTCTTATGTACTATGAATAAAATTTTAATATATTTTAGTGGCCGTTTATTGTATTGTTCAGCACATATTTTATAATAAACTGCGGTTGGCGCCATTTAGTCTGATAGCGATAAAATAGAATGAATACATTTGGAATTCAATATTCAGCGAGACAAGGTTTGTCTTTTTTGGACTCAGACCAATTTCATAACCATTTATACACTTCCTAGTTTATTTTTTAATGTCGTTCATATTCTAGAATAGTAGTTTACTGATGATGCTTGTTAAATTAAGTTAGCTTTAAAGAAAGAAAAAAGAATAATAGAAACTTGCAGCAATTAACAGAAGTAACCAAAAAAAAATGCGAACCAATTTAAATAAGTGCAAACGAACAAGTATTTTAATCACAAAAATGTTATCTCTCACATTGTTATCACGTCACACCATTTTTCCGAAAGAAAGTTCAGCGCGGTCCATTTGATGATAACATTCTTTGTAAGGCAATAAAAATATTTACCTGTTTACGCAAAAAAAACTAACGTTCAACGTTTTTCTTGGGCCGTAAAACTTTCTTTGAAACGGTTACATTGAATGGAGGACCCATTATTACTATTAGCTTCGGACGGAATTACATAAAGACGTTACAACACTTTATGCTTTGTGTAAACGGTATTGGGTGCACAAATAGAATCGGTTATTGTTCAGGTATTATATTTATTGAAGTAACAATACTATATGGAGCTGTGTTTACAGCCTGTCTCTTCTGTACCGACACGGTGCCGTGATATTACCGCGAGAACTGGTAATTTGTTTGCAAACGTTCGAGGGAGAATTTCACCGTGACGTTCTCCCTCGAACATTCGCAAACAAATGGGCAGTCCTCGCGGTGACATCACGCGGCGTGTCGGTACAGAATAGGCAAGCTGCCTGTCAGTACAATTTTTTTTTTTTTTTTTGACATGACCTCTCGCTGTTGGATTCTAACAGCCGTCACTGCTTAACGCGGACTTCTGGTAAGGACTTACAAATGTCTCCAGCCAGGCTTAAAACTAAGGTAAACTACAAACTAAGCGACTACACGCTAAGGGCACCCCCTACGGACCTCGGCTTACGGCATCGCTGGGGGGAGGACAACTAGAGGGAGGGGCTACTAGCTGGAACGGATTAATATGATTTATGTCAGTACAATACAGGATTTTTTGTTTTAATAATGTAGTAGGGCCGCTGCCGACTGTGAAGAATAAGGTCGCACATAATAATAAATTCCAACATTAAAGCGCTAATAACTGCCGACACGAACTCATGTAACTCATAGTAGGTACATATTTATAAAATTAAAGAACAATTAGCGACCATGTCGTCGTAATTAGTGTTACAGTCAAACAATAATGTGTAATAAGTTTCAAAATCAGATCACGTGTCAGAACGCATAACATAATTATCATTATGGTGTGATCGTAAAACGGTTATTATAACTAATCCTACAACCATGTTATACATAATTGAACACATTGTTTTATTTTAATGGTGCAAAAAATATGAAAGCTTTATAGCTGACAAGTGATAAAGAAATTCACAGTGCCAAAGAATCAGTAGGTGGTCAATAAAAGCGCAACCGTTATAAAATTAAATATCATGTAATAGACCCTGAATGTACCTGATTGGAAGCAATTTAATATTATAGTAGCCATCAATAAATAACTCACAAACAAAAGAGAAACATGTTCCTATAATTTTGTTTTATGGTTTTAGCATCACATAATAATCTTATGTTAAGCGATCCAATCATCCCATTCATACTGATTATGAAATACTTTAACCATAGCCCACTATAATGTACAAAATTAAATATTAAACCACATTCATTGAGGGCCAACTTCCGGTGAAATCCGGACAGAGAAAAAAAGTAATCTAAACAAACACATGACAAGAATAATAGCAGATGGCGCCTGAGCGGAAATCGAAAGGGATTTTTTTAAGAATTTTTTGTTCATTATTGAAAGCAAAAAATCTGTGAGGATATGATTTCAAAAAAATAGTGAAAGCGTTTGATAGTTTTACCGTGAGAAATATTGAGGTGCAAGATCCTTTAAGGTTCTGTGCTGCAGATGAAAAAAGATTCCTATGTATGTATGTGGAATATAATAGGTAGGTACCTACTTGCCATATTTATAGTAACGCGCGTCGTATAAATTCTGTCGGAAATCAAAATTGAATTTTATTGAATTTATATTTATTTGCTTTTGCAATACCTATATGTGCAGTTAACATTTTGAGTGTACTTTTAAGTGAAACAATTAATATATTATTATTATCTTTCATCTTTTATCGCTACAAGGAGGTCCCGTAGACTCGTAAAGTATAAAATTATTTATGGAAGCACGGCAATCCACTCTGAGATATAAATCTTCGATCAGCGGTCCTCGTCATTAACGAAATTTATAACTTCAGCCCCAAAATAATTTGTTCGGATTTTGTCACGAAAAGCGAACGGTGATGTCAGATCTTAATAATTATTTCCATAGTCTTTATTATCGATTTACTTTTTTCTTATTGACAATATGTAAGTATTATTAAATGCTATAAGTACCTAATGTACTTCATTT
Source organism: Thalpophila matura (assembly GCA_948465475.1). Lineage (NCBI taxonomy): Eukaryota > Metazoa > Arthropoda > Insecta > Lepidoptera > Noctuidae > Thalpophila > Thalpophila matura. The sequence continues at coordinate 11,960,022 of OX419183.1, forward strand.
ATTAGAAAAATAACGGCGAAATAACAATAGTATATTATATATTATGTTATAGTTTTGAAATGACTGCATTTTTGTGTTTAAATCTTTTTGGGAATGGTGAATAAATTACAAAGCATAAGCATAGCATAATCAGCCTATAATGTTCCCACTGCTGGGACACAGGCCTCCTCTCTGTGAGAGGGAGTAAAATTACAAAACTATTAATTTATCGCGAAATAATGAAGCTTAATATGTCATGCCAAGCGTTGCGTTCGCCAATTTTCATTAGATGTAGGTTCTTAAAAACTATTTTTTACTGTTCAAAGCTTTAATGTAATGTAAAATAGTTTTAGTTTTTTTAATTAAACATCTCAATATATTTTAATACTGCACTAGTGCACTCCTATATGAACTTTGGGCTAGTTTCCTGTTGATCTTTAAATAAATACGAGCCATAAACATAATATGCGCAGAACCGCAGCCAATAACTAAATGTCAGTCTATTTATAAACGCACCTTGCGCGATACCATTGTGCCTATTTAACACACCACTAGCTATCAATTAGCCTCGCCGCACACGGGCCACTGCACACGCGACAGCCACAAAACGACGCCACGGAGGAAAGGACTACAGGTTTCATATATTTTAAATGAACTCGCCGAACACGGTTATCGCCGGTGGTCACCACACGCCACAAATCGCCCGTACTCGCTTCACCCTCGTGCACACGGGCCACCCGCAACAGCCACAAACGCTGCCATTACCAAAATCTAAATAATAAGCCCACATATAAATGTTATCTACTACATTTTATTCGCAGACGCTCGTCGCCGGTTCGCAGTCAATGCCAAGCATCCAATGCAATATAAATTAAACTTAATTCTTTCACATACGTCACATTTTTAAACGCGCGCTCTTGATGAACTGGTGGCCGTTTAAACATCACCTGCCTTACATAATTTTCTCGAAAGTGGCGACAAGGTCATGCGATTTTGCGGGTTATTCCCAACAGACCACGTGGTCGGTTTTTGAGACCTCTAAAAATAATAAAAAACTAGACGATATTGCAGTCGGGATGCACTCTTATAATAATATATTTAATTTTACCCCGAACGAGTGGGGTTTTTTAATTTTTTTAAATGTTTTTTATTATTTTTAGAGTTCTCAAAAACTGACCACGTGGTCCGTTGGGAATAACCCGATTTTACGACTTCTATTGACTTATTATTTAGATTTCTTTGGCTGCCACAAACGTTGCACTGAGCTGCGGGCTAACAGTTTTCATACAATACTATTTATATGAACTCGCCGAACGCGGTTGTAGCGGCGTTTTGTGGCTGTCGCCAGTTGCCCGTGTGCGGCGAGGCCTTATTTATATCAAGCTAGGAAGCATGCAATTAATGTTAATTTGTACATTCTGTGGCACTTAAATATCTTTGTTAATAGTTATCAATTAGAAATTATGTAACATGGTCTAAGAGCCCTAGGGGTCGCATTCTAATGCGATACTCAGGCATTAATCGTTTCAATTAAAATAAGAGTAAGCAGAGAAGAATTTTACCTACGTATATTATGAGAAAAGATTTGTATGAAATTTGTCAGTTTTTAATTCGAAATTCATGCTTGAGTATCGCTTTAGAATACCGGCCTCGGCCTGGCAGTAACATCGTCATACATTGTTACATCTGTTAAACAAAGTAATGGCGTATTATAAAGACACTTTGTTTGTAAAATCGGCTTAAGTTTAACTGTGTATGTCAGGTCCAGCATGTTTTAACCAAATGTGGAACGCTTACGTTAAGTTGTGAAGACAATTTGTAAGAATTACAGTATGTAAGCAGATACTGTTAAGAATTTCAAAATTCTTTTTGACGTAATCCTTTTCTGATACTTGTTATTAGTCAAAATTAAATCCAGTTTCTGAGGTAAGCTTCAACTGGCGTAACAAAGATGTAAAATTGTAGACACACTCTCTATTAAAAGTTAATCCAACAACAAGTTTTGAATCTTAAAATATTTAATTAAAGCAGATGATAAATGAAGGTGGTGTTACAAAAAAACATTTTTAACATAACAAGATTCCTCATAAAGTTTAGTAAGTGCGAGATAAAAATCACAAACTAAAAAGCTCTCGTAAATTACGTCGTCGATAAGACAGACTTTTTGATGTTGTAAATGCTACCTAATAGGATTATAACATAATTGCGATGCGATTTCTCATCGGCGATGCATTTTCAAAAATCATTTCTTAATGCTCACCTACGTTAATAAGAAACTCCTGTGCAAAATTTCATGCTTCTAGACCAACCGATATAAGCCATGCGTTGTTTGTCACTCAGTGTTAATCATTTTAGTAAGCAGATAAGGTACTGAAAATGGAAGTAATTATTTGTGGCAAAATATCGACTAGTGAAGATGCTACCTCTTTTGATTAATTTATCTCATTTCCTTAATTTCCAAATAAAAACTTCCCCACCCAATTACTGGGAATATCGTGAGATCTAACTAAGTCTAGACAAACAAAGGTAAGTAGTCAAACAGTACGTAACATGTAATGTACAGTCGTGTACAGTAATAGGTAGTGCACGAGCGTGGGAGCACGCCGCAGGTGCAATATCGTATGGCGATGCGTTTCCTACGAGGTGCACCGTGCAGATGCACCGACGAAGATCTATTAGTGAGGTGGATGAGGCCGATGTAGTAAAAAAACCAGTCGAGTGCGTGTCAAACAGTAGCAAGGAGTATTTCAGTTTTCCGACCAAATATGACCCCAAAAATAATAAAGTTAATTTTGCGGTTGGCAAACTCAAAACTGAAAACAACAAATATTTCAAAAACTTATTGACGTATTTTATTTTAACCAATTTTAGTTGAATGTGTTTTATAAGGTACGATAAGTAGGTATGATTCTTTCAGAATTGTTGATATCGTGTTTGGAAAGTTAGCACATATTAACGACTTTCGGAATACATATCTCACCAAATATTCACCTAAATAATAATATACTATATTATCTTAATATTACTACTATTATACTTACCTAGCTATTTATTATTCTCTTTGCACCTAGTAATATCATTTTAAAACTTATAATGTCTCTGTTACACGGGACTAAGAGTCCCGGACCTTTTGAAGGCGTGCGTGGGGCCGAAGCTAACACGTAGAGGTCCTTTATGACAGCTTTTTCATAAAATTTAATAGTGATATAGCTGGTGATTATCCTTGTATGCACTATAGAAATACACCCAAGGATAAACACCAGCTTATGCAGGACTATTGCAATATATATGTGGAAAAAAGAAACTACTTGGGCTATTGTGGTGGGATGGTAGTGGACTATTATTAGTATGGACTAAACTTATAATTATTATTACTTTATTTCGTAATCTTACTCCGATATTTATACCGCGAAACCTGAATACCTAGATCTTATTAGCAGTAGAAAATTCAATGAATAAAAATGTTGGTTTTGACATTTTAACCTCATAACTCATTAACTACCTTTTACCATAAAGTACTACCTGAGTAATTTGCCTTGTCTAGTACGTCATAAGGCTATGTATAATACGGATAAGTTTTTTGCTGGTTCGGACATTAGACATGAGTTCGTTAAATGTGATAGATATTGCCTTATAAATAATTATATTATTGTCGATTTAATCTATTTACTACTAATACCTGTTTCACTGTAAAAAATGAGTTCTTGTTTTATCGTCAATAATTTATCAGGTGCTACTAATTAGTTTAGCCACTTCATATAATAATTTCAGAAAATACTACTTTAATAATTTGATTTCTTAATAAAATACAACTACAAATCATAGACCACTGGGTGTTAAAAAAGTTCTTATAATAAGAACTAAAAACTTAATTCCAATTCGAAATGAATAAACGGTCAAAATTTATCTACTTCACAGAAAAAAACAAACAGTGTTCACACAAGTATTGAGCTGTACCTAAAACACCACCTTGCGAATGAAGTAACTGAAATAAAACCTCTTTTTACTAATAATAATATCGTAAATCAATATACCAACGAAGAAAATATAAACTAAAATCAACAAAACCCTTTCCCACACCTGTTTAACCAGTTTTTTTCAATAAACTTTTTAGATGCCCAAGATTTGATAACACAAGGTGCAAAAGTTTGAGAAACTGAACACCTTATTAACATCGTACGCCCGCAGCAATCCTTTCCAGTCCCAAAAATAAAGCAAACCGATATTCGATAATAGCAGCCGAAATTATTGCCTTAGTAACCCATTCCTGACCTACCATCAGCTGCCTCTTGTCGACCCATATGTTACAAATATAGGTCATTAGAACCGGCAGTGTTACGGCATAACAGATTTTCGGTTCTTACAATTTAAGTCCATTTTATAGGCACACTTGGAGCACGAAAATGTTGGACAAAAATTGGACAGTGGTAATGAATCTTCTAAAACAAGGCACCTGATTTGTATTATTTTATGGTCGAAAATTGGTGACAGGTGCATGCAGGTGGTTCTAACATGGTCATTTGTTAACAGGAATCAGAATGGATCTCTGCATTGAGTTATTATTTTACAATGAAAAGAAAGTGATTGTTTTTTAAGTCAAGTTTTTTGTTTTATCCTCTTTTAATGATTACTCAAAGTAAATAGATATTCTTTATCGGATGTCAATCATATACATCATATCATCATATATCGCTAGCAGATAATTGAAGTGCCAATGCTGACTACATAGTCAGCATTGGCACTTCAATTATCTGCTAGCGATTGTTAATTAAAGTTTTGTAATTTAGTAGATGACATTATCTTGTTGGTATACCTATTATAATTATCTTATTAGGTTAATAGAAAGAAAAAAATATGTATGGCATGCATAAATGGACACACATCAAAAAAGTTAAATATTAGCTAACTACATAATAACTAATAAAAAAAAATACAGAAAAATAATGCATCGCATTCGCATGTCCATTCACATGCGAATGCATTATTTTTCTGTATTTTTTTTTTATTGTCGACAGGGACACTCAGCAAAACGTTGTGATTACTTGTGGTATGGCAACATTAGAATTTATTTTTAATTATTTTTTATTTTTATTTTTAACAACAACGCTGATCTTCAGTTCCGACCGTGGGTGACCCAATGTCAACCTCCGGCTGTGAATATTGAAAATTAAACATTACACTTTTCTGTACGTACCGTACCCTATTTTCAAATTGGAAACTTCTTGATCCCCTATTTTTATAATACTGAAAACTTCTTGATCCTTTTGAATGTGTGTGAAAAATATTAACATACTCGTACAATAATATATTGTTGTATTTATATAACCGAATATATTATGTTATAAAAGACCTACATACTGTTATATTATTTATTTATGTAAGTAGGAACAACAACACAATAAATCATTCATAATTCATAACTCTAGTTCACTGTGTTATTATATATTACGGTATATAATTTCATTCACTCACATAGATATTATATAAACATTACATACCTTAATACACTGTAACCATATTTGGAACAATAACGTATTGTTAATACTTGTTACATAACTTTATTACAATCGTTTATTTTGCCCTAGACATACTTAAAAGCACCGGACGGAACCAATTCATATAAAATCGTTACACGAATAAATCAACTATAATAATAATCTGGCCATAATTATCACTTCAGTAACTTGACAACTGGAGTCTAAGGCCGAGATAAACAGACGTTACTTAGCACGTACTTTGGCTAAGCTACGTTCCCGTCTCTGTCTTACTTGCAAGTTGCGCGACAGTGACAACGATACTGCTTAGCCAAAGTACATGCTAAGTAACGTCTGTTTATCTCGGCCTAACACTTTCCAGCAAAAAAAGGTAAAGTTCACAAAAATATGGATTTGATAAGATTTATTTACTTTATTCCATTTTTTATTTTTATCATTCATTCTTTTCTCAAATTAGTACTAGCCACCCTACACTACGGAGGTAATTTAAATTGGTCATCTCATTGTAGTCCATGCAGACGGAGTCGCGCGCAAAAGTCTAGTAAAAATATATAATTATTATTAGCCCACGTTATCCCACTGTTGGACGATCTTCTTCCAATATTTAGGCAGTAATATTATACAGGCACAGATATCCTTGTCTTCAACCAGAATGCTTGAGCTGCTTATTATCTCAACCTAGTAGCAAAAGTAGAGCAACGCGGAAATGGTTACAGTTCTGAGTTCTGACACGATACACTGGCAGTCTGCCACTACTCGTAGTATAAAAGGCATGGCACACATACGCAATGAAATGCATTAAGTAGGTATCTATTTTAAAACGCACTTTACTTGTCCCAGTAGTAGAAATGTATGAATAAAAGACATGACGCGCCAACGTCAAAATAATTGGGGTTAATAAATATTAATTCAGAAAGGCTGCGTGACTTTACAGCGTTTCTGAATTAATGTTAATTTTTTAATCTTATTATAGGCTGTTCATTTTCTATACATTAGGTACTTAATATTAAGTAAAACTAAAGCCTGGTTTATACCGGAGCAACACAGTGCAACATTGCAGTATGCTACATATTGTGGCGTGCGCCATCCTTGTGGTATGCTACAAATGGATACAATTTGCGGCATAAGCAGCATGCGGCAGTCTATTTTACGCTGAGGCAACATTGTGCTACAGAATGATATATTTATTATGGAATATTTAGATCGATTGGGACGCTGGACCTACAGCCATAAAATGGTTGATCAAGTAACCTTTTAGTTGCAGCTTATAAAAAACGAAAGAGGAAATGTTTGTGAAAAATTACATTCTTTAATCGAAATATTTTTCATACGATCTGATAATGCAAATAAAGATAATCACACTATGTAATTCTTCGATTTTATCAAAATAAATACCAAATCGACAAAACAAAGAAACTGTTGTGTGTTATTTAAGTATAACTTTATGTCACATGCAATCCATCGGGAGCAGAACTTGCCATACCGCATACCTAATTCTTGCTACAATATGCGACATTTTATATGGCATGCCATAATGTCGTACGATGTTGCTCTGACGTAAACCCGGCTTTAACTTCAAAACTTTTGCCCTTATCCCAATTAGTTTGACGTTGACGCATCACGTCGTTTTTTGAGCAGATAAGTTATCTCAAAAAGTTATACGATAATATAATCGACATAGCACTGAGCACTGACAGTCTAGCAAGTTTAAAGATTACGAATACGTATAACGAAGGTCATGCCTTCAAACAACAATGTAGTTAATGGCAATATAACCACGTACTTAGTCTAAATTAACATTTAAGAGTAAGCTGATTTACTCACAGTTGTGGCAGCAGTCCGAACAATCGAGGTTCTCACGTCATAACAGTGGTAATAGAAGATGTAAGATAATATTGTACGTCAAGTACGACTCTTTATAGGTACAGGGTTCCTCATGTTCACTTTACCAACAAACGGATAGTTTTCCTTACCGGTGTCGTCATAGTATTTACGTCAACCTGGCTGTTTTCATTGTATTTTTTACCAATCGCTAGATTTAGTTATCATGATCAATCTTAAATATACCTAATCATAGGAATTATAATTTAGATAAAATTGCAACTTCAAATAAGGAGTTTGTGTTGTAACATTAAACAAAGCATTCATGTTTTTTGTAAAGCCTGTATGGCGATGTTCTTTATCTAATTAAAGCCTATTGTGTGTTGTCTGACATCATTTTGCTTAATTAATATTGAGATTTACTCTAGGTTCATGAACAGAACTTTTTATATGATTATTTTAAATAATTTATCATATGCAAGTAAGTTACCGCTAAAAACACTGAGATGCACAAATAGTAGGTAATAACTTGATCGATGGTTGATTTATAAAAATGACGTCAAATAAAAATCTGATAGGTACTGCGTGACCCCGCGGAACCCCGATTTGTTTCAAAAATAATTTCCATGAATCATAAGCCTACCGGATGCTTCTCGTAACTAACAGTCGGTCGTTACGAGAGCGAATCTAATGTCAATGTGAACCGTATAATACTCATTGTGATTAGACACAATTAGCATTTTTATTCACCAGCTCTGTTCTACTCGATAACGGTGTTCAACAAAAAGTTTTCTAGCTATCAATTAAAGGTAGATAACATTAACATATATTAACATATAGGTGTTCATCTTCTATTTAAAAACGATTACATTACACTCACTTTGGTAGGTATTTCTGTACTTCAGATGTCGAGAACCCCATTACAATTTTGCTGACTGGCATATCTATTCTTAAGCCACGACATCAACTATTCTCTTATAATAAGCCAGTGTCTACACTCTACAGTTCGACACGAAAAATGAACAAGCACCTGAAATATTTCATATTTTATTAAAGAATTATTTCCTATATTATTTTACGAGTATATATTATCTACTTATCCCTAAATAGTTAAATTCAACGAATACTTTTGCAATAAAATCGCTGCTTTACATTCATTTAATGTGATGGTCGTTTATTGATTTAATTTAAGTACCTTACTTCGTAAATTAATACGCTACGGAAAGCAGGAGCTTAAGTACCTATTGGCAGCTTGAAAATTAAAAATACTTAGGATTGATTTATGCTAGCTACCGTGCAGATACATTAGAAATTACAAAGAGTTCATTTATTCGTTATTATTATGATGCATTTTCTTAAAAAGCTTTGTGGTAGATTACTTTTATGAAAATTAAGCCAAGCAATATTTTTGTACGACAACATCAAAGTCAAGATCAGATAACGTGCAAGAGCGTTAATAACCACTAGATTCGACGTTAAATGCGTGTTGAATTGAAGTATATAGCACGCGTTATGCAACGAATGCATACTTACATAGTGGCATAATACCTAGTAGCCGCCGCGACAACGTAACCGAGCGGTAATGGCGTCGTCGGCGCGCAATCTTCCGTGATAGTGAACTTGAGTTTTTTCGCGGCGCGCACGCACCGTTAGTTTGCGCTACATTCCGCGGTTGCGCCGGCCCGCCGCGGCGCGGAGCCACCACCGCAACGATCAATGTTCGTGGAATCATGCCTTGCTAATATACAATCTATTCTGCTATTTCTCTTTTGCAGTCATTTTGAGTCCGAATGTTCGGTTTTGGGATTATATTGTATTTTCTTTGTTTATCTAAGTAGCGTTAAGAAATTGAGGTTTGTTTTGATGGTTTGTCAAAATAAAACAAATAAAATAGGTAAACTAATAAGATCATAACATGAGACAGTAAGATTAAAAAAACATACATTTTTGAATTATCAAACATTTTTAATAATTATTAAACAGGTCATGTTCTTCAAATATCTTTACAGTTTTTACCTTATCAACTTAAAGGTAACTATATATCATACACAAGCTTATTTCATTTTATAAACGTTTACTAAGCGATGGAACAGGCGATACCCACGTACCTGTAAACTAAAAAATAATATTATTTCCTAACATTATTCAGATAAAACGTTTTATCAGTACGAAATAATTTTCTATGCCATAAATAAAACTAAACTAATAGTCGTATTTCATATTTGTGTACTTGTTAAAACTCATTTTATTATTGCAGTATAGTTATCAGGAGTTTTAGACGAAATCGTGCGTGAATGAAACGATAACATACTTTTTAAATAAAGACAATTTACTACGCTGATAAATTAATATTAATATAATAACGTATACCCGTATAGTGAACGGGTTTCCACTAGGTATATACATTTGCTTTGATAATTTTGGCTCACTTACAAATCAATACGCAATTATATAACAAAATTAAAAATCATTGTTCAAATCCTAAGCGCAACAAAAAACATTCGGCTACAACAGTCCAATAATAAAAATAAAAACACGACAGAAAATAACAACCACTCTAATGCTAGATCTAAGCTTTGAAGGCTGCGCGAGCGCTGGGTCAACGACCTGCCATTGCCAATGTCAGCCATCTTGAGTTCCGCAGTCGCTTACGTTCTTCACGTAAGAGGCTGTAACGATTCGTGTTTGTGTGAGTACGTAATGTTCGTTTTTCTATGTCTTCACGTCTGTGTGCGTGATTAGAATTGAATGTAGACGCATACATCCGCACAGTAATTTTGTTGTGTGCTGTAAGCTTGCGTGTCGGGTTTTGTTTAACTTTTTAGTCTCTAGGTGGCGTTACTAAATACAGTCATGAACCATTTGTGGTTTCTTAATTTGATTTTCGCTTACAAAAAGCATTATATTGCTATTTATATGAACAATTTTGTTTATATAGCTGTAAGATTTCGTGATTCGACAATATTGTGAGGTGAATAACCAAAGTGAAGGTTTTTGTATTTTGTCTGCAACGTGAGTTTTCACGTGACAATTAGGCTCGTCTGTTTTCCATATCAATGGCACCAGATATGATGAAGCGTACCAACTGGAAATTGTATCCACATTATACATTTTGTTGTATAATAAACCTTAGCGGTCACATTAATGTAACGGCTACATTATTTAGATTTTGAGATGGCCGTGAGCGATGATTTAAATAAGATAACTAAGTTTACTAGCTAAGCCTTTAAGCATATTTTAATAGTATACGAACTGCTGCGGCTGTGGTTTATTATATAGGAAAAACAACAATATTTCCGAGTACAATTAAATTATTTTGTAAGTCCACGAATATCTCACTAAAATAGTTATTCTCGAGGCTCGAAAATCGAGAAATTACAATAGAAATGTAACTAAACTGGAAAATTAAAAAGTATTTATTTTCCATTTGATATTTAAATCCTCTTCTGGATTGAAATATCACACAAGGGATACTCCTTAACAAAAATGTTAAAACAAACATAAATAAATTAGATAAGTCCCGAACAAATTGTGTTAAAGTAGGTACCTACATACATAAGTAACGATCAACAGATAGATACTTATCATAATTACATTAACGTTTCTCGAACTGAATATTAAAACGGCAATTTATACGCGATAATTAGAAACAACGAAAATGAGCTTTTAAATATCTAATAGCGAATATTAATGATGTGATCAAATATCACAAGTCATTTCTACACGGGAATGCCTTAAATATCAATCTGTGGGGTGAATGCTCGACATTTATATAAACATTAATATATTCCGAATGTTATGTTTATCGACGAATATTATTAGTTATGGACGAAATAGCACCACAAAAATAAACAATCTGCAATTCCATCTGCATTTCGAGACTAGGTATGATTTTACTGGTGAGTCATGTTTCTTTTCTGTAAGAAAAGTACAAATTTTTTGTCAGGACCTGAATGACTTATCGATGCGGCAAAGACATAAATTCTAGACTAACGAAATAGGTAAGAAAGAATAGAGGAAAAAAACAGATGCGGGTCAGAGAATGTGACACCACGAAAATTAGAATCCAGTAGATAGTGAATTGGTAAATGCTGAAAATTATGATGTTGGAAAAATTACTTTTACCTACATTTTATTTTCATCTACCTATACTGTTTTTAACTAATTGTAAGTTAGAAGTGACTTTCATTACATATAAAATACTAGCGACCCGCCCCGGCTTTGTACGGGTGCTATAAACCTTCCTCTTGAATCACTCTATCTATTAAAAAACCGCATCAAAATCCGTTGTGTAGGTACTTTTAAAAATCTAAGCATACATAAGGACAGACAGACAGACAGCGGGAAGCGACTTTGTTTTATACTATGAAGTGATAGTGATAAATAGAGCTAGATTTCTTCTAGACATAAAATGAATATTTATTCTCTATATTTTACAACACGTTATCAGCACGATGAGGCGATCTATTCTTTAAATAAACAGCTACCTTGAAAGCATCTTCCCAGTATGCTTTGGAAAGTGAGCTCTGAGCTAACATAGAGCGCGCTTTTTCGACGATAGAGCGATTTGTTCGCTCTGCGACCCCATTTGACTGAGGACTATAACCTACCGTCGTCTCATGCCTTACTCCTTTTGCTAATAAATAATCCTCAAGATCTTTATTAACATACTCCTTTCCATGTTGTAATAAAATACTTTTTGCTATTACATCTAATTAAAACTTCATGTTCTTTTATATTTTTTGTTTTTCTAGAAAACAAAATTTTTATTATCACTCAAATAAATTTTTCTTCACCGACAAGGTCTTTTCTATTCTCTATATTTTACAACACTGCTGAAGGAATTTATGAGCAGGAGAACGTGGTGCTTCAAGAAAATCATCCTGTATGCAGTGACGATGACATTGATTATAATTCGGCAGAATCAGAAGGTCTTGTAAGTCCTGAACAGGTAGAACCAGCTGTGAATGAGCAAGAACGTAGATATCCTACTAGGGTTCGTAAACAACCAGATTTCTTCACCTCAATGGTATCTGCTGAAGGAATTTATGAGCCAATGAATTATATTATTTCTTTATTTGTTTGTTTGTCCCATACGAGTTCCTATCTATACCATTCATCCAATTGACTTGAAAATGCGCAATTCCGGGAAGATTTCTAAGAAAAAAAAACAAAAAAAGAGGCATTGTAAAATCGTAACGCGTTAACTAATAAATTAAACAAAAATAAATAATTTTATTTAGATAAGAGTCGGCACCAATCACGATACCAAACCCTAGCTCCATCAATTAAACATAATGAATAATCTATTCAATATTATTTATCGTCTTTTTCAAGTGAATGTATGCAAATGAAAGCATTTAGTCGATTCTTTGTTTATTTGTATAGATAGTGCCAATAATTGAATACCGCAGGTGTCCTGGACGCCTGGTATCTACGTAAGTATTTATTTTCACCCCAGGTTTTTTGTTGATCAGACAGAGGGGGGACCAAACCTCAAGATCTTTAAGCACTTGAACTTCCTTTTGTAAAATGGACTCCATTCGATATCATATTTCGATTATTAATAAGTTCCTGATATGAATTACGATTAGTGCTGTGAAACATTTGTAGGTACTTTTTTATGATGTATGAATAACGTTGGCAAAACTACCAGACTGGTAGCTAATTCGTTTCAGTGTTCCGAATAAAAATTGTCATTACAAAATTTAATAATGGTACCTACCTATTAAGAATAATATTGTAACTACCTACAGGTACAAGTAGCGACGTTATATTAAGTTGTTTAAAATTTTACTTTTACATAGCATCTAAATTATCCGACTCACTGCTTTTTTTTTGTAATAGTCAAGTTTTCTGTTGTTTCAATGTTACATCAGCACCGATCCTTAAAAAAACTGAAGAGATAACCGGCTTTTGTCAGTGATTGTACCCACTTATTTGTTTATACATACAATTACGTGTAGGTACAGGTAGAGTGCAATTTTCCCGTGCCTCTTCAAAAGTCAGTGCACGTATTATGGAGCTTAAATTACAAGCAATAATAATAAAACTACACATTTAATACGGTTAATATGACCACAACGCAGTGGTAACTGAGTGCAGTACTTAATACCGTCAGTATTTACCTTTTAAGGTAAATTGAGTTAATAAAACGATGACGCTTTGTTTGATATAAATTTTCATATTATGTGTCTTTTCAAGAGGAGGTCAAACTAATGAAATTAACTTCAGAATAAGTATGATCTTTCAACAAATGAATAGACAACAAGTATTATTTAGCCAAATGCAATTACAGCATAACTATCTTAATACACCGATAGACGGCTTTAGTCATTAAAACCGTGGTAAAAATTATTGCATTTTTATTCGCGGCTCATCGTCTTTGATCAACGAGCGAGCAAAATAGTTGTTCTTTTGAATGTTTTTACATCTCAAACAACGCTAAAACGCCTGGCTCGTCGGTTTACAAAACCTAGGTTTTGCGGTGAAACCGCAGCCAGAAACTGCAGCCACAAAAGCTGATTAAAGAGCGCCCGTCGATCCCGAGTCTTAGAACAGAGACTAAACTAAGTCTTAATTCAGGTATACACTACTAACTACAAATTAAATATTAATAACACACATCGCTACAGAAAACACGTGTCAAAATCATTCACGGGTTATTGTTTATATAATTGAGGCCATTCCAAAATGTCACGTAGGAACAATAGCACCTAACATTCATATATAGTAATTATACGCCCACGATTGACCGCAAACCTTGACGCTTCCAGTTGTATAAATGTGACCTAATCCAGATTAACAGAGGTATTCTTAAGGACGTTCCTTTCTGATCTCAATATGACTGTGATTAACCTCTTTTATTTTAATTAAATAAGTGACTACCAGAACTTCTTTTTGGCTAAACTTTTGACCGGTAACAGTTCTGAATATAACTGACACTTGGAAGCTTGTTATAGGTAAACTAAGAGGTCAAAAAGTTAATGTTAACTTTGAGAGAACTATTCTCATAATCGATGTTAGCTTATAAAAGTGTTAATAAAAAAAATGTATCATTTAGTTTAAACCTAAACTTAGGTTTTTGGAATCTCTTATTATATTTAATAACACTAAACTTAGGTGTAAGGGAACAAATCTTAATTTTGACACAAAGCAGCTATCATCTTGACAAATGTGCTAAGTTGTAACACCAATTTGCTTAAACTAACAAAAAAATCCTGTTGGTAATCCAAACACTAAACAACACAAAAATGACGCAACAACTAAAAACAAACGCCTTTGTTAGTGGGAGTGCACATTTGACTGACAAGCTCTAAATACATAGGTACAGTCGAGTATGCATGTTAACTGCGTCCCGCATATTTAAGTTCACCTTTGGAGGTTAAAGCTGTCATGTAATATAATTACGTTATTATCTTCAGGTTAGCCAGCCAACTGTCTTTAATGCGCGATTACTATTATATTGGTAGGTTTACGGCACCACCCGTATTTGATAGTTATATTTTTAGCCTTTTAATTATTGGAACCGTTTTGCAAGATGTTTCAGTGATACAGCGAAATTATAATTTTAAAAATAAACTTTACTTTCGATATTGTTGACGTTACTAAAACTGAAAAAAATAACCGACTTCAAAAATCCACTACAAAGAAAATAATAATTTTGGTTTCGGAAGTCGGTGGCTTTGGTTTTTGTTTGCTTTTTTTTTGCCGCCGACTTCCGAAACCAAAATTATTATTATACCATTCCCCCTCTAAAAAGCTTATTTTATTCACTGAAAACAGTGAATAAAAAGCACTTTTACTCACTGTTTTGATGTTTGAAAATGGAACACACCAATGTATTCGACCACAGATTTAAAGAACCTATGCTAGATGCGGCACGTTATTAGATTGTATGAAAACCGAACGTGTCATCTTTTTTATACCTACGATAACTTCACCCCAGCCATTTAGTGATGTGCTCAGAGTAAACAGAATTGTTTCAATCACTAAGCGTCACTGAGCTAACAGACTTTTTTTAGTACGAACAGTCGAACATGCAGGGCACGCTTGGTCGTGGCTTGCCGTATCTAGTGTAAGTGTAATCTGTGTATTCGACCTATATTGATGTGTTCTAAATTCAATTTGATTGGTCGACATTTTCGACAAGGAGTTTAGCATTAGAATAAAAACTGTTTTGTGTTCTTTGCTGTCCTTAGTAAATTGGCGCTATTTTGAATACTGTAAGTTGTACGAACACAAAGTTTAGTGTTACTTTAATCTTTAATTTTGTGTTTGTTTAGTGTTGTTCTAATCGATTAAAAATGCATTCTAGTGATGAAGATGTGTTAACACCTGAGTTTGTGAAAGAGAGGGCGGCCGATATAGTGGAAAGGTGGAAAGCTTGCTACCCAAAAAATCACGGCTGGTTTACATCAAAGCCAATTTAACTTTACTTTTTCTTCATTATATGTATATTTTCACTTAAATCTTTCTTTTTCTCGTAGTCATGGTATAAAGTATAGTATGCAACTCTTGAATAAAACGGATTTATATCGAGGGCCATGAATCGCTCGCTTCGCTCAGGATTCTAACACTTGAATCACTCGCTACGCTCGTGATTCAATCATCATGAATCACTCCCTACGGTCTTGATTCAATCGTTAGAATCCTTCACTAGCTCGTGATTCATCTATGGCCCTCGCTTTAAATCCGTCCTTTATTCACTAATTGCATAATATACTATTTTCTTTGTAGTGGATTTTTGAAGTCGGTTATTTTTTGTTAAAAAAGTTTTTTATTTTTCCCTTTTTAGTTCCTTAATTCGTGTTAAATTACTTTCACGAATTCGTTCAACAGTAAATCTTCTACGGAGGGTGTACATTTATGCATATAACTTTGTACATAGGAATGATTACATAATGTATTATATACTAAAACATTCCTGAAAGTATATAGATTACGTTAGTGAAACCCCCATCCAAATCGAATCAGTAGTTTTTGAGAAAATCGCGCACATACAAACATACATACATACATACTTACATACATACATACTTACATACATACATACGGGACGAATACAGAACCTCCTTTTTTGAAGTCGGTTAATAAAAATGAACTTGTATGATCTAGTGTTTGATATAGTTATTAAATTTTTAACCAACTGTACTCCTTATCTACTTAATAAAATTACTGATAGAGAATGCACACTTGCACAGCTTAATCCGGTGGTGAAATTTTGTACAAGAGTTTCATAGACAACGCACTAGGAAATTATTTTCGAAATTTTATCCCCTAGTGGAATTAAATAGGGGGTGGAAAGTCGGGTTCCTGAGATATTACCGATTGGAATTTTGGAATCCCATCGGGCACACGGGTCATGGTAATCTATATATTTTTTTTCTACTATTGGTTGAATTTCAACCACAGGCGCTACTAGTATAAATTAATACTTTGGATTGTACATAGGTACAAGCTCAGATCATAGAAACAAGGGAGATGTGCCAAGGCGCTATCGAGCTTGATGCCTGATTTTGAGCAAATTGCTCATATTAAAAACGTACGCGCTGGCGACGAATCGAACACGATCGATGGTATAAATACAGTGTTTTAGTTTGGTGCTAGTATTGAGTGACGATTAACAGTGTTAGATTGAGGTTGTGCGGAATGTTTAATGCGTGGGAGATCTTTTTATTCACAAGGAGCGCTTAATTATGCGCGTAATTGTGTCGAAAAATGTACTAAAAGTGGAATCAGTTGTTCCGGTACTAATTTGCTATGATGGCATATCTCCTTGTTTCTGTGATCTGAGGGTACAAGTAACCAACAAACCGGCAATCCACATACATTAAATCAACAAGAGAAGAAAACAAACAGAACAAGTAACCAGTGATCATACTCGCACCTATAGCAATAAATTTTAATTTCCATGAAACTCAGATGGTTTATACCTCAGATCATAAAAACAAGGGAGATTTACCAAGGTACTATTAAACATGACGCCTGAAAAGATCGATTTGATCAATGTTGTCGACGGACTTGATACGATCGATGATTTATATACAGGTTTTAGTTTAGTGTGAGTGACGAGTGTCGAATAAAAGTGTTAGATTGAGGGTGTGCGCCATTTTTAATGTGTGGGAGATCTCTATATTTACAAATAAGCGTTTGCAGTTGCGACGCGTAATGCTTTAAAAGTGGCGACAACGGTTCCCGCACTAATTTGCTACGATGGCATATCTTCTTGTTTTTATAATCTGAGGTTTATACGAACCCGTTCACCTTTGATCTATAGACAAACCATTTACGAGTATACACTACCTACTATCTAAATATATTGGCATACATTATTTATCGACATTCCAGTCCAAATTTAAAGAATATTATGTATCATTAAAGTGTCAATAATCTTTAGTCGCAATAAGTGGTTTGACTAAAAAAGATAAAATATTCGCTATTGACATTTGTAATTTCTGAAGGTAGGTATTTGTGCAACGAATATTATCACAGAAATATAAATAATTAAATTAGTCAATAGAAAAGTCATCTCGGTCATTCTCAGGGGTCTCATTGTTTGGTTTATTTCGGTGGAACATTTTTTTAAAATTAACTGTGTCATTTTAAAGAAAATACCTGTACCCTCTGCTACTCTTTAAGTTAAATCTAGATTCGATATTTCCTGTTTAAATGTCCTAATTAACAGAAAAAAACGTGCCACCGAAATCAACCAAATAATGGGACACCTGAGAATGACCCATCTACTAGGTACATTTTAATCCCAGACGCGTGTCGCCAGTTCGTAATCAATGTCAAAGCATCCAATGCAATATAAATTAAACTTAATTCCGTTCACATATGCCAGATTGTTAAACGCACGCGCTCGATGTAGTGGTGGTGCGTAACACATCATCTGCCTTACATAATTTGCTCGAAAGCGGTATCAAGGTCACGCGCCTTTGCGACTTCTATTGAATTATTATTTAGATTTCTGTGGGGCAACCACTGCTTTTACCGCTCTTTTATAATCTGCTCTATACGGGTAGATTTAACCATTTTACACATCATTGTCATCCTCAGATCATAGAAACAAGGGAGATGTGCCAAGGCGCTATTGAGCTTGATGCTTTAATTTGCCCACATTGGGCGTAGTACAAAAGTACACGCTGGCGACGAACCGAACGCGATTGATGATATAAATACAGTGTTTTAGTTTAGTGCTAGTGTTGAGTGACGATTAACAGTGTTAGATTGAGGGTGTGCGGAATTTTTAATGTGTGGGAGATTTTTTTATGCACGAGGGGCGCTTGTAATTGTGTTGAAAAATTACTTGTACTAAAGTGGCGACAGTTGTTCCCGTACTAATTTGCTATGATGTCATATCTCCTTGTTTCTATGATCTGAGTTGTCATCATATCACCTTGATGAAAAGAATTACCATTGCCGCACATATTTTAAACAAGGGACAACTTATTTATAGTTTTATAGTAATAGTTATTATCAGCCTTTACTTCTGTTTCTTTTATCTTTAGAATTATTCGTTTACTTCTCCCACTGAAGAACAAAATTCTCTTATTAAACGGAGAAAGAACGAGAGTTGATCACCACGCTGATCATTATGTGTTGCTGATTTCAAAATATTTAAATCATCTTTTCCTTACAATTTTCTTTTAGATTAGCTTGTGTTGGAATACAACAAAAATACCTATATCCGTCTCACTTTAGTAGTTGACAATATTTCTCTTGGATCCATATTTACACTGTGCAAAACTTTATAGTTTATACATATACTCGATAATAAGTTAGTGTTCCGTTTACGCACATACCTATACTTTTCCTACTATGCGGGCTATTACACTATCAAAAATCTAGGATCATATTACATACGATTATATCTTTTATCGTATATGAAACACAAAGGATTTCAAAAATATTTAAAGACAATAATGATTCATAATATGTCTATAATACATTGCCATGTCAAATGACTCACAGATCTATGAATTATGATAAATTGATCATAATTATATATATTTGATAATGTAATATCTCCCTAAATAATGATTTGTAAGTATAATAAATGAATCAGTTGAAGCCATAAACTGTGCCTTTTATTGGTTTTCAAAACCTACCAGGGGACAAAATGTGATGAAATTGTTTACGTGCGTAGTCAATTAGTCATGTAGATATTGATATTCGGATTACACATTTGATTAAAACACCTGCTTGAGTTTTGTATTTTCCAATATTAAAGCAAAATCTAAGTATGTAAAAGAAAATTCCAAACAATTCATTAAACAAACCGTAACAAAATATTCGAGACAATAAAATATGTCATAGCTACAGACTCTAGTTACAAGGAAACAATTTGAAAACAGTAGAATTACAAAAGAACATTTAGTCAAATGGGTACTTTATATGTTTCGTATGCAAGTCATAGCCTAATTAAATCAAGAAATAGTGTTTTTGAAATATTCTAAGCGAATTAGAATGAAATCACGCGGCAAAACAGCATCTAGCAATGACCTCGTAGACTAGGGACCTTCACCGAAATGTTATTGCAGTTCGATAACCCGAACCATTGTTCCACGCGAATCATTCCCATTTTATATATCACGACCGGCTTCATGATTTCCGCGTCATGACGTTCATAATTATTAAATTAAAGTTTACGATACAGAAGGATTTATGGCGTTTCGGCCGCATAACAACATGGATACTGGGAGATTTATAGTGCGTAAACAATAATTGTTGGATCATATTTACAGTCGCGCGCCCACTTTATGTCGCGGCTTAAGTCTGCACGATGATTTTTTTTTTTCGTTTTCGGGGCCCATATTTATTGCCACTTCGAATGGAAACGGGGATTTGTTTTTGTTGCATGTAAATCTAAACGTTTTTTTTTTTATTTGTCATAGTATTTTATTATAAAGTTTCTGTATGATGCACAGATTTTGAATTATTTCAGAGCTTCACCAAATAGTATAACTGTTACAGTTTATAATTTTAAAATTCAATATTATTTTATTTTTTATCTGAATTTAGATCGGTCTTTAAAGTTGGACGTCTTAAGTTATCTTTTATTTATATATTCTAGAAAATATTTAGGCAGTATAGGCACGTCAAGCGGAAATAAAGAATTATATGCATTAGAGTACCGACAGTATAGCCAATTACAGCTTTAGAATATTGCAAAAGTGATAGTTTGTCCATGGCCTGCGTGCACCATGACAGTCAAACGAAACAAATATAATACATTCGAGGTCAATTTATTTACGTATAAAATATAAGGTGCGTACATTTTCTAAAAAGGCTGTATAATGGCCACCGCCGTTAGCTCCGATACACTTCCGTTTCGACAAACCATTGTTACAAACTTCCTTGTGCTTTTTATAAACTTTTCATGCAGCACACACAGCTCATCGTTCTGGAATGTTATACTCTGTAGAACTTCTAAATACGTACAATTATTATAAATATTAATAGCCCATTATATGAATATTTATAACAAACTGCATTAATGAAATTCTAATTTAAAGATTTACCGGTTTTCGTGCTCGCAACACGTGGCTTAATGTTAGTGACGTAGAGTTTATTTAATCTTATTACTTTTAGTGAGTAATTCTTGAATATAATTCAATTATATAGATTGTTTCTCGGAAACGGCTCTAACGATTTGAATGGAATTTGTTTTTATATATTTCCAACTTTATCTAGATAGGTGTCAACCTTGAGAAAATCCGGGCCATGTGTTTTTATAATTATGTAGGTACTCAAAGGACATAGGCAGTTTTGGGCTTGATATGGTAGGTACAGTAATAAAAGCTTAACCAAAAATAAAAATATATTTTAATTGTTCTTTGCCTAATTTATCTTAGAGATTAAGAATTAGAATCAAAAATCGAAATAAATAAGAAATAAAATGATTATGCCGTTGACATTTTGAAAAAACCAATAAAACAAAAACGGGTGCATGCTGGCTGGCGCGTGCCTCCATAGAATATCATGTCGACAGCAACTAAAATCTTTGGGCGGTACTTCATTGGATCATTCACACCATACTTAACCTCACTGTCACAAATACGAAGATTTCTCTTTAATCCAATTACGTACAAAAACAAATAAAAAATGAATTTAAATACTCTTGAAATACTCGATCACACCCGTTCTATGGGCGTCCGCCGTGTCCTTTCTTCAAGCCTTAAACAGACTATAATTACCAATGACCTGAGGGAGTCCATAATTACCTTAAACAACAACTATTTCATCTGTAATGGAACGACACTACAAAAAAAACGGGCTTATAGTTGGCCATCAAAAATGGATCTGCAAAGGAAAAAACAAACATTCAATAACCGTTGGCTAGTAGCCCATCCTTAAAATGTACAACAAAGCCTTGAAAAGTACTCCATATACACATTTTATTATTCGCGTTGACTACCGTATTGTGCCTATATCGTATAGTCAACGGTCATAACGTATTTCTTGGCACCTTGTACGGACTACCTGTATGAGATTCACCCCCAACCTTTTGAATGGGGTGTATGAATTGCGGGGGATGAACAATGGATGAATATATATAACTCGGCCGTGGGAACAAGCGGGATGAATGGAAGCGTAGCACCTGTGCCGTCGTGTGAACTTGTAAAGCCTTAATAGACTGTTTGATGGCTGTAACGTCGGTTTTTGCAACGTTTAAAAAAAAAAAAACAAGTCAATCTTTGATACGATCTTATTGTATTAGCTAAGCTTTTCTACCGAACGGTAAATACTACGCAGGACAATTTCAATATTGAAGGACACACGTGATGTCGACAGACAAGATACTGGAGTGAATTCAAAATTAAAACGTGAACCATAAACTGCCAGTTGTGTATTATTCTTGTATAATGTAACGGTATTTTTGGTAAAATTTAAAATCTCCTGTTTCATTTCATTATTATGTGCTGTATGTTATTATGTGCTAGTATGTTAATTACGTTGTTAATTCCATATACACTTTTGGGTGTTACAGAAAAAGCTTATCAATGCTAACCATTTCTTATTGCTACTAAATAATAATTATTAAAAGTATACTTTTTGAGAATTTTAATATTTTAAGTAAATATAAAAATTCTCAAAAACATGTAATTTTACTTTATTTACTTTAGTTTTAAGGCTTTGTTTATCTTAGCAATGATATACCTATTTAAAATATCTATATTGAGATATATCTTATTCGCCTATCCGTCAAGCAGTGTACAAAAAGGTAACTGCTATAATCGCAAATCGCATCTACCGACAACATTCACTATCGATTGTGTAAAATATGAACAATGCTATGTGTTTATAAAGTTATTTTGCTCATTTACTACGCTAGCTCGTTAGTACGGTAAACTAATGAAAAAGTTTTTACAGGTGCTGATTTTGATAATGATAATTATAAGTTAAATAAATCGTATAAGTAATAGAAGACTTCTGGTTGCTGATTGTTGAAGTCTCATTATCGTTCTTCATGATCTTCTCTGATATAATGACTATGAATATATTGTATCCTAGAAAACACGAGACGTATAGGTACCTACCTATTAAACTAATGATTCGCTATCGCCAAATTGCTTCCGCCATCACACGTCGGCTGTATTAGGAATTAGGAAATTAGTTAGGTACCTACTTGCTCTACGTCAAATCGAATGTCGAATATACTTGAATTATTAATTACTATGAACTAATTTTCTTTTCTTTTCGGCGTTTTTCATGTTTAAAAATATTTTAGGCCCTTTTTATATTGTGCGTTTTTTGATTAATGTACGTAGGTACAGGTACGGTAGGTACACTAAAATAATTTATAACGCCGTGCTTTCGTTTAATTTAGATGCATGCGACATTCAAAATTTTAACAATGATTGTGGATTAGTATTGTTTATGTAGGTACTTATTAGGTTGGGGAAAAAGTCTTTTCGCATTATAGTATGTATGAACTTGTAATAAAATCTCTTTGGCTATACTATTTGTATCTGGCTGGTTTTGGTATCATAGAAAGTTTAAATTTTAAAGAACATAATTCCAAATTCAAATTAGGAAAATGTGTGATTTTCATTTGTTTTTCGTACCGTCAAGATGAGTGAATCTAATGAAGAAATTCGATACATTTTAAAATTTTACTACAAAAAAGGTAAAAATGGAACGCAAGCAACGAAAAAAAATTGCAATGTTTATGGACCTAGTGTAGTGTCTGTGAGAGTAGCACAAATTTGGTTTAAGCGTTTTCAATCCGGAAATTTTGATGTCAAAGATGCACGTCGCTCTGGTCGCCCTATTACGGATAAAATGGATGCCATTTTTGAGAAAGTGGAGCAAGATCGGCATACCAGTAGTTACGACGTAGCTGAAGAACTGGAAATTGACCACAAAACAGTTTTGGCGCATTTGAAAAAAACTGGGTACACAAAAAAGCTCGACATTTGGGTACCTCACGAGCTCACTGAAAGAAACCTAATGAACCGTATACTCATTTGTGATTCTTTATTACGACGTAATGAAACCGAACCATTTTTGAAGAAGCTGATAACTGGTGATGAAAAGTGGATGGTCAAAGGCCGGTCAGGCTTCACAGACTGTGGCGAAACCCGGGTTAACTCGCAACAAGGTGATGCTGTATGTGTGGTGGGATTGGAAGGGCATTATTCATTATGAGCTGTTACCACCAGGCCGGACCATCGATTCTGAACTCTACTGCGAACAACTGATGAGATTAAAGCAAAAAGTTGAGAGAAAGCGGCCGGAATTAATCAACAGAAGGGGTGTGGTTTTTCATCATGATAACGCTAGACCTCACACATCTTTAGCCACCCAACAAAAATTAAGAGAGTTTGGCTGGGAGGTGTTAATGCATCCGCCATATAGTCCTGACCTTGCACCTTCAGATTTCCACCTGTTTCGGTCTCTTCAGAATTCTTTAGGCAGTGTCAGGTTAACATCACGAGAGGACTGCCAAAACCACTTGTCGCGGTATTTTGACCAGAAGTCCCAAAATTTCTATAGCAATGGGATCATGTCTCTACCTACAAGATGGCAAAAAGTTATCGAACAAAATGGTACCTACATACTTTAGTTAAATGTAAATAAACTGTATTAAAAAATGTTTTGAATTTTCTTAAAAAATGCGAAGAAACTTTTTCCCCGACCGATATAGTTGGTATAAGTATCAGCGTGGATCTTGATCACAATTTTTTTTTTTAATGGCCTCTCGCAGTTGGCTTCTAACAGCCGTCACTGCTTAACGCGGACTTCTGGTGAGGACTTACAAATGCCTCCAGCCAGGCTTAAAACTAAAGTAAACTACAAACTAAGCGACCACACGCTAAGGGCACCCCCTACTGGGGTACGGACCTCGGCTTAGGCCGTCGCTGGGGGGAGGACAACTAGAGGGAGGGGCTACAAGCTGGAACGGATTAATATGATTTAGGAACATATTTAAATCTACAGGCTCAGGGCGGGCTAGCTCGAGCAAGGGTCGGTTTGGTCTTGATCACAAACATCAAAATGCGCAGACGCACTAACTGATTTTCGGTCTCTTTGGCGGAATGAAGAAGACGGGGGCCATCGAGGCTGCACGCGATTGGTTCGTCAGTCGATGCTGGTCGTCAATTGGACTATTCTCTATTACGTATTGTCAACTGTCAATTTGTCTATTGGGCCAAAAATTTACATGCGCGATCTATGACATTCTGTGATCATCTATCCTGCCGGATATTATACGCATCTAAATAAATAAATAAATGACAATTAAAAAGACAGGGTACTTCTCCGCACATGAACAAGGAAAAAGAAAAGCACATAATATTTATAAGGGCTGATTCCAGTCTCCGTATTCGCACTATCTACTAGTAACTATAAGTAGATAGATGAAAATAGAATTTGTTTGAAATTATCTGCCAAAAATAACTTAGGGCCTGTGCACACCACGCCTTTATCCTACAGAGGTCTACAGGCTGCGTCTGACTTGCGTTATCGCGTCTGTATCGCTACAAATGCGCGTCGACGGCGCGTTTAAAAAACGTGGTGTGCACAGGCCCTTAAACGTGACTTAACCAAAGGTCCGACCGTAAATCTTCAACTTAGTATCTCTTTGATATTCTGTCCATTGCGTCAGTATGCCGGACACCTACTAAACAATATGGGTAAGCCCCTTAAACTATGCTTGACAGGTGGACTACTTACCAAAGTATGACGTCTGAATGACTGCAGGTGCATTCTGCTTTTCTAAGAAATTTGCGCTTATTTGTCGCCCAGAAGTGTCCCACGCATGGATGTAATCAAGCAAAAATACAAGCAGTGTCCACATAGTTTCATAAGGTACATTGTCCCTATTTTGACCCGACTAACGGCGGTGACGTGAAGAATATAAAGAACCTCAATAATTTTCAAGGAAGCATACGAGTAAATAAGTATAACAATTTCATAAGTACCTAAACTACAGGAGTGGCAAAACAGTTCCTTGGGGTATTTCCATGAATACATATGAAAAGTGAAATCAATACAAATCGGGTGATACATGAATTTGAGTAACAAATGTGTTTGTGATGTAATAACACCCGTTCATCACATGTCACTTCGTAAAACACTTAAATCACGTGTATTATACTTTAACTCTGTAAGTCAATTTAGGCAAATGTATTTTTGATCTTGAAGTTTAATTTTACTTTTATAATATGTAAAGTGTTTCTAACAACAGCTATGCCAGATAGTTTCAAAACAAAATAAAAATAATTACTAGTCTCTTGAGAGATCCATTTCAAGCAATGTACAGTCAGCGATGAAAGTGGTTTAACACTTGTTTTTCACATCGTAACTGAACAGATGTAACATTAAAATCAAACGCTTGGCATACATAAATGACAATAATTATATTTGTAGATATGTATCATAAAATTTTACACCAAATTATCTATGTCATTTTTAACAGTTTTTGGACCTAATTTTATTTCTCGATATAGGTCGACCAGAATCTGATGGCAAAAGTAGAGATTAAAATTTGTTGCTACCAGCACTGGGGTGAATGGATGAAAGAGTTTTAGCTTGCATTAGCAATTTTCTGAATTTTACACATCTCGTACTTCAATTGAAAAGTGATTACTAAGTACTATGCATTGCCATGCCAAAATCATAATTAGATTTTTTTATGCCATGAGATTCTGGTTTACCTATACTTCCCATTTCATTTCTCACGGGCTAAATCTACGTAGAACGCTCGGCGGCTTCGCGTGATGGCTTCCTTATAACCCGATCATTTGCACCCCTGCGGGAACCAACCGCAGGAATGATATTAGCCTTACACCGACGGCGACGGACTGGAATAGCTAGATATCGACTTTGATGGGTACGGACAAGGATACTCACTTCCATAAACATAACAATGTGTGGAATATCTTAATTTAATATGAATGCCAAGTCTTTTCCCAGTTACGTTGTGGTCAGATTTATAACAAGTTCATTAAACATTAAACTAAACTTGGTCCCCTAATTATGGCAAAGAAAATAGACACGGTTTTTCAAATAATTTTGTATTTATTCGCAATAAATAAATGGTATAAGGAGAAAATATAAGCAGTAAATAAATTGCCAATTTGTTAACTAACAAGTTGTTGCGAAATGACAGGCTATTTATGTGAAGTGAAATATGTGAATATACCTACTCGTACATAGATATGCATAAAAAATAATTTATGAAAATTGTATGCGGAGAAAGATATAAAATTGACAGCAATAAATAATAATAGGCTGGCCTCTTTTAATTTTGATGTAGCCGACAATCTTTAGAGGCATAAATAAATTACTCCTAACATGCAAGACAGATTTATTTTATTCAGGCATTATTAAGATCTTAATATCATCACACATATATTGTACCAATTAATTAAATTAATCCAACATAATCATTAACAAATACCTACCCAATATGACTGTTCAAAATCGTTTCCTAATTATTTATGAGGATCTTGCTAATTCGTACCTACCTATTCTTAATCAAGAATGGTTTTTAGGACACCATGAAATAGTAGACAGGTCTGCGACGGTTAATATTAAATACACCGAGCATCAACAGGTTAACACACAATTTTCTATTCGCCCGATTGATCTGGTACTCCATTTTACTGTTGACAGAATTCATTATATAAAAGTATTCTTACAGAATGACGCTCGAGCACAGATCTCTGCTTGAGCATACATTTAAAGCCATTTGATTGGTTGACATCTATGCTCAAGCAGAGATCTGTGCTCGAGCATCGTTCTGTAATACGAGCCTTAGGGTCGATCCCCTCTCACGCTGAGTCGAAACGAAACGAATCGAAGCGAAGCGACAGTCTTAAGGAGCAGATATACGACTTTTAAAGATTTTAAACTGAAGATCACGTCTAAACGAGTAGTGCTAATGACTTAAAAAAAAAATGATAAACTAGAGCATTTTTCTAATAATTTGATTAGAGTCTATTTTAGATTACCTTTATCAATGTAGTGTAATCAATTTGTAAATTTAGGTCTAACGCGTTCAAAAAAGTGAAGATCGCGGGAAAACTATTGAGCTTATTTTTACGAAACCTTCACCATTTGAAAGATAATTTATACCATTCCCCCTCTAAAAAGCTTATTTTATTCACTGAAAACAGTGAATAAAAAGCACTTTTACTCACTGTTTTGATGTTTGAAAATGGAACACACCAATGTATTCGACCACAGATTTAAAGAACCTAGGTATGCTAGATGCGGCACGTTATTAGATTGTATGAAAATCGAACGTGTCATCTTTTTTATACCTACGATAACTTCACCCCAGCCATTTAGTGATGTGCTCAGAGTAAACAGAATTGTTTCAATCACTAAGCGTCACTGAGCTAACAGACTTTTTTTAGTACGAACAGTCGAACATGCAGGGCACGCTTGGTCGTGGCTTGCCGTATCTAGTGTAAGTGTAATCTGTGTATTCGACCTATATTGATGTGTTCTAAATTCAATTTGATTGGTCGACATTTTCGACAAGGAGTTTAGCATTAGAATAAAAACTGTTTTGTGTTCTTTGCTGTCCTTAGTAAATTGGCGCTATTTTGAATACTGTAAGTTGTACGAACACAAAGTTTAGTGTTACTTTAATCTTTAATTTTGTGTTTGTTTAGTGTTGTTCTAATCGATTAAAAATGCATTCTAGTGATGAAGATGTGTTAACACCTGAGTTTGTGAAAGAGAGGGCGGCCGATATAGTGGAAAGGTGGAAAGCTTGCTACCCAAAAAATCACGGCTGGTTTACATCAAAGCCAATTTAACTTTACTTTTTCTTCATTATATGTATATTTTCACTTAAATCTTTCTTTTTCTCGTAGTCATGGTATAAAGTATAGTATGCAACTCTTGAATAAAACGGATTTATATCGAGGGCCATGAATCGCTCGCGTCGCTCAGGATTCTAACACTTAAATCACTCGCTACGCTCGTGATTCAATCATCATGAATCACTCCCTACGGTCGTGATTCAATCGTTAGAATCCTTCACTAGCTCGTGATTCATCTATGGCCCTCGCTTTAAATCCGTCCTTTATTCACTAATTGCATAATATACTATTAATTATCTAACTTTTAATTAGTGTTTTTTTTTTAAATCAAATATTCGTTACTAAAAAGTAATATTACGTCTAATTCGGCACAGCGCGCTCCTTCATAGGCGAGTCGTATTGCTCGGTGGACGTATGTCGCGTTGCGTGAGCTCAGCGCAGAACACTCAAGCTATACCGCTCAAATCACTCAAGGCCACTGGCACTTAGTAGCGCCTTAAATGAATAGCATATTGACCTCTATGTCTACAACATAATGCACGAATTTTTACAGAGATACAAAAATGACGAGTGCAATCGCGCGTTTGTGCGCGTCTTTTTTAAAATGATTAACAAAATAACATTTTAGATTTTCGCTTCGCTTCGACTCTGCATCAGAAGGGATCGACCCATAGTCGAAATCAATACAAATGGAGTCGGTAATAGCCACGTGACTGACCTCTTTTAGAATAATGTTAGTTTATATATATAAACCACGATGTATTATGAGACGTTAATATGCAATCTGACATAAGTTTGAGCAGTGTAAACGAAACGTGATTTTTTATAGAATATTCTAGAGATTGGGATGCTTTTCTTTTGTTTTTTCTTACTTTTAAACTTAAGTAATTTGTTTTAAGTTTTTTATACCTATTAAAAGTATGTGTAAATTCTATTTTTTTTTGTTCTGAACGAAGTAGGTAGGTACAATTGCTTTTAAAAATTAGCGATTAAGGCGAAAGGGATACAGCGAGCGTAGCGGGAAGAGATTGAGCGCTGACAGATAGAAGCAAACTTGTGTGGCGCGTATTGTACCTAAATAGGTACCTAGATATCAGTAAAATTAATAAAGGTTTTTGTAAACAATTATGACAGTTTCATTTACCAAGCTACATTGCGTTGCTTGACCGATGACTGTTGGAACGCAGGTATAATCCTTACTATCCTTACTAATATCCTTATCCTTACTATCCTTACTATCCTTACTATCCTTACTTCCTTACTAATCCTTACTAATATTATAAATGTGAAAGTAACTCTGTCTGTCTGTCTGTGTGTTACTCAATCACGCCTAAACTACTGAACCGATTCAAATGAAATTTGGTACAGAGATAGTCTAGAGCCTGAGAAAGGACATAGGCTACTTTTTAAACCGAAAAAAGGGCTGTAAAGGGTTGAAATAGGGCATGAAAGTTTGTATGGAAATTACGTCATTTTTAAAGCTAGAAGCTTGAAACTTATTTTTGAGGTTTGGGGAGTAGGGTAGGTGTAGGGTAGGGTAGGTGTAGGGTAGGTGTAGGGTAGGTGTAGGGTAGGTGTAGGGTAGGTGTAGGGTAGGTGTAGGGTAGGTGTAGGGTAGGTGTAGGGTAGGTGTAGGGTAGGTGTAGGGTAGGTGTAGGGTAGGTGTAGGGTAGGTGTAGGGTAGGTGTAGGGTAGGTGTAGGGTAGGTGTAGGGTAGGTGTAGGGTAGGTGTAGGGTAGGTGTAGGGTAGGTGTAGGGTAGGTGTAGGGTAGGTGTAGGGTAGGTGTAGGGTAGGTGTAGGGTAGGTGTAGGGTAGGTGTAGGGTAGGTGTAGGGTAGGTGTAGGGTAGGTGTAGGGTAGGTGTAGGGTAGGTGTAGGGTAGGTGTAGGGTAGGTGTAGGGTAGGTGTAGGGTAGGTGTAGGGTAGGTGTAGGGTAGGTGTAGGGTAGGTGTAGGGTAGGTGTAGGGTAGGTGTAGGGTAGGTGTAGGGTAGGTGTAGGGTAGGTGTAGGGTAGGTGTAGGGTAGGTGTAGGGTAGGTGTAGGGTAGGTGTAGGGTAGGTGTAGGGTAGGTGTAGGGTAGGTGTAGGGTAGGTGTAGGGTAGGTGTAGGGTAGGTGTAGGGTAGGTGTAGGGTAGGTGTAGGGTAGGTGTAGGGTAGGTGTAGGGTAGGTGTAGGGTAGGTGTAGGGTAGGTGTAGGGTAGGTGTAGGGTAGGTGTAGGGTAGGTGTAGGGTAGGTGTAGGGTAGGTGTAGGGTAGGTGTAGGGTAGGTGTAGGGTAGGTGTAGGGTAGGTGTAGGGTAGGTGTAGGGTAGGTGTAGGGTAGGTGTAGGGTAGGTGTAGGGTAGGTGTAGGGTAGGTGTAGGGTAGGTGTAGGGTAGGTGTAGGGTAGGTGTAGGGTAGGTGTAGGGTAGGTGTAGGGTAGGTGTAGGGTAGGTGTAGGGTAGGTGTAGGGTAGGTGTAGGGTAGGTGTAGGGTAGGTGTAGGGTAGGTGTAGGGTAGGTGTAGGGTAGGTGTAGGGTAGGTGTAGGGTAGGTGTAGGGTAGGTGTAGGGTAGGTGTAGGGTAGGTGTAGGGTAGGTGTAGGGTAGGTGTAGGGTAGGTGTAGGGTAGGTGTAGGGTAGGTGTAGGGTAGGTGTAGGGTAGGTGTAGGGTAGGTGTAGGGTAGGTGTAGGGTAGGTGTAGGGTAGGTGTAGGGTAGGTGTAGGGTAGGTGTAGGGTAGGTGTAGGGTAGGTGTAGGGTAGGTGTAGGGTAGGTGTAGGGTAGGTGTAGGGTAGGTGTAGGGTAGGTGTAGGGTAGGTGTAGGGTAGGTGTAGGGTAGGTGTAGGGTAGGTGTAGGGTAGGTGTAGGGTAGGTGTAGGGTAGGTGTAGGGTAGGTGTAGGGTAGGTGTAGGGTAGGTGTAGGGTAGGTGTAGGGTAGGTGTAGGGTAGGTGTAGGGTAGGTGTAGGGTAGGTGTAGGGTAGGTGTAGGGTAGGTGTAGGGTAGGTGTAGGGTAGGTGTAGGGTAGGTGTAGGGTAGGTGTAGGGTAGGTGTAGGGTAGGTGTAGGGTAGGTGTAGGGTAGGTGTAGGGTAGGTGTAGGGTAGGTGTAGGGTAGGTGTAGGGTAGGTGTAGGGTAGGTGTAGGGTAGGTGTAGGGTAGGTGTAGGGTAGGTGTAGGGTAGGTGTAGGGTAGGTGTAGGGTAGGTGTAGGGTAGGTGTAGGGTAGGTGTAGGGTAGGTGTAGGGTAGGTGTAGGGTAGGTGTAGGGTAGGTGTAGGGTAGGTGTAGGGTAGGTGTAGGGTAGGTGTAGGGTAGGTGTAGGGTAGGTGTAGGGTAGGTGTAGGGTAGGTGTAGGGTAGGTGTAGGGTAGGTGTAGGGTAGGTGTAGGGTAGGTGTAGGGTAGGTGTAGGGTAGGTGTAGGGTAGGTGTAGGGTAGGTGTAGGGTAGGTGTAGGGTAGGTGTAGGGTAGGTGTAGGGTAGGTGTAGGGTAGGTGTAGGGTAGGTGTAGGGTAGGTGTAGGGTAGGTGTAGGGTAGGTGTAGGGTAGGTGTAGGGTAGGTGTAGGGTAGGTGTAGGGTAGGTGTAGGGTAGGTGTAGGGTAGGTGTAGGGTAGGTGTAGGGTAGGTGTAGGGTAGGTGTAGGGTAGGTGTAGGGTAGGTGTAGGGTATGTGTAGGGTAGGTGTATGGTAGGTGTAGAGTAGGTGTAGAGTATGTGTACTAAACTTTACCCGTGCGAAGCCCGGGCTAGTGATTTATATGCAACTGGACTCCTCTAAAAGTCTATAGTGGATTTTAGCGCATAGATTTGCGGTTAGTATCTATGACGCTCAAGCATACAAGAAATACAATACAACAACAACATTTACATCGTTTAAAGGTAAAGTAGATTAATAAAACAACATTGGTATTTTCCAGGTTACAAATTCACAATTCTATTCTCCGCATAAAATAGTAATACCAGATAATAAATAATGTTTCGTAGGCTATCCGGGCTGAAATCATTCGTTTTCAATGACCTATAGCAGATTTAAAATTTTGTTTAACAAATTTTTTTAACCGTATTTTTGTTTTAAATAAATTATGGTGATATGACAAATGACGTCTACTTCAAGTTTGGTTAACTTTTTACAGAATAAGTAGGTATAGGTAGGTACCCAATTACCTATTCTGTTTAGATCATGGAGTATAAACTGTGGAGGAACAACTCTGTGCATGAAAAGTGTCCGTCAAAATGCGCTAAAGTACCTACGGTGGCACCAGTACGATAGCGGGTAAATGTCAAATAAAGTGCCAAAAGTTCCATCCAATCAAAAAATTGAATTAAAAGTTTCGTCAAAATGCGTTAAATTAGGGTGGCTCAGGGGTGGCTCTACTGTCCTACATTCATACCATCCCTCTATATTGCTACCACCATTGGAACGGTTTTTGAACTACTATTTACTACATAAAGCTGGATACTTTCAACTTGTCTCCATATTAAGCTCTTATACTCCTTATATCTGTCGTGGCCATATCTTAAAATTGATCACTTCATGATGTGGCCAACCATTTCATGAAATATGTACAACCATTTCATGAAATGATCGGCCACATCATGAGTTGGTCAATTTTAAGATATATTATGGCCACGACATATCTATTCTCTACGACCTACCTGAACACCCTAGCAACTGATATCCGACATCGGCAGACTTTTTTTCTGATGCTGTTGAAATAATATAATAATAATGTTTGTACTTGAGAAGGGAAGAGTATTTTTATTAAAGATTGCTTGCAATGTGGGTTACACATTACGTCTTGTATTCTTGCCAACCCCTAGCTTATTAAATAATATACTTTCACTACCAGTGAACTCAAGTAAATAGTATACTTATAGGGTAGAGTTCGAAGTTACTACCATTCGCTTCTCAAACAAATGCTTTAACAGTTGGGATATTACCGCTTCAAAATACACACTAAAAGCGATTTTTTGTATTAGTATTATTTATAAAAGTGCGCAGTTCTTTCTTACGGTCTATTTTTCCAGTATGTCTAAAGCCTAGCTAAATAATTTCGAGATGTGTAAATGCCCTTGGCAACTAGTTGATATTCTGAAAATAAAGTATCAGGAAATTTGAATGGACATAGTAAAACGTGACTATTATCCTTGAACAGGGCTGTCGTGATGTGAAATTTTGGTTTCTTTTTGTTTTTTTTATTATAAATACTTAGCAGATATTAAGTAACCATTATTTATTTTTATTTTTTTATCTAATTGGTCAAACTATGAGTAAAACAAAATAATTATTCGTAAAATAAAACTAAAACTTTTGAAGATCCTAAAAGCAAAAACTTTTTACTAATCCATCTTATGAACTTATATGAGACTTGCTCTATTCTAAAAAAACTTCTAAACTGGACTAGGTACTTCTGGTTTTTATCTGGTTTTTGGGCCCATATTAATATCATGTATATCTACGTGAAACACGTGAGACGAAAGTATTGCCGATACATTTCGCTGATCAGAAATTCTAAATTTAAACTATTATAATTTTTAATTTTGCTTTTCCTTCAAATATTTATGGTTTTAGCAATGAGATGAGATTTATTTTTGCTCCAACTAGCCTATGTCGTTATTGTGACTTGTTTTTATGTAAGGCATTGATACATGGACGTTGAAATATTTTTTTGATATTTTTACCAAAAAATCGTAAGTAGGTAATAGGGTCAAAATTTTGCGTATGAGACGGGTGACCCGCACTACAAGTGGGTTATATTTTGTGAGTGTGGTAAGACTTACTAGTCTTTTTTTGTGAGTTTAGAAATTCAAGGTAAAAACCAGAAGATGAAAAACACGCTTTATGTTGTGATAAAATCAATTAAATAAAATGCTATTATATAAATAACTATATATATCCACCGTAACACAACTATAAACAACTCACACAAACTGATTTATCAATACAAATCAACACTTTTAAACCGTCAAAGAAAAGGTGATGGAAAATGTCTGTTATTTTGACACATTTTCCGAGTCAGCTGACTCGCAGCGCCGCGTCGCCTAACGAAGCGTGGCGATGGTTCATAAATTAAAAAGATAAATAGGGTCACATTCCAGCAGTGAGAATGCAGGCTAACATTCACAATGTATAGTCTGTTACCATGCCATTTTGTTTTTACCCGACTGCGAGACGCAAAGGAGGGTAATGTGTTTATTTATCCAATCCCTTCACGTGACTCTATGATAATGTTTAGTCTTAATAAATGTTAAATTAACCATTCTGGGCTTCGAAGTTTTGCAAATGTTTTTCTCAAGTCACGTTTTCCCGTACGTTGTTTTTCACGTGCAACATGAAGGGTTGGGTCTCATTTTAATAATTCAATAAGAATGTCTCGCTGCCAACACCTACAATAACATAGTTAATGAAAAATCTTTATAGTAGGTAGGTATGAGACTTTTAATAGTAAGAATTGCGGAATTGATTTGTAATATCGTTTTGTAAAGTAGGTAAGTACCTACTACAATTTTTAAAAATAATATCGACTACCTTGCTTACGGATATTGCAATGGAAATGCGGGTAGGTAATAATATAACGTGTAATGCATTCCGTTTATCTCTAAAAGGTCAATTGTATATAAAAGGGAAAAACGCAGCTTGGATTAACGTTAGATTTTCCTGTGTGATGACGAACACGTTGTTATAGGACACATTAATTGCAGATATTGTAGCTATAAAATCGATTAACTTATCGAATTACGGTCGTTTGTTTAAGGCGAAGAAATGTGATTCGCCATCAGTAGGTAGTTAGATAATTGATGAAACAAGTATTGTTTTTCATAAATGAGAGATAATTATGAATTCGCTCCTAGATAGAAAACATCTTATTGTTTTTTGCAAAATATTCAAATTACGATTATAAACGTAGGTATAAGTAATTCTGTCTGGCTTTCACGAATAAATCTCAAAACAGATTTTAAAGAAATTTATGATAAAGCTAGCTTAAATCATGAAGAAGGACAAAGGGTACTTTTTATCAAGTGCATTACGGAAGTGCGACAATACCAAGTACGTAGGTATATCGTTAGTGCTGGGTGCGACAAAACTGTAGCGCCAACCACGGAAGATCGAATACACGCTGGTTCTTCGCACGCTGGTTCGAAGAACTGTAGCTCGACTCTACTCAAGTAGGAATCACGTTAGTATGACACAAGATCGATACCACTGTAGAAACAACGCATTGTTTCTGTTGAAAGTAATCCCAAATGTGATCAACTGATCTTTTCTGGCACTCGCCTGGCGTTCGCGCTTCAGTTTTCAGTCAGAGGGGTCTCTGACTTTCATGCCTCGGAGAGCACGTTAAACAGTCGATCCCAGTTGTCATACGAATATCCAAGACAGTCGCAGAAGCCTGAAAGTCTGACAACTGGTCAAACTTTTGAATACCGGTATTACTCAATAATTGCGTTGTGGTGGTCAGATGGCAGTCGCCATGTCAAATATATATTCAGTCGCATCTAGTTAGACTTGAAACCGACCCCAACCTAGTTTGGGAAACGACGAGGCGGATGAAATTATTTATTTGATGCTTGTTCGCGTTTCCCTTATTGACTATGACGTGCCTTATAAACTTTTCCGTGTTTGTAAACTGTCTAAACATTTTTGGAACAAGCCTTCTAAAATAAAGTCATCAATTCTTATAGTGACAATTAATGAATTTGTCACAGTTGTCACCATGAAACTACGTAACGAAAACGTTTTCGGTATAAGATACCATATAAGATAAAGGTTTCCCCATAAGGCAAGTTGGAAAGGAAATGGACTTCCGTAAGAGAAGATAATAATAACATTAATGATTTACAAACCCATTGCCGAACTTTTATTTCTTAGTTAGAATTATATTAATGAGTTCGCAGGATATTATAGTCTTGAAGGGTTATTATTTGCATTTATAAAGCCTTATAAATATTTTGTACGCTATTGATTGATTCTGTAATTATAACTTACTAGTTTCCGCCCGCGGCTTCGCCCGCTTTTTTGGGATTAAAAGTAGCCTATGTGTTATTCTGATGTTTAAGCTATATTACTGTAAAGTTTCATCAAAATCCGTTCAGTAGTTTTTGCGTGAAAGAGTAACAAACATCCATACATCCATACATATAGATGTATGGATGTATGGATGTTTGTTACTCTTCTTTATTAAGAACCATAATGGTAAAATTACTTTTTAATAGACATGTCGTTAAAAGTTGTTGTAAAAATGCAATATGTTGCAATGAGTGGTAAGTAGGTACGTAGTGGTAAGTATCCTACTAATATTATAAACGTGAAAGTTTGTGAGGATAGCCTCACAAACTTTCACGTTTATAATATTTGTAGGATAGATGTATGGATGTTTGTTACTCTTAGTAGGATAGGATTAGTAGGAAGTAGGATACCTACTTACCACTCATTGCAACATATTGCATTTATACAACAACTTTTAACGACATGTCTATTCAAAAGTAATTTTACCATTATGGTTCTTAATAAAGAAGAGATACCTACCAGTCATATGTCTATTTTTGTAATGTTATTATTTTTTTACTTATGTTTGCATTATTGTCCTTAGATCTTTAAATCTCTATTATCTAAACCTAGAGTTTTCTCTTGCGTCATATTAAATAATTTTGTGGAAATACCTTCTTATTGTTTTCATTTGATTGTTATATCCCATAAATAATACATGAAGTACATAAATGTATGAATAACTAGATTATGTGATCCTTACTCTTGAGAGATCGACAAAATTAAAGGAATTTAGACTGTATTATGTGAGCAATACATTTTATAATCGGTTATATAAGGATTTATGTTCAAGCGATCAATTGAAGCGACTTGTTTTTTGAATGGTATTGATGGCTTATTCAGCGGAACTGTTGCAAAAGAAATTGTGCTTTGGTATTTTGATATAAAGTGCAATTTTGTTTGATTGAAGTGTGGATTGTAAGTCTTTTTGTGTGGGATGAGGGTGTATTGCGCGGAGGCCGCTGAGGGTCGATGGCTTCGCGGAGACACGTGAGCGATACCGTTAGCCTGCTCACGCCAGGGCCTCAAACACATGGAAAGGAAAATCTGTGAAATAGTAGCGTTAGCATGTAAATCTTTTCATGGGTATGTTACTGTATTAGTTGTCGGATCGATTCGTCGTTAGATATATTTTTTAAATAGCAGATATCGTTTAAAAATGGAATTTATGTAGATAGGTAATGTTCCTATATTGGAGTTGTTTCCTATTAATATTATTTTGTTAATTTCCTCGTTGGTTAAAAAAATTGTGGAAATAGGGAAAATATATAGAAATAATACCTAGATCTTACTACTACCAACAGATAGATCTAAGTTACGTTTGCACACTGCGTTAAGAAAACATGTTTTTAAGTTATTTATAATAAAGAAAAAAATGAATGGAACTTGTTTTATCTTATTGACACTAAAATAGAATAAAAAAATAATTTACCATAAAATGAACCTTCTAGAATTTTCCAAGAGAAACCTCCGTTACTACTTTGCCAACCCTACATTTTCCGCGGTTATTCAATTCAATTACTAATTTCCAACGCTATGTCCATACAAACAAAGCTTAAAGTCACACTACGAGATATTCATGATACGTTTTGTATGTGTGCGCCGTACCGCATAACTTTTTATTCGCTAACATATAAACTTAGTTGTTTATGTCCTGACGCGACCGAGATTCTGAAGCTCCAAAAATATTTCTTTGAAATAATAAGTAGTACGCTACGAGTAGTCTGAACCGCATAAATTAAATGTATTTATTATTATTTTTTATATTGAGACGTATTTATTTATTGTATGTGGAAAGACGGGTTTACTTAGTTTTTAATTATGCGACAGGAGAAGCTTTCAGAATTATTAAACTTTTTTGAATATTTAAGCTGCGAGCTCATATTAGTTACGTTATTAATTCATTTTTTAATTGCATACTTAAAAAATTAATTAATAACCTAACTTGTTACTATTATTATTTATTTTTTTAATCGAAATAAACAAAATAATATCTAGGCACTTTTGATAACTAGGGCATCAAACATTTTAACTATTTTTAACAGCCATTTTACATGTAGTGGCAATTTTGTAAATGTGAATGACGCTAAATGCTATTATTCAATCAAAACAAACACTTTTTACTGTAATTTGTTTAGTAGGTATCCTAAAAGCAGGAAAAAGCAGAAAACGAAAATAAACACCAATTCTTCGAAAGTTTATAGACAGGTTAAAAAAATGTGTTAATAGGACATCCTCGGGTTTTAACACGAAACGATTAGAGCTGTATCTATGTATCTTCCGTACCACCATAATGAGGTGAGCAGAGATTTAAAAGTGACGCTCTCTGAGGCTGCGCATAGCAACTTAGATAGTACCTAAGTATTTTGGTATTCAAAGTGCATTTGAAGTGCGACAGGTTGCTTATTGCCTGAGGTAGACTGACCCAATTTCGCAGTCATTCTATGGAATGAAGGATAAAAGCAGATATAGTTACACAATCATATTATCAAGGTTGACTTCAAGTTTCAACCTCGAAAACCAGACGTGCATCCCTGCACCCATGAAGATACATAATATGTATAGCCTAGCGGAACTGAATGTCAGGGGTGCATCTGGTGTACTGATCTAGCTAACTAGGTTATCCCAGAGTCGCTCCCTCTCGGTTCTCAGCTAGCTTTGAGGAAACCCCCGGGTACAACTTGAAAAGTAAAACAACTCTTGCGAGGGAAAATAGATATTTCCACTTTTACACTGTTTTAAAATTGCAACTGTATAAAAAATAGTACCTATTTAAGTTCCAATTCACACGATTTTAGATTATAAGTTATATAATATTCAACACTTGGTATAAAATATAAGACTAATATTTCTAAACAGCGGTCCACGACCTGTAGCGTGTAGCTTTGGATAACGGAAAAACAATGCAGATAAACAAAAATAAATGCATTAAATCAGTGCAATGTTCTAAATTAAAATTGAATTTGGAAGCATAAAGTGGTCAGTAGTGATGACAAAGAACGATCTCTACGTCAAACGGTACGACTTTTCACCATGGTGCATACTTCTCTTGAAAACACGTGAGGAATCTAAAACCAATAATTCGAATGCTTGTGACGTCCACCAACCCGCACTATGCCCACGTGGCGGATTACTGCCCGCTCTCTCTCAAAGAGAAGAGGCCTGCAGTAAGGGGTAAGTACTATTTTAAAATGAAGGGATGCCCGTTTAGGTTGCCTAAAATGTTTTTTTTTTTTCAGAAAAGGCCAGTCTAAAGTTAAATCTGGTAAAATGCAAAAATGACAGAAAAAAATAGTTTGAATATTGCAGTGGCGCATGGCGTACCTAGAAGACAAGCCTGACGCATTTTTTTTATATACATAGAGAGTATTTATGTTCATTTTTCATGAAAGTACCTAAGTGATTTTTATTAACTCACTTGGACTTTGGCAGTTTTGGGCTTAAACTGGTACAGTAATAAAAGCTTAACCAAAAATAAAAATATATTTTAATTTTCTTTTGCCTAATTTATGTTAAGAGATTAAGAATTGGAATCAAAAACCGAAATATATAATAAATAAAATGATTATGCCGTTGAAATTCTGAAAAAACCAATAAACCAAAAACGGGCGCATGCTGGCTGGCGCTTGCCTCCATAGAATATCATGTCGATTGTCGACAGCAACTAAAACCTTTGAATTGAGAACTCATTAGTCGGGCTGTACTTCATTGGATCATTCACCCCATACTTATTAACCTCACTGTCACCATCATGACCCGAGTCCGCCGTCGCGTATGACTCAGTCCCCTAACCGACCCTTGCTCGAGCCAGCCCGCGCTGAGCCTGTAGATTTAAATATGTCCCTAAATCATATTAATCCGATCCAGCTAGTAGCCCCTCCCTCTAGTTGTCCTCCCCCCAGCGACGCCCTAAGCCGAGGTCCGTACCCCAGTAGGGGGTGCCCTTAGCGTGTGGTCGCTTAGTTTGTAGTTTTTATTTAGTTTTAAGCCTGGCTGGAGGCATTTGTAAGTCCTCACCAGATGACCGGTTAAGCAGTGACGGCTGTTAGAAGACAACTGCGAGATGCCATTCAAAAAAAAAAAAAAAAAACAAATACGAAGATTTCTCTTTATCCCAATTACGTACAAAAACAAAAAAAAATGAATTTAAATACTCTTGAAATACTCGATCACACCAAACTAATTTTATATCTGTACCGACTTACACAATCTGAAGCCCAGCGTTCTATGGGCGTATGCCAGTCTCCTTTATGAAAAATGCGCGTAAATACCCTCTAAAGCCAGAAAAATAAGTTAGGCTTGCCCTCTAGGCACGCCATTTATATGTAGTAGGTAATAACTAAGAGTGGTATTTTTCGGCGACATTATTAATTTCTTTCTACACATTTTTGTGAATAAAATATAAGTTTTCCCAAGAAATTCAAAAATGCCTGTCTCAGATCAATGCCGGCCGCACACCTGTCTATGCCTTACAATGCCTATCAAATGTGGCAAATGCCTGTCATATGGTAGCCCTACCTGCAGTGGGAACATTATGTTGTTATTTATGCATCTCTTATAGTTTGTGCAGAAGATGGAAACTACCGTTTGCCCTTTCCCACTGCTGTAATTACGACACTGTTCATTAGGTGTGCGTTGCGTGAAGATGACGGCCCACGACAGTGGGTATTTCAAGGTGTTATATTATACCAACTCACAATACCTAGACCGGAAAAATAACTCCTATTTTATATCGTATAACGTAATCTTACGTGCTGCGAAGCCGTACACTCCGGTGTACATCTCCCGCCTACACTACAGCAGTAAGGCGGAGGACATCGTGGAGTACGTGCGCCAAAGGACTAAGTACACGCCGAGAGTGCAGCTGCAGGAATCGCGCCGCAATGTCAACTTCAGGGCATTCGTGGTGCGAGTACCAACTTGTCTTCTGCACCTCGTCATGGAAGAGGACTTTTGGCCGCAGGGAGTGGTGTTCCGTCGCTTCCGCGGACAAGTGCCACACGATCGCACAGTGAATGACATAGTGCACAAGTGAAGTGTTCTTACTAACATAGGCTAAGTTTTATTACCTACTAACATAAACTGTATAATATTATATATATGTTAGTTTGTAAGGTATATATGTATGGGCCAAAGTAGCCTGATAATAAAGAGTTTATTATTATTATTATATTATATTATTATATTGAAAATAATATAATATTATGTTCTCTAGACAACTAGTTATAGAATATTTTTCTTACATTGTAAAGCCTCGAGTTAGGTATTAGGTTATGACCTTAATAACATTAGTATTATGATACTGTAAGAGCCTCCGTGTGTGACGCCAATAAGGCTGCGTCTTGAATACAACAGTTTTATTGAGGTTTTCCTCATGAACGATAGGTACACGTTTACGTTCGCGCTCCCGTTGATGTCTGCTATTAGTCACGTAAGCAATTTTCTCAAAGGCCACTTTGTTATGAGTCTTCGTTATTCCTTCGACAAAAATAATGATATGTAGGTCATGAAATATTAACACGAAAGCTTCTTGGTTGGAAACGCACAGATCTATTGATTTATGAGGTTAAGCAACGATGCCGCGGTTAAATGTTAGATGAATCATTTATCTGTTCTGATTAACAAAACTTTTTGACACTACGTAATGCTTAGTGTGAAGATATACACATTGTAGTTACAGGATTCCTAATAGCTACTCGTAAGTGCTCACATGTAGAAATGCCGATCTTATACGCACAGCAACTACAAAAAACTGGCCAAAAACCGGCCTTGAAGTAAAAAAATCATTTGGTATGTCACACGGTAGATCTATACAGTTTGCAAAACTTTTTTTAATTTTCTAATTTTCCCCCCGAAAGTGACTCCCTTATTCAATATTAATTTTTTTACGTGTACCTATGCGTTTAGGGAGCTGAAACTTATAACGTACCAAATTTCAACTCAATCGGTCCAGTAGATTCGAAGCAAATTGGCTGTGACAGACGGACAAACAGACAGACACACGACTGAACCTATAAGGGTACCAATATTTTTATTCGGACGTATGGAACCCAAAAAAACTGAAACTTCAAATCGACCGCAACATATTCGGGAAAGGGATTCTGATAGATTATGATTAATATTCCCTTAGATTCTCAACAATAATGATTAACTAGCTTCCGCCCGCGGCTTCGCCCGCGTTTTCCGGGATAAAAAGTAGCCTATGTGTTATTCCAGGTCCCAGGCTACCTCTTTGCCAAATTTCATCCAAATCCGTC
This sequence comes from Thalpophila matura, assembly GCA_948465475.1. Taxonomy (NCBI): domain Eukaryota; kingdom Metazoa; phylum Arthropoda; class Insecta; order Lepidoptera; family Noctuidae; genus Thalpophila; species Thalpophila matura. Next base: position 12,002,880 of record OX419183.1, read on the forward strand.
CAGCCGTTTCAGCGTGAAGAAGTAACAAACATACGCACACACACACATACACACACACACACTAACTTTCGCATTTATAATATTAGTTTGATATACTAAAATTTTGTATGATCGATGAAAGGTATAGTGCGTTATCAAACAGTGAGTGGGTGTGTTCGGTCAATAAATTATAGAATGATGTTCATTACACGGAATAATCATCGGACCTACATACATCAAGAAAAGTTTGCGATCACTTTGAAAAATCGAACCGTAACAAAAAAGATTTCGATTTTTCAAAGTGATCGCAAACTTTTTTTGATGAGTGTAGGTACGTAGTTTGTTTTTTCATACGTACATATGTATGTATAATACAATATCATTTATTATTACAATAGTATTTTTTTAACATGTTGAAAACCATGTTAATTATCGCTATTGGTAGATATTAAATATATCTTTATAAGAGAATTAAAAAAGACTGCTTCTAGTTAATTGGTCAAAGCACGGTTTAGTAATGGTCACGGAGACACGGACTCGCGTTCCGCTCGTCTCTTACAAAAATGCATTTAATAGTATAATGTATGGAACAGTTGATTATTTTGGGCGATTTCTAATTTGGTCCTGTAGTTAATCGAAATACATAGTATCGAATACTGAATACTGTCCCTCAATACCTAAGTTATATATTGGTATTCTATAAAGAATTGCTAATAATGGGGGAGTAATGATTTCAATTCGATATGAGTATTTCGTATCAGTCCCAAAAAAGTCGTCATCGCTTCAGCAATAGTTTTTGTGTGGTATCTAAAATCCTAAACTTAAGTCAAAGCCTTCCTAAAATAAAAAATATTACATCTATTTAATCAAATGTTGAGCAATACGTTTTCATGGAAGACGGGAAAACAAGTCCAAGTATACTGGCGAGTCACTCGCCCCTGACTTCCCAAATCAAAATCAAGGTTTTTAGCACGTTCTTGTTTACAACAATCTCGGGACGTTTGGTTTGCATTCTGAATTCAATTTTAAGGTCGTTGTCGTACTCTTCAACGAAGTGTCGTATTAATAGGTCGCAGTAAGAATTTCTAATGGGGTGTACAGACGACGTCAAATTCGTATAAAACTGCTGCGGTCAATACACCAATCGCTTCATCAGTGCAGAGTTGTGTGAATCAATTGTTACATTTTGAACGAAATATTTTTTGCAAGAAGACGGATTTTTTGTTCGGAAGCTATATAATGGAATAGGCGGTTATTTACCTTTGGTACCTATTTAGAAACGCAATGTGCACGTTTAAAAATGTCAAACCCGTAATCTGCAGTTGAAGTATTGAGACGGTGTAAACACTGTACAGAATTACGAATATTTTAAGGAATTTGAATTCCTATACGAAATGGGCCAAATTTTAAAAGTCGAATTGATTTTGAAATTTGGTTTTGGTTTGCATGGGCAAGTCCCTGGAATCCTTTGTTGGATTACTGCAAAGATATGGAAAAATATGAATTAATTTACCTGATAAATTCATACCCATGTCCCAATGGGCTTCATAATTATTATGGAAGCAACGATTTATACCGGAATATTTATTGAATACGTTATTGGGGTTGTGTTAGCAATCAAAACAAAACTCTCTTTAATATAACGCGTGACTATTTTTACCGTCTGAAAAATAATATGGTGTGCTGTGTAAGTAGAATAGAAGCCATACACGAGAGTAGGTATTTGCTTAGTACTACTGGGTTTGTAAAAGTTTCGAATATCCAAAAAAAATACATGAAAACAATAAATCCTACGGCACGTGCGTAAAACCGAAAATAGTCAATAGATAACGCGCCATGAATTCATTAATAACTGCTGCGCGTAGATTAGGGTTATTATATTGGTCGATATTTTTTCATCGACTTTTTATTTTATTTCCGTTTTTATTGTTTTAATTTATGACAAGTTTATTTCAAATTATTAGTATTTATCGAGAGATAAATTTCATAATTACGTTAACGTTTAATTTTATTCCATAAGATTCTACTCCATTCACATAATACCTACACCCTATTTTTTCCAGACGCCATAAAAAGTCACCCGGTATTTACAAGTAAGTATAACGTATCAGGAGCTAAGAACTATTTTTAAATAATAAATATCTATACAATCTACTGCTGCTCAGCTGTGGGCCCGTAAAACACAACAGCGAGACGGGACCGCGGTAGACCACAAAGGAGATGGCGGGACGACCTGGATATCTTCCTTAAGAATTGGCAAAAAGTACCGCAGAACCGAGACCGATGGAAAGAATGCAGGTAGGCCTTTGCCCAGCAGTGGGACAGTACAGGCTAGCTATAAAAATAATCTATACTTACATCCTAAATCCAACATTTTAAATAAAACTTTCTTCCACTTGCATAAGAGTTCGCAATGAAAATAACAAAAACGAATTGTTAATTTTGTATTATTTTTCTCACGCTGATTCATAACTTAACCAAAATAAGTGAGCCGGTCTCAGTGTCCCCATTTTTTGCCACAAACAACTTCGGAGGGCATTACCCTCTCTTACACTCTCGAATGGAAACATCTAGCCTTGAGGCGAATGGCCAAACTATCACCGTCATATAAAAAGCTCACGAGCTTCCATACTTTGATTCGTAACTATAAGAAAAAAGTTGCAAAACTTAATATTTAAATAATTAGGTATAAATTTAAAAAAAAATTGATAATTATTACAAAACAAAATTGTGCACGCAAGTTGTTAAAATATTTTTTTTATAATAATTATTATTTAATTTGAAACGATTTTCAATGGAATGAAAAAATACTTTAGATACATGTTTTTGTGTTCACAATGTTTCCATTTTAGTTTTCTCAAAGTATAATTTTATTATCAATCTAAAAATAGTTTACTTTTTTGAAACTACTTTTTCAATTTTTTTACTTCTGAATTGAAAAATATGAGCGAAAAACTAACCAAACAATTCAGACAACATACACGTGAAAAATATGTGACAAGCGTACCTGCGTGACAATGTTCAGCAAAGTAAACAAGCTCACAGCGTTTAAGGTCTGAAATTATGCAACCTCTTTTTGCAAACGTTGAAAAAACCGAACCGTGTCGAGCCGCCCACGGAAACGTACCAATGAAAACAGCACTCCACTTTGGGTCCGAGGACCTTACCCTAGACATTGGCTCATGGCTCAACGCAATAAGGTTGTCGTCGGTCAACGGCCGTCCCCTTCCGCGCCTCCGCGACCTCTTTTTGCCACAATCCAACGACTTTATAACGCTCACCGCCACCAACAATGACTATACTACCAAACTACCATCTCACAATGGCAGCTTTATCTAACATGAGCGCGAGAGAATGTGTGGCGTTCGCTCTATTCCAAATTTAGTTGAGCGAAGCAAATCGAAGCATGTAATAGCCACTAAGTTACTCATTAAGTCATTAGTGACATCTAAGTACATAACTATTTGGTAAACTATGATGATTCCATCGATTAATTTGAGGACAAAAATTCCTGTAAAACAGATTTTATTATATCGCAAGCAAGATATTAGAAAATCTGTTTTAAGTCACTGCAGTATCTGAGGATCTGCTACTATATTAGGAGGGACTCTGTGTCTGTCTCTGTGTCTCACTCATGTGACTCAGTGTTAATAAAACAACATCATTTATGCTTATTTTTTTTTTGTTTGCCACCGATGGCAAATAAACTTAAGAAAAAACAAAAGTCACTTGAAAACTACTACACCTCTTCTTTCGAAAATCGAGCTATCTCTTTCTCTCTTTCCTTTATTGCTCCACCCATTTTCCGAGTTATTTTCAGACTCCAACTTGTTCAAGGGAAACTGGTTGCTAGCTCATTAACTAGGACACGACCATGCTTACGATATGCGATTTCTGGTTTTACCCTGGGTGACTGCAACTTACGTGCAAACGATTTTGGGGAAACAAATTAAGTTTTAGTGTACGTCAATGCCCTGGTGAAAGGTGCTGCTCATTCACCTAAAGAAATCTTTGAACCGTATCTGACAGCAACATCTACGAATGAGGTGGCGGACTACAATATTTTTTGCTGCAAGACATTAAAACAACATTTTAAATAGTACTAAGGGCGGTCGTATTAAAGCGAATTGGTCAGGCAACCATAAGGTAGATAGAAGTAGTCTGAAAAAACCCAAATCACCAACAGTACCTACCAGTATTTAAACACAATGGACTTGGACATAAGTATAGTACAACTGAGAATTAACGTTGGCTTTTCCACTCCCAATTAATGCTGATTATATCCTTCCGATGTGGTACATGCTCGTCAACATATTAATATTGCTTATATTGTTAAAGTTTCTTTCTATTCTCATAACTTCTGTGCTGTAAAACCGTGTCCAATACTGAAAAAAGCGCATCAATTCTATAATTATGCTGTGGTCACACTGTTCATGTTATTTCGTGGTCATTAGACTCTTCGGACATGCGTGGGCACATCTCGATTCACAACAATTATTGTTCCGGTGAATAACATCTGTCATGAACGATGTAGGGTAAGTGACTTCATCATATTCCGTGACTCTATCGCCTATCGAATATTGCACAATATTGTTTTTAATTGGCGTTCCACAATTAGTGCGCTCACCTGATTCGCTCCAGTTGTTACCGATTAAGTTTTTTACAATCCTCTGGCTAAGTCAAGTTTACAGTTAGCTTCGTGGCCTGTTGCCAACTTATGGTGAGTTATAAGTCCGGAATTGTAACTGAGTTAATGAGATACAATCAAAGATCTGAAAATTAATAACAGGATAGATAATAATTAATTAACACTATTCCATTAAATTAATATAATTTATAGGGAAATAATTACAGTGATTAAAGTTGTATTAATTGGCGTGATTAATTCACTGTAATAAAGAAAATATTCATGACTAAATGTTTTACAATCATGAGTCTACGTAGGTACCGTTAAGTCAACTTTAACCCTTAAATTATTGCCAATAACTTGCGATTGAGTTTGGAGTGTCTTAAAATGTAATCAGATTACTGTACGTTTAAGATAAATAAACTTCTTATCCATGTTACTGCAATTGTATCTGAATCACGAAAGTTCCTTATATATTTTTTTATGTTACGGCATATTATTAACAACACTTTTTATTATTTTGTGCATTTTACACTGAAGGTAAAATTATTCATTCAAGAAATCAAAATATTTTAACTGAAGTTGTAAGGACTTTTGGTTCAATTTAATACCAAATAGTTACACGGCCTTACTTACAAACGATTACTATATTATACAGGGTGGCGATTAGGTTATCACATTAAATGAAAACATGTATCCTAAATGGCGTTCTTTGTACATACACAATAAAAAAAATTGCCGGTTGCCGCTTTTACAGGTCAGTAAATGTACTAACTTGTATTAACAGTTGTACTATTTATTGGTACATTTACTGACCTGTAAAAGCGGCAACCGGCAATTTTTTTTATTGTGTATGTACAAAGAACGCCATTTAGGATGCATGGTTTCATTTAATGTGATAACCTAATCGCCACCCTGTATATTTACTATATCTTTTGAAAATGTGTAGGTACTTGTGGCCCAAATGCTAACGACCAATTTTGTTTCCTCTCGAAGATAGTTCCGAATGATAAGACCTTTATTTCAAAACAGTTGCGGGCCGCAAGATGCCTCGCGGGCCGCATGCAGTTCGCGTCCCGCGGATTGCCGACCGCTGCACTAAGCCATCACTGCTCTCGCATATTTATTATTGAGATATACAAGCGATTAGCGAGAAAACCCCCATCTAGAAGCGGATGGTATCACACTGAAGAAGTACTAACCTACAACGCAACTTAAGATAAAGGAACCGAACAAAAAAACATTTCTTTAACAATAAACATTGCTAAAACAAAGGAAAAGCATTTACAAAGACAAAGCAGTTAATTATAATGCGTAGCACGAACTTATTTAGTTCAATGTAGGTAGTTTAATATCTGCATATACATTACTTCCGTTACGTCGTGTGGGTGCCCGCATCCAACATTTTCACTCTTGATACTATTTTTACAATTTGTTCGCTTATGTCCTTATATTCTTTACGAGTAAATGATAATACTTACGCGAAACTTATTACAGGAAAATTTCCGTGTCGGATTCCTATGGTTTAATTTTATGGGAATTTGTAAATACATGTTTATTTTTAGTTAAATGTGACCTTTTTTATCAATATGATATGCTATTTTACAGATCAATATTCAGATAATGTCTGTGTCCACAATAGGCAAACTGTAAGCGGCCGATTGAGTGTGCGCTAGCAAATTGCAGTAGCAAACTGTTACCGCAAACTAGCAAACTGTGGACACTCCATTTGAAATATGTATATGGAAGATATATGTATATGTATATGTATATCGGCGTACTAAACCGATACGCCGCAAACTCAGTCGGCCGCTCACAGTTTGCCTATTGGGGAACACGGCCTAAACAACAGAGCTGTTCAGGTCGCTACATATTGGTCGGGAAAAAAAATTTTCGATTTACAAAGAGCAGCTAACAATATTACTATAATACAGGGCTTCTCAAATCTTTCAGTTCTCGGCGCATTCATAAGTATAGGTAATATTTTGCCACGGCGTCCTTGTTAAAATATGTGTGAAATGATATTAATAGGGCGCGTGATTAGATTTTTTTAGTTTGGGGTACTCCTCATACAAAGAGAAGTAAGCAAGAGCGCGATGCACACTTTGGCAACCCCTGGATAAATAATTAATACTTACATTTGGTAAACGGATTTGTGATAGCAGTACATACAGTACATACAATACACCCAAATCAGTACATACTGGGCAATCAATCAATCACGATCAATCAAATAAGCCTCTCTAAGTCCTTTGCTGGACATGTAGACATGACATGTGTATTACCTAATTAGTTTGAGATTATGATCTCCCGCCTATTTAGCATTTTGTTTTACTACATGAAGTACTTACAAGGCAAATAATAACGAAAACATAGAAAAAGGCCACTGCATCATCCTAATGTAGGTATGTATGTATGGAGGCGTCCAAATGCTATTTGCAAGCAAATAGCATTTGGTAATACACATATCTACATGTCCAGCAAAGGACTTAGAGAGGCTTATTTGATTGATCGTGATTGATTGATTGCCCAGTATGTACTGATTGGGTGTATCTCATTAGTAATCGTTAATGATGGGCCAATAACTGCTTTAAAATAACCCACATCAGCTCCATCTTAAGTTCTGCTCATTGAAACGAACTTGCTGGTAGCTTATATTATTTACTAGCTGTTGCCTGCGACTTCGTCTGCGCGAAAATGGATGAAAAGAAGCATATGTGCTGCTTCAGGTCCCAGGTTACTTTGACAAATTTCATTCAATCTGTCCAGCCGTTTCAGCGTGAAAGAGTAACAAACACACACACTGTACACACAAACTTTCGCATTTATAATATTAGTGTGATTTAACTCGGCATATGCCGAAGGTAGATCCACGCGAGACACAGCATAAGCATAGCATAATCGGCCTATAATGTTCCCAATTAATTTCTAATACGCACATGACTTCGAAAAGTCAGCGGTGCGTGGCTCGGGATCGAACTCGAACCATTCGCCGTGGCCGTGGGAGGCACATGGTTAAACCACTAGGCTATCACTGCTTACAAGAGCGAGACACAATGACACTTTAATTGTGTCTGGAATTGCGCCATACAAAAATGACTTAACATAATGTTCGTATTGCTCGGACTCAGGCCTCCACTCTGTGAAAGGTATTGAACCATAATCCACCACGCCGGCCTAGTGCCGGTCGGTGGATACCACGTGTCTTTGAATTTTTGGTTCAGGGACATGCCGGTTTCCTCACAATGTTTTCCTTCACCGTGTTTAGAGCAGCGATGAAACAAATTGCACAAAGTAAGGTGCGTGCCTGCTTGGGTTGTGGTGTGTTGGTACTTAAATAAAATAAAAATAAATGTAACAATTTCAATCTTTTCTAACCTTAACTTTTTGCGTATATTGAACTTCCTGCTTCATTCTCGAGTACATAAGTATTATGAACTCGTTTTAATTCGTGTGATTAAAATCTAAGCGAGCTTTTTAATGATAAGATTTCATGGGAAACCTTGAGTTTAATTGCTGGTGGTCATCACACGGACTTGAGAACTGTGAGTCTGTGATTCATAACGACAATCGTGAGACTGAGAGAAAAGCGTCGTTATTTTTTTCATTAACCATTAACTTTGATGTGTTTCCGAAACGCAGCTTTTTTGTTTTTCTTTTTTTTTTATTTAATAATAGGCTTGCATTTGGCCGCCATCTCGCTTGATGTTAAACGATGATGCGATCTACGATGAAGCACGCTTGCCTGGAAGAAACCTATTCACTCGCGACTTGAAGATACCCGGATTGTAACTATCGGGGAACACCCGCTCCGGCAGCGCCTTCCACTGTTTGGCGGTTTTCACAACGAAAGTTGAATCAAATCGTTCGGGTGTTTGGTATATCAACCATGGGCCGATGGCGTTTTTCGTGCTTCTGATCATCCCAAAGAAAAAAAGTTATTAGTGAATTTATTAGATCATGCATATCCGAAGCACACTCTCTGAAATGTTTTTTCTGACAACTGGTCTAACTGTAGAATACTAGGTATTTGAGATGTGGCAGTGGAATGGCAGTCGCTCCACGCAAAATATTATGTTCAGCCGCATCAAGTTATATAGAAGAATAGGCTAGTCGAATATTTGCTTCCTTAAAGTTCGTGCCTGAATGAAACTGAAACATAACGTGTAATTTTGATGATAATCTTCTTCTCTAAAAAATAGTGTTTTAATTTGATTCTAAACATCCTTATTAGTGCTTACCTATATAATGCGTAGGTAATCTGATTTTCGTAGTAGTTTTTTTATGGTTTTTGTTACATGGGACTTAAGAGTCCCGGACCTTTCGAAGGCTTGCGTGGGGCCGAAGCCAACACGTAGAGGCCATTTACAATTTGAATATAAAATGGTGGTGGCATAGCTGGTGATCACCCCTGCATGCACCACAGAAATACACCCAAGGACAATCACCAGCTTATGCAGGACTATTGCACTACATGTGGAAAAAAGAAACTACTTGGGCTATTGTGATGGGATGATAATGGAACTATGTGACTAAGATAAGGGAACTATGTGAACCTATGGCGCCTGCCGAACAATGTATGTGCACATGTAAAAATAGCAGACGGAGACTTGCCAACTCTCTCACTGGGCCCCCTGCAAAAAGTCGCTCGAGTCGCAACAAAGGGGGCAACAGAAACGTGAGTGGCTGAAGGGTGGAGAGGCTTCGCTGGACTTTAAACTCAGATCACTTGCTCCCTGAGGGTCCGGCATCACTGTCCCACTCACCACTTACGCTCAGCATCCACCCTCCGAGCAGAGGGGTTCTGCTCTAGCGACTCCACTCTAGACAGCCAATGAAGGCAAGCTAGAGGTGGAAGACCTGTTCCTCGTCAGTGTTCACTCCGACCAGTCAATAAAGGCAAGTTGAAGGTGAGGAACGGTGGCTTCTCCCTGGAGCACTCGGGTACCGCGGGGTCGCTACTCCCCGTCACCTCGCCGCAAGGTGCCCTGCGGTTGTAGTAGTTTTTTATTTTTTATGGTTTTTGTTACACGGGACTTAAGAGTCCCGGACCTTTCGAAGGCGTGCGTGGGGCCGAAGCCAACACGTAGAGGCCCTTTACAATTTGATTACAAAATGTAATGGTGACATAGCTGGTGATCACCCCTACATGAACCACAGAAATACACCCAAGGACAATCACCAGCTTATGCAGGACTATTGCAATACGTGTGGAAAAAAGAAACTGTAAAGTAGTAGTTTTATTATTAGTAGTTTTAGTATTATTTAGATTATAGGTATTGTCTATTAGGTAGGTACACAGCCAAACGCCTAACTTCAGTGCGGCCAAGAGCTATCGATGTTTAGGATGATAAGCAGATTACCCAATCTTTAACTTACTAACACCTCTGTAATATTTTAAATAATCGCCAAAATCCAGTGGAAAATATTCGATGATTCCATTGAAAAAAAAATGAGTTCATGATTTTTTATTAAAATTGAGAATCTAAATATTCGATTCGGACTCCCTAAACATGTTTACGCTAAGAGAAAAAGGGGATAATCATTTTTTTAAATGGAAAACAAAGTTCAGATGAAGTCAACATAAGAAAAATACAAATAAAAACATTTAACATCACTTACCATTATCATCTCCCGTTACTTCAATACCTTCCATATTTATGAAATTCAATACGAACATACATAAATACCTATTATTCGAAAATAAGCGATAGCTCAAATCGTATCCTATTTAATATTTTCAAGGCGACTTACTGCATGCTAATAATAAATAATAATTTATATTACCTATACAAACAAGACAAGAAAAAATGAAAGGAGCACATGTCTTGTACGTAACACACATTTAACAGATTCTGATCGTCGTTCTATTTACGTCAAGAAGTTATAATATATTCTACAGAGACAGACAAACAATTAATTAGAAATAATTCAGGTTGCGTAGGGAAGTGCTCTGGCGCAGGTGACACCGGACGCTCGGCTTCCGTCGGTCATTGTCGTGCGAACGTGCAATGCTTGCATCCATTACCGTTTTTTATCAACGACGTGGCCAGTTAGATATTTAACTCACTCTTTACAAAGCTAACAATGGCCATCGGTTCCAAATTTATTTCGTTGAAAAAACTTAATGGATAACAGCTAACATTAACATCGCTATTTCGATTTTTATTATCATAACAATGGAACCTCAACTATAAATGATATGATTTTCTTACAATAGCCTCCGAACTATTCAACTATGCACTCAGATTTTTTTTTTAAATAATTCAATATTCTATTCGAATGCACGCCAATTTGATATTTGTTTCCGTGAAACTCTCAGATTATAGAAACAAGGGAGATGTGCCAAGGCGCTATCGAGCTTGATGCCTGATCTTGAGCAAATTGCTCATATTAAAAACGTACGCGCTGGCGACGAACCGGACACGATCGATGGTATAAATACAGTGTTTTAGTTTAGTGCTAATGTTGAGTAACGATTAACAGTGTTAGATTGAGGGTGTGCGGAATGCTAAATGCGTGGGAGATCTTTTTATACACAAGGAGCGCTTAATTATGCGCGTAATTGTGTCGAAAAATGTACTAAAAGTGGCATCAGTTGTTTCGGTACTAATTTGCTATGATGGCATATCTCCTTGTTTCTATGGTCTGAGGTGAAACTCAAAATTTTACATGACTGGGTTTTAAATTGGTGCAAATTGTTTGTATACCTTGTCATTTTTATGACAATGAATAGAGATGACAATTGACTTAAGAGCTGTTTAATTGAATTATGTTTTATAAGTAAGGGGGCTAATGTAGGTATATCTATCTTTGCTCACGTGTTAAAACACGTGAACGTATATATAAATATATACGTTTGTTAAACATAAACGACTACACGTGATTAAGTGAATATGGTTAATAACAATACCATGCCTACTACTTGAAAAATCTGTTACTAATTCAGTATGAGGATCATCAGAATAATAATGTTTCCGCCGAAGATCGGCAAGATCGGCAGTCGATATCGATTTTGTGCAGACCTGTGCGATAAAGTATGGGATCTTTTAATATTACCGCAGTTTACAAATTGGTTGTCAATTATTATCTAAGGTTTGCTATCTGCGTAACTACCGTGTGTAGATCAGTGTAGATGAGACGTATGGAATACACACAGGCTCTCGTTCCAGTAACGCCAAGTACAAGCATACAAGTACAAGCATACAAGCATAATTATTTTGCGACTTCGTCTGCGTGAAAATTTATGAAAATTAGCACATATGCTTCTCCAAGCCCAGGCTCCCTTTTTGCCTAATTTCCAGCAGTTTCAGCGTGAAGCAGTAACACACACACATACACAAATTTTCGCATTTACAATATTAGTATAATAAAAATACGATAATTTTGAACTTCCAGTAGGTATCTGTTATCTTTCATTTGAGTTTAATGCAGTACAGCAGTAGTGAACTTCGAAAGCAGACGCTCTGTCAACTCAGCCTATTGCTGTCCACTGCTAGACACTTGCGCCACAATTCTGAGTCATATACGTTTAAATGTTTTAATTTATTTTTATTATTTACTCAGAAACAAGTTATGCTATCTTCATGCTCTATTTCCCTTGAGGAGTGACATAACTTATCGCATCCCTCATTTACATGTCCTATTTACAATGTAAGCGTGACTTTAACAAATACTATAGTTGAAGACAGCAACTAATTTGCAGTACAAGAATGAATTATGGTATTATTTGCTACACTGCACGCAATAAAAATTCTTAAGATTTTGTTACGGTTATTTCTCTCAACATTATTATTATTAAGAATGATTAATTTATTTATATGAATACTCCGTTATTTTTTATGTATTTGTTATTAAGCTTGCGTTTGACCACCATCTCGTCTTATGAAGCGATGATGCAGTCTACGATGGAGCACTGACGCTTGGCTAGAAGAAACCGATTCACTTGTGACTTGAAGTCACGCAGATTGTAACTATTGGGGAACAGCTATTCAGACGCACCCGTTATCAACAACCTTCTTGAAAATCAACCAGGTATTTTATACTAAGTCCACTTCAGGATACGAACTTCTTCGTAAATCTCCGTTACGAAAAACCGCAAGGTCCATTACCAAATCATCACGGATCTTACTAAAGGATTGATGAACTGTCACGTTAAGTTTTATTTAGCGTAAAGGTGGCATTTTTTAATGCCCACCTTTTTGGCATAAACTCTTTCATTGTAGCTTCCACGACACGCCCAGAAAAACAGAGCGTGAACTATCCCACCACATGCGCGAGTACATCTATACCTACATGTAATACAAAAACCTTTTCTTACACGAAACTACATGGAAGTCACGTACACGTACGTATTTCTGGGGAAACCTCTGACTCATACCTAGTTCAAGAAGTTGCTGATTGAAACAAAGGGTTAAGATTCACTAAATATATCAGGGATGGCCTAAAAATGCCTTTATTTAGGTGTGTCACCATCTACCACCATCAATTAGACGTCACCGCGGTCATTCATCGCGCTTGATCCCTACAGGTCGTTGCCAGCTAGGCCAATGACCAATGCATTTCACAAAATAATATACTTATTCGTAATGTACCTACGTAAAAACGGCGTAGTTTTTAATACAGGAATTGTTATGTGGGAATCTAAAGGATTTTGCTCAGGTTTTGGGCGTTTGCTTTTCTTGAACGTAACGGTCGTAAAGGTAAGTAATTATTAGGCTTGCTTAGCCAGAAAATATTATGTAGATGACAGTGGCGAAGGGTCAGTTTTTGTGAGAGGTAAGCCGTAGCTACAAATGCTTACCTGGCCACGAAAAGCTAAGTCATAAAAGTAGGCAATACTGCCTGTGCTATTTTTCAAAGGGAAGCCGGTAGGAATCGTATTGTAGGGACCCTTCGCCACTGTAGATGATTATATGCCATTGGAAACTATCAAGGAATTAATATAAGAATGCTTTAACCTCTTAATTTGGTAACGATGTGGTTATAATTTATAAAAATTCGTGATACTGCATGTTGAAGTACTAAACTGTACTCAGATCATAGAAACAAGGAGATATGCCATCATAGCAAATTAGTACGGGAACAACTGATGCCACTTTTAGTACATTTTTCGACACAATTACGCGCATAATTAAGCGCTCCTTGTGAATAAAATGATCTCCCACGCATTAAACATTCCGCACACCCTCAATCTAACACTGTTATTCGTCACTCAACACTAGCACTAAACTAAAACACAGTATTTATACCATCGATCGTGTTCGGTTCGTCGCCAGCGCGTACGTTTTTAATATGAGCAATTTGCTCAAGATCAGGCATCAAGCTCGATAGCGCCTTGGCACATCTCCTTGTTTCTATGATCTGAGAAACTGTAGATAATTCGTTTTCTTTCAGCAAAATTGTAAACGAATTTGACAAAACTAAATTAAAATAGATAGCCACTTAAAATTTGTTTTGTACCTATTTAAATTACTTGTTTAATTACAATTTATAATTTATGCATATAAGTATTATATTTACCTTTTTAAATATTTCTATAAAAAAATGAAAACATTTAAAAATATAAAAAATTGTACTCCACTTTACAAATTGTAATTATAGTATAGGGGCCGTCCATTAATCACGTGATGCTCGAAAGGGGGGGAGGGGGTTCGGAAAAAATCACGAAATATCACAAGGGGTGACGGGGGGGTGTAGTAAGATATCACGTGTATTTATTTTTTCGTAGCAAGCGCGATTTCTAAACCAAAAAAAAATGCTGTATTTAAAGATAAAATTCTAAAAAAAAATAAGATGATTTGTACCAAAAAAACCGGACAAGTGCGAGTATGCCTCGCGCCCTAAGGGTTCCGAAATATGATCATAGATGGCGCTACTGCATACTTCCAATGGCGCCATCTATGAGCACATGGCTCCACTTATGGCCTGGTGACTGTCGGCGGACAACAAAGTGATCCTATATGGGTTCCGTTTTTCCTGTTGAGGTACGGAACCCTAAAAATACACGTGATCTTGGGTAGGGGGGAGGGATTAGTTTAAAACCTCACCACGTATCACCAAGGAGCAGAGGGGGGTCAAAAAGTTACTAAAAAAACATCACGTGATTAATGGACGACCCCATACCTATACTAGCTAAAATTATTATTCTGTATACTGAAAGATCGATCGATAAGATTTTGTTCAGTCATAGGGAAAGAAAGACAACAGGGTTAAATTATACTTTTCTTTGGAGACTTTTAAAATGGAGTAAATCACACTAATATTATAAAAATGCGAATGTGTGTGTATGTTTGTTACTTCTTCACGCTGAAACGGCTGGACGGATTTGGATGAAATTTGGCACACAGATAGATTATATAGTCTGGAATAACACATAGGCTACCTTTTATACCGAAAAACGCAGGCGAAGCCGCGGGCGGAAGCTAGTAGGTATATAAAACTAGCTGTTGCCCGCGACCTTATCTGCATGAAAATGGAGGGAAAGTAGCCTATGTGTTCTCCAGGCTGCCTCTTTGTCAAATTTCATCCAAATCCATCCAGCCGTTTCAGCGTGAAGGATTAACAAACAAACACACACGACACAAATTTTTGCATTTATAATATTAGTGTGATGTGATGACAGCTTGCCAACAAACTGTTAAAAAAGTTAGGTATTTTTAATTTGTCAACACTTTGTTAATTATGTATTAACTGTTTGATATTCATGAGCCGTGTATTGAATCGTGATAAAAGGCAATGCCCTAATTAAGGACAGACCCGTACGCTAGCTTCCATTGTTGTCTCGTAATTAGTAGGTAAACTAAAGCATTAGCGAAAATAACTTCTGCACTATTACTCTATTTTACCTTGCACCATACAATATGCCATACAAATATTATAAGCAGGAACCGAACCCACGGCAAAGTCTCAAAGAGAAATCGCTCAGCCACGCCAATTGAATAATTAATTGAAATTCCTGTCCAGTTCTTAATTTCCGACTAAATTAATTTCCAATTTTACAACTTTGGTTAAATAATTAAATAATTCATTTCGGTATACTGAGTGAGAAATTAGTTCAAATAGTTAACTGCAGAAGGGGTCAAGGCGTCAGGTCATATTGCGACGACTATATTGTTAATCAAGGTAGGTACCTACAGTATTTACAATGAATACGATACACTATTTCAAAACGTACAAACAATTGAATAGAAGAAGTAATTTTAAAGGTGCCGTTAGGTAAAAAATAATTATGATAGAAATACGATACACAACAAACCGACATATTCAAACTTACGGGAGCTTACTGCAACGTCTGCAACCTCTTTTTCCTAAACCACTCTGATTACTAGTTTAAAAAGACCAATATCGAAAACATACATAAAAAAAGAAAACGTAGATATAAAGAAATCCCATATATTGATTATATGTATATCCATTCGAATTGAAATGCTAGCAAAGGCACCCACCTGAAATTCACTAAGGGAAATCCAAAAAAAAAAATGTAACTTCTTCATAATAACATAATCAAAGTAGCGTTTACAAAGCATCAATGTTTTGATACTTAAAATATATCCCTTTTTATTACGCTTGACTTTTTTTACGCGCTTTTACCTTTTAAGAATTTTCGCGCAGTCCATGTCGGAAACGATTCGAAGGCACCTGTCACATGCCGCAATTGAACATCGCAATAGTACCTACCTACCTACTTGCGTATATTATGTAACATTGTGTAACGAGGGGGTCCTTACTAGGGTGATAAATAAAAAAATGTTACGAATTAATAAACGTGTATTGTTTAGCAACCCTAGTAAGTAAGCCGCCGGGTGAAGCCGGGCGGGGTTCGAAGAATTTGGACGTTTAGTTTCTTTCCTGTGTAGACGGTACTCTCCTGGTAGTCCACAGGAGGTAGGCGGCCGGCCGACGTGGAGCGTAGTCGACGCAGCGCGCGCAGCTCGCGGCAGCTTCGCGAGGTAGTAGATGCGACAGCAGCTCAGGTGTCCAGCCACACCCGGCAGCAGCGCAGGATGAGTACGCGTCGTACTATACAGAGGCGTAGAAGTGGAACTGGAACCCGATTTTCGGGTTCACACAATAGAATTTACTTTGTTTTTATAGTTAAACAATTACTTTCACAACACGGTAATTTACTTAGTGTTTAGACTTGGTGACTAGGTAGGTCAAAGTACGTAGTCGCAGGCGCAGAGTACAGGTTGGAATGCCTCTGGCAACTCCCAGAGGTTTTTATAACCTCCTGGGACGTTCACCTATTTTGAAGATTACCATATTAGGTGATCTTCGCGAAAGAACGGCGATTCGTTCCAGAAAAATCGAAAGACTAGCCGTCGTCATTGGCTGACACAATAACACTAAGTATGGAGGCGGAGCTTATGCACCTCGACCGGTCTGTTCCGGCGCAATTTGTTACTCGCGCGCGGGTAGGTTTATATTTGCGGCCGAAATATTATAGCATCACCTACATACATAGAAAAATTATTTCTTTGTTCCTACAGCTGATTAGTACGGAGATGTTTTTTGTATGTTTGTTGTTTTATTGGTAGGTATTTAATATTAATAAGTATACAACGTTACAGTACCCCCCTTTTTAGCGTAGGATTTTTCCTAAGGAAAATCCGCTGCTTTCACTCAAGCTTACACCTGACCAAGGCACTCACTCATTCATCATCAATCATAATGTAGACATCCATCACATTCATTCTTCTTTCATCAACAAGCTGACAACACAATTTAGTCTTGTGTGTCTGCCACCTTACAACCAGAGTATTTTATTTGTAGTACATAAAACACTCACTTAGATCAGATGTGACTGGTAAAATCCTTGGCTGATATTAGAGTGAATACTAGCTACATATAACCATTTTAATTATATAGAATTAGTTTAGAAAAGTTATGTTTTAATTGGTATTTTTGGCTTATTTTAGGAGTAACCGACCGCTCCTGCAAAGGCTTACTTTAAGAGTTGCAACCCGCTCTATAGTATACCAATGGTGTAGGGCCATTGGTACAACATAACCGAAGGGATCAATGGTTTAGTCCCATGATCAATTATACAACCACCGGTGTAGGGCCGATAGTTATATTTTACTGTTGGGGTAGACCAATCAGCAAAAATAGAAGTTAATAACCAACGGTGTAGGGCCGTTAGCTATAGATAGTACTGTTGGGGTAGACCAGCAGTAGGAAGTAAAGAAGGAATGGTTATATGTAGTAGTAGCAAGTAGGTACTTGTTTTAGTTAATAGTTTTTAGTTAGATTTTATTTAGAAATACTAGGTAGATTATATTTAGAAAAATGAATTTAATTTATTTTTAGTATTGTTTTTATTTAGTTTAGTTGTAGAATAGTTAATTACATTATTAAAAAAATTTTAGTTTAGCTGTTTAGTTTAGGTGCCATTAGATTATACAATTTTAGTGTCAAGTTTTAATTTAGTTTGATTTAGTTTAGCTGCAATTTGATTGTAAAAACTTTTTAGTTATTTAAACAATTTAGTTAAAATTCTTAGTTTAGTTTAGAAATATTTAATTTAGATTAGCTTTAGTATAGGTAGTTTAAATATTAAAATAATAGTTTTAATTCCAAAAAAAATATTTAGTTTAGTTTAGGTTCGACGTAGTTAGGTTGTAAAAACATTATTTAGTTATTTAGAAAATTTTATTTATTTTAGTTTATTTAGGTTGCTATTTGATTGTAAGAACTTATTTAACTAGGCAAGGATTTATAAAAAAATATTTTAAGATTTAGTCAAAATTTAAGTAGTCTATTTAATTTTTAGTCAATTTTTTATTTAATTTATTTAATTATTTAGTTTAAGATTTTTAAGAACAAAGGCATATTATTCGTATAAGCTGATTTATATATGAATCCCGCTAACTGAAAATATTTAAATATTTTAGTATTCATTTTAGTTTAAAAAAAATTGAAAAATTATAGATCACGACAAAAAAATATGTTTAGTTAAACTATTCTCCTTGCCATTTTGTTGGTTGTAGCCTAGTCTAGATTATAAACTGTCGTTTATGCTAAGCCGATAGAAATGCAACCTAAGAGACGACAAAGTTAAAAAAAACGTCTGTGTGCCAGTAATTTAGGCCGGCACCCACACCCTTCAACCGTACACAGGTAGCTGCATACAGTAGAAATAGGTATGGTGGTAGTACTTCCCCGGGCGAGTGTTTTCACCTAAAACTCTACTACTGCTTTTAAAAGTAGAAGATGAACAAGAAAATTTTTGCTGCCCGAGAGTATGTCTTGAAAAGCTACACAATTTAAGATAATATGACAGGAGAATGTAAAATCTGCACAATGTTCAGTCTACCAACCGTGAAGTAAGAAAAAAAATTAAGTTAAAAAAAAAATGTGAGGGTACAAGTAAAATTCACGGTTGATGGCCTGTGATTTCAAACGCACAACCGTTAAATCACCATCACCAAAAAAACCAAAGAAATGCGCAACAAGAAAGAAACCAATACGTCCTAGTTTACCTCTAGTATGGGCGCCACTGTAACGAGGGGGTCCTTACTAGGGTGATAAATAAAAAAATGTTACGAATTAATAAACGTGTATTGTTTAGCAACCCTAGTAAGTAAGCCGCCGGGTGAAGCCGGGCGGGGTTCGAAGAATTTGGACGTTTAGTTTCTTTCCTGTGTAGACGGTACTCTCCTGGTAGTCCACAGGAGGTAGGCGGCCGGCCGACGTGGAGCGTAGTCGACGCAGCGCGCGCAGCTCGCGGCAGCTTCGCGAGGTAGTAGATGCGACAGCAGCTCAGGTGTCCAGCCACACCCGGCAGCAGCGCAGGATGAGTACGCGTCGTACTATACAGAGGCGTAGAAGTGGAACTGGAACCCGATTTTCGGGTTCACACAATAGAATTTACTTTGTTTTTATAGTTAAACAATTACTTTCACAACACGGTAATTTACTTAGTGTTTAGACTTGGTGACTAGGTAGGTCAAAGTACGTAGTCGCAGGCGCAGAGTACAGGTTGGAATGCCTCTGGCAACTCCCAGAGGTTTTTATAACCTCCTGGGACGTTCACCTATTTTGAAGATTACCATATTAGGTGATCTTCGCGAAAGAACGGCGATTCGTTCCAGAAAAATCGAAAGACTAGCCGTCGTCATTGGCTGACACAATAACACTAAGTATGGAGGCGGAGCTTATGCACCTCGACCGGTCTGTTCCGGCGCAATTTGTTACTCGCGCGCGGGTAGGTTTATATTTGCGGCCGAAATATTATAGCATCACCTACATACATAGAAAAATTATTTCTTTGTTTCTACAGCTGATTAGTACGGAGATGTTTTTTGTATGTTTGTTGTTTTATTGGTAGGTATTTAATATTAATAAGTATACAACGTTACAATTGCAGTATGCTGCAGTTGGGGCAGTCAGATGTCTAGCTAGATAGACATGTTTGGTTTTGTAGGTACCCTTTTGTTTTCTGCTAGTATTTGTATTTCTAGAAATTCATATTAAGTCACAGTTTTTTGCGTAGTAGGAGTCTACGCCAGAGATGTGCTTGACTTAATTAAATATTCTGAGAAAAAGTAGTTAGTAAACCATCTGCATCCCTGCAATTGTTCTTTAGTACCTACTTGCAGCAATAGCACTGGATTCTTGTATGTCACCTATTGTCAGTAAAAGTCCTAGTCGTGGCAGCCCAGTAGACCTTTTAATTAGTAGGTAAGTAGCTGATGTAATTGAGTATTTCGAATACAACCTTTAGTAAGTAAATCCATGCGTTCTTGGAACATTTCTCTCCAGCGCTCTTTAACAAAATTCGATCAATGAATGAACTATGAACGCATAATTATAATGCTGTATCACTCGCTGTAATGATGAGATCATGAATAGCGTTGCGTCTCAGCAATATAAGTAACTGCCTCTTTTGAACCTAACAGGTAATCTTTCTATGACTGGCTTCTTCTTTTTAATTTGTATCTTCTTGTCATAATATAGCATTACAAAGTCAAAAAGTTTTTTGCATGAGTATTGAAATTATAGATTTGAGGACGTAAAAACAGTTTAAGAACGCCCCGTATCTACTTGAGGAGCTCTGCGATAGAAAGAGCGTAGCGCAGCAAATATTGTTGCTATTTCACATCGAGCAAGGTAAGATTTTCACTTATTGTGTACACTGTGCGTTTGGAGGATCGATTTCAATCCTTACAATACAAGAGAAGCCAAAGGTCAAGTACCTAGTTGAAACCCAAGGGTTACCAATACCTGCACTGTACCTGCACCGTGCAGCCCTGTACAGTCAACATAAAAAGAAAATTATTATAGTTTTATGTTTCAAAAGTGAAACGTTCGGAAAAAGACTTTATGAATAAAAAAATACTAATACGTATAAGTACTTTCAAAATACCGAAATAGTCATCTATTTTTGCTGTTGACTATACCATACTGTGCTCTACGTCTACAACATGGTGGAAATCTGTCCAGATGGCAACAAACTTTTCTCTTAAGTAGGTACCTACATAAATATATTATTGGTTTGCATTAATTTTGTATAGGTACTTCATTAAGCACGATTCACCTTAAAATCGAAATTATTATGCCATTTATTGAATAATATTAGAAAAATATTTAAGTACCTATTGCTAAACGAAAATTATAACCAATAAAGCCCATTCACACGACGCAATTTAATTATCCGTAGCTATTGCTTCAATTGCAACCTGTAAATAGGCCTTTAGTAGACGCATGATTAAAATGAACGTAAATAAATAAGTTGTATTAACCCCATTGAATTACCGAGCTTACAACCATGAAAAGATCCCATGACCATATACATTTTCTGATCGGAAAATGTATAATACTGTCCTTCAGAAAACCCAACGGTATTTATTTATATGTTATGAAAACGTTTATAGATATGTACTTACTATTAATCCCTCCTTTAAGTCTTTATGTCAGTGGTTCCCAACCTTTTTTTGACCAGGGACCACTAGAACTTTTTCATTCGGGACACCGAATGAAAAAGTTCTAGTGGTCCCAAAGCTCAAAAAAATATTAGTAAAAAATATAACTTTGTTTCGTGGACTTTAATTTTGTTCTTGTGGATCTTAATTTTGCTCTCGCGGACCACTAGTTTAGTTTTCGCGGACCACTGGTTATCCGCGGACCACTGGTTGGGAACCACTGCTTTATACAAATCATAATAACCGCTGACTTCATTTACTACCACATAACTGTGCGTCTAATAAAATTCATTACCTACACTTTACATCATCTAACTGATTCCTTACCCTCAAAACATTAAACAACACCACCGACATTGCCCCACATATCAACCTGTAACTATTAGTCCCACTTGTACGTCCCAAATAGTGAACAAAGGATTAATTTAGGTGTACACTAGCGTTCAGTCGAAGCATCTTGAATGTAGAATCGGTGTCACCGCGGCGCAATTCAGCCGGGACGTTTGAAAAGGGGGCGCGAACATGAATATGCATGCGACTCTTTGTTATAGCCAACTGTTTTGAACTCTACGTGAACAATTGACGTTTACTTCAAGTGGCTCAGTTCGATCTCCGCGACAGGTTTCTGAAACAACGTTATTACTCGTTTAGTTCTTTATTTTTAGTTGTCAAGAACTTAAACATAATAATTATGAAGGTGATTTGATTTTCATTACGGTTTTGTTTGACTAAATCATGTTCAGTAACTATGACGAATTCAATTATTTGTCGTGTATGTTTCTAATTCTTTGTCACCATTTGGGTTTTTTATTCTAACTCTATGACACGATAGACGGGCGACTAAATGAAAACAATGTTAGTCCACATAATGGCACATGTTAACTCGTAGTCTCTAAAAATAGTTACAAATAAAAATTACCCGCATTTAATTACACGTAGCAGATAGGATAGTTTGAAACTGTGAAATTAATTTAACCCTCACCATGCGGTGTTACATACATTGTAGCGATAATAACAGGAACCCGTCAGCAGCTCCACGGTGGTCCTTAATGATAGACACGCTGTAATTGACGACTATCAAATCCACATTACACATTGCAATCACCAGAAGCACACGATATTTTACTGTCTCCCACAGGAGAAATATGTGATTTGATGACGCTTTTTATGTAGCGTTAATATTACTTTAACTATAATACCTTTAATTTAGTGACGCAGAGTAAAAATATTTTCAAACTTTTATTCTCAAATATTATTTTGAAATTTTAAAAATAAACACACATGCCCAATTTACTGTCCTAACATTAAAGTTTATTGCCAAAAGCAGGTGCAATAATTTTATATGAAGTCATAATAATTAATGCAAGCAATCTGCGCGCGCGCGTTGTCGAAAAACTTGACAAAATCATATTCTACATCGACACAGCACCTGCACAAGATTTGTGATTACAATCAAACAAGTGAAACAGCCAGCAGGCACAAGTTAGTCTGGTTTGACACAGCGATTTAGGGTTCCTTAATGTTACATACGGTCTCCATGTTTCTGAGGATATACTAAAACTGTACCAGCTGCTTGTTATTTCGCAATTTGTTCAAGTCGACCAGATAAAATCTTAAAATGTAACACATTGTTGTATGTATTTGGATTGGAGGTTCAAGAGCAGCTCGCATTATTATAGTAATATAATTCGTAGAAAATTCAACAGAATGACGAACGAAGAAACCATCTACAACCATACATATAGAATCTACGGAGGACTGCGAGTTGTGATAACACTCGAGAAAAGTATAATTATGTTCTAGGACTGTTATATTTTAGATTAAAAATTCGCTTAAGTTTACGATATCAAGTCAAAATTATTCGTGATAGGTTGTTCTACTTTATAAAATGGTCAGGCGTTATTTTTTCCATACAATTACCACAGTAAAAGAAAAACATAGCGTACATCAACTGTCCACCTACGTTATTTCTAAATGTCAAGTGAAGGAAACGGGTTATTTACCTACATAGTGATCGTGGGTGATGGGTTAACAACTCATAATTTACGGTGTGTTATTATTGTACGCTATTGCGGTGTTTTCATAAGATTTCATACTACCTTAGAATTAGTGTAAGGCAACGGTCCTTCTAGGAGGACACCATTCGGTTGGTAGGAACCTATCTGTTATCGTCTTCTTCTACGAGTAGACCCCCGTAACCGTCTTGTGGTTACCGTATTATTTTTTATGGCAAGATATATCCTTGTTTCTATGATCTAAAGGCAAACCAAAAGCAGTTTTAAAACTAAAAATTTAAAACCTTTTAAGTACCTACAGTTCGTATGTAAATCTGCAAAATGATATTTCTTAAAAATAGTCGTAACTAGCTTTCTTATAAAATATTTAATATAATTGCTTCACCAAGTACCTATATAAATTCATAAAGAAGGTTACTGAGAAACTTCCTAATAAATAATCTTTACACATTTCTATATATTTATTTAAATTAATTAGGTAGGTACCAAGAAGTAAGCCTTGATTTTCTTACGCGCTTATACTTACTCTCGTATCTACTTGCATCGCAATTATGGGACATCTTAATTAAAACAATTATAAAACTGCAGTCACTGGAGAGTACAAAAGTGTTGAAATTTAACTTTTAATCACTCCGTGCCTATCCGATGACACAAAAAACTGCGAAAAAATAAATCAGCAGGTGAAGGGTTCGATGACAGTGTCGATTAAATTCACAAGTCCCTTGTTATGTGACACGAAAGCTAATTGTACCGACTGACAAATAGCCTTGTTAGGAAGGCATTTGTAATTGCAGAGCGTCCAGCTTAACCTGGCACTTGGCGAAATAGGGAGCTAAACTGGAATGTTTTTAATTTAACATTTTGCTTTCGCAAGCTGTATTATCTTAAAGTGCCACCATATACTGGACACCCATACTTCTAATTACTTGCCAATAAAAACCTTAGATAGTTTAGCGTCCATTGTCGGTTTTATGCATGTAAGAAACTTTCTTTTAAAATAATTTTAATTGTAGGACTTTTATGCGCTGCAGAACAGTGTATAAATTTTAATTACGGTCCGCGTTGTTCCAGCTAAAGTTCACGTCACTAGAATATCCAGACATATAAATTTTACCGCTGGAATTTTACGATATGATATTTCATTGCTTAGCGCCATTTCGTATTTTATCTGTCCAGGAAAGTAAATATTTTATTTTTTTAATGAAACATCTTACTACTGCTATAATTTTGCTGCAGACGTACGTATGAACACGGGACCATGCATAAATAATAAACGTAGGCCGAGCTCATCCAAGTTACTGCATCCGCGTAATGAGTATTGAAGATAAATTGCACACCTGTAATGACGGTCTTACGGGAAGATTACGGGGCGAAACATGCCATAATAAAACTGCCAGTACAATTAGTAAATCATAACTTACAACTCATGTTTTACAAACGCAAAGCGGCGTCTACGCGTGCATTCTTGAAATTACAGTTTAAATTCTATCCTTGACCGTCGTAAATCAAAACACAATTAACTCGATCTTCATTAAGATATCTTCTTTCGCATATTAAAAGATTGTTCTAAAAATGGAAACACGAAGCACCTGGCATATGCAAGTAAACTAGACTACCGTTCCCAATTCCCATTGAACACTTACGACATCGCCTTGTAGCCCTGCACTACAGACGCAAACTCGTTTGGTCGATACTCAATTTCGTAACATTTCGCCTCTGTGAGGTCTGTGTCTTGGTCAGGGCCGCGGGGCAGCAAGAAATGGGGGGAACGTGGAGGGGGGGCGTGCGCCCGCGCAGAGCGGAACGCCAGATCGTGCTGCACCGCCGAGCGCGACCGCTAAAGCAGCCTCGGCTCTTGAATTGCAACATCGCTTGCTTTGTAATAGTACCTGTTGCCGGTTTAGGTCGTGTCTATGTTATATTTCACCTCTTTTATTAAATTAATAATTTTGAAAACTTGTTCTATAGACAACTTTTCCATTGTCAATTTTTCTTTTAAAAACTCTGGTAATTGTATTTAATGATAATAATTATTATTTTATTGTGTGTCTTAAATAGTCTTAATTACACGTACTAGCATCTGCACAGGTGATTTTAATTGGCTATATAATTAGTTTATGGCCTAAATAAACTTAAATTTTATGAAACACACTAAAACTATCCAGGCAAAAAGAAAGGTGTAGAGTTTAGCACTAACTATTAGTGCACCTGCATGTTCTGTACATCAATAGGTACACAATACATAATTATATAAACGTATTAGCAAAGGTATCAATTATAAATTATTGCAAACAACTAATAAGTACACTTGGACATTTAATATTCTATAAAAGTCACGCGCTACTTTCTTAGTAACGATTGGCTAGTTAAGATAATGCAGTATCTTTTATTATTAAGCAATATAAACATTATAATATAGGTATGATGGGGAATATAACAAAAGTGGAACTGCGGTGTCTGCCGGCTCGTAACCGGTCGCGTAAGTCTCATAACGTTATCGTCACTGATGTAAGCGCGTGCGCAGTCGCAGGGGCAGAAGAAAGGAGTCGTATGCGAAATAACCACAAGTAGCTTCTTACAAAAAAATGCATTTAAATACTTTAGGGTCAGTTAAAGGACGACTGTGAAATGAAATTTTTGACGGCTTCGGCAGAAAACGACGTATTCGTAGATACAAAATCGAATGCTAAAGATGTTAATCAAAATGGTTAACTAGATTCCAATATAAAAATCAAATTATATCTTTAAACAGCACATCAAAAAAATAACGACTTAGAAAAATAGGTCGCATCATAGAAACATTCCCACAATTATTAATATTATATAAAAATATTAATCAAACCATCAAAGTCTATCAGTCAAATGAGGCAAGAAAACTTATTTCCATAAGTCAAACGGCGACCTGAGGTCGTCGCTCTTACGGACCAGTGAGACCGGATCTTGGAGGAAACTTTTTACGTGACCAGCGACTCAGCGGTAACATATTTACCCAAGAACGGCCGACATTACCGCGCACACGAATATGTTGGCGTTAATTAAACGTTTTATTTTTGTATTACCGTCATCATATTTAATGAAGACATAAGTAAAGTGCAAATTCTTAATCCGTTGTAGAATATGCATAATTGTTACGTAGAATTTCCAACTCGTATGCCTTTATGCGCAGACACATTCCCTATAGTAGGCATGCATACAGGCATAGGTACATGTGTCTCGGTTTACACTACACTAACATTTACCCCCCTTTCATAAAAAAAAACTTGTCACTAAAACCAGGCGCGGTTCCAGGGGGGGGGTCACGGGGGTCATGACCCCCCAAAAATGCGCCAAATACGATAATTCACGGTATAGCACGTTGGCATTGATTGGTATGACCCCCCCTAAAGTCTTCAACTGCGGTATGACCCCCCCAAAATCGTCGGCTGCGAACGCGCCTGACTAAAACCACTGGTTGATTAAATATAAAACTATCTTTGTCATATCTATGCCAATGAATAGAGATGGCAATTGACTTAAGAGCTATTTAATTTAAACAACGTTTATTCTTCGTTTATAAATAAGGTAGACGTTTAATAAAATATGTAATTCTGTATATTATGTAAATTCTTTTAGAGGATTGAAAAATGTTCTTTTATAATTGCTACGATTGCCTACGAGACGCTACGAACTTAATATAAAACGATCCCTTTTAAAAACACGATAGTAAAGTTCAGTAGTACATACGATATTAATGTCGGCAACCAATAATAAGATAGGAATACTGTTATTTATTAATTGCACAGTTAGGTATTTAATTTAAATAATCACAATTAAAATCGCCAGACTTGTTAATGTGATCAAACATTAAAAAGTCTGGCGGTCTACATTCGGTAGCAAACACTTTTTTAATGAATAAACATTCAGAGCATATTGGTAACCGTATTTTAATGCATATCAAAAAACCCTATTACGGTTATTATAAGTCCTCGGTTGGGCCTATGGGTATCCTAAGCACTGTTGCCAATTTTGCGACTTTTGCGGTATACATTTATGCGCTATACATTTTACTTTTGAATACATTTGCACAAAAGTCATAAATGTCAAGCGCAAAAGTCGCAAAATTGGCAACAGTGAATCCTAAGTGCTACTGATCCTTCGTTAGTCTCTAATCTTCTCTATATGTAAAAGCCTTTGTCCTGACTGACTGACGGTCAACGTACAGCCTAAGCCGCTGGTATTTAGAAGGAGGAGCGCGAAGGTGGCGAGGAATAATGTGTCGCTTCATGCAATTTTAATCACTATGGGAATACTTCATGGGAGAACAGCATACATTTTGTGTAAAATATTTTTGCAAAAACAGTGATTCTTGCATTATGTTTGGCGTTTATTTTGCTCTGAATATGGATCTAAGTCAGTGTCCCAGGGAAAGTTTAATTATTTATTGGATTAAAAATTTAAGTCGAGTAAGTATACTTAAGGAAACCAACATCAATTGCCCAATTGGCAAAAAATAAATCATCATCCAAGAAATGGCTGCCATTACACGCGTCAAAATGCAAGAGAGTTGTTACTTTGCGCTCCAGGTTCGATGGGTGTTTACGTCGAGGCGGGGCACAAATCGATGATGTCATTAAAAAAAATTGCATCAGATGTTTGTTACATAAGTAAATTGAATAAATGATCAACAAAATCCTACTAATATTATAAATGCGAAAGTTTGTGTGTATGTTTGTTACTTCTTCACCTGAAACGGCTGGACGGATTTAGATGAAATTTGCCAAAAAGGTTGCCTGGAACCTGGAGAAGCACATAAGCTACTTATCATCTATTTTCACGCAGACGAAGTCGCAGGGAACAGCTAGTATGTATATTTGTAGTTTTTTTCGTATTCATGTTTCAAAATAGCAAAAATGTTTGGCTCACCCGTTATTTAAGTATACAGACACTTTAAATATATGAAACGATTTTTTAAATGTAAATAACACCTACAAGTATCCGAATTATTAATACCCTTTATTTAAAATTATTTGCACTACGCAATCTTTCGATCCTCAAATTACATCACAACCAAAAAACATAGCACAATACCAGTTAATTTATATAACAGCTTCTTCAGTTCTTTCTGGTAAACTATAGTAATTATATTTTTTACTCAATATTGACTTACATAGCGTTTGACATCCAAACGACTTTTGCCACATCGGTCTCTGTAAATTGATTCAACAGGATTCTCGTCAATTATCGCTTCGAAATGAAGTTTTTTAACACTGTTTACATACACTCCGGTACCGGTTTTACTGTTTATTTAATATTCTAGACGCAACGTCTCTTCATTTATTTAATGTATAAATAAGAAGTCACGTTTCTATGTTTTATTAGCGATTTTTTCAAGCATTGTCAGATGTCTGTTTGAAAAATGGGTTTTTGTTGTATCCTTACTGGGCCCTTGTACTTTAGTATATTTTCAATGATGCTTAAACTCAAAGATATTTTATATAAATTAAGAGAAGAACAAGAATAATCTTTTTTTCTTTTTCATGCAAAAGCGAAAGATGCGCACATTAGAACAAAATAGAGACACTATCAACTAAAAACAAAATGAAGGAAGAAGTTCCTTGATTTGTTTTGTTTTTGTTAGTAACTAGCTACAAGATTTTGATATATAGGTAGGCACTTTAAGAAATCAATATCTATGTAATATTTACGTGTTTTTAGTATGTCAATGAATATTTATTTTGAAATAGGACCCGAGCAAGTGCACTCAGTGGGATGAGTAATTAAATTAGTAATTACTTAGCTTAAGCAACCTTTTATCATAAAAATAACAGTACTTATCTAATTATTTTTCTTCCAAGTGATAGGGAAATTAATTAAAAAAAATATACAAACTCGAGGATAAAAAAAAATACCTTCTTCACTTTTATTGTTAACAAAATTAAAAGCTTCTCAAATAGAACAAATAAAGTCAAAAAGGTGATAATGCTCGAAAATCATCAGACTCCCTTTCAATATAAATTTCACTGGCTAAACTCTGTAAATCCCGCTACATGACCCGTACGCATTAGGGCAGTGTGTGTTGGTTATGCTCGACTATACATAACTATAACTACAGAGTGGTCGCACGAACCGTCTGTATTATGCGCAAGCACAAATCGTCCGGCATTCCTGCGCCGGCGCGCCGAGCGAGACAGACATGAAGATGATGTCATGTGTTCTCGCTCTGCACTCGCAATCCTTTCCTTTCTACCTGTTGCGCTGTTACAAAAACCCGGTCCTTAGGGCCGCTACCTTACGTGAACTGAATGAGGATTGCGGGAGGCTACGGCTCGGCCCATATAAAGATAGGGCAAGGGCTATTATACATACAAGGCGACGACGCAAACCAAAGCTCGTCAGGAGTCTTGGGACACTATTTACCGTGGGGATGGCGGGCAAAAAACGTACGTGCCTATGTGAGACGGTTGCATAATAGCTACTCGTTTGGGCAACGCGAACGGAGGGTGATTGGTGCTCGATTAAAAAAAAATATCTAGGTCTTTGTTTTCACGCGAAAATATCTCGAGTTTTGTCGTGTTGGAAAACGTTAACACAAACAAATTCATGAATACGTTGTATGTAGGTACATATTTGAATATTACGACTGTAGTAGGTAACATAATCATTGAAATTACTCATGAATAAAGTACCTGCATAAGTGCGACTGCCGCATTTATCATTCTACAAGAGGAAATGACATCAAGTTATTTTTAAAGCCAACAAGAAATTTCGATAATTAAATCGTGATTGTATTCAGAGTTCTAAATCCGAACGATCCAATCGCGATAGCACGAAGCTCGATCGTGACGTGGCTGACATTCGCCGCGCATGCGCGGTCCGTGATCTTGGCAATGGTGGCTGTGGCGCGGCAACCATCGCTATTGCGGTCGCTGTACCCGGCGCACGCCCCGCGCGCCCCTTGCCGCGCCCCGCCGCCGCCCGCGCACCACGCAGCCTTTTGACAACCGGTATACGTAGGTAGGTAGTTAGCTACACGTGAACATGTCTTGAGAATTTTCTGACGTTTAATTCACGTAACGAAGAGTTCTCACAATTGAACTTTTAATGGAACTTACGGAACGTCGTAGAACTCTACACGAGCGCAGAAGATTACAACATTTTAGTTTTTATAGAAACAACAATATAATTTTCATTTCGATACAGGTATTAGCCGCCAATGGAATAGTCATATTGGATATTTCTTAATGGATAGAGTTAACGCGGTAGGTGGTAATAAATTGATGCTTTTTTATAATCGTACGGCAAAATATATAAGCACACAATGGTGTGTTCACTGGCTGTACTAATGAATATATAAAGCTATTTATCAGCGAAGTACCGTTCCAATAGATTCAGTGTTTTAGGTCACAGGACATGAACATGCATTATCACACATATTATACACAGCCATCTAAATCTTTCTAAGCTTCTTCAATTATTCATATACCTACTTAACTTGTCCCCTAAAATATAGGTAGGTACTTATAATTCAAACTTATATCGCAAATTACAATAGGTAGATACGATTGACACTTTCATGTCATGAGTCCAGTATCTAATGAACGACCGTAGTTTAATAAAAGGGACATTTGAATAATTAATTTGAATGGGGTTTCTCGGAAAAGAAAATACCACTTATCTCACACACCGGCTGCTGTTAGAAATAACAAAGATATTGCGATGATGAACAATCAGTCGCGAATATAAGTGTAATCGACAGCAATGGATGCGATTGCTCCTTGAAGGGGGGGGGGGGGGGGGGGGTTCAAGTTTTATGAGAGATAGGACACAGCGGGATACATACCACTACTCACACAATACCTACCACAGCCAAATTACGCTACTCATCGTTAGTGTTATGTTCCTGTGGTCAGTAAGGTCGCCAGGGCTCCTGAAGATGTGTTGATAGCGGGGGACTATTACTATCAGGTGGAGAGTACCTACGCATGATTGCCACCATCGAGGTATGAAAAAAAAAATTAAACATAACTAATTATTGTGGCATAATACCTATAGGAGAAACTCCCATTGTAATTGCCTTTCTCAAGGCGTGGATGGTAGTCCAGCTTCTCAAGGCATGGATGGTGGTGCGTATGGATTGTGAACTCACCCTGAGTTGATTGTTGTTTATTGAAGGCATGGTGCCTATGATATGGCCCTTGCAACTTTGATGTTCGGGAAAATCCATGTTCGATGATAACGAAAATATTAAGGCGACACTGGTGCGACAATATCAGTCGACAATGTCGCACGCGTTATTATTTCGATATTTCTTATTAGTAGGTATCTACATTTTGTATTAAGACGCATGCGATCTTAAACACTATACTGCGATAATAACGACGCGATTAACGTTGCATTATTATCGCAGCAACATCCACGTTGGAAATATTGGACGATAAAAACGCAGCTGTGTGGACAGAACAGGGAGGCATTATCGCAATAACGCATATGTTTTTATTGGGAGAGCCTTCATGTATTACAATTATATAAATCACGCCTATATTGGCTAAAGGGTTAGACAGAGAGGTGTACGTGGACAATACACCTACATTTGGCCGGTTATGATTAAGTCCTATTTAGTAGGGGGCTAAGGGGCGACTCTATTGTCATCACTAGACACAAATCCAACTCCGAGCCGCTGCTGAGAATAATTGGTTAATATAATCATTAATAAAGAAAAAAATAATTAAGAACATCATTAGATATCGTATTTTAGCAAATAATTACCATACCAGCTAACCTTACCAAATGCTAATAAAATCAATTTTACTTTTATTTTTAAGTTTACTTTCCTTTCTTATTAGTATTCGCAAATGTGCAATACTTTTTATCATTTAAAACGACTTGTCCCTATTTATCGAATATTCTTTCCATAAATAGTGTAAATACGCAATTTACTTGGTATTTTTAGATCGTGGGCGTGGCCTTCTCGAGAAAGACATTGCTTTTCACAATGCTATTGTATGTGACAGAAATTATTTATTTGTATTGACATAACATTCGAACAATTTTATAAATGAGAGGGTTCTTTTGTAAATTATAGCCGATATACAAATAAATAATCATCAAGTAGTAGTATTACATCCAGTATTAGGACTATAATTTACATAAATTATGTAGGTAGGTAATTATTTATGGGTTAAAAAATTAAAAGCAACAAACCCGGCTCAGATTATTTATTGCATATGTTTTGGGTCACTGGTACTTCTGGAATCCTAAATTCGAGGTATAGCACAGTGAAAAAGCAAAACACGCCGTTGACACAAATAATTAAATCCATCATCCATATTTTATAACAACAAAGATTGACTCATCTACATCGGATATGAGCCAACCGTACGGTTCCTACTCTTACACGAGACTTGACGAGACCAACTATTATGTTAACTCCATACCCTTTATTGGGGAAATAGCTATAATCCATGGTAAGTATTCTGACTTCACAAGATCCTAGAAAATACCATAGTCACGACGACACATAATCAATAGACCGAACAGTTTAGGTATGATGACGTTTATATCTAGTTATTTTTTTAAATATTCATCCTTAGTGCGGGTGATAACGCTCTACGAATCACGTAGGCGATAGCTACGGCTACGCTACGACCTACGCCGGCGTCCTGTCATTTGTTTAATATAATTAACGCACTAACTATTGTCACATCAAGAGAGACGAGTAAGAATGTATTTAAAAATAAGACTAAATAAACTACCTACTACATGATTATGTATTGATGACGTCATCATGATTACACTAATATTATAAATGCGAATGTTTGTATTTTGTTACTACTTCCACTGAAATGGCTGAACGGATTTAGATGAAAAGACTTGTCCGCTGTTTGTATGGACGTTGGTTTTTTATTCCGAGAAAAATCTAACCAGCATCAAACTACGCCTAATGCGTCAAAAATATGGAACTCTCTCGATCTAAAAAAATTATTTCAATGGTTCCACCATTGAAATAATTTTTTTAGATCCCTCCATTTATGAGAAAAAACATAAACTATTAATGTTAGTGCATATATTTTTTTGTTGATGGCAACCCAAATAAAACCTTCCAAACACTTTGACAACGTCTTATTTGACAGCTCATTCTATTTATCTGTCAAATATGACATAAGCTATAGACAAATATGACGTACCTAAGTGTTGACTGACAGGTTGTCATACTCTATTGATTTGACAAGAATGACAGTAGGTACCATATGTCAATTTTGACAAGTTTACTATTTTTTGGGTGTGTTCACTTTAATATGCTAGATATTAAGAGAGGTTTGTTCGTTTTAGGAGTAAATTCACACTAAAATTAAAAACGATTTTTCTCAAAATTGGAGGTCTTTAAAAATGTATGATAATGTTGAAACCATTCGTTTTTGGGATGTCTATCTAAGTATATTTATCTTATCCTGGTTAGAATGATTGAATAATAAAAAACTATTTTCGGACAAGTCCTTTGATAGAGAGGTAGCCTGGGACCTGGAGAAGCACATAGGCTTTTCATCAATTTTCACGCAAACGATACGGGCAACAGCTAATAATTTAATGAAACTTTTCTGAAAGTCCCTAGTTAGCGCTAAAGATTCGCATAAATAGATCAAGAAGGCTGTAGATGAAAACGATAATTATCCATTAATTATTTTATGTTAAAATCTACCTACCCAAAGACGATTGCAGCAGGTATAATACCTAATATTGTTTTCGCAGATGGGTATTAATTTTAAAAATAAAAACCATATCTCGATGAAAAGTAAATAAAAAAGTCTGCTTTATAATTTTCATTTTTGTTATTTAAAATCCATAGGTATTTTTATTTAAATGAAATGCTTAGGTACTCACATTTTCGTCTTATAACCAAAACAATAACGGCTGTTTAATTAACAGCTGTTTAAAGCAACTTAATACAGTGCAAAAATGAAAATAAAGACTTTATTATTGATAATATCTATAGTTTGGATTTAAATAACTTATTCATATACATCGGCTCCGTTCTTCAGCATTCTTTATGAAAATCCAATTGAAGTTCTATTTAGGTAACTTTTTTTGTAAATTATGCGATTTTGTGTTGAGGCGTGAAAATCACATAATAAAAAGGCTTTCATAAAAGTAAACATGTTTAAATCACACCTAAGTTATGTTACACCTTCTCCTAACACTCAGAGATTTACCTACTTAAATAAACTGCTAAGTATTACACTATTTAGCTTCATTATACTTATACAAAATCAACATCAAAGTGTTCTAATCATATTTCAAAATTGAATATCAGGCGTCACAGATGACGAAGATGCTATAATATAACGTAATAATTGATGTATTGTATGGTCGCTTATTATATTATAGCATCTTCGTCGTCACCATACAATTTATATGAACAGACAGACGGCGTATATTTTCATCTTACAGTAAGTGTATGGCGAGCGATATTTTATCTTAACATGAAATATTATAAGTAGCATCTTCGTCGTCTGTGATGCACAGATCTTAAACAAACGGCTCTTGCCAAATAGGATCAATTGTATTAAAACATAATTTAAAACAAAATCTATACTAATATCATAAATGCGAAATGGATGATGAATCATAAATGCGGATGGAAGAATGTTTGTTACTCAAGCACGCCAGAACGGCTGAACGGATCTAGATGAAATTTGGTACAGATATAGATTATAGTCTGGAATAGCAGCACACAGGTTACTTTTAATGCCAAA
This sequence comes from Thalpophila matura, assembly GCA_948465475.1. Lineage (NCBI taxonomy): Eukaryota > Metazoa > Arthropoda > Insecta > Lepidoptera > Noctuidae > Thalpophila > Thalpophila matura. Next base: position 12,038,155 of record OX419183.1, read on the forward strand.
AAATTTACTATTCCCGTGGGATAGACTTGTAATTTCTACGCGAACGAAGTCGCGGGCAACAGCTAGTGACTTATAAACATAAACGAACTCTTCATAACAAAATGGCAGGTTCGTAGACCAATTGAATATTACGAGTGTTCAGTCGAGTTGTAATCAGTGGACCGGTTCTAAACATTAATACTATTGCAATTTATTCCCCTGTGATACCACGCGCGTGCTTCAGGGCAATCATCGAGAATACGTGGTGTGGTACCGTTGCACGGCGATCTATTTACACGGCACACTTGATGGAAGACCAAGCTTTGCCACTACGGGATGTTATTTACTTGCTTAGCGTCTAGTTTGAAACCTAGCGGTGTAAAGAAGCCTAGATAACAACTGCAACTGCTAACAGTTCTTAAAAGATCTGGGACTGATGTTTGGACTTGTTGTCATTCTAATCTTTTTTGTTCAAAGCAGTGGCGTAGCTACCGGAGGGCTAGACGGGGCAGTGCCCTGGGGCCCCCAAGCTCAGGGGGCCCCTCGGACTCTGACTCACAAACTATAAATTGAACTAGTGAAAATTTCTCCCACATTCGGAATATAAATAAGCCAGATTCCAGGAACTTTATCCAATTATTCATTCCTAAACTCTGCGTTTAGTACCTGGACGTGCCCTGCTATGCACAATAAAGATCTGATGATAAAGTATCTTTGCAACTTCAAAGTAGGTAGGTACCTATTTAAATCTAACTACATATTTATACTTTGACTTGTATTGATAACATTTTAATGATTTGTTCCGTATTCGTCGTGTTCCGAACTGGGCTTACTCCAGATTTGTCGTAACGCAGATTCGTCGTAAAACGTATAGTCGGTCAAGAAATTGATGTTATTGGTTTAAAAAATTCTATTTAATTAGGATTCCGTACCCAAAGGGTGCTCAACGGGACCCTATTAACGTGCCTCCACTGTCTGTGTGTCTGTCACACACAAGACTGTATTTTTTTAACGGTAACAGGTAGATATTTCTTTTTATTTTCATAAAATAGTTTTAATTTGTTTATTAAATTAAGTTACAATTTTTGTATTTGCTTTTTAATTTTATTATGGAGTCGACTGTATTACGACGAAGCTGGATTGCGACAAATCTCGAGTACGTCAAATTCAGAACACGACGAATACGGAACAAACGATTTTAAATAGAAGGGGCCTAGTTTATTTTTTGCCCCAGGGCCTTTGATTATCTAGCTACGACACTGGTTCAAAGTCTCTTACTAGGTTAAAACCTCTGTTGGACACTCTAGTTTTATCAGTGTAAGTCTTGATCAGCATAAATCGGACGTTGAAGATTAAGTTTGCTTTCAGTGGCAATGCGTGAGCGGCTGTCAAGTGCAAAAAGAGTTTCCATCGGAATACGTTGAAGAATATCACTGTGATCATCGTAAAATGACGTCAAACCGACATTCCATCTGATATGATTGAACATCAAGTTCATCTCAAACTGAGCCGGAATGTAGGTACTTAACGATATAATATATTTCCCCTCTACAAACATTTAGAATAACAAGAATTTCTTAGCGAATTGTACAAAAAATTATGATCAAATCAAATCCTATTTAATGACTTCGACCTTCGACACCTTTGCGCAGAATTTAAATTATAAGTGCTTAATTAAAAAAATATATTAGATTAACGGATTTCAATTTCAACCGTTATTATTGTTTGAAAAACGATAAAAGCACTAATTTATTCATTCCGAAAATTTATAAAATTCCGTCTTCATAAATAATTCATATAAATATCTCGCAAATATCTTAAACTTCTAAGCAAAAATCGCACTATTTCATTTTAAAACATAAAGAGTATCCAGGTTCGACATAATAGCCATAAAAAAATGTTTATTTTTAAACGATTTTACTCAGTTTTAAACCCAACCAACAACATTAGTCGAATGTTAATCATCGTTTTTTCAATAAGTTCCCTTAATTCCTTGATTTCTTGTATAAGTATTCTAGTACATTCAACTGTGTAATTGTGTAGCCCAGATGGCAATACAATTTATAGAGTAAAAAGATCTTACTGCTGCAAGTGAAAACATTATTTTCATAAGACGTTTAAAACAAAAGTTGGCCACGTATACTAAAACACTCGTGTCGGCGGCAATAGCGGTGGCCACTGCTTCTTTGATCTTGAAAGAGGTTATCGTTGCCGAGAACTTGAGGCGACTTACCGGCGTGGAACCGGCGCGCGCGCCGTGCAACCAATCGTTGCGCAATCGACGCACACGCACTGCCGGGCCGCCCGTCGCTCAGATTTGCCGCGATCTATGAAGAAAAATGTGAGTTGATGGCCATGATTTATGCTGCAGAATAAATAGCACATGAACTTACCGAACTTTGTATAAACCGTGAATGAAATGAAACAGAAAATCTAATAACTGGATAATAGGAGAAAGATTTTAAACAACAAATAATAATATTTAAAAAAATGATCTACACGATTTTTACTGAATCCTTATTGCCCAGTTAAAAATTATCACATCCATAATAATATAATTTAGTACGTCGTTGGCGTGATCTCAGCGATGGCAGAGAACTCGCACGACGAAGCTGCGCCGGCGCACGTCTCCCAAACACGTGCAATTGTTGTTGAGCCCAACACGATTATTGAACAACCCGCGTTGCCCTACATTGTAGTCAATCACTTAACAATCGAAGCTGTTTGTGTCGCAGGGATATAATTAAAACGGGTATTTTATCAAATCCTTAAAGCGACATGATCCATTCACTAGAGATGTTAAAATGACAGCTCGATGTTGCCATTTCCTTGAACAAATCAAATGATTTCATCAAATCCCTAAACTTTTTTAGTGAAAAGATGAAATAAATAGATTTCTTGAACAGCAACGGCTTTATGGTTGATGGATTTGTGTTCTAAATTGTTGTTAATTTGGTAAGTGATCGGTTGATCGTTTTTGACACTCAGTTTTCACGGGTTTGATCGACTCCCTAAATTGATTTTGTGAAATGACAAAAATTAAATTTCAAAAGACACTAATACGCAATGCGAACTAATCTTGTACAGTCAAATATTCAATAAACTTATAAATAAACACAACTAACGTATTATAGGCATGGTATAGTATTCTAAAAATAAATTCAACCATTTAACGATCACTTGTTACAAGGACCTACAAAAACCTCACGCAGTCGACGCAAACGCGAAATCGCTACCATTTTTTACTAAAAAACCCGACGGGACCAATTCGGTAGCGTATTACAGTTTTATTTTATTTGTGTAAACAACGCCTTGCCACTTTATGGAGTCGTTAGGTCCAATTTTTATAAAAAAGAATGATTTACGATCTCTAAAAAGAAGCCTTCTTATCCATGAAAATGGCGTTGATTGGATTACTAACGATTCAACATTTGGATATAGCGATGCCAACTGTTTCAGTAATTTTCTCAAATTTACCCATTTTCTTAAAAATGGTAAGGTTCTTATAAACCTTGTCTCACTCATAAAACGTCAACATTGCTGGTAGAAGAAATTATTTTGCCAGCAAAATTATAACTAGGCTCTGCGAATCATCATCCGCCTAGCCTTTTCCCAAACATGATTGGGGTCGGCTTCCAGTCTAACTGGTTACGGCTGAATATCGATATTTTGCATGGAGCGACTGCCATCTGACCTCCACAACCCTATTATTGTATAATAACTAGGCTCTGCGAATATCAATCACTAATATGAAAAAATATTTTACCATTTTAAAGGTACATTATTCCAGATGGACGTAAGCTATATATTATTATAATATATACAACCCGGGCAAAGCCGGGACGGACCGCTACTTTGTTATAAAACATGAAAAATATTGATAGAAATAACGAGATGCGTGAAATTAAAAATAAAACTTAAAACGTTACTTCGAATTATGAACTGTACCTGTCTCAGCAGTAGAGTAAATTCATCAAGCCGTGTAATCTTACTATTCTTCTAAAGTCTTAAATGAATAATCACTTTCTTTGTACCATGCTTAAGATTTTGTTAACAAAAAACACTAAAACCCCCTTTTCTCGGGATTACTATAAGGATATCGGGGAACTTAATCTCTTCTTTGAGACCGATAAACCTCTAGATACTAATCTTCGAAGTTGGGTCTTTCTATGAAATTATTTGTTAAAGTTCATTTGTTGCAAACATCTTCATTATGAGCAAAACGCGTGAAATGCATACTATGTGAATCCGCCAGCATATCCGCTGGTACGGAAACAGCCGGAAACATAAATTTAATAGAAGGAAGTACATGTATTGTACTAAGGTGTTCAGAAAAATTAAAATGGATTTGGAAGCGGCATCCGACAAACTAGAATATTGTGTACATCCATAACTGTTAAAGGCGATGCAATAAAATATCCGGCTAAAAGATAGCGTCATGAACATGTGATATGAATCCCAAAGGCGCCGACACTTCCACTGCGATGAGCATAACAATAGCATTTTTCCCAAAGCCTGTTTAAACAACTGAAGCTGTAAAGTTTATTGACGTTGTTTCATAACTATTTTGTAAATCCCCGTTCCTTTATATTATTGATTGCTGTCTGTCCGTTGGGACCTTTTGTTTTGCGGATCTCCCAGTTAATTGAAAGACGGCCGACGACTGACTGTGAGGTCCTTACCTGAAGTAAAATGTTATAACTATATTGTAATGAATATGTACGAATAGTTTCTGACAATGAACATATTAGTAATTGTATGTTTGTAAGATGTCAGTGTTATGTTAATTTTAAGAGTTAAAAGAACAAGAAAATTCAAAGGTTCCAATTTTCTTGAACCATTCTTTTAGTGATTCAACTGACACAAATTTTAATGCAAATACATATCTGTATTCTCATAGGTGTCAAGGAATAAGTTAAGAATGTTTCTATATTTCATAAAATGAGTTGTATACTTAGAAATGTTAAATATTTTAGTGGTTTTAGAAAAAAAGAAGTAATGGCTCAAAGTTGTGGCTGTTTCCTTAATCTAGATGCCATGGAAAACCAAAATAAACTTAATGAAAAATATACCACTGTCTTACAAAATGCGATAGAACAAGTAACAACTAGCATACACAAAATAGCACTTTTACTGGTGCGTGTGGCTGTGTGCAAGAGCGGTGGTTGTGCGGAGGTGCCGGTGTGGTTCGGTGCGCGGACGCATGGGGCCAGGCGGGCGGCGCCGGCGCGGGCGGGGGCGGACCTGTTCGGGCAACGGTGTCGCGGGCACCGCACACTAGCTCTCAGTCCTTTCGCAGCGGCCAACGGTACCACATGTGCCGCTAGCTTCTACGCACAAAATAAACATCAACAACGCGAGGAAACTTAACGTGCAGTGTGATACAATGCTGATCTGTGAATTTTAAAAGACCAAGTGACATAGACGAACAGAAGGATAGAGTGTATCTGTATGTAGTGTTGAATAGCGCCCGAAGATGCCGAAAATCTTCCTGATCAAGAAGCGGCTGCATGAGCAGCAACTGGGGTTGCAGGAAGGGCTGGAATTGCTCGCTAGCAAGGCCGACCAGCTCTGCCCCGGCTCCCCACTTGATGATGGCCCCATTGCACTCCTCTCTAAGAAGGATAAGGATTGTATCGGTAAGTCTCCAGGATTTGATCTTTTTGTATTTATCTTATCTTCCACATATTTTTGATTTCAATTTTATCTAGTATCGTAGTATCTAATTCAGTCATCTCATCCTAATACAATAAATGTAGTTTTATAGATAACTTTTTTTCAACTTGAACCTTGAATTTTTCTCTAGTTGCATCTTTAAATAGGCTATCTTACACTTTTTTCAAATGCATCCATAACATGATCAATTATTTATCATTTGTGTCATATTTATCCAAGTCGTCATCGCTGTTTGATCAAAGCTTTTATTTTTATTTATCATTTCCTTCTTAACGGCCACTTGCTTGTCAAAAAAAAAGACTCACACTTGAACAGAATCCAGTTCTCGGCTCCGCTTCGCTAACAAATGTCTACCTGCGATCATTTGTGTGTCTTGCGTGATCCTAATCTATCGTTGGTTTTGTCAAATTGAGAGGCATCTTAATTTTACTATAGGAAGAAATCTGTTGACAGAATTTCCCAAAAACTTATATTTAGGGTTGGTTTGAAAGATCAAAGATTTGATAAATTCTTCTCAAAGTCTGAATTCTTTACTTAATTTTAGATGAGTTTCGTCGTTCGACGCCAGGTTATCGTTATTGAATGTTTTAGCAGATTATGACAAACAAAAACGTAATCGACGCCCGCCACCGTCACTGCACATTTTAACGGACTCAGGTAGTTACCAAGCGTGAATCACTGATATAACTGTCGTGTTTTTGCGTTTTTTCACCAATTGTTTACTCTCGTAGATGTGCTAAAATTATGACTTGATGTTTCCATCTTAAAATTTGTGTATTGACTACTGTATCCTAAATTATTTTAGGAAGATACTTGCTAAATCCTTTTGCCTGCTATTGATCTTATCGTCTTGATGTCTGTGACTTGAATCCAAATGTTCACCACAAGCTACTTGCCTGTGTTATTCAAATTACAGTACTTTGTTTGGAATAGTTCCAGAGAAGTGAGGATTCAAGCTTGACAGTACTCTTCACCTTTTTATTTCGTATTTGTCGACTTAATTTATGGCACAACTTTTCCAAAGCCATTAATGCCATTGCGGACAACTTTATTCTAACCCTTTTTTTCATCATCGCTCAATTCTTATTTTAATCCCTGATGGAATTTATGTTATTGAACCAAAAATCAAGTAGTTAAAGTTATGTTATGTAAGAGACCAGTTTTAGAGTTGAGGGTCAAATAAATTTTGACCTGTAAACACTCGAAAATTAAAACTGAAAATAACTTTTTTTTGTCTAATGGAGAGTTACACACGGTACGGGAATTGACCGGATGATAGGTACCGAGGTGTCAATGGTTGCGGGACAATGGCGCGACTTCCGGCCGCCAGCCATCGCCGCTCGCTTTGTATTTAGGTTAGTCACCGCAATCTCGACTGTCATTTCAATATAATTAACTTGTGTGACGTATGTGTCCCGTATTTGCATTAATTTCGCTTTGAGTTCAATTACCACATAATTACAGTTGTTTTCTTCATTTTCTGTCTGTTTTTGTATACTATTACCATTTGGAGAATAGACATGTATAGACATTTAATTTCTCTTGGAACTTTACTTGTATTGTTTTCCACAAAACTGTCGTCATCAAATGGTACAAATCACCTGACTGCAACGAAGAACTATAAATGTTAAATATCAAAGGCTATGGAACATGTTGAACGTGTAAACAACTTTATTATCTAAATACAAAACATTGAGTCAACGTTTACCGTTAAGCCCGCATGCGGTACATTTACCGGATAATTTAATTTTTAACTTTGAAGTGCTTTAAAAATAGAGTACGAATAAAGTAATTACAGGTGTGTTGGCACCTGTGGGTAAAAGGGCACGGATGAGTCGGCCCGAAGGTCACACGACCCCAACCTGCAGCAATGTGCACTATAAATAAGATGGGGAGCAAATAGGGCCGGTAGCGATTACTATTGACATTTATTCATTGCTTCTTTATATTGGCTAATGGTAAAGTGAATTGGGAATTATTGCTTCATTTTATTATTCCTATCTTTTTTATCAGATGATTAATTTCTGACTTCATTCCGAATGTTTATTATGAATTTTAAAATATGTCATCTTTTTCTTAGCGAAAATAGAGTTATTAGAAATACAATTTTTTTTTTATAATTATATTGACACTGTCAATAAATATCACTATTTATATTTAAATCTTATTACACAATAATGAATTAAATAACTACATTAATTATTGGCTGTTTCATAATTAATTTATTCGAAGGCATGACTGCGTAGCTCTACGACAGTTCAGTACAAAAGACTTCAACGAGCTGTTCGCTTCGCCATCCCGAATCTATATTATTATTTTGTCGGGGTCAATAACTAAAGGGGTTCTGAACATTAATTAGTTTCTTAATATTAATACTTAATACCCCCACCTACCCTCCCCCGCCCCCCGCGGCATTTGCCGTGAGAACCGTACGGTTCAGTTGTCGACCTTTCGCGGTCATTAACAATGCCCGTTACCAAAAACTTAATGAATTATTATGCAATTCCCACATTCTTAGGACATTATAGAACAACTGAGGTAGGTATTTATTATAGTTATTTTAGCAATTTGTTCCAACAATGTTGAAATTTCATTGCAATTTTTACGCAATTGTAATTTTATTATGTAAGTAATATTTATCGATGTTAGATGATAATAAGGTGTGACACTACATACGGCCGTCACGTGAATAATTAAGAATGACCCTGCGGTTTGCCGCCGTACGGTCATGTCATCGTGTGCCAATCCCATCTGAGTAGAACGACGTCAATGTACTATGCGCCTACGCATACTAAACCCATTTATAAGAAATAATCGATCAATTGTAGTAGGTATACCTTAGAGACTATTATAGGAACTATTTTCAAAATGTGTAATAACTATATCGAGGAATTTTATGAATAAGACTAAATTAGACTTAGACTGATATGAATTTGTAAGAAAGACATTTTGATTGCAGAATTTCGCTAAAGAACAAAAACTCAGTAGGTACCTACCCATTCAGTATCGCACAGTAATTTAGATTTTTGGGCTTAGTAAACTATTCTAAGAAATACATCGTACGAATAAAAACTACAGTTCATAAAACCGTAATAGATAAAATTAATATTACATGATTATGCACACAAAAGCTGTATAAAAAACTCTTTACTTACTTAATTTAAAAATGATCTTAACGATATTTAAAGTTACCACGTTCGCTCTAATGAAATAATATTATAATAAGTAGTACCTATATAATAGTAATATAATAACCAAGTACAAAGTAAATGAACATAATACGTTTAATGAAACAGCTACAGAATCGTGCGCATCAATTAACATATGCTGTTGACGTTCACATTAAGGCCAAGGGACCGGAATTGAGATGCACCCAACTGTACTCTTAAAATATATTGTTCTTAATAAAATTATTGTGGTGGAGATCACGACTCATATTTGGATGGACGCCAATGTGGATTTTTTGTGTCGAACCTTAATCAATATACGCATTACGCAGGTAATTAAACATACCTGAGTACCATATAAACACATATATCTAAGGTTTAAAACTTCCTTTTTCCCGGAACTGCAAACAAACTTGAACTCCCTGTGGATCCACTCAGGAGCGGTTTTGAAAAATCCTTCCGAAGCCCTCTTAACTTGTCTTTAGTTGGCTTTGTGTTGTCAGTAATAGATTTAATTTAAGGGCACCTTTCCCAATCAGTAACAAAACTTACGTTAAAATAACGAATACTTAGGTAGTATAAATCGTATTCACGTTCAAACCCTGTGCGCAAACGCGACCGACAACATAAACAAAAGCGTGCGCGTTATCGCGTGTTGCCATAATATATATGTGAACAGTAAATCTGCATCTTTACGAGTTACCAAAAAAGAAGAAACGTATTTCGCCATGTGGCCGTGGCTATTGTATCCTTACCCATTGTACTCCAGCTACCTTTTTAAGGTTTTGCCTTTTTAAAGATTGGCGATCATAAAAAAAAGCGATTACATTCAGAATAGGCGCACAAAATCTGTTCTCGGAACGACTTTGGCTCGTATAATTGTTATTAATGGTGTTTCAATCGCTAGTAATGCCGTTTACTTGTAAACATTTATATTTAACTGAAGTTTTTGTGACAACTCGATTACTTTTTGCCTATTTTGTGTGCCCCCCTGGGTCGTTGCAAGTCAACCATCGCGCTGGTAATTTTTGATAATGTGTATGTAATAAGGCACGTGTGGATTAAATATTAAAATATAGAAAGAACATTTTTATCTTTTGCCACGCATTATTGCAAAATCTTATTCAACTCAGTGGGCTGTTAGATTGGAAAAAAATACTTAACAAGCGTTATAAGCATATTACATAGGTAATGCATATTTGAACCTCAGTAAGCTTGAACGAAGGTCATGCTATAAATAATATTCTGAACCCAAACAACAAAAAAGGACAACTCAAGCCTATAACCCAGACTAACATCATAACCTAGACCTCTCGCGTATGTCGGTCAAGGCAGTTCCATGTAAGGCATCCTTTAAGCTTAAGCCTCTTTTAAATATACTCCAACGCATTTCTTATTTCGAAACATATACCACGAGAATCGCTGAGTACATCCTACATACTACAAGGAAATTGACTTAAAGAGTCAACATCCGACGGGTCTCTTAAGTGACGGTTACTCAAGGGCTCGCCATATTTTTTTTCTTTTTTTTACCAAAGATGTGCACGTGAGTAGCCAGTTGTTCTAGGAATGGTCCCACACATGTCCTCACAAATACTCCATACTAATGTGTGATGGATACGGGCGATTTTAATGGCGAACTAACCTGTTTGCTGCCACTTATGTAGATGCATCTGCTTTTCTTATGTACTAAGTTGTGGCATGTAGTTCTTATTTATCGAAAAACATGCAATGTGGAGAAAAATGCGGGCTCGCTGCTGTATAGGTTAAATTAATATTTAAATGAGAACACAGGGAGTCAATTTTTGTCAAATTTTGTTTGCTAATTTGATAAAAAAAGGTTGCAAAGAATAAGTCACCGCTTTTCCTGAGTAACTGACGTATGATTCATAGATAGATCTTAGAATTAGTGGGCTGTAGTGCATTAGTCATTTAAGTACTATTCTATTAATCGCATCGATATAAAATCAATTAGAATTTATTTGTCAAAGATGTACCTACTTATTTAACATTTCGTAAATATTGGTAATTGTTCTGCAAAAATTTGGCAAATACATAATGATGAGAAATTATATTATTGCTAGTCCAGTTTGTAACCGCAAAAAACATTTTTCAAATGCATGTCATTAGTTTGCGGTGTGCGGGGTTGCTGAGTGCGGGGTGCGGGCGACCGCAGCCTGTGTCCAATCGCCTATATTGCGGAAACAATAAAACTCGGCGTCGATGCTCGCGTGATTGATATTATAAAATTCTACGAGAACGCCGTCAAAGATAAACCGCAAAGCAGTTTTGCGATTATATGCGCTCTAAAGACGATAACGGGAATCTAATTACGACGGAGCAACATTTATAAAAAGAATACTAGGCATATTTGTAACCATTTCGATGTTAATGGTGCGCCTTTAAAAAAATAACTCACTTGCTGATTTTAACAAGTTTCGAACAATCATCAAAGCTACTAAGAGATATCAAATATCGGGGCTAAGTACCTACTTACCCCTAATATTTTATTTAAAAGCCTAATTATGTCTAATCAGTAACATACCTATCAAATATCATGGTAGCTGATCAATAACATCATCTGATCACTAAAGGTGACAACTGATCAAATTCAACAAGACCGCAGAAGCCAAGCAATTTAAAGTCTTCATCTGTCCCTAAATACTCGTAATTATTCTAGACCAAGCAAGCTTAAATCGCATCCAAGAATAGCAAAGCCGCCATCTGTCTACATTGCAAAAAGACATACTAATGTTAATAAACAATTGGCATGTTAAACGGTAATTTCAACAAATACAGACGAGTGACGTAGCCGCGTCCGTCTCGACTGAGTGTCGGCGCACGCGCATACACCGTGCGAATGTGTTCTCAACCACTTGCAGTGTTGCACTGCTTGGGTAAACTTTAGAACACGTGAAAAATAAATATTACATATATTGATCCCAAGCACAACAGTCTATCTATGTAGGTACCTGATCTGTGTACTAATTGTTTTATTTCAAACAAACTTGTTTATAGAATTGCGGTTCAAGTTCATCTAAATGTGAATTTAGAGCAGCTTTTGTTTTTCATGTTATTTCGGGCCATTTTAGGAATTTCCGCTTGCCAATAGCTGCACCTACTAATACCTATGATAAATATGTTTTTATTTGTTCTGATCTATATATCTCCGTCTACAAGCAAATTGTGGTAGCACAACACCTGTTTGCGCGAGGAAAATTGCGCCACACATTGAAAAGATGATATCACTTTTTTTCCATTTGCATTTAAATAACATCTTACTGTACGTAACATAAAATCAATACTTGTCAAAAGACACGATACGCATAATGGAGGTAGAGTTAAGTTTATGGTAGATACGTAGAGCCCATATGGTAATTTTGATAAAACTACATTCGTCATCGAAAGCACCGTCTATTTATCTCAAACATTTACGACCACCTAGAACTACTGTCAACTTTATCGAACCTTTGAAATATCGTGTTACTTTAAAATAATCTTTTGAAACCCTACTCAGATTTTACCAAGTAACAGAAATCCGATTTTATGTAGGTAAGTAAATAGGACGCAGGAAAAATATAAGTAAAATAAATAGCGAGTGGTTAACCACGGCTTAAATCTCGATCGTAAGGTCATCTCCTCCATTGTTGTGTCATGCGCAATAAAAGATAATAATTTCGTGTGTTTTGGAGCAATTTGCTGCGGCCCGCCCACGATCTAGTACCCTCTACACAACACATACTCACGAACACGTAAGTACCAAAGTGACATTTACATGTTCTAAGACTAAATAAACTTTAGGGGACAATTGGCTGGGAGTCACAACAGCAATGGCCATCCAAAAACACACGCCTCCAAAATTCTTATTGGCTTATTATTATGTATCCGCATAATGCCAAACATTTTAATTCAAGGACCACTTGCCCTATTTGACTCTTCAAAGTTGACAGCGATAATGATTTTCGAGTTCAAAAAAACTACGTTATACTAACTATATCACAGTTCTATAACGTTAAGGCTTTTTACATTGTTTCAACTGCCGGCCCTTTGAAAATTTGAATAACGGTAGTTGTTTTAACGGATAAACCAGTAACAAAGTGGAAGTTGCCGATACAGAGGACACACGAAAACAAGGTAACCGATCGCCTTCTAAGATACCGGATTTTTTTCTATTAGCTAGTCGAATTAGTTGACTCTAGCCTTGAACACTTCGCTAAACATATTTGGGTCATTAACCCTCGCCAAATCTGGTTGTGATTCACGCCGTGATCAAAATAATAAAGCGTGGAACAGTTTTTGTGACCGTTTGGTCTCAGAGACGACGTATTAGAATCGGTTTTTTGTGTATCAAAAGTGGTATTGAAAATATACGGAAGGTTAAATAATTACATTTTGTAGGCGTACCGGGCGTGGGTGGGTAGGTATTCGTATTAGACTGTACCAATTCATGGCTAGATAACGCATGTGCGAACGGAACCAAGGCAGTGCGGGGAAACAATCGCGTTACTTTAACAGCCTTTTCTTCCTTCCTTCAGTGTCAGACATAACACGTAAATATTTATGCGGAGTTAATTATAAGAGAGAAGACCAAGCTAACTCGCTTGCAGCTGTGAAGGCTCCTAAATCATCAATGCTACGAGTATTAGAGACGATGTCGAGTGTTTGCAGATATGTGTGTAACGCCTACATATGGTCCGAACGGTCCACATGCGGTCGCGCCCACGATAAATAAATTCAAAACAAAAAAATGTCCTTCGGGCCGACCTTTTAACCGATTCTCCACCACGACAGGAGCGGGCGCAGCTACGTACCGTGTGCTATCGGTACTTGTGCTTATGGAAAAAAAGGCTTCAACGGAATTTTATGTGCTCTCCGTCCGGAGCGGTTCTTCATAGCTGTCTTATGTTTTATAATGCGTTAAATGCTAACAGCGTCCGATAACCCCGGCCACAAGGTCATTCTAGTCCGCCCCGCTGCCTCGCTAGTTTTTATTAATGCCTCAGGCAAGTTTTACTGCCGGCTTTACATGTGTGCCTTTGTGTGTTCGTGCTTGTGTGCTTTGCCTGCTAATAATTTATCATGTTATATTTTAAATAGGTATTATGTGAACGGCACAAAGGCCAAAATCACGTAAAAATCATCTGCAGATTATACATTAATATTCAAATGGCATTTTTTCCAAGTCCACAAGTCATGATACGTTGAAAAACCGTAAAGTAAAACCTAAAAATAATTTTGTAAGTTGTTGTAGATCGAAAAAAAATATATTTTTATTAAAGACCAAAGGTATCGTCGAGAATGATGTAAAGGTTGTTTAAAAGTGCAGACACAACAATTCTTATATAATAATTAATCAAATAAAGTTAGATAAAAGTACCATCGAAGGTTTAGTTATTGTTACGCACGTAATTGTAACAGTGTAACATAACAGTTGGAACAACCCATAATTAATCACTTTAGAATAATATTTTGTCGATGATTAATGTATCGATAATTACTAGGAACACGAATCGTAATGGTGCAAGCCGCAAAATGTGTTAAGGTTATTATTAATGCTTTACATAGTTACGCCGTGATTGCTTGATATTATTACAATTGTAATTTAATAAGCAGGTAGGTATGCGTTACCCAAAACATGCTTCAATAATTGTGTCCAAATACTTATAAACGACCGTGAAATCGCAATAAAGCACTCATTATGTTAAATACATAATGTCTTTGTTTCCGACTTCATAACATAATAATAAAAGCGATAGAAAACGCATTGGTTTTATAACAAAAAGAAAAAGTGATGTGTGCAACAGGAAACAGTTACAACGAGTAAAGTTCATCATGACGATCACGTTATTGCATCAGGATTCTGCTGGCATACGAGGAAAAGAGCTTGAAGTTGTACCTAAGATCACACTACTGTTCGGAATAGGTAGTGATAATTCACCTAAACCTTCTTTACAACGTCATTTTTTCCGGGATGAAAATTGACCCGGGTTTCGGGACATTACTCAAATACATTAAATTCAATTCCGGTTATTGCTTCAGTAAACACGTTTTTTATCGTTTTTATAAGTTATTATTATATTAATGCTGGTATTGAATAAGATAAATTAGCTTTCCTATATCTTAAGATAATGGAGTTTAATTAAAGTTAACGAAAAAGTTTCTACTGAAATTTTTGTCAATTCTGGGAATTAAATTAATTATTTTACTGTAGTAATAACATAATTTTTTAATGTATTTAAGTAGAGTCCTGAAACCCACGACAATTTTCCCGAAAAAAAATTGTTGTAAGGAAGTCTCCAGTTTTCGTTTCAGTTCCTCGAAGTTTAGGTTAATTAGCAATACCTATTCCGACCACTGTCATTACAAACACAAAACGCTCATGCGTATTTAGCTCCAAATTGTCTAAGAACATCTCGGCCGCTCGAGAATCGCTAATTATTGCCAAAATGTGATGCGGAGAAGGCTGCCGTTAATGGCCAAATAATGAGTGTTCGTATTCAAGGTTGAAGCACAGTGTTCCTCGACAGGAAACACCGAGTAACTGAATAGATATGGACGCGGTAATTACGTGGCCTTGACTTACCGTTTTAGAATAAAAACCGCGCTATTTAAATGTGTAACTCATATAATGTTATTCATGTGAGTTTGTTTGTTTTAATCGTCGCGTGAACAAGGGTTTTGTTTATATTCCTTGTCAAACGACATAATAGAACGGTTTCACAGAGTAAAACATTTAAATTCAACATTAAGTAAGGTGTTGATGTACAAATAAAATACTTGAACATGTTTTTGCACAACTTAACATAAGTTTTCATCACTTAAAAGAGTAAAAAAAAACTCATGACGCTAAGCTAAGAACTATGAACATAATATATCAATCAGCAAATATGACGTCAGCACAAAACGCTAACGGTGATCATCTGATCATAATAAGTGCTGATATAACCGTGACCGTGAGTGGATGCGATGTACGGTAACACGTACAGACGCGGCAGTAACATGTACTGATGAAAATCTCATATTAACGCGAAAAACATTGAAATTATATAAGGATTATTTAGCTATTTTATAAACATTTGCTAATATTGACCTCGTTGCTTCAAGTCTAATAAAGAATTGTGCTTAGATAACCCCAGTTTTGATTCAATGTACAGTATTAACAAAAGAACATCATTAACAATCTTCGGATCTATAGGTTTTTTGTTGCTTTGATTAGCCACAAAGTGCTTTAAGAGTAGGTTGGTAATAAATAATTGTATCAAAATTTTTATTCAAAAATATCCATAATGGGATCTATCATTCGGAATGCGCCCAAACCCCATTGTTATTTCTTTATTAATTATGCTTAAAGCCATTTCTCAATCAATTCATAAGTTTTCTCATTATACCAGGCCGTAAGTAGGTATGTACACTTAGAATATTAATCACGGAGTTAATCTAGTTTCGAAATGTCAAATGCATAGCGCGAAAATGTGATTAGGGACCTACCTATTGCATTTTTGGTACCTTATAAAGCCAAACTAATTAGGAACGCAAACTAAATTCGATTCAAATTTTAAAGTTCAATAGATTGTCTTTTAATGAACATTCAATGAACAAATACTTTACAGTTTATATTAAGTCCCACTTTCTTCAAATCAGGGTTCTATCAACACGAAAAACATGATACTTTTTCTTTGTGTGATGAAAACAAAAAAAATAGAGGCATGTAAAAAAAAGTTTTTTTTTTTAATAATTTCAGCAAGACTCCGGAAAATATACTCCGGTATAAAGAACAACAACACTGTTTGTGCTAAATACTTGAATAAATTTTGGCTATAGCATGATAAACTGTAAAAGGTAACTCTAATTAACATAGCAAAGCGTATATTATTTCCATAGTGAGCTGATATTTTGTACTAATTGATACTATCGCAACCTTGTCTAGAGGGCAGGTACGGTTTCTTAACGTAGTAGGTACCTTTTCGTTTAACTTGTCTAGGGACTTTTTTTTTTAATTGTTTTAGGTAGGTATTTGCTTCTAATAAAAAATATTGTGTATCACAGCTTAATATGATATAACTCTGATTTCTTTTTGTTTTATTAATCGAAAACTGTTTTATAGCAACAATTTAAACATACATAATTTCAAATTATAATCCTACTTATTTTTTTTGAATAAAAGTACAAAAGTTATTTCATCGCACCCATTAAGATATCTAAAATAAATACAGCAAATTTAAATAAATATATCCTTTTTACTATTTTTACTGGCGTAAAGATGCTAATTTACATTGAGGCATACCTCAAACAGCTGTAATATATCTCTGCCATACATTTAAAACGTTATCATTTCCATCTTCACCATATAAAGTGTGCCGACTTCGGCATTCCACTCCATCTGCAGCGAATTTTATTCCAAATTCGTGAGCTATTTCAAAGTCGCGACGTTATTTTTTAAAGAGCAATAAGTTTGATGTGCATTTACATTCTCGAAGAATTAAATTAATGTTGGCGAAAACCCTTTTATGTTGGTATTGTATAATGTTAGGTTTCGTTGCATTCATCAATTTATATTTATTTTTTTTTATTTTTATTTGGGAAACAAACAGATACTGTATAATAAAAAGATAGTACACATTAGCAAAACATCATCCAAAAACAGTTTCCACATATTACATATACAATTTTGAAGGTTACGACGGACGTAACAAAAGAAAATATATATCTAAATGGTTAAACTATGAAAAGAACAACTTATGGCCGTCACATATAGTAGAGAGGTCTAGCAATTTTAAAATAAATAAATATGAGTTTCTTTTTATGTTTTGTTCTATCGTGTCGGCATTTACACAATAATAGGCCATGCCGTGGAAAAAAGATTACTCAGTCAGAGGTTGGTAACGTAGCGGACAGCCTATATATATATATTAGGTATAGGGTACACCAGACTAGGGCATCGTTTATAAATCGTCACTCGTGGAGCCTTTTGAATGCACCCATTCATTTTACTTTAATGCAGTCAATAATTGAGGTACATAACCTTTAAAATAACAATAGGCTACGTTCCTTATCTTTTAAAAGAAAAAAATATTTTAAATGGCCATTTAAATGACCATTTCGTTAGGTACTATAGAATTTATAAGTGTCCCATTTATTTCGCGTGCGAAACGCATACACATGCAGTAATTGCTATAAGGACTTCATTATAATAAATTATCCAATGTCTCTTGTAGGTCAAAGCTTGCCCAATGCGACGGACGGCTTATGGACAGTTCTGAGAAACCGACGAACGAACGAGCGTAGCGTACAAAAAGCAAACATAAAATATTTACGAGGCTTAAGTGCCGCTATAAACTTTGTCAACGCACACAACACAAAATATCCTTTTTCAAAACTGAAAGCAATACAAAATTGTGCCCTATGGACGATGTGATTCGAAATGAGAGTCCACGTTTCACGCCCGGCCGCGCAGACGCATACAATTACAAGCTCATACAAAAAAGAGCCTCAACAATGCACAGCCTTCGTCCTTGGGTCCCTAACAAAAGCCGAGAAAGGGCAAAGAAACTCGTTTGGCCCAACCTTGGGACTTTCACTGACTACCTACGCGTATTTTGCTATAAAAGAGGGATTTTTTCTAAAGAAATTTCAACTTCCTTTAATTTTGGGATTCACTCTTATTTGATAGCGTTGCGTAACAAATGTACTTTAAACATCCAATAAAGAATTATTTCAAGTAACAATTTAATATTCAACAAAATATTTTTTTTTATTATTTGGTAACTTAAATAAGTACCAGATGCCAGTCAAAACATATTATGAATTCATTTTTATTCATGATACCTACCCGGCCATTTAGTATAAAAGTTAAATACAATGACGGACAGGAAACATTCAACACAGACTAAATTATTAACACTGCGGTCAATGGATGGCAGATTTGGGTCGAGATTGATTCTGTCACTGTTGCGTGCTTGCGCGCCAATTACAATAATGCGATAAATACACATAAAAACTCATACCCACACATACACAACGGTGTGAGCGTGTATGTGGAGGCGAGTATTACCGTTATGGAGGCACATACCAGTGACGTCAACGAGGCCTCATGCCTCCGACGCCATATGAATACGTTAGTAAAAAGCGGAGGACAAATAGTTACTATTTTATTATAACTCGTTTTATCTTGATTTCTTTAGTTTATTGTCATCTTCATTCATATATTATCATTATTTTACTAACCTATGCTAAATAGAAATTATTCAATTCATTGATTTTTTTTAATCTGGTATTTAATTATATTTTTCCTTTATTTCAGAACGAGATGTGTTCGGCGAAAGCAATGGAGCAAAAAACACAAGAGATAAGCGTTTAAAAGAACCGAGATTTGTATCATCGATACTGGGAGGTGATATCCCATATGGCAGTCACAGAGGACACGTTCTCACACAAGCAGAACGTAAACAATACTTGCCTGTCTTAGCAAAAGATAAGAAAAAAGAAGACAAACCTCTAATAAAAGAAGAAAAAGATACCCTAGACAGCGATCCAGTAGTACTACCCTCCAGAAATACTCCATCACCGGAAACGGCACCCTCCCCTGGCATTGATAATAGTGTTACATGTCAAAAAGTATCAGTTATTCAAAGAACACCCTCACAGTCACAATTTCGTGACGGGAAAAAAGAATTATCTGATGTTAGTATTCCATCAACATTGCCCACACCTGAACCCGAACAAGACCAGCCCATTGATTATGTCATTGCAAAAAAACGCGGTGAATCAGAAGATGAAGAAACGGAAAAGAAAATAAGGGAACAGAGGAGGACAAGTAGTTCAAAAATCGCAAATGGAATTTTGGCTAGGCCATCATTTGTCCTTCGTAATTGCCCAGCGAATAAAGTCCCTGGTATTATTAATGCAGCAGCCGGTCATGGTCGATCCACCGGTAACACTGGTTCAAGTGGTAGTTCGCAAAGTAGCGGGGGTTCAGGTAGTTTTAGTTCTGGCGGTGGTGGCACAGCGCCTTCATCTGGTGGTGGTGGAGCAATGGGGGGTGGTTCTGGAAGTGGTGGCAATGGTCGCGATGGCCGCTCTAACTACGGGCCAAATAGTCCACCTACAGGCAGCCTTCCTCCTTTCTATGAAACTTTAGGACCTTCAACAAAAGGCGGTCAAAACTCATTTAATGCTAATAGCAACTTTTCTAATGAATTCAATATTATCAACGGATTCAATATGGACTGTGAAAATAACGACAATGCTACAAACTTTCCAGAACAAAGTAAACAATATTCATTAATGCAAAATGCGCACTATGGATTAGCGCTAAAAGATGAAGAAATAGATTATGAAAGCAAATTAGAAAATATCGGCGCTATTGGTAATTATGGAAGTAATTTTGACGAGTCAATGGTAGTTGATATGGGTGAAGATGTAATAGACAACTATCAATTTGCCAATACGCTGACATTCCCCGGACCAAATGAAGGAATATTAGGAAACCTTTCGGATTCAGCTGAAGACTTCGCTAGTTTACTAAACAACCACGTAGAATCAATAACGGATTCTGATATAAGAGAATCATCATCTATCACTCCAGATTCAGTACACAATCCTGTTGATATTGAATCCTTAGCAGAACAAGTTAATTTAAGTAGACAATACTATGAAAAGGCCAACTATTTGGCATTCGCCAGCCAAGAAAACCAGGGTTCCTCTTACAATTTCGCGAAAGACCGGCCAGATTTATTAATGCAACTGAATCCAGCACTTCTCCAACACGGTGAAGGTCAAATGCAACAACTACAAATTCACGTGCAACTTCAGCAAAGACAACAAATCCTGTCTCCCGGCTTCCCCTTCACTAGTCATCCATCTCTAGACCTGGATTCACCGACCGGCACGTCACTTCCATCACCTGGTGGGAACAACTCACTAGACGGGAGCAGTCACATCGATAACGCTTCCCTCAGTCCTGCTGCTGCTGTAAGTCTCAAGAAAGCCTCCGTCGGCGAAGGCAAAATTCCAATCTTGCAACAAAGGGTAAGCATTATTTGATTTTAAGGCGAAGCTTTAAAGCATTTCCTGTCTTCTATGTCGTCTTACAATAATAAAAACGATATAGAAGTTGTAATAAAATACATTTTATTACGCCGAGCCTAAATCAACTTATGCTTTAACTTACTGCATTTGAAATTGTATTCGTGTCACAATAGAAGTACATTCAGTATTATAATTCAATAATGAATAACGACCTTTTCTTATGACACAATACCCTTTTCGAGGCACATTTCTTCTATCTCCAACTTTATGTAATTAAAACATAAATCTCATAATTATTTTATTTTATTACAGTTGGGTCTACCAGCAGAACTCCCTTTGGAATTCATAAATGGTGGACATGGTGTTAAAAATCCATTGGCGACGGAAGCCAACGCGAGGCAAAGGGAAGAGGAGAAGAACAAACAAGTATTAGTCAGTGAAGACGATCCCTCGAAGTTCGTTTGCAGGGTGTGCTCCAAGAACTTTAGTTTACAGAGGCTGCTAAACCGACATATGAAATGCCACTCAGACGTGAAGAGATACTTGTGCACATTCTGCGGCAAAGGGTTCAACGACACGTTTGATCTGAAAAGACACACGAGGACGCACACCGGCGTCCGACCCTACAAATGCAACCTCTGCGAGAAATCGTTTACCCAAAGATGCTCTCTGGAATCCCACTGCTTGAAAGTACACGGAGTCCAACACACTTACGCGTACAAAGAAAGAAGGACTAAGGTAACTATCTGAACAGATTGTCATCACTCTTGCTACTTATTTCAAAAAATTCTTATATCAATAATACCAAATTATTCCTTCTTAGTCATATCAGTCTGAACGTGATCAACATCGATACTAGGTAACTACCCATAGTTGCAACAATGAGAAATTATGAAATCAAATTCATTACCTACCCATATTTATAATTGAAAACGTGCAAGACGTAATTAAATATCTCATGTCAGAATATCGTTAGGTACTAATAAAAACGCCTTTTCTAATTCCAGATGTACGTCTGTGAAGAATGCGGACACACAACATCGGAGCCAGAAGAACACTACATGCATCTAAAAAAGCAACACCCTTATTCCCCAGCGTTACTCAAGTTTTACGATAAGCGACACTTCAAGTTTACTAACGCGACGTTCGCAAACCAGCTACTAGGACAGCTGCCAATGCCAGTACACAACTAAATATACATTAATGATAATTTCATAACTGTTATAATTAGAACTTGCAATCATTAAGGACATATTTGTGCTATGGATCAAACTATACATGGACTACTACGGGCATTTCTATTTTTATAATGCAATACTAGCGCGTCCTACACATAAGAACAGTTTGTCTCTAATGAATACAAGTCTCAAACAACAGGTACCAATTAAGGTATCGGATTTTTTCAACAACATGGTCCATCAAATTAAATGAATATGGCATAATTAAATGTACTTAACACTACGAATTTATTCCGTCCGTTTTAAACGTATACAATGTTTTACTAAAAACCCAGTTCTTAATTTAGTTCAATTTGAGCCTGCACACTCGAAATTCCTCTTAGTTATGTAATTGATTTTGTCTTCCAAACTACTATTGTAGACATTCCGTGTTTTAAGAGAATACATATTTTTTGTATTAAAGTACGGAACAGTACTTATCCATGTTTTGTTCCATTGAAAAAATACCTTAATTTTTTAACAGTCAATGTGAAATAATCCACTGGCCTACAGTTAGGCATGACTGCAATTAAAAAATCAAAGTATCGGGTATTATGTGCAATCTTTGGTGATGGTACGGGATTATGTTTAAGTTTAGTGTTAAGTTAGACTAAAATAGCTTTAGTCCGATTGTCTCATAGAAATCGATTGTAAGTTTCATTTCAAACCAGCCAGGATAGACAGGCGAGATTGTTGTGATGGAGTAAAAGTGGATGGTGCTAGATACGATGTAAACATTGCTGACTTGAAATGAAGCGATTTATGGATCGGATGACACTTCTTGTCCGACCCATAAGCAAATATCAAAGCTTTTATGCTTTGGTATAAATTAAATCCACGGTAAGGAATCTCTTTCCTCGTTTTAGTGATACTAGCTCCTAATTATTTCTCAAATTAATAACACAAATTATGTCACAATTTTAATTTGTATTGTAACTATAGTAAAATGTTATGTTTGTTTTTGTTTTGTACTTTAGTAAAGTCCAAATTTATGAAATTCGATAGTGGCGCCCCGTAGCGGCGACACGACATGTCGTACCAAGTTGAACTGCATTTCTAGAAGTATTTATATTATTTAAATTAAAATATTGATCGGTTACAGTTTGTGCTGTGAGTGTGTGTGAGAATTATTTGTATTGTGTAAATGTGTTATTTAATGCGTCAATTGTTATAATTTTAATTAGACATCAAGGTCGCCTTGATGAAGCGCTTCCGAGGTTTTGAAAGAGGGTATAAAAGACTATGATGCTCAATTGATACATTTGCGCTTTCACAGCGAAGCTTGTGGATAAATTAGGTACTTAAAAAATTGTAAATAATGTCTAAATTTAGAAAATAGTAGTAAAATTTTGAGAAAGTAATATTACCTAATTATGTTAGTAGTACCTACTTAGCATTTATGAGATTTTTTAAAAAGATAATTGTTAAAGTATTTTGTACAATTTGGTAAGATTGAATGATCTGAACTTTTATATTGGCTTATCATTGGTCGATGCGTCGCCGGCGGTCCGTAACAATTGTGATAGCGCAATGCCTTCGTTATACATACTTGTCTGTTGCATTTATTAGCATTTCGATACAATTTCAAACTGTATTTTAAGAAACAAACAATTTGTTACTCTGTATTGATAAGCAATATATCATCAATAAAATGTCTGTTGTTTCATTACCCACTCAACATGTAGAACAAAGAGAGAACTTACGAGCAAGGTAAGTACTACACTCAAAGCAAAGGCTTCTTGATTGTTGTCTTGCAGTTGGCTTTCAATATACCTAGCTGAATATTTAAAGCTTATTATAAAAGAGCTGAATATTTAAAGCTTTTTATAAAATTTGAATATTTAAAGCTTATAATAAAAGAGCTGAATATTTAAAGCTTATATAAAATAGCTGAATATTTAAAGCTGATATAAAAGAGTTTAACATTTAAAGCTTATATACTATGTATAAAATAGCTGAACATTGAAAGCTTAAGTAGGTATATAAAATAACTAAATATGTAAAGCTTATATAAAATAGCTGAATATTTAAGGCTTACATTAAAGAACTGTAGCTGTAATTATAAAGTGATCATGAAGTGTTCTTTGTGAAAGAAATCGTCGCATTGTTGTTCCGATTTGAAGGATCCCGGTGTAATTACAGGCACTTAAGATATTTTAACTTTGTGTCTAGTCTGGACGCACCTGCGATGCCACTGTTATTGCAGATGTCCATAGGCGACGATTATCACTAACCATCAGTTGAGCCGCAGGCTCGTTCGTCACTCAATCACTAAAAAAAATCTGTTTTGTTGTGAAAGAAGTATGTTGCTACTAGCTGTTACCCACGACTGCGTCTGCATGAAAATGGATGAAAAGTAGCCTTTGTGTTTCTCCAGGTCTCAGGCTACCTCTCTGCTAAAGGGCACTGGCAGACGCCCATAGAACGCTGGGCTTCAGATTGTGTAAGTCGGTACAGATATGAAATTAGTTTGGTGTGATTGAGTATTTCAAGAGTATTTAAATTAATTTTTTATTTGTTTCTGTACGTAATTGGGTTAAAGAGAAATATTCGTATTTCTGACAGTGAGGTTAAGTATGGTGTGAATGATCCAGTGAAGTACAGCCCGACTAATGAGTTCTCAATTCAAAGATTTTAGTTGCTGTCACCATGATATTCTGTGGAGGTCCAATGAAGTACAGCCCGACTAATGAGTTCTCAATTCAAAGGTTTAAGTTGCTGTCGACATGATATTCTGTGGAAGCACGCGCCAGCCAGCATGGACCCGTTTTTGTTTTAGTGGTTTTTTCAAAATGTCAATGGCATAATCATTTTATTTCTTATTTATTTAGATTTTTGATTCCAATTCTTAATCTCTAAGATAAATTAGGCAAAGAATAATTAAAATATATTTTTATTTTTGGTTATGCTTTTATTACTGTACCATATCAAGCCCAAAACTGCCGACGTCCTTTCATTCAAATCCGTCCAGCCATTTCAGTGTGAAGAAGTACCTAACAAACATACACACACATAAACTTTCGCATTATAATATTAGTAGGATAGGATTCGTCTTCTATTATAGCTATCTACATCTTCCTCACACTGCAACAATTACGGCAAAATAGCCTGTAGAGTATGGCCCCTGTTATCTAACCTCCGAAACCTCACATTTTCTCGGAAGGGTCTATTCGTTTGACTACCCTAAGGTCAGTGCCGGATTAAAACTACTTTATACCCTAAGCAATCCATGCCTATTGGCGTATCCACTAGTAAAACTAGTACCTATTGGTCTTTTAAAAAGTCAGCGTCGGTTTAAAATGAACGAGCGCGTGTATTGAGGGGGTCAACGACATCTCATTACTCTAGTCAATTTAATTACGCGCGGATTTTCAAATTTTATGTGAGAGACAGTTATTTTCGGTACTGTTTATGGTACCCCCGAGATGTGATGCCCTAAGCAATTACTAATCCGGCACTGCAAAGCTAGATAATCCCATCGTGACATTGTATGACGGCACAGTAGTGTGTCCAAAATTTGGCTGTCAATGGTGTGGTGTGCCATCCTTATGGATATCTACACCATTGATAGCCAAACAGCTATTTATCCGATGCGGTTACAAAATAGCTGAATAAAATCAAAATTCCCAAAAGCTGACGTGATTAAATATTTATTTAAATAAATAATTATCTATAGGTACATTATTCGATTGTTACTGAAAAGGTTTTATTAATTCAAATAAAATTAACATCTATTACCTATTCAAACATACCTAATGTTTATTTGAGTCAAAATAAAATACAACAAATTAATAGATAGTCATCTAATTTTACTCTAGGGTAAAATAAAATGAATCGATCCTGATTTTACCCCAGAGGCTGCGATATAAATCATAATAATGAAATGTCATTCAATTAATAGTAGATAGGTACTCGTATTTTGATTTCAGTTTTACCCAGTCATCGTTATTCGTTAGAAGTATCAAAGCGTGTCACATCACATCACACAATGGACGCCTCCGTTAAAAAAGTACTAATGAAAGATTACGTAGAAAGATTTAATTTCATTTTCCGTGTTCTAGAAATTACTGGATACTGTCGCTTTGTTATTAGAAAAGGCAAGATTGTCGAAAGAAACCTAGGCACAATGTTATACAACATTTGTGTTTTATTCGTTGCCGACGCCTGTGCAGCATATCTGTTGTGGTTCTCCAACCCTAAAGAACAGTACCTCAGTTTGGTCGAGTATATAGCAATAAGTCATTTTACGATATTTGCTAATTTACTTATCTTTGACATAACTTTTGGCGACAAATATCAAGGTTTGGATATAATTCTAAACATGATTGAAATTGACATATTGCTTGGAGCTGAAGAAACTGATTTTATGCGAGAAGTAACAATAAAATTCTATAGAATTATATGTGCTATTATAGGATTCACTCAAGTGTTCGTCGTGGCTTACATGTATTATGTTTTCAACGTATCCATTGCGATACATGTGGTGGGCAGTATATACTTCTTGTGGTTGTTTTTCACATACGATGAATTTTGTTTCTTTATATATTTATATACTTGTCTAACTACGAGAGTTCGATTCCTAAACGTAGCTTTAATAAAATTAACCAAAATTAAGATAGAATACATTCCGAAACAAGTGCTGTACCACAAGTTGTTCTGGAAGGATGAATATGATGAGCGGGTGACTTTCCATACCAGATCAGATACTAAAGATTTTTGTGTCGCTCTCAAAATGATTTTTGATCAATTACGGCGGATAGAGAATTGCTACAGTTTTACTGTAAGTTTTCCTGCAAAATAAATCTTCTCGAAATCCTTTGAACTTTGATTAAAATACACCTACTAAAGTGTTTTATCTTTTCAGCTCGTTTTAGGTGCAGTTACTGTCGCAGTGGGCTCTTTGGTAGGAGTCCAAACATTTATCATGTATATTCAAACTTCTGACGTATGTATTGTATACTAGCTTTCCAATTAACAAAATAATTATTCACATTCAATTTCAAAATTAAAAAAACGGAAATATAAAGGTATTGACGTAATATAATTTTCCAGACGATGATAATAAGAGCGACTGCTATGTTAGGCTGGTCTGGAGCGAGTTGGTTTCACTTACTCATAGTGAGCCTGCAGTCAGATTGGTTTTTCAGACAGATAGAACAAACTAAGCTCATCTGCGCGTACATACAATTAAAACCGAGTAGTACGGGTTAGTATAATTTTCTTAAGCTTTAAATCTACATCATCTTAAAATTTCGTGTTTTGTGAATCTTTCGCATAAATACTTTAAACATTAGCTTTCCAATTGCGCTACAGTGACCCTCGTATTTATTAAATTAATGACTACACATACGTGACGTTGCTGCCTTAGTATTATTAATTTAAACACTCGCATTTTACGTTTTGGCCCTGCGAATAACACTTGGCATGGCAACTTGCAAGCATGGCAACTTGCAAGCATGGCACTTCTGCAAATGCTTGTCCACCACGCCTCACTAGTCGACGTGGCAAGGCTTCCCCGCATATTCTAGTCTCCATGATCTCATAGTCTTCCATGATATGTTTCTGTAAAAGCCCGAATAGTGGTAAATCGGATTTAGTTCGGACATTTACCATTAAGAGTCGGTTTTACTGATACCTAAATCTTAAGATAAGCCTTAACATAAGATAAGTCTTAAGATAAGTCCGAACTTAGGTAACTAAGTTCGGGCTTTTACAGTAACATATACATTAAACACCGCAATGCGCAATGAATCTATTCACTGAAATATATACTTTTTAGGGTTTCGTACCCAAAGGGTAAAAACGAAACCCTTTTACTGAGACTTCGCTGTCCGTCCGTCTGTCTGTCTGTCTGGTGTGTCTCCAGGCTGTATCTCATGAACCGTGATAGCTAGACAGTTGAAATTTTCACAGATGATGTATTTATGTTGCCACTATAAGAAAAAATACTAAAAACAGAATAAAATAAATATTTAACGGGGGCTTCCATACAACAAACGTGATTTTTTTGCTCGTTTTTGCTCGATATTGATAACGGCAACAGGTAGACGCTTGAAATATTCACAGAATATTTAATTAGGTATATAAGTATTCACTTTAAAAATAAATAATTAAATTAAAATAAAACAAATATTTAAGGGGGGTTCCCATACAACAGACATTATTTTTTTGCCGTTTTTATAGATAATGGTACGGAACCCTTCGTGCGCGAGTCCGACTCGCACTTGGCCGGTTTTTCGTTTTAATTAATGTGATTGTGTTAAAAATTATATAGTACCTACCTACCTATTTCACGCACCGTTTGTTTAATATTATGCTTTGATTTTTTTTCCAAACATTTTTTTAGATCCGTGGGATCTTTGAAATTGTGAAAGTAGTCCGTGACTACAAAAAGCTTAAGAACCATTCATTTAAGGTGATAATCTTACACAAAAATGCGAGCCTCAACAGTTATGGTCGATTTAACTTTGTATGGAAATCAGTAACAATAGAATGTAACTAATGACATCTTCGGTTTTTTCCAGAGGAAATATTGAATCTGACGAAAGATATACTGAACACGTTGGAAGTAAGAGATGCCCGCGTTTCTGTATACGGTATGTTCTCTTTCAACACTGGTCTGGTGCTGAAAATTGCAGCTTCTACCTTCGTGTACATCACAGTTCAACTACAGCTGGCCTTTCCAAACTTAAGAGAAGTGCACAAAATTGAAAACATCACTTTGCCTCCCCCTGAGTTTGATTTTGACCCGGCCAAGGTAAAAGAGTTTTGGTTCTTTTAAAACCGTACACTGTTTTAGTTAGGAAGATTAAGTAAGTCAAAAAAATATAGATTCTAATTTTTGTTTTCATTTATAGCTTGTTATGTAGGTGCTAGTTACTTATTTTTTGTAAATACCTAGATACGAAAAGAATGAATATAAGTAAATAAAACTAAGACATTATAATAAAACAAGTTTAAACGGATTAAATAGCGTATATTACAGATTTTTACAGAGTTTTCCTGACGTTTCGAACACTTTGCACCGTTCGTGGGCGCAGTCGTCCTGCGACCACGAACGCTGCAAAGTGTTCGAAACGTCAGGAAAACTCTGTAAAAATCTGTAATATACGCGATTTAGGGCGGGTTGCTTCAAACCATCTGTATTCGTAAGTCAGTACGTAATCGTTAAGTCAGTACGAAATTTTCGTACAAGCCGCCATATTTGACGGTTACAGATACGTAACTGTAAGTTGAAACAACATGGTCTTAATCCGTTTAAACTTGTTTTATTATAATGTGTAATAATCGCGAAAACCTAAGACATTATTATAAAACTAAGACACTTTGTGCTATATTCCTGAAAAATCTAGAATCACGTCGGTCGTAAGTTCAGTCGTAATCGTAAGTAATATTTACTTTTAACCATATTCAAGAATACAAACTTACAACAATAAAATATTGTTGTCCATACATGTTCAGGTTATGCTTACGTAGGTATATGAAAAATGGTTTTGAAAAGCGTAAAATCGACAGTCGCATAAATTACAAGTGTTCCTTTGTAAGGATGAATTCACATTTGCTATCTAGGCAACGTAAGTGAGCATAAGTAGGTAAGTACTTAATATAATATTTACTGAACTAGTATGATAATGACAAGTTTGTATCAAATCGTACAAATTTAGGTCTTTACCTATGAAATTGCCGTTCTGCAGCACTGGCCATTTCAAATCAAAATAATTTTTGTTTGGCTAAGAATTCTAATTTCATATTAATTTTATTTTAAAGACATGGATTTTTTTTTCCAAAAGTAGTCATTTGTTTATTGATTAGTGTTACATTTTCTTCGCATTTCAATATTTTTTGTCATCATGGATACGTAAAAAATTCGAGTAATTATGGAATACGAGTACCGTCGTGGCAGCAACGCGGCATAAGCGGCACGCAACATCAACGACGCTTACGGAGCTAACACTACAAACCAACGCACCACCTGTTATTGGTTTGCTCGCTTCCGTTCTGGAAATTTCGACCTGAAAAATGAACCTCGCGGTCGTCCGAACACTTTGGTCGACAATGACGAATTAAATGTGATTGTGGAAGCTGATGATACACAATCTACGGCTGAATTAGCAGCAGCTTTCGACGTTAGCGTCAAAACAATATTGGTCCATTTGCGTCAAATTGGCAAGGTAAAAAAGCTTGACAAATGGGTGCCCCACGAACTCAATGATCGCCAGCGCGAAGTACGCGTCGAGACGTGCCTTGCACTGCTCAACAGACACACAAATGAAGGAATTTTGAACCGCATTGTTACCTGCGATGAGAAATGGATTCTGTTTGATAACCGCAAGCGCTCAGCAAATTGGTTGGATCCTGGTTCAGCACCTAAACAATGCCCTAAACGAAAACTTACCCCTAGAAAAGTGATGGTCACTGTTTGGTGGCCTAGCGCCGGTGTGATTCATCACAGCTTCTTACCAAACGGGGTGAGCATTACTGCAGATGTGTACTGTGAAGAACTGAACACAATGATGAAGAAGCTGGCACATCTCCAACCAGCATTGGTCAATCGCTCGTCTCCGCTGCTCCTGCACGACAACGCGCGACCTCATACTGCACAGCAGACGGTCTCCAAGTTGCATGAACTGGGGTTGGAAGCTCTCCGTTATCCGCCCTACTCACCAGACCTTGCGCCTACAGACTACTACTTTTTCCAGAATTTGGATAACTATTAGCGGGAAAAAAATTCAATACACGAGAGGCAGTACAAAATGCCTTTGAAGCTTTTGTTGCCTCCCGTCCAGCTGATTTCTTTAAGAAGGGCATCAATAAACTGCCAATGCATTGGCAAAGATGCATTGATTGCATGGGTTATTACTTCGATTAATACAAATAAAAAATACATGAAAAAAAATCGTTTAAATTTTTTCATACAAAACGGCAATTTCATAGGTAAAGACCTATTATTAGGTAACTGGCTGATAAATTAATATTATGAAAAGTTGAAATGTTGTATGTAGGTAATTCTGTATTTAAATTAGCTTCAATAAAATTGGACAATGAGCGCTACAAAAAATAATGTTTTTATTTGTGTTTTCCTATACCTTTACCTTCAACGTGAACTAAGCCTTACCCTGTTTTAAATATAGGTAGACAGGTGCCTAATCCTTCAACATGGCGCGAACTGAGAAGGTAGGCAGTGAGTGATAGCTTAACAAAAGTTATTGTAGTTTTGCGAAGGTAGGTAGGTACCTCAGATCATAGAAACAAGGGAGATGTGCCAAGGCGCTACTAAAATTGACGCTTTGATACGGTCACATTGACCGTATATAAAAAGTACACGCTGGTGACGAACCGAACACGATCGATGATATAAATACAGTGTTTTAGTTCAGTGCTAGTGTTGAGTGACGATTAACAGTGTTAGATTGAGGGTATGCGGAATTTTTAATGTGTGGGAGATCTTTATATTCACGAGGGGCGCTTGTAATTGTGTTGAAAAATGTACTAAAAGTGGCGACAGTTGTTCCCGTACTAATTTGCTATGATGGCATATCTCCTTGTTTTTATGATCTGAGGTAGGTACCCACCTAATGAGTGATAACTGATAAACAATTTAACAATTCATTCCTAATGACGGACGGTAGCAATTGTTCAAATCGGCATTATATTCTTATTTGTACAATTGTTTATTCTATTTCTTCGGTACACAGATTTCATATATAACGCGCATAGCTGCGAACAGGTTAGTACCAAATTGGACGTAACTAAAGTTGGACCAATAAATTTTAAAGTGAAAAATTGATTCAATAAAAATGAAGAGCGCTATAGTTTGTCTTGTGATCGCTGCAGTATTCGTATTTGTGGTAAGTTTCTGTGTTATATATATTGAATTCTTATATAAATAGATTACTCCAATCAAAAGAGCAGCATACCATTTAAAAATGTGACTAATACCTAAATTAAATTTACATTTATTTCGTATAAAAATCAATAATTTTACAATTATTATTTGTATTAACTCTTAAATAATAGGCACTTTTGTCATTAAATTAATTAATTTTCCTAATCTTTAGAGCGCTATGCCAGCCGACGTTGCGGCGACACCGGCAACAGCTGCGACCCCTGCAACGGCTGCAACCGGTAAGCTACCATAAACATTTTAAATATTTTTCTACGAAACATATTTCGCTAAATAAATCTATCAAAAGTGCGCTTCCCACACGGAACAAACAAATTACAAAGCTACTTTTGCAATTGTAAAATTGATAGTCTCGTTTGCTATCTTTTTCACAGGCTTCAAAAAGAATGTGGTTCTCAATTCGACAATATTTTTTTATAAGTATCTTGTTACGCGATATCTGCACTGATTATGAACTCATTAGTAGGTAGGTACATCATATAATACTAGTTTTCGATTTTTATTGCTAAACCATAACATGGGTATTTTATATTTAGATATAAGTACCTTAGACATCTAATCTCAATACGTTTTTAGACTAAAACCGTTTTACATTCATAACGCGTCAATTTTAGGAACGGGACAAAGACAAGTGTTGAAGAATTTAAATGCATTCCCTTCATTCGAAATAAGTAGCTATCTATTATTCAGTAGCTGAACCTATGGCTCTTTTATGTATAGAACAGAAACATTTTAAAACTTAAGTAGGCATTGGCATAGGTAGGTACCTATGGCCAGATATTTTTGGTTTGTTGCAAACGCGGTTCGAGAGTGGTGTTGGCCCGGGGGGTAATTCTCACAGGTTCGATATTGATATCGCTTTCGATATATATTGCAACAACTGTCAAAATCCCTACCATTTTCACATTAAAATTTGTTGCAATATATATCGAAGGCGATATCAATATCAAACCCGCGAGAATCACCCCCCAGTGGTAGCGGCCTCGACTTACAAGTCGTAGGTCATGGATTCTAACCCCGGCAAGCGCACACTTTGTGCATTTTGTTTCATCACCACTGCTCTAAAAACAGACAAGAAAACATGAAACCAATATTTCCTAGAACCAAAAATTCGAAGACATGTGACGTCCACCAACCCGCGCTGGGCCCGCGTGGTGGACAACAGCCCACTCCCTCTCAGAGAGGAGGCCTGTGTCCCAGCAGTGGGAACATTATAAGCTGATTTTACTTAGACGCTAAACGCAGTTCCAAACCATGAAGGTAAACTTAAGGAACATAGCTTAGCCAAAGCACGTGCTAAGTATCTAATGTTTATTTATCTCGACCTTAGGCGAATCACACATCGCCCCGCGCCACGCTGCGTGGTGCGTGGCGACGGAACAAAAAACCCGCGGGAATGCGTTTTCAGTGTGTTGCGCCATGCGTGATTTCTATACAAATACAAGTACTTGCAAACAACGGAACATCACGCACCCCCGCGCCACGCTGCGTGATGCGGGGCAGTGTGCGAATCGCCTTAGTAGTTAAAGTAGTCGTCCGAAATTTGGATTACCTACCGTCCAATAAGTGACAATAATAAATTGAAGCGGTGAGCGCACTGCGCAGAATTGAACCAATTGACATAGGTAATCGATTTTCAATCATGTCTGGAAATGATAGGCCACTACTCCTATTCTAGGGACTGAATATCCATAATCACCGTTTTAAACGCCGAAATTTAATTGTTCTGTGCAACTCTGCACCAATGTGAGGAGATGCGTGTCGTTTATTACTATTTAATTTTTTGCATTACAGCCGCAGCTCCAGCCGCCGCCCCTGTAGCACCAGGTGGTAAGTGCAAAAATATCTACTAGGTGTAAGGTTAAACGATATAGTGAAGGAATATTCAGTATTACTACGATTAACTACTAGTTCGATTAACTACGGGACTAAACTTGAAACCACGAAAAAAAAAATACCAACCGCTCCATACAAAAATATCCATAGATATCACTCGATATTTATCTTTCACTTTATCCCTCGTTTACCCTAATACCCAATATACCTAGCTGGCTACCTGCATGCATATAGGTAAGTAGGTAATAATAATCTATGAAATACAGCTGCTCCGCTAGACATAGGTCATTTGGCTAGGACATTTGGCTAGCTGTTCTTGCTAGCTATGCCACACAGATTACGGTGAACCAAAAGTGTAACTTTTTAGCATTTATTGAGGCTATGAATCTATACCAATATTATAAGTGCGAAAATTTGGATGGATGTTTGTTAGGTACTCAATCACACCAGAACAGCTGAACGGATCTGGATGAAATTTGGCACAGAGATAGATTATAGTCTGGAATAGCACACAGGTTGCATTTTATCCCGAAAAAATGTACGGTTCCCGCGGGATAGAGTTGTAATTTCCACGAGAACGAAGTCGCGGGCAACAACTGGTGATAATATAAAGGATGTCCCGTTTTGAGTGACCCAAGGGGAAACCCCGGTAAAGAGACATGTCTAGCTACCAGTCTGCAGCATTAGTTTGGGGAATTTCGATAGGTATCAATTAGAAATCATTGATCGCAAATTGCATGACACATAGTTAATAGATTTTCAGACAAAAAATAAGACCTGGATTTTGTCGAAAATTTTTTTGTATTTTGCAGACTTTGGCCTAGATAAATAGACATTACTTAGCACGTACTTTGGCTAAGCAGTATCGTTGTCACTGTCGCGCAACCTGCAAGCAAGACAGAGACGGGAACATAACTTAGCCAAAGCACGTGCTAAGCTAATGCTTATTTATCTCGGCCTATGTGTTTCCATCCACCGACTTCATAAGGTCCATGGCTCGGCCTCCACTTTTATAATAAATTCTTTGCTAGACTTAGGTACCATTTAATGTGTTTAAAGTTAACGTAAGAACTAACCCTTCTAAAGTGCATACCCACCATTCTATCGACGACTATTTAGTCTAAATAGTCGTTGAATTTAATGTGGGATGCATTAAAGTGATTAGACGATAATAACAGTCTGTCGCTGCCTCAATAAATTAATTTTAATATTTTTCAGTCAACCCTTTAGCAGACGCTATGCAAAAAGGCCAGGCCTTCATGGGAGGAATGTACCAAGCCTTCCAGAATGGTAAGTGAAACCTTTTTCTTAACCGCCGTTTTCTGAAATCCTACTATGTACCTACCTATAATCATTGTTTTGGAACTGTTGTCAAATCGCGTATAAAATGATTTGATTTTCTCAAGTATTGAGCATCTTAGTGAGGCTTTTAAATACTGAGGGTAACATAACACCACAAAATCTCTATTAGATTATAGACAAATGCTCTGTGCATTGGTCATTCATTCTTGAGATGAAAGAATTAATACCATTTATATCTTATTAAATATATAAGTAATTCTCAAAAATCATATGACCCAAGCGGGATTTGAACCCGCGACCTCTGCCGAACCGTGGCTAGTGCTCTGAACCAACTGAGCTACCGGGTCTCGCCCGACTCATCTGAAATTTGAGACCCCTTTGTAATACGCTTCTTAGGAGACTTACCATTTATATCTTTTACAGCAATGGCCGGCTAACAAGACCCATTTACAGCAACCAGGGACCACACAATGATTTCTACTCCATAATGTGAATTATGGAGTAATTTGATTTAATTAAATATGAAGTTGTAGCTCCTTATAAGTATTGTATAATAAATATTTAACCATAACCAACCATGCATTATTTTATGTTAACAACAAGTACAGCAAGTAACATACCTAAAATACTTATTTTTATTCTAAACAAATGCACGCAATTAATGTGCATTGCCAGTGCCGAGCAATTCCAAGAAGCTGGGAAAACTTGGGAAAAGTCTCCGAACAAATATATAGCGCGGACACGCATTCGGTTCAGACTATAAATGATCCGGCTATCGAAATGGGAATAGGAAACCTGAAGTATATTCCCGGCCTTAGTGGGAAAACACCGACGTAACCCGCCTACGGCTTTGTTGTAGTTGTGAGAGGAGACATGCCACCCTGCCGCACCGCATCCTCCCACATCTTACTCGCTTCGCCACACCGCATAGCATTGGTGGAAAGAGACACACTGTTTCACAGCTTAGCTTCGTTCCCACGCACAGGACTGGTGGAAAGCCAGCCTCATCCTTAAGTTAATGAAAGAACAATTAGTAATTTTAACAGCAATTTATTGGAGCAATATTAAATATAAAAACTAGTAAAGATTTGTACGTAGATTCGTCAGAAAACAATACCTATGAACTAATTATGATGCTAAGCTATCTACACTAATTTGTGTGTTTCATTTCCCTTAAAAATAATTATTTCAATAATAAATAAGCTCATAATCAAAAAAGTTAATAATTTTATAAAAAAAATCTTCAAAATATTATTCCTAAAAAAACGAACTTGTGTAAGGTCAAGAAACCATTTTTTATCTTGTAAAATGGCGTACCTATCATAAATAAATAACCATAGATACATTATGTATATGGACCCGTACATAATGTGCAGAAATGTTAATAAATCCAACAATCTAATCAAAATTTATATCGAAAAATATACAGCACGCAGTTTATCATGTAATTGTAAACGCATTTGTAATGCAATTTTGAAAGATAAGTATACGGTGAAAGATATTCTGATAGGCTGAGGCAGAAATTGGACGTGTTTTGTTTCATCATTAAGTATGCACACATTGCACACCTCATTATTGTCTTATTTCTGTTAACTAGTCATTAATAGCATTGCTTTATCTTGATATCACGACTTCAGCTATATTATAGGCACTCATGTTTAAAATCATCCATTAATCAATATCAATCATCGACATGCCCTTACCCCAAACTTGATATTTGGTGTGGTACAATGCCAATTTCATTTAAGCAAATACAGCAAAAAGTTTATTGATTTTGAAAGCATTTAATAAGTAGCTGATTTATACCACACGCTAAGCGATACTAATTTAAGCAACTAAATATCTATCTACTAATAGTTCAAGTCTTAGCACTACTTGAAGCAATTTTGCACTACTTGGTTACACCTTAGCATACAGTCATATTTAGGCTAATTCTGTTGTAAATCGCACTACACCTCTTTCTTACAAATATCATTGAAAAATGACAGAAAATATTAAGAACTGTCAAATTAGTCTATGCCTTAATATGAAAATAGTCACGAACTATAGCGCTAACAGGTTTGGCAGGACTTAATAGGTATGTTTTCCCTCCTTTTCTCATATTTTTATCCGACTGCGGCGAAGCTCAAATGAAGGGATTTTGTTAGAAAGAGACATAGTGAGAGAATCTAATTTAGTTTTTAAACAACAGAATCTGCACCATTTTCTATGATTTCCAGCTACAAACTACAATATATGGCTAATCACAGGTAATATGATCAAGCAATTAATTTTTTATCTATATAAGGACTCCCTTCCTATCACCTCGCATAAAGTGAGAGTTTACGTTAGAAGTTGATGCGCCGGTTAACTTGACGTCTTGAGGCCTGTCGCTTGATCCACGCTTGTCTTTAGACATCTGCGCCACCTGACAAAAGTAACGAGTTTGCTATTACATATAAATCACAACCTTATTTACGAGATCATATAGTTGGAATTCGTGCTACATAATTTACTAGAACAATATTCAAAGCATACTACAAAACATATTCGATTTTTTTTATTGAGACTTTTGTTTGAATATAGACACATTTTCCAAGAAGTATCTATTAATTCACAGACAACACGCATTATAATACATTACATTTACAAATCACAATTAGCACATGAATAAAGAATATTGTTCTAACAATAGAGGCTAGAACAAATGCGGTTGATTGCCTTCATAATGTATGTGTCGCAGGTTTTTCATAAAATTTGGTTTTTGATCAAAAACCTAGGTTTTGATGAAAAACCGGAAGATCATACATTTTAAACTCAATTTCATCATAAACCTGTACCAATCCAGATTTTTGATCAAAAACCTGAAATTTTATGAAAAACCTGCGACATATGCATACTTACAGCATCGTCGATAGCTTTGAACTGCCAGTTCCAGTGTACCCGGTATAGGAACGGTCTGTGGTCGAAGCGATTGTCATCGGGACTGTACGTCTCCGCGTGGTACGACGGAGTGAGAACGGTCATCTTGTGGCGATTGATCGCGTAGCAACGGAAGAAATGCTTCACTTTCTCTGCCACCTGTAAAATATTATTCAGTTGTGAATGAATTTTTTTTTTTTTTTTTTAAAAACGTTGCCCCACACTAGGATTTCTCCTGTGTCGTGGGTGCGTTTACAAAAACAAACTTCACATACACAAAAAGCCAGACCTATGTGCAATGCGGGAATCGAACCCGCGACACGTCGCGCAGCAGCCAATCTCTCAGCCACTGCGACAACCGTGCGGTCATTTTGCACACAATTCAACTCAATTTACACGCACACGGACATATTAACTACGGGACGCAACAAAATGGGAGGGAAATTAGTAGTAGAGCTCTATGTGAAAGAGCTCGTCTGACCACCATACCTATTTCCGGCGCTAAGCACCGCGGTTACGCTGCTGTGTTACGGTTTGAAGAGTATGGGTGCCGGTGTAATTACAAGCAGATGAGACATTTCAACTTTGTCTCTTGATCATCAGTCATCAGATGGATGCAGTGGTAGCCTAGTGGATTAACCATGTGCCTCCCACGGCGAATGGTTCGAGTTCGATCCCGAGGCACGCACCGCTGACTTTTCGAAGTCATGTGCGTATTAGAAATTAATTATCACTTGCTTTAACGGTGAAGGAAAACATCGTGAGGAAACCGGCATGTCCTAGAACCAAAAATTCGAAGACATGTGACGTCCACCAACCCGCACTGGGCCCGCGTGGTGGACTACGGCCCACTCCCTCTCACAGAGGAGGCCTGTGTCCCAGCAGTGGGAACATTATAGGCCGATTATGCATCAGATGGGCCGCCTGCTTGTTTACCACTCAATTAAGTTCGATCTAGTATTTAACCCTCGAACTGTAGTCAGAAAACAGTCTACGGTATAGTCTTGTCACTTTGACTCAATGTTAGGCAGTGATGGCACTATAAAGTGGAATAAAATAAGCTCTCGTCCCTCAAAAGTTAATCGATCTATATGTCATACATTTCTAAAACGCCCTGTGGATAATATCAATTCCGGGGAACATCAGACATAACCCTGCATCCCCGAACGTCAACCTAAACTATGCGCAGCTGCGTTATCCTTTGGGATACTGGGAAAGATACCTCAGATTTGTACAGTCAGAGGCCCACATTGTCTGACCTCTCTTAAAATTTCTAAGAGGGGTCAGACAATGTAGGGCACTGGCTGTACAACTAAACAATTAACTTGTCCCGGAGTGCCTCCCTCCCTCTATTCTCAGGCCACGCCTAGCTATGAGGGAGTCTCCGGACACAATCTTAATGGAATAAAACACGATGAATGGTTGAAGAGGTAAGTATATTGCGACGTAGTTGTATATTTCACTTTGGTATAAAAACAGTAGGAGTTATAAAACAGTATATTTATAACATTGCACACTAGACTTGTTATAGATAATAGGTAGTAAGTACAGCGGTTCAGCGGTCACGACCGATGTCTTTTGATACCAGACAAAGAGTAGCAAAACAATGCATAAAAATATGAGATGTTCTAATTTTGAAAGTTAAAGTAAACCGAATTTAGAAGGATGGAATGGATGAAGTGGCCAGTAAAGGAAGATTGCCAGTACTGAATAATGAAAGAAGGATGACTCCGTCACAAACTCACCTCTTGCGGCGTACACTTATCGCTCCACGTGTGAACTAGTTTGTGGAACATGCTGTACGGTCCGCAGTGCTGCGTCTTCCTCAGCCGGCCGAACTCCGACAGCTCGGCGTACGTCATGCCCATGTCCTGTTCGTCCGTCTGCGTGATCTGACCGTCCGTCAGAGGCTCCAGCTCCGCCGTAGGGGGCGCTTGTAATATCTCCGAGAGGGACGGCAAAAAGAATCTGAGAAAAATATTTAGATGTCAAAGTCAAAAGTGAAAGCATTTTTTTCAATTAGACCACTTACAGGTACTTTTGAATTATTAAGGAATCTGTCAGTTAGTCAGAATGATAAAGCTTTCACCCTTCTCAAGTAAACTAAATCGCGATTTCCTTCAAGATATCTCCGTTTCTAATTGAGGTACGCGGGTAGTTTTGGTCTAAGATCATGGCACTCGCTAGAACGAACTCTTTTATTTGAGCTTTTGCCCACTTAAATTGGTTGAGTTGGAGGGCAGCTAGGCGTGTACAACCAACTTGACTTGCAATATGCGTTCAAATAGGCTACAATTAATTACTCATCATTTAAAAGCATTATTTTTGAATTATACGTATTATCAACAAAATGCTGCGGGGCAGCACGGGTCTCTCGTTTAGGATTAATAAGTATTATTTTTCTCACCTATTCTTAGCATACTGCAGGAACGCCTTGAGATCAGTCTTCGATATGCCGCCTATAGGGTTGACATCTGCGCTGGAGCAGTCGTACTTGGTCATGTACCCGCGCAATGCTTCGTCCACGTTAGAGGAGCCGAGTACTAACAGACCTCCCGGTCGACCGCGCACCCAGAGCATCAGTTGTGCGAATAGGTACGACAGAACCATGCGGAGACGGGCCTGAACGGAGTAGAAAAAGTTTACTTTACTCTACTACACAGAGAGAGCGAGAGAGAAAGACTCAATTTGGATGTATACAAGAAATGATATTGGAGAAAAAAAACATTACCCTACTAGGAAAATCTCTTCCATCGTGGTTTCATTTATGTACTAACAAAAATCTCACAAACAACTAGACACTAGGACAGTATGCCTAAGGAGCCAATCACTCATGCTCTGCGCCAGCGCCGATCGTGCCGCCATATATACAAGTTCATCATATTAATGGGATATGAACATAATAGCAGGATTGAAGTATCAAAGAAAGATTTATTATCAATATATTTTAGAACATTGTGTGTTATCGAAACAGTCGACACAAGAGTATGGCAACTTACTAGCAGTACCACTTAGCAGACAATATTATGTGAATTATTAAGACTACATAAACTGTCTCTCTAGACTACTTATACGTTCTCACACATAAAACATAGACAATTTTTTCCTATTGGAAAGTCATAGGTATAGTTTTCTATGATACACATATTGATTATCCTTTCAAAAACTTTATTATATTCTAAGATATTAAATATTAAAGCAACTCACCTGTATATTTTGTAAAGCTAGATTCTGTCTCGGACAGCCGCCCTTAGTTCTAAACTTTGGTACGAAGCCCGTGGCCGCGGTGAATATACCGATGGCTGCGCTTACAGCCGCGTCGATCACTATCGGGAAGTGATAACTACCGATTTCGCTGGACAGCTAAAACGGAGTTCAACTGTATTTATTTTATACTTTATTAATTATTATACACCAGATATTACATAATTACAAAACAATTTTATTAAAAAACACAATGTAGGTACCTACCTACTGTATCACTAATCACTATATAAAACAAATCTTCGAAGTCATTAATTTGTAAGCCACATTCGATATTTTAGGAAGATATAGAAGATAAGGCGGCAACGGATATCGCATGAATAATTATACACTCAAGCGCGGTCCCAGGGGGGGACGGGGGACATAACCCCCTCAAAATCGTACAAAAATGCGCCAAACACGGTAATTCACGGTATAGCACGTTGGCATTAATCGATATGACCCCCCCCCCCCCCAAAATCGTCGACTGCGACCGCGCCTGTATACACTAACTACCATTACCAATCTGTTAGTCAACCATTGATGTTCATGGGCTGGTTGACTCACGTTTGTATCTAATGCCACAGCGCGCAAGAAGATTTAGCGGAGAAATAAGCATTTTATATACAGATTCCTGACATCAACCGTTGGGCAATGGCCCATCAGACAATACCACCCGGTCTGCACCCTAATTGTGTAACTCATTTTCTATCACCGTGGCTTTCATTTTGACAGTTCAACAACATCCATTGCAGCGTTGAGCTAACTAGCTCAACGCTGCAATGGATGTTGTAGAGCCGTATGTTCCTTAGTCCGTACTCCCGGTAACTACCGGGACTACGGACTAAGGAACATACGGCGTAATGGATGTCAAAATCAATGCCATGGTGATAGCAACTGAGTTACGCAATTATGGTGCTGGTCGGAGGATCCTCCCATTTCACCTCGTTCCTCCATTCCCAAAGATGAATTAGGGAATCCGAATATAGGCTCAGGTATTTGCAGATTAAACTTATTATTCTTAAAATTATTTAATGAATATCAGTGCAGGTTACCTGTGAAGCGCGCTGTTTGGTCTCCTGGCTAGAATTCTCCGAAGCCATGTAACACGTTACTAGCAACCTGTTGCACAGTTCCATCGGATCGGAAGGCGTGTAGTCCGACTGGCAGAGGATTTTACGAACGTCGTATAGTACTTGACTTTCTACAAACAATTTATAACTTTAGATTCAACTTTTGGAGGGACGGCGGTACAGGCTAATTAAAATTTCATTGTGTACAGCCCTGTAGACTGGTAAAAATCAGGGACTATGTAGGGCTAGTATTTAGTTACTAGAAACGATTTTGCCGAAATACTGGAATAAAGAGATAAATGCAGACTGAAACCGATATCGTAACAGATAATCCTATCTTTTGATACTGGTTCAAAAACCCTCTTGATTATAAATCCGTTCAGCTATTACGCTCACATACCACAAACGTCGCCAATACTAAAGCCCTGTATTCATGGTAAACAAATGTTGAGCAACATTGTTGATAGCAACTTCAAATGTTGCTAAAAACAATGTTTTTTTCTTGGCCACTGAACATTGTGTTGTCAGCAGCATGTTTCTAGCAACACAGAAACACATTGCTGCAACAATGTCGTGCAATATTTGTTTACTATGTATACGGGGCTTTAGTTAATAGTTCTTATTTGTTTATACGATACCAACCTCCTTTCTGGATAGCGTCACATATCTGCGTGCACATAGAGAACACGATACAAGCTGTACTAGTGGAGTCTACGCCGCCACTCAATGGTAGGAAGAATCCTCCTTGGCCGGACCTGCGCAGGTAATCCCATAGCCAGCAAGCAGGACCTGGACGTAAATGTATTAGTTTTAGGTGGAATTTATAAGGGGTATACAATTAAAAGCATCGTAAATGTAATAGCTATTTAGTCATTTGACGTTTTAGGCTGGTTTTACAGTCACGCTGACCGTCAGCGCCGACCGTCGGCGCGTAGCTAGTCGGCGCTGACCTGTCAGCGTGAGATTAAAACGCTCAATCGCTGAAGAGGCGCGTCGGTACCGCGGACGGCCGCGCACAGCTCAGCGCTGATGCTCATCAGCGCCGACCGGTCAGCGTAACTCTGAAACGCTTCATAGTAATACATACATAATGATCTGTCGGCGCCGACGGTCAGCGTGACTCCAAAACCAGCCTTAATTTGGTTACCTCGTAGTGAGTTCCCAAAACAACTCCTCTAATTACGG
This sequence comes from Thalpophila matura, assembly GCA_948465475.1. NCBI lineage: Eukaryota > Metazoa > Arthropoda > Insecta > Lepidoptera > Noctuidae > Thalpophila > Thalpophila matura. Next base: position 12,081,665 of record OX419183.1, read on the forward strand.
TGACATAATATTATATCGTTGAAAGCCATATTTAAGGTTCTTTGCCTTTAAACAATTCAATTTTTTTGTAATTGCTTAAAATCAATCCTAAAGGAAGGAAAAAGCTTAAGTTTTAAGGAGGTTTTTTGATGGTCACAATTGCTTTAGGACGCTAGACGGCGCTACGTGTATGTCACCGGACGAAGTCGTGGGCAAAGTGCTAGTACCTAAGTATATATTTTTAAAAGCGTGAAGCTGATACGTGAACTTACCTAGTTCAATTTCTTCTTCGGGCGTCAAATACTGCCACTGTATAGGCGGACTAGTGGTCAAATACACGTCTTCATCGTCTGAAAGTGCGAAGTCTACTGTGATGCGAGGAAACGGCGGGTTGGAGGCCGCCAAGTGAGATCGGGAGCGGAGCTGTGTCCGGTAGGAACGAATGTCTTCGAGGTCGATCGTCGCTGTCACTACTTCCTAAAAATAAACGGCTTGATATAACTGCGTGAGGTTTTGTAGGTATGAAATAATCAGTCTAATTTTTTTTTCCAAAACCGATATATTTTACGCCTCCCCCACATTGGGCGTGCGCGATCCTCCAGCGTGTGAACGACGCGAACGCCGCGTGCGTGAACGTTCGTGTCATTCACAAGCCGGAGGATCGCGCATGCCCAATGTGGGGGAGGCCTAAAAACGAAAAGGAAGAATGGCATAACAAGGTACTAGAACACATAAATAACCAAGCAAGTTAAAAATAAATTATCGGGGCACAGAAAACGATATAAACAGAATATTGGTGCATAACATCAAGATTATCTTTTTTATTTGCCTCTACATTAAATACATTCTCCGTAGACGTAATTTAAAATCAAACTGCAAACACTGACACTCCGAAAACAATCTCACCAAAAATATAATTATATACTGACCACATCATGCAGAGCAAACTGCAGCCCCCTACTGACGATCTCCCCATTAACAGCCACGCAGGAGCAACCATTGAAGTAAATCCTTTGACCGTCGCACCCTCTCAGGTTGCTGAACAAATACGCGCCCCCACTCTTGAACGTAGCACTCTTGACTAAGTCCACTGTGACGTATGCCTTGCGGAGTTCCATGTAGCTTCCCGAACCGTTCGATATGATCTCTACACCGTCCAGACTTAGCGGTATATGGCGACTGGAATGAGAATGGAAACAAATGGAGCATGAAAACAATTAAAAAAAATAATTGAATAGTAGTTTTTAAAACCGTGTGTCAAGTTACTCTTTAAAAATAAACGGTTTGTTTTGCGAGATGACTTCAAAATAACTTGTTTTATGGTAAAATAAATTGAATGGATCGAGGCTAAAACTGCCATCTTGAAAGGTTTGTTATCCAGCGCCCGGTTCTTGCCAACCGTCACCGCTAAGGTTGAAGTTGGAGGAAGCGGGATTTAATCCTCATACACTAAATAAATACAGTAGGTACCTCTGTGGATTCCACAATTCTTCGCATATTTCAAAACCTATGCACGTGTCTTTAGTAGCAATGACTGCGTCTCCAATGGGCACCGTCGACTGGCTCGTAATTGCCGATATCATCCTAGGTAAATAGTATTCTTCAGTCTGACGTTCCTTTGTGAACAATTAGAAATAGAATTACCATACATTTGCTCTTCGAAAGCAATTTAGCAAAGCCACAACAAAATTCTGATGTACCTAATTTGTTCAGATTTCGTGCTGAAATAATGTTTAACAAAAAGGAAATAGTTATACTTTCGAAGAGTCTTCTATTTTCCTTATTCATGTTTAAAATAAAATATGAGATTTTATGTTCAGCGATAGAAGCCAGAACTGCTTACTTTGGTCCAAGGCGAAAACCACCTAGTTTCTCTATAATTTCCGTCTTCACATAACAACATCTTTGGTCTGATGAGCAGTATCTTTTTGTTCAGGAACGCTACTCGGCAGTTATACAGAACGTTTCTGTGTTGGACGGGCATACCGACGTCGATCAACATGTCTTTACACGTCGGTGACTTGAGCAGCTCCGCGAGGACTTGCCAGCTGTGGAGATATGTGTCTGGCTCGTAGAAGTGGTCCTCACAGCTGTAGCCACTGCAGAAATATGTACATAATATTTTAGTATACCAGAGTGCCTAGTGCGAGTTATTCTAACATATCGAACTTGAGAACGTTAGCGAAGGTCACAATTAATGACCAATCAAACACCATTTCGCGCTCGGTAGCTTGGTAGTGATGACGTTAACGCACGTGATTGGTTTTTCAAATCTGTAAGTAAAATCAAATAAAAATTCCCCCCCCCCTCCCTCCTGAACGAAATCCTGTATCCGCACCTGATTTACCTAAACTACTACTGCTGGAATAAGTACCTATGTAGTTTTTATTCAACGACAATAATTTTAGCGCAAAGAGCCCCATATTTTAACAAAATCTATCGGTCACCCCCACCACATAGGTGCTTCAAATATGATCGTTGACTGCCGAGGACCATCATATAAGCCGTCTTCTGATGAATAGAATTACCATATCTCCAGCTCTGGCCCAGTGCGGTACAGTGCGCCCATTTCTTTGGCCTCCTGTATGGACTGAAGGATCCTGTTCATGTTGCCTTCGAAGTCGAGCGCCCATTGGTTCAGCGTTGTCACCGCCACTGTCACTTTTCGACCCATTTTGTAGATTATTTTGTCTGTAACCAAAAAATATATAATATAACTAAATTACCTACGGTAATAAAAAACTTTTTTAACAAAAAATAACCGACTTCAAAAATCCACTACAAAGAAAATAATAATTTTGGTTTCGGAAGTCGGTGGCTTTGGTTTTTGTTTGCTTTTTTTTGCCACCGACTTCCGAAACCAAAATTATTATTTTCTTTGTAGTGGATTTTTGAAGTCTGTTATTTTTTGTTAAAAAAGTTTTTTATTTTTCCCTTTTTAGTTCTTTATCCCGTGTTAGATTACTTTCACGAAGTCGTTCAACAGTAAATCTTCTACGGAGTGTGTACATTTATGCATATAACTTTGTACATAGGAATGATTACATAATGTATTATATACTAAAACCGTCCTGAAAGTATGTAGATTACGTTAGTGAAAACCCCATCCAAATCGAATCAGTAGTTTTTGAGAAAATCGCGCACATACAAACATACATACATACATACACACTTACATACATACATACGGGACGAATACAGAACCTCCTTTTTTGAAGTCGGTTAATGAAGTCGGTTAAAAAATAACACTTTTATTTTACCAATAGACTGTTTTTTGTTAACTTGTTTGTTGTTTTGTTTTCTACTGGATTACAGGCTTGCAACTAGCATTTAAACTTACCAGTATTTTAAATCCTACTAATATTATAAACGTGAAAGTTTGTGAGGATGTAAAGATGTATGGATGTTTGTTACTCTTTCACGCAAAAACTACTGAACGGATTTTGATGAAACTTTACAGTAGGTAATATAGCTTAGGTATACATCAGATTATCACATAGGCTACTTTTATCCCAAAAACGCGGGCGAAGCCGCGGGCGGAAGCTAGTATTATATAATGCAACTATTTTAGCTTGGTCTGTAAATAAACTGCTTGCTTATATTATGTGTTCAATACGAACAGTAATATGAAACATATCCGAACATAGAGAACTCTATTTGTCTGTGGTTTCCACGACGACGCTAGAAAATAAGTTTTTCAGTCTAAGGATCATCATACAGATTGTAACGTTGTGTGCCATTATACGAATTTCTAAATAGAAAAAACTCTTTCTGTATTGCACATTATGCTTGCTTGAAAAAAAAAAAACTACTTCACTGCCATTACATTATCTACATGAAAGTGCTGTGCTGGTTATACTTTTCTATTAAAGACACAAAACCTGTTACGATTCTAATCCCCATTGTTGTTAAACTTAAATCAATCTCGAAAACGTATGCGCACGGAATGGTTAAAAGTTTTTTTACTTTGTAACAAGTCTTGATATTCTTCAAACTATGCTACATAACGTTCTACTTTCCGCAAACACACTTCATTAACATACCTACCATTACATTAATAAGTTTTAGCTGTTTTCGGAATAAAAGTAAATCTTATTTTTATCTGGAATTAATTCTTGGGTCCTTTCCTAGGGACAAGTTGCACTAAACTTTTTATATCTACAGTAGCCGTGTGCAAGATGGGATTTCCCGTCGGTAATAAATTTTCAAAAATCCTTCTTGATGCTTCTATGTTAAAGGTTGACAAATATGTTTAAGGAACTTCTGTGCAAAATGCTTCTAGACCACTGGTAGATAGGGTAAAGACCATTTCAACAAAGCTTCTTCAGAAATCGTCAATTGATTGGCCATTGCCAATCACTAAACATTTTTCTGCGCACGTCATAGAGTGCGCGCAAGATAAGTCTGCGCGCGACTGAGGGCGCTGCTTGCTAAAAGCTCGAAGGTGTGTCAACACCTACCAGGACCCACGCCCCAACCGAGCGCGGGTGGTTCAGGGAATTAGTTCATACTTCGAGCTGTGTGTGTGTGTGCTACACCTAGCGGGACCCACGGTTCCCGCTAAGTGTAGCCACACAGCTCGAAGTATACCTACTCGTTACCAATGGCAATAGCGGACCCCGATTAGTTCCGATTTTGCCACGCGCTGACTTATCTTGCGCGCACTCTAGTTACGAATGGCAGGAATAGGGTGATAATTGATTTTTAGGCGGGCGTACACCAAGCGTCTATGAAGCTGCGCCTCCGTGGTCAGTAGGCCTTACTTCCGTTGCCTACTGGCTATAGGTACCTATTTTCTATATGTAGAATATTTCTATATTTATATATGTATAATATATAGTATTTTTGTACTAGCATTGCCTCAAAGCCCTTATGTAGCAGAACCAGGTAGCAATTTACTATAAACCAGTTCTATTATCCCTTGACTCGTAGAATTCGCAAATTCTATGAATATTTACGAGACATAAAGAACAAAGCCGACGGGTGATTGATGAATGACAAAAGACAATAAGATCGCCCGTCTAGAACCGAATCGATCCGCGCCAGGCAGTGCCAAGGCCCGGCCAATCACCCCACAACCCTTACAAGACACGTAATTTCACACGTTTCTATAGATAAGCGAACAGTTTGTAATTGAAAAACGTCGTTGATGAATTAATAACATTATTTATTAGCAGCACTGGAGACCTAAGCCTAACATTTCCTAAGGAAATAAGCATCTTTTGATAGAGTCAAACTTTGAAGTAGGACAGTAACTTCGATAAAACCTAATGTGAGCATATAGGTACGGTAGGTATACAGTCATGTCAGAATGTGATAGACAGCGCAGCATTCTTCTAGTAAAACTTTTTAACATCAGCCTTCCGTGTTTTTGAGGGTTCATGGTACATGGTAAAACTACGGAAGTTCGACTTTCGTAGTTTTATATTAACAGATAATAATCTAATAATAGTATTCATGCAGCACAAAATAACGAATCAATAAAATAGAAAATAAACCTTTATGGCGTCTTAATGTATAATAAAATAGTTGGTAGGTACTTTTGGTTCAGACTGTAACTCGACCGATTCCTAAGTCTAAATGAATTTAGTTCCGTTGTATTAGGAATTTCTTACCGTAGGTAAGTACATAAAATTCAAATAAAGTCAAGCCAAATTGAGTTAATAATGCAAGTTCATGACTGAAATTTACCTTTCGTTACCTATCGATTTTGGCGACCGTTATCGGTATTCTTCTACAGATAGTTAAAATATTTAAGATATATTGTCAAAGACAAAATAAGTAAGATCGTATCAGCCTACAGGAGTCCGTAGCTGGTTCTCGTTTTTCTCTCCGTCGTCCTTGATCAGTCAGCTCACTGCAGCAGGATAGTGATATGCAAGTCATTTATGTATCCCTAATTATTTTCTATGCATATAAATACGTCATTGCAGAATAGTCTGCAGAGTAGTCATTAAGGGACATTAATTCTGTCCAAACCTTCGAAGACAAGAACAATTTGTTTAGCCCTAAACGTAGAAACTTTTCAGACATAAAACTGATGGAGCATATTGTGTGTGAAGTGCATAAGGGCGAACTTTGGAAACAAACTAAATACTTAACGCCATCATTAACGTTCCTAAAAACGGATTTTTCTTTTAATCACCAAAATTGCACAAAAATAAACAAACATACAAACGTAAATGTATTGAAACTAGAGCTAGGCTATAAATTCTAAAGGAAAATATGTAAAGCAAACAAACAAACATGCTGAAACTGAATATAAAATAAGTTTTACCGAACTACTTGATACAAAAACCAAAAAAAAACTTGATTTTGCTAATGATATAACATAAGTGTCGCGACGAGTAGATCGCGAAGTAAAAAGGTAACCGAGTCAAATTAATTAGTAGAGTGAAACGTGTAACAAACGAGTCATAATAGCATGAGGTGATATCTGGCAACACCGAACCCATAGGGAAAGCACCATAGACAAAGAGTACAGTTTATGGTGTGGTGTGTCTACCGCTTACTCCTTTAAGTTCCTTGCTACCGCTACATTTGGAATACACCAAATTGTAACGTATTTTAAATATCTAGTGCAAAGTTAAAGTGATTGGTGCTTGATGAGAGACGTCCAGTCAGTAGCAGCTCATCTGAAAGAAATATAAGCTAAGTGGTATCACTAGTCAATAGTGTAGAGGTTCCCGCCTAAATGTCTCGATTCTAGATTTCCTACTCCATTTTTATGAACTAATTATTGCTTAATAGTAAGAAGTTTCTGATGCTCTTGGAAGTCGGTTACATTAAGAGGTCTTTCGATACTGCAATGCGAAAACCTCGTGAGAGATGGACTCGGCGTAAGGCCGTGATCAGTCCGTGATATAGTAGACCTTCGGTGCTGCAATACGAAGTCTCTGTCAGACAAATGACCTAAGGTTGTATGTACTAAGAGGGTATATAGTACATGCAACTGAAGTATAAGTTAGTTCTGAGTCGAACATAGATAATTATAGCAAGAGGCTAATTGGCAGACGTGGCTGCGGTTTCCTCTTTAATACCCAACAAACTACGATGATTCGTAGAGCATGTAACCGAAATAATCCTAGCGGATATTGTACGTGTATAACACTTCTATACTATAGCTTCACACCTAAGACACCAGAAACGTTTTTAAGTAGGTATATCATGTATAGAATGGTGGGAATCAATTTTATTTTAACTACAGATGGTGAGCTGAATAATGGAGCGAGCCAGCAAGAACTAAAGGTCGATTAATGCGAAGCAAACCTCCCAAGATATTGAAGATTCTTCTCGGAATAAACCCCAGGTACAGATAATTCATCAAGCTCCTACAAACTATATAATAAAGTAACATCGTCGCTGCGCTCTCCGGGACGGGGCGGCGAGTCTGGCCAGCTCGTGCGTTCCGGTTCGGCGGGAGAGAGTAGGCGACGACATGGTGGAGATGCTGGGATCCGAGAGGAAAAGTCAATAACAATACAATAGAAACCAGATTGAACTGGTTGTGGTTACAACAAAATTCTAAGTTCTTGCTGGTGCTGCCATCTGTGAAAGCTCTGTAAAACTGATATAAAAGGTTGAAGAAACTATGCTAAATGTTGAAGAAGTTTGATACACGTTTCGCTGTTATTGACTCTAATAAATTTAATATTTCTTAATGTGATTATCTTCAGTTTAACAGCTGTAACACAGGTAATTATATAATTATTGCTGTAACCCATTTTGAGGGATCAGTACGAAAAAATCCTAGATGGCGTTACTTGTTATTGAATTTAAATAAATCTGATATGTATATTTCATTGTTTGTGAAATAAACTAAGTTATGTTATTTTTATTTATTTTATGATTTATTTTGATGATTTGATCAGTTTACAAAGTAAGTTTCTAAGGAATTTATAACAAAAGGGATGTTTAAATCTTGTGCAAACAGAACCGGAAACAAACATGATTATGACTTAACGACAATATTCTTTGCAATGTTGGTACATTGCGACCCATTTACGAGATGTGGATTTCTGACTTTGGTGTGAAATTCAATTTGATCGTTTTGAAAAGTTATATACCGGTGTTTGTGAGAACAAATCATCTACAGCTTATCAATTAAGTTCACGTCGGGAGTAAAATAAGTGTCCATAGGTGAACAAAAAGGTCAGTACAGTTTAGAAGTGTGTTGATTAGAATTTACGAATTTGTGTTCACAGTTCGTAAGATATAATGGGAAATTGTTGAATGCCAGGGTAATGGTACCTAGGGGATTTAACTGGTGATTGCATGTAAATCCTCCTTCTATCTCGGCGGCATAGCTTAGATTTATCAGAAAACTTCAATTTATCAAAGTCGGCCATAACGGTACCAAATGATTATCGGTGTATGGCGTCCTCTGAAAACAAATTCATTAGATTATCCGAGACAATACCTACAGCCACTATAAATAATGGAATGTACAGATTGTGCTAATAACTATTAAGAGCCTTCACCCTTATGCCGTCTACAACACTAAGAAAATTAAATATTGTTTGGAGAAATAAGTGGGTAGGTACATTGTAGTGTCTGTTAACAGAAGGCACACTGTATATGAGAAGAGTGACACTTATTGTGTCCAATAACTATTATATGATCAATTCTGTGCACTTAGTGATTGTAATATGATTGGAGCATCCTGAAGTATTAAAAGTATCATTTACTTACTCACCTTTATAGGGTAAAAAAAAAAAACATAAAATAAATCTGAAAGGAAATTATTATTCCCATCATAGTGAACAAGTTTTCCTGAAAGAGAAGTTTAATTTCCGAAATTAAATTTTCTTTATTGTTATATTTTTGGTAGGCAATGAAACTCTTTAAATACTCTGTAAGCATATATGATGTGTGATTGAGTTAAATTATGGATTTTACAATCAAACAAGCCATCATAATTATTTCATCATTAATTCTCTGAATGAGTTTTTTTCATAAAATTTCATGTAAATTTTATACATATGACATTGCATCAAAGTATAAACACTGATCTACATCTATTGGTGTCTAATATGATTTGTATTGTGTCCATTCTTAGTTGAAATGTTCAGGTTAATGTTTTGTATTATTATTTGTATTTTAATGCGGCAGAGTAAATGTTTTAAATAATATCTTTCATGTACCATGTTTCTGGCAAATAAAGACATTATATTCAATAAATAATGCAAACATCAATTTGCTATTCCTTAAAAATCACCATCATAATTAAATTTGCATAACAAATTAGAGCTGTACTTGAGATAGTGTAATATTACATTACAGGCCGTCAATATGGAGGAAGCCCTGCTCCTCATTCTTCACGGCTTATGTGATAAAATAAAGGGTCTGTCCGAATGTGCTCGTAGTATGACTAACAAACTCACTGATGAAATAAATGACTTAACCTTGCATGAAGGAAGAGTGGTATCCTCTAAACTTCATACCTGTCTCCAACGACTGGAGAGGGAACTAAACAATTATTTTCGATATGTTAACGAACCGCAAGTGGACGAGGTCTCTGCCATCTCTACAATACAGCTAGAAGCTGAAGAAAACTGCTGCGAACTTAAAGTGAAAATTCAAGAATGTGAAAATTCAACAACAAATAATAACAAAAATGAAGAACGTTTCTTATCAGGAAAACTACCAAAATTAGAATTACCACAGTTTGAAGGTAGTGTTCTTGAATGGTACCAATTTTGGGACCAATTTAGTTCCAATATTCACAATCGGAATTTGCCAGACGTTGATAAGTTATTATATCTAAAGAATTCTTTAAAAGGGGAAGCCAGTAGAGTGATAGATGGGTTAGAGATTACACATAAAAATTATTCCATAGCCATACAATCCTTGAAAGATAGATACGGGAAACAAACTCAAGTGGTTGATGCACACTATTCCTCACTCTACAAAATAAATCCTGCAAGCAAAACCGTATCAGATTGTCGAAGAGTTTTATCTGAAATCGAAAAACATTTGAGAGTTTTGGATTCAATGGGTGAAAATATTAACCATAACCACTTGAGGTTCATGGTAATGGAGAAATTTCCAGAAGATATAATATATGAAATGAAATTGAAAATAAAGCAAGAATCGATTGAAGAGATAAGAAAACATTTGGAAATTATCATTTCAGCACGTGAAGATGCAAATAGACTAACGCAGGAGAAAAACCTAAATGAGAAAGAATATTACACTGTAAAAACACTTCACTCTACTGGAAATAGTGATCATATAAATCTAAAAAGAAAGGGGGAACAAAGGGTGCAAGAGAACACCAACAACAAAATCAATAAGGAAAAAACTCGATACAAACCGACACAGAACAAGGGATATACTTCCCAGAAGAACTACGGGAACAAGCAAAGGTATACAAGTTATCCTGGAAAAAACCAGGGAAAGGAGGGGCCACCTAAGAAGAAGTCTAAACTTCAGTGTATCTTCTGTAAAGAGTCACATTATAATGACGAATGTACTAAATTCAAGGAAATAAAAGAAAGAAAACCCCTACTAAATAACAGATGCTATGGTTGTCTTAGAATAGGACATTCTTATATAGAATGTAGAAATAAAAGGGAATGCTTTCATTGCAAGAAATTAGGCCATAATCGCGCTTTATGCCCTGTTAAATTCACAACTGTAAACAAAGATAAGTTAAAGACAACCAATGTCCTGTACACAAGAGATAAGGGACTCACTGTTCTACAAACAGCAGTAGTTACTGCCAACAAAGTAGGAGATTGTTCTAAGATACTTTCATGCAGAGTTCTATTAGACTCTGGAAGCCAAAGAACATATATCACGCAAAAGGCTGCAAAGGATCTTAAACTAAAATTTGAAGAAGAGAACACACTAACTGTATTTACATTTGGATCAAAGACTCCTCAAGAAATAGAAAGTCCCGTGGTTAGAGTACAGTTGAGGACAAGAGTGAATAAGACAATAATTCTATTTGCTAATGTGGTACCAGTGATATCACATAGTGTCCCATATCCTCGTCAGGAACTCAGCCACTGGAAAGACAAATCAAAACTAGCTGATGATGGTTCTCTACAAGACCAAGTGGACATTCTGATTGGCAATGATTATTACTTTTCACTTATCTCCGAACAGAAAATTAAGTTAAGAGAGAACTTATATATAGTACAGTCCGACCTTGGATGGATACTAAGCGGGAAAATGGATTCCAGTCCTATTCATGAACTAGCGGTGGTAACATACTTCCAGTCTAACATAGAAATGTTATTCAACGAACCTGACCTACCACTGATCGAGACTAACATGAAGAACTTATGGGAACTCGAATCCATTGGCATAACCGATTCTCCAAAGGAAAATCGAGAAGACGAGGCCGTAAAAAGGTTCAATGAAACTACTAAATATATAAATAACAGGTACTCAGTATCCTGGCCTTGGATTGAGTATCCTCCTGCTTTGAATTTGAATTTTGGATTGGCTTATGGTCGACTCATCAACTTATTAAAGCGACTAGATACGTCCACATTATTGGCATATGAAGAAACTTTGAAAATTCAAATGAAGAAGGAAATAATTGAAGTCGCACCTGATCTAAGAGAACAAACGGCAGGACATCCAATTCATTACCTTCCACACCATGGGGTAAAAGTACCTGGCAAGCCTATGAGAATTGTCTATGACGCGTCATCTAAAACAAAAGACAATAAAAGTTTAAATCAATGCTTGTATTGTGGACCCATGATGCTGGAGGATTTGACTGGGTTACTCTTGAAGTTCAGATGTCAACCAATAGGTATATGTGCGGACGTCGAGAAGGCGTTCTTACAGATTGCACTCAATAGACCGGATCGCGATGTAACTCGATTCCTATGGTTAAAGGACACAAAGAAACCTGCTACAGAAGATAATCTGCTTCACTTAAGATTTACAAGAGTTCCATTCGGCGTTATATCGAGCCCATTTTTGCTTAATGCAACAATCAGATTACATTTACAAAAATCAGATATTGAACAGATTAAGAAACTAGCTAAAGACATATACGTAGATAACGTCGTCACTGGAACTAAAACAGTAAAGGAAGCACTTCAACTTTATAAGAATTCCAAAGACACTTTCAATCAATTATCCATGAATCTGAGAGATTGGAGTTCCAACGCCGAAGAACTCATAAAACAAATACCTGACTCTTGCAAAGAAAATAAAATCAAAGTTCTTGGACTAAACTGGAAACTGAAGGAAGATACACTTCAACTAAAAGATAAGGCTACCAGTGAAACAAATTTTACAAAAAGAGGTGTCTTAAAGGTCATAGCATCCATCTATGATCCATGCGGATTTGCAGTACCGTCACTGTTGTCTAGTAAACTTTTCATACAGAATCTATGGAAAGAAAAGATAAAATGGGACACACCATTTTCTGAGACATTAAAAACTGATTGGTCAAAAATATGTAACGAGTTGCAAGAGATTCGAGAGATATCTTTGCCCAGATGCTACTTCAGTGACGCTACAACAACTACTTGTCAAATACACTGCTTCACAGACTCTTCTTCGAAAGCCTATGCTGCGGTAATCTATATAGTCAATGGCAAAGAGGCAAAATTTGTCCTAGGGAAATCAAAGCTAGTTCCTTTGAAAGATCAAGACGATCTGAAGATACCACGGCTAGAATTACTGGGAGTATTAATTGGAACTAGACTGATCAAATATGTATCTCAATTTTTACAATTTAACATCACAAGTCAAACGCTATGGACTGATAGTCAAATCGTTATTGACTGGTGCAAGTCGGATAAACTTCTCACACCTTTCGTGGCCAGAAGAGTCGAAGAAATTAAAAGGAATAAAAACCTAATAATAAGACATGTGCCATCAGATCTAAATCCAGCGGATGTTGCCACAAGACCATCCAGCTCTAAAGAAGATAGAGTAAGATGGCTGAATGGTCCCCAGTTCATATTACAACATCCGGATTCCTGGCCGTCAGTGATTAGAGAAATTTCTTTTCTTTGTGCGGGGGAGAGTCTCCCGAAAGAGCCAACAGAATATAAAATAGATACAGAAAATACACTCGATGTGGAAAACCAAGATATAGACAGTACAAGTAACCAAACTAAGATGGATGTGGATATAAGTGAAGAAAAGAATGACAAAATTAAGCAGCTTAAGAAGCTACAAGCCGAACACTTTCCAAGAGAACTAAAAGGGGAAGAAACAAGCTTAAAAATTAATCTTGGACTATTTCTGGACGTAGACGGAGTTTTACGTTGCAAAGGACGTTTAAAGAACACGGATTGGCCATATGACCAACGTTATCCAATACTTATTCCAAAGGATTGTGATTATACTAACAAAATTATCATCCAGACTCATACCGACAATCATCATGTAGGCGTTAACCATACACTTGCTATAATTCGTCATACCTTTTGGATTCCACATGGAAAACGGCAAGTCCAGAAAGTTATAAGGAAATGTCCTAGATGTGAGAAACACGGAGGGGGACCGTTCAAGCTACCACCGACCCCAGCCTTACCCACTGAAAGAGTAAATTACACGTCACCATTCACATTTACAGGCCTAGACTACATGGGCCCAGTACTAATTAAACATAGAAACGAAACAAGTAAACGTTGGATAGCACTCTTCACTTGCCTAGCAGTCAGGGCGGTGCATTTAGAGGTTGTTCAAGATCTCACAGCAGAAGAAGGACTTCATGCTTTGAGACGAATGATATCAACAAGAGGAGTGCCACAAATAATCACGTCAGATAATGCTACAAATTTTAAACTTATGTCAGAAATACTATCAAATTCTTACTGTATTAAACATGAAATTCGTTGGAGGTTCATACCCCAACTAGCTCCCTGGTTCGGGGGATTCTATGAACGATTAATTGGAATAGTGAAGAATTGTTTGAGAAGAACATTAGAGAAACATATGTTGACGGATAGTCAACTGGTTACATTAGTAAAGGAAATTGAAGCAACTGTCAATACAAGACCATTAACTTGTGTTGATTCTGAATTGGTGCATATTTTAAAACCTTCTGATTTTTTAACTATGGGAAAATGCATAACGTCGGAAGGTTCAACCGAAGATTTTTTAGTACAAGGCACTACGACGAAATCCGACCTTATCAAGGCTTGGAAAAGAGGTTTAGTTATTCTCAATGAATTCAAGGACATGTTCACAAATCGATATTTACAGAGTTTGCGTGAACGATATGGACATTCTGTCAAAGAACCTAGAATCACGGCAAAATTAATCCCGAAGGTAGGACAAATTGTGCAGATAAAGGAAGATAATAAAAATCGAGAAGAATGGAAAGTTGGAAAAATTACTTCATTGGTAAAAAGTTCTGACGGACTTTGCAGAGTTGCGAAGGTCAAAGTTGGAAGTAAAGAGTTTGTAAGATCTTTAACTCATCTATATCCATTGGAAATGGAGGACAATGAAGAAATAGAATACGACGAGAACGCATTAGAAAGAGAAAAGGAGTTACCACGGAATATAACTGTACACGAATTGATACCATTGGAAGTGGAAACTATAAATTCAAAGGACATATCAGATAGTTTAGAAAAGGAGAAAGAAAATAGAGAGTCGATAATACCAACGGAAAAGAGTAAGTTAGGAGACTTTGATAATGTATCAGAGAGCACGGACAGAGAGAAAATATCGAGTCAGAAAGAGAATGAACCTGAGAAGTCAGTTCAAGTAAACAACGAGGTTAAACAAAGACGAGGCGCGGCCACCAGAGCTCTGCAGAAAATTGCAGAATGGACGCGCAACTTACTAACTCTGCTTTAAGACCATTCGGGCGGGAGTGTCGCGACGAGTAGATCGCGAAGTAAAAAGGTAACCGAGTCAAATTAATTAGTAGAGTGAAACGTGTAACAAACGAGTCATAATAGCATGAGGTGATATCTGGCAACACCGAACCCATAGGGAAAGCACCATAGACAAAGAGTACAGTTTATGGTGTGGTGTGTCTACCGCTTACTCCTTTAAGTTCCTTGCTACCGCTACATTTGGAATACACCAAATTGTAACGTATTTTAAATATCTAGTGCAAAGTTAAAGTGATTGGTGCTTGATGAGAGACGTCCAGTCAGTAGCAGCTCATCTGAAAGAAATATAAGCTAAGTGGTATCACTAGTCAATAGTGTAGAGGTTCCCGCCTAAATGTCTCGATTCTAGATTTCCTACTCCATTTTTATGAACTAATTATTGCTTAATAGTAAGAAGTTTCTGATGCTCTTGGAAGTCGGTTACATTAAGAGGTCTTTCGATACTGCAATGCGAAAACCTCGTGAGAGATGGACTCGGCGTAAGGCCGTGATCAGTCCGTGATATAGTAGACCTTCGGTGCTGCAATACGAAGTCTCTGTCAGACAAATGACCTAAGGTTGTATGTACTAAGAGGGTATATAGTACATGCAACTGAAGTATAAGTTAGTTCTGAGTCGAACATAGATAATTATAGCAAGAGGCTAATTGGCAGACGTGGCTGCGGTTTCCTCTTTAATACCCAACAAACTACGATGATTCGTAGAGCATGTAACCGAAATAATCCTAGCGGATATTGTACGTGTATAACACTTCTATACTATAGCTTCACACCTAAGACACCAGAAACGTTTTTAAGTAGGTATATCATGTATAGAATGGTGGGAATCAATTTTATTTTAACTACAGATGGTGAGCTGAATAATGGAGCGAGCCAGCAAGAACTAAAGGTCGATTAATGCGAAGCAAACCTCCCAAGATATTGAAGATTCTTCTCGGAATAAACCCCAGGTACAGATAATTCATCAAGCTCCTACAAACTATATAATAAAGTAACATCGTCGCTGCGCTCTCCGGGACGGGGCGGCGAGTCTGGCCAGCTCGTGCGTTCCGGTTCGGCGGGAGAGAGTAGGCGACGACAATAAGTAAGTTATAACATATTATGTTATAACTTAATAAGTTAAGCATCTAGTGCTTAACTTATTAAGTTAAGCACTAGATGCTTAACTTATGAAAAGAAATAATAAATCTTACCAGCAAAAATCTGCGAATACTATCTTCGAGCGGTATAAATCGATTTTACTTAGCAAGTTGCCTAGGCAACTCCGCGAACAACTTTATAGAATACCTACTTATATGCGTACTTTCTTGTGAATAGCTTTTTTAAGTGTTTCATAAAATGTTAATAGATCTACATTTGTTCATGTATGGTAAAATGTTGATGTAGATAATATCACTCTTTAATATTTTTATTTGTTTTTGCATTATGGAAATCTACATCCATTCCACAAGGGACATCGATAAGATTTTTTTATAAGAGTAGTTTTGCTAGATCAGCTGTTTCTCAATCTCAATGTCGAAAGTCACTAAGGCAGATCCCTAGATCTCGTAGTGTGTGCAATTCGCAGCAGTTGTGAACTTGTGATTCAGGAATTCGATGATACGCTTCAGCGCTAAAAGTCTGTTGAAAGCTTCAATATAGGTATTATTAGGTATCTCTATTATAAGGAAGTGAGTCATTAACTCATTACCATAAAATAAAGAATCGCCATTAGTCATCGATGATTTATGGAAATGCCTTACTTTATTAGTTTTCATTATTTCAATAAACATTATGGGCGCCATGATAGTAAACAAAAAATACGTAGCAACAATATTTTTATGAGTTTTGCCATTGACTCTTCGAATATTGCTGTCTGAAAAAGAAAAAAACCCAGACAATAGAGCCGCAATAAATATTTCTGCCTAATATTGACGACCACGCAAGCTAACCTAGGGTGAATGCAATTATATAATCTGGCATTCTGGCAATGCCTAATAAATATCTATTTTTTTACTTCTGCTTCAATTATATACGATAAATTATATTGTAAACCCAATGAAATATTTATAAGCTTTAATATCATAAGAATTTGGACTCGTTGCTTTTCTTTGGTTGAAACTTGAAAGACTACAAACAGATACCCATGCGATTTCAAGAATTTTAGAAGCGGCGAAAATAACATAGTGGGTAAAAAAACCTTTTACATAACTACACAATAACATATTATTTAAAACCTAAAACGTAACTGCAATGCTACAGCTTCAATTACCTACTCGTAATATCTTCAAAGAAATTCGGTTCCAAAAATTGTATTCCATGAAATATTCGAAGTACGGTACCTATATTTTTTGTCCCCATAATATATGAAGGTTACGCTTTGTTTACCTCTGCTAAACATTTTATAAAAGTTGTGTGGGCCATTAAACGTGTATCCCTGGGCCTGCATGCTACGTTAACGATTGTATAATCATTTTATTGCAAAAGAATAAGTAGCTATATGTACCTAATTGCGTTTTCCTTGATAGACTTGCTAGAGAAAGAAAATAGAGAATCCAAATATATTTTACATCTACCCATACACAACTAACGGTCCCAAAATACGTTTTCCTGCCCGAATATTGGCTTGCCTGCTATATTAGCGGGTTCAGCAAAATTTCCTAGATCCCGATCACAGTACCACCTACCGGGACCAATAAACTCGTGAATCGAAACCATCCAGGGACCTACTCAAATACACACAAAAAAATCAAAAATCAGTCTAGCCGTTCAGAAAGAGTTCAGTGACATGTACAAAATAATTATATAAAGACTAGCTGACCCGCCCGGGCTTCGCACGGGTAAACTTACCCTACGCCAGCTAAGCTATCCTACGCCTACCCTACCCTACATCTACTTTACACCTACCGTACGCCTACCCTACGCCTACCCTACGCCTACCCTACGCCTACCCTACGCCTACCCAACGCCTACCCTACGCCTACCCTACGCCTACCCTACACCTACCCTACACCCCAAATCTCAAAAATAAGTTTCAAGCTTCTAGCTTTAAAAATTACGTAATTTCCACACAAACTTTCATGCCCTATTTCAACCCTTTACAGCCCTTTTTTCGCATTAAAAAGTAGCCTATGTCCTTTTTCAGGCTCCAGACTATCTCTGTACCGAATTTCATTTGAATCGGTTCAGTATTTTAGGCGTGATTGCGTAACACACAGACAGACAGACAGACAGAGTTACTTTCACATTTATAATATTTGTAAGATTAGTATAGGCTATTCCATATCACGCTACAATCCTTAGGAGCCAAGCAACAGGGTTGAATGAAACCGCGAGGAACAGCTAGTGTAAGTATAAATTATGCACCAACATGGCTTTATTTAAGTACAATCTGTAAGCCTGTATCTGTGCGTAATTATCAAATTTTCGTAGTGTATACGTGTTCAATTCGCCCCCTGCAAAAAGTGATAGAAAATGTTATCCGGTGATTCACCGCTATAGGTACCGTTTCCAGGGCTATAATGCTCTGAGATGTTATTATTTTCTTAATTTGGAATCAAGGAGGTTACATTAATTTACACCAAAAACTTATATATTTTATTATAAACTTCTTGTTTACAACAATACATAGATTAATGATCGGTCTCTGCTGCACTTGGCTGTATGTGCTCAGCTCCCTTTGCCTGTCCCAAAGAGGGACGAAAAGAACCAAAAAAAAAAAAAAAAAAATTTAGACAATCATACGTCATTTGCAAAACGATTGTGTTTTATGATTATTTTAATGATAGAATTCAGTGGTTTTATGATTTAAAAGTAATAATAATTACCTAACATATGATACGCGTCGGCGATACGGATGTACGGTGATTGGATTGAACTAATACATGTGTGGACCCGGCTAAATACACATGTTATCAAAGTTAGTTCTGATGGTAGACTTTTTGTGATAACTTTTGATATAGTGGACCGATTTCAATGAAACAAAGACTAAATGTTACCTCAAGGTACTGCCTATACATTTCTTTCTAATTCCTCAAAATCAATTCAGTAGTATTGATTTGATGCGTGTTCAAACACACAGACAAACAGACAGACAAACAGACAGACAAACCGACAGACAAACAGACAGACATTAATTCTAAAAATGATAGAAATTTACTTCATTACTCATTCTTAGTCCCCCCTATCATTTTTTTGCAAATATATGCAATGTACAGACACGCGGAATTTACATTCTTATTATAAGTATAGATTAGCTTCACAAAAGACTGGCGGCTGAGTGAATTAGAATTTGCTGAAGCTGTGACTGGTAATCTAGAAATAAATTATGTCTCAACTCAACTTACTAAAAAATCTAGTTCAAGTTCAAAGCCATAAGTTAATAACAAAAAAAAGAGACCTAAATAGAAGCTGTAATTTGCAGTTCAGTTGCGAAACGTCGAGTTCAATGGCTGTTCAAAGTTGGGAAAATCTATGTATTCTGAAGTCTACGAGGACGTAAAGTTTACGGCCATGATTGAAGCCAGGTACAAAGTTTTCCACACGATCGCCACATGTTACCACCTGCTACGTAAAAGTGCAGTCACCTTTTAAGCCTTCAGCAGAAACGTTATCACACAGTGACGGTGAATAATTTAACAAGTATACCAAGTTAGTTTGCCAGAATACAAATTCATGAGCAGATAAAGTTTATAAACACGACTATTTATGGTATTTTAAAACATTTCCGTTCAGCATAAAACTGAATCACCTACTTTCGCGGAAGTTCATAATAAGTGTACCTATGCGATAGAGTCATGGACTGTTCAAACAGCTGACACCATACCTCTACCCAACCACAGGCAGCCTAGTCTAGACAGAGGTGCCGACTGGAATTTATAACAGCTAAGCACCCCAGACAGGCACACGCCTACGTAATCCGATAACAATGTGTATTTTATGGTAATTAGAACCTTCTATATTCCGCCAAGTGACTCAATTCGCTATCACATCACCATGGAAGATAAAAGTGAAGAGCTAAATACTACCACGAATAAAGGAAAACTTCCTGATGAAAATGATCAAGGTAAGTGAATTGTTTTAAATATTTATACAAAGTATTTATAATACATTTTTTTTTCGAAATCTATGAAACATTCTAAACGTTTAGATGCTAGCACAGATACAATTTCTGGCTAATCCTAAGAATAAAATCTCTATATCGTCGTGAGTCATGATTTTCATGAACTTCCACTTGATTATCCGTGTAAAACATCTATAAATCAAATCAAAATTTGACCTCCATCAAAGGTTTCCGACATCGAAATTACCATAATTCTGAATTTCGCATGAATAACCATTTGACGTCACCAATCACCTGATAAGCTTTATACGGTGGAAGCATGACATTACTGGGGCAATCGTCTTCCAATAAACGAAAGCGAGTACTCCTGTTTTTGATGTCGTCAGTTCAGTTTGGAGCGCCGCGCAACCCACCAGGTTACACGCCAAAAATTTAAAGTGGACGACTAACATTCAAACAATTGTGTAGCCATGGTGACGGAACGCTCGACATCACCGATTACAGAAATACACATGACAAAGATTAATTTGTGCTAGCGAATAGCGAATGTAGCTGTTCGTGAACATTTTAACATGTTATGGTGGAAACAACTCGAGAGCGCTCAAGAAGACATAATGATGATTGAAAGAGAAGAACAAAGGAAGCAGTTCATTGAGAACACGACGGTAACGCTCACACTTCCTTCGATAAATCCTGTAATGCAAGATGATTTGTTCATAGCCAACATAGAGCAAGTTAAATCGCTACAGGCTACATTATTTCCAATATGCAGTAAAGGTAAATTCTGAACAATTTATGACAAGTAAACGTAGCGAAAAAGAAACAATTTTAAAGTTTTCCTTTCTAATAATAATTGACTCGTTTACCGTTTAACTTTAACACGCTACTTCAAATTAAGACAATACTTTCTGCATACATTTACAATTGACATATCGAAATAAGGCCTAATAATACACATATTATTTCAAATAACAATACAGCCATTATCCTGCAGTGCTTTATGTTTCGACTATTGAAATACATTAACCGACA
This sequence comes from Thalpophila matura, assembly GCA_948465475.1. Taxonomy (NCBI): domain Eukaryota; kingdom Metazoa; phylum Arthropoda; class Insecta; order Lepidoptera; family Noctuidae; genus Thalpophila; species Thalpophila matura. The sequence goes on from OX419183.1 coordinate 12,102,547, forward strand.
TTATGAAAATTACCACTCATTTAATCGTTGTCGCGTGTCTTATAATGTACCTAGTGTGTAATTTCAAATAACTCAGGATACCTTACATCATTTTCGGTTTAACTAATTCGACATCGGGACTCGCGTGCTTATTGATGTTATTTAATTTGTGAAGCATGAAATGCCTTCAAATACGCAAGCTGCCATAAATGCTATGACCGACTGTTTAATTTCAAGCAAACTAGGTCATAATACACATTATTATGACTAACAATAGTCATTGTATCGATTACTTCGTAGTAATTCAGATTCTTCTAAGTTTCGATCACATCTTACTCAAATTATTTGGATTTACTATCATTAACTAATTGAATTAATCTTATTGGTACAGGGACGTTCATATCAAACTTTCTTCAAAACAATATTAAAACAAATCAGTTAGAAATAAATACAGATATAAGAACATTTCGGACGACAGCTAAGCTAAAAGAACCAAGAGATTTGTTCGCACTTCCAAAAGAACTTGATTGTCCCCAGCAAGCACCTCGGTGGCCAACAGAGTGTCAAGTGAGTGTGATTCTTGGCTTTTTAACACCAGAACTACTACAGACCGGTGTTTCAATGTCAACGTCTTTATTCGATTTGGTTCATAAACTTCGCTCTATTTGTTATGAAGACCTTCAGCTAATATTGATTTTCTTTAACTTGACCCTAAATAAACGTATAGGTAGCGTTTTTGGTCGATTGTAGAACATAATACTTGCATCTCATCAATTTCGTATTTTAAAGAAAGATTCAACCTTTAGAGCCCAAGTCGTTATTGCTGATTGCTGACTATGATAAGTAGCTAACGTAGAGCTGAACGGATGCTAGAAATATAATCCTACTAATATTATAAATGCGAAAGTTTGTGAGGATGGATGTATGGATGGATGTTTGTTACTCTTTCACGCAAAAACTACTGAACGGATTTTGATGAAACTTTACAGTAATGTAGCTTAAACATTAGAATAACACATAGACTACTTTTTATCCCAAAAACGCGGGCAAAGCCGCGGGCGGAAGCTCGTACTAATAATATAACACTGCTAATAGGTTGTTGAAGAAAAAATACAACACTTGATATGGAGTCCGGCGTCTCCAGAACCATATTATATATCTTCAGGAAAAGAACTACAACCACAACCTGTCGGTGAAGATGCAGGGACTGTTATATTTCAATATTATCCTATGAGCGCCGTCAATTATGTAAGTAATGAATGTAAGAATACACTCAACGTTTTTTATCAAGGACATAGGTAGAAGTGCCTGATCTTTTGAATGTATTGCAGTTTAGTCGTTCTACAGTAGGAGGGTCTCGCTTGTTTTTATCAGCATGTGCAAGTGCCGGTATTGAAGACGAGCTACAATTTGAATCTCGTTTTGAAAGTGGAAATTTAGCTAAAGCAATACGCATAACGTCAGCTTATTACGAACTGCATCTCCGCACTGACCTCTATACCAACAGGCATATGCAATGGTTCTATTTTAGAGTCACGAACACAAAGAAGCAAATGACGTACAGGTAATACCGATTGCATGATTACTCACCGTTGTGTTGTTTCCTAAAAACAAATAAACACACGCAAAATGTTACAGATTTTCCATAGTGAACTTATCAAAAGCCGAAAGCTTATACAACGAGGGCATGCGACCTCTATTATACTCAACCAAGGACGCACAGTTGCATTCGATCGGATGGAGGCGATGCGGCGATAACATCGCGTACTATAAAAATGATTCGACGTAAGTAAGTTACTGTTTGGATTCAAGTTATTGCCTTATGTTAAGACTACACTGCAATTTAATTACAGGTGTGAAGAAGAAGAGCAATTTCCAAGCTACACATTGACCTTTAACATTGAGTTTCCCCACACAGACGACGCCGTGTACATTGCACAATGCTATCCTTACACATATTCTGATCTGCAAGAATATCTATCTAAATTACAATCACACCCAGTCAAATCAACTTATGCAAAACTCAGGCTTCTTTGCAGAACATTAGCTGGGAATAATGTATATTATCTAACTGTCACTGCCCCACCAAGTTCTTGCGAAGTAGAGCAAAAGGTAATGATTTAATTTTGTCATCTCTTTATTAAATATAACACATAAAGTTAACTTTTATGATTGGCTTAACAGAAAAAGAAAGCGGTTGTTATAACTGCCAGAGTTCATCCTGGAGAAACTCCTTCATCGTGGATGATGAAAGGTTTCATGGACTATTTAACCGGCGACTCGAATCAAGCTCGTGAATTGAGGGAAAAATTCATATTCAAATTAGTACCAATGTTGAATCCAGATGGTGTAAGTGACATTATTTCAAACAATACATAGAAAAATGTGTCGGACATAGTCACTGCATATAAAATTTTCTATTATTACAGGTAATTGTTGGTAACAATCGATGTTCACTGACCGGAAAGGATTTGAATAGACAATATCGAACGGTTATAAGGGAAACATATCCACCAGTCTGGCATACGAAAGTGATGATACGGAGGTTAGTAGGTAGGGAGCGTAAAACTTATCCTACGTACTCTCAAGAGGAAATACAGTATTATTTTCTAATCAATTATTGTGTGTCAGACTACAGGAGGAATGTGGCGTAGCAATGTATGTAGATCTTCACGCACATTCCCGGAAACATAATATATTTATTTATGGATGTGAAAGCCGAAAAACTTCTGATAAACGTTTACAAGAGCAAGTATTTCCTTTGATGCTTCACAAAAATGCTGCCGATAAGGTACACACAAGACTCGAATAAAAATTGGCTTATTTGTATTGCACTAATAGAATTTTTAACTATTTCTGTTTTGCAGTTCTCGTTTGAAAACTGTAAATTTAGAATACAACGTAGTAAAGAAGGTACTGGTCGAGTCGTGGTGTGGATGTTAGGAGTATCAAATAGCTATACAATGGAAGCTTCTTTTGGAGGATCCGAATTGGGCAGCAGAATGTCTACACATTTTTCTGTGCAAGACTATGAAAGTCTGGGAAGAACATTCTGCGAGACACTGCTAGATTTTTGCGATGAAGATCCCAGCAAGGAGAGATTGAGAACAAAAATTGTCACCAGACTGTTAAAAGAGGGATCAAATGCAGATGAACCAACGAATATTGATTTATCGGATTATTCCAGGTAACTTTTTTTATAGGAATATGATTAACTAGACTTTTGCCCGCGACTCCGTCCGCGTGGACGACAATGAAATGACCAGTTTAAATGACCTCCGTAGTGTAGGATGGCTAGTACTACCAAGAGTTCAAGCTGTATCTCTGATTTATCCCACCGGAATTAGATGAAACGTGGCTTAGATTTTAAGTTGGACCCCAAGCTATCGAACTGTGAAAACCATATCAAAATCCGTTCAGTACTTTTTGCGTGATGCGCGCACAAACAGACAAAAAATATTTTTTTTTTTTTTTCGGGCATGGTTACTTTCCAGTATCCTATCCCGACTATTATTTCTGGAATATCTTCAATGTACAGACACGGCTTTTTTACAATTTTATAATAGTATAGATTATACCTAATTTCAAGATCAAAATATGATTTAACATAATCCATTACAGTGATGAAGGGGATACTTCAAGTAGTAGTTCAGAAGCTGGACACAGAAGAGAATCGACTAAACAGCCTGCACCACCATCTTCGCCAATTTTCCCCGATATCAACAAAAACTTAAATGAGGTAAGTCAGTTACTCTTGCTATTATCAACAAGAACTTGAATATCAATAATGCAATAATTACAAATAAGTATTGATTTTACAGAAGCCTAGAAAGCAACGTCCTAGGCTAGAAAAGATGAAACGAGTGGAAAAGAAGAAAACAAAACGCGAGACATTACAGGTCGTTATTAAAGTTATTTGTGACATGACGAATATGAAAATATAAGAGTTAATAATGAACTATATCAAAATTTGCAGGTATCAAGAGCTACAATTGATTTAACATCAGACGCAATGACTGATATGTCATCGGATGCTGAATCTTACGACGGAAACCACAGTCCTATGAGAAGAGTTCAAAAATTGATACATTCTTCAATCAAAGTAAAGCCAAGGCGGAAAAAGAAAATGCCACCTGAACTGAAAATCGTAAAAGCACCGGTAACCTTCAATTTTATCGCTTTTTAGGTAATAAATAGGTACATTCCGTACTCAAACTCAAGCATGGCGGCATTTTTTCGAGGGTCTCCGACTCTACGGAGCATTATTTACACACGGAAATGCTCTATGCTCTTCGGTGAAATGCATCGATATCCCGTTTAAGGGATCGTACACATCTGACGAATTCGCTGCGAATGCGCCTTTTTGCAAAGGGCTCGCGCAAGCCGCTCGCGGAGATTAACGTACCTACTGCGATCCACGATAGAGTTCTTGGTAAAGAAGCGCACCAAATAGTTGCAGTAGGTATCTAACTACACGCGAGCAGCGAATTCGCGGTGCATTCGCCCTTAAAGCGCCCGAATTCCCTATATTCTTCGACCTCGGCGCAACCTCATTAGAAAAAATCGTTCGATTTTGTTTGTATGAGAAATGAGGAAGGTCTAATAAGAAAGAGGATTTTTTCCGAAAACAACTAAGAATATGGGAGAAATAAGGTCTTCGAAAACTGGCTTTACTAGACAAAGCGATTTATTAATAACCACCGGGCATCGGGTTGATGATCTGCATAGAGAAAGATGTGTTTAATTTAACTAATAGTTTGGAATCTTATCACTAATTGAATTATTCGAATTCGAAATTTTCAGACAAGTGATTCTCCTTACCACTCAGACCACGAGAAGACCCTAAAATGTAGAAGACCAAGAAGTGTATCAATGTTTAACGAAACAACAGAGAAATCGAGACTGAATCCAGCATCATGGCATCAATTCAGGTGTTTACCGCCTGCGAAGTATGACAAATTAATTTCATTTATAATTAGACTAGTTCGAACAGCCTTAACAGGGCAAAGTACTCATAGTTAAACGTGTAGTTGCGCAAAAGACTCAATAACTTCTGTCGGAAGCTCTACATGGCTATACGATTCATGGTCATCCTGCATGTATGGGCGGATACTAATGGCTTCCCGAAAAAGATGAAAAAACATACACCATTGTAAATTGCTAATTTTCGTGATATAAGAAGCTTTAAATTAAAACCCTACACAGGCGGACAGGCGAAGTCGAACGCAAAAATGATTCTTTAAGTGGAGACTTATGGAATCATTTTTGCGTTCGACTTCGCCGGCGCTTCGAATTAGCGCTTTGAATTGGCGAAACGGAATCGTTTTGACAATTTTTTCACAGAACACTAAAATTGCTTAGGATGCTATTTCACACAGCAGCATGATAAGTTTCTTCAGGCACAATTTCTCCATACAAAACTTATGAAACCTGAATGATCTCTTAGCAAACAAAATTTTGCACAATATGTTTTGCTAGACAAAAATGGTTATTTTAAATATGTCGGTTAGATTCCCAGATGAAGCAAGTAACTTTTTAAAAATCTTTGAATGCAGTATTACTTAATTTTAAAAATAAAGTGAAGTCTCCATGAAGCAAAACTTCCTATCTCAAATATTTAAAGTACTTTCCCTTCATGTGGCATAGCCGTGGGACAACCTGTATATTATGTACTATTTTTATTAGTGGCTGGCTACATTTACACCCTATTAGTAACATCGCAAAATCCATACTCCTTATTATTTTTATATTGGCAGTTACTACCTTTTAGTTTCAGACATTACCAATGAAATAACTAAAACTTATTCCGAATTATTTTTCATTAATTTTACATGTTATTTCCAGGTGCTTGTCTGATGTTAAAAGTCGAAGTTCTCAACCATCTGAACTACAGGTTAAGTTAAGTACACTAAAAAGAAATGTATGGACTGGAGTCCAGAGTGAAGAGAAAGGTCCACTGTCCTGGGGCATATCCAGTTTTGCCATGAATTCATATTTTACTGACAGTGAAGCTTTATTACGGTATCTATTCAATATCTTTGCTTCTTTATTTAAAAGGACACCCTAATTAGATCAAGATTATTAACATTCTTTCATTATTTTTAAAAGATCCTGCTCCAAAAAACTGGAAGAGCTTGAAGGGGAACAACAGAAAATTAAGGATGACAAAAAGAAGAAGAAATCAAAGAGCAAAAAGCTTACACTAAAAGTGCCAAATTCTATGAATGATATCTTAGAACCTATGAACAAATTACCTAAACCTTGGAAGAAAAAGGGAAAGTGAGTATTGGATAATAATATTTGTAAATATTTATCCAACAGTATTGTAACAATTTTGTTTATAATTTAGGTATACAAAACATTTTACATAAGCAATGAACGAATTTCATATCAAATTCTAAATAAATAGCTAAACATTTGCATCATTGATGTTTGTTCTAGACTTAAATTACTTTTTTTAATAATTAATTTGATCAGTATATTTTTGTACTTAATAAGATGAAAAAATGACTAATTTACTCGAAACTAAAATGATGAATAATAATTGCTTTACATTTTTTCAGATTAAAAAATAAGTCTGAGAGTTCTCCTTACCAAAATAATACTAGTTTTACTGATATACCAAGGAATAATACCCAACAAGCACAAAAAACTGCCCCTGTCGAAAACAAACAAGCTAAGTCACGGTTTAAAAAAGGTGCTATTGTTACAACTGCTGTGCAGTCCAAAAAACAAATTGCCAAAGCCAGTATTATGTCAGATAACTCTGACTCAGATTCTATTCAATTAACAAAGAAAATAAAAAAGAAAACGAAAACAGTAAAAGCCAAGTTTTGTAAAACTATTTCTGAAAATAAATCTAAGAATTAATTTGCAGGGTTTTATTTTACCTGTTACAGATACAAAAAACCGGCCAAGTGCGAGTCGCACTCGCGCACGAAAGGTTCCGTACCATTATCTATACAACATTAGACACTTTATTATAACCATTATTAAGAGTGAGAAAAAACCAACAAAAAAAACACGTTTGTTGTATGGAAGCCCTCCGTAAATATTTATTTTATTCTGTTTTTAGTATTTGTTGTTCTAGCAGCAACAGAAATATATCATCTGTGAAAATTTCAACTGTCTAGCTATCACAGTTCATGAGATACAGCCTGGAGACACAGACAGACAGACAGTCAGACAGACAGCGAAGTCTCGGTAATAGGGTTCCGTTTTTACCCTTTGGGTAGGGAACCCTAAAAAGAGCAGCAGTGGCAAAGGGCCCCTCAATATGATTCCTACCGGCTTCACTTTGAAAAACAGCAGAGGCAGTATTGCCTACTTTTATTAATTAGCTTTTCATGGCCAGGTAAGTATTTGTAGCTTCGGCTTACCTCTTACAAAAACTGACCCTTCGCCACTGAAGAGCAGTATGAATACGATTTTTGAACTTTGAATTTGTTTTCCCTTTACTCGAAAACTACATAAATAATAGTACAATTTATACTATTATTTCAAAAAAATATACTAGTTAGGAAAACTAGTATCTTTGTAAATCAAGCCTTTTAAAATTCTTATAATAAATAGAATGGACATAAATAATTAAATATTAGAAATTAAAAGTCTAGTTGGAGTTTTTAATTTATAATTGTTGTGATGTTTAATTTAAATACATTTTTCCTTGTTGTAGGTAATAATAATAAATAAATTGTATCTCTGGCAAAAGTTATATTACTCACAACTACAAAAATAATGACAACTAGTTATGTAACATTGTAAAAGATTATTAAATTGAGCGGAAAAGACGGTTTTAGATGTAAGACATTGCATTAGTAACTTATCTTATCCATTGACCTTATACTGTTATTTAGCTTTTCTTATCATACCATCATTGAAGTACAAATAAAGGAAGAACATACCAATATACTTTGTGTTATAGTTTGGTTTAATTTATGTTAGGCTTACACATACAATCTACAGAATACAAAACTAATGTTACAGTAAGTATACAAAGTAACACTTATTAATAACGATATCTGACCTGAGCAAGACAAAGTTTCGTTCCCAAGAATTGCTCAATACAACAAAATTTATGTTGTATGAATTCTATCATACAACATAAATTTTATTATTATTGTGCTGTAATCTTGGAACATTACTGTAACATTTTATTTGGACCAATTAGAACCTGAGCTCAGAAATATCACAATCAATACCCATTAACATACACTTCAGAACATGGTCCTCTGTCACAATCACAAAGAGACATTGAGATGCAAACTTATGAACATTATGCCATACGAAATTATTGTGAACAACTAGTAAGTAAGTCATGAATCACTGACGCACTTCGCAGAGATGACAGTGAATCCTGATGAACACAAACCAATGTTTTTTGAAATTTCAAAGACTTAACCAAACTTAACTTCCAGTAAAACAGGAAACCTCGAGAAAAATGCGCTCTAATCGCAATCTAAGTAAAGTAGAAAATATAATTGTTCTCATTATCTAAAATATTATAACTACACAACATTGCAGACCCGGGCGCGACAACAGAAACATTTCAAAAATTTAATAAATAAGGTACAAAGGGGCAACTTACGGACCTGCATAAACTTCTACAGCAATTATGATTAAAACTAGTTTCTGTAATTAGGTACCAAGATTTAAAGAATTCAATACTATAGATTTTTAAAACTTCGCAAATAAATTATTAATTGATTTGACTATGACGAAATTGACAATTTCACATTTTGACATTTTTGACACAAAGAAACTGTCAATCAGTTTGACAAATTGACACATTTATTCCCTTCATTCATTCCAAACCAGCCTGAACCACAGCTAATACAATATTTCGGACCTCAGATTTTAATCGGCAAAATTCATTCACGATTTAACCCTCAAAACATTGAAATGAAAATAATTTAGTTTAAAAAATATTAGAAGTCACTGAATTTATCTCAATAAGACAAGATTTCGTACTCAATATATTATTGAAATTGTAACGGAAGGGTAATGACATGAAAAATAAAAACTAGATCATTAACAAAAATACTTACCTACCTATAAAAAAGCTTTGACTAAATGTCATTACGCTACTTGACAACATTGAAAATATACTACAAATTGTGGTCATCCATCAGTTCATAGCGTAAATAAACTTATTTCACTTGATTTTCAACTAAAATACGTATAGTTTTTGCAAATAACACTAAAATAAAATGTCATATTTTTGCTTATTTTAGCTGTGACAAGAACGGCCCGTTGCACTCTGGTGACGTCACATGCAAGTAAGCCAGTGTTGCCGTAACTTATTTTTAGGGTTAAGAATTCTTTAGGGTAAAATTTTAAGGTTAGATTTTGTATTGTTGTTATGATTACTAACGTTTATGGGCTTTTTGGTAGGCAATATATGTAGGTACCTACCTAAGTATTTGAATGGTTTTTTTTTTAAAAAAAAACGTTGCCCCACACTAGGATTTCTCCTGTGTCGTGGGTGCGTTTACAAACACAAATTTCACATACACAAACAGCCAGAGCAGTGTGCAATGCGGAAATCAAACCCGTGACACGTCGCGCAGCAGCCAATCTCTCAGCCACTGCGACAACCGTGCGGTTGAACAAACTTGAGTTAAACAAAAAAAATTGAGTTAAACAAACAAATTCAGCATATTTTTATTCTGAAATATGACCATTGATTAAGAAAGAACTTGTTTTATTGTATATCTAAAACCAAAACTTTAGCCTTAGGGTATTTTTGTAATAGTTATGATTTTAGGGTAAAATTAATCATGCATTGGGGTAAAATGAAAACCTAGCTTCGCAACACTGGAGTAAGCACGGCTTTGATAGATTATAGTTTGCGTTTTATGTTTTCTGGGTGCTATATTCGATCTTTGAGCTATTTCTGAAGCTGTTTTCATTTTTCATAGAAATCTTCTATCTAGTGGCATAAATGTTCATATCGAATCTCAAATGTGGACTCAATTTTTGTGCAAGCTGATACAACCTACCTAAGATAGACGCATTTATGGTTGCACTTTTCTTTAAGAATAACGCTGATTATTATGCTGCGGAACTTAAAAATGTAAAAACAGCAGTGTGAGTACCTACCTACCATTATATTTATTTACAAATCTTTATGTATGATCATTCAGAAGTTTTGTGAAACCTCATTTTAGGTTATGTTGATAAAAACGAATCGTTTACTTGCGTGTTACGTCACTTGTGTCAGAAACAGCGTTTTTGGAGTGGTTTTGGAAATTAAAACTTTATCATTGATTTTTATTTAAAATACAGTAGATCTCCCTGAAATATCGATGTAGTGTGCTTTTAATGTAATGAAGATTAATATAAAACCATTTCCCAAAATTAGTCCAACATCCTATTATGTCGTGCCCTATACATGTCGTTCCTGTATTCTCCTTCCTTACGACTTTCCTAAATTCCATGGTAAATCAGAAGAAAGGGCCAAGGGACAAAAGGCCATCATAACGTTATTAACATACATTTGTAAGCCAATTTGTCTGTGTTAAGTTTGGGGATATCGTACAGAATGAATTGCTAACAGGAGTATTGGCAGAAAATGCAAGAACTCTAAGCTCTCCTGATTCTGAAATTTGAAGAGTGTTACTGACTCTCGTTCCTGACGAAGTATAGCCAGGAATTTGGGCTTCGCCAGTAATGGGATTAAATGAGCCACAACGTGACTTGGCTAAAATACAAGAAGTAACATTTTTATAAAATCGAACGTTATCTGCATCTACTGTTATATTGATACCCGTTCTGGCTTCTCGTGTACACTGCGTTATCTGAAAACATGAATTACACACGTAAACACATTTTAGCATCTACAAAATACAATTTCTTAAATGTAGGTACCTATGTACTATCGGTTTGCAATAGTAACTAGTTTTTAAACCGCCGAAACTGCTAGCATTGTGTGTTAGCTAGCATTTAGACAGCTACATTTCACAAGGCCAAACCCGGGTAGTTAGAGACAACACACCGCCGATCAAGGCGAATATGACACCCCCATAATAGTAACTTCAATCTTCTCGTGACTACTGTCAATGCAATGCAACTTGATCGAAACGTCAAGGATAAGATGACGAGGTGAAACATCGTTAGTAAGAGTCTGACAAACCCCTCCGCCCACTTCAAGAGGACCGCAGTGGACATTTATACATCTATGAGGATTTCCACACGTAAAAAAACTTATTGACAGAATAATCGTTCTTATAATATGTTATGTCATCCATACATACCAAATTAACAGAATTAGCTGTTCTAAGACAACGGACAAAGTCACAATAACCCATGAAACATCCAGATGGTTGCACGTTTAACGCCGATGTCGACAGAGCCTGTAAAATAAAGGTTATTTCTATAATTATGCACTGCAATGTGGCTACAGAACATTATATACCTTAGGTGGGGATGTGGCTGCCCTGACTGTGACTCTGACTGCGGCTCCACCACGGTCAGCCGCACGGTTGCTATGCGCATTGTGCGGTTTGTTTGCGGCTGCCCGCCGTTGTGTCAGGTGGCGGGAGCCGCAAGTTAAACCGCATCCTGCGGGCAACCAGACGGCTAGCGCAATGCGGATAACCACACGGTGCGTATGAGCTGGTATGAGCGCTTAGCATTATTTATTCACGTGAAACTAGGAAACCTAGTATTCTGAGCCCTGAGGAGACCCCAAAGCAAGCGGCTATTGACATCAACCCCTTAAAATTAAGACGGCTCACTTTATGGATGAAAAGAGTTATTTTATTATTATTAACTTCTGCAGATTTTTTTAATTCAGTCACAAAAATAGCTTTTTAGAAGTAATAATTATGTAACTACTTACCATAAGAGCTGTTGCACATGTAGTGTATGCGCCTGTAAAATATTGCACAGCACAAACACTTAACGCATTTAATTCTTGAGGTCCCTGTAGAAGAAGACTTTAGTTAACTAACTAGGTACCTACTAGGTACATTATAATTAATATCACAGTTATAGTCACGGAGGAAAACTGTAATTCCTCTGTGATTACAGTACATACCTACCTCCTGACAGTAGGTACCTATTTATTACAATAATTAGGTATTTACTTCTTCAATAGTACAATTTAGTATTATGTACCTACCTACTTAACTGAAAAAATTTACTTCTTCACTAAATCTGTGAGTACATACAATATACTTAATAAGAACTGAAACAAACCATTTTTTTTTTTATAAAACGTACCTCAGTCATCGATGTCACTCGTGAAAAGCAAGTAATGCAAGCATCTCTTTGGGTAACATTAGTAGGTTGTGTTGTGCTGCATACGATATTCAACAAATTTTGTAGCTGTTGACTGTAATCAAATTAAGTAAGTAATTAAAATCAATAATTATATAGGTACCTACCTACTTATACAGGGTGGCAGGTTAGACAATTGAAATTAGGACTCATCATTATGAACAACTTTTACTATGGGACCAACTCTGAAATCGCGAAGAAAAAATCAGCTGGTTGGACCCATAGTAAAAGTTGTTCAAAATGATGAGTACAATGAACCCTTTAAATATTTCCACTGTCTAACCTGCCACCCTGTATATCCAACCACTAAATAATTAACTTACCCGTTCGATGGACATAGTGCGGCAAGCTTTTGGGATTTCCATTGTAATATTTTGTTTTTCACTTCACTAAAGTCAAAACCGCCGTTAGTTGTAACACCAATCTGTTAAACACAGTAAAGTTCTATACCTTCGTTTAAGTAGAGCAAATACTTATGTATTGTTTCTTGTAGGTACATAGACTCTAACCTCGCTAAGATTGAGCAAATTCTGGTTCTTCCACTGTAAAATATTTTTTTGGACTTCATTAAAATCAATTATAGTGCTATTTGACCCGATCTGTGGGACGAATGCAAGTCATAAAACTGTTATAACAATTATTAATAAATGGCTGATGACGGCACCGTACTTACAAAACATAATAATAGAATACTAGATTGTATTTTAGACATTGTTTCAAATGTAATTCTTTATGGTACTTATTAGATTTAGGAGAAAATAATAATATGCTATTTTATTGCATGATCGAAACCCATTTGGCTCTATTTCAACCGGTGCACAAATATTTATATACTTTAGTAGAGCTTATTAAAATCATTATGTCCGCGCTATAATTTGTCACCATCCTTTTATGTGCAAGTACCGTGAAGCAGCGAAAGTGTAACAAACAAAACAAAAGTTATCATACTCATGATAAATAGTCCATATTTTTTGTATATAACTACCTACTAATTGAATTTAGAAAAAGAACCTGGTGCAATGTAAATATATTTAGGTTTAGGATCGGTCGCACTCGCACAGCGACTTTGAGCTTGATGCTCGCTACAATATATTATGCAAGTGAAAGTCGCTAGAAAAAGCGCTAGGTAACTCTAAGCTACTAGATCATAGCCCGCAGTAGGTACCTATATGGCTAAAGATAAGAATAGAATAGTTAAGTAGGTACTCGTAATTATCAAGAGTATAGTTCATCTGTTGCGCAACCTGATTCATGTCGAAATCAATTAATCAATTGTGTCTGTCAATGAACAAAAAGGGGCGTGGCCTACGCGTTTTGTTTAGCAAAATCACTCGACCACATGACGGAAAACATGTTGCATGTAGGAGACCCGGCTTAAGAAGCCGCTAGTTGCTTGGTTCGCTATATACGTATCTATACATATATATCATTCATTCTGTTTCATCTTTTTCTACACTCTTCATTCAAGTTAATTTATCTGTAGTGATTTGATGAATTATTTCATTCTTCAATTATTTTTTTTCATTCACTCATTCTTGTGACCGATGCAGCTTGTGACTGTGACGGTATTATTTTTTTCTTCAAATATTAATTTATTTTAATTTCTTTTCATTTTATGATGATTGAAGGACGCGCAAATGTAAGTGAATATATAATTGTTTATATGGACATTAATCAATAAGCTTTTTCACAGTATGATTAATAAAATGATAACATGCTTTCAGGAACTACCCGATTTCCAAGTCTTTCAGACAGTGATAAAATACTGTTTGATCATTATTGTGGTACCTGTGCTTTCATTCTTCACTGCGAAGAGTGTCTTATTCGATGCAATTTTACGACTTGAGCCCATTACGAGTAGTGTGTATTCCGCTGTAGTTGCGGTAGTCGTGCTACATTTAACGCTAGGACTTTACATCTACAAGGCCTATAGTGATACAGAAAAACCTGAAAAACCAGTCAAAAAGGACTAAAATCTTTTGATTGCTACTGTTTTCTAATAGACCTTATCACAAAATGGACAACTTATACATGAAAGGTGAACTATTACAAGTTCATACTAAGAACAGTGAAATATATGAAGGCCGGTTTTATGGAATGACTAATGATAAGTCTAAAATTTCTCTTTACAATGTTAAAGAATCACCTAAAGGAGACCCCAGTGATGGTATTCTGCATTATTACGACTCTGATATAAGGGATATTGTTAAACTTAAAGAGCCCAATGAACAAAAGCATTTAAAAATATCAGAAAAGGAATGTGAAGAAATCCTAAAGACATCTAAAAAGTACATTTATATCAACCAAATCGATAAGAGTTTCCATGAAGCAGTAGAGGACTTAAGCCAGTATAATTATATTGGCTTGAGCACTGATGGTGCAAGCATGGGGAGGAAATGTAAAATGCCATTTCTGGTTTTGTCTACACCTCAACAGATCTATATTTTTGACATTAAAGTAATAGAGTATCATGCATTTGATGCTGGACTAAAGAAACTCTTGGAAAATGAGACACCTAAAAAGATAATCCATGATTCACGGAATATATCAGATTGTTTGTATCATAAGCACAATGTTAAGTTAAACTCTGTATTTGACACTCAGGTAATATAAATTGTTCAGTCATAACATCAATTAAACTTTTTAATGTGATTTTATTTTAATTTTTTGTTATTATAGGTTGGTGATTTACTTATCACCAGGAATAAAACTGGACGACTGCCAGATAGAGTAAAGACTTTATCAGAGTGTTTGAATCTTTATCTTGGCTTACAACAGTCCTTGGTTGATGACAAAGTAAGAATTGTAAAATTATTCTATTATTATTTTAGTAACAGCATTTTGTTTTTTAATTTTCACCTATACAGATCTTATTATTAGTTCCAACTACAAAATTTAAACCAGGCCCTTATTTAAAAACCTGGGACTTCAGGATTATAAACAGACAATCCTAGGATCTCAAGATAACCCCAAGATTTTGGATAGGTAGTAAAAGCAAAAATTGCTTTTATTTGCTTTTTAATTGACAAAGTAATCAAGCATCCTCAGTGTATAACTTTTTGTATATTAATAGACCAGATATTTTAATACTTACAGCCTAATGAATACTTTGACTATTGCAGCTTGGCGTATTGGAGTGCACTGAACGTCCATTAGCTGCAAAGATAAAGGACAGTCTCGCCAAAAATATATCATTCCTGCATCGTCTTTCAGAAACAATAAATAATGAAATGTTACTCCCATTTGTGAGGGGTGTTGAATGCTTTGTAGAAAATGTCCGTTCACTGGATGATTTCAAAGCTTGGGAACGCTGTGGTATGCAAAATCACTTACCAAAAGATTTCAAGAGTGCAATTGAATACTAAATACTATGTTTGACACACATTCCGAAAATTACAAAAATAAATTGTAGATTTAGATATTTTCCAGCACATTTTGGTTTCATGCTGATGTTTGGCTTTTTACTAGTCTTATATAAATACAGTATTATATTTCGCATTGTAGACATTTACAAGTAGATGTTAGAGATGAGATATTTAAGTACTTGATTGAAATTTTATAGATTAGGGCAATAGTGTTTATGTGTAACAAACCAATACAATTACAAAACACATACAATATTTTATCTGCTTCAGTGTATATCTGTGATCACTCAACACAAGTGTCTAAATAGCTTTTTGAAATTAGGTTTATTTTTGTATTTATGGGAAAATGTTGATATAAGGTTTGACACATTTGATTCTATAATTCCGACTGGAATATCTATTTTATGTAAGGTCTAATATGTATTAAAAAATAATGTTTTGGCATATCTTATGCTAGCATAATTATAATTAAAACTAAAATAAAACTATGTATTTATCTTTGATGTAAGATTGAGAATATTTTGAGAGAAGGTTTACAGATGGATTTAATAAGGTGTGATTTATGTTTGTACTTAGGTAGATTGTCACTTTCATCATAAAGCTAGCTTTTGTGAAGTTAAAGCCATGCTTTAAAATTTTATTAAAACCTGTATGTGCTTGAAAGTTTTCTTTTATTTTACTTTAGAATAAAACACCATGATATTTCAAATAATTTTAATAAACTCTTAACATATTATTAACAGCATTAATAGTAGAATTTTTAGGCTTCTCTTAAGAAGAGGTTGGGGTAGAAAGCGAGGCCTTCAATGGATTCGTCTCGGCACGCCATGCCAAGGCGTTCCGTCGTGAATAGGCGCTCGCGTGCTAGCAGGACGGACACATTTGCAATTTGTGACAACTTCACAGGGGTCAGAGAACCATTTTCTTCAAGCTGGAATGATAGAGAAATACTAATTCAGTACTTGTTTTCGACAATCGACATCGATCTATGGGCTTATGGAGTTCATAAAAACATCTGATTGGCTGCTGCAGTTGCCATCTTCCAATGCGTAAACAACATAAAATTATACAACCACCTGTCTGAACAAACGTGACTAATGGCTGTTACGCCAAGTCGACAGATCGACTTTGCTTGCACGGCAAAAGCGGCCACCGACCCAGTGAAAGCACCTCAGTTTGACGATTACAAATCGTAGCCTCGATAGACACGTCACGCAGTAAATGAAGGTTGCAGACGACTTGGTGTAAACAGCGTTTCGACTGCGTCGCCTTCGTCGACCGACCGTCGCTGGCCGAAGTCGGCTGTCTACCTAGTGTAAAGGTGAACGTCCACTATCCGCACCGGCCGCAACGCGTCAACGGATACGGCATCGGCATACGGCGCTCAGTGCGGGCGTTACCGGTAGTGGACGCAGTGTTATGTTTTTTTTTATACAAAGGAAACCAAAATTCGTTGCGTGCCATGCATGCGTTGGGGGCGGTGCGGACCAGTGGACGTCCACCTTAAGTGAGCATTTATGGTGTGTGTAAAATAATGCTGCAACAGTTAGAAAACTGTTGTGAGTCGAGATGGTACATGGGTGACCTTGGCATTTATTTTAAATAATAATAATGAACATTACCAATTCAGAAGTAGTCTTGGCAACTTCTTCATCTCTGTGACTACTTAGTTGGAGAACACATGCACCACTTGGAAACTTTCTAAGAGACATTGGTGCACCAATGGTTTGCAGCAGTCTGGAAGGAAATTGATTAAGTTATGTTTTTACTTTAGCTTGACTTGTTAGTTGCAATGCTACAAGCTTTTTATGATAATTCTTAATAGGATTGCTTCTTTGGGCTTTTTGTCACTGGTTTTTATGGTTTCTGCAATACAAGCCTTGAGCTTAGTACAAAAACAACTAAAACACATCAGTCTATGTAAATTACCTTTTTTCCAAATAAAAAAATAAATAATGACAATAGCCCAAATGCAGTCATTTATACTTACTTGCAAGCATTCAGAAGATCTTCAGGAGATATGAGCTCTAAACCTCTGGCTCTATTTACTCGGCACCATACATCAGCCAATGACATAATTCCACCACAATCCTATTGCAAGCAACCAATTGAAAACAAAGAGTGAGAAATGTGTGATGGTGTGATTCTATTGAGAATCTATGACAACTGACAAAGAACATCAATTTCTCTTATGCCACTAAGAAATGTCAGTTTTGTAGCAACATACAAACTTACCATAAGAACCGCAATCATCATATCAGAAATCTGTTGGGCAAGTCCCAAGTAATAGTCCGAATCAGATCTAAATGCATCTCTGGTTACTGGATCATCAATACCTAAACTCATGAGGTAGGCTTTAAATCTTACTGTATCATCTTCAGAGATATCACCTTGTTTATCCTGTGGCAGGGAAATTCCAAGTTAAGAACATAAATATGGATATCAATTTTTTATAAATACAAGATCTGCATTCACTTACATACCCTAATCTTACTAGAAATGTTTTTCGAAATGGCAACCATATCTTTAGCCTTTTCCATTAGTTTTCTTAAATCTTGAAATGCTACTGTAATACTTTGATCTGTTGCTCTGTGATGTTCTTCAATACTTCTTTCAATGCCAACTATTCCAGAACGCATTTTAGAATTTACAGGAGTGACTGAAGGTTTTGGTGATGCATTAGGACTAGGAGCATTTGTTGGTGATGCAATGGGGTTTGATCTTTCCCATGCTTTAGCAGTAACAGCATCAGTAAGGGCTCTATAAAACGCTTGGTCAATGCCATCCTTGAACGAGAATTTCACAAAATGGAATGGACTGACAACTGCAGGGCCTGGTCTTTTACCTGAAATCATTAACTAAGGAGTAAAATAATGTGATGTGGTGATTTCTTTGAGATTGCTTATGGTATGTAGATAAGGAGTGGCATCCACCTTTAAGCTGATAAGGATAACATACTGATACTGGCATGAAACACTAATTATAGACATATTCATATATGACAATCAGATCACTGTTAAATAATTAAACAATTAGGGATGTCAACCTTGGAACAATTTAGTAATTAATATTTGTGTTATTGTATATTTAATAATTTAGCATTACCTACCTGGTAGTGCAGGCCCTAGATGCAGTAAAATTCTTTTAGGCCCACCAAGACCAAAAACCCCACCACTCTCTTCTTCTATACAGAAAACATAATATAAATGTAATGAGAGACAAACAAGTCCCTTGGGTATGTCTCCTGGCTTTCCCCATAAGATTCTGTGAGTAGTTAACACTACTTCTCCATCCGTAAACTGGGTCTAAAACATAATTTTTAAATTATTGTGTGACAATCTCGTTGACTAATTACAACATTGCTTAACAACAGGTGAGTTAGTGGTTGAACGTAAGCCTAACCGTTTAAAAAAGTCTCAATTCATTTGAAAAATCTATTACCTAACTATAGTTCAGATTGTGAAGGGGTAAGGGATTATGAAAATTTATTGATACAAAGGTCTGGAAAAGGAGCACATTGTTGGTAGCAGTACAAATACATTTCAGAAAACTTTATTCTTACTAAAATAAACAGGAGAAAACTGAGGAAATAGCACAAAACAATAAAACTTCAAAAATAAATAAATAAATAAAAATTAATAAGTAAATAAACCTTATCATCGCCGTCGTATATCTTCACACTTTTATCACGTTTAAGGTAATTTTCACCTTCAAATAGGCGTGCTTCAATATATTCAAATCTATCCATTGTACAATTTCATTTATAAAGTTTTAAAAATCTCAAAAAAATCTTTTTTTTTTTTTTTTTTTTTTTGGCAATTGAGCCGATGTCGACTATTCTGCCAGCGTCATGTTGGGACGGCAGCGCAGCGAGGCGAAGCGAGCCGTCGAACTTTGTACTTTGTGGTAGGTATGTTAGTAAGCTGAAAGGACAAAAACATGGGTTAGTAGTTATTATTCCTATTACACATAATAGATACATATTTTTATTTACATATTTATATAAGATATGGTAATAAACATCACAAACAAGCTGTACAGAATACATACATAGTTATTACGCACCAGTTAAAATTTTGTTTTATTTTCGACGATGACGAGATGCGACGTTATGTTGTGACAATTCGATTGATTGAAATTTGACATTGATGTTTCTTGGATGACATTGTCAATATCAGTCGGTTTGTTTTTGTCAATTTTCAGTTTTGATGACCTGTCTATGGTATTTAATAATCACCTAATTTATTTGTATGTATGTACACAATTTTGATAAAGTGTTTAGATCCACGTCAGGATACAGAGAGGATAAACTTTAGTGAGACCAATTTCATAATTAAATCGTCATAATTATTAATACGGACTTCAATGAAATCACACTTGAATATTATTGATAGTCGACTATTCGACTTGTATGGTAAATAATTTTAATACGAGTATTACGACACATAGACATAGAATACTATAGACTGAGCCTAAGGACATATAGCCGCTGGCCGTTTTTTGTTTGTGTGCGGTTCTGGATTTGTATTAGTGTGCGTGACTAGGGAAGAGTAATTGACTGGTTGACGCTTCAGTGACGTCACTGTATCAAAACATTGCGCCAATGCGCGGTGTACTTTACAGTGACGTCACTGTATCACTGTCAACGAGAAATGAGAAATTGTTAACTTTGTAAACAATATCAGTATGGCCAACTGTCAAAATTTGATGAATTTGTATAGAAAGTTTGTTTACATAGTTTACAAGTTCTATTGAAATGGACCATAACTCCAGTATATTATTCCTCCAAGTTACGACACGAAAGCTCATTTTATGGCTGTTTGTGCACTACACGTTTACAGCACGTTTTTTCACGGACCGTTTTTTTTTTCATAAATTTTAAAAAGTGGTGGGGATCGTTCTACAGGCCTATTGGCTAAAAATCCGTAAAAAACCGAATACGAATTGAAAACGTCTGTAGTGCACAAACAGCCTATTTCGTGACGGACTCTCTTTAGAGTTTATGTTCCTTGGTGACGGAACTGTCAATGTCAAAGTTGTGTTCCAGTTTCTGAAATATAATTTTATTAGCTTTAAAGTAGAAGTAACGAAAGTGACGGTGTGATTTAACAGAGCGAGAGTAAAAGAGACACATTATAAGTTTATGCTTTTAGCATTATGTTATTACTGTCATGTCGTTTAACCTCCAAGAAATTGGTAGTGTGTAAAATTACTTGCTTGCTATTTGCTGATTGTAAAATGAAAGGCATGACTAAGAACCGAGTCCCTCTAGCCCTGTAATTATTTCCTAGCAGCAAGCACTTTTACTTTAAAGCCTTGACTGAATAGATCTTTTTAAATTTAAGTTCAAGTTTAAACCATGGCAGATAACCAAGAATCTATACTTATAAAAATTAAAGAACAAGGTGAACTTGTAAGGAAATTAAAAGCTGCAAAAGAATCTAGTGAGAAGGTAAGTTAAATTTTATAAATTTAAGTAGATGTGCACATACCAATGATAAATTAATATTATATATTGCATCATAATGTCAAGTAAATGCAAATGCGTTTGAATTGTAGGCTAAGAAGAATGATTTCCAATATGATTTACCAGAAATTGATAAACATCTA
This sequence comes from Thalpophila matura, assembly GCA_948465475.1. Taxonomy (NCBI): domain Eukaryota; kingdom Metazoa; phylum Arthropoda; class Insecta; order Lepidoptera; family Noctuidae; genus Thalpophila; species Thalpophila matura. Next base: position 12,123,783 of record OX419183.1, read on the forward strand.
TGTCAGTACAGTTACATTTGTGGGTATAACCCCAGTTATAGTGACATAGAAGTGAAGAATGGCTTAGGAAAAGATATAGATTTTCATAAATACAAGTACATCAAGAGGTGGTGGTACCATATGCGGAGTTTCAGTGACTCTGAAGTATCATTGTTACCTAGATTGAATCCTCCCAAAGGGTTGCTAAAAGAGAAAGATGGCATAACACTCAATCAGCAGGTGTGTTGATGAGTTCTTATACTGTTGTAGTTAATGCTTTGTTTGTACATAAGCTGGGCATGAGTTATTTGTTTGATTATTTTGGTTTTTGGTACACCCCTCCTTGAGTAGAATGTTGTTGAATCTCCCCATATGCTTATTTCGTCACCACAACCTCTTTTCAAAATGTATAATTTACTATTTCTGAAATCAAAATCAAATTACTTTTTTATAATGAATTACATAAAAATGTTTTCTTTTTCCGGTCATAACAAAGTAACGCTGTGGTGACGAGATATCATATTGTTTGAAATTGTGAGATAAAACTAGTGAAGCATGTCTTACAAAGTGTTGAAGTTCTTCAAGAACCATACAACTGTAACGCGATTACACAACTCAGTACTCAGCGCAAATTTCACAAAATGTATTACAACATCATCTCAGTGCAAGGTATCGGTGGCCTACTTAATGCTTTCTTATTTTATTTGAGCAATTAGCTACTTATTGTTTCATTATAATTGAGTCTATTTTCCACTAGAAGCAAGGAGTAGAATAGAGTTATTGACATAGTCTTCATAGGAAATCAATAGTGCATTCCAGAAAAAAAATAGTTCTATGTATGAATTGAATGAAACATTTTCACATTGTAAAATATTGCACTTAACTCTCGGCATATGCATTCATTATTAATTTCTTACATTTTTAGATTCAAGAAGAAGTAGCAAAGTTATTATCATTGAAAGCACAGCTGGCTCCAGAAGATGCTGCTCCTCAGAAGTTCACCCTCAAAACTGCGAAGGGTACCAGAGACTACAGCCCACAACAGATGAGCATAAGGAATGGTGTTCTAGAGAAGATTATTGCGGTATTCAAGAGACACGGTGCTGAGTGTATTGACACACCTGTGTTTGAACTGAAGGTTAGACTTCCTGATAATAATATGAATTTTATTTATTTTATTTTATTTATAGCCTTCTTTCAGAATTACAACTCTTAACACATTTAAAACAATACAATATTTAAGTTTTTAATTGTCTGTGTGCCCTTTGGCAAAGGCCTCCTCCAACCTTTTCCAATTTTCCCTTTCTCGTGCTAGCCTAGTCCAGGTTTTTCCGGCCGTCTTCACTATTTCGTCTTCCCATCTTTTAAATGGTTTCCCTTTCTTTCTCTTTCCCTCTCTAGGGTACCACAGGGTTACTAATTTATTCCACTTCTCTTCTCTGATAGTGTGGGCGGCCCATTTCCATTTAAGGCTTCTCAGTTTCAACACCACATCCTCAGTTTTTGTTGCCTTCCTAATTTTACTGTGCCTAGTTCTTTCAATCTTTCTTTTTCCCATCATACTCCGTTCCATGCTATGTTGACATGTTTGTAATTTAGTCTGTTGGAATTTGGTCAGCGCCCATGTTTGGCACCCGTAAATTAGGATGGGAAGGATGCTGGTGTTGAAGAGCTTTCCTTTTACAGAGATGTTAATTTTTTTGTCTTTCATTATTTCTTTATAGGACCAGTATTTCTTCCATGCATGCCCTATTCGTGTCTCAATCTCTTAGTTGGATATGTTGTTTGTTGTGATTATTTGGCCTAAATATGTGTAATCTTCTACATATTCTATTGTCATGTTATTTACTTTGATGGTTTCCTTTTTAATGGATGGATGGAATTTTATTTAATTAATTAATAAATACTTCAAGTATCATTAAATGATGCGGCTGTTTGATGTAATAGCTATTGTAATAGTAAATCACAAAACAATTTAAGATTGTTTACTAAAGCAATTTCATTTGTCACCAATATATTGCTTGTTGCTTAACATGGCAAAGGTTTGATTGTTAAATCTGATAGTTTTTCTACTATCTTTGTTACTATAGCTAACCAGTATTTTATAAATTGGGTATGCAGTGCACACATTTAAGATAACTATGCAAATTTTTATTACTTAATGCTTTATTTGTGCTATTTTTGTGATTGTAAAGGAAACTTGCCTAATCAAGTTATTTCTTATTCAAGGAAGTATTAACTGGCAAATATGGAGAGGACTCCAAACTGATCTATGACCTAAAAGACCAAGGAGGCGAGATACTGTCTCTAAGGTATGACCTGACTGTCCCACTGGCGCGGTACTTAGCGATGAACAAGATAAACACTTTGAAGAGATACCACATCGCCAAAGTGTACCGGCGCGATAACCCTGCGATGACAAGGGGCAGATACAGGGAGTTTTATCAATGCGTAAGTTTCGATTGATATGCATGACCTATAATATGAACTTTCTTTTTAGCATAATTATTTATAAATATTTAGATTTTAAGTAACTTGAACTTAGATATTTTTAATACAACACACAACTGTCTCTTTAAGACAGAGTACAGAAACATTATCGGATACATCCGTAAGCCGCGGCTGACAGCCGCGACCGATGAGTGTGCACGCTTGTTCGCAATCGCGCGCCGGCGCCGCCGGTCAGTTTTCTATTGGGCATCTGAACACTCAAGGACGGCTCAAGGTCTCGTCCGTGGACGTGTCACGTGGCCGATAGCATGCACAATTTTGTGTTTAATTAATATACTATCCGGATTCAAAACGGATACTTACGGACATGTCCGATAATGTGTATGTCCCTAAGATTGTTATCTTCTAATATCAAGCCTCCTTGTTTTCGTTTTTCAACTTCATAATATTTACACTAAAATTCTTTCAGGATTTCGACATTGCAGGCCTGTACGATCCTATGGTACCTGATGCAGAATGTCTGAAGGTAGTGACAGAGATAATGGATGCCCTTGAGATAGGCACGTACGTGTTGAAGGTCAACCACCGGCGGCTACTCGACGGCATGTTCGAGGCTTGCGGCGTCCCTTCTGATAAGTTCAGGACCACTTGCTCCACTATTGATAAGTTAGATAAGGCAAGTGTAGCAAGAGATTAAAAATGTTTTATTTTACATAAAATTTGCAATAATACCTACATGGCGAGTGAACCATGTGCTATATTATGGTTTATAGTTAGATTGCGTAGCGATTGCTAAAGAGTTAAGTTACATAGCAACAGATATGTTTTTGTTTGAAAAGATAAAAATTGTATGATTATTATACTATTACTATTTTTTTCACATCTCCAAAACAATACTGATTACTTTAAAAGTTAATACCTACCTATAAAACGGTATCGTGACGTCAGTGACTGACTGACTGACTGACAGACAACACACAGCCTAAACCGGTGGACCTAGAGATTTGAAGTTCGGCGGAAATGTTCTTTGAGTACCCTAGAGTTGCAATAAGGAGGATTTTTTTGAAATTCCATCCCTAAAGGAGTGGTTTACTTTCTTGATACGTTATTTACATTGACATTGTGTTGTCTTCCGACGTCCACACGAACGGAGTCACGGCACAGCTAGTACAAGATTAAGTAAAATATTGTTTTCTATTTTTAATCTATTTTTTACTAATCTTTAGTCACCGTGGGTGGAAGTGAGAACGGAAATGATAAACGAGAAGGGAATATCGCCCGACGCCGCAGACAGGATAGGCGAGTACGTCCGACTGAACGGTGGCGTAGAACTGGCCGACAAACTCATGAAAGACGAGAAATTGTCCAAGACCAAAGCGGCCGTAGAAGGCTTGCAAGGCATCAAACTGCTGCTAGAGTACTGTGGACTGCTTGGTATCCAGGATAAGATATTGTTTGATGTGAGCCTTGCGAGAGGTCTGGATTATTATACTGGAGTTATTTATGAAGCTGTGTTGACGCGTAAGTATTTTGTTTCTGCATGCATACGTTTTATAAATATGAAAGAAATTAAAGTACCTACCTAGCATTCATTTCAATTAAAATATCTGCTGAGCTGTATGGAACAGCCGATTCTTTGTATCGTATTTTGTGTTGCTTCCTTTCATAATAAGAGTTGTCACTTTCTATGGTGGCTTTTACCTTTAAAGCATTATTTCACCTTAAAACTGAGTACCTACTGTTTTTCCTTAAATATCTCTGCATAAAGTTTTCTAAATTAGTCCTTGTTTGTGTCTCATTATTTTGTTCAGACAATCATTTTAATTATTAATTGCTTCTACGAAATTGATTTAATCAACACACCTCGGTTCAGCCAATTAGGATGATTGTTGACTTATTATTGAGAGCAGATTGTGCGTTTCCTTTCAGAGCCAATTAAAATAGGCAATGAAGACCAAACTGTCGGATCGATCGCGGGAGGCGGTAGATACGATAACCTTGTTGGAATGTTCGACTCGAAAAATAAACAGGTAAAGAATATATGACGCAGTTATGCTAAAACGTTTCAACCCACAAATGAGAGTGTAACTGATTTTCGAACTACAGTCGTGCGACAAAAGGTCGATTGTCAGAAAAAAAAATTGTGGGTTGGAACGTTTTTGCATAACTACATCCTTATCACAAGTACTTAATTACTTAATTTCCTTGCTATTTTCTATTATTTATTATACTATTATATACTATTATTTGAAAAATTTAAATTAGTGGGTCTCGGTAGGCCACCCAAAAGGTGGTCTGACCCCCTAAGTCATGGGAATCCGGTGGATGCGGGTAGCGCAGAACCGGTCGTTGTGACGATATATATTTGGGGGTGTCTTAAGTCCAGCAGAGGACGTCTTTCGGCTGATATTATGGGATTGTTAAGGTAAAATGGTATTTTTAGATACGACAATATTAAAGCTCGTATTCTAGAACGATACTGTCATACTTCGAGTTTTAAAACTAGATGGGGTTAGGATTAGCATGAAGTCTGTCAGTTTTCATTCGAAATTAAAAACTGAGATGGCTCTTTTGAATAGTACTGTAGGCCTATCATGAGTTTTTTTGACGTATAGTTTCGTTAACGTAAGCATATTATTATTTTGAATTTAAAATACAGCAGTCCTGGAACATTTTGATAAAATTTTATATATTTTACACATTTTAAAAAATACAGAGTAATTAATTAAGTATTTAATTTATATAAATATTGTGTAACAAACGTGTATTTTCAATTCAAAATATGCTTACGTTAACGTAACTATACGTCAAAAAAACTCATGATCGGGGTACTGGTGGTGTCAAAGACCTATTTCAAAGCAAGTTTTCTTTTGGCAACAAACTCAAGTAATATGCACTAAAAGCAAAAAATAACTTAGTATAATTATTAATTGATTGCAAAGTTATTCAGGCGCGACAACGTTTAGTGCTACAAAGTTGCGTTGATCACGTTTTGTAACGCTAGAAATACAACGAAAAAATTTAGATTATACTAAATAGACTTTACCAGGAGGATAATAAGGTAGCAAAGAACGTTTGTAGTCAGTGGCTAAGAAGTTAGCCTAAAATTTACCTTTATCTAAATAGTTTTGAAGAGAAGCCATAGCGGGATATCGTACCTACGCCTGTTTCCACCACTGTCGTGTAAAAAAAAATGTGCGAAAAAAAACTTTAATAAATAAATTATGTCCCACTGGTTAGCCAATTCACACAAAAATGTCAATGATAATGTGTTAAGCCGAGATTGATAAACGTTACCTAGCACGTGCTTTGGCTTAGATATGTTCCCGTCTCTATCTTGCACTTGTAGTTTGCCAGTTGTGCGACAGTGACGGAAACATATCTAAGCCTAAGTACGTGCTAAGTAACGTTTATTAATCTCTGTCTGTTCAATCGTTCTAGCCAGCTTTTCGTTATACCATCAGTTCGTTATTTGGTAGGAATAAGTAGGTAAAGTATGTGCACCATCAGTGGCGTGCCTACAGGGCAAGCCCGAGGGTATATCTCTAAATTTTTCATGAATGTGAGTAGCGTCCAATAAAAAATACTTACAATCATGAAAAATTACGCGAAATACCCTTGGGCTTGCCCTGTAGGCACGCCACTGTGCACCATATGATCACCGCAAGAAATAAGAACCCACCCCTCTTCTCGTTATTTGGCTAATACAAAATATACCATATTGCTATTGGAATACAATTTATTTTGTATTAGCGAAATAACGCGAATATTGTCAAATACGCCAAGTGAACACGTAATAGTACAACCCCTGTGTTAACAACGTATCGCCAATTAGATACAAATTATGACCTGTTGTAAGATGTGGACATTGCAATGTCAACCACTAATATGATTAGCATACCAAATGTAGTTTTTATGAATAATTAAATGGATATGTTCATTCAAGCATTCGTAATTTTATGCACAAGAATTAATTTTGTAATAGATGTTGACGCTCTATGCGTGACATATTTATGTAGCTAAACAAAATATGCTTACGTTAAACGCTGTAAATATAACGCCAATAAATCGCTGTTTACTTACGATTTTTTGTCTGATTGTGCATTAACAGTGTAAATGCAATTATGCCTCAATGGAAATGTACACCGTGACATTTGAATTATTGTTTTTCTCGAACAAACGTTGCTCAGTCCATGGCCTACTACCGATTTATAGCTTCAAATATTCATTGGTCTTTGGCGGTACAAAGCGCAGTTGCATGACATTGGCTGATTTATTTGCATTTCGGCCCGCATTAGCCAGACGTCCTTGTCAGTCCACGTGGACTCGTTTTATCTCTTTTGAATGCCGTATCGCTACCGCGGTGAGTGAAATATGTTACGGTTAATGTTTGAGCAACATGAAGACTTACCTGAGAATGTAACATATTTGATGCTATAGAATGGTAGCAGACCACAAGACTGAACAACGTTTGTTCTAAAAAAAACAGTCATTTAAATGTGACCGTTTATATCATGTTGAACCGCCATCTAATATGATCCTGAAAATTCTGTGTCTAGAAAAATAATTGCTACGTATTTTTCGACATCAGAACTCCGCCTAAACAGGGCCACCTTTTTCTCCTAGAGGCTTTAGAAACCTCATTTGTCTCTACTTCAGAAAGATTCGGTTTACCAAAATATTTTGATAGACTTAAGCTTATTTTCGATCAACTTAAAATTAATGAATTGAGTCAAACACTTGTCGGTATAGTTCGTCGAGCCGCTACTTTAAAACTCTTACTTATGAATTAGTTTTTTAATTAATTATAATGTTTTTTATAAGGTACCGTGCGTAGGCGTCAGTATCGGCGTGGAGCGTATATTCTCCGTGTTGGAAGCGAAGTTGGCTGCGGGTGACATTAGCGTACGCACCAGTGACGTTGATGTGTACGTTGCGTCTGCGCAGAAGAACTTCCTCGAAGAGCGCATGAAAATCTGCGCTGAACTGTGGAATGCTGGTATTAAGGTAATTTTAATATTATAATAAATAACATTTAAACATCAATATCATAGTAACCTTAAATATTTGCCATTATTACCGTAGGCACATAAAAAGCGAGGTTGCCTTAATGAAAATTCCAACAGACAAGTCCAAAAAAATACCCTAAAAAATAATTTTACTAACATCTGACGGTATCCAATAGAGCGATTTTCACATTAAAAAAATTTACATATCCTTTGAATTTTGATGTAATTAAGTCAACCAGATATTTAAGCTATTTAAAAAAAAAAACCGAATGTTTCCAGACGGAGCAATCCTACAAGAAGAATCCTAAAATGCTGAATCAACTGCAGCACTGCGAAGAGACTGGCATTCCCCTCGCCGTAGTACTAGGCGAGTCGGAACTCAAGCGTGGAGTGGTGAAAGTGAGGAATATAATCACCAGACAAGAAGACGAAGTTCCTAGGGACAACCTCGTAGAAGAACTTAAAACAAGGATTGCAGCGTTGAGCGTCAAGGAAGTTAATGGCACAACGTAGTCTCCGTAATGTTTTCACATTTTGATTTAAACGATTCCTATTACCCTGTTTTGTATTAAATTATTTACTATTAAACATAATTGACAAGTGACCTGCGTCGTAATAAGTTTCTGAAATAATCCACATTCATGGTTACAAATCTATTAATAGGCAGACTGAATTCCAGTTAGATAATCTGAAATATAATGTGTATTCTCCAGATTTATTGCATTTTAGTATATTTTGAATATGTATTTTTACATTGCTTTTTTATGACTGAAAAATCGTGTGTTTGCATCTCTAAATTTTTTTTTTGTTTACAGTCAGTAGATTAATAGATACCGAATTACTTTCCTCCATGTTTAAGCTTTTATGTAAAATATAAAAACGTAGACTATTTTTTGTCACAATTTAATAAATAACTTTCAAAAAAACGAAGTTTGTCACGTACAATTTTTAATATACAGATTTAAATTTTAACTATAAACAGAAAATAATTATGTACTCGATACACGTACTTATTATGTAAAGTAGGTAGGTACATAGGTATCTTACATAATATTCAAACAAGCATATTTTGTTGATCGTATTATCTTGCAAGGCTTACTCGAGAAATCCTAGTTTGTGAAATAATATTATTATAAGTACCTATTTAGTAGATCGATATTATTTCACAACACAGTTTTGCTATTTAAAAATTAAAGTAGTAAGTATTTTTAAATAGTATTTATTATTATAAGAAAGACTAAGCCTGGCGCAATTTTCTAAATTCTCATGGTGATATATTTATTTAAAAAACAATGTAAAGTATAATTGGTTCTTAGCTATGTTTTAAATTCAACTTTTTCCTTTAGTAATTTATTGTAGATTTTTTTTAAATCTTTAGTTACTAACAATAGTATAGAAATACGTTTGCATTAATCCATTACAATTTTTTTGTATATTTGTGTGCTGAATTAAGGGTAAAAATAAATTTGATAACGAATTTATTGTTTTTTTTTTATTTAACTTTTATTTTTTTTTGTACGGAACCCTAATTATTTTTCTAAAATAAAAGTAGTCTAAGTTACTCTTTTTAAGATCTACTAGAGATAAGAGCTACTTGTCAGTGAAAGAGCGCGGCCAGGCGCGGTCGCAGCCGAAGACTGAGGGGGGTCATAACGCAGCCGAAGTCTTTGGGGGGGGGTCATACCGATTAATACCGACATGCTATACCGGAATTATCGTGTTTCGCACATTTTTGTAAGATTTTGGGGGGGTCATGACCCGCATGACCCCCCCCCCCCCTTCGGACCGTAAAGTGTGGACAAGTCTTTATAAATCCATCCAATGTACTTAATATAGGGGCGTACCTATTTCCATTAATCGTGCACAAATCCAAACTCGGGCTGCTACTAAGAATTTTCTAATAGAAAAACTCAATAACACTACCTAACCCAAGGATCGAACCCAGGATGCTCAGCAGTAGCGCTTAGGGCCACTAGACCAACGAGGTAGTTTTATTTAAAAAATTAACAGTCAATGAAAATATGATAACAGAAACTTAAGTAGGTCTAGTTAGGTACCTACTTAGAAACTAGATACTTTTCTCATGCTTTTTTTTTTGGAAGTACAGAAGGCTACTTGTATTTCGCATATTCGTGAACTGATGCTGAATGTTGATATTGGAAATGATGCTGATGATCCGCGGATGCTGGTTTGAAAACTTGGTTCATACACAAGTCTTCTACAATATAGCTAACCCAACTTAGGAGCGCGCTATAATTATGTCTTTAGCAATTTATGAAGAAGTGGGTAACACTTTGCCCGCTACTTCGTCCGTTTGACCCACAGGTGCACTTTTGCGGTATAAAACGTAGCTTATAGCACATATGGACAATGTAGCTTCCTATTAGTTAGATAATTAGGTATCATAATAGGATCACTACCTACTTTCGGAGATTATTTCATTCATACCAGCTTACAAACTTTGGGTACCTATCTCTATAAATAGATATTAGTAGGTGCTTCAGTGATCAGTGCTCAACCGGTGGTCCGCGAAACAAAGTTTATATTGGTAGGTACCTAAGTATATATCCCATAGTAAATTCATATTTAGGCAGGTGGTGCGGCGGCGCAACGCTCGCGGAATTTTTATTTTGAACTTTGGGCTCCGCACACCGAACGAAAAAATCCTACCTAGCTAGTGGTCTCTGGTCAAAAAAAGATTTGGAACCACTGGTGAGTATAGATAATAAGAAAAGATGCAGGTATGAAAAGGTCTTCCAGAACTGAAGTAGCCGAAACAGGAGGTAGATATACCTAGGTACCTACTTTGCAAAATTAGAAGGTTGTGGTACGGGGTAGGTAAGTACCAGAAGATAGACCATGTCTGCTACATTAACGGGCATTTGAAACGTGAATCGGCAAACGTACCTAGTCGGTAGTAGACCGTAAGTAGGTAGGTATATGGTTAGGTATCTAAACTTGGTACCTAGGTACCTATTTATACAAACTTTCTACGTTTATTTATTAACTAGCGCCCCGCCCTGGCTACGCACGGGTGCGAACCTTCTTCTTGAATTACTCTATCTATTACAAAAAACCGCATCAAAATCCGTCGCGTAGTTTTAAATATCTAAGCATACATAGGGACAGACAGACAGCGGGAAGCGACTTTGTTTTATACTATGTAGTGATAAGTAGATAACCACGTGGTAAAGAAAAACCACATCATCAAAGTACGATGATTCAATGACCTTCTATTCAACGTCCCGTTTGGACTCCATTGACCTCGATCGGTTTGTCCTACAGAACGTCCGCATGCTTCTAGTTCCATAATGTCATGTCATGGACGCACCAGCTAGTTGTTTGACTCATTGTTCCCACAGCAACTTCTGTGGTTCCTGTCATTGTGCCCTGATTCACCGTGAAGCCCAACACAATTTTCATCGATATAAAACTCTTTATACCATCCAACTCCCGCCTATTATAAGTTATACCGTTTTACTGACAACATCTAACGTTAAGCGCGAGATGAAATGGTGCCCCGATACAAATATTGTTTCAGTTTGTTAGTTTGTGTGCTCTTATTAGTATCGACAATCAGTGGATCGACGATTAAAGATGCTTTGGAAGAACATTTAAAGGATATTGCCCACGATGAAGGAGCGGAGTCCATCAAGCATGATAAGCAGAAAGGTGAAAAAATACACCAAGAAGAAAGCCATCTTAATGACAACCATAAGAACCAATATTCAAAAGCTAACGATGAAGCAAAATATTTGAAGAAGGAACACGATACAAAATCAGCATCAGACAGTGATGTTTATAAAGGTTACAACAGCAAACAAGACAAAGCCGAAGACAGTGAAGCGACCGGTTTTAAGAGAGGCCACAAGAAAGGACACCATAAGCAAGGATTCCAAAATTCATATCATAAAGATGAGTCATCCAACAAAAGCACATTTTTTGATGATCTTAATGATGAAGGCGACCAAGCTGCTTATAACAGCAGATTGAACAAACACGATAATCAGGGAGGTAGGAGCTATCACGGATCTCACAATAACGGACAAGAATATATAAGAGACAACTATAACGGTGGAGGCTATAACAGATACGGTGACACCGGTGTAAAGCAACGTGAGCATCAAGACTATGGCAAAAAATACTACTTAGACGATAATTTGAATCACAATAAGTATCGCAATTCACTTAATAACCATGCCAGAGATCACATTGAAGATCGGCATGAGTATCGGGCTCCTGAAGTTCCACATCATCGCGATCCTGGGTGGGACTGGCAGAGATGGGAGAATAAAAGAGGTTGGGATCGCCCCGGATTGCAAAGTAATCCTGGATGGGAGAGAGATCCGGGATGGCAGAGGGATCCTGGATGGCAGAGGGATCCTGGGTGGCAGACGGATCCTGGATGGCAGAGAGAACCCAATTGGCAGAGGGATCCTGGATGGGAAAGGGACTATGGTGGCCCTGGATATTATGATGAGAGGGGTTTCCGGCATGAGGGAGGCTATGGGCATGGTCCTAACCATGGTTATGGCTACGGCTACGATGAATCTCGAGCGAATCCGGTAGCCGAAATCCCAAAAAATGCGCCTGTCGTTGCCCATAGAAAGCAAACTATAACTATCTATGAAGATCCGAGATACGATGGTAAGGATACAGGTCAACTGAGAAAGGAGGAGGGGGATTACCTTCAACTGGATTACAAGCCGAGCAGTCATCGATACGCTAGTTACGACGATACCTATTATAACGTTCCAGTAACTCGAGAGGGCGCTATGGAATCTAGCAAAATTAATAGATTAGTTTACAACTATCGAAGACAATAATCGTGACAGGAATATTAACAATATGCTTTATACAGATACTCATTAAATAACTTGTAGAATTTATAACTAAGTTATATAACTAAGCATGAGTTTTATCCTATCTTAGTAAAATGTGCGTTGTTTAGAAAATGTTCCTCTAGGTGCATAGAGGTTGAGAAATTGAGGGACAATAATGAAGTTTTGGGAATAGGTGGCGGGTCAATACTGATAAAGGCATTATTTATGTCGTATTAAGAGCAGTAGGTGTAAATAGAAATTTATTAACGTAGTAAACTTTTACGTTACCTACAACAGAAAAATTATACAGTTCGTAGAACCTTTGGTATTTCATTTCTACCTTTAAAATATATCGAAAAATATGGGATATGCAGATATTAAAATATGAGTATTGACAGATTGCCAGTGAAGCGTGGAAGTCAAATAGGTATCACTTTGAAGGGATTCCTCGGGGCAGTTGCTACGTGACGGACGGATGGTCAGCCGGGCGGCCGGGCGGCGTATTTCAATATGCTACATGTGGCACGGTTGAGCGGCCCGGGCTTTCGACCGTGACGGCACCGGGAGCGTGCTAAATCGGTGTCACTGGTCCGGGGATAAACTGTATGCCATCACTTTATGATAATCGTTTAAATCTGTTTGTGTAAAATCTAATGGTGATTGGAATAACCATTATTAAACTGATTTATTAAAAGCATCAGTTTGATATTAAATCAGTTTAAAATTAAATCAGTATAAAATATAAGTGGCCAATAAATAGTCATAGCTTAGTCAAGTAGTCGTTCGTGCCACCTCGGCGACACCACAATTTGCTCGGTGCGGCGTGAACTTTTGCAAAATTCACAAAACTCTTGGGTGTCTTTCACGATAATTTTAACCATAATTCCGAATTAAGTCGCTTTATTACCCCTTCCGCTTTAATTAAAAGACATCGTTATTGAGCCACTACCCACTCGTAGATATTTTTCAGTACTTTTATTTGTAATTTAAATTTTGCAACCCTTAGCCGCGGTTCCGCTTTAGGGGGATAAACTAATTTAAACGTTAAGCTCCGGACAAAGTCTCGTTTTATAATATGTATGGTCTGGGCAACATTTTAAAATTGGATTAGACCAGTGTGCACCCGAAATAAAGAGTCGCTGTTTTTATATTTTTCCTCTGGATAATTCAGTTGTTTCCAGAATGAGGTAATTTATTTTGAATAACTAAGCTGGGCTTATGCCATGTGTGTCGTAATTTAAACTACGGTTATATGTGTATTTAGGTGTGTACTTATATTAGGTATTGGTATACCTACTTTGCTTAACGATAGGTGTTGTTGGCTCGGGGGAGGTTAGATACCTACCTACTAAGTAGGTAAGTAGGTACCTACTTGTAGAGTTTACGATAACCATCTAAGTATATTTATCTAAGTATAGTCTAATTAGTAACTGTTATGAAGTAGATTATTTAATCCTAGTAACTGTATAATATCCGATATCCATATTCATTCATAGATTTCCATGAAAATCGTCAGTCAAATGGTTTGATTTGCCAAAAAAATATTTTAAGTGCCTAGGTAAATGATAAGTGAATCTAATAGAGATATGCATATTAGCAGCCAATCTGCAATTTAAAAAATAACAAACCAGTAACGACCCCCATTGCTTTGTGGTGAGGACAACGAATAGTCTCTGTATTTAGTTTATCTCGCCTTGTTGAATTAATTAAGAGAATGCTCGGTTTAAATAATCCTTTGTTTTTGGAACTGTAGGTTTAGGTAATTTCAATGGCTGGATAATATTTTTGTCTTGTAACATAAGTGCTTGAGTGCGACTGGTACAGGAGCGGGGTGGAGGTTATGCAAAATAGGTATTGTGGTAGTTTGAATATGATGATGATAAAATGTAAAAAAAAAATAAGTTTTAAAGAGTAAATACCACGGTAAATACAGATGAAAATGAAGCAGTAAAATAAAAATTTACAAAATTATAATTATTCATAGTTCTACCCACAGATCATAGAAACAAGGGAGATGTGCCAAGGCGCTATTGAGCTTGAAGCTTTCATACGGTCACATTGACCGTATATAAAAAGTAGGTACACGCTGGTGACGAAACGAACACGATAGATGATATAAATACAGTGTTTTAGTTTAGTGCTAGTGTTGAGTTACGATTAACAGTGTTAGATTGAGGGTGTGCAGAATTTTTAATGTGTGGGAGATCTTTTTATTCACAAAGAGCGCTTGTGATTGTGTCGAAAAATGTTCTAAAAGTGGCGATAATTGTTCCCGTACTAGTTTGCTATATAGCATATCTCCTTGTTTCTATGATCTGAGGTTCTTTCTACCTTAAGTGTAAAATTAGGTAAAGAAAAACTTGGAAACTATTCAGTAGGTAGCTACTTATTGAAAAAATAATAAGTTAAAGTAAGCTCTCTCATTATTTTCCTTCTCAGACACAAGCATGTACCTATCTACCTAATGCCCATGTTTCTACTCCGGGAAAAGGAAAACTGCTCCCAAAGCAACAAGGGTAAATAATCACCTTCAAACTAATCACCATGCCCTCACTTTTTATTGTACTTGCTAACGACTTGTCTTAGCACTAAAGCAATTTCAAAATGGCACCCGAATAACACGCCAATAATCGTTAGCAGCGATTGGAAAACAAAACTGTGATTATACGGTATTATCTAGGATTTTCCTTCTCTTTCTGTCTCGTTAATAAAAGTAATGTTGTCTCATTTGTCTCGTGAGGGGACGAGATAGAGTGACATTACTTTAACGAACTTTCGATGGTCCACAACGGGATGGGGTTCCGAATTTTCTTGTTAGTTTTCATCTGATAGAGCTTAGCTTTGTATAATTGCATACAAATTGTGTTTCGACAAAGAAAGACGTTGAGTTTGTTCTGCCATATTTTAAATGTTGCAAAGAGTTACAAAAAAAGTTTAAAACTTTTTGTAACTTTTAACCCATAGAAGATTTTTATAAAAAGGCATGCTTACCGATATTTTTTTGTTTTAGTTACCTTACGCTTATATTTTGATAAGTATAGAAAAATGATTCAGAAATTCAGAACTAAGTACTTACGTGGGTAGTACTTTTCCATATAATTTAACACTATATGTCTGTAGATTTAATGTTTATGTTAACATTCGTACTGAAATTAATTAGTAGGGTTCCTAGCTATAATAAAATTAAGCAGATAATACGATGACCAAAACACAGAAAAGCTACAACAGAATTGACATTACAAACGCTGCTAGTCTAAATATAGGTATATACGTCTCTAGCGCATAATTCTACGACAGCTCACTTCACAAATCGTGCTATCAGGAGCTTATTTTCTAAGCAGTCAGCTCGTCGCCCACAAAGTTGCTCCAACAATGAACGCAAACGCAACTCTCTCCGTTATCTGCGAGTGTTTATTGTCTGAACTTGGCTGGATGGCCGTTTTGTTACCGATTCCCCGACAACTCGGTTTAGATGAGCAAGTTAGAGTAACGCGGGCCTGTTTATAATGCACGATTTGGATTCGATCCGATTTTTAAACAGTGTGCCGTTGACAGAAGGCAGTGCTACGAGGCAGAGAGTGGTCTTTCTTATTATAATTGTTAGAAATAAATCTAGATACCTACCTAAGCTTAAGATAACTTTTATAAATTATTGACTTGAGATGACTGAAGTGACAAAATTCTGTCAGGTTTTTTATTATAAAATAGTCAACATTAATTTACTAGTTTTTGATTTTTAATGCAGTTCTTGATATGCATATAGATTATTTGTTATGCTTATCCAGTCAGTCACTTTTTAATAAACCAAAAATTAGTTAAATAACATTATTTTGTTAAACTTTCGAAAAATTCGAGAAAACAAGTTTTAATTAAGTATAGTCTAATTTGATTTCAGGAGTCGTTACGTGTAATACAAATACAATTCAAAGGGGTATTCATTCACTCGTGACGAATCCACTGCCTGTAGCTAACTAATTGGTATAAAATGAACCGCTCCCGTGGGACTCGCCGCCCCGATTTTGTTTTAATCGAAATTTTCTGCGCAAAGTGTCGGCTGCGGGATGAATTGTCACAATTCTCAACATCCAATTAAACATTACGCTTTGTTAAACATAATTTACGATGTTAGAAACGCCAATTTTTGTCTTTCCTTATTATACGAAAAATATATTGAAGAAATACTAAAGAAAAAGAACAAAAGGGTTTTTAAAGTCATTTGTGGGCTTCGATACGTTCTTGTGGCTTCTTATTGTATTCTGATTTTATTAATTTTCAGTTACCGATACCCACCCTTTTATGTAACGATCGTACCTAAACTCCTTTAGAAGGAACAAAGTAAAAATTGTCGGGAAATGTTATGCAGCTTATCAATCGATACACTACGGTTCACGAAGCCGAGTAAGCAATTATAGTGACCAATAAATAATGTCAGCATACAGTGGGTACCGTAAACGTCAGTTACGTTCATGGTCCGTAAGTTACAGGTTTGCTAATGTTTGCAATGTTCCACAAACAGCCTTCAGGTAGGTAAGTTATGGCGGCCCCTGTGTGCAGTTTTGCTTATTAACGAGGCCAACATGGCGGGGCGTTTGATAAGATTTCGGTTTGTCTTGGCATTCGTGCCTCGAGGCGGCCTCCGGGCATTTGAAGTTAAGGCCACTGTAGGTGGAGTATGAGCTGAGCTTAGAATGTATGCTCTACTATAAGGTTATCGTGAATTTATTGTCATGTTACCTATGAGTATGGTGTCTGGACTGTCTTGTAATGATTTTTTTACTAGCAGTCTACCTAAATAGCCAGCCTCAGACTTTGAATCTATCTGGAATGTTTCTAGGTACCTACCTATAAGATAAAATTTTCTTAATAAGTCTTGTATCAAGCAATGTTAGGATGTATTTCTTATTGTATAATAAATTAGATGAAACGATCACTCGCAGGTAAATAAAGTACCTACTAATCTCGATGGAAAGAAAGCTGTTGTTGCGTTGGGAATATACTCAGCACGAAAACTTTATGAGAAAAATACGATAACAACTAAAAATATTGAAGTAGAGCATCTAACTAGTTGTGTGACTTAGAAATTTGGTTGCAACGTGTAAGGCGCGCGCGACGCATAACTGGAGGCTGGCGCAAATCGCCCGCCTGCCTCGGATAACTGGCGTGACGTGACGAGTGTACACACTATAAACAAACGTGCTATACTTGTTATTAGATATCGAGAAAGATAATAAACAAGGCTCAGGGAAGGTGGTTAGAGAATACAGCTGTAGGTATGATAAAAACCTACTCAAAACCCAAGTAGGTAATTAATTATCATATTTTTTACATCTATCATGGTCTGCAAACAATAGAATGGTTATTGTCTCTAAGTACCTTACGTTTGTGTTGGTTCAAAGGTGCCACCAAAGGTCGATACAATAAAAAATGAATTGTTCGCGAAAGCCGCCGGTGACAAGACATAGTTTATGAATTCAGGAAGGTTTAGAATTGATATCTCATAGATAGAAAATAGATAATAAATGAAGCAAACGCTGACCGCAAAAACACTCAATAAGCAAGCGGATCGCCGGAACTAAGTACAACAGTCCGACAGTAAACAAAGAATTTGCTTTTATAAAGCATTAACACGGTTAATATAATAAATATTTAAGGCTGTTAAACAACAACACGCCCAAAAGTAAACACTGGAGGCTCGAAGGAGGAGCTTATTACGGTAGGCTTAGCCGAGGCGTGTTATCTCGGCAAAGTTCAGAATTTGCAAGCGCCCCGAGCTTTGCGCAAAATATGAGAACGTTCAGAAACTTTGTATTGTTGTGCCGCTTGACAATGAAATACTGATGTCATTATCATACTACACATGAAATTTATTGCCTGTAGAAATGGGTGTAGTTCTTTATGATTTAGCAGCTCATCCCGGGAATGTTGTATTTTTTTTCTGCTTGACATTTTTCCGTTTAACATTTTATATGATTAATCCAGTAGGTACCTACCTACATATCTATTTATGTTGTACACCACGATGTTTTCTTTATATTGGGTGCACTTACGACCCAAAGTCATATACACAAACAGACAACCAGCAATTATTCCTGTCGAATTGAATCCGGGACCGGAATTACGGCTCAACTATTGTACCAATCGAGGTACCTATCTATTTAAAAAAATAAAATAAAATAAGGCATCTACTAATAAAATTGATAACCTGAGAAAAGGTATCGATTACTTATAAATAACGTAACGGCTGTCAATGAAAAGGATCACTTCGATAAACTCCCAAACAAAGTTGTTGAGTGAGTCTTTACAAGTGGGTTGGGGGACAGCCGGGAAAAGAAACTGATAGATTGCCGTCCGGGATTAGGGGCGGACAATTAGATGCGCCGCTCGTCCGATCTAATCTGTACTAAGTTCGCCATTTGTTTCAGATGGCTCGATTACCTATAGCTTCGATTTATTTATGTATATCGGATTAGCTTTGTGCAGTTAATTTGTTAAATTGTGAATAAGGTAACTGTAGAGAAGCTTAACATTTTTTCTTTTACGGTAAAATTTATGGCAAAATCTCGCAGCAATCATAAAAAGATAACGTTTCAATTCATGGCACAGTTTGAAAACCACCATGGCGCACCACAATTAAAATAATTACGTCATAATATCATCATCTAAAATTAAATTTTCAGCCCTTCGCCGCTCAAAGGTATCAAGTTGAACATCGAATAAATGTGGCCATTTCTCATTTTAACCGGAGCAAAACTTAATAACCCTACTGGAAACGCAATAATTACCAGCGTTCAGTACGAGATTCGGGAGAGAAATAAATGAAAGTCATTAAGAGACTCGCGTTTAGATATTTCATCCCCCTTGAAGAAGACGTTAGCGGGGCCGCCACGCCACCGGTGTGGAGTATTCCCACGCAACGAGACAAAGATTAAATAAATAATAAAAGTTTATTGGTTTAAAAAATAATTTACATTATATGGACACTGTCATATCTAAATTGGTTAAAGCTATTGACTCGTAATTAACATATGCTTAGGTACTAATTAGGTAGTAATTATTGAGATATTTCAATTGTCACTACAGCTTTAGGAACTTGTTAAACCGGGAGTGGTTCCGCCATCCTGAGGTCAGGTTGGCGGGACCACTTTCAAAATGCAATAACGTAAAAAGTATTTAGGTACTAATTATGGGATTATTGGTACCAATTGGTACTAATTAGGTAGTAATTTTTTATACTATTCAACATTCAGAATTCTAACTTGGTCCCGCCATCCTGACATTGACTGTCACTTAAATACAGGACTTTCTTACCTACGTGCAATATTTTATCATAAGCCTTCGTCTGTGGCTTCACCCGCATTTTTGGGATAAAAAGTAGCCTATATGTTATTTTGATGTACAAGCTATATTAATGTAATGTTTCATCAATATCCGTTCAGTAGTTTTTGCGTAAAAGAGTAACAAACATCCATCCATCCATCCTCACGATCTTTCACACTTATCATATTAGTAGGATTAATTAGCAATATACATTAGACTGACTCATTGGCCTAGTCTAGTGATCGTAAGCGCGATTGCTTAGCGTGAGGTCCTGGCTTCAGTTCCTGGTTCAGGCAAAGTGTTCTGATTTACCATCAGGGAATTTTCAGACCAAGCCCAGAGACTGGATTTGTGCCCGATTAAAGACCGTAGGCTCGCTTCCTATTACATAGGAATTAAAAATAACTGGCGAAATGTGGGTGTACTATACATCTCTGCCTAATCCTTCGGGGAATACAGGCGTGATATATCTGCCTTAAGTTTAGATATCATCATCATCACCACTCACATTTCTGGAAAAAACATTGGGTGAAATATTTTTTCGCGTAGTACGCCGTAGGCGTCGTAGGCTCGTAGGCCGTAGGCGATACCTCGTAGCAATAGAACTTTAACGAACAATATTTAAAATAACAAAATAATTACGAATGTGCACCTCCTCAATATAAAAATTAGGTAAGCACCTGCTTGATATAAATGAATGGTTGATATAAAAGTAAAATTAGATTTTGTTTTCTTGGTCGTGTCGTATCTTCACCATTATTCTTTGAGCGCGTAGCACCTGACAAATTATCGCCTCTCAGAGGCAATCCTCACGTTTGTTTTTGTTGAAATGTTCGTGTGTTTTGCGGGCTGAGACTAATGTGCAATGTAATTGCCCACACCATACAATAGGTGCATGCTACGGAGAGAAAAACATAAATATTGTTTTTGGCAAAGGTACAGTCGTAGCGATATGATGTTTACCTTATACGTACAGGTGATCTTGTAGCACCATGCATCGCAAGCTTCATCCTAAATCAAGAATAAACATTTACTTTGGTAAAAAAAGGTTATTAATATATTTGTATTCTGAGAGTCTAAAGATGAACAAGGAGTGGTTTTAACAAAAACTTTTCAGTATTATTTATAAATAGCTGTTCCCCGCGGTTTCACCTCCGTTGCTCGGCTCCAAATGGTCGTAGCATAATATTAAATATGTAGCTTTTACTATTTTTCATGAATTTTGCTATCATTTATACAAAAATATTTTTTATAATCTGGTTGGTAGTTCCAGAGATTAGCGCGTTCAAACAAACTCTTCAGCTTTATAATATTGGTATAGATATACAAAGTTAGGTTTACTTTAGGTGAACGTAACCCGCATATCAAAATCAAAGGATTTATAAAAAAGAGTGAAAATATTAAACACAATGGGCGCGTGTTGACAGCGGGACGCGATTGCGGACGCGCTTGCTCACGCAGAAGCAACCCTGTTCCAGCGCAAATACCAATCCGCGCTATTGACGGATTCTATTCGATTTTATTCGCGCTAGTGCTGTTTTATTGTACAATTGTATCGATATTCGATGACAGTATTGACCTAAATAGTTTACCTACAAACAATATGCATGAAATTCGAAAATAATTCCAGTATTCATTTCGATTAATTAATTAATGTTTAAAATGAAATTAAAATGTTGTAGTGCACACAGTAATTAAATTTGGTTTTAGTCATTGTTTTTGTTTTAATGCGAATGATACCGCTATTAGTAGGTATACGATTGTAATATAAAATACGTCGATGTATTGTCAAAATATAAATCACTACTCGCGACTCCAGAGGCACGCGCCATATCAGATTGCGGTGCGTTCCGCATATAGAGCGGAGATTTTTTTCACAAAGCCCTATCAAATCGACACCTATACGCTTGAGTTTTTGCCTATTTCTAACGCAGCATGAATTTAAAAAAGAATCGCACACTACATTATTTGACACCGCAATAGAAGTTTTGATCGAAATTATGCTCATGTATATTATAATTAGCAACGGCTTCGCCAGCATAAATAGTTTTTTTTTAGTCTTTCTCCACGTACATAACTTGCTTCTTATCCAAAAATTCATAAAAAAACGCAAAACTATAAACATAGTCAAACATTCCTTCCTAAATATTAGGTAAAATGATAACTCCATGAAACCAAATACTTAACACAGATATCTTTATAATAATTATTATTAAGTAAAGGAGTCGTGAAAATCCGTCGGCTTTATCTGTTCCCTTTAATTGTTGGCTGGAGTACTATCTCGAGTTTACTGGCGCCGATTGCACGCAATAAAACGTAACAGCCCTTTTGTTGTGAGCTGTTCATATCGTGGTTTTGTCGCCTGTGAACACTACGCTTTGTGGATTAAGAAAACATACATTTAATTGGAGTTTGTCCTAGTTCTTTTGTTTATCTTCCCTCTGCAGTCTTACCTAGCTTTTGCCTGCTACTCCATCCGGGGAAATTTTAAAAAATCTGGACTTTATCCTTGTCTAGGTACATTATAAAAAGTACCTCTGTGCAAAATTACAGCTTTCTCGGTTCAAGGGTTTATTGATTAATCATTCAGTGAGTGAGACAGAACTTTTATTTTTATGTATTATTGATGACATGATTTTTCTATGTTATAAATTTTTATAAATGCATTAAAACTAGGCAATAATAATAAACAACCATGGCAAAGGTTAAATGAAGGCTTCTATAAGAGAATGTCTTAAAAAAAGAGGACATAAAGTCAGGTCAATCAAATAAGACTTATAAAATACAAACCGGAAGGAATCGTGTAATGTATTATATTGTGCTAGACAATACAACGAATTTGTGTTGATGTATGTTATGTTTACCTATCATCATCAACAATATTATGTTCTAGCTAGGCAACTACTATCAAAAGCATACCAAGAAGAGTGTCTATAACATGAACAAAGCGTGAAATAGTTGTTATCCAAAATCTTTCTCACAATACTTGCTACCGTAAACACGTATGCGTATTTTGAATAATTTAGTTTGTTTGGTGGTTTTCTCGCACTTCCTCCTCTCGATCTCGCCTGGATAAACTAAGTTTGATATGTGATTGGAACGTGACTCCACTGACAGATAGAAATCATTTACTTAACGCATAAAATATTTTTTATTGTACAAGAGTCATTCAAAAATAACTTCAATGCCATGGTTACTAAGTCATTTAAGTTGTGATTTGAAGTCGTTCCATTTGCATACAAAGTACCATCCTAAATGGCAACATTTTAAGTTGTAACTATATTTACATCACAAAGGAGCTAATAAAAAGTTATATAAAAAAATACTCGTACTTTTGTCTTCAAGTAAATATCTTCAAGTCGCGAGTGAATCGGTTTCTTCTAAGCAAAGCGTGCTCCATTGTAGACCGCATCATCGCTTAACATCAGGCGAGATGGCGGTCAAGCGCAAGCCTATTTACTATTTACTATTCATTAAAAAACAGAAATTACGTAACATAATTTTCTATTCCCTTAACAAACGAATTTTAAGCTATGATACAAGGTATTTAAATAAGTATAATTATGTCTAAAAGCGGGACACACGAAAGAATTTGAAGGGTAGTGTGTTTATTTTAAATTACTTTGTATTACTTTTAAAGTTTTCGTGGCACGTCACCCGCAAGACTACTTATTTTGCCTGCCGCCATTATCGTGCTCGCCATAATTATAAGCCTAACTTGCAACACTGAAATATATTTTAAACTAACCGGAAATTGTATTTTTGATTGCAAATAGATGCAGTTAGAGTTATTTTTTTGTATAATTACTTATAGAGTAATTTTTAATTCGTTTCTTTGGATTCTAATTTGATTTCGATGATATTCATAGGTACCTAAATGGTTCTTTACATAACAAACTTGATTTTTACGAGCGTTCATACTTATAAGAACTACCTACCTATGATGCCAGTAGCTAACCTTGATTTAGCCTTGTTTTAACATATTGTTTGAAATCACGCTGTCATAAATAAAAACATTAAGCACATATAATTTTTAAACACTTTGCAGGAAATACCTAATCCAAATCTCCCTGCTTATTTGACCCAACATTAAAATAAGCCAATTTTAAGTTTAATGAAAATGTATTCAATAGAAGGGTTCGATTCAAAATGTGTCCGTCCATTAGTCGTGAACAAAGAAGACTATTAAATCAATTACCTACAATAAATTTCTATAGAGGAGGGAGAGGGGGCAATTTGCATGAGCGTTGCCCAATGACGCTAATTTCGGTGGTCATTGGGTGTAATAAAATTTTATCAGACATTCGAACATCGATTTCCCTTTGACCGTTAATGTGAATGGAAATGCTCGATCCGTAAGGGTTGTGTGGGAAAAGGTAGATACCATTTTTAGAGGAGATACCTATACATGTCATATCTATATGCAAAATAAAAAAAAAATAGCAGCACGAATAGAATCGTTAATAAACTGGTACAAACAAAATTATTAACAAAAAAAATGAAATATCCAACTGTACCCTCTCAGACGCCATGTTTAAATAATATAGGTAGGTACACCATTTGATTGTACTCCCACAATCAAGACGAAGTAATTTATCCACTATAAATTTTATTAAAATCCAATGTTGAGAAATTCCAATTGAAATCAGAATTAATGTTATTATAAACATTTATATTATAATGAGCAAAGACAAGACGAAACAGATCGATTCCATTCTTACCATAATGTGTTTAATGAGTTATCGTATTGGAAGCTTACGTCAGTTTGTTGAAGCCGGCTGCGGCTTTGACGTGTCGTCACCGTGAAAATCACTCATCAGGAAAACCCGCAGGAAAACGTCGGTTTAAAGGGTTCCCCGCTCCATATCTCCTGTTAATTGTAACACATTTTTCGATTGAGTTAACTTTGTTTTTGGGTGAAGATTCGAATCATTTTGACAGCAAGTCGTTAAAATATTTGAGTGATATTGTTAAAGGATAATTATTTAAGGGTGTAACGATTTAAGATGAAAGTCAGATTTTCAACTGAGTGATCTTAAGATTTTCTAGATCAGGAATAACGTGTTAGAATCCTGATGAAATTAAACTAGTTAAGTAATTACTACCAAAACTAAGTAGTAAACCCTAAAGCACTTAAAATCAATAGCTAAACCTTTAAATTTGAAATAAATAAGGCTTGTATTTTATTAACATTTACATTGTACCCTTTATGGTAGGTATAATGTAAATGTATTTATGTGACAATGGGGTGACCAAAGTGCACCCTAAAAGAGTGGAACGCTTTATGCTTCATGAAAAAAACTTTATCAAAATTTAATAGCATTCCCCACTAGTAGGCAGAACGGCCAATGACTTTGATATTTTCGACGGTATTAATTAAAAAATTATAAAGCTTCCCGTGGTTCCCACCCCGCAGCCATTGTCGGGCCCCCACAAAGCATTTATATCGCGGAAAAAGATAAATATGCGAGACGCAGGTAATTGCGTACGCTTTTATTGAGCTGTTGTTTGATTTCAAAGGCTTTTTATTGTGTACAACGTTTATTGCGTGTATGTATTGACTTAACAATCGAACTCTTTAATGAACAAGCTTTATTGGAATTTTACCGTTGTTATTTTTTTTGCATATTACAATCTGTGGAACAATAGCGATATGTTTAATTTTTAAGAGAAGATTAAGAATAAACATGCGATATTATACCCTCACGTGTTTTTACCCATTTAATCATAACGGTGTTTTTTTTAGAATAACGTAATAATAATGCAAATGCGAGCCTAATTCTAAGGAAATCTCAAAGGTAAATATTTTTTCTCATCATAATAAAACGGCTGGAAGGTTCTGCGATGATTTTCTGTAACAATGTTTCCCTTAGGAAGGCGCAGATAATTATGATTGAGCACAAAATGGGTAAAAATAAGGTGGAGTATTGTTTCAGACATAATTAGGGTTTGTGGTCCCAGAGGGCATCGCGCGCCCGCCAAAATGCAAGTCATAGGCACTGCGGCGTGATAGTACCTATACTTAATACTTATACTTTTTTACAGATATGATTTTATTTTGTGTGATGCAATTTTATAAGGACTTTTAAAATGTATTAAGAAATGAGATTGATAGAATCACACCTCAACACCTGAAAATGTAACCCATTTCCATTTTGTGTGATTTTCCTTCAGCAAGAGAAGCAATTTATTGAAAATATTAGAATAGATAATTATAATTATAATGCGTATCAACACTACAACTTAATATTCACATCAACTATACTCGAGAAAGTCGTATTAAATTAACGTATCTACCGTCATCCACGTTTGAACTTAACGGCAAGGACCGTCGATTATGAATATTAATATGGCGGCGACACTCCCGGTTAGCGGTTCAACGCTAATTCGGATAGACAAACCTCTCCCGACAGTAAACGTTGGCATGTACCGAGAACTCGTAGACTCGCGTCTTAGTTATCTTGTGATTAATTTTATAGGAATTTTATTAGTGATTCTTTACGGGTAGACAGAGCTAGTGAGGATTTCGAATGTTTTAATAATATTGAGTCGTCAATGGAATTAAAATATTGTCATGATGACCTAATACTTATATCGCACATCTAGATCTCAGGAGCTAACTCAAAAATTAAAGTTGTTTGAATTAGCTTTCTAGTAGGTACTTAGATCTAATTAAAAAAAAAATTGAGTTAGCTCTCTTTAGATCTAGGTGTGCGACATGTTTTCTTAAATAATAAAGTAAAATATAACGCACGCTTTAGTAGAAAATGCCTGTCTACTCATTTAGAATCCCGGGGGCTACATGAGTACTTGATAAATGATATTTATTTTGTAAATAGGTTAAAAATAACACTTTTACACGTCAAAACATTTTTTTAAGCTAGATGAGTTCGGTGTTTCCTATATGACTACCTTTGAGAAGAAACACCGAAACAAACTCAAAGGTTGATATCTCTTTTAAAGTCCAGACAATTAAGATAAATTGTGTAAGAAGAAGAACCATGCAGGTTTGTCTGAAATGGCCTTTAGAGGAAAGAGCCATACAGATTTGAGTGGACCTGACCTGACTGTGCACGCATGTGCCGGGTATCGTGGTAGCTCAACCCAGACTTAGGGAGCTCAACGACCCGACGAACATTACCATCAGAGAGGACATTTGGGTAGGCCCCCTAAAGTACTCAAACTGTCAGACTGAACTTGAGATCTATAACAGTAACATAATAACCCACATAGTACTCACATTTACAATAATTATAATCAATATATTACATCATTATTATCACATTCAATGTCATTTTGTATATAAATTGTTTCAAAAGGAAACATTTAATGTCAAAGTGTATATAGAAAAAAATATAAAATCAAATAAAAGAGCAATAATTTAGTGGTTATGTCAATAGTAGTATTATTGGCGCATGTATGCATTGGAACAGCTCAATCCCAAGCCTTTTTGTCCTCCATATAATCTTTAACACTATAAAAAGCTTCATGACAAAGTTTTCGCTTTATTAATGATTTGAATTTATTAAGGCCTAATTTTTGAATATGGCTAGGGATTTTATTGTAAAAGCGTATACTTTGGCATTTAAATGTGCCACTTATTTTCTGGAGCCTCGTGGCAGGAAGCCTATGTTTGTTTCTAGTATTAATATTATGAATATCACTATATTTAGTGAAGAGATTCATATTTTTATGTGCATACAATAGATTTTCATAAATGTACTGAGATGGAACAGTCATTATATTAATATCTTTACTCTCTGAGTGAATGTCTGGGACTTAACTTATAAATTGATCGAATAGCTCTTTTCTGCAAAATGAAAACAGACTGTATGTCGGCGGCATGTCCCCACAACAGAATACCGTACGACATGACACTATGAAAATAACTGAAGTATACTAAACGGGCAGTCTCAAGATCAGTTAAATCGCGAATTTTTCTAACGGCGTATGCTGCAGAGCTAAGCTTTTTCGACAACTTATCTATGTGTGGTCCCCACTGAAGCTTAGCATCCAATGTTATACCTAAGAACACTGTGGTATCCACAAGATTCAGCTCCTAGTTTTCACCTGTCTAACGTTAGGTGTCGTAAACTTAATACATTTAGTTTTCTTTTCATTCAAAAGTAAGTTATTAACATTGAACCAGTGCACTTGAGTAGGTACATGCTGTGTACTCAGCCAATTCAAGTCAATTCAGATCCGCCCGCTTCGATCTTCATTGCGCTAAGACAAAGCCATAATTAAGGGCCTTCTCGATCGATTAAGTTAAGCCGAGTTTAAATAGACGTTAACTCCGAGAGAAAGGTTTACTCCGGCGTGAAATGGCATTAGGTTTTCGCGCGTTTTATGCGCCTCCAGACGGGAGACGAGCCGCTAAGAAAGGGGGCTTTAATGGGAGATTGACTTAATTAGCTACCGTCGTAAATTAGTGGAAGTATTTTTGATTGATACGACTTAAATGGATTTGTAAGTTTACAGTAGATTAGGCCACTTACCTTCTAAGTATCATTTAAGCCTTTGGAAACTTTTCTGATCAGTGTAAAGGCCGTTTCTAAATAGGGTGTTATATTTTATTTTAAAAAGCGTTACAATTTTTTAAACTAAAAGAATTACTACTGGAATACGAATTTAACAACTCGATTGTTAAATTCGTATTCCAGTAGTAATTCTTTTTTTTGAATGACTTTATAACACGTAACAAAACATTCTAATTTAATAAATATCTTAAAGCATGTAGGCCATTGTAGGACTTAACCAAGTAACAATAGTACAAAAGCTTAATACACCTATTAAAAATGAATTATAGCTGGAACATAAATTTGACGTCGGCGTAATAATAGAAATTAATAAAAAAAATATATTGTTGACCTCACTAAACGCAATAGTTAGCACGTTCTTAAACGCGTTTCGTGTTATACAGTAGTTAGAAATTACTTTTGTAATTAAATCAAGCATTCTTTCCAAAGTTACGTATTAATAATTTAGTAAAGGCTTTGACAGGGCAATTCCGTCTCAAGTACTTGCTACCCTTCTGTTTATGCTAAAAGGTGGGCTGAATAGGGCTGTGAAGCGAATCATCGATAGGTATATTAAATGCCAATGCTATGGACTTCTTCTCCACACAATTTGACAAATGCAACTAGATTCATCTTTTCAGAGGTGCCTGTAACGGTTTATGTCAAATCAAAATTGGATATTTTTCAAGATAGTAGGTATATTAACGCTACCTACTTTAATTTTAGTGTGGATACAAATCATTTTATAGAATAGCTTTGTGTATTCTAGACTGTCCACTTTTCGTTGTTGCAAAAAAAAAACAGAAACAACTTTGTCATAAAATAAATTTTCTTTTCAATTTCTACAATAAGACTACATACTTCATGTTATCAACACTCAAATTGGACAGTTTGAGCGTCGATATCATGAAGTATGTCGATCAAATGAAGCCAAAGCTTAAGGGAAATATAAATAAATAATGAAACATCATTTTGCCCGTCACTACAATTTGTGTTGCGTGACGTACGTTTCCTTACGACGTTATGAATCGGCGGCGACGTAAATGTTGTTCCAAATGTCAGTTTGACCTTATGCTAAGTGGTGGGCCGCCCCTGAATTATTTGACAAGAGCCTGTTTGATCTTTATAGGCTGCCCTTTCATATGATTGCTGTCAATTTACCGTGAATTTGTGATACCTGACTTTATTA
Source organism: Thalpophila matura (assembly GCA_948465475.1). Taxonomy (NCBI): domain Eukaryota; kingdom Metazoa; phylum Arthropoda; class Insecta; order Lepidoptera; family Noctuidae; genus Thalpophila; species Thalpophila matura. Next base: position 12,153,070 of record OX419183.1, read on the forward strand.
TTAATAAAGTGGTTTGAAGCCTTTAAGGTCCTATATGCCTACTCTAGGTCAGAACTAGACATAAGTCAGAACTGACTGGGAATTATTAGAACAATTGATATGGCGTGGAATTTGAAATTAGCTAAATAAAGTACCTACCTACCTATTCTTCAAAGCTTATTCCAAAATAAGCAACAAAGTTGTAAAGTAACAATTCTAAAAACTTTATTATTAAATATATTTTCGTATCTGCCCATCCTAGTACATTTCCATTTTTATGTAGATACAAGTTATTTCAACAAAGAGAATCATTAGCTCGCAGGTGTTCTTAATGTACCTGTTACATAAAAATATTAGTATAAAATTGCGTTTTAAAAAGCAAATTAAAGTACCCACAATGAAATTGACATTAAACTTTGAAATGAATTAGTGTAAAAATAAAAATAGTAAATTAAAAATTAAAAAAAACCCGACTGCCAAAAAACAACTAAAAAGTTCAAAACAAGAGCACTTTTCAAGCAGTCTGATGCAGTTGGTGGCAATTATTTGTGTTAAATCTTAGATTTTATGCCACCAACTGCATCAGACTGCTTGAAAAGTGCTCTTGTTTTGAACTTTTTAGTTGTTTTTTGGCAGTCGGGTTTTTTTTAATTTTGTTTTACTATTTTTATTTTTACTTTTTAGTTTTTAATGTATGTTTTCGTAATCTTATTTTTTGTTTGTATATCGTTAATACTTGAAATAAAAACTTAAATCAATAAGTAAGAATTAGCGAGAATGATTGCTTTGTTAAACAACTTTAAATCGTTATATATCCTAAACTATTATTTAAAATGAAAAATGATAAAAGGAACCTAAAGATGATTTTAAAATACCTATTCAACGACACCCCACTTGACATAGTTCATCAACTTTTTTTTTTTTTCATTTTGACAATATGGCGTCTGGTTGTCGCTGTGGTGAATTTTGATTACTGCTATGTCTTTAGTGACACTCGCAAGGTTAAGACGAATCGATTGACGTAAGAATTATCAAAATCGGCCTACGCATTTGGTCTCTAGAACGCCACATAGAAACAAACATACATACATACATACATACATACATACATACATACATACATAGACTGATAAACACATTACCCTCCTTTGCGTCTCGCAGTCGGGTAATAATGTCGATATAATTATGTATTGCCACGTATTACTTATAATGATTAATTCCTTACTAATTACGGGTATAATTATATAAGTTTCTTAAAGTGGGTGCTTAGGTTTCTGATATTGGATATTTCCTATAAGTATTGAAGTGCATTTGACATGCTTTATTACGTTTGCAAGCAATAACTGCAGCAAATTCACCAATAAAACCTTCGGATTTTATTTCTGAATTTTAATCAAGCGTGTCAAAAGTCAGAACATGATTTCATTACGTGGTAACATTGTTAAAGGTCGGGTTCGTAGTTCGTACGAAGTAGTCATTTACGTGAGTAAGCGATGTAACTCACAGGCTGAATTCTTCGGGAACTCGTTAGGGGTCGTTTCATACGTCCGATACGGGACGGGTCGGAAACGGCGCGACTATTGCCGGCCGCCGCGACAGTTTCTATTCAAATTAGCCACGTTTCGACCTCCCTTTGCGGTAAAATTTACTTCTTTAGTTACCCCTTGTTCTGTGCTCACTGCTGGTTTTGCTTACGTTTGCTGCTGCGACAAGGGTGTAATGTTTCAATGGATGGTGAGTCTATCTATTTAGCCTTCAAGCTGAAGGGTATCAGAACTGTAGGGACGTCTGAGCTCTAGACGACAACGTCACTTCCGGGCGTCGCGTCGTGTCGTTCAAAATGCGTGCATACCAAAGTTTTGTTCGAATGCTATTTAGTAGATCTTGTATCTACATGTAAATTGTTACACTTTAAGTTATTTCAAGCACACATAAATTAGGCTGATCACAGGATCTGCTTTTCAGTAAAGATAGTAAGTATATTATTATTTTCACCTTACATAAAAGTTTAAGAAATAGTTCTAGGATCGTTAATCTGATAATATTTTTAGTGACTAATTACGACTTGAATAGGGAATACGAGTAATTAGGTATTATAAGACATACACTATTTAAAAACACACTGGAGTTGTAGATACATTAAAATAAAATGCCTAAATGAGTATTTATAATAATTTGAACTCAACCTGTAATAAATAGGTCACATTAATTACGATAAAAAGTGAGTATCTTGTGGGATAAAGATAAAGTCACCTTTTCTTCATGTTTGTAATTTTTATTTATCCGTTATCAGTAAATATAATGTTTTTTGTTGATGTATACCTACCTTGTTTTAGCGTGATATTCATTATCATTATTTCTGTTAATGTTCACAGATTTATGTGAACTATTGTAGAAAAAAATTGTACATGACAGTATAGTACAATCGTACAGTTCAACCTCAGATCATAGAAACAAGGGAGATGTGCCAAGGCGCTATCGAGCTTGATGCCTGATTTTGAGCAAATTGCTCATATAAAAACGTACGCGCTGGCGACGAACCGAACACGATCGAAGGTATAAATACAGTGTTTTGGTTTAATGCTAGTGTTGAGTGACGATTAACAGTGTTAGATTGAGGGTGTGCGAAATGTTTAATGCGTGAGAGATCTTTTTATCCACAAGGAGCGCTTAATTATGCGCGTAATTGTGTCGAAAAATGTACTAAAAGTGGCATCAGTTGTTCCGGTACTAATTTGCTATGATGGCATATCTCCTTGTTTCTATGATCTGAGAGTTCAACGAAAACTGAAGGATTTATTTGCTACTAGCTGTTGTTCGCCACTTCATCTGCATGAAGTACCTTACGTGCTTCCTTAAGCCCCAGCCTACCTCTTTGTCAATTCTCTTCTAAATTCGTCTAGCCGTTTCAGCGCGAAAGTGAAACACACACATCTAGGTATGTGAGTGTTTCACTTTCGCGCTGAAACGTACATAATATTACGCATTCTTAATATCAGTATGATTGCATAGTAATTTACATTGCAATTTTTTTTATACGTGATTTAATTTAATTATATTTTCTTATAGATAAAGTTAGCACATGACTATCCAAAGCAATGTAGAATTTCAATCGAAATCTCACACCTTCGATAGCTCAGTTGGTAGAGCGGTGGACTGTAGATGTGCTAAAACTGTTATCCATAGGTCGCTGGTTCAAATCCGGCTCGAAGGAATCTTTTTGCGTTTCAAATTACATTCAATGAATTGTGAACAAGACTGCTGTTGTGTTGTACTATGGTTGTTTCTGTTCATAAGCCTATAACTCCGTCGGAGAGGATAAAGTAAATATACAGTAAATGTTTTCGTTCGAAAGTCATGAAGATTAGAGTATAAGGATTCTCTCATCTTTAATAATATTGTTTAGATAGTTTTCCAGAAACATTCCAGTGAATTATCCTTTAACTGTGTTGATAGCTGACATTCACAGGTTGCTTATTAGAAATAGAATTTTGTATTTACAGTTTTACTTTAAATTCGTCGGTGTTTATAAAGGTTTTTTAATTATATGGTTAGATGGTGGACTAATAAGAGCCATAATATATAACTTGGGTAAGGTACCTATCTCCCTAACGTTTTAAAACAAAACTAGGGTTTAAAAAGATTTTTTCAAGTAAGGCAAAAAATAATTTGTCTTGAAAAAAATAATCCTTCGAGCCGGATTTGAACCAGCGACCTATGGATATCAATCATTATACATCTACAGTCCACCGCTCTACCAACTGAGCTATCGAAGGCTTGTAAACATTGGTCAAATAATAGTATCTTAATTGAATGTTTATAAAAAACTACAGTAATTAAAAAAAAGATTCCTTCGAGCCGGATTTGAACCAGCGACCTATGGATATCAGTCATTCATACACATCTACAGTCCACCGCTCTACCAACTGAGCTATCGAAGGCTTGATAATGTGTTTGAAATAACTAAGTACAATATAACATATTGTGCAATCTTTCGAGGTGAAAGGTGCTCTACTTCGGTGAAGGCAAATCACGCAGAAGTGAGAAAATGGAGTGCTCACAATATGCGCATTCATTTCTTCACTCCTCGCTGACTCAGATAAAAAACGAGCATTTTAAAACATTTATAGGTATACCATGGACTGCTGTCAATAAACTGTTTCAATTTAATATTGCCATAGTTATAACTGTAATCTGCCAGAACAGTGATTTTAAAAACCTACCTATAAAAAAAAGTATGAATTAATTTGTAAAAGTTTGACTAACGTAGGAGAATGCCGTTAACGTAACTCCAATACTCTTTTACGACATTTAGTGGCTATGTGAAAAGAGAAGGGTTCGCAATAATTAGGGGTTTTGAAGTTGAAATACTTTCATTTGAGCGAAGAGAAAAAATCATTGACAGTGAAAAATTACGACTATCTTGTCATACAGTCCATCCACTTATGTTTCTGATTGTTCTGATAGAACAGATGATCCTCACGTCGCGGCCGGCGCAAGCATTACGCAGAGGTATTTCGTGCCGTCCGCCCGCATTTTAACACTCCATTTTCTTAGTGCTCTGTGATCTAATGATATTGAGGCAAGGATTATAAAAAAAAATCCTTCGGGATGGATTTGAACCAATGACCTATCAGGATGACAGTCGTTTCATATCTACAGTCCACCACTCTATCAACTAAGCTATCGAAGGCTTGTTTTTACAAATAAAATAAATCGAAAACAAATATTTTTAATCGAAATCACCCTACTTTTTCTGTTGCAACAACACCTTGGTAGGGTCATGTTGTATCGCGATCTCATGGTGGCATGGAAGGAACGACTTTCGCAACCCAGCGCAGGGCACGCCGCAATAGCGGCGGTAAGACCCCTCTTTGAGGAGTGGCTAGGGAGACGTCACGGCGTCCTCACCTACCGCCTGACGCAGGTCCTCACCGGACACGGAAGTTTCGGGAGGTACCTGCACATCATCGGGCGGGAGGAAACGCCCGGGTGTCATCACTGCGTTGATCGCCCTGAGGACACGGTGGAGCACACGGTGGGGGCCTGCCCTGCATGGGCGGAGCACCGCCGTGTCCTCGTAGAGGCGATCGGCAGCGGCGGCGACCTCTCGCGCCCGGCCCTGGTTCAAGCCATGGTCCTGGGCGAGGGGGAGTGGGAGGCAGTCGCCTCCTTCTGCGAAGCAGTCATGCTAGTGAAGGAGGCGGCGGGACGGGAGAGGGAGAGATTCTCCCGTCCAAGCCGCCGCGGTAGACGCTCCGGGCGTCGGGAGCCGCGTGACGACTCCCGGCCACCGTAGGCGCGGGCCTGCGGGCGGTGAGTAATGGGTAGCTCACCGTCCGATCAGGACCAGGCCCGTGCCGAACGGCGCGTACGTGTTCCACGCGCGCCTCAAAGAGATGTCAGCATCAGAGAGGGGGCCCATTAGGGCCCAAGCCTGCCGGGAAAGCGGGATCGTCCGAGAGGGATACCGCTGACCCGGACAAAAGGGCTAAGGAAGGAACATGGGTGGGTTTTAGTCAGTAAGAGTCTGACACTCCCTTCCGCTCCGCCCAGAGCGGGAGGGGTCATTTGATGATTTCCCATCCCCAAAAAAAAAAAAAAAAAAAAGGGTCATGTTGTATGTGCTCATTAGAATAGTCTAATTTAGTCTATAAACTGTGTGTATATTGTGCAATAAATAAATAAATCAAAATGTAGGCTTCTAAAATGTTAAAAATATTCCTTCGAGCCGGATTTGAACCAGCGACCTATGGATAACCGTCGTTTTACATCTACAGTCCACCGCTCTACCAACTGAGCTATCGAAGGCTTATTTATACACATTAAATACAACTATTTCAATCGTAAAAAATCTAGGGTTGTAAAAAGTAAAAAAAAGATTCCTTCGAGCCGGATTTGAACCAGCGACCTATGGATACCAGTCATTCATACACATCTACAGTCCACCGCTCTACCAACTGAGCTATCGAAGGCTTGATAATGTGCTTAAAATAACTTACTACAAAGTGACATGTTATGTAATCGGTGGAGGTGAAAGGTGCTCTACTTCGCTGTGCGGACGCAATCCGGCGAAAGTGTGTGCAAACGCATAGGTGTGTAACCTTGACCAGTAACGTGGTATCTGGTTTGTTTATAAAGCTGCTAATAAAATTAGTGATATAATTAGTGACATTTCTGGAGCATGCAATTTTATTAATATGATATAATGATTTTGAATTTAACAAATCAATTTTTGTTTTTGCTTATTCCTTTTACAACTTTTTCCACGAAGAGAGGAAATCACAAAATGACGAGCATTTTGGTAGAATATATTATTTCCTTAATTTGAAATTCCTGGAAGCAATAAAATATTGTGACTTTTACTCGTAAAGCTGAAACATTTTTTTTGTAAAGCGTAAGAACATTGCTTGCTATTTTTACTATTTTAAATTGAACGTAATGAGTGTAATTTTTATTTAATTAAAATTTTAAAAAATAAAGGTCAAATCAAGATTTATAAAATTTTTCTTTTAAATACGATTACAGTTGGACTTAATGCAGTAGCAATAATAATTACGAAGTTCACAGATAAGACGGTGCTATTTCAACATGAGTTCGGTTTTACTGCACCTTGCACCGCACCCTTGTCAAATCCTCCATATTATTAGCATATTAATTGAGTATTCTGGTTTTAGGAACGTCGCAGGGATCCTAACGTCGGGGTAAAGCCGCTTTACAACCGCGACACCGTGCTATGAGGATTGGATATCATTCTCTAACTTCTAATGAATGCTTTGACGTAGCTGATTATGGTGTATACTTCGCGCGCTGCCTATGTAAAGCAAATTACAGTTTATCGGCGGTATAAATATATAATATACATAAAAATAACTAGCATACCCGCATACCTGGGCAGTTTAATTCTTTATATTCCGGATATAACTTGTGATCAACTCGTTAATGGCTATTATTCGCCAGATTTATGTTAATTTCAGTGTTCGTGTAACACACACACAAAACGAAAATAAGTAGGTACTATTTTGTTGAAGTTCTTTACAATAACATGTAGGTACTCGTATGAAATATTAGTTTAATTTCTTACAATCAATTATCACATGGCCATTGTAAACTGGGAAACTCGGTCTCAATTAAAATATTAGAATTTCATATTTAAGCTGTTCTACTTAAGTACCTAAGTCCTACGTAAGTTAAGAGTATTTAGACTAGTCAGACTTATAAATAAAATACACCAAAAATACAAACGTCAGTAGTCCGTAGGTATAATCAAAATACAGCAACTAAGCAGCAAAGATTTCACTCTAGAGACAATTTAACCAACTAGGAAACTATTGTGTCAGCAGACATACTCAACATCCAACTTATGCGACAGTTTCTCAACAATAATAGCAGCGGGAACGAAACTATTTAGCGAGTTTGCTCCGTCAATAGAGGGCGCCACCTCGGCGGGAAGGAATAATTCATTTAGCAAGAATTAACTCGCGAAGTTCGCGCCGCGAATCTCCTGAGTCGACGCGTCTCACATCTTTAAATATGTTGATTGTTCATATGCGGTGAGAAATATTGCAACTGAATATGAAGAATAGGATTACATAAGAACAAATAAACAAAACTGGAAGTAATGCTGGTTTTGACTTAATCTGGTGATTATTGCTTCTGCTACGCCGTAGAAACGTAGCGGGGCATCAAACTCCGTCTTTAAAACCAACTTATCTTGCTCTAACCAATGAAAACAATAGAATACCTATATCTTTTAACAGATTGTCAATTGTTTTCAATTATATCGGGACTTTTCGCGCACAAACATAATCAAAATATAAGCATTTTGACTAACCTCGACGTTTCGATCAAGTTGCATTGACCGTGGTCACGAGAAGACGAAACGTCGAGGTTAGTCAAAATGCTTATATTTTGATTATGTTTGTGCGCGAAAAGTCCCGATATAATTGAAAACATGTGTACAATTCGCGAAAGTTTAAAAACTACAAGATTATTAATTGTTTTGTTTTATACAGTCTGCATGTCGCTGTCGATTAGTTGTAGGTAATAATATTGAAAACTGATTGCTATGTCCTCCGCTACATTTTTGTAATCAGTTATTTATTTTGACAACAAACATTTGTGTATTTATTATTATGTCACCAAAGCGCGTGTAATCCATTTGCCTTGTAACATGGTGTTTCGTTCCGAAAACAATTTTATTGCGTTGTTATAATAATGCCGACCATTATGTTTCACGCGCTTATACGTGCTTATACTGTTCGTATAATAATCGTGTTTCATGGCGAGGCGGCGACGAGACGCTCGGCCTGCCGTTCCTGTAACCTAGGGTTGTCAGTTGATTTTCATGGGGTAGCTCATTAAAGTGCTGTTTAGTTCTTCATAATATACTTACTGTGAAAGAGAAATAAAAAAGCTTCTGCGTTGTGTACCAACGACTTTTACATGATTATTTCATCACTATTAAGTATTTGTAATTCATTTAAAGGCGTTTATTTATTTTACCTATTATGGCATTCTTGTCAATATAACGTAGCCTTCATTATAAATACATTACAATAATTTAATAGATTCACAACACACGATCCTAAGGACCAAAATGTTTTACTTACATAATTATTTTCACGTGTTCCGACCCTACTGTGAATCCACCCTGACATTCACTTAATTACATAGATTACAAGTTGACATTTTCGTTTGCCGCGATTTAAACTTGACTGATATGGATTATCCATATCCATTGCGATGGGTTAATCTAGTGTGTTTATTGTTTAGCTGTATTTTTATCGCAATCAAACAGTGCTACGATCTACTAGGTACCTATCTATCGAAATGAACTGTGAGAAGGCGACTCTTTATGATTTTAGCATCTTCAGTTGTGTTATTTTCCCTCTATAAATGTGCTAGATATCTGGACAAAAAAGAAATAATATAAATAAAAAGTTTATATTTTTGGATAATTTCTGTAGGTATTGTGTATTTATTTTTCAAGTACTATTAATATCAACTATGTAAATATTTATTAATCAGAGCATCCAATATTAGTTAACAAAAAACACAGTATTCCTTGCTAAAGACTTTAGTACATAAATCAATTAAAATCATTAATATTTTGATAAATTTCAGATATATGTATAAAGTCACATTTCAGCTCTCGCATTTCATAATTAATTATTCTAAAAGTAACAAAGCATTTATAAATGGATGATCATTTCGTTATACCTTGAAAGCTTCCAACCTGTCAAGTCTAATATTAATCAAAGTCGAAACAGACTAGTACGCATATGAATATGTGGGCGCTTTTTAATTATAAACGACCATAATGATAATTTTTCATTCTTAATTGCCGTTTTCGTACATTTTACCTAATCACCGTTATCCGAGTAAACATTAATGTTGGGGTTTTCAATGAGTTTAAATTAATTCATATAACATTGTTTACATATAAAAAGGTTTGAATACATTACGTAGATAGTACGCTTGAATGTTGATAGTTTGCAAACAGTAATAAAAAGCGTTTGTTTTGGGGTTGGTTGCGTTGATTTTGGGTACATGAATATTCCGAGCTGTTTGGCATTCACGCCACAGAGGCGGTATCTAAACACCGGGAGTGCAATAAAACTAAGCACACGACAATCCGACGAGCAATAAAACTCGACGCGATCGTACGAAGTTGCATGGATGTTGGCTGAAGAGCTGGTGACGTCACTTCGCTTTCATATCACGAGCCTAAACCCCGCTTAGTTTGCGATGCTCCGTCGACGTCGCGACGCGCTACGGCGCCGCTTTTGAGTAAGTGTTGCCACACATATCGATAGTTTTGATCACTTAAAGTCTTATTTATTTAATTATTTAGTTCTGCATTAACGCAAACGGCCAATTGTATCAGTTACAAACAATATTACCTTATTAACTTTACCTTACCCTTTTAAGAACCAATATTGTATTTAATTAGGAATATTTATATTTAAATAACTAAATGTAATAAAATCACAACAACGATTTTTTATTTTGTAATTTCATTTCATGCGATACCTATCGCATAAATGACGTCTGCGCTAGTACTTAGCTATATAAAACATAGTTTATCTTAAAATACAGAAAAAGATACGAATAGCACCTACCTACAAATGAAATCACAGCTAAGAATTATATATGTTACCCAAATGTTACCGGACAAACCCGATTTCAGGCCAAACTAGTTTGTCCTACAACCTTTAGGCTAAACTAGTTTGGCCTGGGCCGAACTGATTTTAAATTATTATTAAGGTTAAGGTCAGTAAATAAAATGAACAAGCGACCTTAGGGTCAACGTCAATGACTTTGAGTTCAAAGTAAATATGACTCAATGAAAGGAACTAACTCGGGGTGCCCTAACTTTGGAATTGAATCTTCTCCGGCGCTGCGGGAAGAGCAGCCTCGTCGCCCTTGCGTTACAAAGCGCAGGCATCCATACTCACCTCCGCAGCTTCGGCTTACTACGCTTTATTACGGCGGGCGGAGGCTGCTCTCCCTACGCGCCTCAGGTTTTTAAAAACACTCTAGGGGTAGGGCAGATAAGTACCACGTGGAGTCGGGGTTGACTAGGTCTGTTCCGCAGCCTATTCTACAAAATTATTACATTTACTATGCATGGGTAAAAATAATTATTAAATCAATCACTTGGGCCTAGGCCAAACTAGTTAAGCCTAAAGTTTGTAGGACAAACTAGTTTGTCCTAGGATAAACTAGTTTATCCTGACACGCGTTGGCCAAACTAGTTTGGCCTAGGACAAACTAGTTTAGCCTGAAAACGGGTTTGGCCGGTAACATATATATCGATACCGAATACCCATCCCTAAACGCTACCGTGTTTGTAAAAGCGTATCCCTATAGAACAACGCCACCTGACACCATTATGCTATTATAATATTTTGCTACTCTGCCTCCTGATGTCTTCTTGACGACGCAGTGAATACCAAATTCATGTACAGAACCCTCCCGAGACAACATTTCTTTGATTTTGTATCGCGAATCAAATTTATTGGTGATTGTATTTGTATTTGATATTGGTGTTTTTTTTAAATTACATCGTAAAGTTTATTTTATTGTGACAGGTCTTTATATCCGAATTTGTGTGAGGATATAGCAAGATTCTTGCGGCAATAATACCTAGTTGATCACGATTTCGGTATTTTTTGGGGTTCAAAAATATATATACTATAGAAACTGCTTCGCGGAAATACCTACTAATGAATGAATCAGAATAAATAAACGAATGAGAAGCTTTTTGTTCGTATTTATAAAGAACTAGAAATCAAAGATAATTCGTAGCTTCTTCCTTTTTGAAAGAGAAAATAATACAATGCCAATGAATTGTGAAAAGTGGAAGGAAATAGCTTAATTAATAGCTTACGAGATAAACTCCATTCTTACCTTACCTCTCCGTATACTTCGAACTACATCAAACGTATTTCTAGGGCGTTCCATGATAAAAGTGGAAAAAAAATCTGGCAGTACAAAAGTTTGCCGCATGTTTCTACGTTTGCACGCATTTATTTTTTATTGTGAGGGTTCGAATCCAACGGCTGGATTTTTGTTTAAAATTGCTTTTTTATATTTGGAACGCGACCCGCGACCGACATGGCGGGTGACAAATACGCGCAACGCTGCTATGAATGACAATTGAAGAGATATTTTTATAAAGATGCGCCGATTTTTATTTTTATGCGAAAGAAATTGTGCTCATAAAAATGGTGTTGAAATGATGAGTGTCATTTTTCACTGTCGACGGGATGTCTCTTTATGGGGCTATTGTGTCTACATGATAAAAAACCTTGTTTTTAAACGTACCTGCCATCAATAAGGGGAAATACTTTATGGCAAGTATTTCATTGGGTTTGTTTTTTTGCGCTCCTTTGATGCAAAAGAAACATCGCGCGAAGATTGTTCATGCTTTGAGAAGTTACATTTTTATAATTCATTTAATTTTCTTTTATTATATTCTTATGGTATACAAATTATTTTATTTAATCAGTAAACACACTCTACACACACTATTTTTATGTAGCTAAAGTAAAACCACAAGGTACAACTCTACGCAATCGCCGCGTCCATAATACTTTATTATGTTAGCCACAGTGGTAGATGGCGAATTAAGCCTGTTCCAATGAGCCACCATGTAGCGGCGAGCTATGCCAGGAATGTGCGCGTTTTAGACTGGACAGGTACTCACAGCAATGTTTTGCAAGATCATTTATTTTCTTATAATTTTATTTCTTAGTGGCCTGGAGGTCCTTATCCAATGCCACTTCTACATATTATGCAATATATACTTTCTAAGGAAATTATGACAATGTTGACTTACGATAAAGGAAAACATTGAGGAAACTTAGGTTTAATGAACTAGTAATTCTATTTCTTCTGACACGGCCGCGGCGTAAACCCATTAATTGGCCTCCTCGGGAAGGCTCGCCGATATGCTCCTCACCTAAAGTATGAAGTGCACCAGGCCTTTTTCTATGAAAAGAGCCCATTTCTGGGGCAATTTCAGGCTAATATAATATATAAATATAATATACCTACTTGCTCTATATTTTTAGAGTATGCAAGTGTAAGATTATTTTTTTAGCCACACTTTGTTAACTTATGGCGCATTTTCGGATGGCGTATTAAGCTTGTTCCAATGAAGCTACGCTACTGTAGCGCACAGTTATGCCCGGAATTTGCGCACATGGTGCCGGGTTACACTGGACAGGCCCGCACACAAATGTTTGATGAGAGATTCTCTTCACCTTATACTTAAAATGCGAGCATAATAATAATTATTGTGAGTAACCAAATTCAGTTGAAAAATAAAAATAAAATGTCAAACTAATCAAAATAATATATTTTTTTTACATTGTTCTTTTCAAATTTTTATACAGTCAACTCACAATATTTACTAAAAATAAAAAAAAATGTCTTTGATTTTTTTTGTAATTTTATATCAATGTGATACAATATTTATTATATCATTCTAATTCATTTGAATCTACATTTTTTGTTATATGTCAAATATTACAAAAAAACCTGCACGTTATTGTATTTTTATATTTTCCCCAAGCCTTTTGTCGGCGACAGTACCCCTGCATATTCCTAAGCTCCAGCGGATACATTTGATTAACCTGACTAGACAGGCTTCATTGATTTACAGTTTGGCATCTACTTTAATCCTAAGCCAATATCCAGTTGCTAACTAGATAAGGTATGAGCTCGATTTGAGCACCTGATTCACGCAATTACCTACGTAAATAAATACACATAGGTAATATTTAGATACATGGACATGTAGCTCTAAAAGGTGGATAAGACATTCGAAATTACATTATTTTAATTTTCTTGTTTTACTTTTTTATAATAATGTCTTAGGTTTTCGCGATTACTACACATTATAATAAAACAAGTTTAAACGGATGAAATCGCATATGTTACTGATTTTTCCTAACGTTTCGAACACTTTGCAGCGTTCGTGGTCGCAGGACGACTGAGGTGGTCGGCGTCATGACAGCTAATTTATACAGAAATTATTTTCAATCTACCCGCACAAGATTTATTTTTTAATCGATACCACGAACGCTGGAAAGTGTTCGAAACGTCAGGAGAAATATACGCGATTTAATCCGTTTAAACTTGTTTTATTACTTTTTATGTTTTATTTTTGCGATCGCCTTGTGAGAAGATCCTGTAATGATTGTGTAATTTATTATGTTTAATAAATAAATAAATTATTGTTATGTTTTTAAAGCATCTGGTTTAGGTAGGTGGTTAGGTATTATGTCTCTTTAGTGGTGTTTAGGTATGTATTGCTCTATAAATTCAGAGGCATATGATCTTGACAATAAACGCTTTTAAATTAACAGTATTTAAATATTTCTGCATTATCAATTATGCTATTATCGGTATTTTCATCCAACATAAATTGTTTAATTGTAAATTCTTGCAATTATTCTCTTCAAAAACAGTGTTTTTGGCAAGTATGAGGTGTGATGTACAGTAAAATTATTTATGTTGTTTCCGTTAGTGCCGACAGCGAATCTGGATATGATTCGTTTAATCGAACGTAAGCTCGGTAAAAACGCCCGATTGCCCGGTGCCTGGACATTAATCGCCCGTTAGCGACGCATTATTCACGGGCACGCGTTGCACCGAATCCACCACCCTGTATCACCCCTTCAATACACGCACTCATGACACACGTAACGACATCCCTCCACAAAGTATTTTAAACCTTATAATCAACGTCATATAAATCAATTTAAAACGCACGCAAGTTAAAGTTACGCGTACAGTTGTGTACAAAATCGTTAAACTAATCCAAGCCAATATATTCTCTATTTCCCAATGAATAAAATTAATTCCTTTTTAAATTCCGTATATACGACCGTTCGAAACTGTTCGTTAACGTGTTACAGGCACTTTTGCATCAGTAAACTATCCGGGTATTCTGAACTTTATTTTGAAGGGATTAGAGTAAAAATTGGTTAATGGGAGATACATTGTCAGAAATGTACCCATTTATTAATGCGTATAGAATATGGCATAGCATTTATTACGCCAATATCAACAGCCACAGTTGCATTCGACAATTAATTATTTGTAAACAATATCAGAGGTCGTGTACACTCATAAATGGCTTGCTTTTGATGTAGATGCTTGATTCAATATTGATATTAGTCAATAATACTGTATTACTGAGGCACATAATCGCATTGATGACGTAAACTGGTAATATATTAATTGGCTAATTAAGGCAATTAATATTACTAGGACCAGTTTGGGTCATTGACCAGGCGTATTGTTAAACGATGCATCCCTATTGATATTATAGATTAGATTTCCAAATGCATTAACTGTATACCTACGTACTTTAGATACAGTTAGCAACAACATTTTATTGACACTTCGGTTTATTTAAAGATAACCGACCGTAAGTTTGATAGACTAATCATGTCAGTAAATAATATAATCAATGTCAGTAAATAATAAACAAAAAAACAATTAATAATTAGCTGCAATAAAAAAAATATTCGTACCAATAATAGACGTCAGCTCAAAAAAAAAGAAAATATTTTTAATCCAGCAAGTATTATTAGTTTCTAACACAATAATGGTACCTGACTAAAAAAAATAATCTTTTATCCTAGTTTACTGATAAAACTTGAAAAACCGTAGTTCCATGATAGGTTGGAGTGCGTAAAGCGATCGACGCGTGTGATGGAGCAGAAGGCTTCCACTCGGCCGAGTGCGAAGATACCGCGATAGTTCGCTCCACTACCTCACTATGGCACCTCCATACAACTAATGTGCTTATACCTAGGGTGGATTGGCTTTAACACTGCTAGTTTATTACTAGTTTCAATTTATGGGAGTTTATGCTGAATTTTTAGGCCAAGTTTAATAAATGTTACTTATTAGTACTTACGTGCTTTGGTTTAGCATTATTTCTGTCACAGTCACACTACTGTCAAACTCCAAGTAGGTATAGAGCGTTTCACATAATTATGAAGTCCCCTGTCTGTCTCTCCTGTCTAGGTCTTAACGTTTTATGTTTTTTGTAGATTTATGTGTTGAATACTAAAAAAGTGTGAACGAGAATTGGTACTGAAAAAAAAAACTTCCAACATCTTTAAAAACGTTGTAACATATTGAGATTTAGGGCAGCCAATATAGCGTCGAAGAGACTTCTTGTGTGAAATGCTCTTTACAAGTTAGAGACGGGAATATAATTATCTAAGCCAAAGCACGTGCCAAGTAACGTTTATTAATCATGGCCTGAGAGTTAGGTACTTCATTATGTTTACTAAGCAGATGAAATATTTTGAGAATGACGTTAGGTAGGTGCCTACATACTAAACAGTATTCTCAAATAGAAGAAAAATGTTTAAAAAAACTTAGTGATTAAAAAGTCTACCACTTGCTACCATTTACTAAATCTTAAAAACGTAATTACGCTATAGTACACAAGAGTAATATTAGAAATAGGACAATTTTAATGCTCTAACAATTTTATTTTGCAGTCTACGAATACTCCTGCGAACATTATCATTCCGAAGTTTTCGAGAACACATCTGTCGCGCAAACAAAACACAACTCCAAACGGCTCTCGAATTTAATACTCTCAAAATGAATATTTATAAAGGCGTCAACTGTTAATCCTGTATTGTTACATTTTCTCTCCTCCTGACTGATGACGTCAAGACAATACGGGGCTCTTATGGTGATTGTACACTGCTTACGATTATAACAAAATTAATGAGTGTGAATAATGTTTTTAATTACAAAATATATTTTAAGTTTTGATTATTTTAAGGTTTTAAGCAATAAAAATAAATAAGTACTTAGCATAAAATTATTTTAGTCAAATAAAATTAATTTATCGATTAAATGCGTTTGTGATTTTAATAACACTTAAGTATAACGACGCCCTTAAAAAAATATCTACCTAAATATAATCCTATGTCAATGTTTATTTATTTTCATTCCATAATAATGTATTTAAATATTTTTTTTACAGTTATCCATCAACTTATTACAAAATGATTTACCAATATTAAAAATCCTCTATGTCGACATCAACGTACACGAACAAAGAAAGCGCAGTGTTCATCTAAGGAATTAATGAACAAAAGGCTTAAGTTAGCTCCAACGCCTCGCCTTTGTTTGAACGATTCGTATAAAAGATCTCGGCTCAACAGCTGACGAGCCGTCGTTTACAGATCAAATCTGCTCTTAAAGGCTTGTGGAATTATAGAGCCTCTGTATGTAGGTACTGCCTTATAAATTCCTAAGATAGAATTTCGTAATGCCTGTATTTACACAGTCATTTTTATGCTTGTTTAGCTGTTGCCCTCGACTTCTGAAACCGACTTGACGGAAACCGTACATTTTTCTATGTGCTATTCCAGACTGTAATCTATCCTTATGCCAAATTTGATTCAGGTCCGTTTAACCGTTTCTAGCGTGATTGAGTAAAAAACATCCATCCATCCAAACTTTTTGGTCTATGATAGCTTAGCTTTGAAGATTACATTTTTAAATCGTACCTACATAAATCGGCTCGCTTTTGTCTTTATTTTTATTGGTATCGAAAGACTTTTCTACAGTTAAACAAAACATTATAAGTAATTTAAGTTTCGCTTAATTACCTGAATTTACAGAGCAGTACAATGGGTGCAACAAAACAGATTACAAATGGTAGGCGTAAATCACGGTAACACTTGCAGTTAAGGAGATATCGCCCATTCAGCTCTCTGCGTCTTAATTAACCGATGTCGTAAATATTATGCAACTATGTGCCATACAAACCTACTGCCTAAGGTTAATCCTAACTAATATTATAAATGCGAAAGTAAGTTTGTTTGTTACCTTTTCACGCCTAAACAGACTAAACCAATCACCATGAAATTTTGTTACGTTGTCAGCGGTACAGAAAAGGACATAGGACCCACCGTTCCCTCAGAAAAAAGTACTATTCCCGTGAGAAAGTACAATAACTTACGATGTTTACAATTGCTTTAAGATGTTAGAAATAGTTTATGTCACGTGGTCGAAGTAGCGGGCAAATTGCTAGTAATTTATACGTAATTTAAGAGGAAAGTCACAGGTGTTATAAAACTGCTGTTTTTCTCCTACCTTATCACCCCACAAACCTATACTTGCTGTATCGGTATCATCCATAGTTTAGTCCCAAGAATTACAGATGACCTGCAACACTACAGTAATACATTAATCCTATGAATTTCTAGTGCCTGATCTCCTGAAGTATGAAATGAAATGAAGAGTTAAATTGGTTTTAAACATGCATAAACAGCTACCAACTACCTACTTCAAATTTATTTACGGGTTATATAAAACTATCAAAACTAATTTACAAAAACTAAAAACGATACAATATTGTCTACCCTGAAGTCTAGTTATAAAATTTAAGTTATTTTTGAAACGTAGTGTACTTATGTACTCGTACATGTACATTATTGTATGTACATGTTTATTATCATTCCATTTATTGACAACTTAATGAGCAATATGTTTGAACAATATAAAAATATTTACCATTACTCGATAGCGTAATTTAATTTTATTCGGAAGACGCGAGATAAATAATTGTGTTTATTTGTTTTCATATTTGCTTACTTACATGCAGTTAAGAACTTGGCGTATTTATATTAAAAGGTGGAGCAAATAAATCATTATACGGTTGAAATGATAAACGGTTCAGTTCGTTAATACGAATACTGTAAAAACATATTTTTTTTTTATGACGGAGCGACGATAAAGCAACACTTTACTTTATGCCGCCGGTACGGTATCTATATTCTATTGAGTGCAGGACTAACTAACTGCAGAACCGTATTATTTTCCTCACTGTATCTCATACATACCTACTGAGTAGTCAAGCAAATGCCTAATTTGATATCATTCGATTTTTTAAAATAATCGGCTAAAAATTAAATATTTGCGTTATATTAGTCATTAACTTAAATTATTCATTGATCGGTAAGTACATCTTTTTCTTGCTGATTGATGGAGTGTAGTGGAGAATGTCTTTAGAAAAAAAAAAATAAGTTTTATCAACACCGTCACCGTTGCCTCCTTCATACAAACGCAACTACGTATGTCAACATACTTGTATATCTTCTATGTGTAAATAAACAAATAATGTACCATATTTCCCGGGAGCATCTGTGCTCCGTCTTAGGATTCTTGACTCAAGTCCGCGACACCGAAACTGTGGTTGACGTAGATCGATGTGCGACCACGGACCACCGTCGCCGGGACCGGGACAACACTAAGTGACTGATTGCACGACCCTAGCTCACATGTACTCACAGTTACACTTCGTTTATTTGCTTAGATGTATGGAAGTCTGTTGAAATATTTAAGACGACCTGGCTGACATTAGAACGGTCGTTTACTCATACATTAGGGCCTTTTTCTTGATCCAGATGCGAGTGCCATACATGACATGAAAAGATAGAATGTATAATTTTATTATACATCCTATCTTTTATACATAATATTATGTATGACAAAATAGGCTGCGGGCGGCGAACAGATAGGCTATACTCGCACGCGTGCACAAATTCGCTTGAAATTATTTTATATTTCTGTTTTACTTTTTGCAAAGTACTTATATACCAAGGTAATCTAAAATCTTACCTTGTCTATAATAACATTGTGTGTCATATCAACTGAAAGTCCCTCCTTACACCTTGACACAGGGCCGGACCAAGCATCGCCACAACGACACACCCCGACTGCCTCTTGGTCTAGTGGTGCGACTACTGAGGTCGTGAGTTCAAACCCCGGGTCGGGCAGATTTTATAGGTTTTTCTATTAGGAATTTATCAGTCACGAACAAGTTTGTCTTTTATAGAAAACAGTGACGTCCAAAAGGTTAACAAAGGGGCGGTTAAGAACAGTCCTATTCCTGACGGTCTTACTGAGAAGTAAGGGACTCCCAAAATTTATGCAATAATCTATCAATCTATATACAGAACCATAGCGTATTTATTTTCAATATCAGCAATGTCAATCAAGAGATCGGCGAGCCGACCCGGGTAGGTGACGGCAGACGGTGCGGCCAGGGACCAAGTGGCGTAAATAATTGATAAATTGCCGCCGCACTCCCCGGAATGACCCCGGACCAAAACTTGGAATTTACGACCATTTAATTGTAGCTTAATTCCCAAACTAGTCCTCGCTCATGATATATAGTTTGGGAGTAGACCGTGATTTAGTTAAGTTTGTTTGTTGATATTATTGCCCGACTACACCAAAGCTAAAGGAAGGGTACTGTATTTCACAGAATTTGTATGGCTGTATGTGTGATAGCTTAGGGCCTAATAAGAGTAATAAGCCTTAAGCTATACAAAGTGTCCTGGTTGGCGTAGCCTAAGTCGCTGAATCGAAAAGAAGTGCAGGTATGTTATAAAGGACGAGGCTACTGCCATTAACCAGGTACAAATACAATCCAAACTAAACGAAAAATAATGCGTCGCACTCGCATGTAAAACGGTCCACACTTAGAAAAATATTATGATATGGCAACATTGAAATTATAATACTACAGTGGATGAAAAATAATATGGGTGGATTCACCAAAATTAATAGCCAGTGTAAAATCCGATGTTAATAATATTTGTCATCCGAAGTACTTATAATTGACTAAAAAAAGATATAAGTCATGTGTCCGACGATTACGCCCAGGGCGGGAGTAATATGCACGCAATAATTGCCCGGCCACCGCCCGCCCCGGGGCTCAAGCGACATTCGTTTTGTAATAAAAATGTAATACTTCACTTTATTTTATGTAGTCAGAATTCTTATTTACTGATATAGAAATGAGCTTTTTTAACTGTGTAGCTTAATTTTTTAGAGTGCTTGGCTTAAGTAATGTAATGTAATACCTACCAATATTGAACAACATTTTAAAAGTAAACTGCCTGCAAAATAAATATACTTTTTTAGTTAGTAAATTAGAAAGAAACATAATATCATACTAAATACTATAAAATATGTATAATAAAAAAGCAATATCTATGCTATTTTACAATAATATTCAATACAAAAACCTACAGTTAAAACAAAAAAAATACAAATCAAAACAAATGAAATGCGTATAAAAATCAACTTCATTTTAGTATCTGTCATAACTTAATCGTAGCTATACTACAGATAAGAAACTCTTCAAAGCAAATACTACAGTATACAAAGCAACTACGTTTCCAGACACAAGTTGTAACAGAGCAACTACTAATCATATTAGCTATACTAATTACATCCTCTGGCGGTACTGCCGAATGAAAATGTATGGTAAAACCAGGAATTCCCGGTAGAAACTAATAAAGTGGAAATCCGTGCAGTATTCATATCTGAGACGGGTGCTATGAAACACAGCTTTGTGTAATGGTTTTCCTTCATTAGTCATTCCTTTTGTTTAGATCAATGCAATGGAGGATAATATTTCTTAATTATTAATTCTAGGAAGTAACCGAATAGTTTCAATAGAAAAGCACTTTTGAGAACCCTCCTTTATAATACTGTACGTGTACAGATTTGTTGTTGTTCTACTACCAGTAAGTAGGTTATCGCGAAAATTTAGTTTTGACAAAAAATTAAAAGAGTACCTATGCTTAGATTGTTTGGTCATGTTGAGAGGATGAATGAAAGGCGATTGACAAAAGGAATTTATAACGCCGGGAGGGGACGACCTAGATGGACAATGGACATACACTGATCTTATTGGTGATGTTAGTAAAAAGATCAGGTGCGCAGTACTCGCAACCGGCGCCGGCGTGCGTGTATGACCAGATGTATGAACGTGGACGAAGCGAAAGGAGTATGTAGGAATCGTAGTACGTGGCGTTCTGTAGTTTCTGCCCTATTGGAAAAAAAGCATGAGTTTTATATATGTAACTATGTAAATGTGTTTCCTTACATTGTTACAGGAAGAATATTTCCCAGATGCACAATCCAAAGCACCACTTATCCACTCATCCACTGTAACGCTCTACTTATCAATTTTGAAATCTCCCAAACCCTATATGGCTAATCGGTCCATAATTAACGTTACAACCGCAGAAATCATGATGGCCGACAAATTCACAGGTACGTACACAATCACAACATTTTCCATGGGGTTACGTTGTAAATTGAACATGGCAGTCTGCGGTTTAATAACTGCGACTATCAGATGCACAGACGGACCACTGCTCTGCACGTTGATTAAATTATGACCTTTGACTGCACGAGCACCTGTTTGATTTGCCAATACCGAAAGTTTTTAATAGATATAAGGATGAAGTGGAAAGGTCCACGCTGTGTAGTTTTGGGAATTAATATCGTCTGGGTTAGTGAAATGGCTGTGACGTGAATTTGAAAGTGGTGGTGGTCAAAGCTTTGTTGTGGATACTACTTGTAGATCGATTCTAGGTACTTGTATATTTTACTTACCGTTTGTTGAATCTAGAGCAAAGCACCGCCTGTGCGTTCCTACGGATTCTTTTTATCTACCTAAGGGTGAGCACCAGATTTTTCCCTAGCAGTTCAACATACCTTTCCATGACGGGAGGTATCAGGATCCCAATTGAAAAATAATAATGTTAAAAAACATAAAATGAATTATACTTATTTGTATCGCACTCATCAAAAATGTATTTTAAAATATTCTGCGTTGATTGTCAGAGAAGCGCGCTACGACAGCTGTGCGTGTATAGTCGAGCGCAAAATCGGACGAGAGTCAGCAGTTCGGGACGCACTCGGCGCGTGAACACTCATTGTGCGAGGCTATGAGACATGAATGGATGTGGCAGTTTCTTGAAGATTGTTTTATGACAAAGGTAGCAGAAGCAAAATCTAATAAGGTAATAATACTAATGAACTTCTACAAATCTACCCGGATTTGAATAAAAATTGCAGTGAGTAGGTTTGATGATGCATGTAGTACAGATTTTTTGCACGTTTGGCATAGCAGGTTTTCTTGTCATTGGTGTGTGAAGTAGGTTGTAGGACTCACTGCAAGGAGGACCTCCCGTAGTAAATCGATTGGATCAGGCAATAACTGTTGGTAGCTGAAGGAAGGAAGGAAAAATAGGAAAGGCAAGAAGGAAGAAAAAAAGGAAAGAAGAGAGGAATTTAAGAAATTAAATATTTTTTTCCTTATTTGTTTTTATATGTATTTATATTGTATCTCTATTTGTATGTGTATATTCTCTAGAAGCTATAGTAATCCAACTTTTGGTTCAGTCCAATCTCCTATGCATATAAAATAATAATATTGCATCTAGTTTCATAGTTCTGTGTGTGTAGTGAACAAACTAGCTTATCATTAGTTTCCACCTCAATACTGAAATTAAGTCGGTCCCTTTATTCGGTCCTTTGTGTTTGTCTAGTTAAATTAAGTTGAAAATTTATTCCGTATCAGTTTTGTTGGAACCCTCTGTGTCAGCGAGGAATTTATAATTTTGGACGCAAAATTAATATAGTTGAGGCTTTAATTAGTTTTTGATGGTAATTGCTTGCCCGCAGCTATTACAAGTGCAGTACAAATAATTGCTAAACATGTATAAAATTGCACATATTCCTGTTGCGGTAACGACTGATTAATAATTCCATTTGTTATTAATTTCATTAGTTACGAGTATTTTAATATGCCATTAGCAATAAAATTCATTTTTTGTGGTTAAAATTAATTTCCTTTAAAATGTCACAAAGATTTCACATGACAATTCCAGACTAAGTTTCCATGCAATTAGCAGTGAGTTCAGTGAGTGCAAGTGATGTTGGTAGACGCGGCAGCGGCAGTGAATTAATATTCGCGTCGGTCGCGCGGACGCGGATGACGTCACGAGCAGCGGACGCGCGTTCACGCATGCCTTGCTCCCAGACCGACCGTTCACCAACACTCATTAGGGATACCCGGCGATTTGCTTCCAAATATTTGGAAGTTTAATGGAATTTGCGCGGATTTGTAGCCACGATGCTATGGAAATTAAAAGGTTTGTCTCGTGAAGTGATATCAATAAAAAGTGAGTTAATATCGTTTATTCGGGTGTAAATTAAAAACACATAATGCCTAATAATGTCTTAGGTTTTCGCGATTATTACACATTATAATATATATAACATAATGCCTATTAGAAACTAGTAAAGGACATAACTGTATGCATAAATGTCTGGTAGTGTGTGATGTTATGTCTAGCTGTTGCTGGCGTAGTGTGTTAGAGCGTTTCGTCCCCCATATGTATACATTGTATACGGTCCAGTACAAAGATGCACACGTCAAGCTCATGAACAGATGCCATCAGTCAGTCTCATATATTTTTTTGACTTTTAAATTGCTTTTAATGTTAACTAGCTTGCTCAGACTCAGAACTGACAACGCAATATCAATAACACTCTATCCCAACTAAATTTTTGTTGCAGCTAATTCTGTTAGTCTATATTGTGATATAGACCGTAGACATAGACCCAACGGGTGGTGGTCTGGGCCTGCCAATAGGAGCTACACAATATCCCTCCATCTGTCGCATTTGAAAAATCCGCCTCATTCAGGTCGAAATCAATTGTGTCTGTCAAGTGCGACAGATAAACGATTACCTAAGTCTTATGGCGTTCGAGTTTAATTCAATATGTCTCCTCCTGTCTGACTTTATTTAGTCCAAGCGTCCAAGCTGATGCTAGGCTCTGATTGTATTAAGTCCAGAATATTCCAACGTATATTCTGCAAATGTGTACACCTCAGATCATAGAAACAAGGGAGATGTGCCAAGGCGCTATCGAGCTTGATGCCTGATTTTGAGCAAATTGCTCGTACTAAAAACGTACGCGCTGGCGACGAACCGAACACGATCGATGGTATAAATACAGTGTTTTAGTTTAGTGCTAGTGTTGAGTGACGATTAACAGTGTTAGATTGAGGGTGTGCGGAATGTTTAATGCGTGGGAGATCTTTTTATTCACAAGGAGCGCTTAATTATGCGCTTGCTAATTTGCTGTGATGCCATATTTTTTTTTTATTAAATAATAGGCTCGCGTTTGACCGCCATCTCGCCTGATGTTAATTGATGATGCGGTCTACGATGGAGCACGCTTGCCTAGAAGAAACCGATTCACTCTCGACTTGAAGATACCTATATTGTAACTGTCGGGGAACACCCACTCCGGCAGCGAATTCCATTGTTTTGCGTTTTTCACAATGAAAGTGGAATCAAAGCGCTTCGTGCGGGTTTTTGCCGATATCTCCTTGTTTCTATGATCTGAGGTGTACACTGAGCGTTTCACATAAGAAATCCCTTCGACGCTATGTTGCCTCCCCTGTCTGTCACTCCTATCTAGGTCTTAATGTTTTATGTTTTTTGTAAATTTATGTATTAAAGTAATGCCTCTAGGACACTCGAAAGTGGTGAACGTGAATTGGTACTCAAAAAAAACTTACAACACCGTTAAAAACGTTGTAACATATTGACATTCAGGGCAGCCAACACAGCGTCGAGACTTCTTATGTGAAACGCTTTATACACGCATTCACAAGAATTACGAAAGTTTTATTATTACCTATTTACCCTAAACAATTGAAAGCTTCGAACCACATCATACCTCCATACAGATACTATCACAAAAAGAGAATATTGTCTCTTCTTGTTGATGTATCATGTAAGTACGATTAATTTACAAAATAGATACTAATACAAATCGTACAACCCAACGCTGTACCTAATCGCAGATTAATTCCACTTCACCTGTGTCTGTTGTTTAAAATATGTACACGATGTCCTCCCTCATCAATTGTCAAAACGAGGGCATAAATTAAAGTGCCCTGCCACGGGGCAGCTGAGATTAATGTTAGTATTAATCGAGTGACCGCCGCACTCCCGCCCTCTTCCGGTCGCCAAGAACGTTTACTGTTTAACCCTCATGCGGCTTTTTACTGTCTTTTGTTTTGTAAATAAATGCTGGGACAGATTAGATTTGCGAGTGCTGTTAATTAAATGTAAACGCGGAATATACCTAGTTGTGAGGTTTTTGTGTTTGCGTTTTAAATTATGGCAGTGCCAGGTTTCATGTATTGTTTTAAATATTTAATTAATTCGTGACATGCATTTATAAAATATATACTATTGTACTATCGATAACATTTGATAAAGTTTCACAATAACATACCTCTGTCAGTCATCAATGTTTCGATACTAAATTCTGTGCAAATATCAACAACGAAAACTTGATAAACGGAAGGCTAACAATATCATCGGAACTCGTGTTACCTAGAAACAGGTCTGGTCTTAATGATTTGTTGGCAGCCCGGTAGGAATGAGACGTGGCGTCAGGCGCGTGCAGTGCCTATAGGCAAGTAGGCAGTGACTACCTCTTAAAGTTCAATAAAACCATTTTAACTATTACTACATCAATATACATAATTATATATCAATAATTAGTCATGATTGATATATTTTATTAATGTAGTAACAGTTAAAATAGTTTTATTGAATCTTATGAGGTAGGCACTGCCTACTTGCCTATATGCACTGCACGCCACTGCGTGGCGTGTAGGTGACCGCCAATTAAACTAGCGGGCGGTTTATCTTGCACGCCGCATGCGAGTAACGAGCGTGTCTTCAAACCCTCCAGTGCCGTCCGCACGAGTTTCGCCACTTTACCTTACGTCTGTGCTGAAATTAAGTGTTGCGTGCATATCTCCGTAAAGGGTTAAAATCAGTTTAGAACTAATTAGAAATGAAAATAACATTCTTTTGAATACCTATTCTTCTGATTGAGTCTCAAATAAACAACTTTTCTGTACCCATTAATAGCCATCAAAAGCAGATGAGAAATCTATAATGATAAAATTGAAAACAAAATGACCAAAAACTATAAGTGATATTTTTTGGTAAATAATCACCAATAGTCCACATGGTTAACGCATTTACTAATTAATATCACCATATCGATTTTCCAAGACACACTATTTACTTACGTACGAAACACGTCAAACCGGATGGCCTGCCCCACATAAAACCATTTCACAGCCAGAGAACCCGAACAATGACATTTAATGTAATTTAATTTCCTGAAGCCCTATTTTATCGCCGGATTATTTGATCAAAGGGCTAATCGAGTCCACATACCTACAGTTTAGCCAAAGATAAACTTGCGACATGCGGGCGGCTGTGCGTGTTTAACTAATGACCGAGTCATGGGGGCCTATTGGGAGTGGCGGGGGTGAGGCGGGGTGGCAGGGTGCAGGTCCAGCGATATCATTAGCCACAGATGCCGCTGCCCGGTGCCCGGTATAAATACTTTAAGTGCGCCGTCAAACTGTTAAAGCTCGCTTCAAACATAGTTTTGGACAGAGATTACCTCAGCTTCAGCCGGGTTAACGTTTGTTTGACACTTTTTTGTTTACGTTCTATACGATAGTTTCGTATTATATTTATTACTCAAACACTTCATAATTCACTATACTTAAACGACGACAGTTTAACCGTAGCGCCGCACCATTCGCATCAAAATCAATAGACAATGAAAAACAGCGGCCACTGCATGGAATATGGCGCCATAAAATTCTATAAACCCAATAAAATTCGTGCTCGGCGTTGGAACGTCCACATAAAATCTCAAAGTACATAAACATATCATAAGAGGGGATGTAGAGCGAGTTATCCTCACAAAGAGAGTTTTTCTAAGGGATAAGCGGTGGTTTTCCCAGATGGTTATTTTATACAGTGAAGTCGAGTTAACGGCCTGGGTTTTTAGCATTCGTAGCTCCGCCGTAGACGTGCTACGCGGCCGTAGCCCCGCGCGGTAAGCTTACTGCCTCGTAGTATCATACTGAGTAAATGGAGGTATTTACAAAATGCAACTTTAGCTTCTCACAATAATATTATAAGTGAAGTTATTATTATAATGTTTCTGAAAAAGGAGTATACGAAGTAAATGTCTATAAATATAAAGCATCATAAAGAGTTGGTGGTACTTTTTATTTACTGCCGCAATCCCTCCTCGTTTATTGCGATATAAATCGGCGACTAGATATGATTTATCAGCTCATCACTCCTGGTTAGGTGTGAGTAATGTTCCAACCGTTATTGCAACATTATAAACGTCACGATGTATCTCTATACATTTCGAAAACGTATACGTTTTAAGACAACAAATCCGAATGAACCGGACCACGGCTGACTTAAAACACATTACCATACTCGAGGGATACTCACCCTTTATACAGACATCGGGACGTTTAAATTGAAATGGATCGGATTCAAGAGTCCATCCATCACGGTCTTTGCCCCACATCTAATGGTTTTTTAATAATTCCACTTCGGACTTCAATGTGTCGTCCCTCATTAGAAAGAGGAGTGTGATCGAGTGCCGATTGTTCGCAATATGACAGCCAATTGACAGTTCTCGATGATAAAATCGAATAATGAAAGCGAGACGGTGCAGACAAAAGGTGTCATTGAGGTGTGAAATGTGGAATGAAGAATACTGGTAGAATATTAAACAATGTTTGAATAAAACCCGTCACAGACGTAGCTATAATATATATTAATATGAATCATAGCAAGGCATATTACGACATATTTTTTATATAGATTATCGAGTGACCACACACGCAGCTACCGTTGTGACGGGCTTTATTCGTTTGAGTTCTTCGTGACGGGTCGGACGATTTAGTGACTTGTTTTCTTTTTTAACCGACTTCCAAAAAGGAGGAGGTTCTGCATTCGGTTGGTTTTTTTTTTTTTTTTTTTTGTTACTAATATTGAAGTTTTTCTATTGCAAATATCACAGTTCTAAAGTTAAAATTGAATTTATATAGGTACTTTCCAAAGTAGCATTCAATTTGCTACGAACATTCGTAGACTTGCCTTTCCATTAAATTCCTAAACAAAAAAGTCCTTCCAAGCATTTGAGCGCACACAGTCGCATTACTCGACAATTTAATTTACAATTTCGCTGTTGTCCTCCCTTTGTTTATCTATTTCATAAATATATTATTCCGATGTCATGAGCGGAAAGTAAGACAATAAAGGTACGAAGACAGGAATGCAAAAGGGGCGAGCAAACAAAACGACCGCGTTCACTGACCGCTATAAACAACGGGAAACTATGTGTGCGGTCACCTTTATATTTCATGCAAATCGACCCGCTGCCGGCGACTGTTTGTAGAATAATCGTATTGCGTGATAAACGATATTTGTTGCTTACTTTGCGGTGCTCAAGGAAAATAGTTTTTGTAAGACTATTATTCCACTTGAAGATATTTAATAGGCATGTTGTTGCCGTTTAATTAATTCTTTTGTAAGTTTGTTTTCATACAGCATTCGTATTGCACGACATAAAGCTGTTCAATAAAATATTGTTACTACATGTGTAAGGTAATAAAACTGCGAGCCAGAACGATCATGGTTCATATAATGAAATTTCACTTACGCATAATATAATGTTCGACATAAAGTGTGTTATCTAAAAATGCATCTCCGAACACGATCTATTCCCTCCATAAAAGTTACAAATAACCGCGAAATGACGCGTCATTAAATAATATCGTCGAGATAAGTGCAGATTAATGTGGTTTTTTATATCGTTCGATCGACATGGCGTTTGAAACGACCCCTTTACGCATTAAAACCGCGGGAGCAGCCGATGTATGCGATTTCAAATTACGATATCGCGACGTTATCGCATAGAAAAGAAATCAAAAATCAAACACGAGTGAACAAATTTGAAATACATTTGATTATAAATTAATTCAGGTTATCGTAGAAAGTGCTATCAATCGTGAAGAATCGTAAATGAGAAGTTTTATAAAATTAAGTAGCATTAGTTTGCACGTATCTAAAATTATTTCCCCATATTTTATGGGACACTCATATATCAAAGCTATGAAAAAGTTTGCCCCACCTACATAATATTGGTAGGGCAAGCATCTGTGCAGAAATCACCCGGTCACTAGAATATTGTTTTCACTATATTAGAAACGTGATCGCAATTTTTAAGAGCGAAAAAATTCTATTTCAACTCGACTCTCTGACGTTGGGCATATTTGATTATACGTCGAGTGTGTATTCCCTTTTACAGTGTTATAAAGTGAACGATATTGGAGAATTTTACGATTCCATCTACATGTTATATTGAAATATTATTAACTTTTTGGATTAAAACTACGCGGACCGCCGACGGCATGGCGTAACTGATTTTGTTGAAATGTAAATTTTATAGAGGGCAACATATATTTTTTTAAACCTGTGCTAATTTTATTTGTCAGCGAAACTAACTTTAGATAAATTTTCTTGATTATTATTACTGATTTCTACCACAAGACTTCCATCTACCCTCACCTGTACACTAATATTTACATAGATTGCGGGTAGGTATAATTAATCACTCGGATGTCCCGGTATCTCAATGTATGCATGTCCTGACCGACTCCAGTTTGATTTTCATTAGGGCAAATCACGCTCCACGCTCACATCAATTTATAGGTGTAGGTACGTATCACATGGCACAATGTATTCGTAATATCATCACGATGATTGAGTGCAGTACACAACGGAGAATCTCCGAAGACGGTAGGAATACGGCCTCTCATATAAGTATGTACGTGTTATAGCATTTTCAGGCTGCTGGTTTTTGAGTTCAGCTTTTCACTATACAATTATTGTACATTGTGTGTCACTGTCGCTGAAAACCTGTGGCTCTGCTCCGTGCATATCACAACACATTTTGAGAGATGGCCGTTTTGCGCGGATGTGACGCATATTTTCTTTGTTATTTTTAGTTTTGTGCGTCATACTGACGCAAATAAATGTATTTTCTTTCTTTATACAGGACACATTTATCTACTACATTGTAAAAAAAATATAAGGTTTGAATGAACCTATATTTTTTTACAATGTAGATCAGTCGTAACGTATTTCTCTAACAGAGCACTGCTAACCTACATTCGAGAGACATTGTATTGTATTGAACTAATTATAATAGGTGGTAAGCAATGTGAGCTGCATTTCAATCGAAACGTCTGTCGGGTCTATATTTCAATCTAAATCTGCCTCAGGAACTTGATCTTAGTGCCTACGCTGAACCGATAGACTTTAGTCCATTTGATGAACGTTCATCTCACGCCAGACACTACACTGATAGGACCCAGTGATGTTTACCTACATAGATATTCCTCTGCTGACACCTGCCGATGCCTATCGGAGTCTTGGATTTATCGCAGAGTTTCGGTGAACATTTTAGTTACAGTAGAAACTGAGCATTATTTAAAAATCACAATCCGCATAAATTAATGTTTGACTTTTTTGGGCGCGTTTTTCAAAATTATTGTCTGTTCTTTGTCATCGACTTTACTTTTTTTATTGTTATTCATTGTGACATTTACCTTTTCTTTTTTTTAACGTCGATTGTGGCAAATAGACCACAGTACGACCCGCCTTACCGTAGCCTATGAAACGCTTGCAACACTAAGGGCGGGTTGCTTCAAACCATCTGTATTCGTAAGTCAGTACGTAATCGTTAAGTCAGTATGAAATTGTCGTACAAGCCGCCATATTTGACGGTTACAGATACGTAACTGTAAGTTGAAACAACATGGCCTAAGTATCACATGCGCGTTGCTAACGCTTTAGAATAAGGATTCGCCTGTACCGACAGCTTAGGAGACAAGCAGGTCCCCCGCTGTCAACACGGCACGTCCTTAGGTACTTTGAAGTAGCGGACCTTACACACAACACTACCAAAGAGTAGCGTTATTTGGCTGTAGTATTCTGTAAGGTGGAGGTACTTCTACAGCCGACTGCTTCAGGTTTGAGCGAGATATCCCACAGTGCTCTACCTTTCTTAAATTACCTCGCTTTTATTTCTGCAGCTTATTTTTGTCTAGAGAGAAACAAAAATAAGCTTTCATAAAACTAGATTCTTCATAAAAAAATTCAGGGTGGGTATAGGTACTAGTAGATATACTCACACGTACTATTGATGAAAGGGAAATAATACATGTTAATAATATTCTCATATTGAGCGGACATGTACAAACATAGTTTGGTAGGCCCCGTATCCGTTTTCACGTCAAGCAGTAGTGACGACATTCGCTTATTGAAATTCATTTTCAGGAAATTAATATTGAGATAACAAGTCACAGCCTACAATTGTCTTACCGTGTCACAATGCTGAGATGACTTCACCAAATATTGTTTATACTGAGACAATGTATTATTGCGTCTATAGATAGTGGTTTCTACACTATGTATTCGAGTATAAACATTTTAGCCAATTCCTTGGCAGGAAAATAGACTGAAAAAATCTACTTTATTTAGAGCAAACAAGATCCATCTTTCCCATCTCCAAATGCAGAGGCGGATTATGATAACCACTTTGTTAACCAGATGTGGTGATCAATAAAACGTTTACCGAATTGTATGTTTATCACAAATTCACAAATCACAATAATTAGTATCATCATAATGGCACGGTCATTAACATAAATTATTAAACACTTTTCAACATTTCATAAAATACTTAATCAAATTCTTTTAAAATACTTTGTTTTCAGTTGTGATTTTAAAAACTGAAACATTAACTGACTTTTGGCACTGACTATCCCTACAATACGCAAGTATGCAGTAGAGATACTATTCAAGGTAAATAAGTGGTAATCAATTCAGTGCTCCTTGTTAGAACTTCAGCCAAATTGGGGTTGATTATATTGTTGGCTAAACTGAAATCAATATTGAGCCGGGATTGTTTATATAATGTTGTTCGCTTGTTATTACTTGTTGTGTTTTAGTTGTGCCGGGTTAACTAACAGACAAACTAATAACGTAGCGTATAATGCTTGGTATGCAAAATGCTTTGGGATTTTTTACAGGTTTGCCATCGGGCCGCTGCTACAAGTTTTGATAAATAATTTAAACATGGCGGTAATTATTTTTCCGTTTATTTGTTGAAGTTTTTCTGGTCAATTTAGTAGTAGATAAATCAAGCTAATTAGTCTGACCATGGAATAAATCTTTATAATTACTTCGTGGTCAGACCCCTTTAATATTTGTGTAAAAATTTAACAGCGGCCTCTGCCCGTTTTTATTAACGCAAATCACGACCCGTTTGCTCGAAAATGGTAGGTACTCGAATTTTGCTATAATATATGCTATTTAGAAGTTATGTCAGAATTATATCTGTAGTAGGTAACCAAAATGATGAATACGGCCACAAATAAACTGTTCATTAGAATTACAATATGACTTTATATTACGAATATTTGTCCTTCTTTCATTGTTCAAAACTGGATACTATTAGCACGAGGTCTCATCAAGAACAAAGGAACATTTGTTGAAATAACTCATAATAGATGGCGTTATATGTATCGATTTATTATTGAAGTTTGTGTAAAATTGAGAACATGAAAAAATACATCATGTAAAATATTTGATCAAATTTTGAAAAATTCTTTAAGCACGGAAAAATGTATAGCCCGACGATAGCCCGCGCTAAATCGGTCACATTTCTTTGTATGAGATGAGGTATCTGTACGTATAGTATTATATTATCTGTGCTATTAGGAAGTAAATCGTGTCAATAAACGAACAAATGATACCTACAGTTAACTACAAAGAGTGTATGACAAACCCGTTTGTCTGAATGCAGTTACACGTAGTAAAGGAAGTCGTTGGCAGTTCCGCCTCCCCCCTCTCTCCCCGCAGGAAATTCCCGACTCGCAACTTTGCCTCCGATGAAAGAAATACTTTGCGAAAGTTGTTCGCGTTTCTTTATTAGCCTTTTGATTTGTTAGAAGTCTGCTGCGAATAAAGGGTTGGATTTGAAAAATACTTTGATAAAATTTTCTGTTTCTGTCGACCGTGACGAACTCAAAAAGAGAAAAGGAAATGGTTTG
The DNA here is from genome assembly GCA_948465475.1 of Thalpophila matura. NCBI lineage: Eukaryota > Metazoa > Arthropoda > Insecta > Lepidoptera > Noctuidae > Thalpophila > Thalpophila matura. The sequence continues at coordinate 12,186,461 of OX419183.1, forward strand.
TCTACGCTTATGCGAATAGCGAGAAAGATATCAAACATAGTCATTCTTAGAAATATGTTTTGTCGTTGACTCAAATATATTTTTGTATATTTTCTGTTGAACATAGAAGTCAGCCAATAAATATAGGTTTATTTAAAAAAAAATAAGAACTAAAAATAAAACTCGACTATCATTTTCCTCAGCACTTAGTAAACTGAATAGTAATGACCTAACATAAAAAAATTTAAGCGATATTTTAATAAAAATAATAACATAACATTGGAAATCGGTTTACAATCACAATATATTACCGAACAATAATCAACATCAACAACTCTGAATCCCATACAATTCAAATGTAAATACCAGTTAAATGGAGAGCCCGTATCTGCAACAGACAAAGCACGAATTTAGAAGGCTTAGTTCCAAACTAAAGCGTGATTTAATTTTAAAGCCAAGTTCTCCCGTCGGCATTTAGGAATAGCCTCTTAATAAATCTGCTACTTACCCGACGTCCGGAGTTCGATTCCCGGCGGGGCGCTGCGAATTAACTAGTTGGCCTTTCAAGTACTGACCAACGGAAGTTGTACTAACTTTGTAATTGGCGAGAATTTATTACTGATATCTTGAGAATACATACCCTCATATTTTGACAGCGGAGTTTGGTGGCTTTATTATTTTGAAAGGGGTTTGAGTTTGCGGGCGTATGCTCATGGGGGACTAGAATATATTATTTTATGTATAATTCTTTAATTAAAATTACATACAAAATAATTTTAGAAACTACATAATTATGTCAATGTACAAATAACCAACTGTGTGAAATATGTTTGAACAAATAACGCTAATGATTAAGAAATACTTAAAGTTAACAAGATAATGGCAACCGACTGTGTCTACTTCTACATTATTTTACTCTCTTTAGGTACCTGTGGAAATTGGTTATATGGAATCGGGTAGAGTGTGTAACATCGATCCAAAACCGATATTTTAACCAAAATAACTGTAGCCAAACTTCCAATAATTATAATTAGTTATCGAAAGCCGTTACAAGACAGTCACGTCTGGTCTGCAGGTCGTCAAAGGGGAACTAATCCCAACTATGATTAATTGAATTTAGGAGTGGCTCGTGAGTCGCAGTACCCACGAATCTGTTACTTCAGCCGTCTGCGATACAGTTCCGTGGAACTTGCCAATCTGTTGGCTTTGCAGTTGCCGAACTGACAGGTAAGAATTTGGTTTTGGAGTTAGGATGTTGATTTTGAATTTGGAATTGTTATTTATTTTTGAATCTGAATGGTTTTTGCATAACGGAACTTTTGGTTTGCAGTGACGCACTAAGGGCTCTTTCAATTTAGACGATTGGTGTCAGGATATGTCAAGAGAGCTATCTGGTTGCCATGCGACGCCCGCACGGTTGCCGCACGACACCAATCGTCTAAATTGAAAGAGCCTTTAGGCTAAAATTGGTTGATTTGATGCTAAAAAGTTACTTAGTATTTCTAGGGCCTCCGGCCTTGCTGCTAAATCAGCTTTAAAAGAAGAAAATCTATAGGTACCCCGCGTCCATAACTTTGTTGATTTTGCACTCAAGAATGATAATCATATTTCCTTGTATAAATAAGTATCATTAATAAATACTTAATCACATTTTCAAGTATACAAGTACCTACGTTTAATTAATGGTCAGATTAATGTACAAGCTAACAAGTAAAGTGTGCACAGCTGAGTTACGTCCGTTTTAAATAACATTCGGTTACAAGTGGGAATAGTGCTCAAGTTTTTGATAGTTCGTGTGGCTCCGGTATTTACTGGTTAAGTTTAGGGTCAGTTTGGACAAGTTACAACATCTCGGGGGATACCCAGCGGCGAGCAGGCATGTGTTTGACAGACTACTTTTTCGTTTGTTTACTTTATAATTTAGTGGTTTATTGGGTATGTCGTTTTAAGTAGTTACGTAAACATTTTTAACGAAAATATTTTGTTTGAATTGGTTGGTGAGTAAAATCAATACCTACGTCGATGCACCAGTTTCGTAAACAAGTAACCTAATGAAACTATAAAATTTTCATGAAAAACCTGAAACTTTTTTAAGATTTTAGGATGTAAAACGGTTGCTGTTTAGTTGCCGCTTTACATTCTAAACAAAGTGTAGAGTAACCAGATGTAACACTAAAACACTCGTGCTTTTGTAAATCACGTACTGTATACCCGTTCTCAAACACATGTTAACGACAGTACCGGAATATTTTCCAGTTGGAACCGTAAACACTGGTGCATCTAGGCAGCACGTGCTGACAATCAGTCATTCGGTGCGCGTCGCGTGTCGCTGCGGACCGCTGCGACTGCGACCGGTCGCCGGCGGCACCGGCTACCTCGCTGCATCCTAAATGAGTGTGCAACCCACCTTATTGTTTTCTGATATGACATGATATCGATATTACGGTAGTAAGCTTATCAGGGTGTAATATTGAGTTTATTGACGTGCAACACGAATATTTTTAGCATTTTCAACTATTTTCAGATGGATGCCGAGTTCTTTATTATTTTATAAAAATACTTTAATAAGTAACATTCTAGACAAGGCTATTAAACAAACCAATATAATTTTGCTCAGTACAATTCCAGAATTTAACGAAACTGCGTGTATAATAACAGCACGAATCCAAACAATCGAACGCGAATTCCTCATAAAACACGATTATTACAAATGACCGCTAATGTCCAAACAGGGATAGTCCACGCATGACGTGATACGATCCGATATAATTGTCGGGGGCTGCGATCACGTTCGTCGGCGCCGAGAGTAATGGTTGTTTGCTTAGGCCGTGTCCACGGGCGCGTTCTAACAAACAATATGTTGACATGACGCACATTAGCTAAAATCGACGGATGCTATGAATTCCAAGTTTTGCGTGGTTTGCGTATAAATGCGTGTTTGGTGACGTGCCTAAATACCTACCCAAGTGTACAGGAGTGGGAAAGTGTGATTTGGATACCTAATTCATGAAAATTAGACACGATAAATTGTGACGATTCGAGCGTCAGACTATTGAGACACAATTAATTTCTATTGTTTATTTGCCGAATATCCACAATAGACGCTCAATGGGAATCGGTTGATAATTAATTGATGATAAGAACAGGTTAAACAGTAATAAATTATTATTGTTATAATAGTAAATGACTTATTACACAACAGAGTGGTGGATGGCAAATATTAAAGTGTTAGATGAATATTTCATTCATCTTATCATTTATTTACCAACAACATAGGCCGAACAAGATGAATAAATTACGCAGTCGAAACCGAAAACCACACACCGACAGTCAAACCAAAATATAAATATAAATATTAATACTTATCTATGTTTAATATGCAAAGATAATATATTTCATACAAAAATAAACAGAACAACAGATAAACATCTCCTAAAATAATATCTTTATACGAATAAAATTATTATGTTATTTTTAATTGTCAAATAAAATATTATTTTAAATAAAAAGTATTTCAGCTTCGCATTCTGTTTAAGCTTAGTCACGTATCCGTACAGTTGGGGATAAAAGTGTTTGACAAGAATTAAAATATTGATAAATAAAGGCTGTAGGTTACTGTTGAATATTAGTGACTGAATAAAAATATTGTATTTTGTTCGTCATTGTAGTATCTATATTCAAAGTTTTATTAAGTATTTTTATTTTTTTTAAATGTTAAATTATCTTAATTTAAATTAAAAATTGTATAGAATTACGAATTTCACCAGGTTTGAACCATTATTATTAATTTTTTACTTGTAGGATAGCGGCAAAAAAAATACTTTAGGAACAGCTGAACTTTTATTACAAGGTAAAGCCGTTCTAACCGCTTGTACAGTAGCGGTCACTGAGTCAGCGAATGACCGGCAGTAACAAATTTAGTCGGCGGTCGCAAACGCATGTTGTTTTAGGCCGTAGTCAAACAAGGTGCAGCGTGACCGGTGCTAATACCGTGTTTACGTTGGATATTTTATGGCAGCACTCGACGTGCTCACACGCCGGAATAATTAGCTCGTTATAAAATGCACGACGCTAAGTTATCTTGTTTAGCACGCGCTTTTGAACGCGACTGTAAGGTGCAGAAAATTGCTGTTTTATAAAAACAAATAATATAAATTGCGATTTTATGTTGCCTGTTTTAAAAAAGTTATTAAAAATAGCTACTAACAACTTTTTTTGGAAAAGGTAGGTTAGGTTCACTAACAATGTTGAAATAAATTAAAACGCGAAATACTTAGTATTATTTAATTTAATCTAGACGTGAGCAGACAGTGGCAGCAAACTACAAAGCACTGCTTTGAGATTCTATTTCAACCTCAGATCATAGAAACAAGGAGATATGCCATCATAGCAAATTAGTACGGGAACAACTGATGCCACTTTTAGTACATTTTTCGACACAATTACGCGCATAATTAAGCGCTCCTTGTGAATTAAAAGATCTCCCACGCATTGAACATTCGGCACACCCTCAATCTAACACTGTTAATCGTCACTCAACACTAGCACTAAACTAAAACACTGTATTTATACCATCGATCGTGTTCGGTTCGTCGCCAGCGCGTACGTTTTTAATATGAGCAATTTGCTCAAGATTAGGCATCAAGTTCGATAGCGCCTTGGCACATCTCCTTGTTTCTATGATCTGAGATTTCAACAGAAGTTTTGGATTGAATTCCCAATTTTGTTTTTTTTAAGTTTAAGGTTTTTAAGTATTTTAAGGTTTGGTTCACCAAACCCAGCTCTGTAAGGTGACACAAAAATGTATTATTGTATCTTGTATATTCATGCTCCCTCTCTCCTCTTTTTATTAACTAAACTCTTCGTTAGCGACAGTTGCAAATTAAGAGGCGCACACTTTATATCATCACAGTGTTATTTTGTAACAGGTATGTATTTTATATAGCTGGGTATCGGTTAAAGTGGTAGCCGTATCGACGTGGCGGCGAGCCGAGTCGATTAAACGTTATAAACGGATTAAGCTGACCGCCGGCTAAGTGCCAGCCGACCTGCCACTAAACTGAACGCTCGCCAATCTACTGCATATACCTATGCACAAATATGATGTTGGAGACTTGGGTACTTGAAGAATATCTGTCTATAGACTCTTAGAATTATGTTTGAAGTGGCCGCATGAAAAGTTGATGTCGTTTAACCTTTCGAAAGTTTTGTAAAGATTGTGAATAATTCAAATGGTTTCTAGATGATGTTCCGCAAGATAGCTTAAAAGGTATGTGTATAAAATCTCGATTTAACTTATCTAGCAGCGGTAAAAGCAGACACAACTAAAAGTTCTATTGCTAAACTGTTCAATGTACAACAGTAATTCTCCATACTTTTCGCCTCGCCCAGACGGAGACTATTCGATGATTCCCAACCGAAAAAAATATTTTATTCAAGAGTATTTTCTTAAAACATACGCACTAATATTTCAACACCTGATACATGAATAATCTACGACATACAGATACATAACATAGCATAACACTCGAACTACTCAAATGTCCGTCTGAAGCCAACAGCATGAAATTTCATAGTCAATACCCACGTAATCTGTGGGGCGCATACATTCGCAATTCGTCTCTGTAACGGGCAGATGTAATTAACTAAGGGTTTAATGACCCCCCTTCTAATTGGAGGCTAAGATTTGAAAGCCATTGTCTTACATATTCATAGAGATACCTTGGAGCAGGTGGTTCTAATTTATTCAAAGGATAGGACATGCAAATTGGTAGTGGAATATCGGTCATGTTAATGTCAGATTTGAGTGAAAATTATTGCGAATTGGCTTTCGAGGGTAGTCTGTTAGTACTCTCTTGGGTTGAATTATTATTATATGGACTCTAGTACCTACAGAAAAACATACCTACCTGATCTTGATGGTAGACATTTGTGATGAACTGTTTGCTCAATCAGTTAAGTAACTGTTTAACTGCTGGAGACTTCATCAGCATATGATAGGTGCGATCAGTATTTTATACGTGGTGACTGTCTTGTGATCTGCGTACGCCAGTTTTGCATATACGAGTATGTAGCAGTACCTATAACTACCTATATGAAAAACTGGTACGATATTATTAAGTTATCAACGAGTATTTTATTTAGCACTAACTAAAGCTATAAAACCAATAATTTTATTACCTATCTTTTGTTAATATTCTTTGAAAATGTGTATTTCTTATCTTCAAGCTTTCCTATCCGTCATTAAATATTATCGCATGTAATGGTTCACGCTGAATAGTTAATGTGACGTCGTTAGTAACTTGTATGAGGGAAGAAACGCCAAGACTTAGCGATTCTTACTCGTGCGTTCACCGTCAACACATAATTAGATCATTAAATATTTATGAAATTAATGTCGAAGAAGCAATGTTCTGTTAAAATGCGAGAGAAGAACAATGCGAGGTAGGTACCTTTATGTTTGCGACTTATAAATGAAAAAGTACGTCATTATTTCTATTTACACATTCATACGTACCTACGTATAAATATATAGTATAAATAAATATAATATTTATACTATTTTTTATATAATATATAAAAAGTAAAAATATTAGTTGTACACTTATGTACATTAATATTTAAGACATGTCACACATTTTTATTACTTTAAGACAATTTTTGAATGCAAACATAATAAGTATTTCTACCAATACAACAAGAAACCAGCATTATTTGTAACCAAGTCCACTAATCTTCAGAACAATTCAAACCATCCTTCAATGCTAATCTGGCACAAATCTCTAATCCTACCCTTAAGGCACTAAGCACTAAACGCCGAAGATGCTAATTGCTATCTGTTATCTTACGCCAAAGAAGATCTTAGTGAACAACAAACTACCCTTATCTAAGACAAGGAGTTTCTGGAAAGGGCAACAAGCCTCGGGCTGAGCTGGGGTAGATCCCACTCACGCAGGTATCTGGGGCAGCACTAGTGAAGAGACGCAGTGACGTCGAGACGAATGAGTGGAGTTATCGAAATTGTTCACTTAGTTGCAAATGTAGGTGTTTATATTGCAATATTATTAATTTTATGCATAAAAATATTCTATATTTTGAAGAATATTTTATAAATCGAATATATTTTATCGATAACTCATCGATATTTTCTAGGATAAGCATTTCAGAAATCAAAAATTTTAAACCGATGTTTTCCCACGTCAATTTTAATGTAGTCGCTACTAGAAATTTACTTGAATTAAATTTATACATAGTTTCATTATTTGATTTGTTATTGTGTTATCAGCACTCTCAAATGTAACAACGGATGTCCGTTCGATATCATTTCATGACGATCCTATAAGTTAAGTAAGTTGCTCTACATTAACGTCTTCTCGTAGATTGCTGACACGCGCATAGTCGTATGCGCGTGTGAGTGTGTCAATTTGTTCTAATAAATATAAATCCTTTAGGTATAAACACTTCACATATTCAAGACACAAATCTAACTGTCTACATAATACAGTAGTTTAACAAGAACATCCAATATGTTGCGGTCTAGTAGAAACAATGACACAAGTGCATCCCGCTTCATCCGCTAAACTGACGGTATGGCACGCTTTGTGCCGAGTCGAGCAGACCCGAGCAAACTCGAGCCGGCGGGACAGGTAGACAGGCTTCTAAGAACCACTCGAGCACAGGAATGCCGTTACTCCGGCAACAGACTCGCGTGGAAACTATCGGCCGATCTGTTTGTCTGATAGTGTTGAAGGGAAATATTTTGGTTGGTGAAATGTGACACTGTATTTGTGAATTATGTCGTAAATAGAAAAATAATATAATAACTACACTGAAGATTTTATAGAAACGTTCAATAGTATTAAACAGAAACATAATTATTTTATGAGTGTAGGTACCTACAGGTACCGTATGTGAACAAAAACTTAATAATAATTAAATAAATAACACTACCAACCCTCCCCGGCTTCGCATGTGTAGCAAAGTATTCCAGATAATTTACACAAAACCTAAATGAATTATACACCCTAAACCTTCCTCATTAATCATTTCGTCCATTGGTGAAAACCGTATGAAAATCCGTTCAGTAGTTTTTGAAGACAGATAAATGCGGCATTGTATAATACCATTGACCTATATGTACGTCAATGTATAATACAGATTATATGTAGTGATAGTGATTATCTGCTTTATGTTCATGTTATATTGCGCCGCAATTACTTTTTTCTTCAAAGAGCCTTATTTACTTTTAGTTTTCATTATGTCCCTGACGTTTTCCTGCAGCCAATGAGTTTTTTTTTATATTGGTAAAGCTCACCACTATGGTGTTCAGCGATTGCATTTGACAGTACTATAATAATAATAATTTATTTTTAAATGTATTTTTTATTTGTAGGTAGGTACACTCATAATTTCATAAATCTCAAAAGTAAATAAAATTAATGTTTCACCCGCAATTACCGCAAGCATTCATCGACACAAACGATTGTATTGCGAACCACTTGAAACTTTTCCTTTGACGTCGCCGCGTCTCACTCGCTCGCCGAATCTAAACAATCGCGCTTGTAAAGTTACAGCTTTCTAACTTCAGCCAACTTGTTCGGTTTCACTTACGCGATAAATATGTTCGAGGTTTGAGTTTGAAGCTAGCTTTTAAACTCTAATAAATCGGTAATTTTCCGAGTTCTGGAAAATTCAATGACTACCTCACGTTGCTTATAAACTTGTTCACACATTTTTTTTCAAATATTTACTGCTTATCGACTTCAGCAGACTTTTGTCTATGGTTCGATTACGACAGTTCAGAACAAGATCGATTACCTTAATATCATTGTAGAAACAATACACAGTATTTGATCGTCGGGTAGCTTTTAATTTAACCAACGTTATTCATAAATCTTTATTGGCTATGCTATAGCCGATAAAGATTTTAACCCTATCCCAACTGAAAAGTAATACGATATGCGGCATTAAGTTTACAAGTAGGAATCGACTCCACTAGACTCGAAGGGGTCGCAATTAATTCCTGATTGATTCACAAAGCTAGTTGGAATTTCACTAGTTCCCCTCCCGGTTACCCACCGCACCTCCCCTCGCCCACCTGCCTCCACGTGAGGATCAGACAAAGATACGAAGTTAACGTCAGCTAAGGTTTGTTGTACAAAATTTATATGAAACTTTGCTTCCGAACTGTAAAGTGTGCGGGTTTACAATGACGATTTTGTGTCTGGTTGGTTATAAATAAATTTAATATTCTTCGTGGAGTTTAGGTACCTACTTACGTGAATTCGTGTACTGGAAAAACTTCTTTAGTTCTTTTTTTCAGGATTAATACTTTTCTATCAATAGTATTCTAATTTCTAAACATGAAAAAAAGCATAAAGAGTTTGATGTGGATACGCTGTTCACTAATAATTTAGATTGATTTTTTATTCCAGATTTTGGCGCCCAACTGGGATCTCATTCCGACACTTGTATTTAATTTCATCTGAAACCTAGTCTAGTAAATACTACGCGCAATGTAACAGTTGATAATTGTACACAAGCGAACAATAGTTGCTCCTGACAATCAGGACATTCGTCTCAGCGAGTCCGCAACTGGATAAACTGACGTGATAGCGGTACAACTGCTAAGATATTCCGAGACGCAGCGAGCTCGCGGCCGCCGCTTCATTATGTACGAGCTACTCCGTTTTTGTTCCTTCGTCCTTTTCTCATACCCCGACGTGTGTTCTACGAGTAATTATCTAGATTATTAATATGTAACGAGACGTGTAAAGAAAGTGATAAGTTGAAGATGTAATTCTGAAGTGTTTGTTAATTTAATGGGAAGAATAGGTAGGCAGATATTGGTTTGTATTTAAAGGAAAAAATATTGTGTTTGTTAATGACCAGCATTGACTTTTTTAGGTCAATGATGGCCAGTAAAGAAATCTGGTATGCATCTAGCAACATTAACTATAAACTTCCGCCAAAATAAATCAATTACCCAGATTTATTTTGGCGGAAGTTTATAGTTAATGTCAGCGTATCAGTGTATCAGCTATAATAAAATAAGTATTATTAAATGATTTTGTTTTTAAGTAGGTACGTTAAAATAAAAAATCCAACAAATGTATATAAAATAAATGTTGATGTGATGTTGACTAACTCACCAATAACGACCAGTTTACGTTCAAGTAATGCAATGAAACTCAACACCCACATATTCCTAAATACTTCCCTCAGATTTCGCCTTCAAAATTCGTTAACCGCTTCATAATCTAAGCTCGTAACATCATAGCGGTTTAACCCTTACACCGGTTAACTTTGCGAGCGCCTTTTCGCCCAGTCCACGAATATTTTATTAACGTAAACGCGTTAAATTAACTTCATTACCTCGCAGGAGACGTGGCGCTGGCGTGGCAGCCTTTTTAACAACATTCAATTTTAATTAGGATGTACCGTACTTTTGGGAATATTTGGTAACATTTTTTTTTAATTCATCAACATGTCTGTAAGTTATGTAATACTTTAAATAACTTACGGATATGTTGGTGAATTTCATTCTTCTCATTAATGTTGTTAAAAAATTATCAGTTTGAACAAATGGTTTCGCAATGAAACGACGCGGCGACGATCAATCTTGGACTATGTTGCCAAAAGCAAGTCGCCTATTCAGTCCTTTTTTTTTAAACAAAATGTAAAGCATTTGTAAAAGTCTTAACGTTTAAAAAAGGACATTAAAAATGTGAGCTAAAGTATTCAAGCGACCGCTAAACAGCAAAAAGCCGACATCCGCTACGTCATTCGTGTAACACAGGTGCTTGAAAAACTCGAGTTTTGTGTAAATGAGCGCGAGGGTAGTCGGTACGGCTACGCATATGGCGGGAGGAAGCGACGGGCATAAATCTGTGCGACGGTGGCGCCGCGGCCGGAACAGGAAGTGCCGGCGTCGTTTGCCGCATTGTGATATCGGCCGCCGGGCCGCGCGGACGTCTCTTTGTGAATGCCACTTTATGGAGGCTATTCGAGAGATACGCTGCCACCCTGGCGTGTTCTCAAACGCTATTGTCACGCCACCTTTATGGTGATAGCCTGCTTCAATACAAGTAGGTGCTACATTTTTATGTTACTTGAGAAGCTGAATAAGATACTTTGACATTATACGGTACGATACTTTGTAAGATATTTTGACAAAGTATTGACTCTTAACTCTTCTTATCTATAGAATTGACTTTCGGTATCTACTGTCGATTGCTACTCTACATACCTACTTGCTGAAAATTATCAAACCCAGAAAGACAGAACATTTTATACTAAGATTAAAGAACTGAAGAGAAGATAAAAACAATTACCTATACAAAGAGAATAAACAAAAAGGAGTTTCTATAACCCCAGTATGATGCTCTAGAGTCTACATGAAATGTAATCACAACACTATCTGACCTTGCCTAGTAACTTTAAAAAACCACGCAGTTAACGTAGTAGCGGTCACGTCAATTTCCAATGATTTCCGACCAACCATACGGTAACTAAACGTACCCGTAGATACAGCGTGCGGTCTAATCGCGGAACCATTCGGAAGGGAGCATCCGTCCGCCGCCCGCAGTTATTGTGCTCGGCTGAATTTTAAAAAGGAAACAAACGTTGTGTGCTGTCCCTCTATTTGTATTTGTCTCGGAAATAGGTACTATTTCTGTGAAAAATTGTTGTCTCGAATTTCTTGATTGTTATTGATTTCTGTAGAAAAACCTGTTTATGGGGTCAGTTCTAATTTAATTCAAAATTTTATTTTTGTTTAAAAAATAACTTCTGTAAATAGGTTACGTCAAACTCAACATGCATATTTTTTTTTTTTCTTTGCAGTTCAACACCAACTTTATGCAACAAAACAAACGCATATGCTTCCAAGGGTTAAAATCACAAATGTCAACCAACATTAAAAGTTATCTACAATAAAAATCTATGTGATACCGCTAGCAGTTAAACAACACGTTAACGACAAACGCTTATGCAAATTGAATTGTTGGGCACGGACATCGTCTGCGGCGCGGATTTCCTACTGATCGCCCTTGATAACGTTATTAGTGGTCATCCTACACGATTTTTTATACACTAGCATTTTTAAAGTTCGTTGACCGGTCGATAAGAGGAATAAACGAAGGTTCTCTATGAGTAACAGTAGGTATTACTTTCGATTTCACCTCTAAACAAGTTATGTTGTAATTAATAATAACAGAAAGTTTCCGTTTAACATTGACTGATAATTACAAATTCTTAATTTATCTTATGGATAGTGCCAATCCAGAGACTGTGGAACTGGCCTCTAATGTTGGTTACAAATATTTATTTACAGCATTTATTTTCAGCCGCAGACTTCAGTTTTAGTTCCTAAAAGGACTCTCCGCTAAATCTAATGCAGCTTTAATGCCAGAATACACAAAGCATAACCAAATACTCACGGTAAAACTACGAACCAGCAAAAGATTCCCGCGAACTATTTCGCAGCGTGAGTTCTCTCAATATTTATGAAGCCAACTTCTCAGCCGTCATCAATCACAAAGTTATAAATAAAACAATAAAAGGTAAAAACTTACCGCGAGGGTCGGCTACTTCACTCCCGGGCGCAATATTGGCCGTAGGAAAACCCACTTATTGGAATAATATGTAGATTACAATGATATTAGAAATATTGCGAGGGACCTGTCGATACTTTATTACGAGCCCGTTTCAATAACTCTTTCGGGTTTTATTATGGGTTGTTTGATGAAATTTTGTAAGCAGACTACGTTAAATCACGTATATCATTGTAATGAAAACCTTGTGAAAATGTATATAAAAATCAAATGACGCGCGCTTTTTGCAACAGCTTCCCGTAATGGCTACGTTGCTAGTACCTAAGGTATTTTAGGCCACATTGTCTCTTCCTACGCGTGTGGGTGACTGGTGTAGAATGATCAGCACCAAACTATTAGGATAGGTGCCAGACATGATCATGTTTACCGTCCAATTTGCATGAGACTTGAAGTTCGATTTAATATTTCTTCATTTGTTTAATGCTTTAAACACAAGTAAAAGAATTGCACAAAAGCGGACTTTCTGCACTTTCTGCCAGTCCACCAGTTACACATTCATCGATATAAGTAAGAAATCTAATATCCTTTGTACACTAAACAGGGTAGCATCAACAATAGTTTTCCAAATGGAGTCGGAATAAGTTATTTATGATAAATCGTATAAATCATTTTCTCTAACGCGCCTCCAGTTGCGATAAAAGTGAGCGAATAAACTTGTGTGTGATTCGTAAGCGTGATACTAGTGCGGCGAGGAACTTTGCTGCCAAACTTTATGGGGAAGGAATAATGTGGCTCCGGCTTTATTTATGAAGTGTTTTTATTTTTATGGGCACTTCTATGGACGGTGGAGGTAAGTAATAGTAAGTATCATGTTGACTTGCTTGGAATTGATGATGTTCTATTTTTTAAATTGATGTTAATAATCTTTTTTTTGATTTTGTTGAGTCCAGCATACAGATTTTCTATCTGCAAAGTCTGTTATAAAGATATTATTGTAAGAGATATTTTGTTTACTTAATTTTCCGTATACAAATAATTTTATAAATATTTTACTGGCCACTATGATCTATATAATGCGTTGTTAAATATGTATTCTTTTGGTTAAAATTTTCATTCAATAAAAAAAGATCCCTGAAAAAATCACCAGAAATCCATACAATCCTAACACAGTCAAATGAAAACGAACGTTTTTTCTTACCTCATCTTCCTGCCTATATGCCACTTGTAATGCGTTTAATATTTCATGATATCGCCGCCAGCCTATCTGTATCGCGCGCGCCATAAATAACGAACAAAAAGCGGCCGAGGGGCGAAATCAAACCTATCAATATAATATTAGACGTATATTGTTGTCTCTGGTTCAAGTGTCGAAATGAAGTTCAATTGGTAGAAAGATGTGTGGGACAAACTTGGGTATAAATAAATAAAATGTAGAAATTGTAGTAGACTGCCTCGGTGGTTCAGTGGTTGCAAATGCGACTGTTAAGAGTAGGGTCCTGGGTTCAATTCCCGAATCGGACAAAGATTGACTGAGTGTTTAGATTAGGAAATTCTCAGTAGCTGCCTGGAGTCTGGATTTGTGTCCGGTTAATAACAATAGGCACATCCTGTATTGCTTGAGACATTTAACATAAGGCCGACCATACACGGACTGCTCGCGCGGTTCCGTCTACGTGTGTACGTAGAAGACGATAGTTTGCTATACAGTCGCTGCTTGAAGCAGTCGATACTGACTGCTTCAAGCAGTCTGTGTATGGTCAGACTAAGTCGCGAAATGTGGATATACTATACGTCTCTGCGGTAAATACATATAGTCATGATGTTATGTCGAAAATCTATGGGTCCGTGTTGATCTTGAAAATCTGCAAATTATTTTCAGTGAAAATGTTCTCCGCATTTATTCACCTCTAAATCTATTTACCGCCGCGTTCATTAAGCGTTCGTTTCCTAGCCACAAAGTCGCTAGTCAAACTACAAACAGTACTTCCAATTGGTGTTAGAAATTTGAATTCAAAATGGCTAAACGGTGAATTTATCGCGTGTTTCCGATTTAAATCGGCGAATTAACGACATTGCAGTGGGCGCCTATTTGGCGGATTTATTTGAGTCGCACCGCGGAAATTATACCAGTTTACACTATTATTGACAATTATGAGTAGATTTCCTTGACTGTAATTGCCGTATTTTCTAGATTAGGTTTTAACTTGTAGCATTTAGTTTTACTGTAGAATGTGGTTTATAAGTTCACTAGCTTTTGCCCGCGGCTTTGCTCGCGCCATCTAGCGTTATATAGCAATTGTGACCGTCAAAAGTTTTTGTTCTTTCACTCGGGAACAGTACTTTTTTGTGGATGAAAGGTACCTTATGTCCTTTTCTGTACCCCTGATAACGTAGGTACCTGTATGCAAAATTTCATGATGATCGGTTCAGTGAAAAGGTAAGAAACTTAACTTACATTCGCATTTATTCTAATATCAGTTAGGATTTTAATATGAATATGTATCCCAGGATTTTTTTAGAATCTATCTTCATCTTACCTAGAAGAAGGCCATCCATGATAATTTATAGGCAGGTACACGAGGAAAAGTATCCACGCATGACAGATGTTCCATAATTACCTTTACTATTAATATTTAATTGTAATGTATATTCTAAAAACAATGACATAGGTTACATTATCCAGCATCGTCGGTACACATTCAAGCTGCGTGTTATCGCGCTTACACATTAGTAGTTTTGAATGGGACCCGCCATCCCATCGCAGAGCAAGTTTCATCATGTTTTGTGCTGAATTAATGTGCTAATTAAACTTGTAGTTGTGAATAATTACATTATTTAAGACTTAACTGTCGTGTGTCTGCTATGTTTTTTTAACTCTAAAAGTGTATTAAATACATTATAATATTCTAAATAAATTTCCTGGCCTATTATTTCATGTACATTTCTCACAAAAATTGAACGTTGTTCGCTAAATATTGTCGCTAAATATTTATATAATAAGTCTTTTTTTTTTAACTTGAAGGTTCGACTAGAAATCTTCTTGATACAAACATTAAATAAAGCCTCAACTATGTACTTATATATCACGTTATTAATCATTCTAAGCTAATTATGTAATAAAATACGTGTTATCGTAAAAATTGTACGTCACACGTACATTTTCACACCTTGGCATAATTCTTATATTCCCAAAAACAAAAAAGTATCAGCTGTGCGTCTGACAAGCGCTCATCTCGATTTACGAGCACAAATCAAACATTTAGTCGGCGGCTGTAAATCAGAATAGAACGGATTTATGGCGAGGTTTCCAGCTTTGTACTAAGCACGTGCCTCCGGAAAATACCGCGGTAAACATGTGATAAGCTGCCGTAATGAACGATTGCTGCGTTTAGAAGAATTTGAGGTGGTGTTCGATTTTCGAAACGAAAATCATGATGGCTTAAAATAATGGTGGTGTGGGTGGAAAGTTATTGGCAGATAAAAGACTAGACTAGTGTAAATATTAAAATTTTTGTAGTCTCCTATTGTTTTTGGTGATGATACCCTTCGTTCACGTGTAACGCGGGGCATTCGTGTTGTTGTATCCACGTGTGAACGAAATTTAGCTGTTTGGTTCAACGGCATCCTTCAGTGCGAGTGTGCGAATCACTCACTGAATTCTAGTTTAAATGACCAGTTGTTTGTAGGTCAGTGTAGAGACATTTGTTATCAATCAATCAATCAATCATCGTTTATTTGCTTAGAAAGTATTGTACAATGAATGGTACAATGGTAATTCTTCCTCTGTGAATGAGTTTTTCTTCTGTCATAATTATATAACAATTATATTATTTATTCATAACTTGTGGGAATATTATCAGCTAGACAATTTTAAACAAAAACCAAAATAACATCAAACAGCCATTATTTTAAAAGTCTCCACAGATAGAATAACAAAAATACACTTTAAGCTACATTTGTCCATAAATGGAAAATAAATATATTAAAATGTCAATCATCCATTGTACATGTAGTTACATTATGCTAATACAATTAGCTATTCAAACAACAGAACATCTGAGCATATCGGTTCGCTACTGTTGTACTTCTATAGAAAAGTGTGCAGTTAATGGTTTTTTAAATATCGCCGAGCACTGTGCGGCTTCCACACGTCGGTGAACAATGGCACGAAAAAGGGGGAAAATATAATTTATTTTGGAGTTAAATCTTTTGTGGAAATAATATGACATTTCTATTTGAAGTTGGCGTGTGATTTATCGGTTGCCTTGTTGCGGTCTCGCTTTTGAGCGGCCGCGTTCAATGGAGGTGTGTCCGCCACAATCCGCGCGCCTGCTTCTGTTTAAGGATCGATGGTTTGGTTGCGGTTGGATATTTTATATGAAATTTATTAATTTGATATAATGCGTAAAGTACTTTTAAATGTAAATTATAGTCCTGCAGCACTGTAGCGCTAGTAAACATTGCCGAACTAAGCAAAAAAATATGTTTATTAGTTCCAAATTCCATCATCATGAATAAACAAGAACGCATTTTAAAAATTGTTTCATTCTAACCCTTTAACATGTTGCAGTATGCAACAAAACAACATATTCAGTACTAGAAATTAATTGAAACGAGTTTTATAAATTCAACTTTAACGACGAGTTATTTTCAATACAAAGCAGAGTGGGAAAAAACTCGCATCGAATGTTACTGGTGCGTTAATTCAAAAAGTTTTCATTAGGCGACTCTCGCGGCCGAGTGGTCTGAGCGTGCGCGAACATTCGCATAAAGCATCGCGAGTGAGGGAAAGAATTTAAAGTATAGTAAAGCAAATAAAACGGGAAGCGACAGTTGCGGATAAAGCCAGCGGCAACAATTGCTACATTCCAGCCTCGGAACGGTTCGAGCCTCTGTCCTGCACTTAGTGGACCTGCTACAATCACCGCGTATCGTCAAATGCAATAAATTAGATTGGTGTTTGTGGACGATTTTTTGATGTTTCTGACCGCACGCTTTTGTCTACTTAGTTTTATTCCTACAGAAGTATTAAATGGATGACCCGTTAAGTCCAAGTTATTTAAAAAAAACCGGCCAAGTGCGAGTCGTACTCGCGCACCGAGGGTTCCGTATTAGTTTTGGACGTATAAAGTGAAAAAAACCGGACCGCAAAACTAAGTTTGTTTGTAAAAGAATTTTAATGATTTTGAAATAACTGTACTAGTTAGGAACATCCTTTTATTTTTGGTGCAATATTTGGGTCAATTCCTATCAACTCTAATTATTTCAGATTTTTTACTTCGCAAACTTGGGGGGGGGGGGATGGTATTTTTTCAGACATTTTTCATCATATATGTCAAAAACTGTGAGACATAAAATTAAATGAAAATATATTTTGAAATGTGCAGATCAAGCCCTTTCATATGATATATGTCACTTGCAATAAAGTTGGGCAAGCATTCTTTATAACTGTTCCAAATTTCAAGTCGATAGCATTAGTAGTTGCTGAAATAAGCAGGTGTGACAGACAGACAGACAGACAGACAGACGAAGTCGCACCATAAGGGTTCCTTTTTTACCATTATAGTACGGAATCTTAAAAACGACAGATTTTGAAATATAATTAGAAAGGTAATTTTAATGATAATTACCTATAATGCCAGCATAAATCGATCAAACATAGAGGTAGGTCATTTTGAACAACTCAATGTAACTCGCAAAGTACCTACGTTGCTCCTATTAATTCTTGGTACACTGTAGAACAGCCATTGGAGTTGGCAAAGCTTCGGACAACTAACTCCTAGTTTTTCTTTTGTTAAACGAGTTCAGTCGCCTCTAGAGCAATCTCGACAAAAAATTAAGCTTTGTACGATTGTTATGACGCTAATATATTACAGTTACACTATTGTCCACCAAAAGGATTTTAATTCGAAAAATTAAATGCCATTTTTTTTATGCTTCAACAGTACGAACAGGGATGTTCCAAACAAAAGTTACGCAAACATTGTTTTGACAATAAAATAAAATATTAAAATCCAGTAAACATTTCATGGAAGGCCTAAGCATGTAATATGAAAACATTTTTTCTCAAAGCGACCCCAACAGCGCAAGCGGACAGTGGACGGACCGTCACGCAGCCGTGCCGAAAATTAAAGGATTCCGGCCGTCCAAAACAAATACGAGAATATTTTTTATATTTTATTTTGTTTAAAATAAAAAAGCGGCGGCAAATGGTGAGTAGGACCCGCAGGTGGGAATTTAAATAATCTGACAGGGATTAAAAGGAGAAATATCAGCTTTTGACCGTCGCCACGGGCACGAGCCTCCGCGGGATTATCCACATTATGTTATGTTGCATTTATATGTATTCCAGGTTTTATAATTTAAATGAACAGGGGTGTTTAAATTCCTGGAACATTTTGATTGTTTAATATGCTATATGAAAGCTTTGTTTTAATTCTCGTCAGCGGCAGGCTATTTTATGAAAACGATTAAACTCTGTTAATATGCTTGCAATAAAATAAGTAAACAAGTTTTCCAATACATATTTAACCTATATAATATCACTAGAAGAAGTTAATTGTTAGCGTGTAGGCAGTAAGTAAAAACTAAACGTTATATTTACAGCACGCAGTCAACACGTCATTTTCCCGATGTTAATTAGTTTAGTAGGTAATAATCTTACCTTTATTTTTAACGTGGGAAAATTATACGAAGCTAGGACTATACAGGTTGTCCCACGGCTATGCCACATGGAGGGAAAGTACTTTAAATATTGTAGATAGGAAGTTTTGCTTCATGGAGACTTCACTTTTTTTTTTAAATTAAGTAATACTGTATGTAATAATTAATCAATTCTTTTCCTAAACTTAAATGTAAAATTTCACCATGTTATTTTAATTTAAGATACTATGTTACTTAGAAGAAGTTAATGCTTATAATTAACCCTTTCAACCGGCATCATAAAAATACAGAATGTTAATTTTTTCACATTTGGTCGGTTCGATTGCCAGATGAATCAAGCAACTTTTTAAAAATCTTTGTATGCAGTATTACTTAAGTTCAAAAATAAAGTGAAGTTTCCATGAAGCAAAACTTCCTATCTCAAATATTTAAAGTACTTTCCCTCCATGTGGCATAGCCGTGGGACACCCTGTATATGAAGCTAGGACTATATATGTACCTACATCAGCCTACATGGCGTTCTGCAGTTTCTGCCTGACCCCATGGAAAAAAGCGTTAGATTATATGTATGTATGTTACTATATTTAAAATCCCCAACAGAAAATTACACGTAGCTCTCAATTGAATACATATTCACCACAGAAATCCGAACCCTTTAAGTGGATTCTATGTCCAATCAACATTTTAATGAAAACACCATTAAACCCAAGATCTGCTGTAGACCTTTCGCAAACCAATGCATAAATTGCGAATGCCACTGAGGTTAGTAACGCTGGGGATCTAGCTAAACGTCAAGTTGATTAATCACCATTTCCCCCATGTTATTAACATGGTAATAGTCCGCGGATCGCTTTCTTAGCGATACTTAATGATACGGGATTTGCGGGATGATTGCGCGGTATACGGACAGACACGGGTTAGCTCACCGTTATCTTTTTGGTACAGATGAGGAGGAATTACACTGAGTCACCCGTTCTGGTTTTATTACCTGAGTAAACACCTCAACTGTCTTTAGTGGCTGCAGTTTCAAGAAAAATTAATACTCGTTAAGTTTCATAACCATATCTAAGTAGATAAAACTTACCGAGAAACAATGTACCCAAATACCTAAATTATTATGTAAGTAAATTAAAGCAGCTGAAAAATATACATATTTTAATATGTCTCGTAGGACCCCTGGAAGATATAATATATAAAAATTAGAGTTTATTAGTCAATAGATTAATTAGAATCACAGAATGGCTGCCTAATAATTACTTTAATCTTCGAACACAGACTACACAAGACACTAATTGTAGCGCAACATCATCCACCCGCGTCATCGACCGCTCGCTAAAAGGTACTCGACGAGCTAAAATATTTGCTCACCTATCCACCATCCCGGAGGACTGTTGTTTCTATGAATAAAATAACAATTATAAGTGATCCTCGTCCCTAGCGCGCGTGCTTAATTCCGTTTGAAACAATATTCATCTGGCGATTTACGCCACTGACATACTGCTCGCTTCAACGAGTTACCGAACATGCTAGGCGTTAGCAAAATCACTATCAATTATGTCTCTTCACAATAGAAAGTTTCAGTTGGTTTCCAGTTTCAATAGATACGGCAATAAGCCGAATTTGCAAAAGACTGGAATATTGGTGCCAAGATTTCTAATGTGTTTCAATATTTATTTTTTAAGATAGTCCATAGGATAGGATTAAATCCAGCTTACCCCTTTATATAACAGAGGAATATCCTGATAATGAAAATGTAAATAATACATGATTCATTATCTAGAGCTATTGTGAAAGCCGTCATATAAGTTGATGTTGTATCACTGCGTTTCTAAACTTATGTAAGCGAACATGTTGGCTACTCAGGACGGTCGTGTGTCCCGCCGTCTATGGGGATGTGTGAAGTTTGTTCTGCTCGTCATTTCTCCCATTATTTGATGTGGGATTGCGACTCGTTGCCCAAATTTAGTTTTGATGACACCCACCATGGTAAGTGGCGTAGCCTACCAGTAGGTGGAGGCTCCAAATTAGTTTTCGTTTTATCTATATTTGTGTTCGTGGTTTTCAAACACAGTTCTGTTATAATTTGCATAAATTAATGAAAATAAGTTTACTTATTTAGGTTTACTTTGAAATTGAAGAATGTAATTTTACCCAGTTTGTACCATATACGTAACGATGTGAACCCAGAAATAATTTCAAAGCTTTATCTCGTTGACTTTCCAGGTTAAATGAAGTTAAAGGCTAGATTATAGAGTAGGTACTTGACTTCCCGCCGTGAACATAATGACTCCACTTCCATGTTAGGTGGACATACTTCGAGAACTTCACCCATTTTATTATTAATAAACTAAAAGACGTCCGATAAAACAATTACGTTACTTATGATGATCAGTAATAGCCTTAATAGCGGTAAAAATAACCGCGCAACATAAAAAGATCTCGTAAAACGATGGTTGTAAAGTTGTTTTTACTTAAAGTTCCCTTTATGGGGGAATAACCATAAAGAGGGAAGTTTGTCGAACGATAGGCGATATCTGTCGAACGTTACCCATCTGCGTTTATCTGCGGGGGTTAACTGCCAATCAGGCGGTCGTGCCAGCGGGCGCGCGCTAAAATGTTGGTCGACCACGCGCTAAACCAGAATCGCAAATTATACGTTTATAAAATGTTCAAAATATTACCACTTAGTTGATAGTTTGATGTGGCCGCAAGATGGGAACGTTAACTTGGGGAGATGGGGAAGTGTTGTTACTACCTATTGCTTGGTGCAGACTACTGCAAAAAGTAGCAGTGACTACTACTTAATAGTTAATAATGATTTAAGAAGAAATAAATAAAACTTACCTCTACATTCCCTGTACAAGTAAATATGAGCATCACATAACTCATTAAATATTTTCTGTTATCAATGAATGTCCATTCTCATACTGAACATACGCGTCCCAAGAAGTTCATTAACAACACAACCAACAAAACAATGAAGATATCTAACAACACGACCACAGCACACGATCATCAGCGTCAAATCCGTGCAAACACGCAACCTTATTCAATTCGCACATTCCCATCTCGTCCATCGATAAGAGCGCCATCAAAGGCTCCAATTCTTTTTTCCCGTCAGTCTCCCCTCGCAAATGATCGAGCCGCTTATTATTTGGCGTGTGCGCAAACATTTAGCGCCCTTATCGCGGCTATTAAAGATACGGCTTCATTACCGAGAAGGTTGGTACTTTCGGTACCGCGAACCTATTGTACCGATTGTGCGGTATTTTCTTTTTATACACTCGTTTTTCCTTGTTTGTGTTTGTTTATGTTTAGTGTATAATTATGGCGTGTTAATTGTGAGGTGTTTAATGTGGAAAGTTGTTGAGAAAATGTTGCTCAAAGCATGCAGAATTTATATAGAAAAGTCCTTGCAAGAAAAATAAAGTTGAATTAACGAATATAATTATTGGCATGCAAGTTTAAATTAAGTTATTCTGCAATAAATATTTCCCGAAAAGAGTTTAATAATTACAAAGAGATATATGCATAAAATATTAATGCATTGCCTTACTAAACGAGTCAATTTGATGTCGCAGTATACGTATTTATGCGATTATGTACATGCAACATAACGTTTTATTTCATTATTTATTGTTAAACGGGAGTTTTACGTCATTTTTACGTCCCTATACTCCCATTTAGATAAAACAGCTGACTCTCATTTCCTAAACGACAGCCGACGGCGCTGAAATGCTAATGTTCGTATTTTTAAAGGTTACGCAACACATTAACTTCTAAAAATGAAAATGTATGGAAAAATTGCCATTATTATTATGCTAAACATTACTGCAACACAGATTTCTATAGGTATTGTAACTTTTCTATAGACACCGAAACATCGATATGAGAGATACTTATAGGTACGTAGTATTTCAATGTATCGAAATAAAAAAAAATAATAATTAACGAATTACAAGTAATGGTCTAGGTTCTAGACTACGATTCAAAAACTAAGGAACAACCGTAGCCTGCGTTTCCCGATAGCTATGACCTTGGAGTTTCCAAGTTTAGAGTTACTTAGAGTCTAGGTTATTTCTAGGCAAGCGTGCACTATCATCGACCTCATTATCGCTAACCATCAGGTGAGATAGTGATCAAACGCGAGCCTATAAATTACAGACTCAAAAAAAAACAATTCCATTTTAAAATTTGGTTAAATAATCTTTTCATGATGCAGCAAATTACGGAAAAACCACCTCTAACTCACTTTGACAGAGATAGGTACATATTCATAGACTATATTATATACGCAATGTAAATAACATGTGACGTCATGCGCGGGTCGAGGGAAATGAAGTGGAATCTTTCAGATAACGCACACAATTACACGCGGCCCTGTAAACACACATCGCACTCACACATCGACAAACAGCTCTTGTAGGGTTGAGTTCACACAATGTAATGTAGGTGACACCGATAATTTGGTATAATGGGGTGTAAGTGCTAAATTGAATGCTCATACGAGATATGAGTTCATTCGGTATGACGTGACCTAAAAGTCATTTAAGTGTTCATTAATAGATAATGTTAGGAACGAAAATAGGTATTATTTACTATTTACTATTTATTATTATTTACTCGTAATATCGAACATGTTGTAGAGATGATGTAGACACGTTACAGTCCGCTGGAAAATAAACAGGGGTATTTTTTACCTACATTATTATTTACTTACCTATATCCCCACTATACTTATAAATCTAAAATTATTAAAGCAAATAAATATATTTATAAGAAACCTTGACATAGAAACCACCAAATTAGAAATACAGATAAGCTTTAGTATTAGATTAAATATAACTGCGATTACATTCTATCACATAAGCCGGATATCATCTAACACATTTAGAAACAGTTCACAAGTGATGTCTTCATTTAAGGCGAGTAGGGTAGCTGCAAATATTTTCCTGTTCGCACAATTGAGCGCCAAAGGAAGTGGCGGGAGATAACGCCCACTGGGTCCCAATGGGTATCACGTTGTTTTCCACTCGTGTACACATGTGGCCGACTTTACCGTACTTAAGGCTGTGTTCAGGCAGTGCTAAATTATTTGAGGTAATTATGCGTTCTTTTCAAGGGGTTTAAAGTTTAAAATCACCCTTATTATCCATGTTCGAATTCTAAAGCATGCGTTTCACGCAGCGAATGCCGAAAAAAATTAAAATCGTAATTATGCGGCGTAGCGCTTTAGTTACTTGCTACGACAACGTAGCTGGCGTAGCGTGATAACATCGCAACAGTTACTTTGTAGCACTATGAACTCTTCGTCATTAACTTGGCAATTTCCATAATGACAACTAGTATTGTGACTGTTCGGTCTAAAATAAAGTACGGTATCATTATTTATATCTTCATAAAAAAAAAACATAAGTGTATTTCTGACAATATCGAGTTATGTATATTTTTCTTCGGACATAATTTGTCTACCCACAAATCAGCAGAGAAAATCCACCCATCACTCATTACTGCTTTCTTTCAACAAATATTTATTACCTATTATTTCTATGGACCTTCCCTTAGATAAGCTTCATGCGATATAAATGTTCCTCTATCAATCTTTTTGACGCCACTTTTGTGAAAGATCATAAATGATTGGACAGTTGATGTTTTCCTTATAGCCATATGTAGGTATATATAATATACGAGTTATTATAATATATAATTATACATTTTGAAGCACGTAATTCCAAGAGGTGATTTGTAATTTTGGATTAGATTCAGTTTAGAAAATTAAAGTAACTTTGCATTCCAAAGGTATTTGATTGCGAATATCTACTGCTGCACTTCTTGTTCGCTAATGTGAGACTGTATGTTATTATTATTTATGTATTCTTTGTTTAGATTTAGGTCTCTAAACAGCGCGCTATAGATCCACAAAATGTAAGCATTTTGTGTACCGCGCTTGCAAAGTTATAATAAAGATTGCGTCAAAAAATACATCTAATATAAATTCTATTCAATATTTAATATCTCCATAATCTTTATCATCAGCAAACAAAAGTATCTAGACAAAAGAAATAAAAATTTATCTCAAGCAAAACACCCCATAAAACTGAATGTCTCCAGAACTTTATAAACGCGATAACGACTAAAGTTGTTCCGAGCTTTGTTTCTCCACTTACATAAACATGACCAGATAATGGAGACCTGCCATGGTTCGCACTATGTTTAACTTTCCTCGAAGAAAAAGGAAATTAGATGAAGTGTCAGAGCTCTTGTTAACGTGGTCGCTGCTTGCCTAGATACGGAGCGAAGCTCGAAAAAAGAGGATTTCAAGGAGTGTCCGTCTCAAGCTCCGCCCACGCCACGGCACGCCCACAAAGATCCTCTCCAGAAAGGAGCAGAGTGAGACATTTCTTCAGATCAGTATAATATAAATGAAGCTGTGAACGCGCCTCGTATACCGGCTGGTGGCTGTGTGCGGGTTAATATAAGCTCACATACGCAGACTATTTACACAGACAGCTACACACTAGGATTACATCTAGAAAGTTTTCAGTGTGATAATGTTGGTGTGTCTGTTGAACACACACTTGGGAAGCTCCTCATTTACCGGGCTATGTACATGTAGAAGTAAATTAGAGATAGCGTGGGAGGGGTAAAATGAGGCTCGCGATCAATAAATGTGACCTCTAGAGATAGATATTTTCGTTGAACTGATATGTCATACATAATGTAGGTATACATTTATAGTTTGATATCGACTCCAGTATTCTTGTAAAGGTTCATATTATTGGAATATTTATACCTATTCGATGCATTATCGTATTTTTGTAGGTACCCGTACCTCTTTATAGTCCTGATTTAGGACTCCTAAGTATGTAAACCGGAACTTTTAAGGCGCTGATAACTGCCAACGGCCTTGAGTGATTTGGGTGGTATAGCTTGAGTGTTCTGCGTTGAGCTTAAGCAACGCGACATACGCCCACCGAGCAATACGACTCGCCTATCAAGGAGCGCGCTGTGCCGAATTAGACGTATTATTACTTTTTAGTATCTAAAATATAAAATAAAAAAAAGTAACAGGCTAACAGGTTATAGGTATTAACATAGTCTTTTCACACAAAACAAATCATGAAAATATCTTAAGCGATTCGAAAGTAATTACGTTTTTATGTTTTGGGTAGACAGTAATTCATGAATTTATTTCATTAAGTATTTTACTACAATAGTTAAATATTCACAGGTACGATTGATGTATATATGTTCTAGTTTAACAAAAAAAATTGCACAACTAACCTGCATTATTTGACGACGAAATAAGAGATTTAAAACTTGAGATTTACGGCCGTTACCATTTACCGTCGCCTTAACTATAGGTGGTAATAAACAGGCCTTACGTATTTTATGAGACTTTCGTTTGAAAAGAATGAAAGCGTTCTCATTTCTAGGCACCTACCTTCTTTTGATACATAGCCCTTACGTAAAATGTGTATGTATCAGTGGCAAAGGATGCGGGGAAACCGGTAGGTAGGTACAATAAAATAGTAGGTACCTAATAAAATTATGAATACGTAGCTCCGTTTTACTTATGTCGTACCTATTCATTTATTTATTGTATTTATACATTATTTTGAATAGGCAAACAGGTATAAGAAAAGTTAAATGGAATCATATATTTATTTTACCATTTTATTGTACCCTACAAGAACAAAAAAACAATAAAAAACATTTCTGTTGAATTAATTTGTTCAGCCATTTTATCTTTGTCAGGAACAAGCCTTTATTCAAATATCGAAATCTAAACAAACATCCGCTTGTCATAACCCTGAAAAAGTAAAAATAAGCAGAGCAAACGTCACGGTATCCGGAAACGGATCCTCGTTTAATTTTTAATTCGGTCGGCAGGCGACGCGGCGCTGTCGTCGTCGTCTTCCTGCCCGTCGCTTCCGGTTGCGAGCACTTCTTTTTTTAAAGGCTGTATTTCCGTTTTGGCACAGAAGCCGATGTCACGCGGAATTGGACATGACTCGGATAAAACGGTTTTGATTTTTCAATTGTTTTTAGCCCATATTAAGCTACTTAAGCTAGAGATCTTCTAATCTAAAACTGATCGCCCCTCTAATGTGTTTACGCTCACATGGAAAATAGTGTATAGACGTAATACATACACATTGGTCATTATGAGTCCAGGTTCAGTAAAATCGCTGCACGCACACATTGAAACAATCACGATTAGTGGAGACTGAAACTTTGTTTAATATTCGACACTTGTACACAGTTGCAGGAGTGCAGACTGCTATTAAATTACACTCAAAACAAGATACACAATCACAGTGAAATGCTATAATTCGCCGTTAAAAAGCAAAATGTAGGCCATGCATTAAAAAAATAATGTTTTTGTTAAAAAATATTTTCACGCATGTGCGTGTTTTATACCTGCAGTGATAAACCGCTTCCACGGCACTGAGTTCGCTGTACAGCATTATAAATGACTAAGGCCTGTCGCGATTATTTTCCGCCGACCGGCGTTTTTTCTCAGCGGATGAAAAATCCGCATCTGCCGGATATTATCATTAATTATGAATCAGGAGGTTTCACAGTCAACGCTCTGACGGTTATAAATTGTACGAGACAACTTTTGACATCAAGAGATATTTTTAATTTATTTATGAATAGATTTCAGTTCATTATAGATGTTTGTTTACCCGTTTGCAAATTACTTTGTTGTTGACAAGTCACAGAAAAGTAAAAATATTTGGCAGTAGTTATTCTATTTTCTTTTTTTAATATTAAATGTAACAGCATTTCGATGTTTTCTTTCATTTTTAGGGTTCCGTACGTCAAAAGGAAAAAACGAAACCCAGGATAACTTTGTTGTCCATCTGTCAAGATCCTTTTTCACAGGAACGGTAGACGTATTAACGGTAAACGCAGAGGTATCAAGTTGAAATTAATATTAATTTAATATACTTACGCTGAGTTGCAGAAAAGGTCATTAAGTTTTAAATGAGACTTTAACGACAGAAATTGTATGGTTAATGCTTCCTTTAAAATTTAATTATCTTTCTGCAACCGACCGTTACTCATCTATACTTATAATAAATCTGTAGAGAGGTCAATTCTGTACATGAAATATATTTTCAAAATAACTATCAGGGGGTGATTAGTGATCGATACTGATGCCAAAAATGCAATCAGTAAAATTTTTGTCTGTCTGTCTGTATGTTCCTTATAGAAACAAAAACTACTCGACGGATTTTAACGAAACTTGGTACAATTATTTTTCATACTCCTGGGCAGGTTATAGTATACTTTTCATCACGCTACAATCAATAGGAGCAGAGCAGTGAAGGGAAATGTTGGGAAAACGGGAGAAGTTACTCCATTTTTTAAGCTTCCGTCGCGTGTGCAGCCTTAATGGTTAAAGCTACATAGAAATCATGTATGACGGAAATGTTTCACATAAAATAATCTAAAAAATATCCAACAACAGCATATGTCTATCTTTTATGGTTGACTCACAATAACACGTGTAACTCCCGATAGCTTAGCAGTTCGGAGCTTTCTGATTATATTACACACAAGGAGTTACACGCTGATGGAGTCGCGGGCACAGCTATTAATAATAATATTCTGCGGTTCCTTATTGCGATATTTTTCAACAGTATTGTGGATCGACATATTATATTTCCCTACTAAAATACGAAAGTACTAAAATCAAAACCATTGAACCGTGAGGAAGGACATACGCTACTTTTTTTAAGAAAAACGACGGAAACGCGGTCGAAGTCGCGGGCAAAAGCTAGTATTATATAAAATACTAAGTTTACTTACGGTCTCTTAGAGGTGTAAAAAAAATGTATGTCTATATTATGTCACACATTTTGATGCTTGCAAAAACACTCATGAAAAATACCCTGTATATGTATAATAAGGTACCTCCCGTTGACCTCGAATCATGTTTGTCAAGCATTAAGGTCTCACAGCACAAGCTAAGGAAAAAATCCGAACATCATTAATTTTAAGTAAAACCGCAAAAAAAATACAATTACAAACATTTGTTCGAGTTTTTTCCGTCATTTAACTTGTATTTGCACATCTACAACAGTCGCTTAAGATATGAAAAGACTACAAATCAATACCCCAAACACTTCCTAAGCTGCCCTAGAGCGATTGATCTCTTTTCGGGCACGTAAATCAAAGCGGCAAAGACAAGGGCCGGCTAATGTCCGCCAAGGGCCAGTTGGTGGGCGGAGGATGGATGGCCCCGGCCTCTGCGGCCGCGGGATGGATGGGATAGCCCTCCGAGACCTGCACACCTGGCTGAGCGCAGTAAATCTTCAGGTAACCTGCCCTAATTAAAGGCGTGGGTAATTGTTGTGGTGAATGTTTGAGAAAATTATGTTGTAACAACCCATGAATCTTAAAACTTTAAATGGGATATTACTAAAGAACAATGGCCACTTTCCTAATATGTTTGGACCCGCAAAATCTTATAAAAGTTATAACGATGAAACATTTGTCATTTTATTTACCTATTTATATATAACTACGTTCGGCATTCAATATATTTTTTAAAGCACGGAGAATCCAGAAATTACGTATAATGTTTTTTGCGTTTATGCGATATATTTATTAATCTGTAGCATTTTGAATTGAGAGGTTTTTCACATTGAGGTCTAATTTAAGTAGGCAGGTACATTAAACCTCGGGTTAAATAATAATCATGATTTTATCCAATTGAATACAGCCTGGGATTCAATTAAGATTCAGAAATAAAATCAATTTAGATTTTAAAAATGTATGGACGTCTCTAGGGACGTAAATAGATGTGGATGCGTCCATAAATAAATAAATAAATATTTTACCCTACGTATAATTTTGAAGACGTATATCTATTATTTCCCGGCTTTTAAAAATAAACTGATGCCATCCATTAATTACATTAACAATGTACTACATTTTGCTAACATTACTATCTCTATAATAAGAATTAATGTTTTTTCCGAGGCCAAAATGGCCATTGTTCTTTAAAAAGGTATTATCTCTATTGATAATTATTGTAATAGGACTTTTAGGGGTCTTTCAATTTAGACGATTGGTGTCTGACTGCTGCAGTGCGATAGTCGTGCGGTGGCAGTGCGGTTGTCGCACTACGCACCGGCGCCGCGCGCCGATTGTTTTGTACATTTGACACGTCGAGAGAGTCGTCCGATAGTCGTTCGACGCCCGCATGGCTGTCGTACGACAGTCAAATGGCTCTTTCAATATGTCAAATGTTGTTTTTTGTAATCTCTTATATGTATTAAATAACATAAGAGAAGCAAAACACAGCTTTGACATAATTTCAAATGCACTAAAATATACATTTAAAATATCTATATTTATGCTGTCCTAGCAACAACAACCTCTGCGTTCACATTCAAAGGTAACCCAAGACTATTTAACGTTTCCGAATCAAAGCCTACATTCTCATGTACTTAAGTTTCAGCTTGTCATCCCAAAGTAGCGTTTTGTCAAGTGGACACCATGATGTATGTATGGCACTGTCCCCCGGGCACTGCGGGCTTCGCCCCGGGAAGGATCTCGGCGATTTATACCCCGGATTGCGCTGTCCACTTCAAACAAACACGCCGTTAAATTGTAATATGAGGTAAACAAGAATTTGTGGGTCGTCGAAACGAATTTTCGAGTACAGGAGCTTCATCTAACGTGATAGTGCTTTGTTTTCATATGACATCTATAATATTATTAAGTAAAGTCAGTTCGCGTTAAGAAAATAGTGACGTCATCGCCTAGCAACGCCGCCTGACCGATCGGATTGCAAAATATTATATCCTACTTCCTACTTAATATTATGCGAAAGTTTGTGAGGATGGTTGTATGTATGTATGGATATTTTTTACTCTTTCACGCAAAAACTACTAAACGGATTTTGATGAACCTTTACAGTAATACAGCTTATACATCAGAATAAAACATAAGCTATTTTTTATCCCAAAAACGCGAGCGAAGCCGCGGGCGGAAGCTAGAAGATAATATTGTTCACACTAAAAAAAACTTTTAAACACACTACTTCGGATATTTGAGAATAAGCAAAGTTTGACAAATATTGCATACAGTTGTAAGGACACTTTCTTGTGTTATAGGTAGACAAAAGTCAACTAAAATACTCCATTAAATATTAAGCTGACCTCAACAATATCTTTATCAATATCTCAAGTAAATCCACAAACATTCGCTGAGCTACCATCATTTATATCGTGATCACCGTCATTAGTCGCACAGTGCGCACACGGCACTAAACTTATGAACATATAAATCGGGCCAACACTTGCGTCTTCCCATCGATATGATTAATAGGTGCTCGTGAACTATCTACCCTTATGAATTAAGATGTTATTATAGTCTCTGCTACATATTGTAACGAAACGAAAGTACTGGAGCCAACAATGTTTTAGATGAGTATAACAATTCTTCTTATTGTTTGTTGCACAGGAAAGCAGATTTTATATCTATTAATTTGTCCATCATGCATTCCCGTAACTGTTTCATTACTTTCATGATTTTTAATTCAATCTTTTGAGTTAATAATGACTTTGGTATATAGTTTTTAAACAATAAAATCGGTTTGATGTCTCGTGCGACGGAACAATTGACAAAAAATATAAGGAATACAAAATATAGCCTTATAATCATGTTTAGGTATCGATAATTATCGACACTACTAGGTATAATATAATCGAGTAATACCAATAACATAAATGGCATAGTCAATTTAATGACGACCACATCATGGCTGACCAATAGTCCGTAGCGTTCCGGCTGCTGGCGCCCAACGTGGGGCCGTAACATAGTGTTGCCAGCATCGACATTATCGCCAGCCAACACCTATAAATAAATATGGCGGCAAAAATGGCGCCCGTTTATCAGCCACCGGAAGTGGACACTGGGGACCGGAAGCCGAGTAATAAATGTTATTAGATAGCCCCTGGGCTTAGTTGGGCTCGGATTATGTGCGTTTTTTTCGTGCTTCTTTCGTCCACCGGTTTTTGTTAATGTGTCTGGGTTTGAAAATAAATTGCTCCCGACAATTTTAGACGGGTTCGTGGGGCTTTAATAATTGGACTTAATTTTACGTGTGTTTAGACTGATTAACAAAAAGCATTGTAATATTATTTATTTAACAAAGTTAATGAACTGTTGTTACTTCATAACTACATGAAGTAACATTTTTTTTTAATTAGTTAATTACACTACACCTAAGTAGCTGAAGATACTTAGATGAAGTGTAGTAATTAAACGAAATATACCCTAAGACATCGTTCCACAAACCGCATTTATTATATTCCCTGTATTAAAAATCCAATAACAATAATACACAAACAATGATCAGCAAAATAATAAATCATTACAATAACCATAACAAATTCACGTTAAAACATTAATTAGCAATAATAATCACGCTACTCAACAATACATCACGCTCAGTGGCACAAAATAAAAAAAAGCCGGCGCAAAAAGTTCACATACAAATAGTGGATGTTTGCTCAATACTTCTGGCTGTCAAAAGCATCGGCAAACGATGCATTGGTTATTTACCAACGACGTGCAGGCAGCTACAAATTGGCAGATGCTACTGAAGCAAGCCAATTTTTCACATTCATATCTCCTTTGTTCCCGCGGTGTAAGGTTAAATTTCGCGTGGCTGTGCTTGGTTTGCGTTGGATCAGGTCAAACGCTCGATTTGATATCACCATGATCGAGTTATAACAGTTGCTTACATCGTGTTTTATGGAATTTAGATTTTTACATTAATAAACTTTAACCAATTGGTATATCAATTTCATATTGCTACCCCTTTTAGTGTTATGAAACCTAAGATTTGGGACTCAAATACTAAGGATGAGTTTAATGCGAACAGCATGAATGTTGAGTAATATTATTTGTTTCTATGAATATTATTATTTATGTCTCGCTTTAGAGTAAACGACCAAACAGGTAAATATAAATCGCAATCACCTTCAATCAATAACCACATAATAAAACTTGGTGAAGTTTCGATTTAGCACAGACAGTAATATTTAAGTCTGGAGGTAATTAAATTGAAATTAAAATGACTGTTAAGTATCACGTCGTACGTTCAACTCCGATGCATCAGCACGGTCAGTCAATATTAAAACATTTCCATTCCATAATAAATTGCAGTCTAAAGTGCTACATAAAATATCGTTATACATCGGTTTTCTGTACATACGGTGGAAGGCATCGCAGTTTGAGCGCGATAGCCGATAGTGTCAATACTGGCAAGCCTCCAGCTATGAACTGCTGGTTATAGGGCTATTTACATATGAACTCAAGCGATAGCGAACCACCATGAATAAAATATTGTACTTCTATTATAGTTGGTCGGAAATAATCGAGTATGACCGCTATTTGTGGTATAAAGAAGTATTTATCTACCAATTTATTATAAAGTCTAATAGTCTATGGCGTTTTTTGTAAAATAAGCATTTGTTGCAAAATAGTAAATTTTTTGTATTCACTTTATAGTAGATTGTCAAGATTATAGAATAGTCCATCTTTAAATCATTGCGTTTCAACAAAGTCAAACTATAAACTACAGTTAAGATTTCTATATTATAATGATAATCATCTAAAAATATTGAATTGTAGAAGTTTGTAGACCTACAATTAATTTACCTGGCTTCAAAAAACGGTTTGACCAAAATCAAAAATTCACACTTCAGTTCGCAAGACCCTAAGCTCGTTACGTTGGCCACTAATTACACCCACATTTCTGTAGCTTAAAATTTCAAATTGCAACCCTCTCGCGTTCTCTGTCCCTTTCCAACACGCTTAAAACAATACCAACTGTTGCGAACGTAGGCTTGTGTGGGAGGATGCGTGTGTGTGCGTGGGTAAACACCGGTTTAAGCCTAACTGGCCTTAATGAATCGTAATGGCCCCTATAATTCGCGGCGTAACTAACTGGCCATGTGGGGACGTCCCCGTCCCCCGCGAGCGCTCCCCCGCCGGTTTCGCCGGTATTTGGAAGCGAGCCATATCGCGTCTATGACAGCGGCGATTCTCTTTTTAAAATTTTCGGGCCGGCCGCGTTTGGCGCTATAATTTGCGGTTCGTGCTTAGATTGCTACGTCAAAATATTGTCGCACGGTA
This sequence comes from Thalpophila matura, assembly GCA_948465475.1. NCBI lineage: Eukaryota > Metazoa > Arthropoda > Insecta > Lepidoptera > Noctuidae > Thalpophila > Thalpophila matura. The sequence goes on from OX419183.1 coordinate 12,220,825, forward strand.
AATATGATGCGATTTTTATTTAACAGTCATGTCGAACTGTTCGTTTATTTACCGGTAGGTACGGTTATTCGGTTGTTTAAAAAAATATTTATATAAACAGAACGTTGTTTTGTTTTTAGAATCAAATAGCATTCCATTTTAAAGCAGTTCAGAATAAATATTGTGTTTGAAAAATTATTGCAGCCCTCACTATTTTAATTTAAACAAATTAAGTAATCATGATTTATACTTTTTAAGTAGATATTCTTCGGAACTTACGATAGGTATATATGAATTATTAGCTTACTGATCTTTATCATGTTAAATTATTTGCTCCGTCTTACTAAATGAGCGTTTTAAAGAGTAACAAACGTAAAGTGCAACATCCTGCTCCCCAACTTTAAACTAAAGCCCGAAGGAGCTCGTTATTCCTTCTGTAATTTATTTAATTGCTCTGTGGCGGTAATTATTCATGAAATTACGGCAATTACGTCTCTGGAAACAATTATTTATTGTGCAAACTTGAGTCTTAACTCACATTTTATTCCATAATGCATCATCAGATAACCGGGTGGACGGAACAGTATCGTTACACAGAAATAGCTTCAATTTGTTACTTTGTATCTAAATGGTCTTATGTTTTCTGCTAACTTATTTCGTTATAAATAATTACACTTAGTTTGTTTTTAGATAAGAAAAGGTGATAAAAAATATAGGTAAGGCTAGAGTGCCAGGAATTTAGTCGGTTCTACAATATAAAAATAAATATTCGGTTTCAATTTCTGTGTATACAAATAAACGTAGAACCGAGGACATCAGTGACCGCTTCCCTAATACCTACCGTCCGAGTCCGACTCGCCTGGACAAATTGTTATCAAAACGAAGGAAAACAACCGTGGAGTTAGATTCGGCGTGGTTCGACAGTGTCCATCCTGCATATTAATCACAGGAAGGCGCCATCTGCCGGCGGTCGCCGCTCTTACCGGACCTCGCTTAAATTAAAATATTCCGCATTTCGCTACGACAAACATGCGACATTTGGTGCTAATCGTCGAGAGGATTCTTGGGTTACGTCTAATTTTCAAATATAATTTGTTTATATATTACATTTACATTCGTTATAGTATTTGTACATTTGGGTGTGTATTTTTAGATTTGATTATAAACGTTACATATTTGAAAAATTGTACAAAAAACTTGTCTAAAAAACACACTTTACGTTAATATTGGTGCTGAATTCTTTTACTTTTCTTCATAATAGACCTACCTATTTATTTTGAAAAAACTAACACTTTGCTGCAATTGAATACATACGAAAGGTAAATGATAAACACATAAAGCTGCCAAATAAATCGATGATATATCGAGGCAAACAAGAGACGATCATAATAAAAGGCGACACAGGCACGCCTGGCCACATTGTTCAAACAAGCGCTACAAATGAATAGTTAGGTAACCCGTTCTACGTGATAAATTCATTTTTGGGAAGGTTTAATTTGTTTGCAGCCGCCGCTATTTCGAATACGCCATTTCTCATTGAACAGATTACGGAGATTACGAATTCATTAGGGACGCTATATCTTTTGTTCGTGGCGTTGGGACGCGGCTAATTGATATTTTGGGCACACATGTAGTTCGTTACCGTAATAATTGGTTTGGCAATTAATTTCCAAAAGAGTCGCCGATCGTTTGAGCGGTGTTTGTCGTGGAAATCCCGAGGGTTTTCATAGTTTTAATGATAGTCGGTGCAATGTTATGATTTTGCTAATAATTATTTTAGTTTTAATCATTTAGCATATACCATTGAGTTTGTGTCATTGTAGTGAAGAGACAATCAGACTAGACCCTGCGTTAATCAGACACTAATTTTCTTACCACACATATTATTTTACAAACTCAAAACTTACAGATTACATCGACCTTCATCACATGACAGTCAATAAGCTAATAGAGACATGGTTCGGTAGGGATGTCCTGGTGTCGGGATTCCGTGTTTGGGACAGCGCACACCGCAGGAGAAGAGCCGCGGGAGTGCGGACAGGAATTAATTGCGGCGCGCGTCTGAGGTGCGCCGTAATTATCGTGCCTGTGGACGTGCAGCCGATATCCGCGGTGCTGCGGTCGGGTTAGAAATATTGTGTTATTGGAATGTTTATTGAACATAGCGAAGAAGCGTAGTGGTGGCCACGAGAAAGAAATTCCAATGTTATTCAGAAAGAAAGCTGTTTCTAACATGTTATGTTTGCTGTTGCAAAGTTTTTCAAGTCTTGGTTTTTGTGCAATGCAACAACCATACTTTCTGTTATGACATACGTAGGTATTAAAAGCATTGCCGAAAATTTTGTCACGAAATTCTTTGATTTGTTTTGCTCATAAATATTGTCAAACAATATTGTCATAACTAACATTACCTAATTCTAATACCAAAGTTAGGACGTAGATATTAGCAACAAGATGCACTGGGGTATAAGCGAGCGCCACGCGGTCGCAGGCTCGGCGCGAGCATCGAACCGCAACCGACCTGCGCACGACGCCGCGACTAAATTAATTGCTCAACTCGCGGCCGTACTCAGCTCACCTCGAATTTCCTTGGAGAAAATTGTACTGTTGATATTGTAATTAAGGTTGAAAGAAGGCGAATTTCAGCAAGGGTTTTAATTATGAGATCATGTTTGTTTCTTTAAATATTTAACTAAATTATTTATGAAGCTAAGTATAAGTTTGCTCCAACGTTCCTGAGTCATTCCTTTGCATGTTTTTATTGTTTAATATTGATTTTCAAAAAGGTCAGGTGTGTAGTACCCGCAACCGGCGTGCGTGTATGACCATATTACAGAAATCTAAATAAGACCAGATGTATGGACGTGGACGAGGCAAAAAGAGTATGTAGGAATCGTGGTATGTGGCGTTCTGTAGTTTCTACCTACCCCCAAGAGAAAAAAGCATGAGTTTATGTATATGTCTATCATACCTAACCTTTGTATGCAATACAACATAAGTCGAGATACATATTTCTTGACTTGCCACAAGTATTTGACAAGTTTTCTATAATTTGTACCGAGACCCTGTGCTTATAAAAATGTGACAAAGTCATAAATACTATCTACAAGAGTTTATACCTAGGGATAATATATGTACCGATAGACATACTTCACGCATACACAAATAGTCTGCAAGCACGCACACATTTTCTTAACGAGCTCTACTGTTATCTTTAACCGTAATCCCTTCACGTCGATATTAATACACAATCTGGATAATTCTACACCTTTACCTGCATACCTAATTGAGGTTTCAGCCGATCAGTATTCGCCGCTTGTACGTTCTTACTGGGAAGATAAGCCCGGGATCCCGTCGCCTGTGAATCCCGCGATACTTGTGACTAATCGCCGGGATTCACCTCGCGCCGTCTCACGATAATCCCGGACAAATTATAGGGGTGCTTATTACTACGTGGGGCTTCGTGATCATTATTTAACAGTCGGTTGAGGTAAGTCCTAACGTTCGTGTAGATAAACGCTGTGTTTATAGAAATATAAAGATAAATGCCGCGGGAAATGTTTATTGCATAGACCCATTTATCATCGTCTTCATCTAATAAGTTTTATTTTATTCAGTAACATAATATTCATGAAGCAAGCAATTAAATAATCAACAGTTAAATAAATCAGCAATTAAATAATTAAATAGTTAGTTAATTATTTTACTAATTAGTTTAATAGACAGTTGATTAATTAATCAAGCAAAACCACAAAAACCGACGAGTTACAGCCAGACACAATAAAAACGGAAACCACGATAATATTCACAGATATAGAATCCAAATAGCCAATGAAACCGGATCCATAAAATAAAAGACCGGCGACTCATAAATAAATACACTGAAAAATGCAAAGGGAAAAATAAAAAGAGGAATAATGGAGGGTATAAAAGAGGACAGTTTGCGTCACAAAGCCGCATGCGGGCCTCAGATATTGACAGTAAATTTCATTCATACGGCATTAGTGCCGCACCATCAGATCCAGGGATATCTCCCGCAAACAATGCGTCCACGAAACGGTGGAGGAGGTACCGTTGAATAAAAACAACTGAGCTTCCGGGTACAAGATTTACAAAGTCAAAAATGTTCGAGAAGTCGTCGATTGCCATTATGTGGATGGCTCTTTCCAAAAGAATAAGATAAAGATGCTGGTAGAGAGACATTTATAATGTTTGATGTGGAATTATAATTATTCTAATGAGATAAATAAAAAAAAGTAAAAAAAAAACGTGTAATCACTGTGTAACACTATAGTAGGCACATTGTATTGACTAAAACCAGTGTATAAGTATTTTAAGTTCCATACCAATATTTAAGTTCCATACCAATATAATTATCGCAAAGAAAAGTGGTTGAGCACCAAAAATTTATTTTCATTTATTTAACAACATTACAAAAATCGGTAAAAAAGTTCTTGGCAGCAACATTAACTTCGTAGCTCCGCGTAGCCGCTGTGGATGGCGTAGCGGCATCTACGCCAAACCGCTACGCGGCCTACACGCGGCGACCAATTTAGCGTACACCACAGAGAAAAACAATGGACTGAGAACGAAAATAACCAACTTTGAACAGTTTGGACAAGAACGTATTGCAAACAGACGGCTTTGTATGTGTGAGTGGAGAGTTATATTGACTTAAGTTTCGAAATAGTGTAGTAGATTGAAATATTATTTAATTTAAAATATACATTATTATGAATAATGTTGTTCACCGTATGTGCTAGTTATCTACCTTAAATGTATTTAAAAGTAGGTAACAAAGTATTTTGTGAAAGTTGACGTATGAGTCCTTTTAAACGTACCTATTGGTTGTTTGTGTTTATGATGAACGATGTCGAATATAGACTTTTTAAATAAAAAAAAAATATAACGAAAATGTGTGTGTTTGGCAGTTATAAATCACACAAAACACAACATTATCCTTATCTCGTTTGTTTGAAGTCACAAATAAAACATAATTCGTATCAAATCCCGGGACAAGCTTTGGGGCCATTCTTCAAGTTAAGCCAATATTTGGCGAGGCCGGGACAACTTCCGCGAATGTGACCCGGTAATTTATCGGCGGACAAACTGAAGTTTATCGAAAGAACGAGAATAACTTTATTATATAGTGACCGGAAGTGGAGGGTGGACGTACACCCGCCAGACGCAACGGTACGCTTGCACACACAAGTGTTGATAGTAGTGAAAAATTGAAACATTATAATATTTAGATTATTGCTTTGGTTAGTATACAGCATATAACAAAAATCCTGTTCGATCCCAAAGGGGGTCATTATGTTCATCATTATGAATAATTTTTACTATGGGACTAACCCTAAAATAGCGAAAAGGTAATTGCTATTCCATACATTTGTGTTCCCATAAATCGATAAAATGTATAGAACAGCAGTTTTTTTTGCGATTACGGGGTTGTATTATACAAAATATAGTTAATAATATTATGGCCCCTTTGGCATCGAACAGGGTTATTACTATGCTGTATTCTTTGAAACAATTATTTTATTTTAGATAATAATATTATGTTTACAAACCATCTATATTGAGATAAGAATGACATACAATTATTAAATCACCATAAAAAGTCGATACGCATAAGTACAATATTGATGCATTTAAATCTTTTGAACAAATTCCGTGCACATCTGTACAGTTTTGCGTCGCTCCATTTTTATGGAGTTGGAGGCATTTCTTAGCAATAATGAAATATGTCGCGTCCACCGGCCGGCCCTCATTGTAAACACATTTCGGAAATCGTCCTCATACGTCCGCATGAGGAAATCGTCCACGTTTTAGTCATTTTATTTGTGAGGAATCTTACATTTTCCTTTGTTGTAAAAATTCCGAGTATCCGTGTATGAACATGTTGTTTGCAAGAGTCGAGTTAAGGCGTCGTGTTTTGAAATTATTTTTGTTTGCATGTTTTGCGTATTCAGAAGCGAACTGCATTAAAGTTTTCTTTATTATATCGGAACTTTTCGCGCACAAACACAATCAAAATATCAGTATTCTGACTAACCTCGACGTTTCGATCAATTTGCTTGACTTTTTTCCAAGAATAAAATATGATTTTATTTAGCAGGAATATTCTTCCATATCGCATTTTTCAAGAACCATACACAAAGGTTCCTACATTGTGACAGAGAGGGTTTTCGAGGTAAATGAAAAATGTCCAATAAAGTTTGATTTGGCGTCCACTCGGCGCCGAACGACTCGTCTCGGACACAACAGGCCTTCAGATACGATACTGTCAAGTCTTTCACGCTCCACTACACTTATTCATGGCGACGGGGACGTGACGTCTTTACTGATACTCGAAGGCTGTAGGGACGTAAATTGTTTCGTCTCAGATATTATTTGATTTTGTTAAGAATTTACTAAATATGTAAAGAGCGAGGCTGACAGCAGTTTGTGGTGTACAATTTAGGTATTTTTATATAGATTATAGGATAACATAACATAACATCACGGATTTTTACCTGTGTAACCTATGTTTAAATAGCATGTAATAGGGGCGAGCCAGAAATGGAAAAGCCATTAACACTGCCCGACCCGGGGATCGAACGCGAGGACCTCACACTCAGCAGTTGCACTTATTACGACTAGACCAATGAGACAATCAAATATTAAATAATTTAATACTTTCGTTTTTTTTTACGACAGTTGAAACTTAATAAAAACTGCTAATTTGATCATCCTTACAATTCACATTACTAGGTAGTTTATCTGGGAGCATCCATTTACATTCTACAGTTATACCCTTGTCCGGTGTGCAGTGAGTCTACTGTTTCGATAAAGGCTCGTTTAATACTACAAAGTGATCTGAAGCGAGTCCGCTGTCGCCCCGGGCGACGCTTTACCCCGTCTCTTATGAAAATTTTGTCAAGAACGCACTAGTTACTCAACTTGAAACCTCTTTTGATATCTTACCTACATATTTACATAATTGAAAAACATGAAACAGATATGTATGTAGACAGATTTTGATTTCATTATGTATACCCTCAGATCATAGAAACAAGGAGATGTGCCAAGGCGCTATCGAGCTTAATGCCTGATCTTGAGCAAATTGCTCATATTAAAAACGTACGCGCTGGCGACGAATCGAACACGATCGATGGTATAAATACAGTGTTTTAGTTTAGTGCTAGTGTTGAGTGACGATTAACAGTGTTAGATTGAGGGTGTGCGAAATGTTCAATGCGTGGGAGATCTTTTTATTCACAAGGAGCGCTTAATTATGCGCGTAATTGTGTCGAAAAATGTACTAAAAGTGGCATCAGTTGTCCCCGTACTAATTTGCTATGATGGCACATCTCCTTGTTTCTATGATCTGAGTGTATACCTATAAATTTTTTTAGGCTCTTTATATAGGTAAGTAAGATTATGTACTCGCATAATACAATAGCTCAGATAAAAGTAAAAATAATAAATTGTTCAGCACAAATTGCATACGCGCTAGGAATAAAAGTTACTCCGAAACAAAGTAAAAGTGAAATATTAGCTGCAGGTAAATATGCTAACAAATAGACATTAATTAAACCGTTCCAGGAATGAATGCACGGCTCCATTTGTTCAGACCATCCGTACCACGTGCACCATTTATAACTATGCAGTCAGCTGATAAAACTTCCTGCAATTATTTTTAGAGATCCGTAACTCACACATTTGTTTATTAGCTAATAATTTGATACATGTGGTGTAGTTTTATTGACTTGATTAACATCTTAAATCATAGGTAGGTACACCGAAATTTAATTTCTTAGCAAGCAATCTCATACACACAATAATTATATTGAACTCCATGCCGGTCATTATTAGTCGCTCGCATGGCATTCAATGATTATTCAATGTGTAAATGTGTCATATAGGTACCTATATTTTCTATGGTATCTGGTGCATGACGTCTAATGTGTTAAACAATGTTTTTTTTATATATATATTAAATTATAGGCTCACGTTTGACCGCCATCTCGCCTGATGTTAAGTGGTGATGCGGTCTACGATGGAGCACGCTTGCCTAGAAGAAACCGATTCACTCTCGACTTAAAGATACCCAGATTGTAACTGTCGGGGAACACCCACTCCAGCAGCGAAGTTTTTCTGTCTGGTCACACAAAACTTGCAGTGCAGCACTTGATGTTGTCATTCATTGAACACCGACATGAAGATCTCACCTACATTTACACGTGAAAATAACACAATTGATATAAAAATCAAATACCTACTAAAGTATTTATAAAAATATTTTCATACGGAACCAAAGCGGCAACCAGCGGTGGCGAACCATTAACTTTTTGCTTCTACATCGTGTAAATATTTTTTGGCTCGTTTCCGAGCTTACCGGAAAATATTGGCGGATTTTTCTAATGATTGCATCGAGATTGTACGATTTCCCTTTTTGCAGCATTTTTTATTCGAAATTTTGTTATCGTCTCTATCCGTAAACTAGGCATTATGTCGTATTTTCAGTTTAGGTGTCGTTATGCGCTATGAGTATAAGTTAACTATTACTAATTTCAGAAAACGATTTTGTTTTTGGCATTGGCGCTTTCAGAGAGAAACAGGTAACTTACACGTCATTTAAAATGAATAATCACTTTATTAAGGTCAAAAAGTTTTCCGAACCATTTTTTCTTACCCAATGATTTAGTTTACACGAAGCACAAACAGTATAGAGCGTGAACACGTGTTAACAGCGCCATAACCGTGTGAGTTAACTGCCGAACTTAGGGCACTTTGTGAAATATGACGCAGTGCGAAACGACCCTTATCGCCTTGCTGATTTTGTTTTATGTTCTGCCGCGGACTTCGGCGCGAAAACGTACGTGTTTGAAGGCACGAAAAAGTTACAATTGAATATTCGTTTTTCATTGAACAAGGTGAACATTGTATATTTTTTCAATCGTATTTGTGTTACATGTAATGTGATCTTCGCAGGGTGGTTGGTGGCACCTGGATGAGAATGGCTTAGGCGCGTGTGATTGGAGAGGCCTATATCCAGCCATGCGCTGCTATAAGCAGAGTATTAGTGTAAAGCCAGACACGCACTGATGGGGCCACGGCCACAGTCACGACCTGGCAGGCTGCATGCGGCCGAACTTAGTATCAGCCAGGTCGCAGAGCCGCAGCGTCCCCGTGCGCGTCACCTGCGGGTTCATTCCACATTTAATTTTTAATGGGCCGCATGCGGCCAGCCCAATTAAGGCTGTGGTGTAGGTAGTGCGTTTTCAGCCTTACACGCCGTCACAAATAAAGTTATGCCAATCTTCAGTCTGTTGCACGATGCAGAATATAGGGCTTCATAGATTAATATAATAAATCGGTCTGACTTTTTGTTTTTGTTTTCATACTCCGAAAGATAGTACTATGTCCAAATTACTTATCTTGATATGTATCGTAGTCTGAACGTAGCTTTAGGTTTATCAAAATCATTTTTCTTATAAGTTAATTGACTAGCACAGGTGTTCCCAAACAGCATATCATAGATTTTTATTGGAAAAGGGTACGACAAGAAGTGAGGCTATAACCATCGGCACACAACGTAATGGTTTATACCCCTGTTACGTTAGATTTAGTGTGCGATACTGTACTACCTATTTGTATGTTTTTATGTACCCAGTTGAGTTTTGTTTTTGTGTAAAATTATGTTTAGGTTTTGCTTTGGGTAAAACTGGAATTATTTGACTCATAATTAAATATTCCTTATTTAAAAAACGGTTTCTACGGTCGCCAATACACCTACATATGGCTTCTGTTTCTAAGGAAACACACACTAATGTAAACAAATCACCGAACAGGCCGCTCAATATTTTTTACCAATTTCCTTTTAGCGGCCGTTCCCATTCAAATAAGTTTTTAATTTAAGAATAGACCGTATTGTATTACGGTTTGTTTTTTTCAAGTTACCGTAATTAGCCGTCGGCCACACCTGCGAGGCTTCTCTCGAACTCTGACCAGGGAATCCTGAGGAATGCCTATTGTGTAATACGATCGTTTCGCCTTGCCTAGTTCTCGTAAACAACTCGACTAACTATTTATGAGAGGTTTCCTACAACAAACAAATCGCTGAATAGTTTAATACCTTAGCTCGAGAACCGGGGAAGCAGTTGTGTTATGTACCTAACCAATAATAACTTTCCGCCTCGCATAAATCGCAGCATTAATTTTACAACTCAAATGTAACAATTTAGTAGTAGGCAAGTAAGCACTTAGTTATACGCCAGCGGCGCCCTGCCTCGCAACTTAAGCGGCCCTCCCTTACCGCTAAACAAATTTGACAGCTCCAAGTTAGCCTAAGTTTGGGTACACGTGTGCAAACTTTGTATTACAACCTACTTAAGTGCTTGTCATCCTTAGAACAATGGTCATAAGGAGTAATTTAGGGTGGCAGTTTTGAAGTGGTGGTTGTATGTATGATTGCGTGGAGTTAAAGTTGCGTCTGACTAGTTAGCATTGTGCCCACGTTGAAACAAGTTGTCATGATTATTAAGGTGTTTAGCGCTGAGTTAGAGTTGGCGCATGATTACTTTGTGAACTTATCTATCTGTTCATAGCGCACGCATAATTTTGTGCTCGTGTAAAATATAATCAAGTGTTTAGGCAAAATATGACTTCAGTATAGTACCATAAACTTTGTTACTTTTATAAATGTTTCAGCCCGATTTCCTGAACCGAAAAGAAAAGAATGAGATTGCAATATTAAAATCGACTCTTCTTCATTCGTAAATTAGCAACGAATAAAAAAAACTGTAGATTTATTAAACTTACACATTTACTATACCTACAACCTGCAGTCATAAATACAGACTCATTTACAAAAAGCACGTGAAAAGCGCGCAGTCTAAAATGTATTCCACATTGATTATTAAATAACGACCATTAAATTTTCGACAGGGGTGATCAAAAAACGCGGGATTAATTCAGATTTAAGCTCCGCGAGTCGGAAGCTTTTAAATTCGCATAAATACAACATGTCATAGGCGGTGCCCGCTTGCCTTTATCAATTACAGAGAGGAGCCGCTTCAAAAAATGTAAAACGAAAAACGTTACATGGACGACCGTTTGATATTAAGTGGAGTGTGGACTATTTAGCACTATGAAGATGATGCCTTCATCATGCATGTCTCACTGATTTTTATGATTGCCTTCGAGGCGCTTGTGGCTAAGTGATTTTTATGAGTAGCTTTGGGATTTGTATCTCAGTCGTAATCGTTAAATCTACGACAGTAAACAACATGGTCACAGTCAAGTTGTCGGTGACGGTGTTTTCATAATATCGTGTGGAAATAGCCCATGGGTATGATACCTTTACGTCTAGTAAAATCGAATGGTAATGTCGGACGTCGGATTTCTGCACTTTTTATACAGGGTGGCAGGTTAGACAGTGGAAATATTTTAAGGGGTCATTGTACTCATCATTATGAACAACTTTTACTATGGGACCAAACCTGTAATCGCGAAAAAAAAATCAGCTGTTCCATACATTTTGTTGAGTGATGTGAACTGAAATGTATGGAACAGCTGATTTTTTTTTCGCGATTTCAGGGTTGGTCCCATAGTAAAAGTTGTTCATAATGATGAGTACAATGACCCCTTAAAATATTTCCACTGTCTAACCTGCTACCCTGTATAAGCTACATATAAAAAGTCCAACTAAGTCCAAGACTAAGATGAAGTAAAGTCAGGACTCTATCTGTAGTAGCTAAGCAAAATTACAGATAGGTACATTTTTAAAAACAGCCATAAAACAACATGGTATCGCCACCATGGATACAGGGAAGACTCCGGGATATCTAGTGGAACAGTGGAAAAAACCCTTTAGCGCTACAAAGAACATGCTGAGTATCACTTGAACTTACTGATAACATCCGCAAGTTATAAAGACGATGATAATTTCCGTTTGGTTATGTCACAGTCAAAACTTACATGTAACCTTTCAACGTTTAACCGATATTAATTCAAAAAGTCATGTGTTACAAAGACTCTTAACAGTCGACAAAAATGCAGGGTTTCAATTCGAAATTCTGAACGACACTTGAGCTCCGATGTTCACAAGTGGACAAAACAGGGTAGTGGTTCACATTTTATTAAATGTTTTATTTCACTGCCATGTCCGAGAGCCATGCTCGTCAGCGCTGCTAGTCCTATGCGATTCAAAAGTATACCTATATGGAACAATTGGGGCTATTTCACCAACCTATCAATAAAGGAATCTGTCAATTAAGTTTAAATTTTTGACAGATGTTGTATAGAAAATCTGTCAAAAATCTTATCTTTAGCTTATTGAACAGATATTGATAGGTTGGTGAAATAGCCCAGAGTCTTATAGTATTTTTTAATTTTATATTATAATTCTCTTTAGATGAATTTAGTTGCTATTTTCGACATGGTAACAATTTTTGTCCACAGATTTTCACAAATGATAATGACTATTATGAAACAGAACAAGCATACTCAGAATTCATTTTAATAGTTATAAACATTTAAACTTTCGAAAATAATGAATTTTCAGATCACGAAGCAAATTAAATTTAATTACCGAGAACTGATTGTCCGTACGAAAATAAGTAGGTATTCCTATTAAACAATTTAATTAAAGTAATGATATACCTACTATCTACTTACCTACATCACAAGTAGTGCATAACTTATTAATTAATAATACAAAGCCGAAGCTTTTACCATTATTAAACAGACCGCAGTTTAATAAAAGTTTTACATATTAATTACAAGTGGTTTAACAAATGAAAAATATTTGCTCATTTGTTGCGAACATGATAAATTGTAAATTACTTGGAAATGTGCGTTTTTGGAGGTAGTCGGGGCTTAAATTTTAAAATGGTGGAACAACAGTGGAAATGAAATTCACGGGCAAATAATGAGGGGCGAATTAAAAATGCAAAAATTGATTAATGGACCGTTGTTGGGTAAATATGTACTCAATAAGTGAACGTCCGAAGTCGTTGTTGGTTGTCCTGTTACGGTATTTGAGTTACGCAATTTTGATTGCACTTATTTTCTATAAGGTAAGGCTGTGTCCCCAATATGCAAACTATTAGCGGCCGACTGAGTTTGCGGCGTATCGGTTTAGTACGCCCTTCCATATATTTGAAATGGAGTGTCCACAGTTTGCTAGTTTGCGCTAACAGTTTGCTACTGCAATTTGTTAGCGCAAACTCAGTGGGCCGCTCACAGTTTGCCTATTGGGGTATTGGGGACACAGCCTTAGTATTATGATTTCGGCCATAAGCTTGAGTTTGAAATCATAATGATATCATATTAAATACGTATTTTTGTAGATTCGTATATTCTCTCTTTTCTCACGTAGGTCGGTTCTGTCGGTTCATAAGTTCGATAAAAATATCGCATATCTAACAAGATAAAAAATAAAAGGAGAGGTGTAGTAGGACACTCGCTTAGAATGAACTATATATTACTAGCCGTGACTTCGTTTGCGTGAAAATGAATGAAAAGTAGTCTATATGTTTCTCCAGGTTACCTCTCTCTCTCTCAGGCACCTTTTTGTCAAATTTCATCTAAATATGTGCAGCCGTTTCAGCGTGAAGAAGTAACAAACACACACACACACACACACACCTACACACGCAATTATTATATTAATAGAATGCAGTGGCGAAGGGTCAGTTTTAGTAAGAGGTAAGCTGAGCTACAAATGCTTACCTGACCACGAAAAGCTAATTATTAAAAGAAGGCAATACAGCCTGTGCTATTTTTCAAAGGGAAGCCGGTAGGAATCGTATTGTAGGGACCCTTCACCACTGGTAGAATGTATTAAGAAGCACAATAAAAAAAATACGTTGAAAGTAATCAAATGAAAAACGTACCTTAGCAAAAGTGGCATGACGGTCGAAATCACACTTTTTAGGCCTAGCTCTCATTCGCTAAGTGTCTGGCGTGTAACGCTATAAGTAACTTCATTCCACAAAATACAGTCGAATCGAGAACCTTCTCATTTTTCAAGTCGGTCAAAAAATGGCCGCGCATGTCGAAATGTTCAGTAATGTCTTTTATTTGCCACAAACATATGTTGCGAGAGTATTGTCGTAATTACAGTCAGCTTTTAATTAATTGTTTGTTATATTTGCGAGTGCCCTACGGGTGGCTCGTGGCTCATGGCTACCGGACGGTATGGAATTAACAACTTTTGAATTGTCACCAACTGTAAACTAATTAACACTTGCTACATTTATCGCTTGTGGATACAGATTGCGATTTGCGGTGTAATTGTAATTTAACAGTAACAATGTTTTACTTTTAAATGGCTTTTTGTAAAATTTAATCGCTTTTCACTTAAAGTGTTTTCCCACAAAAATGTATTATGTATGTTCGTCACCGGTTTATTATAATCACAATTATAATATTGCAATTTTCACTTAAATGTAGGTATACATAATGCTCTTCATTTTACATCAAAATATTTATTATACGTGTTACCAATACCGTATTTACAATTTACCAATACGTCCAAATCAATAGCTTAATAAGTAAAACATAGTATTCATTAAACAAAGTGCAAAACTCACATGTAAACCACAATAAATATAAACAGAATTGCTTGTATAATAGTGTGAGTGCTTTTTTCCCTAGATTAATAGCATCAATCGCAAATCGGCTATTCAACACGCTCGGCCGTTTCACCAGACCATTAAACAGTGGCAAAGTAAACCGCACGGAATCGCGTGATCAACGTATATTAGGTGTCATAACATTGCAACCGGCTGCAACCTTCAACATGACGCTTGGATTCTTGAAGTATGGATCAGAATTTTATGTTATTTAAGCTCAATCCATGAATCGTTATTTAGCAGTTGACGGATTGAACATTGAGTAGTTGCTTATGTATATCAGGTGATCGGGCAGCATCACTCACCTATTTACATGCGTAACAAGTAACAACACCACCTCACCCTGTATGTATAGGTAACAGCTATCAATATCAATATAATCAGCTATAATATATAGTGTGTGGTCAAGGTTGATAATAGCAACATTTCTCTACTCTAATAATATTGATTACCTACTATTTTGTTATAACTGTAAACAGA
This sequence comes from Thalpophila matura, assembly GCA_948465475.1. Classification (NCBI taxonomy): domain Eukaryota; kingdom Metazoa; phylum Arthropoda; class Insecta; order Lepidoptera; family Noctuidae; genus Thalpophila; species Thalpophila matura. The sequence continues at coordinate 12,235,911 of OX419183.1, forward strand.
AGAAGTCGTTTCGGAAACCACTTCTTGTGTTTAATGTAAGAGCTGAAAGTTCTTCATCATTGACATTATTTCCAAATGTTACGTGGTTTAATATTGTTTGTCTCACTCAATTTTCGTGTCATTATTGTATTTTTATAGAAACTACTAGCCACTACAGACTTTACAAACAGTGATTTATACACAATCTTATCCTGTATTAGCAAAACCAAGTTTTAGATGCATTTTCCACGGTGCCATTTCGTAGCGCGATCGCCGCGATAACGCGCCGCCATGCAACAAAGCCGCTAAACACCGTAAACTTGTGAATTATTAATCTTATCGAGTACTAAACATGGGCAGCTTCATGAAAAATTTAATAAATCGCTCTTTAGATTTATTGCGACGCGGTTCATGTTGCCCAGTTATGAGCTAATGTTGATAAAGCTTAAATGCGAATGCTTGGCTTTATTTCAGCGCTTGATAAACGGAGCGTTTTGTGAATAATTTTGGGTTTCACTTTCTTTTCCGGTACCGGTTTCGGGTTTTTCTTATCGGAGTTTGATATGATATGGTGCCGGATGTATTTCGAGGAATTTTAAGGTAACACGATTATGATTTACTTAGAAAGAAATATTGTTTGATTAAATTATTTATGACTGACATTTCAGTAACAATACGCTCCTTAACAATGAATCATAATAATTAATTTATTCATTCAATAAGCAAAAAAACATTTCTTTTAAAAACTGTATTACTAGCGCCTAAATTACGGCTCAGTGAAACAAATATTCTTCCTCATAAATCAGAGTTAAGAATAATTATCTGGCAACCCTTTAACGGAACATGAAAGAGGGAAACCAAGAAGTGGAGTGGCGAACAAATTCGCTAATTTTATCTAGAGAGTAGAATAAAGATATATTAGTGGTCCGAACAAAGATAAAGGAATAAATTGTGGACGCGATAAATCAGTAAAGGATGGTTTTAATTACACGTCCGGCGGAACCACTGCGGGTTAAGGTTGGTACACAATGAATACGTCTGCGGTGTGATGAAGAAGCGGTGAGGTATTTGAAACTGGATTTTTTATATTTGAAATAAATACAGATTAGAAATTCAGAAAGAGAAGAAGTTTAGAAGAAAAAATAAATTATATTATTTAAAAAGTATGGGTACAACTAGGTACTTGAAATAGAGTTCATGGAATAATGCTGTTGTAAGTATTCTTTGCACATTATTTATACAGTAAATTATATGCAGTTCTGTCAGTGCTCATTTTTACCCGACTTGGGCAAAGCCAAAAGGAAGGGTTATGATTTTTATCAACTACTATTTACGACTTACCTACAAAGAAAAAACTACCTACATCTTCATCAATTAAAGTTTTTGAGTATTAAATTTACAAAATGGCTGATTGTGTCGTCACCCTTAGGAAGGGTTCCGCAATTGCCCGAATACGAAATGTAAATAAAGTTAATTATTGCTAGTTAAGTGATTTCAGACTTACTGAGTAGGTACATTTTACTTGGCGTTCTTGTTTTATTACGTAATGTTTACTTAAAAATTCACCACCGGCCGTAAATTCTAAATGGAAAAGCTGCAACGAAAAAAGTATTGTATTTTTCTACTGTGTAGGTACTGAACTGTTTTTTTGTGTAGGAAGTTATTTATTTTTTAACAAGTAGGAAAATCAGCTTGGTTTAATAACGTGCAAATTTCAGTATTTTAGTTATTTAAATTAACGGTTATATTTAAGTTCATCACAGTCACCAAACCAAGGCCAAAAAAAGTGAAATCCAATAGAATAAAAAAACACTTTATTTGAGTGAAAATTGTCAATTTCTGGCTACAAACCAAATGACTCGACGTATACACACACATATACCTAGATATTGACAACAGTTTTCAGAACACAGTGGTCTAGATAACATGGCAACATTGATTAGATCCGGCATCAGGATGGCGTGCGGCCGGCGGCTGTTAATTAGCATTCCCTGCATTACAGGTGCACGGAACCCAGCCAAACCGACAGGCCTTCCACTTTACTCAAAGCTTTGTCTGTTTCCATTTGTGAAGGATTGTTTTCACGAATGTGACTTAAAGCCCTATTGCGTTTGATCAACATAAGTAAATGGTCAGTCAAAATTGGACACGGATTGTGGTGAGCTAATGTGTGAGTACCGGTGTTAACGTTGGTTTAATTGAGTGTGTGGATAAAACTGTAAATATTTGAAAGTGGTTTTGAGTGTAGGTACTTGTGTATTTAGTATTAAATCTAGAAGTATTAGATAAATGCTATGTTATTCTGCAAAACCTAAAGCGCACACCTGCCTAAGATACGCGGAAAATAAAAGTGTTTCACACGAACACGAGTATTATATTATAACAGCTACGACCATTGCCTACCAAAGATGGAATTTGGCAATAATTGTCTATTTATATAACGTTTGCACAACAATTACCTACAAATATATTTAATTACAAGACTAATAAACGGCCATCTTGTCCTCACTCCGAAGCAACAGAAAAAAATTACCACAACGTAACGTAAAAAACAAACCATTTCCAATCCAAAGCAAAGAAGACACCCGAGTGAGCGCAAAAAATCGCTCACAAGGCGAAGTGGTCACATTACATGCGTCGTCTGCTCGAAACCTCGCTTTGATTCGCCCAGAGCCGAGTGTTATTTTAATTATAAACATTATTTACCTTAATTAGAGTTTTTGCGAGTGCTCAGCGCAACCGGCGGCAAATTGGCGGCCCACTTTGAATGCGCCATAATTAGGATGCAGTTTTAGAGCACACAGCTCTCGAGTGCTCGTGTGTTTGCTAAACTGTATGTCGATGGGGCTGGAGCTGAAAGCCCTTGCTGGCAATTAATTCGTAGGGATATAAATGAAACTCGTGCTGTATGCGACTGTGAATTGATGACGAAAGTTCAGATTTGAGGGAAAAATATGCTCGCTCTTTTTGTGTTTATGTAAGTTTGTGATTTTGATGTCGCCGAGAAATGCACGGTAACTAGTTTAATTGTTTCGGGATTGTGATCTTTGTTTAAGAGGATATTTTAAAATGACCCAACTTTTCGTAAACCAATATTTGATCAGGAATCTAATAGTAGATGCCTATACTCCAGTACATACAAAAAAGCCATTGTTATGCACTTGTTATTTATTTGATGAACTGAACTTGTTTTATTAAAGTTGGCTTAAAGCAAGCCGGTCCAAATATTAATTTATACTATAGATACTAACGTTACTCATGTTAGTCTATGTCGTCATCATATCAGCTGCAGTCTCGACATAGATAGCAAACGCTTTACGACCGAAATCGATCGCAAAGTCTTAACGATCCGATTATAACGATATTTGGTAGTCTCTAGTCTCTACTGTCAAAGCCATCGATTGTTATCAGTATCATAGCGAACTTTTTCGCTAACTTTACGATTTCTCGTAATATTTTCGAATATCTTTGCGACCACTTGTCAGCCCACAAAGTATTCGTTAAGTAGGATCGCAGTAATTAATTGGTGTTTTTAAAATCAACAACAGTATCAACAATAAATACTTCGCGATATGCTTTGTTCGTTAGGTATCTCTGTTGTAGAGACTTGCATTTATCGTATTACATCGGTACTGCAACCGATTTTTTCGTTATTATTTAGCGATCGGTAGTTTGCGATGGTATCGTTATCTATGTCGAGACTGCAGGCCCTGAATGAACATTAACAATTCACGAGTAGGTTTAAGTTTTATTCCAATAATTACTTACAGTGTCGTGTTTACATATTATGTTTCGATAATCGTCGTCGACGCAGATCCAGACAGGCAGTGTTTGTATGCTAATTAAATGCTGCTAAATTAGCATTTTCCACCATGATGATTACATAGCGCGGCGCTGACTGACCTCAGTGGTTTACACTCGTTGCCTGCTTACTATTAATTAATGATTCGTCATTAAAGGCTGGTGTTAGGTTATTTTTATTGATATACTGACTGTTGGAGTAGTGTTCTGTAAAAGGAAACAATTTTAAATTATGAATGAGAGTTCGTAATGACTCGTTTAATTTTTGTGATAAATCTTCTGTTCAAGAAATATCAAAACAAAGAACAATGTTTTCCGTAATGTTTTACTTTTATGTATTTTTACCCGACTGTCTCAGGAGGGTTAATGTTTTTCGAGTGTATGTATGTAGATAAATGTCTAGGTTTTGGTACGCTCTAGCCTAAACGGTTAACGTTATATTTGTCTTCATTGTGAAAGCGTCAATGTTATAAAATTTAAATATTAGGTACGCAGTTGGGTATTTAATTTTTTTCTAAGATTTTTACCTTGTATAGTTAATTAAACGATTTTCAGTAATGCAAATTATGTATAGTATTTTACTCAAAGAACGCTACTTAAATCTTATTCACTTAATTATATTGTTTAATGATGAGTTGCGATTCGATTAGGTATATGTGGTACCTATATCTACAAATTTTCTAGAGATCCATACACACTTTAACAGTAAGCGTAAGTGACCTATTCTAGTGATAAAGGTAAGGGCCTCAAAAGCTACAATCTCACGAACAAGACACTTAACTGCGATAAGAATGAGCGAGATGGGTTCCGACCGACCTTATATCGGCACCATTAACTCACCGGAACTACCCAATATGGTATTTATGGGAACAGGTAATATTGAACCGCAACAAATTTTAAGCTTAAGATTTATATTTTTACTTTTAAAAGTGCGGTAAAGCCTTTATAAGGGGCCGTCTTACAGACAATACTCAAGCACAGATCTCGCTATAATAAAACAAGTTTAAACGGATTAAATCGCGAATATTACAGATTTTTACAGAGTTTTCCTGACGTTTCGAACACTTTGCAGCGTTCGTGGTCGCAGGACGACTGTAAAAATCTGTAATATACGCGATTTAATCCGTTTAAACTTGTTTTATTATAATGTGTTATAATCGCGAAAACCTAAGACATTATCACAGATCTCGCCTTGAGCTTAGATTTAAAGCTATTTGATTGGTTGAAACTATGTAGTTTTAAGTAAAGCTTGAGTCTTGAGTTCGGTTCTGTAATACAGGCCTAAGATTCATTGGACAAATGCCCCGTGACATAGCCCAACATGTCACGTGATAGGTAGGTATACTATATATTTTGTACTACGGACATTCGAACATTTTTGGCGACAGGTGCCGTGGGACATTTGTCTTCTTGGGTGAATATGCACCTTAAAAGTTGAGATATACGAGCAATATCTTCATCGAGTGTTTATGTTTATTCCTAATTTTAAAACATGGTCGCTGTTTCCTTGCAACTTTATTTAACTATTTAAGACCAAATCCTCCTAACCCATAATTTACAAACATCCAAAATTAAGACACGTAATTATACCATCAATTAACTGTAGTACATTTTAATTAAGGTGTTAAAAAAGCGCCATTATCTCGGTTTATTTGCGTACAGGAAGGCGCGGACTTGGCTCGCATAAATCAACATGGCACAACGGTAATGCCGCGGAATTAAAAAATACTTGGCTGCCAAGCCCGCACTGAAATAAAGGACTTAGCGCAATCTTTGTGTCGGTTAATTAATTACTTTTGCTAATTTCTCACTGGGGACCGTATTTAGAAAATATTTTATTAATTGGATGTTTGCGTTTTTATTTGCTACAGATGAAATTGAAATACGCTCTATGAAATGACGGCCAAACTATTTTCTCTTTTTTAAAAATATAATTGCCCTCAATACCTTTAACTGGCAAATATGTATAAGTGTGGAACTGACTTTTGATTAGCAGCTGCTCCATTTCCATTAATTTTCTTCGGGGGTTTTACCTATAGGTAGGTATACATTATGTATATTGAAGTTGTATTGAACATTTAAAAATGTGTTATTATGTTTAGTAAATAGAGAACTAGGTTTTTTGTTAGGAAAGCGCTTATAACTAATGGAGGAATAAACTTTATTTTTACATTCTACTCCTTTAACATTTTAAACTGAATTTATCCCCTAAATTTTTCGAATATCATTCTAATTTTATATTGAACTTAACCATTAATTTGTTATATAAATGCACTATTTACAGTAAAACTATTGTTCTCGAAATTGACTTAAGTAGGTAACTATTTAGTAACGTCTACAAAAACACCTAAATGCATCTCTGTGTTCTTTATAAAGTAAGTAAGACAATGTTATGATGTATAATGGACCGGCGCGCCCTCAGCTGACATTTTAATTAATCATTTCAGATTAAGCTTGAGTTATGAGCAAGATAACAAGTCCAAAAGAAAATGCAATCAACTGCATTCATAATGAGTCATCTATTTTGTATAAGTCTACTTTTAAACTAAGCTTTTTCTTTCTTTTTTCAATTGAATACTTACGTTTGAGCCTGAAATTTAATCAAAATGAAATAGAAAATACTTGTAATTAAATTGATGAATTATTGCTATGAAGATGACCGTTTAAGATGTTATTAATTTGATAGAAGAGTGGATCAATTTGCTAATGCAAATGTTAGGTATTACTTAATTTCGTGTGTGAAGGGCTCGTGGCTAAATGACAGCCACGCTTATCAATCTAATAAAATGATTATCTAATGAATAGTGCACAGGCACATTAGCTACAAAAATATTGCCAAAGATATATAATTAATACCATAATTAAGATGGTTTAATTCCTTAATCCTATTATAAGAACATCATTAAATACCTACTTGTAATCCTTAAGAAATAAAAATTTTCGCCTACACCGCTACTTTCTTAACAACGATTGGGTTTTACAGTAATTATCTACTAAAAAACATTGCAATGAAAATAATTATGTGACTAGCAGAAAATTAGGTTCATATTTCCTGTATTTTTCAAAAAGAAGTGTGAGAAATATCAAACATAGGCGTTTGCCTGTCTTGACTATTGAGACTTAGGCCCGTATTCCAGAACGATACTCGAGCACCGTTGAGCATAGATTGGAACTAGTTTCAACCAATCAAATGGCTTTAAATCTATGCTCAAGCAGAGATCGGTGCTTGAGTATCGTTCTGGAATACGGGCCTTAAACTTTTGTTCACTCAAATTGATTTCCTACTTCAAGTCAACATTTTTTTAAGAAGTCTTTGATAGAAGTTAGTTACTAAAGCATATAACAGACATATTAAATAAAAATATTTGCAAGTAATGCGGGTATGACACGGTACATGGGGGTTAGAGCGACGCTACAGTACGGTAGAAGTCACGGGTTCAAACCCCGCCCGTGTCCGTTGTTTTTAAATCTCTTATATCTCTTATAATAATATATTTGATAACAAATATTTTTTTACTATTAGACCGCTGATAACAGTAATTGCATTTTTTTTATATTTGCAAATCCTATGGACGTTTCAATAGAAACGCACACTTTTTGACTGCATAAATAGCGAATCTTAAGTTGCTACACGTTCAGTAAAGTCACGTGCTACGAAGCTACGAACCAACTGCTACGAATTAGACTACGAAGTACCGACCTGGTATTATGATATTATATAATTAACTACATGTATGAAAGTTTCTATACAACGATAATGTTTGACTACCTACTAAGTAACATTGAATATTTAGTGAGATAGTTTAGATTACGAACAACATGACTAGGTACTTAATTATCTTAATAATAATGATAATTAATTTGGTCGATGCCAATTATCGTAAAGCTGCGATAAATCTGCATCAGATACAGAGATCTCCATGTCAGATGCATGGAGCCACTAGGACTATGTATCAGGTGCATGTCAGGCATGTCAACAGTATCATCGCGCACGACGCTTCGCTGGCGACTGAAGTGTCAGCCGGTGGGCGGGGCGCGTGGGTGGGCGTGCACTCGCCCACTGCGACTGATGCCCCGCCCACCCGCGAGACCGCCCCGTCTGCTCTAAAAACTCGTGACAGGTGGGCGGGGACACACTGAAGTATCGTCGTTAAGGATACTTTATCAAGTAATTTGTTACCTTCGATACGAATTTAAAATTTATTTGTCTATGCAAAATTCTACGGTGGATGATTTCAGCTATTCATTTCAGTGCTAGACTATTGTTTTTATATGATTCAGTATCATTATGTCTAATTTTACAACTTTATTAAATACATACATAATCCATAATATAACTGTAGGTACCATTTTCATGTTAGTCGCTGTATACGCAATGCATGATCATAATTTTATGTTATTACCTAATTAAATTTCCGCAAGCAAATATAAATAAAACAATGTATTCAGAATCTCAGCAACTTACACACCTTAAAAAAGCTGATTAGAGCATTATCTAAAATATCCATCTCTCATATTTTAAATACCAAATATTAATATCCAAAAATGCTGTAAAATATTCTGAAGAGATAATGTACAAAATGCGAGGCATCTTAAAGAGTTATCAAAGCGTTACTGAGGGGCCTGGCAGGAATGTCTTTGAGAAAATTATTAACATAGACGAACCACTCCGAATTACTGCGCGTACTATCACTTCAGAGGCGCTAGGGTAAGTGGGTGGCTGCAGGAAAGTTTGTTTTTTAGACTTTTTATCATTTTTCTTTAGCTGGAACGCAGGCTGAAGGGATACTTGTGTCGTTTGGAGCTAATGCTAGGTACTTAAGATTTAGACATTTCTATCTAATTCTAATAGCTACAAATAAAATTAATTTCAATTAGGTAATAATAATTTTACCAAAAATGAACATTGTGTTCAAGTTTATACGATACATTGATACATTTTCGATGGATACAAAATCGGAATATATGATTTATTATTATTGGTATATTGTAGAGACCATTCTGAGTTCTAATTATCCAACATATTTGTATTAAAATCTGAATACAAACATATCGTATAAGGAACAGGTTCCATAAAATTTTGTTAAATATAAAATGAAATAACAAACATTTCCTGTACAATAGCTCAAATTAAACATAAACCACTGCCACATTTTACAAATAGAAGGAGCTTCTATAGATCTGCCATAACCATAACTAAACTAGTAGTTTCCAGTATGTAAATAGAGAACGGAGAGACAGAATTCACGTTTGAAAATTTATGTCAGACATAATTTCATTTGCTTTGAATCCACTCAACCTATGAGGGTTCAGACACTCAACATAACTTCTTCGTTCTTCGTCTTTGACTCGACCCTTCCGGGATCACAATAGTATATTTCATTATAAGTGCGGAAAGCCTGTCATTGCAAAGAGTTCCGACAAATGTCTACCCGAGCCGAGGCGCAGCCGAAGGTGATGGTTGACAGTCGGAACAAGTTGCAATGACGGTTTTTGCAATGACGGTTCCGCACGGGTACTGAACAACTATTTTTAATACAGTTGCGAAAAAATGAAGCAATTTAATAAAGAACATTTTTGGAAAATGGCGCCAACCGTAAAAGAATATAAACAGAGTTTTTTTTTGTTTTCCACACCCATTCTGGATAGGCAAAGGGAACTATGCCCATACAGCCAAGTCTTCAGTAGATTCTTTTTATTGATATGAAATGAAAATGAAATTTAATGAGATGAAATGAAATGAAACCTAACCTAACTCATTGAATCAAATCATTAAATCTGATATTGAAACAAATTAGTAGCTTCTTTTTAGAAATATTTGCATGAATCATAAAAACTTCTATGAATTTTTTAGTAAAAACTTTGTGGTCGGTTTTTTTTAATAGACATTATTTTGACAGTTGGGAAAGAGAACGCATGAGTTTGGAAAAGGTAAAGAAAAAACTCGAGTATGTAAAAGCCCACATCCCGAACGCTATACGCCACTTTTTGAGCAACTGTATTAAAAAAACATTTTTGAGTAAAAATTAAACTAAATATTACCCTACTCTTACCATATTACAACCGGTTGTCATTTACCTACGGAGCGGGTATTTCAACCCTTTCTAAGAATTGCATCGGAGAACCTTCTCCTTGTCTACACACCTTTGATGTAGGTGATATGAGGACAGATATTTGACGAGCTATGTCGTTATCCCCCTTTGCCCGTCTACCAAGTTATATCTTACTGTAATCTGTATTATAGGTAGATAACAATGGCATAATAAAATATCGTTTAAATAATCCGCCTACAGATTTAAACATGACTTCTGCACGTCGCCTCTGTTGGCAGTTTTTGACTTCAGACCATTATTAGGTTCAAGTTTAACACGTTCTTTTCTTCACTTCCATCACTTTGTCAATAGTGTCTAAGATTACCTATTAAAAATATACCGATTATAAAACATTGATATACTAAAAAAAAACAGATATACGACACAGCATATTTAAAAAGACGCTGAAAACTATAGGTATACCGGCGGCATCCAAAGGAGGGAAAGAAAATAGAGGAGTCATCCTCTATTTCCTTTCCCTCTTTTGGCCGCGCCGGTAGTAATAGCAGTAGCAGTATACTTATAATAGAGGGTGACAGTAGCAGTACACCTATTGCTTATGAAAAGAGGAGTTGACAGAAGTGGTTTTATTGGAGAGAGGACATAATACCTACTCGTAGAGATTGTCTAATCTAAAATTGCACGCCTCTCCACAAAATTTTCTATACAAATATTTCAAATGTGTCAGTGGACCCCTCTACTGCTATTTTATGCTATTACATTTGACCTATTTGTATGGTCTTAAATTAGACGGACTCTATCATGTGCTAGTAAAATTCAAGAATAGTTGTTTTCCAAAACAAAAATCGGTTAACAAGTTAGTTGTATACGCTTATCTACACATCCACAGTATTTATTAAAAAAATACTCTATTAAAACATCACGATTGCAAGTATTTTCACAGCGAAATAAATCAGACTTGTATCAACCGATCTCAACCAGATAATATTATCAAAATAAAATAAAATCATAATCTAAATCAGAATAACATTGATATCTATCGAAAATGCTCCCAAAAATCACACCAAACTGGTCAAATGCACAAAAACACTATAAGTACCTTGCAGTGTATCTGCACAAAAACTCAAACCTGAATGATATCCAAATATCCGATTGAATAATTCACCTTAAGCGAGCGAAAAATCCGCCAATGTTTTCTGGTCTGGGCGTACTGGGCGCATGTCACAACAATTAGCTAAACCGACGGCGACTGATTTATGAGAGGAGCTAAGCCGGGCGAGCTTATCCGAAGCGCACCTTTTACGCAGCCAATGGCCTGGTACACCTTTTAGAAAATCGTTGCTTAGTTACGGAGATGGACAGCGTAACGAGAGGTGATGTGTGCACTTTTCTGTGGAAACTCTTTGGACATTTCACCGGGTAAAACGGTTTATTGTAACGAATCTTGTTAGATTCTCTTATCGACTTTATCGGGCTGACCTGGAAGGATTCTGATATTGTCCGTCTGTCTGTCAACGTCAAGATCCTTTTGCTCAGAAACGGGTAGAAGTATCAAGTTTATATTAATAACAAATATTAAGGTTTACGATCCCTTAGATGTTTAAAAAAATCAAGCTTCTAAGTCAACACATTCATAAGATAGGTACCTACGGCTACTTATGTCACATATTTTGATGTTATCGAAAATAGTTCCATCTATGAGAACATAGTTCAACCATTGTCTTACTATCGATAAATCTACAGTAAGTTTGACAAGCTGCTTGACCAATTAGTACTAGAGTTCATCGCTTCCGGGCACTGACCTAAGGTTATAAATTCCTCGGTACGCGATTTTACAACATACATAATTAAGTTTGCACGGAACCCTCAGGGTGCGACTCCTTCTCGTATTATTCCGGGTTTATACTAAAAGGTAACATAATCGAGTAGATGGTGGATTGTGCCTTGTCCAAGAGGCTATCAAAACTAATACTTATAGATTTATTTTGTTAATCATCATCAACCAATTACCACTCCATATACTTGAGATATCAAAAAACTATAGCAAACGTTGCTAATAATTATCCATTTGAAGCACACAACTGGTGTGCATGAACCCGTGTGACGACATTAGCCCTGCCGGCGAGAGATAAACAAATTCAAACGTCCCGACTGCCGCCTTAATCCATCTGTTGTTACAAATTTAATTATTTCCCACTCTATAACACAACAATACAGACATTGATAATTATCCCCTGCATTCAAATTATTCGAATAAGGAATTTTAATTAACGATTTTATTCGCATATTTTCAATAGCCATCATTGAATTTTATACCGTAATGTTAATTAACTACATCGTTTTGCAATTCAACTTGTAGTTAATTCTACAGGCACTTTCAATGTGTTATTAAATATTTATGGTTAATATTAATTTGTTTTTACCCGACTGCGGCGAAGCCCAAAAGGAGAGTATAGTGTTTCACCTGTATGTTAGTATGTATGTGGGTATGTATTTCCGTTTCTGTGTTCCCTCCTAGAGACTAAACGAGCAACAGATTTTAACATATGGCATATCATTAGATTTGTATAAACGTCGCGAGTAATATAGGCTATTATGGATTCCATGGTGGATTTTAATCGCCAATAACTTAAGTCGTAAAAAATAAAAAAAATCTGACATGGTCATGTGGGGTATCAAAATGAAGGGCTTAAAGAGACGATTACGAATATATACATATATCTTATACATTAAAAAACATTTAAGTATCTAAAAAAACATTTATCTAAAAAAAACAATAATTTTTATTTTCTTATTACATCATCATGTGGGGTTCCAAAATGAAGGGCTTAAAAAGGCGATTACAAAAATATATAATATATGTCATTGACATCAAAATCTAAAAAGTGAAAAATAAAAATAGAAAATTAAAATTTTTATAAAAACCCGACTGCGGTCGTTATCCACCTATATAACCACCAAAAAGAAAAGGAAAACAAGATATTGCAGTCGGGGCACAGTGTTTACGGGTAATAGTCATATAATGGGTCCCGACAATATCTTGTTTTCCTTTTCTTTTTGGTGGTTATATAGGTGGATAAGACGACCGCAGTCGAGTTTTTATATTTTTTTTTTTTTTTAAATAGGGAGCCGTGGAAATATTTAATAAATAAGTAAACATAAACATCCACATGTAAAAGTTTAGTCTTTCGTTCATTTAAGTAATACGCACAATAAATTATAAAAGATTTTTTTAATTCTAAGAATTATAAAAGTTGGTATCAATTTATTACTAAAAAAATCTCGTTTATCGAAACATAACATTATGTCTTACTGTAGGACGCAAACAGGAACACTAAGATATACATATATGGGCTCCTGATTTTGAAAAAAACTACTGAAAAAAGCTGCGCAAATAGAATAGTTGCCTTTGAAGAATCGTGCACATCACTCACCCACAACTTAGAACAGAACTAAGACATTTGTCACACACTATCTTTCAAACAAAACTGATCAAAATCTTACACGACGGGTAACAATCATGTAATGTTGTACTTATATGATCACGTCATGGTTAACCGTGCCGAGGAGCAACACCAAGAATAAACCTGTATGGCAATTCCAAAATTGTATAGGAATTGCCAAGAATTGAGCAGTTTTAGTTGCCCGTGTAAATGGGCTTTTATCACCTATAACAAAATAGGACAAGTTGACCGTCGACCATCTTATCACTATAGTGCCTGCTGACTAGCAGAGATGTCCTATTGAGATGTCCTAATGCTCTAAGTTCACTTTCATAATATGTATGTATACTAATTATATAATATATTTATGTATGAAACACACTGCAACGGTGAACCACCAAACAATTCAATCACATTTACCTCATATTACATTTACCACAATAGGTCACATTTTACAGTCCCGTGCATGAAAATTTACACGTAGTGTACGTGTAAATTTAGGAGTAGGGAACAGGGACCAAGCTACCGGCGGTCAGGGCCCCAGAGAGAGGAACCTCCTAACAATACAAGCCGTGTCCAGGAGTACCGCTCTCTGTACCAAGCCGTAACGACTATTATTCATATTAATTATAATTCAGTAATAAAAGTGTTATAGATTGTTTTTGCTACTGCCAATACAAATGTTTTACATAATCCCTTCGTGAAAAGTAAAACATGTTTCAGAACCAAGAACTGAGAAAAGTATCCAAAAAAATAGTATTGAATTTTGGTAGGTACACTCGACAACATTGACGGTCGACCACTTTTCACCCTTATTACTAAGCTCATAAGGGTGAAAAGTGGTCGACCGTCAATGTTATCGAGTGTACCTACCAAAATTCAATACTATTTTTTTGGATACTTTTCTCAGTTCTTGGTTCTGAAACATGTTTTACTTTTCACGAAGGGATTATGTAAAACATTTGTATTGGCAGTAGCAAAAACAATCTATAACACTTTTATTACTGAATTATAATTAATATGAATAATAGTCGTTACGGCTTGGTACAGAGAGCGGTACTCCTGGACACGGCTTGTATTGTTAGGAGGTTCCTCTCTCTGGGGCCCTGACCGCCGGTAGCTTGGTCCCTGTTCCCTACTCCGCCTGCATCGGGAACAGGGACCAAGCTACAAAAAAAAAACATACCTACTATTTTTATATTTTTCATTGTTTTTTTTTTGAGAAATATTTGAAATGTAAAATATGTGTATGAATAGAGTCAATAAAGAATAAAAAAACGCTATTTGTTTATCAAAATAAAATCATATTAATACCTAACAAAAACAGAAATTAGAATTATATAGAGAGAAGTTAAAAGGAGAAGTTATTGATTGCTAAAATATAAAACCATTCGTAACTATAAGAAAATCACTAACGTTACACATAATTCTGCACGCAACTGCACGGGTTTCAAGTTCCGACGGCATCTGTTATCAGTGATCAGTGCTAATTGTGCGTTAATCAGTCGTTAATTACTGGCTGTGGGGCGTATGACGTCATTATGCCTACCACCCCACCGCCTAGCAATCAATAATCCACTGTCATGTGCAACTTGATCTAATTTGTCGCGTGTCTAATTACTACTGACCTATGTGATTGTTTCATGTAGGTACATCTTCGGACTAAAAAGCTGTCTGGCATATTTATTAATCAGTATTCGTAGTTGAAAAATATGTCAACGAATCCTAATTATTAATCTATGCGAAAGGCTTTCTTGAAATAAGTATAATTGTTGTTGATTGGTTTGCAAGGTGTAAAAGAATATGGGGAGAGTTTGTTCAACAGAGGACAGAAAAGGTTAAAAAAACCTTTTATATAAACACAAGCGACTACAAAAATAGCGTGAATTCATTACCGCCAGCGAAACTTTTTTTGCTGCGTGAATTAATACATCATCAACATAGGCGAAGTGAATTAAATACCATTTATGGAAGCTGATGGTTAAAAAGCTACTAAAGTTCCAATAATTTACCGTGTAAAAAATATGTTTTACACGGTAAAATTACACGTATTATTTTTCGTGACGCTTTTTTCATTAGATACCTACGTAACGATTTCATCCAGTCAACTCCTACCGCAAGCCGGTCAAATGGAGAACAACATTTTCATACTTTAACCGACTTCAAAAAGGAGGTGTTTTTGAAGTCGGTTAAAGTATGAAAATATTGTACCACCAAAAAATATCGTGACCACTAATCTGTCTGTTGTGTGACTTGAAATATTAATACTTAATGACTTCTTGTGAAGCTTCATCTATTCCTGAATAAAATTGATTTAAAGCAGTAGGTACAGTTGAGGCCGAAAAGACCCTGAAACTAATCAGTCGTCGGACCTTGCAAGAAAATGTGTCTCATAACATAATAAAAATCTCCATTCTTCGTCACTTTAAATTAAAAAATCACATGTAAGCGTCTCTTTTAATCTGAATCCAGCCAGCGTACAAAAATCCCGTAAAAAACGCTCGCAATTCCCACCACACTTGCTGCCAGGCAGTGTCCGTAGCAATTCATTAGTGCTGGCCGCGTGTCACCCGATACGGCGCGTCATTTGCTTCTGCCGTCATTTACATCCGTCATTTGCGTCCGCCGTCAATCGCGCGTGATTAGCGCTCTGTGATTGCGCATTGATCGCTCGTTACCAACTGTTTGCTCGCGTACCGTCCTCCACGCACTACTGACAATACCAATTTGTAGGATTTGAGTAGGCGCAGGCATGCTCGGTTTTGTGTGACATAGGGGTTTAAAATCTACGGGAATTAGCTAGGTATTGAAATGTAAAAATGGATGAAATAAATAGGGCAACTGCTAAGGAGAACGTAATTTTAAAAAAATCTAGTAGATTAGAATAAGATAAGGTTGCATATAAGGCAAGTACGCAACAAAACCTATTCACAATTTAATCATATAGGTATAAATGTATATTTTTGCGAGTTTTTTTTTTGTTATGTTAAAGCCATGTTATGCTTATATAATGTTATTAAATATATAAGACATTCCCAAAAACAACTGGCACAGGCAGGAATCGAACCTGCGACCTCTGCCTTGCCCCGGTTTAGGCAGGTCGCTGAGGTCGCAGGTTCGATTCCTGCCTGTGTCATTTGTTTTTGGGAATGTCTTATATATTTAATAACATCATATAGGTACCTACGTTTCCATACCAATAACAAAGCAAATTAATTCAGTTTTGTTTTAAATCCAGCTTTTTCAAAGCATATTAATCTCCACTTCTTTAATCCCTTAACACCGCCGAAAATATGAACTAGTGGAGCTATAAAAAATTGTAATAAAGCCATAACAGAGCGAAACGTGCGAATAAACGGGAGTCGCGTCGTAAAACTGTCGAATTGAATGATAAATGATAAATGATAAATGATATTTATTTTGTAAATAGGTTAAAAATAACACTTTTACACGTCAAAACATTTTTTTAAGCTAGATGAGTTCGGTGTTTCCTATATGACTACCTTTGAGAAGAAACACCGAAACAAACTCAAAGGTTGATGTCTCTTTTAAAGTCCAGACAATTAAGATAAATTGTGTAAGAACCATGCAGGTTAGTCTGAAATGGCCTTTAGAGGAAAGAGCCATACAGATTTGAGTGGACCTGACCTGACTGTGCACGCATGTGCCGGGTATCGTGGTAGCTCAACCCAGACTTAGGGAGCTCAACGACCCGACGAACATTACCATCAGAGAGGACATTTGGGTAGGCCCCCTAAAGTACTCAAACTGTCAGACTGAACTTGAGATCTATAACAGTAACATAATAACCCACATAGTACTCACATTTACAATAATTATAATCAATATATTATCATTATTATCACATTCAATGTCATTTTGTATATAAATTGTTTCAAAAGGAAACATTCAATGTCAAAGTGTATATAGAAAAAATTATAAAATCAAATAAAAGAGCAATAATTTAGTGGTTATGTCAATAGTAGTATTGGCCCATGTATGTATTGGAACAGCTCAATCCCAAGCCTTTTTGTCCTCCATATAATCTTTAACACTATAAAAAGCTTTATGACAAAGTTTTCGCTTTATTAATGATTTGAATTTATTAAGGCTTAATTTTTGAATATGGCTAGGGATTTTATTGTAAAAGCGTATACTTTGGCATTTAAATGTGCCACTTATTTTCTGGAGCCTCGTGGCAGGAACAACAAGTCTATGTTTGTTTCTAGTATTAATATTATGAATATCACTATATTTAGTGAAGAGATTAATATTTTTATGTGCATACAATAGATTTTCATAAATGTACTGAGATGGAACAGTCATTATATTAATATCTTTAAATTTCTCTCTGAGTGAATGTCTGGGACTTAACTTATAAATTGATCGAATAGCTCTTTTCTGCAAAACAAAAACAGTCTGTATGTCGGCGGCATGTCCCCACAACAGAATACCGTACGACATGACACTATGAAAATAACTGAAGTATACTAAACGGGCAGTCTCAAGATCAGTTAAATCGCGAATTTTTTTAACGGCGTATGCTGCAGAGCTAAGCTTTTTCGACAACTTATCTATGTGTGGTCCCCACTGAAGCTTAGCATCCAATGTTATACCTAAGAACACTGTGGTATCCACAAGATTCAGCTCCTCACCCTTCACTAGTACACTAGTTTTCACCTGTCTAACGTTAGGTGTCGTAAACTTAATACATTTAGTTTTCTTTTCATTCAAAAGTAAGTTATTAACATTGAACCAGTGCACTATTTTTGAGATAGCGCTATTTACATCGTCAGTAACCAGCTGCTGACGTTTAAGTTTAAACAAAAGTGAAGTGTCATCTGCAAACAGTACTATCTCATGATTGTCCCTTATAAGGAAGGGTAAGTCATTTATATAAATAAGAAACAAAAAAGGGCCAAGAATTGAGCCCTGTGGTACTCCCATTGTTACTACAGACCCGGGTGATCTTTTACCATTAACATCCACCTTCTGAATCCTATCACTTAAGTATGAAGTAAGAAGATCCAAAGATGAGTTCCTTATGCCATAGTAGTACAGTTTCCTGATTAATGTTTCATGAAGAACACAATCGAATGCCTTAGACAAGTCACAAAAAATACCCAAAGCATCGTGTGAATTCTCCCACGAATCAAAAATATGTCCTAAAAGTTCAACACCGGCGTCAGTTGTTGAACGACCCCTCGTAAAGCCAAACTGTTTGTTATGTAATAATTTGTTTTTATTAAAGAATTTTTGCATCTGCTCTAAAATAAGTTTTTCGAAAATTTTACTAAATGTAGGCAGCACTGAAATTGGTCTATAATTTGTAGGGTCTGATGTGCTACCCGATTTAAATAGAGGTATTATTTTACTACTTTTCATTAGATCAGGAAACTTACCACAATCAATACAACTATTAAAAATAGAGGCTAGAGTAGGTGCTACAATGTCAATAATAGACTTAGCAACGTCTACCGAATTACCCCACAGATCTGCTGTTTTTTTTACATTTAAAGTGTGAAAAGTTTTGATTATGTCTCTACAGCTAACATGTTGAAAATGAAACTCCGAATCGCAATTTTTAACATTTTCTTTAAGCAAAGTCTCTGCAACAGCAGGTGATGAGTTCAAAGATTTAGTAGTTACAACTGGAACCTTTGAAAAGAAATTTTCGAAAGCTGTGGCTACTTGTAAATCCGATTTAATTACATTGTCATCAATATTAAGGCTATATTCACTATCTCGATTACTAGACCTACCCGTTTCACTGTTAATAATATTCCAAGTCGTTTTAATTATATTATTACTAGATTTTATCTTTGAACTTAAGTAATGCGATTTGGCCATGCAACAAACTTTTTTAAATAATTTTGAATAATTTTTGACATATAAATTGAATTCGGGTGTGTTTACATATATCCTTTCATTGTACAGTTCATAAAGCCGTTTTCTACTTTTATGTATACCAATGGTAGCCCATTCACTGAAGGATGCAGTGTTGTTAACTTTAATTGTCTTTGGAATAAAAGTAGAATTAAATTGTGTACAGTACATGTTAAAAAGATCATCATATAATTTATTAGGATCATCATTACTTGATAAATAAGGTAATTTATTAATGAGCTTAGTACGGAATGTTTTTAGGCGGCCTGCAGTTTTAGGGTTAACAGTGATATCCTTTTTGACTACATCTTTGTTTTGATTTTGAATAGTGATCATCTGTCCACAATGATCTGAGTCCAGTAAATTAATAATTTTTTTTTGGTAAGGTATAACATCGGTATAAATATTATCTAAGCAAGTGGCAGTAGAGGTAGTTATTCTAGTGGGCTCCAGAAATAGGTTAACAAGATTGTATGACTGGAATAAACTTATAATTTTAATGCAAGACCCAGAATTTTCTAATAAATTAATATTAAAATCACCGCATACAATGATAGATTTGTTTGAGTTGCAGACTTTGTACAACACTTCATCCATTACTTTTTCAAAACAATCATACAATCCTGAAGGTGGTCTGTACACACTTAATACAATAAACCGCTCCAATTCTACACAGGCGATCTCAATAGTACGTTCAACAGACAGGCTCACAATGTCCATACGGTCTTTAAATTTAAGCTGGTTACTTACTAAAATTAAGGAGCCACCATGAATAGCATTTATTCTGCTGAACGAGCTGCCAACCTGGTGGTTTCTAAAATTGAACATAAACTGGTGGCTTTTTAGCCAATGTTCTGTAATGCAAAGTATATTAATGTCATTATAATTCAAGAATAATTCTATTTCTAAATCTTTGCTCATTAATCCTTGAATATTTTGATGCACCAGGTTGATAGTACTATTAATATCATTTTTAATAATTTTATTTAATTTTTGCTTATTACTCTTTACATTTTTGCAAGAGGTTGCCTCTATTGTCTCAATTTCTAATTTAAATTATGTTTAATGTCAATATTTGTAGCCAAATTATTGGCTGAACTATTTAATGAGTCATTGGAACATTGCTCAATAGAAGCAATTTGTTTAGCCAAATTTTTGGCTGTGATAGATAAAAAATAGGATAGCGACACAGCTATCTGTCTTTTAAAATATTTTGATAAGTAATACATAGACATATGATATCTGTCTGTTGTCAAATAAAAGTTTTTACCAACATAATTGTTGGTGTCAATTACATGAAATAAATTATCATTGAATGTCAAATTATGTAGTGTCTTATTCAATTCATGTCTAATTAGGTTTTCTTCCTGTGGCAAACTGTTGCTATAAGGGAATGTGAACATCACAATTTTTCTTAAATTAAGTTTACTTAATGTACTATGATATTTTAGTAATTCACTTTTATGAACGTTGCAGTTGGCCGCGCCGCGTTCACACGTGAAACAAACAAGACAACACACATTTTCTTTTCATTGTGATCAATTCAAAAGGAAAATTCAGAACAAGTATGTCATAGTGTGACTTCAGGTGGGATTACCTAAATGTCTGGAAAACTTTGTAATTACTCCTTATTTTTTATTACAGGTTTTTTAATTTTTATAACATAATATATTTACGCCTTTATTCCCCATAGGGTTAGGCAGAGGTATTTGGTATACACCCACATTTCGCCAGTTATGTTGCTCCGAGCTGTTTCTGAAAATTTCCTAACAGAAAATCCAATAACACTTTGCGACCCGGGGATCATACCCCCCAGGGTTGGGGGGTCATGGGGGACATGACCCCCCCCCCAAAATTGTACAAAAATGCAACAAACACGGTAATTCACGGTATAGCACGTCGGCATTAATCTGTATGACCCCCCCTAAAGCATTCAGCAACGGTATGACCCCCCCCCCAAATCGTCGCCTGCGACCGCGCCTGAATCGAGCCCATGATTTATGCTATGCTTATGCACTAGGTTCCACCTGCGGCTTCGCCCGCGTTTTTCGGTATAAGAGGTAGCATAATGTGTTATTCTAATGTTTAAGCAGTACAGAACTGTAAAGTTTTATCAAAATCCGTTCAGTCGTTTTTGCATGAAAGAGTAACAAGCATCCATCCATACATCGATACATCCTCACAAACTTTCACGTTTATAATATTAGTAGGATTACAACTACATTATTAGGTACCAATCGGCTCAAGTTACCAAAGCTCACACTACGTCACATGAACGGGATACCGCCATGTCACATGAACGCCGCACACAGCGTAAAATCAGGTGTGGCGAGGATCACGTACGCATTAATAATGATAAATTCGCGTCATTAATTCGGCGGGATTAGTCGCGCGGGCCGAGTGCGCGCCGCCGATAACCAAATATTAACTCAATTAGAGCGGAGAAGCGCGGCCGGCGCATTCAAATGTCTGATAATCCGAGCTAACGTCCTACCCCTTTGATATCCTAGAACTGACGGTATTACGTGAGGACGGACCATTCAAACACTGAGCCTTTTATAATTACACTAGACTTTTGCCCGCGACTCCGTACACGTGGACTGCAATGAAATTACTAGTTTTAATTACCTCCGTAGTATAGGGTGGCTAGTACTACCAAGAGGTCAAGCTGTATCCTGATATATATGTTTATCCCACCGGAATTAGATGAAATGTGACTTAGATTTTAAGCTGAACTTTGATTTTAAGCTGAGCTATCGAACTGTAAAAATCACATCAAAATCCGTTCAGTACTTTTTGCGTGATGCGCGCACAAACAGACAAACAGACGAAAATTGCATAATTTTTTTTTGGATATGGTTACGTCCCAGTACCCTATCCCAATTGTTTTTTCTGGAATATCTTCAATGTCAAACACGGCATTTTTACAATTTTATAATAGTATCGTACAGGTTCTTTGTTTTATATATTTTTGATGTAACGTGTCGACTGCTATTTATTGCAGATTCGTACTATCCATTATGTCGGATGAATAAGCTCCAGATTATGCGCCACTGGCGCATTTTTTATTAATTTGGTACAGATGAAGTTTTTTTTTTATAAAATTCGCAGTCGATGTAATGCTTTTATATAAAAAAACTCAATTATTTTTAACATAAAGCCAAACAAATCTTCCTTTCTTTTAATCTCCTGAAAAAAACATTTTTAGATGTGTTGTTGTAAAGACCATGATAATGGTTATAATAATTATGTTTATGTAAATACAACAGGCTAAAATATCACTACACGACATACTTTCTTAAACATTAGACCGCTACCAAAACGCTGTCGTGCGAACTCCTGTGGATTGTTAGGGGTTTTTCTAGTACTATGTAGACGTTTCCACAACCATGTCACAGCGCTAAAGATATGACTGGTCATGATTTGTTTGAAAACGTAGCTATACGAGACTACAGGTTTTCACGACGTACATACATGTCAAAATCGTAGTTCCACCTGCAGCTTTCATATAATTTTGTAACCGATTGTACCACAATGTTATGTGCCTTTGGCACGTCAGAACGGACCCTTAAAAACAAATAAATGTAGAAATCTGATCATATTATCACGCTAATAATACCCCTAATCACACGTCTCAAATCATTTCCATACATGATACATCATAAGACGAAGTGAAGGGCTAGCTAATGACTTTAATCCAATTAATGCAACCCAATCGTAATGACAAATGCACGGTTAGCACTGACAGATTGCTAATACTCAGCTGACGAGACGAAAGCCGCTTGGAACATATGACGTTGGACATCCATCATGAAGTGTATGGACCCTGTGTTTACATACACGAAGAACGGGAAATGGGGGAAGGATAGACTGGGAGAAATGAAAATAATTATGTTTGTTGTCAGTTTTTATTGCATAGCATTCAAAATTTTAATTGAAACTTTGAAATTAATGGTATGATTATGACTATATTGGGTTATTTGCAGCAGACATTGGCATGCAGTCAAGTTAAGGGCATCCCATCAAACTTCTTTTAGTATTTTTTTTACGACATTTTTAAAACTTATACCTACCCCTTACTAAAACACGCGGACAAAAATATAACTTTAAATTTGTAACTCAAAAAATACCTAGGCCTTGTAGAAAGTATTGTTAAGATTTTGTAAGTACCATTTTACGTTTAGGATAGAACCACAACATACAATGGTATGATTTAGCTTCATTTTAACAAGTTTGAATAAATAATTCGATTCAAATCGACTTAATTTAAGATTTACCAATTAATCTCAAACTTAACCCGCTCGTGCTTCTAATTGAATATCCAACAAAGACAAATTCTCAGCTACAATCACAGTTCTTTCAACGTTTCCACTCGAACAGCCTTTCTTTATAAAGCAAACGTACCAGTTCCGAGCAAACTTAATCCAATCCGCGATTCAGACCAAGTAAGACGTCGGCTCAAACAAATTATTTGACATAATATCGTTAATTAGAAACCCTCCTTTGTAACCGAGGGTAGGGTAATTAGGTTCGGATGTTCTGAATGGGCCCTTTTTCTGCTCGTTACGGCTGAAACAAAGGGGCAAAGAAGTAAACAGACCGTATTCAGACGGGGATTTGCATTACTGACAATGAAAGAGTTTGACTTTAATTCTGTTACAATGTTAGTTTTGGTTTGTCTACATTGAGACAATGGTTATTGAAGGTTATATTGCGCATTAAGTGGATGTTGCGTAGAAGGTGTAATTATAATGACAATAATATGATTGGAACGATAGGGTCAATAGAGCCACTTTAAATACCTACTGATGCGTAAAAATATATTTTTTTAGGCATTCGTAAACCACATTATCGCTTAAAATCAAATTTACATTCGCAATTAAAATCATAAGCATTGCTTGTAAGTAATTTAGAAAATTTAATTTATCGAAACAATATCTGTACAATCTCGTAGAGTGCTAGCACACTACTTTGCCTTCAAAAAGACCTAAGTGTCATTATAATTGCAGGCCCTGAGATAATTCTTACTTTGAAATATCACCGTTTTTTACCCGCGACTGCGGCCGTGCGTCGTCGCTGCGCTGTCGTCATTCGCGGCTGCGGCTCTACAAGACGCTTCCCCTCGCGGGTTTAATTGCGCCGGCATTGTTGCGACTGATTTGATTCTGTATCTCTCTATAGGGCACAATCATAATAACGAGCTTAGCGGCCGGTACGCTGAGCTTGTACAATGGCGGAACTGAGCTTTACTTTTTAAAAAGCAAGATATAAATTACAAGTATGTATATTTGAATCTGGCTTTATATAGACACAGTGTACTTTTGCAAATGTTTTTAATTTTAAAGTTTATTTTGATTTATTTGTCTGTTGTGTGGTACAAATTATCAATACAACAATAATATCTAATCAATGTGAGGTGTAGAGCAATTTAATCGATGAATAAAATCAAAATATATTTTTTACACTGAGATTAAGTAAGTTCTTTTGCCTATTAAACTATTATTTGCCGAGTTTAACAAGCATAAAAAAACGTGATGTTTATTTGTCAGCGATCGACAAATTAGCAGTAACATGTGGATGCACCTAACGCCACGTGTCATGCACACTCTTTCCCGACAATTTACAAACAAGAACTTGCTCCTAATTGTGTTTGCGATTCCTTTAGAAAGCTCTTTTGACTCGCCTCCAATTGTGAAAACTCGTTTTGAAACGACGTTAAATACGACCGAATTTCAGATAATTAACTCAGATTAAGTACTGCCTTTCGGCAAATTATTCGCTTTTGTTGCAGAAAGTAAATATGGTAAGAAAATCTATCATCAACACAATTTAATTTTACTTATGTGGATAGGACCTGTACTTAGTGGCAGATAAACTTTATAGAGCAGACCAGAGTATGACTTGCCAAGCATCTTACTAGACAGCAGGCAGTGTACGTGTAGCAACAAGAAATAGTCCGCATTTTATTAAAAAAAAAACTTCATTTATTTGTAAAATATGAAAGAAAAAACGAAAAAGACATTAAATTGCAACCTGGGCAGTAGATCTAACATAAAAACTAATTAGAGCAGTTCCAACAAACAGATCGAACGCAATAGTTCAACCGCCGTGAAAATATCAAATATCGAGTAACTTAAAACCCATGCAAATTCGGAAAAACCTATTATAATCTGCATCGCACACCGCTGGACGCTCTTTTCATTCGATACCTTTTGTTGGCGGATTCAATTAAGTTTACATCGGCACCGAGGTCAGTTAATAAAAACCGAAGCCTACAAAAATTGGCGCGTAAATCAAATTCAATAAAGTGCAGTACAATAGAACGGGACGGGACATCGGAAAATGACGGCGGGAACAATGACTCACACGCACACTACGCCGATCAATTTATATTGTCAAGCACGCGAAACGGATATGTTGCTGATATTACCCTGAGGTTTTCATCATGTGGGTATAAAACGTGTTTCAACAGATTTTATTGTTACTCCAGTTACATAACTTTTTCATGTCCTGTTTATTAGCAAACAGTTTGAATGGAAAATGTCGCGCTGGCGTAATATAGCTGTGTAATTTTGTTTCAATATGCAGCTTGATGTCTATGTAAACAAAACTTTCAATATAAATTCACCCTTATGTAATATACTCAACTCATACATACCCATAGCACTCGAACCAAGAACTTAAAACAAAATCTAAGATTGCTAAAATAATTTAAATGAGGCGCACCCCTTCCTCTATTAGATGCACCGATTGAGCACCTCCAGTTACCCTTCCACATTAAGAATTCCCGTCCACCTTTCCACGTCTCCGAATTAATCGCCCGAGAGCCGCTCTCTATTAAAGTTTCTTCGCAAGTTGTTTAAGAGGCTCAAGTTCCTTAAAACTCCGCAGATAATGTTAAACATTCATTTAAGTGCGCGAGGACCGCCCAACTTCCGAATTGTCGTATAAATCTTCTAATTCTTGAAGCGTTTAATATTCATATCACCGTTCGCGAGTCACAGTTGGTAAGCCGGCGAAAAGTTCGCCTAGCCTCCACGGAATTCGTACGCAACGGGCGTTATGCGAATTTACTCACACGCTTCACGTATTAAGTTGTTAGTATATAATTATTTTAACATCTAGCTGAAATCGTGCTTATCGGATCAATAAAAGGGTGCTTGTAATGTAATTATTTCATTTATATCTATAGGTACATATAATAAAATGCAACGTTTTTCTGTCTGGTCTGTGCGGTACCTATATAGGGTCAGATCATTTTTTTTTTCATTTGTATGGCATCTTTGCCACCTACAGATGTACCTCTTAAAATATTTCGACTATGAAGGGTAGGACCTTATATAGTGCTATTTTTTTCTATACTTAATAATATAATCTCCTCGCGTGAATTAAGAAGATTTCAAAGAAAAATCTCCTTTATCTAGTCGATGGAAAAGAGGGGTTTCCATTCAGATATTTTGCAGTTTCGCAAAAATTCGTTAACGTTAAAAAAATCGTTCTTATTATGTATGTATTTACCAGCAAGTCATACTTATCTCAGAATATCTTATGATTAAATTAAAAACTCCGAGTCTCCGATCAATTGAAATTGTAGACATTATACAATATTCAAATACTGCACAAATCAAAATTTAGCTTCTATTATTTCAAACAATGAATAAATATCTATATAAAAATAAAAATCGTAAAACTACCTGCGTGCAAAACCCCGGTAGGTATCATTTTACATTCACCGACAAAACAATAAAATCGGTCGCTGTTACGGATACCCATGCGGACACTCTATAAATATTCGTCGATTGCTTTTTCGCAAAATCAATATACCTATTAAAATACAAGTGCGATTAAAAATTATATAGCATTTTTATTTAAATTTTAGAACACCGTTTTTTTTTTACAACAGCAAAGGACGGCGGCGCGTAAAGCAATTGCGGGAAGCAGCCAAAACACGTAGCTCGTTCATTCGGACCGTTATAACAATACCAAGTTGAGAAGACACTACCTGCCCCTAACACCGAATAACTTTAAAGAACATTGAGAGGAAGCTTAGAACATTAGCACAGGTCCATCTAAACTGGACATGTAATAACAGTCTGAACAAGTGGTATTGACGTGGCTGCATCAGCGGTTTAGAAACGATATCGCCGCTCATTTGCGGACAATGTTAGTGTTTCCTTGAAGTGGCTTACTAATTGTTATTTTCTTAGGGCTGCTTTTATTTTTGTAATAAAATCTTCTAAAATAGCACGCTGAAACAATGATACTAAAATCAAATCACATTTGCAAACTGGTTTCCCTTCCAATGTTTTATACATTTATCCAATTTGAAATAAAACTGAAAAGACGTGCACTGCGCTCTCGCAGTGGCGCGCCCGCCTAAGCCATGTTTCCGTCCACGCTATTTTAAATAAACTGCACTTTTTATGTTCTTAGCATATTTTTCAAAAGTCGACGCCGCTCCAAGCGTATTAATACGCACTTTTAAACACCCCTAACATGAATAATTAGGTGTTCCCCAGATTTATCCGCCGCCGTTATCTGTAAAACACGCGTTTTAAAATCGCGAAGTCATTCTTTTCGCTTTATTGAGGATAATACATCTTGGCTCGGATGAGATTCTGATTAATGTCTTTAACTCGAGTCGGCGTAACTTTGTCAAAGATAGCGGAGAAAAATAAAGGGACGTGACTCGACTAATTCGGTTTTTACGACAGAGAGAGTTAAAAAGAATTATAGCATTAGGTTAAAAAATGAGGATTTAAATACATGTGATTTACCTGGCAGTGAAAATATTAAGAAAAATATATTAATTCTTCTTTTGAAATTTCTGCTGCCAAACCAGCAATGTGTTTGACGGTGAAACGTCAATTAGTTTTCTTATAAATGTTTAAGATAGTTTTCTACAAATATGAGAACTAAAATTGTAATTGCACTGTGTTTCGGTAATTCTACAATGTTTAATTGTAATTCACAGATTTATTTTTCATAGTAAGAGATTTTGTAAATATTTTTTTGATAATTTTCCAGCATTGTCGGTATGTGAAGAAGTTTATGCGGAAGGTGAACAGGAAGTCAGAAGAGGGGTTTTTCCGTTTATGGTGAGCCACTGGATTAGTACTTTGGTGTTAAAAATTACCTTTAAAATGATACGATTATCTGAGATTATTTGCTCAAAAAGATATAGAGCGTTTCACTTAAGATTTCCATTCGATGCTATGTTGGCTCCCCTGTCTGTCACTCCTATTTAGGTCTTAACGTTTTATATTTTTCGTAGATTTGTGTTAAAGTTAATGCCTTAGGTCATCTTAGGACGCCAAAAGTGGTGAAAGAAAATTGGTGCTGAAAGAAACCTTGCAACACCGTTAAAAATGTTGTAACATAGTTACACCATTTATAGCTCAAGAACGGCTGAACCGATTTTAACAGGACTTCACTGGCAAATAGTTGATGTCATAAGGAGTAATTTAACTTACTTAGGGTTAACCCTAATTAGGGTTCCGTGCAAAAAAATTAAAATCCATGAAATTCAATATTCCACGCAGACAAAGTCGCGGGCAGAGCTAGTTAAAGATCCGTTTACAGGTACTTACATAAGATTATTAATTTATAATTTTGTCTTTTAGTTACGACTGGGTAGGAAAAAAATAGTTTTTATCTTATAGTCACAGCTAAACCATGCAAGGAGTAGCTCTCGGCTACCATTAATGTTTTTAAACTAAATATTAAATTATGTTACCAGGCATTCGTATACTACCCCGATGAGTCGGTGTTAGACGGCACTGGTGCCAGGTTCCTTCGTGGTGCTATCCTCATCCAACCTGATTGGCTGGTCACCTCTGCTGCCGGCCCCAATATTCTTACAGATGGTCCTAATGGCTTTCCACGGAAAACGCTTCTAGCCAGAGTCGGTGCAGTTACTATTGATACCAATTTCACACTGAATGAAGACGAAGACGAGCAAGAGCGAGAGGTAAAACAAACTAAGGAAACTGCTATACCAATAGTATAGTCTATTAATATTGAGGCATTTATCGAGGCTGCTAGAAGCAGAGTAGCCTAACCACAAAAAATAATGAGTCGCTCTGATTTTGTTGACAACATTTTTAAATTACGAAAATGCAAATAGGTCAAAAGTCGCTAAAATTGCTGTTAGGCCACTCTGGTTTTAGCAGCCCCAATTCTAAATTACAAATATTATTTAGCTACATAAGTACTTACCTATTACTGATCACATAACATTGACCTTTGTAAAAAAATATATCCAAACACTTCAATTATAGCACCATAT
The DNA here is from genome assembly GCA_948465475.1 of Thalpophila matura. Taxonomy (NCBI): domain Eukaryota; kingdom Metazoa; phylum Arthropoda; class Insecta; order Lepidoptera; family Noctuidae; genus Thalpophila; species Thalpophila matura. The sequence goes on from OX419183.1 coordinate 12,265,361, forward strand.
TTAGAGTACCTTGACTACAAAAATATTGGGTTTGATAAACCTATAGGTAATTACAATTAATTTACAATGAAAAAATCTGGACTTGCCAAAATACCTTTTTGGCTCAGTTAAAAGCATATTGGCAAATAATAATAAAGGCTTGATTGAAAAACTCGAAGTGAACTTTATAATTAACAGACATTTGTAAACTTTGCTAAATGTTATTGGCTTTTAAAAATTAACTTAATTATTTTATAATATTAACAGTGTTATTAACCAATTTATTGGTTAACATTTAATAAGTAAAAACTGTAAAGTTGGCTTACCTATTTGTTTTTAGCAATCAACTTTATAGGTGCTATGTTGACTAACACGTTTCAGTGTAATCTTGAAATACAATTTCAAAGTTGTATTATTTGATCTCAAATAATTCTTACTCAATTTTCTTACTCAGGTCATACAAATTGTTCGTCCATACAACCACAGTGCGACGCAATGGTGGCGCACAGACATCTCTCTTATGAAGGTTTTGTTAGCTTTCAACATTACTTCAGCGGTGGGCATCACCAGTCTCAGCCCTAAGCGAGACTACTTGGATAAAACCTGCATCATACTTGTATACGCCGTAAGATCAATTTGAATAACATTGTATCTACCTACAAGATTATATAAGAAACAGCTTTATGTCTATTGACTCCTCACCTAGTGCTCCTTTACCACGCTGACCTACATACCTACCTACAATGTATAGTGTGTCATGTTTTAAAAGTCAACTTATTGAATAATCTTCAAATATTTTATTTTTTCCAAAGTTTTTTCCAAAAGTTATCATAATAGGGACATAACTATTTTATTCTTCTCTATAATTTGCAGAAGAAGGACGGCAATTGGACCGAAGAGAGGAACCTGATGCAGTTAGCCGTTGAGTTGCTACCACCTTCGATTCAGAACTGTGGTTCTCACTTTATTGGCAACACTATGACATGTGCTGCGGACAGCGATGAAAATAAGAACGCGATTTACGACGCTAACTTCTGCCAAGTGAGTTAATCAACTATTGAACAGTCACAGTTCTGTGTTAAATTCTTAACGAGCACTTTTGTCTGGTTTTCAATAATTTCTTTGAATTAGCATACTTTTAATAAATAAAACAAGATAAGCAAAATTATTATAAAAAACAAAAAACCCGACTGCGTAATATTTCAACACTATTCCTCATGTCACTCCACGTAGAAGACGAATTTAACGCAGTCGGGTAAAAAAGCACACCGTTTTCTAAAGATTTTGTTCTGTAATTTTAATTTATTATCGTACATTCTTCTTAACTATAATGTTTACATCAAAGGGAAACAGCGGTGGACCTCTTATTTGTGAAAATGAAGTAATAGGAATTCAAACCTACATAGACAACGACTGCCAGTCACCACATCTGTACCAGTTGTTGTCAGCTTGGGACAACTTTATATCTTGCGGCACAGAGGACAAGTGTCATGAGGAACAATGCTCGCATATTTGTGACGTAGCCAACAAAGATCCGCCCGTAAACGTCGATACTACAACAACTGTGAAATTTAAAGCACATTTGATGCAAGCCACGACTTCCCCTGTGCCCATAATCACTTCTGCCACACCTGAGACGACAACAGAGGAAAGTAAAATTATAACTGTACCACCAACAACGTCGACTGCAGTAGCAGATGAAGTAACAACAACAGATATTCCACCTTCTGTACATGAAACTACCTCCACGCAAGCAGTATCTGAAGTAGAAACTGTTGAAACTAAGTCCTGGCCAAACGAAAAATATCCAAATGAGCGTAAGAAACTTGAACAAGGAGATATAGAAAATACGGATAGGAAGACGAGCGTAGAAGCTCAACATCATGACGTAAAAGTCAAAGTACGCAGTGCCGGACGGAGCAATATATCAAATAGCCCAACTCTTTTCTTTGGATACTTCATTTTGGCGTGTTTGATTTAATAATCATTTTATTATGATATTGTTCGAAAGAGTATTAAACTTTTAATTGTTCAGTACTCTGCTTATTATTTTGTTGAAAACTTCAAAATTCGATATTGTAAAATCTCTGCTAATAATAAAGGCATGCAGTAAAGATGTGTCGGAAGGGTGCGCGGCGCCATCGCTGGAGTCGAAGTTTGTCGAATAAGTAGAATTAAGTAAGGTTGCAGGCTTAACGCCTCTGTAGCTTGCTCTAATAGCATTAACAAGTTTCCAGACCATATTGAAGGAATTTGTATATTACAAGTATGCACTACGCATCTAAGATATTTAAAGCTTTTAAATTCTTTAATGATATTGCATTTAGAAACCTAACGTTTGAAGTTAAAGTGAACGGTTATGTTAGATACTCAAGGTGGTTTCTGCGCGCTGTGGCGGGTTTTTTTTTTTAAACAAATAAAGTAGTTTTTTGTTATTTTTGCCCAATTAAAAGGAAATATCTGATGAGATTTTGTCTGACGCAGAAATAACGTATATTATCGTCCTGCCTTATCCCAATTCATTTGGGATCGGCGCAAAAAGTCTTTTTCTTCCATGTATCTCTATCAGCCATCATTTATGATCTGATCCATCCATCGTTTCCTTAGTCTCACTATATTATTATAGCGGAATAACGTATAGCATTACAACTATTGATATATTTGTTTTGCTTTAAAACGAACTTAAAAACGTAAAATATCAGAAATATTTCAGTTTAGAAATTTCGGTGATATTTCAGTTTAGAATTAGTTTTAGCAAAACAAAGATACTAATAATGCTGTAATACCCGTGACGTATATAAAATCTCATCACACATTTCCTTTTGTCTAGGCCAAAACAGAAAATAAATACTATTATGTATATAAAATATTAAAATTTTCCACCACAGTGCGAAAGAACCCTGTTTTTCAAATGATAAGATTACATTCGATTTTTTTATTTTCACATACGATTGTGTAGCAAATCTGTTGATACATTTAATTGTATTTTGGTCAATGTCCCAACAACGTACTTAATGAAAATATCACACTATTATTATAAATGCGAAAGTTTGTATAAGTGTATGTTTGTTACTCTTTCACGCTGAAACGGCTGGACGGGTTTGGATGAAACTTGACAAGGAAGTAGCCTGGGACCAGAAGTCGTGGGCAACAGCTAGTAATATAATAAATAATAAGAAAAATTGCAGGGTGTTCCTGAAACCTTTGGTGTATCTTACTAATTCGCATCGCTGTAAAACTAATTATCATATCTGGTGGAGACAAATCCCGCAGGGGAGGCCGGCGCGGCGCGTTGGCATGGCGAAGCTCCTTATTTGCATTTTCACAAGTCGCGGTTAAGTACACTTAACTTCCAAGTCTACAAGCCTCTTGCAATTTGTTTCTGATGCATTAAATTTTCTCATAAATATATTTTATGGTTTATATAACCATACCTACAATTAAAACTTTATTGTTAGATTAATTTTATGAAAATTAAAACATGTTAATACAATACTATAATTTTGTTATAAGTAGGTAAAGGTACTTCTAAATCGCGAAAAAAAAATCAGCTTTTCCATACATTTTGTTGAGTTATGTGTACATAAATGTATGGAACAGCTGATTTTTTTTTCGCGATTTTATGGTTGGTCCCATAGTAAAAGTTGTTCATAATGATGAGTACAATGACCCCTTAAAATATTTCCACTGTCTAACCTGCCACCCTGTATATGTAGTTAAAACTTGCTAATTGAAAGCCTGTGCAATGTTTTTGGCAAAAACAAAGTGAGAATAAGTACCTTTACCTACTTATAACAAAATTATAGTATTGTATTAACATGTTTTAATTTTCATAAAATTAATCTAACAATAAAGTTTTAATTAGGTACTTACACATTTTAAGTAAACAGACGGGTGCAACCTTTGATTGCAACCAGACCCATTCGGAAATCTTTGCATAGACCAAAGCTAGTGTGATAGGACGAAAGTACGATATAGGTATATAAATATTAATAAAGTATATTTAAGTTTTGATTTTGGTATCAAACACATTATTTCCTAACATTTTGGAATTCAACTAGCAGCCGCATCATCTTTAAACTGAATAGCATTTTCTTCCCGAACTTCCCAAGTGCACTGAATCGAAATGTATCTTAATACGACTCGATGTGTTTAAATTCGAAAGGGGATCGCATCGGAAAACTGTTATGCATATTTTAAAGCTAAATTTACTTACAGCGAACCCACGGCACCGAATGAAGATTCGACTCTCGAATATCTCTTTGCGAACTTTAAAATGTTTTATGATATTCAGCGGACGTGATAACGGTAAATTTGTGAATAACCCACTCAATCGAAATGAATATAAAACATATTCATTTGAATTTATCGTTCAAGAAGTACGTGACTTATTATTCTTCGTATCTTATTTGATTCATATTTTATTTTGTTGCGAACATAACGCCTAAACTTTATGGTATAGCAACAGTCCCACCAACGGTTTTTGCAAAGCGAGATCACAATTTCAATTCTGCACATTAATTACAGCAAAACAAACGCAACTTTTGATAATACAAGGAGGGTCGAGTTAACAAACAAAAGGAATTAATTCAACAATCTCGTAAAAAGAAATAAGCAGTTCATAAAACTTTTAATAATTAAAACTCAAATAAAAATAGGAGCATCGGGGGCATGCAAGGCCAGTGTAGCGAGACCTTCCTCTCTCTCCTTCCAGCGATGCAGACATGGTAAATTCGACGCATTTTTATGGAAGTGCGGAGTTCTTTATAAATGGACTTTGTATAAGAACCATTTTCCTATATAAATCCCTGCTGGAGGGTAAAAGAACTGACAACTGTCGTTAACTCATCCTGACCGGGCATTAAGGAGTGTAAACAGGGAATAGCTCGTAAAAATAATAGCTCGCCTATTTATTATGATAAGGATTATAAATAGGCACATTTTATATTTAATTTTTCATACAGTGTAACGTGGTCACCCTTAAGATTTTCAGGTAGGTAAAGTTACAGTTTAAAATAAGCTGCCTTAATGATTCGTTAACTTCGGGCAGTAAGATCAATCGTAGCAGAGAGTCTAATCTCCCGTCTTCGATTGTTTTCTAAACACGAAACAATATGAAACAATCGAAGACGGGAAATTAAACTCTCTTCCGTGGTTTAAGCTACGATTGATCTTACGGTAAATTAAAAATGTCCAGTTAGGTATAGATTTTACCGTTTCATATTATTCAACATTACCTACGTTTGGAGATCTACCTATCCTTGTTTTCCTGTATTCTAATCCACACATCAACGCATGTCTCTGAAGGAGGTTTGCTACGAATTACATAATTAGGTAGGTACACAAGTTTATTCGTAGATTAAACAAAAGTAGCGCGTAGTTCGGAACACGTGTAGGTACCTACGTGATAAACAAAGAGCTTTTCACAATCTGCGTAATCAAGATTTTAATGGAAATCAAATATATTTTCAGTAGAGTTCCTACGTCGAAAGATAGAGCGTGTAACCCACTGGGTTCTAACTGGAGCCAACAACTTAATAAATCGTCCAGCAGATTGCACTATGTCGTGATCTCGGTCTAACGCTTGCACTTCCAATTTTCTTTTAAAATTCCTCTTAAATAACAAATGCAACAAGTGATAACGATTCAATTAGACTTATCTTACAAATAACCTTAAAAGTGTGATGATAAGAATATGCTTCAGTTCTAAAGATAAACCGAGTCTATGAGTAGTCTATAGTTGATTGAAGAATCATCAAATCCGCCGGCGGCATCTCGCTGTAGGCAATTTTCAATCTCTTTCCTATTTGTGACAGTAATAAAGCGACCGGGAAAAGTCAACAATCAATTTTGTATTTCAATTTATTCCCAACCATCTTAGTTCGTGCGATGATAAGAAAAAGAAAAACGCGTTCATTGAAAACGGAAATTATTGCAAGAAGCCATCAGTGGTGTGCGCCCGGCTTCCTACGCTGTTATGTTTGTTTTTTTTTTCGTTTTTTGCCAAACGGTTTCACAGTTTTGATTTGTGGGCCGTCGCGTCGGTGGGAGCCATTTTTCACGCACCTCATTGTGACGTTCACGCTCGAGGAGGCCGGCTGCGAAGGTTGGCTCGCTCGTCACAACTCACACCTTTATTTATTGTCAACCCTTTCTATTTGAATATGCGCTTCATGTACAATGCACGCGATTTGTTTCATCGATTTGTTTTTGATACTTATGCCACTTTGCTCATTGAGCTCTTTCTTCAAACGAAGTAGAAAAAGAACTGGGACAGGAAATGTCACATTAATTGCATGTGCATGGGTCAATAAGTATATGCCTGCAACCAGTCATAAACTTGGTACCTGCAGACATCGTTTCTAAGATGACTAAAGCAATGGCAAGTCTACTTTAGACTATGAAATACTGAGTAAATTGAACCAAGTCGCTCTTTCGCAAGATGTTCTTTTGTTTTACGCGCTCACTGTTTCAGAACCAGCGTAGCCCAACTGATGCTTGAGTATTTCGAACACTGACTTTCTTCTAAACCTGAGATAATGACCACGAAATTGGATGAGAATAGCTTCAATTCCAAAGGCTAAGCTTCGTACCTACGGTCCAAACATATTGAAAATTCGAAGATTAACTGAGTTTTCAATCTACTTGTAGTTAGTTATGTGATGAGTCGTGGTTGTTTACAGTGGTGAAATTAAAGATGGCATTGATAACAATTCTATCAGGGTGTGTGGGCCGACAATGAGGGCGCGGGGTCGGGAAATTGGGGTGATTTTTCTCCTCTTTGCACGCTCGCTGTAACCAGTAGCGTTAGCAAACAAACACTAATATGTTCGGAACTAAATTATTCGTAATATTGTGTAAAAAGTAAGCAACCAGTATTAAAGTGGGTTTCAGTAATCACCTCTGTTATGTGAATTTACTTAATAAAAATATACAACAAAGATTACAAAAAAAATTAGTGAATAATAGAAATTAATAGGAGTAGCTCCTATTAATTTCTATTATTCGCTATTTGGCGATTTATTGTAATCCATTTCCATTCAATTATATTTAATTTATAATTCAATATTACTTGAATTAAGTAAATGAGAGTAAATGGACTAGCCAAAATTATGTACATGCTAGGTAAACAATCATTACCATATTTTTATTAGGTGGGTACCTTTCCAATTTTAGTTATTATCTTCTATTTATCTTGCTGTCCCTACAATCAATTTTTGTGCTTCTCAGGTGCTATCGTAGGTACTACAATGCTGCGGTCGACGATATTTTTATGCTTCCGATATGAGATCACTCTGCTCTTTATTTTCCTCAAAGACATATTAACAACGGGACGCGTCAAGTTCGAAAAATGTATGAAATTCTGGCAGACTAACTTTTGAGAGAGCATGAGGGTGTGCGTGGTATACCTATCGCTTATCTTATTCCACATATAGCTCTGTCTCTGTCTAACACTAAGTCAAATTGACAACACTATACAATTATATTGAGCTAATACATTATAGATGTTATTTTTATAGTAATAGTATAGCTGTGTGAAATATGTTACCTATCTTTTTCTTTTACAAATTAAAAAAAAACCGGCCAAGTGTGAGTCGTACTCGCGCACTGAGGGTTCCGTATCAGTTTTGGACGTATAAAGTGAAAAAAAACCGGACCGCATGACTAAGTTTGTTTGTCAAGGAATTTTGATGATTTTGAAAAAACTGTAATAGTTAGAAACATCGTTTTATTTTTGGTGCACTGTTTGGGTCAATTTCTATCAACTCTAATTATTTCAGATTTTTCGCTCCGCAAACTTCGGAGATATGGGGGGGGGATGGTATTTTTTCAGACATTTTTCATCATAAGTCGAAAACTGTGAAACATAAAATAAAACAAAAATATATTTTGAAATGTGCAAATCAAGCCCTTTCATATGATATGTCATTTGACCTAGTAACCCCACTTTAAAATTTCGGACCCCCACTCCGGCCCCTTTTGCAACGATAATAAAAATATTTTTTGATATTTTTCATTTGCAATAAAGTTGGACAAGCATTTTTTATAACTGTTCCAAATTTCAAGTCGATAGCATTAGTAGTTGCTGAAATAAGCAGGTGTGACAGACAGACAGACAGACAGACAGACAGACAGACAGACAGACAGACAGACGAAGTCGCACCATAAGGGTTCCTTTTTTACCATTTTGGTACGGAACCCTAAAAAGAATTACGGGTTGAAACTCCCAATCAAATTCACAATATGGGCCGTTCTCCCTGATTTGTAGGGTCTTCTACGGACACGCGTGACATTGGCAGAATTGTGGTAGGTATGGCAAACTCCAGAAATGAACAAACCAAGAAGTGAAGTGAAGTGACATCACTGTTTCGAAGACTGTGTCTTTTGATCACAGTTCGTAGCTAAAGGGGTATGTGGTAAAGGCGGAAACCGTTTTTCGTGTCCCGTGGTTGCCCACAGTCCACTAAAAGAGCACCTTTTTGAATTTCCGCTCACCCCGACTGTTGATAACATTTTCTCTTTCATTGGGTGCTTTATTGTACTGTATGTATAACCTGCAGGTTACGGTTATTATAGAATTCTACTTTGTCACGTTACAATACGCCATATAGTTCGCATGAGAGTGGCGAAGGCTCCATACAACTCGATTTCTACCGACTTTCCAAAAAAGGTAGATACAGTAGTGTTTACTATTGTAAAATAATAAGTATAGTCACACTATAGGTATTTAATACCCCATAAGATTTTTATACCATTCCCCCTCTAAAAAGCTTATTTTATTCACTGAAAACAGTGAATAAAAAGCACTTTTACTCACTGTTTTGATGTTTGAAAATGGAACACACCAATGTATTCGACCACAGATTTAAAGAACCTATGCTAGATGCGGCACGTTATTAGATTGTATGAAAACCGAACGTGTCATCTTTTTTATACCTACGATAACTTCACCCCAGCCATTTAGTGATGTGCTCAGAGTAAACAGAATTGTTTCAATCACTAAGCGTCACTGAGCTCACAGACTTTTTTTAGTACGAACAGTCGAACATGCAGGGCACGCTTGGTCGTGGCTTGCCGTATCTAGTGTAAGTGTAATCTGTGTATTCGACCTATATTGATGTGTTCTAAATTCAATTTGATTGGTCGACATTTTCGACAAGGAGTTTAGCATTAGAATAAAAACTGTTTTGTGTTGTTTGCTGTCCTTTGTAAATTGGCGCTATTTTGAATACTGTAAGTTGTACGAACACAAAGTTTAGTGTTACTTTAATCTTTAATTTTGTGTTTGTTTAGTGTTGTTCTAATCGATTAAAAATGCATTCTAGTGATGAAGATGTGTTAACACCTGAGTTTGTAAAAGAGAGGGCGGCTGATATAGTGGAAAGGTGGAAAGCTTGCTACCCAAAAAATCACGGCTGGTTTACATTAAAGCCAATTTAACTTTACTTTTTCTTCATTATATGTATATTTTCACTTAAATCTTTCTTTTTCTCGTAGTCATGGTATAAAGTATAGTATGCAACTCTTGAATAAAACGGATTTATATCGAGGGCCATGAATCGCTCGCGTCGCTCAGGATTCTAACACTTGAATCACTCGCTACGCTCGTGATTCAATCATCATGAATCACTCCCTACGGTCGTGATTCAATCGTTAGAATCCTTCACTAGCTCGTGATTCATCTATGGCCCTCGCTTTAAATCCGTCCTTTAATCACTAATTGCATAATATACTATTCTTTTACAGAATTCTGACCGTAAAATAGATTGCTTCTTTTTCAAAGTTATATTTAATTCAAATAGGCCAGCTTACCTCTTACAAAAATTGATCCTGCACGATCTTATTTGGCAGAGCAGAAGTTAGTCACGAGTGGCTGCTAATTTAAATGGCTAATTATTCCTTTCTACATAAATCAAGAAATAACTGAAAAAGTATATTATTGTGAAAAAACCAGCCAAGTGCGAGTCGCACTCGCGCACCGAGGGTTCCGTATCATTTTTGGACGTATAAAGTGAAAAAATCCGGACCGCACAACTAAGTTTGTTTGTAAAGGAATTTTGATGATTTTGAAAAAACTGTACTAGTTAAGAACATCGTTTTATTTTTAGTGCCATATTTGGATCAATTCCTATCAACTCTAATTATTTCAGATTTTTCGCCCCGCAAACTTCGGAGATAAGGGGGGGGAATGGTATTTTTTTGGACATTTTTCATCATATGTCGAAAACTGTGAGACATAAAATAAAATAAAAATATATTTTGAAATGTGCAGATCAAGCTCTTTCATATGATATGTCACTTGACCTAGTAACCCCACTTTAAAATTTCGGACCCCCACTCCGGCCCCTTTTGCAATGAAAATAAATATTTTTGAACATTTTTCATTTGCAATAAAATTGAACAAGCATTCTTTATAACTGTTCCAAATTTCAAGTCGATAGCATAAGTAGTTGCTGAAAAAGCAGGTGTGACAGACAGATAGACAGACAGACAGACAGACAGACAGACGAAGTCGCACCATAAGGGTTCCTTTTGTACCATTTTGGTACGGAACCCTAAAAATGAAGTTTATTGGCCACTTTTAACGTTTTCTTGCGACTATACATGCGAAGGAAGGTTGATTAATAAATAAGATAAGATATATTCTTGAACAAGGCTTTAATGAGCTACATCTTTGGTCATATCATTGGTTAGAAGAGAACTTGCACATTTATATTTATACAAATGTGTGTTTGTGTACACAACCGTGCGTCTCTCTACAGGAATGCATGAGCTTGTACAGTCGTCAACATAACACCTACGTTATAATTACACGTTAAAGTACTTTCGAATGCATCAGTGATATAAGTTGGTCAACGTTTCTACTATTACTTAACATTTAAAATGACACAAAATTATTCGATACTGTTAATAGTAATAGTCAATATTTTGTGTTAGTTTAATGTTATTGTTTCAGTAATAATTTAAAAAGCTGAAGTGTTTACCAACCTATGTCGCTGACTGTACTTGTTACAACTGCTGACAATAAAACACTTGATTCACAATATTTAATATTACAACGTCTATTGATTTAAATACACTCAAATAGAGCAGGGAAGGACTATAATAATTTTAAAATACATATTATTGGCGACTGTACATAATTAAATGCAAACAATTAATAAATCATCCGAAGACGACGACAAGTATTTATTTAAAATATTACTAAAGAAACTAATTTGAACTATTTCCAATTATGTATTTTTTAAATAATTAACACATAATTATATCCAAATTTTACTAATTATTCCAAATATTTTATATTCACCATTGTATACCTAATAATAGATACCTATACAATAATCTACTTACAGTAAGTGATCTATTTACATAAATAATACAAACATTATAACAATGTCTATAGTAAACTTAACAGTAATATACATAGGTACAAAAAGAAATAACAAATGTATTCAGGAAGATTCAAATAAATTTTCCATCACGGCTTAGCCAGACTAAAACTAAAAATATTTGAAAATAACTAAGTAATTTGATCGTTATACCTAATCAATTTGGGACTCGATTGATTGTACTATATACGTACACATAGATGATTATAATATTTACATTAACACTGATAGTTTATTCTAAAATACATTTCATCCCTCAAAGACGACAATTCGACAGTCTTAAAACCCGCGCTCGTTAAGGTTCTCGCGTTAGGCCGGATACACTTTCAGCGGTTCGAACGCGTGTTTAACAGCGGCGGGCAGCAGCGGTTGAACCGCCAAAAAGTCCACATCACTGACTTCGTACCTAGCTTTCCCTGTAACTGCGCATCTGAACCGCTGAAAGTATTCTCAGCCTTAAGCTAAAATCGCATTGTATCATTTATACGTACACTGACTGTACGGATATTGATACAATGTAACTTTACACACATTATACATTAAAGAGAAAAATACAGACATGATATTGCAACTGTTAACAGATTTATACAAAAAGGAGATTCAATTATCCTTTAACTATATCCTAATTCAGCATAATTGCTCATTTGAGATCAAATTCTGAGATTTAACAAACTAAAACAATGCTCCTTTACACACTATACCTAATAACATAATAATATCATATTTTATTCAAGAAATAATTACAATGTAGGATATTTAATATAATTATGCTGTTTATAAACAATTGAAAACATTAACTACAGTTTGGCATTTACTTTGCTTTAGTTTATACACTTAGAAACATGTGAAGTCCAGTAATAAGACGATAATTAATGTTCTGTCTTAGTAGAGCTGCGTTTTAAACACTGAGAGTTAGTTTGCCACAGCAACTGATTAACTTTGTCGTATCGATTGTCATTGTTTTAATTAGAGCACGCGTGTTTAGTTTTGATACTTGGCGTAGGGGTGGGCCGCGTCTCATGCACTATAATCTCAGCTGGACGCTGAGAGCCCCAGAGGCTTGAGGTGCGGGGGGGCGGCGAACGGAGCCGGCGACGAGCCCGACATGTTGTTGTTCAGATCACCGGAGCGGCTCGAGCCGTTCATCAAACCGCTCATAGCGTTGCTTGTCTGTAGAAAATTTATTTAATTAATTTCCTGACTATCAACTTCAGACACACGAGCGGTATCTTAAACGAGATCTAGATCTTATCTCGCTTCGATCCAGGGTATAGTTTTATAGTAAGTTACAGTGTAAATCTGCTTTTCTGCTACTTTGTGAAGAAGATGGTTAACTTTTCTTAAACTTTGTCCACGGTGATTCTGATTAGGTACTATTCTAAGTAGTTTTTGTTAATGACTGACTGATTTCTGCCAATTCCATTCTCAAAACAGTTGATCAGTCAAAATATTTGACTAAACCTCATCAATTCTAAGGTTCGTATACCTATTACAGAACCTAACTCAAGACTCAGGCTTAACATAAAACTAGTTTCAACCAATCAAATGGCTTTAAACCTAAGCTCAAGGCAAGATCTGTGCTTGAGTATCGTTCTGTAATACTAGCCTAAGGGTCGTATTACAGAACCTAACTCAAGACTCAGGCATTACCGGAGACTAGTTTCTAGCCATTTGATTGGTGGAAACTAGTCTCAAGTAATGCTTTAGTCTTGAGTTAGATTCTGTAATACGACCCTAAGAGACCAAAATTAAAGATAATGATATGCATAATTATGTAGGTACACTACTAAACTAAAGAGGTGGTATTTTGCTTACCGGTGGAGGCGGCAGATGCGTCGTTTGCCTCTTAAGATGCGCAAGTGGCGGCGGGTTGTACGCCATGTTTGCGAACACCAGGCGCTCCTCGTAGTCATACTCGCACAGGATCTTGTTGTCGCACAGGTAGAACCGGTCGCCCACGCAGAACCTTAGACAAACGATGCAGCTTATTGATTTAAATATCCTGATATGGCAAGTATCAAGTTACTTTAGTCTAGTCTAGTGTTACTAGTAAATTCTCTTCATTATCAACTATGATATCATTTTACTTATGTTCGAGGTATGTCATGATTAGGATGGTAATGTCAAATTTATGGCCGCCACACACGATGAGGTTTACTGTCCAATTTGCATGAAACTTGCAAGTTGTTCCAATTTGTAGTTTAAATACGACACGATGTCACCATCATTATAAATGTATATTTTACGAATTTTAAACATGTTAAAGCCATGTTAAGCTTATCTTATTGTTATTAACTTTTTCAATTTGCAGTTCATATAAGTTAGCATTTTCAAGCCTCAAATCTCTTGTAAATTGGACAATAAGTAAACTGGGCTAAAACTAACGACGAGAATTTTCATAATATTGACCCATTTCTTGCTGCGGGTGTCGTTAAAGGCAACCACAGCCTAACTATGCCAACACAAATTCAAGTGTGATACCTGCGTCTATTAGGACTATCTAATGTATCTAACTACCTAGAAGAACCTAATATACAAGTTTGCGTATTTACGAAATCACCTCATATATTTTCAGACATCTGACGCTACGTGCTCACACCTTTTATGTTAAACATTATTTTCGACTTTGTGGGTTAATTACGACGAACTCATCATTAGTTGATACATACAAAATAAACGAGCTACAAGCAGGAAGATCCAATTAGCGATGCTACCGGAACCTACTACACAACCCACGCGTTATTAAGGTTAATAATTATACACATCCTATTTCTAATAAGACACGGTTTGATCTAATCGCGAACATCATTACTTTGATGAAAAGAAACCCAAAAACCAAACCACAAAAAGCCTAAGAAATAAAATTTACTATCATGAGTGGAAAGGTCAGCGCGAACCAAGGCGGCGCGATAACGTCACGCAAGCGAGCATCCCTCAATGTGGCAAAACAAAAGGTATCGCCTTCGACTCGCCACTGGCCGCCCGGAACCGCCGGTGATAACGGCGACCTTATCTCCCCTCAGTCTCACCCCCGCGCGCAGACCGCACCCCCGCGTCTCCGCCACCCTGCCAACTCTTTTGTTTCACTTGTCACAAAAATTAAGCGCAATAGCTCCGCTACAAATGTCTCTTTTTTAAGGGGCCACCGCAACTCAGTCGATTTCGCCGCTCTTAATTAACTTTATTTCCTGTTCTCTTCGTTCCCGACTTTTGTTTTGGGCTCGTCGTTTTTTATTTCGCTATTTTTTGTCTGCAGCTGCGTAATGGAAAAGATGGAAAACGAAATTTTAATGACTGGGTGCAAGTTAAGCTTTGTTCGAAACGCCATTGTGTCGCGACGGCACCCAAGCCAAGTTTGACGTTTTATGTTAAACGAACGTGTACATTGGCTTCACTCCCTTTGCAGTAAGACAAAAGCATTCAGGAGGTGTACTGATCAAAATCAGCTACAGTAAAAATTCCCTCCACTGCCTACCCTAGACAAAAAAATAAGCATTTCGGGCTTTGACTTTGAGTATACACCTCTCTATATTTAGTCCTTGGAAATGCCTAATTTTAATACATAAATATTATATTTATACCATAACTTCCAATTACAATTTGTGAGATTTGCACAAATTGTAATGGCAAATCACAACAGCGTGAAGATAGTGGTTGCAGGTGCGGGCGACAAGCGGCGAGCGGCGCGGCAGCGGGCGTGCGAGCCGCAGCACGCGCTTCCGCCGCGGGCGCGCCGCCGCCGCTCGCCACCAGATTGCTACTAAATTATTTAGCCGTTTAGCGATATTCGCCCGTGATATCTGCCGTCCGCTCCGATCGGACAGCCCGCAAATTGGATTCAGATTTCTGCCCGGCGTGGAAATTGATTTGTACGTGATATTTAATAGTTTGCACTGGCGTTTGACTGGTCGTTGTTGGATGTTTATAAAGCTTTAATAGAGCTAATTAGTGAAATACCTGCGCAGTTTCACAGTGCAACTTAGATTGTAATAATAAATAACAATACAACACCGTGCTACTCTGTGAAAGCTAAACCAATTTACTGATGTTTAAGACAAAGTTACAGCGCTTTGCGTAATACGGAGCCAACTGTTGAGTCTGGATTCTAAAAGCACTCGAATGAATATATAATTCGGCGAGAATGTCGCGCGAGATCTACTAACACGGGAAAGGTTCACAAGTGACATATAAACCATTCAGAGCGGCTCCAATCTTCGCGACCTTTCTATTATTTAAACGGACGCAGTCCGGCGAAAATTGCCGTTTTCGCGCCTGCACCCCTACTCTGAACTTTACTCGACATTTTGAAGACAACGGCGACAGTGGAAAGAAAATGTTTGTCTATTTTTATCAAATTTCAAACAAACATTTCTGAGATATCTTACACAGATGCTATACAATCAAAACCGACTTGGAACTAAACCCTAAACCATTTTAAAATTTCCTGGGACATACTCGTGCCAGCAAAATAGATTTCCTTTGCAAATTCAGGTAACGTGAGTGGTGAGTTCGAGACTAGAATACGGACGGCAGTATCCGGGCCGGCTGACAATGTCGTGCACCGTACAATTGAATTGAATAAAACAGTCGAAGAGTATTCATATGTTTTGATTAGTAAAGAAATCTCTTTGCTGGGACAATGTTACTTTGGAGAAATATTAAAGCTGGTTTAAATATATGCATGTGTTGAGAAGACAAGTCGTATAACGCTCTGATATGAAATGTTTACTTTCACAGGGCCTTTTTTGGTGTAGGTTGCCTGGTTGCCTTTTGCATCTTCTGCAACATTAAAAACCTAACCGTATTTAGGTACTTCATTTTAAGAATTTAACATGATAATAATTGATCTTATTACATGAACATGTCATATAAAAAATATGTCTCTAAAGTGATTTTTAGTTTTCATTTTGCAAAATTTTACAACAATATTTGTACGACTTTTCAATACCGATGTACCTAAGTATCAACGTTACTAAAGCTTCAGAGTTTAATCAAACCGTTGAAGGGCTGCACACGCCATTTATTAATCCCGAATGCAATACGAACACAGCGCAGCGAGGAAATGAAGTACCGTTTACGTTTACCTATATTATTTACTTTCGTACGTTAGGCTGTTGACACACTAAGCAGGCAGGCTGTGGCAGGCAATCTAATGTGCTTTGACGTACAGTAGCCATCGCATGGATTCGATTCAATTAATACGGACTTGTTATGACTACTGATAGACTGATTTGGCTTACTTACCCAGCTACGCAGCAGAATTTACATGTTATAATATTAAGATCATAAGATAAGAATGAGAGACGATTTTCTAAGGTTTATTGTCATGAATTTATCAGATTAACTAGCGAACTTTCACAACTAAAAATAAAGTGTCAAAAACCAACCGAATGCATAACATTCTCCTTTTTTTGGAGTCGGTTAAAAATATCAATACTCTACGTCTACGCAATATATTACAAAATATTTCCTGCTGTATCTACTGTTGATTGATAGTAACAAAATATGGTAGGTACTCCAATCACAATTTCAGTTTATGGTTTAGCAGAAAGCTTTTAACTTTCTCGTTATTAATTTGAAAACAACTTTCGTTTAGGACCCTATTCGCTACAAAAAGCGTAAGTAAAAATAGAATAAGCCCCACAATTTATGGACACTAGATATTAAATGTTTATACAGAACCGTGTAGTACGCATTCTGCTCCTTTCTGTTTGACTTTATTATGTAGCGGAAAATTTAATCGCGTTTTCAGTGTCCGTGAGATGAATAAACAATCTAAACGGCTCTTATATTATATCTCTATCCCTTTCACTCAATATAGTATACGGGGTGTTTTGTCCTACTCCTTAAACGTGGGGTTCAATGGGTTCAATATTGGTGAAACATGTATAGTTTTTTTTTAATCATGTCAGGGATAAATCTTTTTTGGGGTGATGCTTCTTTTTAACAACTTTGGTTTCAAACGTTTTTGTAATAGGTAATAAGTCGTAGCTGTTTTTAAACCTATGTAAAATTGGAATACTTGTTAATTACGTTTCACAAGGCCAAGATTATTAAGTTTCTCAGACATTAATAATTAAGAATAGCCTAATTTCGAAAGAAATCGGTCAATAACATTTTTAACAGTTATCATCAAAAGATAAAATCAATGATTATTTTAAATTGATGTAAACACTGATAATTTTGAATTGATGACGTACCTTTTTATACCTTTTTATTTATACATGGTAAGTTTGCTGAAAATCTACATTTTACACTACATCCCTCTAAAGACTGCATTTTCGATCACCAAATATGCACATAAGATAAGACCGAATCTTGTTTAGATGCGGTGGCCTTTTTAAAAATTTCAGACAGATATCGGTTCCGAAACTACTTACAAATTAATGATCAATGTAACAACTTCAGTAGGTGTTTTCCTACACATACCTATGATTGCACTGTTGACAAGCGAAGCATTCGAGGTGGTACACGTTGCTGCGCGCGCGCATCACCATCTCAAACGCGGGGATCACTTTGTTGCACGCGGCGCAGTAGCCAGTATTGCCGAACAGCCTGTTGGTACATTTTATATTAATTAAATAATTAATTAATTCAATAATTTAATTCATTCTTGAATTGTTTTTGTGTCGTAAGTTTTAACCGACTTCAAAAAGGAGGAGGTCGGTGCCGAATTAAACCAAATCAAAAATCAAAGTCATTGACTTCCAAAACTGTTTCACACAATATTATTCTGATCTTTTGAAGGTGGTATTAACTTTTCTTTTTAAGTATTTTGAAAACTACTGTTAAGGCGATTATTAGGATTTCTCTTCACCTCTTTCTTATGCTGAAGAGTAGAATTGGCAAAAGACAGAAATTGAACCTATTACAACTGCACACTGTTAAGTAAATATTATAAAAAAAACCTCATTAATTCAATGACTATTTATGCTAGATAAATATCGTTTTCCCATAAGTAACCTACCTCAAGTAGTCCCTCTTGCAGAGGATGAGGTTGGCCCGGGTGTAGAGCGTGTGGCCGACCTCCCCGAGCCGGCAGTCGCAGCAGCCGCACTTGAGGCAGTCCTCATGCCACAGCTGGTCCAGAGCCTTCAGCAGGTATCGTTCCGTAATCACCTTGCTGCATCCGGCGCAAATCTGACACAGAAAAATAAGTTTTATGTTAAAAAACAAGCTTTTTATTACCACTTCCCAGCTCTGGACCCTGGAAATCATCTAGGTCTATTAGTACTCTCAGATCATAGAAACAAGGAGATATGCCATCATAGCAAATTAGTACGGGAACAACTGATGCCACTTTTAG
Source organism: Thalpophila matura (assembly GCA_948465475.1). NCBI lineage: Eukaryota > Metazoa > Arthropoda > Insecta > Lepidoptera > Noctuidae > Thalpophila > Thalpophila matura. The sequence continues at coordinate 12,284,036 of OX419183.1, forward strand.
TACATTTTTCGACACAATTACGCGCATAATTAAGCGCTCCTTCTGAATAAAAAGATCTCCCACGCATTGAACATTCCGCACACCCTCAATCTAACACTGTTAATCGTCGCTCAACACTAGCACTAAACTAAAACACTGTATATAAACCATCGATCCTGTTCGGTTCGTCGCCAGCGCGTAAGTTTTTAATATGAGCAATTTGCTCAAGATCAGGCATCAAGCTCGATAGCGCCTTGGCACATCTCCTTGTTTCTATGATCTGAGATAGTACTTGACATGACAAATCCAATGTGCAGACACGACGGAGTTATATTAAGAAGTTGAGGAGTTCCTATAGCCACCTCCTGGCTCCATCATGAAAAAAACGCCCTAATAAAACAGTTGAAGATTACACAACGATGGCGACTAGCGTGGTTTTAGAATTACTAATCATTTCTACAGCAGTTTTTAATGCTTACATTTTTTGCGTAGTAGGTATAATTAATGCTACGACGTAGCTACGAGCCTACGAGCTACGAAAATTTAATATTTGACAGGAGTAAGGACTACAAAACACAAGGGCCAAGTTCACCGACAAGATAACAATCCGATAAATTGAAAACCGCCGTTTAACATGACTTTTTATACATGAAAAGTCATGTTAAACGGCCGTTTTAAATTTATCGGGCGTTTTCAATTAGTCTGGCTGTTGAATACGAGTTGTTGATAAACTAGTGGCAAAGCCATGTGGACATTTTTCTGCATAGAAGGTACTAGACCAAAGAATAGCACGATATCTTTTGTCTTTGTAAATTGAGACCATGCATGACTCTATCCTAGAATGTTGTCGACTAAAAAACCAGATGATGCGTACCTGTGGTTGCGGTGGTTGAGCGGGTTGCGAGGAGGCGCCCGTCTGCGCAGACGCAGGCAGCGGCGACGCGCGCGCCTCCTTGGCTACCTCCATGGCAAGCATGTGGGAACCCAGCCCGGGACTGCCGCCGCTCGCCTGCTGCGGCGTTCTCCTCTCACACTGCAACAAATAATACTAAATTGAATATTATCATTATCAAAGATGTTGTTCATATTTAAACTACAAAGAAAATTATTTGATTTAGGAAGCCGTGTTGTAGAACAACCATAATATAAAGCGTTTGCAGACAGTTAAAACCAAATACCAATAAGTAAAACATAAAATGACATTGAGTTATACCAAACAACGAAAAAATATCCTATTTGTGTTATACTCGTATATTCCACAACAAATCAAGTTCAGTCGTATTGAGGTCCATTCATATTGAATCATAAGTCACAATACGTAATCGCCTCAGAACGGTACAACTCATTCAGACCACTTTATGTTACAGCATAAATTCCAGAACCATGAAATTTATCGGCCGTAATATTTCTCGAAAAAATTAGCACAACTACTCAAGCGATTAATGAGAACGTGAAACACAACTCGACGTTTCTGAACTATAGCAAATTATGCCTTAAAATATCGAATAAGTACAAAAATAAGAATAAAAACTGTAATTGAGATCGTGTCGCCGAAAAAAGCGGCAATAAAGTCAAGCACGGACCGCAGCGTCGTCACGCTTAATTAATATTTTAAATACAATTCAATTAAATTTAGCAACTGGTGCAGCCTCGCACTATTTTGTTGGCGACATTCGCGCGCCGGTTACGACCGTGCGACCTTTCCACTCGTTTTTTTACCCACGCACAAACTTGTTTTCTAGTACAACGGATTCGGGTATTATGAGCCAACGTGCCTGAAACAATGCTGGCTATTGTAAGGTCCGTGACGAATGCTCCGCGGCTCTTATTTTTGTGTGTTTTCGAGAGTGCGTCCGATCGGCCGCCATAAATAATAGCGTACGGATATCGACCGGAAGCGTGCACACTACACCGACAAAATAGTGTCAATGACTGTTTGTTTAATCTACAGAGGAAACTAATCAACTCTGTTGTGAGTCAGTTGAACTTAGAACAGCAGTTAAATGCGCATTCCTAATCAAGTGCGGCGAGTCGTTTAATTGCACGTATATAATAACAATGGTTTATTGCTTATATGCTATGCTTCCTACCGACACATTTAATACAAAATACACATGTAAGTCCACTGCACCGCTCAAGTTTCATGAACTGCGGTGCAAGCGCATAAAATACCTACCCAATAATATTGGTAATATTATAACAAGGAGAAAAAGATAATTAATAATGTCACATATTTTATGGCAGATTTTCAAGTATAAAAGCATCAATTTTATATTTAACGACATGGTATAACACATCCTATATTATTTATTACCTAAGTTATTCATATTGTAAATCAGGCTGTCACAGTCCCAACAATACTACTACTCAAATCGGATTCATTGAACAATAAATACGCTTAAGTATAAGAACGTAATAATAGAACAAGAACCAAATGAATACCAGGCCTTCGGTCAATGGAATGGTAGCGCACGACCGAGGTATCGATGCGACATTTTTTGCGAAGTAGACAGGCCGTGAAGCGAGCCTTCGTGAATAATTACCGACCGGTGACAGCAACACGCTACGCCACTCGGAAAACAACCCGTGGCGAATGCAACCAACCGAGATTAGACGCAGATCAAGCAAAAAAACCTCACGCCTTCCATTAGCGGTGACTTTCGAAACGTCAATACGCACGAATTAGAATTTTACGAATGGAAGCCGTGGAAACGGGAGAAAAAATTATGCAAACGTAATTTTGGTCGACATTTAGCGGCAAATGGTTGGGCTTTAAACGTGATAAAACAGCAGTGCGTCGTTGAAGCGCGTGCGGCGATGCAGCGGCTGAAATTGAAGGATGGCCGGCACGGGCCGCCTGGGAGCAGTGGGAGCCCGCATCCGGCGCAGCGGACCGACGTTAATGATTAACACAGACGCGGTCCGAGACCAATTATGCGCTGCCACCACACACCAAATTAGAAACTATTTTCGCCCATTAGTGGCCAACTTCATAATCAATTACACGTTAAAATTTCACAGCGCTGTTTCGGGAGCTCTCTGTTTGGATAATCGGAGTTTGTGGTCCCACGGCGAGCTATTACGTGGCTCTGTACGGGCCATAAAGGTTTTTGTTAGGCTTCCGGCGAATTTTAATGCACGTTTCGAATGCATTTCGGTTCAGGTAACTGCATTAAGCTAAATAATTGTATCCAGCCATAATTCCCACTAGATCATAGCTATGTATTTTTGTAGTCTGCTACAGAGTGTCGTAGTTTTCTTCGTTTACATTAGCTTATTAGCTCGTATTTTCCTGTCAATAATGTAACTGAGCTTTAAACTTGATGTTACACCCAAAAAAGAAAACAAATCTTACAGAAGATTATTTGAGACAGGCAACACTAATAGGATTGAGTGCACTCTGCTAATCATAATTCATCAGCGAGATTAAAGAATAAGCGGCGCGATGAGGGGGATCCGGGGCTTCAGTACCAACCCCGGGGCCCCCCACACCACCTACACTCCGGTGTTCGGATGAGACTGAGAGACAATATGATTGCCACACCTGCGGAAACGACGCAAAGTAACGAGAGGAGAAGCTAAATAATTCAACCAACTAACAACGCTCCGAACGTTGCTCCACTACATTTTTTGCACACAAAATGTGCGAAACATGAACAATTTAGTTGCTAATTAGCTTAAAATTATAAACATAATTAAGGAGTGGGCTAGCTGTAATCTAAATGAAGTCGCCACCATTTTCATTGAATGTTAATGAGAATGAGACACGAGATGGAATATAATAATATTTAATTAAGCTTTAAAAAACCATGGACTCTACTAGATTAAAGTAACCATGACTGATTTATTTAAGTGAACTTTAGATTATATTTAAAGGATAACGTATTACCAGGGCCCCAAGTCTGCTATTGCAATTGTGTAAGAATGGTGTCATAATGACATCATAACTGTACCTAAGCGGTCATTGGCTTAAAGTAAGACTATCTCTTTCGTCATTGGTCAAAACAATGTCACTATGAGACCATTCACGCACGATTAAGACAATTGCAATAGCAGACTTGTGGCCCAAGGCTTTAAAACGCCATTTCACTACAAAATTTAAAAAAATCCATTTTGCAAAGTAGAGCACCATGCGTAGCGTTGCAACTACACTGGTACTTATTTAGCAGATTGCTTTCCTTTAAGTTGTTCTTTAATCTAGGTATGGCCGTGGGCCGCGGTGCTTTACTTCACACCCTCTACGTCACATCCGGGCGGGTCCCGCGGTACAAAGGATGTTCGCACGCACTTTGATATTAAACCTCAATGGATGCACTGTGAGGAAGAAAATTGTTTTTCCATTTTTACAGGTAGCTTTGAGTTTCGGTTGTGGATTGTTTTTATTTTTACTAATGGAGAACACCATGTATAAAGGATTATTAAAAGTACCTACTCAGAAAGTATTTCTTGCATTTCATTTTTTGATCCCGAGGTATGGACATATTTAATATGGTCTTGAAGACTAGATCTTAATTGCATAGCGTGGGCAGATAGTTTTGCAAACCAATCGTAAAAGTCATACTTATTCAGCTGGATTTGAAAGCTTTCCCATAAAAGGCAATAATTAACATGGGCTATAATATTTTGCATTATTAGCCGCGTTACGTGTTATCTCCGTGGCTGTTAGGGTCGTCAACGAGGTGATCAGCAGACGATGGGCAATTAGAGCACGAACGTGAGGAGTATTATCAGTCGCGCGCCACAGAACGGCAACCGCGAACTCGACGCGGAATTTCGTTAATACCAACCCATATTGGATTAGCGGCGGCACCCGACCGCCGCAATAATATAACGAAATTCAAACATTAATAGGCTCAAACACAATCACGGATGGCCGCATAATCGAGTTAGCTGCTATTCGGTTAAACCCCTATCGCGTAATCTGCCCCATTGTCTGACAGTCGTTGTGCTGATCATAAGGGCCGATTATTGTGGCAATTTCGTGTTTATTGTTTTCAGGTGTCTTCTGTCACCCCGGCGTCCTGAAGGAGGGGCACAATGCCGCCCAGCCTTATCTCAAGCGAGACAATCTCGTAAAATGTTACTGAACGTCTGTAACATTTCCGAAACAATGCCGCGTAATTGTTACTTCACTAAAATTACTTCTATATCTGTCTGTGACACCATCCAATAACTGAACAGAAGCATTCCAGAAAACTAATACGACCATCTAACAATAGAATAACAAAACGCAGTGGTGGATAATAAACAAAGTCCCTTGGCAGTCCGAGTAAGTGATACTCAGGTGGAATATACGTCGGACAAGTTAAAAGTTTCACCTCAGTTAGATGCAGCTGAAGGAACAAATAAGTAGATAGAAGCTGTGTCAAAACTGCCAAAAACAAAACTATAAAGTTTGCTTTATAACGGGTAGATATCGCTCTATCTATTTGAGATGTCCAACTCAATTTGGATTGGTGAACTCGTCTTTTATAACTTGCACTGGCTCCCACGCGATATTTTGTTCATAACACCACATCTTATTACAGTTCCGATTTCTAATCAGATCGAATTCGAATTTAAATCATTCTGTAATTAAGTCAATCGGTTTAATTAAAAGCAAGTTAATAGAATAGCAATTACTAAAGCATTCACTGACGTGTTCATTTGAAGTAGTCTAATAGCTTTGACCAAGTTACAATTCCAAATTAATGTTTAATATATCGAATAATTAATTTATAAATAGAGTGGACCGGTTATGTATACTTTGTATCTCGATATAATAAAATTGAAAGCTTTTATAAATACTTAAACGTACAAGGCGCGTTAACGTAACATGAGTGTAACGACACGCTGTAACGTCACCGATAGCAAATTCTGCTGATTTTTTATTAGATGATAAAACAAACGTCTCGTATTAATTATGAGTCGCGATGCAGTCACATCCCTATTGATCGTAAAGTATCCTTGATAGCCGTTGTAAAATGTTCCAAATCGTTGTCGTGATAATTTATGAAGCATGTTTATGGATGAATTTATGACGTTCTCTGTCTGTTCCCGTATTCTTGTTTAATACGGCGGATCCGCCAGCATCCATCCCGTGATTAATGTCATGATTTCCAACTCCAAAAATATATTTTTCCGAGATGAGTTGTAAAGCTAAATTAGTAAACGCCTCGCGCGACGAGGGGCAAAGTGAATTAAAGCAACTTGGAGCCTATTACGTGAAGTGAGTTATAAAATAAAGCCGCGGCGAGTAACTTCATACATTACAAGCCGATAACCAGACGAGACTTCTGAGACACAAACCAGTCCCTTTTAGTGAAATTGAAAACTTTTTCTGTTACTCATACCGCGGCCACGACACGGCTCCTTTTAAATCAATTGCCTTTTATAATTAACTTACTCCGTTATTGGAGTGCACTCGCTCGTTGACTCAATTAAAATTCAATCGAGATGTAAATCTATCTATTAAAGAACGAGTTTTTCTGGCAGATATAATTGAATAAATTGTTTTCTAGATAAGTGTTGCTTACATACGGCCTTTGAGTGGATATATTACTTACTTAAGAATTCTTTATCGCGACGATTAAATTATCAACACATTCTGGTTCGCTTTACGATGTCACTTCAAGAACGCGTCAGGTTCTTATCCGCAATTTATATCTACACTTTAAGTGAACAGCTAAAAATATTAATTATGTTAGCGTAAGATCCAATAATGGATAGTAGTCGAGTAGCCATACGATGGACGGTGTTCAACGATGGAGTGTCAATTCTGACATTATGCAGCCCCCTCTAATGCAATGAAAATCCCCGATGCCTGCCCAGGGAGTGCCACTTTTAGCTAATTCTTATTAAACATTTATTAGATTACACAAAAGCTATCGGAGGTAACGTTCTCGATGTTTTATTTATGATCTTTTATTGGATTGCTATTTCCTCTCTGTTATGCTTTAGGCAATCTCTAAGTGTCTGCGATATTATTGTCCGTGTTAGATGGAGAGCATTTTTCAGACCGAATCTTTTTTTAATGTGAAGCAAGTAGGTACTTTTACCTGAGACTATTTTACAATTGTAATAGTATTTTTATTTTCCTAGTAAGTAGTTAAGTCCGTGGTTTTACTTACCCAGTACATAGTACTTTTCGGATTAAAATAAACAAAACATTATTTTATCAGAACCCTATAATAATAATTTTATTATCCTATCATAAGTTTCATTGTAATTAATTTTGTAGTTACCTATAACGCGATGCGAGAACATTCAAACAGACTCTTCAAATAATAAAATTCTTTTACTACAATTTAGCTATTAACATTATATACAGAAAGCCTAATAAAAAAACACGTGTTTAAAAAATCACATTGGGCCAGCAAACAAGCACATTTTCCTCAACAAGTGTTCTCAACTCCACCGGTACGCACCGCTCAGCTGATCGCATTTTTTCCTTTTCAGATATTATTTAATCAGAGTTATGCGAGCCATTAATTAAATTACGTTAGCTAAGGGCTGGGCTATAAGAAAATTGCTTTTATTTGTGGGGAGTCATTCAATTAAACATTCATTCATTTGCGGCCCATCGAGTGGCGTCCATTACGTTTAATTATAATTTAGACTGGCTCTTTAATAATTACATTGGATGAGTACCGGCGTGTGCGCCGTTGTGAAAACCGCTATTTATGAAATTTAAAATGTATGGAATTATTAAAACTAATTATGTTGTCTAAATGACGATGTTTTTGTAACTAAAATAATTAATTACGAAAAAATGTATTTTTTTTAAACGTTGTTAAAAAAACTAATGTAAGTTTAGCAAGTAGGTAGTAGTTCATATTGTCGTTTCTTTTTATAAATACTATATTGTCAGATACAGGTATAAAACATTATCTGTAATCAATATTCCGCCTACTAATACTGGTCCACTTTCGATATTAACATTAATAAGCACTTACCGTATATAACGAATACTTCTATATTCCCAGGAGAGGGTGCCATAGGTGGTCATAATTAGCAGTAAGTTCGTTAACTAAGTAACTGACTACGCAATGTTGGTGTGCGTAATTAAATCACTCAATTAGGGTTATTAAAAAACCCAATCTAAATTAAATTAACTATGCTCACTTTACAAACTAATTTAGCTTGCTTAATTAAATTATTATGTGTAATTGTACGGAAGGCCTCGTTTCTTAAATTAAGCACGTATGAATTAATCAGTTTTAGTTTATGAGTTTAAATTTATTTTTGGAGAATCATCTAATTATTTTTGTAAAAAATAATTACTTAAATAAAATATCTGAGACATGTGTCGAGCGAGCACAGCGTAGGTATAAAATCTGTAAGAAATATAGGTAAACTGAAGAAAACAAAATCTGATGGAAACTTCCGATAAGCTCTACATTAATTGGCATCAAAGCTACCAGCGAGGAGCGTTGGCGAAACTTTACAACACTCATTATACTTATTGCACTTAATTAAAAAGTGTTGAGATATTCACAACATCGCTGTAAACAATAGTGACTACTTTCATAACATCGCGCTTATATTAATTTAAATAATTCAGATGCACTCACCGCACACTAAATTGTACTAATTAAAACAAAAACATTCTTCACATTGTAATTACTGGGTAATAAATTTATAATTCAAAGCAATGATGAATGGCTTCTTTGGCTGCGTTCGTACGTGAGTCGGGACGCGTGTTAACTAAACGCATTCGTTTTTAAAACTGAATGAATGAGCGGCACTCTATCGGAGTGCTTCCTGTGACTGTGATAACACCCCGCGCCGCTTAATGAGACGTCTGTTGCCATTGTAGCCACTTTAGCTAATTATTGTGAACATTTAATGCCGACGTAATGATCATTGCGTATTTTACCATCGATGTTGGTAAATGTTTCCGTTACAACATAATAATTGCTAATGAAAAGTTTTGCCGCTGTTGTTCAATTCGCACTTACCGTAAGCACTTTCACAATTACGTATCCCGTATTTAAGTAATTTTATTAAACTAAATCGTTTAAAAGTAAAATAATATGTTTATTCATATTTCGCAGACGTTTTTGTTTATTTTCAATAACAGGAACGAAATAACGGAGGAACACTGAAGTTGAAGAATCATAGTTTATTTTCGAGATTGCCCACGTGCAGTGGTAGAAAAAAGAGTAATATTATTTTTCAATTCCCATACAAAAGTGGTCGGTGCGCGGCGGCAAATTGGTTGTATTGTCAATTTGGGCAGTGCGTGCCGGAGCGCAGATGAAATGTTTATTTTCAATTTCCGCCATTTTCCCACCGCGTCCGCCGCAGGATTAGGATGCGAAACAACTACACTATCCATGCTAACCTGGTTTTTTAATAAAGTCAATAGATACGCTCACATCAAATAACTTACTATTGCGAAACGTGTTATGAGATTTTTTGTTTAATATCAAAAATAACTTCCGTTCGATAAAATATTAAATAACTCTTGTCTTTTTGTACGGTTCGTTTTACAATCGTATTTTTATAGGAAGTGTAACCGCAATGTTTTTTTTAGCCATAAAAAATGTAGAGTAATCGTTGTAGGTAATTATGTGTCCATTAGTTCATCACACTCTTCTATTACAATTATATCAAGCGATACAACACATAATTATAATCGAATTACAACATCTAAATAAATTACATACATCATTAAAATCTTCTTACTAAAGTCTCTCTCCTGAAGTCACTCAAACACAATTTAACGATTTCATTGAACTGTAACTTTAAACAAATAAGTAACTAACTACATGCACACTACGTGCATGTAGTTAGTTACTGTGCGTCCTCCACAGCGATGCCACAGAGTAACAATCTTCCCCAGAGTTACCTTGCGGAACTGCATGTATGGGGCGACGCGAATCAGGTAATTACGCATGCATATAAATCCGTCAGCAATTGTCTGAGCTAAATGCTTGCTACGTCATCTTTGTTGGGAGGTCCGTCCCGCGTCGTTTTGTTCTCAAGAGTAGTTGAGACCTATTATAGCAGTGCGATATTATGATTTAGGTGTACGTGTTATTACTATACCTAGGATATTATAAGGTTTCTCTCTTTTAAGTTTCGAGATTTTAAATTAAGTACTTATTTATCGGAGAAGGCTGCTTTAGAGCCTTGACTGCTTATAACTAATACAGCAAACGAGATATTGATAATTCTATTTCTATTTTAGCTCTTCAAGAAATTGAATTGAGCGCACTGCCATAATGCCTTGTTTCATAAATGCCAAAGGTTTACTTTGTTAAAAAAAACTATTCCCGAGCTGCAATTACTTTCCAGTAACTCACCATTAAACATTAAACAAAATATATCTGATAGCCATAAAGGTTACAGTTGACTGATCAACAATAATGTTCGAGAAAGTCGGGTAGTTAAGCAACGGATTGTGTGCCAAAGGTGGGTAATTGCATGTAATCGGTCACCGACGAGCGATGAGTGGTGTTCACGATTTCAATTCACCATCCGCGACCTTTAGTGGCTTGTTGGCTGTTGAAGTCACTGCACGCTTGTTTAGCGATTAACAACTTTTAATGCATTAAAATTTGTATTTCACAATAACTACTATGATTCAACTAGCTGTTGGCCATGATTATGTGCTTTTCTACCTCTTTGTCATATTTCATCCGAATTCATCCAGCCGTTTCAGCGTGAAGGAGTAACAAACACACACATACACAAAAAAATATAATATTAGTGTGATGTAGATATGGACAGGATAAAATCTAATGATTGAATATTTTTTGCAAATTACTACTCAACAATAGTTGCCCTTGATACCTCCTACATCCTACATATATGCCATTCTACCTACCTTTCATATTATGCCATTAACAGCTCAGTCTGTTGCAAGAAATAATACAACGAATTTATATCACATCAGACAACTGAACCAGTATCTTTATCTCCAAACAACATAATTAGATAAAAAACACTAATCAAATTATAATCAACTAATCTACCATCAACGCTTCGTAAAGCTACCGTTTATAATACTGTACCTTAATTGGTTGACAAGATCCTTCGTTGGTGGTACGTAAGTTAAATATTGGCACATTTTATTACCCTGTGTTTACGCTGGGCTTCCTTTGAGTTACTTTGACGTCACTAGCGGCATTTTCATAGATAAAGGGATACGACCGGACGTTCCTACTAATATTGTACCTAAGTGTGTGCGTTAGTTTTGTCTGATCTTTGCTTACACAGGACATGGGGGCTGTTGTAATACCTTTATTGATATCTCTTTGAGCTTTTGTACATTTTGAAACAATGTAGAGTGGTGATATCTACACTGTATTGTTTAAACTTTGTTAAAATTTATTTTAAGTTATGTTTTTCGTTAAGATACCTGTTATGAATAGTTAAACACTATCTAGATCTATCTACTTAATGGGTGTAGAATAAGAATTACTTAAATTTAAATAAAAATCAAATAGCTAAAAACTAGTTTGCCTACACATTAAGAAGGCATATCTATGGATAAATCTATTTAAAATGTATACCCGTCCACATTACAAGTTTTTTGCCCAGACATAAACAAAGTCCTGGGTATCGAAATACGATATTATCATATTACGTAGATTATAGCACAAACGTCGGTAATTTGCTTGACATTCTACATCAAAAGGGCTCTTTGACAATTGTATGTCATTTGGTTCGTAAAGCGGATCCGTACATAGTCAATACCGCAGGTTTCACCGTAATAGTGTGCAATTTGATAAGTACAGTCAACGGTACTCGCGGGGAAAACGGTGATTCATTATTAAACTGTCTTATGTTCTGTTATTACAGGTGTATTAAGCAAAAATTGTCGAGTGTAACAAATTATAGTTTTATGCAATGGATAGGTACCTACTTTATTTGAATAAGACATTGTGTTGCGGTTTGTATGGATTTTAACTATGTATAATTATATATTGATGAGTCATGTATCCAATTCACCTATGATATAAGTGATGATGATATTTACCTTATTCATCGCACAATATTTAAAAAAAGCTTTTGGAATCTAACTTTGGATTAACTTACCATATTGTATTAGCCTACATATTGGTATTCACATTCACATAAGCAATATTATATACATTTTTATTCGAAATGTCTATCTCTAAAGTCTTAATTATGACAACCAGAGTTAATGAAATCACATGTAGTGATGTAGTATCAAATTTCTTCCTTTATAAATTCATGCATAACATTTCAAAATTCCAGTTATGAATAGATACCTACTAGTCTACATATACTATACATATTTATAATTATTACATAATAAGTTGAAATATCTAATATCTATGTACCAATAACATACCTAATAAATTACCTATCATCGAATATTAGACGGACGAGGTGTCACAGGCGCATACTTGGAACAGATGAATGTGTAACACGAGGACGTGGACATGCCGACGCGTTACAGGAATACCGACAGGGCCGCGGGCTTATTAACTCCCTCCATTAATTAAATTATTAGAAATCTCGAGCCGGACTAATTAATGAAGAATTCCAACATTTCGGTCCACCTATCGGGCTTTAATTAAAATTGACAAAGCCGCGGGCGAGCGCTCTCGCTCGCCAAATATCGCCTCTATTAATGAAATGATCACTCGAAACTAATTAAATTATGGAGGTAATGGTGCGTGCAAGTGATACCGGCCGCGGGACGATTCTGACAACTGCCTGTGTAATGTAACACCTACGCGCCACTCCACTGCACCGGCTTTTAAACCCGATAAAGTCGAGCTATCAGCTATGTAATTACATTTTTTACTCTGCTATAATTTGTGCAAAGGTCCTCAACGGAAACCACTTATTCGGCGAAAGCGTAACACGTATTCAGTAAGCGAACTCGATCAATATGTAGTAATTTTTTAACCGTTAAGTTAATTGGTGCTACTATGTTATAGGGACCCGTATAATTTCAAGTGATTTCAATATCCTGCAAATTAATGGCCGTTATACAGGTACCTACTTATTAATAATTTCATACATACGTTGCCCAATTATTTTAAAACTACTCCACGTTGTAGCTAATGAGATGTCGAGCAATAATAACGAGCAATTAAAACGAATCGTACAAGAGTATAATACCAGCGCTGTACTACACGAACTTTCAACCTTACAATAACAATTACCGTCCGTATATTATTAAACCTCTTAATGGATACCCGTTTTCCAATTAGCGTTTATTCTGTAATTGAGATCATTAATGGCTTTTAAAAGCTATTAGTACTAGAATTTGAGTTAGTTACTGAGTCTCGGAATAGACGAGTTAAGTGAGGCCTGTGAAGGTAACGTAACGTAACGTAAGTCAGTGTTCATTTGAACGTTAGTATGTAGCGGGCACGGCACAGCACGGCGCGACGCGACGCTAGGCGCAGCGACATTAAAATGAGTAATTATAATAAAGCTGATATGTCCTCATAATTAACTAAGCCTGATGAAGAGTGCTTTGACGAGAGTCACGACCACAAAGCCGCTTCAGCGCTTTATTTTTTCATAGAAATACAATTATCTGCCGTAGGTAGGTACCCTTAGAGATTTTCATAAAGAATAATATGTTTATTATCGTAACTTACATCATGTGTTTATTTATTCAAAGCTGTACTTGAAACAAAGTTATTTTTATCTAATTAATTTACAAGAATGATAATATTTTTTTAGATATTACTTGTATTTTGACCAAAAAACACTAAACTAGTCCATAAAGTTGCAACAGGATTATTTGATTTTCCACCGGCTTTTCGTAATAACGCCGCACTATATCCAATTTCCACGTCCGCTCAGCGCTTCACCGCTGAATCGCGCCGCTTACAGCACTAGCGCTAATTAGACGGAGTGACAACCCACTCCTGCCATAAAGCGCTGCAGATTTATCGCCACAGATTATTTATATTATGTTTATTAGGCCCCGCCCTCCGCGCCCTGCGCCCTGCTTTCCCGCTAATTGAATTGCCGGGATTTTTATACGTAACAACACCTGAGGAGTTTATTAAAGGTCATAACGTATGATGTGACCTTTGCAAGTTGCGTTTAGATTACATAATTTTCTCTTTGCTGTTTTATTTTTTGTATCAGTGTACAGTCATACAACTTGTAATGAATTCATATTCATTATTGCTATGGTCTGTACGGTCACCAAATAAATAAAGCGTAATCTATAATTAAGCTTTTAGACCAACCCACGCCTATAAAACATAGCAAAAGGAGTTCTCTCAAGTCCATTTAATTTTTATGGGTTAAAAATTAAAATTATCGTCTGATAAATGATAATTAATATTATGATAAACAGAACTGACCTAAACACGACATAACCAAGATCGTAATTAACATGCGACCATCATAAATCACCGTTCACAAGGAATACCTACAAGTTATTTTGGCAATCGCACCGGTTATGATTAACAACGTCTCCTCCCGCACGCCACTATGATGAATTGACTACGAAAATAACTGTTACTTTATAACAGTTCCAATTTACAAGACACATCTATAGACATGTAAGATTTTTCTATGAAAACATATTGTCACAATGACCTCTAAAGTATTTAAATGGCGTCATAATTGCTAATTAGTAACTGAACTGCATTTCTGTAGAGACATCTAATAATAGTATAAAGATTGTATAAATTTATAGGTAAAAACTTATTTTCCAACGCTGTTATAAATATCTTGCCGATTAATGAACAGACTTTAAGAGCAACTTGAATTAATTGGCTGCTGATGAAGGCCTGGGATTGTTTACATTTTCAGTAAACTTATTATACATATTTTGTTCAATTAAAATAACTTATGACCTATCGAAACATGACCAAACAATAAAAATAAACAAAATATTTTTAGATGAAAAATGAACACTGGTGTAACTGTGTCACTGAAAGGAATTTGAGCACTATGTTCTGAAACTTAAAATTTATTTTGCTGTGTATTGTCCTAATGCAGGGTCCGTGTCCTTATCCACGGACACCGCTATCCGAAGTTGTATCTTTCGTTGATTTGTTGCTTCGGTTTGCACACAGTGTTCTGTAGCTAATTAATTTTAATTGGACCGAATTGCAACGCGTCTATTATACGCGACTTTTGGCCCCTTCGCTTCGTTTGCATACACGCTCCTTGACGCCGGTGTTTGTAATAACCTGTATCATTCATCTAGAAAAACATCTGCCAACTTTTTTCAACAATGTCTTTCAACGTGTACGCAATTATTTCGAAGACTATACACATCTCCATCGTTTTCCGTATTCATAATTAGCTCTCAAGTCTATTTTTTGCAAACGGTACCATTGTCACGCAAAGATCCGTAGGGTTGAACCGCGTAAATCATTTCTCATCATTTCAATTCCAAAAAGTGAACAATAATAGGAATACGAAGGGTATAAATAAACACAAAATTTGTGTGTATTCTTAATCCTCGTTGTGTGGACGGCGGAGTACCTAAGTACGGAGGGCCAACGCTCACGAATTCCTAACACTTGCAACAATCGCATTTAATTTTCCGCTCGTGCGCCTTTATTGGTAATCGCCTCTCTAAATTGAAACGTGAAGAAATCTCATTCGAACACGTTATGAATTAATTAAAGGATTTGCTCATTTATACGAAGGAATAAATAAACACGCTTCTCTGAACTGACATGTAGGAACAAAACACACGATAATTAGCCGTTACTAGCCTCAGAACTAACATCATGTAAAAGAGTTCGTTTGAGTCATATCATGAGCCGTATCGCTTTAATATTGCTATTCATTATATCTAGGTTTGATGTCCCAGTAACATAGGTACATATAAATAAATCAGCAAAATGTGCTGTTGCACAATTTTTTAAAATAACGTCGACCGTAACGCATATTCAGACTAGCAAATAATCTATTTATTGCCTCTATACAATATACTTAAAGCTTGTTTATTAAATCATTACCCATATTAGTCATGTGAACACAGTGTGTGTGCGTTACTCATGCTTGTCATATCTATCATACTATTCACTACAAGCCAGCCATTTGCGTCTAACATGACAAGGGTACACTGCGGGCGATGCAAACTGGTTGTATAAAAAAATCAAGCAAACACGCGCACTCTACTTGTTTAATCTCATGAGCAGGCTAATTGTCCACAGCAGTGACGATGACAGTTGGGGGCGGCGGGCCGCGGGGGACGGGGGCACGTGACCTGTCACTCGCAGGGAAATTAAAACATTCCGTTATTATTTTCATTTCGCGGGGTCCGCGTAGGTACGGGACTGAGAGCACTGATACCCACTGTGTACTGTAAAAAATATCTGACGTGCCTACTAACAATAAACTATAGAGTTGTTTGTGTAAGCTAGAAATGGACAATCGTGACCAATTCAACAATTTTGGCAACCTTCAATAAAAACTGAACGAAAAACAGTTAATGGTCAATCGACTAAAGATTTCTCTGTTCTGCTTTAAAATAGAGGTTTTTTGAGCCTCTATTAGAGTTTTAAACACAAACTAAAAGTAGAAAGAGAGACCTATAGCAACAAGTATTTAGCGATGGTTCCGATACGAGAGTTTTCGTCGGTACTTCGCATCTCATTGAAAAATTCTGCTCTCGCAGTTATTTTGTTTTATTAGAATTTAATAAGAATCGTTTGTGTTCACAATAGCAAGCTTGCACACACAGAGCGCTAAAGATAACAATATTTTTTTTGTTACTTTTAAACTTTTTACTTTACTGCTTGTTGATGTATATATGTATACTATTATATACTTTAACGTTTTAGGGGTCCTATCAAAAAGATTCCAACACACATAAATAAAATACATTAAATAAAATCTTTAGTTCAGACAAAAGCTTGGGAACAATTTACTGCTATTTCAGTGATAACTGAATTGAAGCAGTGGTTTGAATGAACTTTGAAACATTTATCACAAAATGACTACTTAAATTACGAACAATAATTATAATGCCCGAATTCTACACATTTTCCATGCTTTATGACTAGAGATCGGATAATCGGATGCATATTTACCTACACTTCACTTTTTCCCACAATAATATTATGGACATCCCTCTGAATAAATTTATTGTTTATCTTAAAAACTTTTAAAACACATTTCGTCTCAGTAATAATATTAACAGTTGGAGTTGTACGTAAAAGTACCTATATAATATAGGCGTGGACAATTTTGTCTGACTTGATGCAAACATTACCAACATACATTCATATCACATTGAAATCGTATTAACACATTAATGAAATACTATCAAACCAATAAAATAATCAGTACGAATGTATTATTAAAAAAATACAGAAAGGTATGTCCATATTATTTTTACCTTGAAATAAAAGTAATGTTTAGGTAAATATGCATCCGATTATCCGATCTGTATTTATGACTCTTTTACAACACACAAAAAGTTACAGTAATTCAAACAAAATATTAGGTCTTTACCTATGAAATTGCCGTTCTGCAGTACTGGCCATTTCAAATCAAAATAATTTTTGTTTGGCTAAGAATTCCAATTTCAAATTAATTTTATTTTAAAAACATGGTTTTTTTTTCCAAAAGTAGTCATTTGTTTATTGATTAGTGTTACATTTTCATCGCATTTCAATCTTTTTCGTCATCATGGATACGTTAAAAATTCGAGTAATTATGGAATACGAGTACCGTCGTAGCAGCAACGCGCCACAAGCGGCACGCAACATCAACGACGTTTACGGAGCTAACACTACAAACCAACGCACCACCTGTTATTGGTTTGCTCGCTACCGTTCTGGAAATTTCGACCTGAAAAATGAACCTCGCGGTCGTCCGAACACTTTGGTTGACAATGACGAATTAAAGGTGATTGTGGAAGCTGATGATACACAATCTACGGCTGAATTAGCAGCAGCTTTCGACGTTAGCGTCAAAACAATATTGGTCCATTTGCGTCAAATTGGCAAGGTAAAAAAGCTTGACAAATGGGTGCTCCACGAACTCAATGATCGCCAGCGCGAAGTACGCGTCGAGACGTGCCTTGCACTGCTCAACAGACACACAAATGAAGGAATTTTGAACCGCATTGTTACCTGCGATGAGAAATGGATTCTGTTTGATAACCGCAAGCGCTCAGCAAGTTGGTTGGATCCTGGTTCAGCACCTAAACAATACCCTAAACGAAAACTTACCCCTAGAAAAGTGATGGTCACTGTTTGGTGGTCTAGCGCCGGTGTGATTCATCACAGCTTCTTACCAAACGGGGTGAGCATTACTGCAGATGTGTACTGTGAAGAACTGAACACAATGATGAAGAAGCTGGCACATCTCCAACCAGCATTGGTCAATCGCTCGTCTCCACTGCTCCTGCACGACAACGCGCGACCTCATACTGCACAGCAGACGGTCTCCAAGTTGCAAGAACTGGGGTTGGAAGCTCTCCGTCATCCGCCCTACTCACCAGACCTTGCGCCTACAGACTACTAACTTTTTCCAGAATTTGGATAACTTCTTGGCGGGAAAAAAATTCAATACCCGAGAGGCAGTACAAAATCCCTTTGAAGAATTTGTTGCCTCCCGTCCAGCTGATTTCTTTAAGAAGGGCATCAATAAACTGCCACTGCGTTGGCAAAGATGCATTGATTGCATGGGTAATTACTTCGATTAATACAAATAGAAAATACATGAAAAAAATTCGTTTAAATGTTTTCATACAAAACGGCAATTTCATAGGTAAAGACCTATTATTTGGATATTTAACATGTTCTATTAGGGAAGTACATTAAAATACGATTGATATTAGGAATTGGAATATTTTCTAGGTTTAAAATGATCTTTATAAATACAAGCTACCGGCAACAAAGTAACCATCGCGTGACAGCGCTTGCGCCTACAACAAGGAAAGAGCAGGTTCAACCCAAACAACGGAACAGCTTTCAATTTGCATTAACCAAACGTTTAATCCTAAGCCTGCATCTGCGTACAATTTAAATACAAATAATGTAATGTAATTGATCAATCAGTGCAATGCATGCAAGTAATAGGCAGTATTACCTCGTCAGTCCCCATATCAAAGCAATATCGGCAGACGCCGGTGGCGTAGAATTTTAATAATTAAAAATCACCCCAACCATGAAGGGAGTCGCCGACACACTGCACATTACGCGTTATCATTTTTAATTAAAATTCTCGCGCAACCACTAACTATAATGATGAAATATTTCGAAGTTGTTATCGTTATTTATGATTTATTAAATCCAAGTTATCATAACAACTTAAATTGTATAATTTTAATTTCGGAGTTTGTTCAGTGTAGATCCAAACCTATTAAGTGTTCATTTTATTTCGTAATTCATAATTCAATTGTGCCACTATCAATTTTTATACAAAAAGAACTCTATGTAATTGACTACACCACTTTTGTTAAGATAATGTCAGCTATTTCATAACTACTGCAAACAATTTTTAATTTCCATTCAGTTAAGCGCTCGTACATGCAATATAGAAAAAATAGCAAACATTCAGAGCGATTCCAATAGGCTAATCGTGAGTTATTAAACCCCTCGCGGGAACCCACCTGATCGCCTGCCAGCTATAATAGAAATACCAGGGACTTATTATTAAAATTGCTGCTAAATTGTTCCCCTCACCCCTCGGATTTCGTGGGTCGAAGGTGACTTATTGACGTTATATTCTACTCGTAATAATATTAATTTACCAACGCGCAACGCGTTACTAAAATTAATTTAATTAAGTTGAATAGAGTTGGATATCAAAGCTGCATAATAGGGATTCGAGAATGCACAGGATTAATCAATGGGACAACGTGTGACTAATTAATGTTGTTAAGGGAAAATCGAAACGTCGGATTATTAAATGGTAAAAGCCAACTATATGTACCGGTCAGATATCAGTTTAATCAAGGACAGTAAAACCAAAAAAGTATACCTAATCAATCAGCAAATAACTTCTGAACAAAAGTTTTCGTAGCAACAAAAGCTGTAAGCTTTTCATTTTAGTGCACCACTTCGCCACCTCTAAAAAAGTTAGCTTTGATAATTACCCCCCAAAGGAAACAACTTTAATTTCGTTCACTGAAACGTTTTTTTTTTCTGTTGTCGTACTTCAAAACAGCCCTTTCGTTGATCGAGTAAACACGAACCAAACGTAAGGGTTCTCAACACGATTCATTGCATAATTAAATATTGATGATATTAATGGGCATTGTCGTCGCATACATATTATAATTAACGTATCGATATAATAAATATGTAGTTACCTAATCAAAACGTATTGTGGTTGTATTAGAGCACATTGTTTATGTGAGGTAACTCAATCAGTGGCAGTTAGCGGTATTATAATAACAGCGGTATTGTTGGCTCGGTTCTGGGACATTAATTAGGTAAGTACGTGGAACACGTCAGTCTCCGGGCTAATTAATTGAGCGTATTATTGGTGCAATGCCTAACCGATGTGGTTACAACGACTAGTGGCGTAGATACCGCGCTCGTGATTCATGCACAGATATTAATTCAGTTGCGTTTCAATTATATTTTCCAATATTCGCGTATTTCCCTAAAACATAGAATATGAGTTGTTGTTAGATTAGTGACTAAAAGCGGTAATTGGCAGAAAATGCATGGGTAAAATAAAGAGTTTTTTAGCTATTGTAAAAACTCTTAGGGAAAGTTACGAAGCGTGGTGTGTTCATAAAACTAAAGGGGTTTTTACGTACTTTAACGATGTGTTACTGTGGATGACAAGTAAGTTTGTTACAAGGAAAAAGTTATGGAAATACTTTCATAACACGCAACTATGAAACCTTCATAGTTTTATAATACTTAGAGAGCAATCAGAAGTGTTTGATTGGGTTTGTGTACTAAGAACTTAGTACATATCAACTTAAAATGTACTCATAAACGTGACTGACTCTGAGAAGTCACTAGTATTAAACAAATGATATCTAGTGAATAATCTAAGACTAGTTGAGCGGAGGTTAATTCGTGTTGTCGGCTAATTGAGTGGATAACACGCGTTACTGACACGGCTAATCAGTCAGTAATGTGACTCGACAATTCGACATAGCTATCGTGACGCGTATTGATCGCTATACAGCGGGAGTAAATAACTGATTAACTACTAGTTAATGTGATGTTAAGTTTATTATTGAATAAGTTTGCTAATAATTTGGGATATGTTCAGTAGAAGTTACGGGTTAATAAAGTTACCTGTAACAGTATATTGAAGAAAATTGTAAAGTTGAAAATGAATACTTCATTTGAGGGCCAGATAGGTACCTCAACCTAAGTTGACGGCACATGTAGCATCTAGCATCCTAACTAAGTTAATTGGTAAAAAATAAAAATAAATTAACGCTTATATTATAAGGCTCGTAAACGGGCTATAAAAATTGCATCTTGCTGGGAATCTTGCTGAGAATTAGATGATCAATATTTACGGCGATACTCTTGCTGCAAATTTAGCTATGCAAGATATTGCAGACTATATTCTAGCAAGGTAGCAATAACTGTATTGCTGTAGAATTAAGTTCATATAAGGGCAGAAATTTATGGCTGTAGAACAGGGCCCTAATTCTGCTATTGCAATTGTGTAAGAATGGCGTCATAATGACACCATAACAGTCAAAACCTAAGCGGTCATTGGCTTAGCGTAAGACTTTCTCTTTCGTCATTGGTCAAAACGATGTCATTGAGAGACCATTCTGACACGATTATGACAATTGCATTAGCAGACTTGGGGCCCTGAGCTAGTGGACAGCGAGGCTGGTCTTGTTGCTGCAGTAGTTATTATGATGTAGGTACGGGATATACCATCATTTAATTTCATTGCAATATCGCCGGGCTATATTGCAAGATTGAGGCAATTGAGGCTACTGAGTTGCACGTAGATCTTAACTCACGGCTATACAACTACAGCCGGAAATTGTCAAAATACTAGCCCATTTAACAGCACCTTTAGGTCCACCTTATGTGTGTTTGTTTGTTAGCTTCAGCGCCTGCGCCGATTAACTTGGTAAATTATACCTATCATCGAAAAAAATAGACAAAATGGTCGGACAAGATTAAACAACATTATCAAATTTTCTTGTGCCGATTTAGCATCCAGGTAAAAATACAAATACTTACCTATTCAAAGCTAATTTAGATTCCTATAAATAAACATTAACAAGACGAGACACTCCGTTTCTTGTTTCATAAGTTCATAACATCCGTTTCACCATAAAAATAATTACCTACTAGCAGCTAGTAACGTAACATCGAACTAATTAGCGAATGACATGTACCCACATACAAATTAATTAGGTGAATGTAATAATGATAGATATGTGTCAATGTTTTTAATAATTAATTTAATTATGTACTGGCTTTTAGATAAGGCTTCGTAGGTACTTATCTGTCCCCTATTAAGAAACAGTGAAACGGATGAACATGAACAAAGAAAAAAATAATTCTTCACAGTTTTTGTGACTATTTTTTAATACTTGAACAATATTCTGCTTTTTTGACATGGGCAGTCTTCTCCAGTGATCGAATCCAGCGCTGAATTGTAACTGGAATAATCTAAACCAGTACTAGTCTGGTATGCACTGGATCCAATGAGCGGTCCAGTCCCGTAGCTGGACAGGCATTCAACCTTTTGATCCATCGCATCCATTCTAGCGCCACTGGAATAG
Source organism: Thalpophila matura (assembly GCA_948465475.1). NCBI lineage: Eukaryota > Metazoa > Arthropoda > Insecta > Lepidoptera > Noctuidae > Thalpophila > Thalpophila matura. The sequence continues at coordinate 12,306,651 of OX419183.1, forward strand.
TGTAAACGGCCAATCCAGTGCCATTCCAGTGCTGACAGTAACGTTTTACCGTCTAAATTGTAACTTCCTTCTTGAGATTATTGTCACTATATGTCACTATATGTCTTTCCAACTCCAAAGCTTTTAAATTACTGGAGTGATTAAGCGTTTCATCTTCGTCTGTAATAATAATTTCATTTTTCAGTCTTACATTTTGGCAAATAGTTTTAGGTACCTACGTTTGAAATAGTATTTTGTCAAGACTAGATACGGCTTAACGCGCTAATCAGCCAGCTATCGTAAAAACCAACCAAAGTAAAGGGTAACTCGAAAATAGCTTGTCTGTTCAGTTTATTACTAGAATATTATTCACTTTGAATAAAGTTTCAGGCAGTACCTACCTACCTACTTAAATAAATAGTTAATGTAACTCTGCTCAACCCATTATCGAATTAAATAGATTATACGTACAACCTAGGTATACCTATAGTATATACTCACTTTTAATTATCGTTTTGTACAACCACATCAATTTAGTAATCAAATTACGAATGCACCACTTATCAGCTATAGGTAGGTAGGTACTTCATGGAACAGTCCGCTTAATTATAATTAAATTACAATTTGCATCCGATATTGGATCAATGACGGACGTTTGATTAAATCGATGCAAAGGTATGTTACTGTTCCGATTTAAACGCGCCAATTAGTTACTAAATTAATTTAATTTCCTATAATTAGCATACCTAGAATTTCCACGCAGCGCTGTTTCGATACCAAATTACCAATACCACATGTATTTTACACGATGATTAGATTGTTTTAGATATGCCGCAAGAATAATGATCCATGTAGTTATAATTACAATTTATATTAAGTGTTTAGGTACTGTACATAATTGGTTATGGTTACACAGAAAGTCAATGACACAATTTGAATAAATACACTTTCTATTAAACCTAATGACGGACAAAAAAATCGATAAAGGAATCATCAATTTGTCAATTCATCAGCGAGTATTCACTTAATTCTAAATTTTATTCTCAAAGATGAATGAACATTTCATGAATCAACATTAGTTCACATTCACGCCGCGCCTCCAACCAACGGGTCCAACTCACTCAATACTCAAGTATCGCAATAAAAAAATGGTCGTCGTATGTTTTTAATTAAACGCTTATTTTGAAGAGGGAATGACTCACACAATAGCTCATTGTGCGACACTGCTATTGCATTATTGACGTTTTATGATGTGAATGGTAGCTGATCACAGGGTGTCGTGAAATACATTTTGCGCCTTAACACACTTTGCATAAGGTTTAAATTACTGAGTACGCAACACCGCATAGTTCATACATAATATGAGAATAAAATCACAAAAGAAATTATGACATAATACGTAATGTGTGAATGGTTGAATAATGTCAATAATTTCTGAGGATCGAACTTAACAATTACTGTAGTATGCATAATGCGTTATGTGAGGAGTTTCACATAGTTTCTGATGCTTTATACTGACATAAACTACCTAAAATAATTTTCTTGACCTGCTTTTATTCTTCTTAATGATCTATTTAAAAAATGCGCAGTTTCTACTTTCTAAGTATCATCTGGGGGGTTAAATTAAAAAAAGACGTATTTGTATATCTTTTTCTTATTAAAAAAATAACAATTGGCTTGTGTAGCATATCCATTTCCCGAGTTCACTTTGCGCAAAGAACACGATCATGCGCTTACGCACGACTAATTCTAAACACGATACATATCAACAGGCAAAACCACGATATGATTGGTTAGATTTGAGTTTCTGAACGTAAAACCTTTTAAGAAATTACTATTTCCTATGTTATCTTCTGCTACCTAACTGTTACCTAATACCATTACATATTTTTCCGTAGCAGTTGTTGTATCTGAAATTCTGAATATTATTATGTACTAGCTTTCGCCCGCGGCTTCGCCCGCGTGGACGTCGGAAATTATCCCATGGGAACTTACCTCAGGAGTAAACTTTAACTACCATTAAATCACTCTCCGGTTCATAACAGTACCTACAACAACATGACAGTACAAACAGACACTTCAATTTTATTTATTTGTATAGAAGATTATCAATCTTATTACCCCCGCAGAAGAGCTATTTTACCCCCGAGGGGGTGAATAGTTTTTTATTTTTCTATTTTGAGTGACATAAACACACGCGATTACAGCAATACCGCAAATTCATCACCACTAAAGCATGATTCAGTATTCACGCGCGACGGCTTATTAGCGTATTTCATGTATAAGTTTGGTGTTTCTATACTGATTTCTATGATTCTTTTTTTATTGAATAGGTAATAATATTAACTTTTTTTAATTAGGGATGAGTAAGTGTATTATATACGTAAGAGTAAACAAATACAATCAGAAAGCTCCGAACTGCTAAGCTATCGGGAATTACACGTGTTATTGTGAGTCAACCATAAAAGATAGACATATGCTGTTGGGGGATATTTTTTAGATAATTTTATGTAAAACATTTCCGTCATACATGATTTCTATGTAGCTTTAACCATTAAGGCTGCACACGCGACGGAAGCTTAAAAAATGGAGTAACTTCTCCCGTTTTCCCAACATTTCCCTTCACTGCTCTGCTCCTATTGATTGTAGCGTGATGAAAAGTATACTATAACCTGCCCAGAAGTATGAAAAATAATTGTACCAAGTTTTGTTAAAATCCGTCGAGTAGTTTTTGTTTTATAAGGAACATACAGACAGACAAAAATTTTACTGATTGCTTTTTTGGCATCAGTATCGATCACTAGTCACCCCCTGATAGTTATTTTGAAAATATATTCCATGTACAGAATTTACCTCTCTACAGATTTATTATAAGTATAGATAATGAATTAATAAAAACACTTTTAATTAACAAAAAACCAATTAGAGATATTATTTCGGAACAAAGCTCCAGAGTGCTAAACGTAAAGGATTATCTTGATTTATTGTTCAGTTTCCTATTACGTATAGTTGCTGCCTCAGCCAGGTAGCGAGGCCAACCAAGCTTCCAAGTAGCAACTTGAGCATCCAGTTTCAAAGCGTCGACCCGCCGCGTGGCTCTTCCTAAGTGGATTAATTACGTGGATGATCTTCCACCTAAATTAGTCTAACAGCCGTATACCGTTACACGATCCTTCACGAACATCGCTTTGTGTTTATATTTAATATACCTAGCTAGTAGAGTAGGTTGTACGTTTTCACTAGTATTCAGTATTGCATATCTGCAGTTCCGAGAAAAGATGTTATAAACTTCTAACTAATTTGATATTCTATATTATTACTGGCTAATTGGGTGAGAACTGAGAAGGAATCTTATTTATTAAGGACGGCTTATTTATACAATAATATCTTTCATTATATTGGTTTCACGCCCACTGCGATTTCTTCGACCCAATTATAAATTTTCTCGTCCCAAAGACCGCGCAAACAAACCCGCGGGCAGAACCTAATTAGTGGGGAAGTTATAGTTTTCTTGTTTATAAGTAATCCTATACATATCCCTTTAAAATAACTTACTGAAAGCGTGCGTGGACTAATTGGTTCCATTCGCTACTGGTTAATTGCCTGAAAAATACATGTTTGTTATTAGATGTTGTACCTATATTGTATACTGTTTTTGCTCATTAATAAAACAAATATTTTTAGACCAAATATCAACGTTTACCGTATCAAAACAACCGTAAATAATTTTAAGCAAAATTATTTCCGGGCCATCCCCAACTACATAAAAAAAAATTAAATGCGCATTATGCTACAGAGTACAAACATGCAAACAGACAGGCAGCTGACTAAACACGAGTGCGCTCGTCTGTACTTTTTAATGTTTTATGTAAATATTGGGCCACTCAGTACATCGGGTACTGTCGTGGTCAATTGGTTGGAAAACCACGAGGAATGTAGACTGCCTAACAAAATCTCGCACAAAACCGGTCAAAGATGAAAATTGAAAATTCTCACGAATATTTTTCACGCTAATTAACCATGACATGACTTTGCGCCATGCCCAATTAAGACTGTTTTAGCGAAAAGAATTGATGATTGCCCACACGAATCTTTTGTAAATAAAACCAACATGATTTGTTATGTGAAACATGAAAAGCAATTTAGAAAAATAATATCACACATTTTTCATGGAATTCCGCATATTGAGTGTAGGGATTTTCAATATGATCTGAACTAGTTTTAATATTAATCGCAACATAGTCAACGCTGAACAATTCTGTTACTAGAAAATAGTAAACTGTTCTGGAATTGCTTCTTCTGAAGTTACACATCCCAGTTCTTCTCAATGTTAATAAACCAACGGTAGCTCTCACTTTCCTTTAGCACGTATAGATGAGCCTTAAATAATTAGGACTACTTTGCAATCTAGGGTTATACACACTCGATACAAAATTCACCGTCCGTATTAACATCATTCGCAAATCACAATACTAACACGATCTAAATTGGCTACTAAATATTCAAAACCAATAGTCCGTAGGAAACATACACGTAATTCGACAATGGGCGGCTAATTCAATTTGAATCACACACAATATTCTATTAATCGTGACGGGCAGGTGTAATCAATCCGGGAGCGGCGAGCGTTGCGGCCCGCTTTGTCCTACAGGCCTGCGATTGATGCGCTGCCCCATACATTGTTACTAAGCATAGATAAAATACAATTTTGTAATACAATTTCTAAAAAGGATTATGTGTAGAATCGAGTAATTTTAAATATTGTTAGATCTTTTCGCCAACAGGAATGATATACCTACGTCATTGGCCAACAGACGTTTTTATTACTGAACAGTGAACATACCTAGATTGCAGTAACTTCCCCATAATTTTACTATGCATGCGTGCATGTCGAATCACGCACACTGAAGGTTTCGTAGGAGTATTTTAGTTTTCAAACAGCAAAACTTAAAATCCAAAATGTTATGTGTTACCCTTCAAATATATTTTTTTTTATAATTTTACTACACTCTTTAATGGTGGTTCACAGAATCCTGCGAAGTTTCATCTATAACTTCGCAGGTAAATGTATTTGGTGAACCGGTATTATGGCTGTGACATACGGACGGACAGTACGAAATTATGAGGGTTCCGTTTTTGCCATTTGGCTACCGAACCCTAAAAATAGGCATAATTTTCTTGTACTCCTTTTCACGCCTGTTGTCGTTGTAATAAGAGTCACTGGTAGTGTTCATTGTGATGCTCGTAAGCAATTATAACTAATTGCCTGCACTGAGAATGAGATGTCAATAGAGCATAATCTTGATCTTTGAACTTGATTCGTTACCTACTGCGTTAAAGAGTTCAAAAGTCTTGATACTAGTATAACTAATTGAAACATACATTCATACGTGAAGACAATTTATCAAACGTTTAGCTTTATCAAAGTGTGTGAGAAAGGATCTCTCAATCGCCATGATTCGGGTATCCTTGGTACGGCCACCTGTTGGGTGAGAACGATTATACGACACTTCTTTCCGAAATTAGGGCTGCTTAACTTCGCATAAGGAAAATAGAAGAGACGGAAAAATACTTGAGAGAAAAACCGTGTGATTTGTTAACTCAATGGACATTAACCAGTTAAGGGGATTACAGAAGCTAAACAAAAGTTTTTTATACTTAATGGCTAAAATATATACCGTATTATTATACACCGCAATAAACATAATCAGAAGAATATATGAACATTTTCAGGATAATATTATATGTTAGTTATAATGTATAGTGTGTTAAAAACATAAGTACCTACCTACAGCTAATTTGATACGATAGAAAAAAACTAGTTTTTTTTTTTTGTGAAACTACTTCTGAAGTACCCACTTCTCAATTAAAGAAAATATATTGTACATGGCTATAAAATTTGAGGAGTTCCCTCGATTTCCATGAGATCCTCTCATCAGATCCTGAGCTGTTGACAATGGGACCCCCTCAACAGTATACCCATTGAAACAAAAAAAGAATTTTCAAAATCGGTTCCCAATTGACGGAGTAATCGCTGAACATACCTACATAACATACATAAATTCCGACGAATTGAGAACCTTCTCCTTTTTTTGAAGTCGGTTAGAAATAGTAAACTGTTCTGGAATTGCCTGTTCGTAAGTTACACTTCCACTGTTATCACTTCCACTCCATCTTTGAATGTGAAAGTTTAGTGATAGGCATCAGTGGAACTAGTTTCGCTGATTGGATTCCATCCCGGCTCGTGCGCGGACCCCGATAGTTCCTACAATTTGAATTGGTCACTGCAGATATTCCGCTATTTGTCTGATTCTACTACAAGATTGCATTTCTTATTTTCTTGTCCGAATTTCGGTAGCCGTATTCTTTCCTTTTTGTTATAACCAAATTTATTTAAATTCAACACACATTGAGAAAACTGATAAGAGTGAATCAATACATAGCACGAGTTTAATTATTCCATGAATCATTATTAACAACTTTTCATTTTTCATTCGCAGTAATTAAAAGCACCGCTCTAATTGCAATGAAAATGGCAACGAACTTTTTTTTGCACGGCTTCAATAGTTTTTCTCGTTGTTTTGAACTTAATGATGCGACTCTTTATGTATGTAAAAACAGCACGGCTGAGCTATGTTGTCAATTATGTTACATTTATGGAATATGAGCACAACAAAAAGGCAGGCGGTGTCATCGGATCAATTTGTAACGTATCACTAAACAGGATAGAATCGTAACTGGAACCAGTTTTGAGTTTAGTCGTGGGCGGCGAGGCGTCTCGGCGCTATCGACTTACCTGCTCGTACACAAACCACACCTATATAACTTCGCAGGTAAATGTATTTGGTGAACCGGTATTATGGCTGTGACATACGGACGGACAGTACGAAATTATGAGGGTTCCGTTTTTGCCATTTGGCTACCGAACCCTAAAAATAGGCATAATTTTCTTGTACTCCTTTTCACGCCTGTTGTCGTTGTAATAAGAGTCACTGGTAGTGTTCATTGTGATGCTCGTAAGCAATTATAACTAATTGCCTGCACTGAGAATGAGATGTCAATAGAGCATAATCTTGATCTTTGAACTTGATTCGTTACCTACTGCGTTAAAGAGTTCAAAAGTCTTGATACTAGTATAACTAATTGAAACATACATTCATACGTGAAGACAATTTATCAAACGTTTAGCTTTATCAAAGTGTGTGAGAAAGGATCTCTCAATCGCCATGATTCGGGTATCCTTGGTACGGCCACCTGTTGGGTGAGAACGATTATACGACACTTCTTTCCGAAATTAGGGCTGCTTAACTTCGCATAAGGAAAATAGAAGAGACGGAAAAATACTTGAGAGAAAAACCGTGTGATTTGTTAACTCAATGGACATTAACCAGTTAAGGGGATTACAGAAGCTAAACAAAAGTTTTTTATACTTAATGGCTAAAATATATACCGTATTATTATACACCGCAATAAACATAATCAGAAGAATATATGAACATTTTCAGGATAATATTATATGTTAGTTATAATGTATAGTGTGTTAAAAACATAAGTACCTACCTACAGCTAATTTGATACGATAGAAAAAAACTAGTTTTTTTTTTTTGTGAAACTACTTCTGAAGTACCCACTTCTCAATTAAAGAAAATATATTGTACATGGCTATAAAATTTGAGGAGTTCCCTCGATTTCCATGAGATCCTCTCATCAGATCCTGAGCTGTTGACAATGGGACCCCCTCAACAGTATACCCATTGAAACAAAAAAAGAATTTTCAAAATCGGTTCCCAATTGACGGAGTAATCGCTGAACATACCTACATAACATACATAAATTCCGACGAATTGAGAACCTTCTCCTTTTTTTGAAGTCGGTTAGAAATAGTAAACTGTTCTGGAATTGCCTGTTCGTAAGTTACACTTCCACTGGGTCTTGTAAGCCTAATAGTAATTATATTTATTTTTACATGAGATGATTTTATTCCAGATTTAAACGTAGAGATCATTGGCATCATTTTATATTAACATTTCCAACATACTCAGAATAGCTTTCAAGGATATTATGTTTACAAAAAAAATTACCTCCATCAAATTACCAATTTATTATACCTTAGTTTATAACATTAACATATAATTTTATAAATTACAACAAAGTTTCAATAACAATAACGTTTAAAAAGTATACAATCACATGGTAATACAATCTGCCATAATGGCATCTGCCTCAGCAGCTGTCACAAACACCACTAATGAATAAATAAACCAAACAAACAGATAACAAGAGATGCCAATTAAACAATACACTAATTAATTCCAAACATTGGTGTAGTGGACTTAATTAGAGTAGGCAACATTATCAAACGAGCAGTATACACAGGTAGCTATAACTACACAGAGTAGATGAAGCGCAGTGCGAAAATTAATATTTGATGAATACGTCGTATAACTCGAGTCGTCCAATGGATATCGGAGATAAATACTATCAATAATCCGACCATTAGCCCGTACGTCAAGACGAGAGAGAAAATAAAACAAGAAGTCGTAATGTTATAAATGATAACATATATTAAGCGTGAGTGTCGCATGAGCACCCAAGAAACATAAACTACTTTACGACAATCTCATAAAAGAAGCCGCACAAAGTCGACACTGGCTTTTTTAATATCGAAGGCGAGAGCTGGCCGCACTGTCCCACGAAACATTTTCCATTAATAAAACGCGAAAAAGGAATATTACATATGAAAAAGACATATATCCGTATCGCCGGACCCGGCGCTATCTCCTTGGAAGGTAATAACTTCTTTACAAGTCCAAAGTCCGAGGGATTGAAAAGCAATTTCAGCAGGACACCCCCGCCCTCACGCGGGGCCGGACTCGCCATATTTCTTTTTCGCCGCTACTGTAATTCGCCTTTGATTTAATCTAGAGAAACAAATCTTTGAATGTGAAAGTTTAGTGATAGGCATCAGTGGAACTAGTTTCGCTGATTGGATTCCATCCCGGCTCGTGCGCGGACCCCGATAGTTCCTACAATTTGAATTGGTCACTGCAGATATTCCGCTATTTGTCTGATTCTACTACAAGATTGCATTTCTTATTTTCTTGTCCGAATTTCGGTAGCCGTATTCTTTCCTTTTTGTTATAACCAAATTTATTTAAATTCAACACACATTGAGAAAACTGATAAGAGTGAATCAATACATAGCACGAGTTTAATTATTCCATGAATCATTATTAACAACTTTTCATTTTTCATTCGCAGTAATTAAAAGCACCGCTCTAATTGCAATGAAAATGGCAACGAACTTTTTTTTGCACGGCTTCAATAGTTTTTCTCGTTGTTTTGAACTTAATGATGCGACTCTTTATGTATGTAAAAACAGCACGGCTGAGCTATGTTGTCAATTATGTTACATTTATGGAATATGAGCACAACAAAAAGGCAGGCGGTGTCATCGGATCAATTTGTAACGTATCACTAAACAGGATAGAATCGTAACTGGAACCAGTTTTGAGTTTAGTCGTGGGCGGCGAGGCGTCTCGGCGCTATCGACTTACCTGCTCGTACACAAACCACACCGCAAAATATACATTACAACGATATCTACGTACCCTGTGTAATATTATTTAATACCAATATCCATTTAGCATAACAGCAAATTATTCCTTACTAAGAGATATTATCTATCTGTGCTAAGAGTAAGGATTTCCGTACTAGGAGATATTTGAGCCAAGAGTATCTAAGGATTTTTTTCATCTCTTCATCTTATTAACAAAATCGGTTAGTGATTTCAAAGATGGGGTGGGCATTTTAAACATTTAATACTTAATAACACTATCAAAAACGAAGACCAACATGTTTAAGTTACTATAAAAACCTTGTTACTTATCAATATAAAAATCTAGTGCAAATTTAACCATCCGTTCTAAGTTTACGTAACATATTCGTAATAACATCAGTAAAAAAATCTTCGTAAAACTGAGTCAATTTGTACGAGACGGTTGGTCGAGGGTACCGCTAGGGCTGCCCACAGATCGCTATCGGTCAAACTATTCCGGCCGCCTTATTTATATAATCTAACTATTTGCGAGGGACAAACACCCCTTATGATATTCCTTTTGCTTGCTTTCACGAGAATACGGACTTTAAAATAGAAAATTGTTGATTCGTTTTGAAGTTGTACGGAACTTTGAAGTGCACATTTATTTATTATATAAAAGCACTATGAATTTATTTACACAAACTTCACCTACAAAGTTACTACAGAGCTACTGAGGATGTGCTGTGTTAACAGCGGAGACCTACTTATCCCCTAGGCTCGGGCACAGCAAATCCTCTTTTTAAAGGCATAGGCATAGGCTACGGTAACCCCCTACTATTAGGCGGGCAGTACGCCTGTTTGCCACCATCCTCCTCGTAAAAAAGAAAAGCGCAACAATGCCGCGCTATTCAGAAATCAAAATAATTGGCGTCACAGAGTAACAAAATTAGACCTGACGGTAGACCATTTTAATTTCCTCTGCCTTTTTTTCTCGAGTGTTTGTTTACTTAAGAGATTTGATCGTGCATGTTTATCACAGTTAATTCGTAAGCTGTGTTCTGTACCACTAATATAATTCTGTGGAGGGTGCCAGGGGTGAGGACGCGAGCCAGGGACGCCGCTCACGCGTCCCACAACCATTTTCTGCGCGAACGAAACTCTATATTGAATACAATTCTAATAGAAAACACCTTCTACATTGTACACTACATACTTATTTGTAAATAAACTTTGGAGTTAATTTTATAAAAAATACTTATTTTTATTTATTTTGAAAAGAAACTGTAAGTAGAAAGCTGTTTACAGGTATCTGTATCAACAATCATATCAAACCACTTAATAATAAAATTGACCTAATTATCCTTCAACAACATGTAATTGACCATTTGACCCATTTAAAATTTAAATTCGCTTCGCTGCATAATTCTCCAATAGGGATGTTGAATATATTTTTTTTATTGTTAATCTGTAAACTATTTGAAAAAAGATTAACACCAAAAAAACCGATGAAACATCTACAAAATTGGCAAAGTTATAAGCGTTTTAAAATGATTTGCTAGACACGGACGGCATGCATGATAAGTGACGTAACACCACCTATGTCCGCTTCGCGCGACAAAGACGGAGCGATACTCCCTCCAAAAACTTTAAAAGCGAATGTTTTCCATTTTGTGATATTTTTTTTTTTTTTTACTTTTTTATTATTCCTATTCCTTCTTTGGAATAAAATAATTTATTTGTACTTTTTTTAATAGTAGTCCACCACCATATTGGCAATAACATTGCTTGAAGTAAGTAAAATTATAAGAAAACAGTCACAACAATTTTCATAAAAATAATGTAAAATTAGTGAAAATAATAGAGCACAAAGAGTGCGCCTATTGTGGAGAGGTTAGCGGGCCGCGATCGGGCCATTTGCTACTGTTTTCAATTTGTCCGCCGCCGCCATACATCAGCCGCGGCACGCAGCGGTAACGGCCCCAACTTTAATACACTTACGCTTGACATTTTTCCGGCCATTATGCATTCAGCTATACCAATACTTTCTGTAAATACTTACCGGGAAATCCAATTTACTAAGCTCGTCAGTCATTCACATTTTCTAAGAAAAAACATTCACGGCATTTAATGGCGCCATTTTTTTCAGGTACCTATTGTTTTATTTTTTATACGGTAAGTATACCGTACCTATCATTGAATTCAGCACAGTTTTATAAAAAAAAAAAAAACATTTTGTGAAGTTTTATTTTGTTTCTTTTTCGGGTCCATTCGTTATTTTCTATTGTAAAAACAAACAATTAGTAATATTTCCATTGAATATTGGTTGCCTGTATGAAATAATAGGTCAAATGGTAGGTATTCGTCAGAGAGCCCATTTTGCAGCTGTCAGTGTTGATCCTCGCTAAAACGCCTGTAATTGATTCACGGAATTGTTACCTACGCTTCTACGCAAACATGCAGTAGGATATTCGAGCCACTCGGAACTTCGGTAGAAACAGCTATATTTTAAATGTAAATTTTCAATTTGCTATTGCAGTTTTTCGTGGAAAAACGTAATGCCAATTTCTCATTAATGCCTTGCGTTCCAGCGATTCTGTAATTGTCTTTATAATTGGGATAAACAACAAAAGGTTCAACTTTCCTAGGAAAACGCTAATTAAGATAACAAGATATTTATAATATAATGCAGCATAGGTGCCATAATAAATCGCTACCTACGCTGGTAGGTACTGTCACGTAGCGCTTCTTATGAAGTTCCGTTCCTCATAAATATGTATACTAGGGTGGTCCTTATTTTTCGACTTTTGAATTATCATCGCGGCACTTTCTCATTCGATTATATACATCTAAATATGAAACTGAGTTTTTTATTTTTATTTTTGGATACGATTTAGAGGTCGCTACTCGCTACCAGTTGTCAAAGTTTTACAAAACCCATACATGGCTAATAAAATAAGAGTCTTACTAATTGTACATTTAGGTGTTTATGAAGTGAGGTGAGCGTGGTGTTGCTGTATTGGAAGATTATAATAAATTGATTACAACCAGTGAAGCACAAAAGCAATATTTGCTTTTGTTGGCGAAAGAGTAGGTAGGTATAGGAAAATCCAACAAATGATTTTTAGCTAGTAGCGACCCTTAAATGGTATTTAAAAATTACAAAAAAATACTACAATAGTTTCATGTGGTATATATTGAAATTATATGGTGCCTCGTAAAATTGTAGAAAAATAGTATATTATGCAATTAGTGAATAAAGGACGGATTTAAAGCGAGGGCCATAGATGAATCACGAGCTAGTGAAGGATTCTAACGATTGAATCACGACCGTAGGGAGTGATTCATGATGATTGAATCACGAGCGTAGCGAGTGATTCAAGTGTTAGAATCCTGAGCGACGCGAGCGATTCATGGCCCTCGATATAAATCCGTTTTATTCAAGAGTTGCATACTATACTTTATACCATGACTACGAGAAAAAGAAAGATTTAAGTGAAAATATACATATAATGAAGAAAAAGTAAAGTTAAATTGGCTTTGATGTAAACCAGCCGTGATTTTTTGGGTAGCAAGCTTTCCACCTTTCCACTATATTGGCCGCCCTCTCTTTCACAAACTCAGGTGTTAACACATCTTCATCACTAGAATGCATTTTTAATCGATTAGAACAACACTAAACAAACACAAAATTAAAGATTAAAGTAACACTAAACTTTGTGTTCGTACAACTTACAGTATTCAAAATAGCGCCAATTTACTAAGGACAGCAAAGAACACAAAACAGTTTTTATTCTAATGCTAAACTCCTTGTCGAAAATGTCGATCAAATTGAATTTAGAACACATCAATATAGGTCGAATACACAGATTACACTTACACTAGATACGGCAAGCCACGACCAAGCGTGCCCTGCATGTTCGACTGTTCGTACTAAAAAAAGTCTGTTAGCTCAGTGACGCTTAGTGATTGAAACAATTCTGTTTACTCTGAGCACATCACTAAATGGCTGGGGTGAAGTTATCGTAGGTATAAAAAAGATGACACGTTCGGTTTTCATACAATCTAATAACGTGCCGCATCTAGCATAGGTTCTTTAAATCTGTGGTCGAATACATTGGTGTGTTCCATTTTCAAACATCAAAACAGTGAGTAAAAGTGCTTTTTATTCACTGTTTTCAGTGAATAAAATAAGCTTTTTAGAGGGGGAATGGTATAAAATATTTTTTCTTAGGAATTAGGATCACTCTAATGTATACCTATCGCTTAATTTATTAACTCCTGCATTGACACATATCTGGTAATTAAGAATAAAGGAATTTCTATTTTTATAAACATTGTAGGTGCCTACATAAACAACTACAACAATAATTTCATCGTAGTTAATAAACATCGAAAGCAAACAACTAGAAAAGCTCTCCGATGTTCCATTGTTAATTAGGTAGGTACTTGATTCCATGCACAAAAGTATAGAACATTGCAATGTCGATAATAATACCGTGCAACGTTACCGGGTGTGTTAGAGAAATTCAGATATACGGTAAACTCGAGGGAATGAGCGTACAGCTCGTATCAATAATAATTAGAGGTGCTTTTAGTCGACGCAAGTTGGTAGTCAGCCACGCTCAGCTTAGCGTTCTAATTGGGCGCCCAGTCCACCTCACGACGATGTTTGACGAATGGTCCAAGCGTTGACAAACAACGTTGGTATTAGAACTCGGATATTACACAGAAACCTCCTCTACCCAGTGATTACGACTGATGTATTTGAGGTACACACCGGGCTGCTTGCAATATTCCTGGGAATTATTATATTGGATGAATTCTATAGATAGCAAATTGAACTATTATTATAATAGGTATCCTGAGAGGGAGTGTTTTTCATTATAAAATAGAGTACTGCCTACTTGTTTGTTATTCAATAATTGTCATTAATTAACAATCAAGTTTATGAATAATTGTTATGAGTAGCGTCGTATTTTCCATGCAATCAGACACTAATTACTGTGGCAGCAAAAAGTTACATTCACACGACAAAAATGTCGTTTGATTTGAAACACAGGTGTCGTGTGCGCATATGAATGATCACCTAGTCTGCAGTTACCAGTACGCCAGTATTTGTGCTGTTATTAATTCCGCAAAATTGAAAGCCAATCCGAGTCGGCCGTTGCTGTCGCGTTGTTGACTCCGACGGCGATTTAGTCCAGTTTAAATTGCATACTGTGACGCTTTGAAATTCTACCGCGTTAGGTAATAGATTCAACGTGACACAACGTTGCGATTTTCATGTTTTAAAAATATTGAACGAGTATTTGTCAACGCAAATATGAATATTGAATTGTGTTCGTTTGGGGTGGTTTTCAGTTACATAATATGAAGTCATAGTAGATATAGTACAGCAATTTGTTAGTTTTTTGTAGTTTCGGGAAATTATCGTAAAAAACATATTATATTTCTTAAATGCCACTAATTTATATAAAGAACGTATATTTTTATGGTTGAGAGTACATTTGCTATTTCAGATTTCAATAACATCTGATATTGATTAATGATTCGACGTCAAATCCAACAATACGTCATCCAAATGGTAAAGTAAACGTCTCTAACAAAATAAATTGGAGACATCCTGTTTTCTATTACTTTTGAAATTCACAAAGGCAAGCGGACACAATAAAATCCAGCTCGACCGACGACCGTTACCTTTCACAATCAACAATAGCTTATTCAAATCATTTCCTGTGTAATCCTTAATCAAGTGGGCAATGAAAACAACTGACGTTAAACACTAAGTATCGAGCTGTAGTAATTTCGAGGACTGTTGGAACGCGCCGGCCCACTGAACGTTCAAATTGCCGTAGCGTTGAGCGCGTTCCCTCCCACTCGTTCATTACCGGCCGATGTTTGCTACTCCACGATCAAGTGAACTACAACATCAGGAAATGAACGATTTCTATGAGCGGCTGACGACTTTGTTGTGCTGCTACTTACAAATCTTATTAGTTCTGTATAGTTTCTCAAACAATAGTTCCACCTTATAACAGAAAAAGAAGTTCAACTTCCTAAAAATGTTCTACAAGCAAACAAGTAAAGGAAATATAATTATATTTGCTAAAAACAGTTTCTGTTTTAATAAAAACGAAAGCAAACCGTGGAAGTTGTCAATCAAAACAATCAATCGCGATATAAATATAAGTGGAGCGCAATTTCCCTAAGGATGTCAATAATCTGTAGGAGGCAACAATCAGATAGGGTACCGAATACTGAATAGAAATTGATTTCAAATGAACAATATTTCAATACAGAAATCACGGCTCAAGTTACATATGACGCAATTTAAAAAGCAAAACTCTCCTGTGCGAGCAAACAAATCGGCCTAATTGAGCACTTATGTCATCACTACGACTACTTGGTCAACTATTGATTACACCTACAAACTACAGATTACACTCGATCAAGGAATTATTTCTATTCTAGGGAGATCTTGGTAAATGGTGACCTTTGAGGACTTTCATGTAGAGATCAATAAACCGTATTAAAAGCTGAAATAATGTCAATTATTTATTGCTTGTACGTGGATGCAAAAAAAGAACTTCGATCAAGTTTTTTAAACACGCAAAAGAAGTAAAACATGGACAGTTTGTGACCCTACTAAATGTCATCATAGCAGAATTTGCATAAAATCTGTCGGCCGTGCCCACAGTTACAAACTTTTGACTGTACTTAAAAAGCACTAAAATCGAAATGAGCAATAAACGAGCGACCCTTATTTTGGTAGACTCCGCTTCCCGATTCATTTTACGTATAAATTGACTTTTTTAAGTTTTACGTTTGAGTTCAATGCTTTAAAACTCAACAAAATTAAAAGCTTTAATTTTTTTTCAGGCGCACTCATCTCGTCTTCATAATACCGAACATCCATTTATCTTTTAGTAGAACAAAAAAGGTCAAACTTTTTTCATATCTGCGTTGGTATAAAAACTCTGGAGAGTGCATCGATGAACACTTGAAAAGTTGACATACTCGTAAGTAGATAATACGGATGTCATTATTAGGGTTTTCGTGTACATTAATGATGTGCTTTGTTTTTTAAGCATTAGGGATGTTGTACTACTTTCACTCAGGATTTTGTTTAAAAATAGACTTGGTACTTATCTTTACATGACCTTAGTCAGTGAACCCACAAATAATTTAAACGGTTTCTTGCCTGCACTTGTTACATAAATATATTCCGATTACATAGTGTTATTTAATAAACATTGTTAATCATCTAACTAATTACATTAATATTTTTTACCGAAATGTGTATAATAATATAAATATTGGAAAAATATTTAAATATAATGTATGGACTCACGTACCCTTTAATGATAACAAAAATATCGCATTTATCAGTTAAGTAATTAAATTAATTTATTAACATTGGCACCGTTTTTCATGTTTTTGTTAGGCTGTTAAAAACAAAATATTTACCTAAAGTTATCTTAATTTTTAAGTATTTTCTCATTTACTTAAAGATAATGATTACATACTTTCTCGGTCAGTTTATACAGTTATCACTCAGTGTGTGTCAAACACACACATACATTTTCCAAAACAGGATAAAAATAAATGAAATATTTTTAAGGAGAGGCATTCTTTTAAACAAATAAAAAAAATTTGCCGCTAAGCACTGTGTATTTATTTTACTGTTTTTTGTTTTAATTGAGATTTTCAATTAGTTATCTACTTTGTAGTTAAGTAAATGAGATTTTGTTACCTGTTATATTTAGAGTTACTTGTAGGTAGTAACCCCAACTTATTTGTTTAGAATAAAAAAATGTTATTTGTTGATTAATTTAATTGTTGTACTTGACATTGCCAATTATTTCGTTTTACCACGTACTTGGTAGTGAGTAGTATTCGTCGGGTACTCGATAATGACGCCTATTGACGTCAACTGGCACATTCACAATTACCGATAACCCTCGGTCGCGACTTCCGAACAGCGCACTGAGCTTCATTCACATTGGGCTTTTAAGTTTACTAGTAAACAAACACAAACTTTATGTTATAAACAGGTAAAGTAAGTATGAAGTTTTTATTTCTGCATTTATATTATTAAATGTATAAGCACCGTTTTTTATTGCTTCTTGTACCAACTTCAAAAAAAGGTTCTGTATTCGATCTATCGAATACAGAACCTTTCTTTTTTTTTCTAAATTTTTCTTTCTTTCTTTCTTTTTCTGTATCGATCTACATTAATTATGCAAAATTAAAAAAACATAGGTAGGTAGAATAAGTTAGTAAAAAAATCGTCAAAATCGGTCCAGTACTTTTTGAGAAAATGCGGTCATACTAATACAAATACAAGGAGGGGCTCGTAGCTAAATGACAGCCACTCTGTCTGTCTATGCTGTACCGACACGCCGCGTGATATCACCGCGAGAATTGCAAACGTTTGAGGGAGAATCTCACCATGACATTCTCGTAATATACAGATATTCAGTCGCAACCAATTAGACTGGAAGCCGACCTCAATTTAGTTTGGGAAAAGGCTAGGCGCATGATGACAAATACAAATACAAAAATAGTAAATTAAAAATTAAAAAAACCCGACTGCCAAAAAACAACTAAAAAGTTCAAAACAAGAGCACTTTTCAAGCAGTCTGATGCAGTTGGTGGCAGAAAATCTAAGATTTAACACAAATAATTGCCACCAACTGCATCAGACTGCTTGAAAAGTGCTCTTGTTTTGAACTTTTTAGTTGTTTTTTGGCAGTCGGGTTTTTTTAATTTTTAATTTACTATTTTTATTTTTCACTTTTTAGTTTTTAATGTATGTTTTCGTAATCTTCTTTTCGAGCCCTTCATTTTGATACTCCACATGTAGGTTTTGAGGAAAACAAACTTTTTGAAGACGCCAAAAATCGGCAATTTTTCACTGTTTTTTTTATTTGTATATCGTTAATACTTGAAATAAAAACTTAAATCAATAAGTGAGAATGATTTCTTTGTTAAACAACTTTAAATCGTTATATATCCTAAACTATTATTTAAAATGAAAAATGATAAAAGGAACCTAAAGATGATTTTAAAATACCTATTCAACGACACCCCACTTGACATAGTTCATCAACTTTTTTTTTTTTCATTTTGACAATATGGCGTCTGGTTGTCGCTGTGGTGAATTTTGATTACTGTTATGTCTTTAGTGACACTCGCAAGGTTAAGACGAATCGATTGACGTAAGAATTATCAAAATCGGCCTTCGCATTTGGTCTCTAGAACGCCACATAGAAACAAACATACATACATACATACATACATACATACATACATACATACATACATACATACATAGACTGATAAACACATTACCCTCCTTTGCGTCGCGCAGTCCGGTAAAAATAGACATTATCTATGTTTGTATGCCTGCGATTTTGTGAATAAATGCCTAATAGGGATTGTCGGGCTGTGAAAATCGGTTAGCATAAAAATAATATTAGGGTCCAAGTGCGAGCGAAGCGAGTTCGGGAACTTGGGGCACCCCGACACGGACAGGTTAGGTTCGAAGGGGATGACGGGGTGCCGCAAGTTGCCGAGCTCGCTTTGCTCGCTCTTGGACTTATATGGGGGAGGGTAGTGTCTCTAGTGTCCGCTTTATTGACATTTTACTAGATTTAGTTTAGTGAAACGACATATCACTGATATTATATTAGTATTTTGTCATATCACTAAACATTTTTAGTAAGAAGACGTAATAAACAAGAATTTTCGTGAAATCTCTGATATCCTCATTTGCCTACAACATATACATACATGGATATAAACGGGTTAAATACAGAACCTCGTTTTTGGAAATCGGTTAAAAATATAGGGAATCCAAATAGTAAAGTACCTAAATTAATTCGCTTTTATGGGATATGGTGTGTGGCATTCGTCCTACCGGATATCCAAAACAAAAGCTGTGCAGAGCACTCACTGTCGCGCAGCAGCCGTAGATGTAATATTTGTATGTAAAGGTTGTATTTCTACGTAAATGTTATATTTGTTCACCGCCTAAGAATATAATATTTACTGTAAAAAAAAAAAACTTTTTTTAAGTAAGTATAAAGAAAATGAACTGAAAAATGTCTTAAAACTAATACTGCTTATTTTATTGGTTACACAGCATTGGCTACGCAACAAAAATAAAATAAAATTCGCATTATCAACTCCTACGTAATCAGTGAGACTACGGTTCATAAATTATAATTCGTTTCATGGTTTTATTAACAATCGCCCATAATTATTTGAATAACCATTATTTTACCACAATTCAACATGACCTACTTAATATATATAAGTATATTATTATACTTACCACCCTAGGTATATCTACAGAAAAACAAATATTTTAAAACACATTAAGATTAACAAAATATTTCTAATTTTGGCACGAAACAACGCACATTAAAACTTGGTGCGTGTTAATATAATATACACATGTTATTGTATGAAGTTTCTGACGTGAATAAATCTAATTGAGCTAATGAAGGAGGAATTTCTTAATTAGTAGTGTTTCGAACGTACCATAGGCACACGTAGTGTACCGAAACGGGTTAATTACGACCGATAACTCTTTAATTAACCTGCCTAATAACAGAGTATTTGCATTCGAGCCAATTAAGGAGTCGACGAGATCGATAGAAAATATTATTTACTCGTGCGCTCCACGTTTGTTGAGAAACCAGCGTGGTTTATGGTAACGTGTTCTAGAAACACACACACTCTGTGACTTTTTTTATGCGCATCTAGTCACTGCTCGAGTCATTCCATGTGCACTAGTTTTCCTTAGACGAGTTTAACACCTATTTGAAGCATTCTAATGAAAATTCTACACTGAATAACGTTTAAGTTAAATTGTACTTATTTGGCAAGCTAAACATTTTATTTAGTTTTCCTCGTAGATATGCTTTTTGGGCACTTAAAACCATTAAATAAGTATTAAAGGTAATCATTAGGTTAATTAACTTATATGTAGCCTTCCTTATACAAAGCTAAAATTGAAGAAAACAGGAAAAATGAAAATAATGTTTACCTATCATATTATTGAACATAATTATGCACAAATGAAATGAATAACACCCACTCGCCAAATACGTACCTACCTACTTAAAATAATGACGTTAACAACAATTATCAATTATCAGGAATGATTTTCAATAATTAAGTCATTAATTGGCTTGTTGATTAACACAAAAATATCTTGTAATCAGGAGGTCTATAAAATGGTGTGTACAAATAGTGATGTACGCAAGTAAGTGTTGTACGTCAATAATAAGCGTCACTCGTCACGCCACTCTAAGGTTATCTGTCGCGGGCCGTGCGCCCACGGCGAGGGTCCCTAATGAGCACCGAGGGGTTAACACTAAGAGCAACTACTTTCTAATTATTACTTACACTCTATGGACATTCATGTGTTAATGAGCGGAGGACACTAGATGTGTCTGCTTATTAGTTGTTACCAGATAGCTTTGAGTGCATGAGTACCAAGTTTTGTTATAACACATATAACATTTTAAGCTGGATACATACTAATTAAAAGTTGCGTTGTACATCGTATTCGGCAAAAAAATATTGTCGTCAAAGGTCAATTTGGACGTACCTACCTACTCGCAAAACTTTGAAAAACTATTATATTATAAAAAATATTAGGACTTAGGGCAAGAATATTTAGATACGCTGAATTAAGCTTTAGATTTGCCATTTAAAAAAATATATATTTTACCTATTAATTGACATTAGGTATAATTTTTTAAATAAGACGTATCCTTTTAAAGCAAAGAACAAAATCTGTTCCTATTTAATGTCCCTTTTGAAAGAACTGTTTTTATAACCAGCATTAAGATATAAATGTAGAGGTAATAATAATGATTACAAAATAAAATATGATTAGATACTTGAATATTGTGTAATAACTGTTTGAAAATATAGTAATTAAGTCAACTGCGCTATGTACCTAGTCGTTATCAAGCGACTCTACCTTATAAAGTAATCACGATGTACAAATGCCTACAGTTTAATTTGCATAATTAGAATATCCTCTATAATTATTCATTAAAAATGTTGTGTCGTTGATGAGGCTAATATTCTTAATCGGGGCCATTTCTCTCTATTGGTTATATTTATAATAAGTCTCTATAATAATATAATGCAGATTATTATTTATAGTTTGTACCGTAATATACCGGTCGTTACAACAGTAGCCAGTGGTTATACCACTTCATTAACATGGAGATTAAAATGTTTGACAAACATATTGAAAGGGCCAGAGAAAGTCCAAAACAGAAAAAATATATAAAAATTTCACCTGCAGCTACACAGTTGGTAGAATGCGTAAAAAAAATCCTTTCAAGAGGAAAATTAGCTTTTATACTAACCGAATTAATAAAATTAATACATGTATTACTCCTCACATTAAAAAAAATAATAAGATAACATTTTCTTTATGTATAGGTATGTAACATGTAATCGCGTGTGATGCACCAAACGCTTTTAATAATATCTACAGATTATAACTCTGTACTAAAATGATTATCTTTGTTAAGACACACTGCCGTATAACATTAATTAGTCGTGTAACTTTACCTGCTCAATTTGCCAACTCCAACGCACGACAGATTTGCTCGTTTTAATGTCAGTATAATGAACTTACCTATTACCTACGCTGATTTTTTTTAAATTTTCTTATTTCTAAGCCAAGGTGCTCTTGTATTTAATTAGCCTTTCTTCGACACGATAACAATCTCTGTGTAGGTTGATTTGATAAAATGCTTCGTTATTTTTCTTTCCAATTAGCGTAGCGCCCTCTAAAATCATAATGATCGATAAATAGGAGACTGTAAACTCGTGTAACGTAGGAGCAACACTTAATGCAACACGGGGAACACGAAGAGTCGCAGCCCTAATTAAATAAGTAACAAGAGGAAGCGCCGCCACCGTTGCTGAAAAACATAAGCCACACCAACAACCTAATTACTGGTGACCTTCGAACAGGGCTACCACTTTTTGTAACATAAAAAATGTAACCTGGAGGATTCATTGTATCTTTGTAAATAGAGATATAAACAGAACTTGTAGAAAATTATTATAATAAGTAAGTTTTTGGGCCGATATATCCATAAAATCCACATTGAAACTAAACTGTTTGCCCGCTTAAAATTAAAAACTTCATAGTCCTACTAATATTATAAATGTGAAAGTTTGTGAGGATGGATGTATGTATGTATGGCTGGATGTACCTATGGATGTTTGTTACTCTTTCACGCAAAAACTACTGAACGGATTTTGATGAAACTTTACAGTAATATAGCTTATACATCAGAATAACACATAGGCTACTTTTTATCCCTAAAAACGCGGGCAAAGCCGCGGGCGGAAGCTAGTATACAATAAAAGAGTACTCAGCCAACAGCGAGTACCTACCTACCTACTACACCATTGCACTGGAGTGAATCAAAACAAAAATACACTTACTTCTTCGGCCACGATCAAATAACATCATCAAAATTCAATAGATCTCACTGACAGGTGCGTTATTGGATACAAATTGGATTTGCAAATTAAGCCAGCCCGGTGAGTGAAACAGTTAAACATTTTTTTTGTCAATTACGTTATTGGTACGCAGCGTACTTTGTTGAGTGAGCCTTGTTCCGCGATTAGTTTCCGACTCAATAATCAATTTAATTATTTAATTCACTCGCAGTTACATCAATTGTTGTATTTTTTATCCAAATAAAGAAAACATTTATTTACTAACTTATTTCGTTCGAATGGAATGCAGAACAAAAGCTAATATTGCGAATAGTTTCGCAAAGCAATATGGACAACATATTTTGTTAGTTAGTTGAATTGTTTTATAATCCAGGTTCCAAATATCGAATGTCAGAAACAATCATTTTTCCGAACATTTTCCTGTTATGTTTTTCTCTTTTTAGGGTTTTATAACAGCAGAGTTCGGTTTGAAAAATATAATCAATGGACAGACTTGCATGATATAGAAAATTATTCTGATAATAATACATACTATCACATGCATATACTGGATCGATCTAAACTTAAAAAACAATACATCTCAGCGTCCCGAAATCCTATAAAAAACGCATTGTGTTATAATTACAACTACACAAACACTATCTACTCTATGACATACAGTGTGAGTCTGTCTGTCAGTCAAGCCGTCGTCATCTTAAAAGTGGTAACCCTAACACAGCGTCAACATCCGTTTCTCTAGCTAATTTGTTTGTAGTACGGCGCGGAGGAGGCTGCAAGCCAGACCAATTAGTGCGCGCGGTGACCCTGCGTCCCGCACTGAGGACCCGCTAATGACAACCCTGGCGCGAGGGTCACATGTCACTTTAATTATTTTTAATGAAACAAATAAAAAAATAACTTACGAGCGCTATGAACGCTCGCTTTTAAATTATGTTTTTTGGTGCCGTAACTAGTAGACTAATTAGTATTTAAAGCTGGGTTAACGTGAACGCGATTAGGTACTTAAAGTGAAATAAAAAGGAGAGGCCTGTTATGTAAGGGTGTAGTTCACATTCTGCGCATGGAAAACTTTGGTATCAAATATAACATTTTATTTAAATTGTTGATATTTGATACATTCAGCAGCTCTACTATTGTGCGCGTGAGCATCTTCATGTTATAGATAAAAGATGCTATTGTATTCTGAAGAAAGTGCTAAGAATAGTAGGTATTTAACATTTCAACGTACACCTATTACATTTGTAACGTGATAACGTGACCATCTGTAATATAGAAAGCAGGCGTTGTTCATTTAACTTGATTGAAATTCCATCCGAAGAGAAAATATTATGATTATGACATAATGAAAATTTGGAGGTGCTACAATGCTGATCATATCGTAGACCAATCACCGTCTAAGTATTTATAATTATTTTATTATAATTTATCCTAACACCCACGTTAATTAAAGCCGGTTTATTAATTAGCCAAAATTAATTAATGGAAATGCACTAGCCCATTGTGCTAAAATATAATTTTGACATAGCTAATTGAACATTAAAATGATATTAATTTATTATGCGGCTGTCGTGTATCGGTTGATGTAATAATACCTACCAATATTTTGTAATATCGAACGGGACGCGGTTACATTAGCGTATACTCGGATTTACTCGGTACCTAACACAAAAAAGGGAATTATTTAAATCACTGGCTAGTGACTAATTTAACTCCTGAAATTTACCTTTCTACAATTACATACATCATTTCATTACTTAATTAAATTATAAAAAGAATGTAACTCGTCAACTCTACCAAAGACATAAGTACCTTGTCGACCTTAATGCGAATAATACGAATTCCTATAAAAATAATATTGCAAGTCAAAAAAATAACATAAACTCGATAAACAAGTGGAGCGTCGTTAATCCATTTTGTATAAACATTCATTATGCGTAAGATAAGCAATAAAATGTTGTCCATTAATTGTGCACGGTAATTATAAGAACAGAAGGAGGCAGTGTTTATAATTAAAACGAATGAAGCATTGCTACACTGGCTGGGCTAGTGATGTAGCTCTAATGAGCTACTTGCTAATTAGAGAATAAACAAGCCGGATACGGGATTCTAATTGGCTTTTGGGACAACGATGTCGCGCTCAGCGCCACAGCCGCTCCGTCTTTTTATAGCAAAAAGATGCTTTCTTGTTTTCGGAGCTCCGTGTAACAAGGATCTTTGTGTACACACACGACGTATTTTAATATTGATTTTAATTGTTTTGAGCATCTTGTAGCGTAAGCTCAACCATCTTACTTTTATAGCAAAAATGTTGTTTCTTGCCTTTTAAAGATTTCATGTTTGTTTTTTAAGTTTCTTATAAATAAAACTGCAGATATAATGTACTTAATAGCATTAAAAACATAAGGACTTTTTCTTGCTAATTGATCATAAATGTTATTTTAGCGCTAATTAGCTTTCGCGATAACGATGTTGAGTTTAGCTCGAACCTTTTGTAGCAAAAGGATTTCATGTTTTTATAGCGTTCTGGAATTATGTGCCATCAAGTCTTGATTTACAAATAAATAAAAATGTTGATGGGAAAAATATTTTACCCTTATTATACCCGGGTTTATCACAAAAAATACTTTTTGAAGCGCTAAATGAAGTTTAATATTTCTGATATTGTTCGTATTTTAATAGACTTACTATTAAAAGTATTTTTTTTTTGTTTCACAGAAACTACCTACTACTACAAGTTAGGTACCTAGTTTTTTCCTTAGCTAGTCGTAATAAAAGTCGATGATATAATAAAAATAATAATATACTTAACTAATATAAAAATAAAATCACCACCTATATAAAAAAATAGGAAGGTACAGGAAATTCATGGGTACCTAAGTTATCAAATCATTTTTAAATTACCTTGATACAAACTACACCTTGCAAAATTAATGGTTCACGATTTGCGTTTTTTTGTAAGTGTTCCTGTTCTTGACTTTGTTTTTTCCTTCATGTCAATTAGTTGCCGGTTATCTTAATCAGCGAACATTGATTGTGAATGTTTTTGTGCATACATCATTATTTTTTCAACGCAGTCCCAATTAGTATCATATATTCAATTAAAAAATAAGTAATATCTTACTGCGTCCCTTTACTCGTTAAAAATAATTATTTTCAGTAAGTAACGTAATTAATTGCAAAAAATCTTAATTAATTGACTTAAAAAATATTTTGACGGGGAAAAGTAGTGAAATTAGAAGAAAAATCTGCTTATTTTACTTTCAGAGAAAACTTTGTAGTCATTTTTCATTTATAAACTCTTTGTCGGAACTTGCGTCAATTCTTATCAACTTTTATTGACAAGCTGTCCGGAAATTGTCTGTTGGTTACAAAATATTAGTCCCGCCGTTATCAAGTACCTACTCACGCCTACTTAATTTTAATGTATTATTGTGTACCAACTAACTGTACTTTATGCAGTTATACTAGTTATCACTGCACGATAACCTAACGAATGCTTCATAAAAAACAATTAAATTATCATTATGGATGATATTTGCAGTTTTGCAGCAGGATATATATTTCCTTCCGATTATATTGTTGTCGTGTAAACACAACTTGTAACTACATTCACACTAACGTGTAACTACATTATTTTATTGTAAAAATAAATGTAGAGTCGGTAAAATTTAATTAATAACTAAAACTGAATACATTTTAATAAGAAAGATCCCTCAAAATGATGAGCGTCCTAATCCATAAAATAAACTAATTAGTAATTAGTTTAAAACCATAGCTCTGGGTGGGTACCTCACTAACTTAATAGTTTTTCAAAGTGTGCGAGTCCGGTGGTAGAGATCATTAAGCGACTCTTCAAACCTGTCGCCGCATTACACTAATTGACGCAATTAGAGGGATTGCCGAACGGAAATAAAAGTCGGCTCACCTTCATGAAACGCCGGCCCAGCCAATTAGTCTAGCAACCCGTAATTAGCCTCTTCAAAACACTCTTACGCCCGATTAGTCTTTACACAGTTGGGAAAAAATCACAGCACAGAAAAATCTTGTTCATTTTTGCGTATTCGGAAAATGTTTTTCACCGCACTGAAAAGTTTTGTCGCGATCGCGTGCCGGTACGTGCGCTGTGAGGACGTCGACGTGCGCTCGCCGGGGCCGCCACGGAGCGAATGCGCGGCTCGTGGCGGGAGGAAGCCGCCAGCTCCACACACCGCCACACCGGCAGCCTGCGCTAGGCGGGGTGTGATGCCCTTCCTTTTCCCCTACGAAAGCTTCGCACTTGTGGAGCTTTTCGCACAAAGCTGCCGCGACTGTTACGGCCTTTTGTATCTGGAATGACGCTTAACTCTGTAAGTGGGCAGATTTTGCGCGGTATCGCATTTAGGCCTAAATAAAAACGATACTGAATCAAATTACGATCGGTCCATTGCTTTACTGTGTAGAATACATTGGTATGTTTTATTTTCAGCAACATGTATTACAGGTTAATAATCCATTTGATGAATGCGACTAATTAAAATCGTTTGCATTGCAATTCAAATTATCTAATAAGATAATTCCTATTGGGAATCCTATGCAAGATTTTCCTTAACATCAACTGCGTGGCGCTTAGGATGTATGTTATGTAGGCAGCTAAGTTAAAAATAAACATCACTGCGTATTATGTTTTACTATTGCGAAATCGATTATTCACCACAATAACAAGAATTGTAATGTTAGTGCTTACATATAAATAAAAATAATTATACAAAATTTTACTTTAAGATGCAATATGGCGCAGTGCACTGTGTGAATTTCCTTAAGGTGTAACAGGCAGTTCTATCGAAACTGGCAATTATAAACAACGCGAAGGATGGCCCATTCATCATTGATAAAACTCGTCGGCGACGGCTCATTCATTGCTTTGTGAAATTGTGACCACACTGGCAGCCCTATTCTTTCCCCGTCGTCGCAGGGCGACAGCACAACCCTAAGATATTTTTAATCCTCTAATAAAGTCTAATATATTGTACAATACGTGCTAAATATGACACCATTATTACGATTTAAGAAAAACAGGAATATGGTACCGAAATAACTTTCCCTTATTACATACTTGAACATAACTGGCGAGATGTAGGTGTACTATAATAATACACCTCTGCCTAAACCTTTGGGGAATAAAACAAAAAAAAAGTGATGTTATGTTAAAACATCAAAGCACTCAGAAATTCTAAAATTGTTTAATCATTAATTGCATGCTATACAAATAACTTAAGTTGATTTGAACGCGCTAATCTCAGTCTGGAACTTCGTAGTCAGGCGGGCAGTCGTATTCAAAAATTTTTTTTTGCATACGATAGATTCATGAGGTGTAGCTAGGATATTTTACATCACGCTATGGCCTTTGGGAGTCGAGCAACGGGGGTGAAACCGCGGAAAACAGCTAGTTAAACAATAAATTAGAAAAAATCTTAGAATTCTGATTATTTTAGTTTTGTAGGTAAGTATATTTTTATTTATTTTGAAACATTTTAAAGTTAGGCTTTTTTTTTCAACTTAGGTTTCCCTCTTTATCTTCCATACTTCTCTTTGTGTTGCCTTTTCTAACCAATCTGTGTAGAACACATCCATGTTATCACGTGTTTCCTAGGCCTGCCCCGGCGACCACGCACATCTTCAGGCTTATTGTTATGACAAAGTTTATTTTTAGACATTGAACATATTTGTATAGGAGACTAGCTTTGCCCGGCATGCGTTTCAATGCCTATTTTTCTTTTCTTTTTTAGAGTTCCGTACCACAAAAGGAAAAAAACCGAACCTTTATAGAATCAATTTCTTCTTATCCATCCGTGCGTCTGTCAAGACCCTTTATCCTAGAAACGGGTAGAAGTATCAAGTTAAAATTAATATCAAATACTTGCCTACGGTTTTTTGGGGGTTAAAAAAATTCAAGCTTCTGAGTCAAAGCAATCAAAAGATAATTATGCTACTAGCTTTTGCCCGCGACTTCGTCCGCGTTTCCGTCGTTTTTCGTAAAAAAAGTAGCGTATGTCCTTCCTCACGGTTCAATGGTTTTGATGTAACAGACAGATTAACTTTCGTATTTTAGTAGGGAAATATAATATGTCAATCCACAATACCTACTGTTGAAAAATATCACAATAAGGAACCGCAGAATATTATTATTAATAGCTGTGCCCACGACTCCATCAGCGTGTAACTCCTTGTGTGTAATACAATCAGAAAGCTCCGAACTGCTAAGCTATCGGGACTTACACGTGTTATTGTGAGTCAACCATAAAAGATAGACATATACTGTTGTGGGATATTTTTTAGATAATTTTATGTAAAACATTTCCGTCATACAAAATTTCTATGTAACTTTAAAAATTAAGGCTGCACACGCGACGGAAGCTTAAAAAATGGAGTAACTTCTCCCGTTTTCCCAACATTTCCCTTCACTGCTCTGCTCCTATTGATTGTAGCGTGATGAAAAGTATACTATAACCTGCCCAGGAGTATGAAGAATAATTGTACCAAGTTTCGTTAAAATGCGTCGAGTAGTTTTTGTTTCTATAAGGAACATACAGACAGACAGACAGACAGACAAAAATTTTACTGGTTGCATTTTTGGCATCAGTATCGATCATAAATCACCCCCTGATAATTATTTTGAAAATATATTTCATGTACAGAATTTACCTCTCTACAGATTTATTATAAGTATATAGATTTTGATGTAATTGGTAATTTAAAGCCATCTATGAGGATAATATTATGTTTGACAAGCTGCTTGATCAATAATAATTAGTACTAGAATCTCCCGGCCGATGTGATGATGATGAAGTTTAACAAGTCAAAATGTTCACACTTGATAATGAGTTCTCATATAATATATAGATAATACTAGCACTTTACCCGTAACTTTGTCCGCGTAACCCACAGGAACTGTGTATTTTTTTTTTCGGGATGAAAAATAGCCTGTAGCACTGCGAGATAATATAGCTTCCTATTAGTGAAAGAATTTTCAGAACCGGATCTGAAGACTGGACATTACCTTACATACATACATACAAAAACAAACACAAACTTTACCTCTTCATAATATTAATAGGTATAGAAGTATGGCATTTAAAACGGCTGTATAGACCTATCTATAACATAAAGGTATGCGGTTTTCCTCTCCACGGTTCATAAAGCAGGTAAGTCCCATAAAAGGTATTACCTATCACTTATTTTGTGACTAAATTAGACATCTTTATCATTGGGGAACAAATTGGGAATTCCATTCGATTATGCCTAATACATAATAAGGGCACTAACTTGTACTTAGTTGTACGTTTACGAAGCAATTGATCGAAAAGCGCGACCAAAGAAATAAATGGTTAAACAGTAACTAGCCAGTTTGCACTAGATAGTTTATAACGACAAGGCAGTCCCACCATTCTTGGCAATAAATAACACAACGATGATTCCGATAACATGCAAGTATATCTACAAAGATATACAGAAATTGAAAGCATAAGGGTGTTGATAGACGTGAGCATTCATTTGTAACAGAACATTGAGCATTCATCGTTTTTTGGCGAATTTGGGCGAAGTGAACGACAAATCTTAGAGCCAAACGTTGGTACCAGCATTTTGTCAATCATTGTAGCGAACGCTTTAGCAAATGCTCGTCATATAGGTCTCATCGTCTAGGGCAGGCGGGGCGAAGGCACAAAATTCGTAGCTTTTTGTTGATTCGCTAGAATGCTCGTGTTTAACCAAATGTTCACGTAGTGTGATAATTACGTGTAATATTCATCAGAATGCTTATTACTTTTTTATTTTTACTATATATATTACATATTAGACTTTGGTCTAACAGGGGCATTCTAGCAAATCACTCGATAAAATTAAAATAAAGTTATTTTGTTAACCGACTTCATTAACCGACTTCAAAAAAGGAGGTTCTGTATTCGTCCCGTATGTATGTATGTATGTATGTATGTATGTTTGTATGTGCGCGATTTTCTCAAAAACTACTGATTCGATTGGGGGTTTTCACTAACGTAATCTACATACTTTCAGGAAGGTTTTAGTATACATATAATACATTATGTAATCATTCCTATGTACAAACTTATATGCATAAATGTACACACTCCGTAGAAGATTTACTGTTGAACGAATTCGTGAAAGTAATCTAACACGGGATAAAGAACTAAAAAGGGAAAAATAAAAAACTTTTTTAACAAAAAATAACCGACTTCAAAAATCCACTACAAAGAAAATAATAATTTTGGTTTCGGAAGTCGGTGGCAAAAAAAAGCACACAAAATCCAAAGCCACCGACTTCCGAAACCAAAATTATTATTTTCTTTGTAGTGGATTTTTGAAGTCGGTTATTTTTTGTTAATAAAGTTTTTTATTTGCTACAGTGATCGACAAAATGTCAACGTTTAGCTCAATTCGTTGTTCAGTTCAACAAAATTTAAAAACAGCAAATGCTCAATTTTCTGTTCCAAGTGAGAGCTCAGGTTTATTTGCCCTTAAGTTAGCCATTATACTCGCTGAGCACGACCATAAGCAGTAATATTACAAAAACGTTATAAATGCATTATTCTCCACTTAGACCGGTACCTTGTTATCATTTTATGGTGGCACTTCTGCATTGAATCAATTAAGTCTACGTGGAAGGGGTGCAATAAAGAATGATTTATAACTGACGGCCATAATAGTTTTTAATTATATTTCAAGAGGGTACATACTCGTAAGTGCGTGGAAAAATGTTTATGTAGTGTCGTAAACATGTCTTCATACAAATTCACTTACATTGAAGTCTAAATAAAACCAGTACTAACGGATTACTAAGACCTGATTTTACTGTAGACTGTAGACCACTAGTAGGTATCATTCCAATCTTTTGATGGTCAAAATAGGTAGAAAACCTTGCATAATAGTCTGACAAAAGTTTAGTCGGATACAAGTATTCAAAACGAATATTTTGCTATTGATAATACAAGTTAACACTTAGGTGAATACGTTTAAATTGCGTACAAACAAATCGGAACGAACGCAAGGCGCTCTGTGTCAATTTGGGTTCCATTCAGTGCACGTCCCGCAAAAATCAAGGGTGTGACCCGGAGCGACGGCAATCATATCGATACGGCCGACGCCGCCGCCGCCGCGCAGTAGCGCTACGAGACTTATTTTCTCGTTCAAAAAGGTGAAAAACCGGTGCTAGTTATTATAATAATTAACAAAGATGAATATTTCAAATTGCACTGCTTAAATATTTTTTTTCTGGCCGTAAAATATATTTTTAACAAAATACATTTATTTTAATTAGTCAATAATAATCATGTTCAATTTACTTTATAATTTTAGTATGTGATACTTACACATTCAAACTATCATTTAATTTAATTAAAGAAACAGTATATTTCTGGTGTTTAGAGAATTTTAATACACGTATTAATAATTAAACTCCCTATTACTTCCCTTTTAAATTGAACTAAGTAAACATATTTTAATAAACCTATGTGATTACAATTTAATTTCTAGGTATGCTCTTAAAAAATATTAACAACTGAATCGCGTAAAGAAAATATAATTAGTCGCCACAGTTACATTCTGTTAACGCTAACTGACGACGAAACGCATTAATCATTAGAAGCTAACAACAAGCTACATACGTCAATTATATCTGTGCACGTCAAACTAACAATTCGTAGAATATGAAACTTGTCTGATACGAAGCTCATCGATAAATCTTACTAACATCACTACGAGCGGCCCGAACAGGGTTGGGGAAACGTATTGACGCATTCATTTTCTATACACATTTAATTTATTGCCGAGTAACTCGAGACATGTACGCTCACAAATCAACCGAGCTTTTACGCGTTTTCAGCGGCGTTTTGTGAGCCACTCACTCGGAAGCGCCGTATTCTACCACACGAAGGGTTATATCAAAAGACCTTTATGACTCGACAAAAAGTTAAATCTTGTATTGACTGTTCAAATCTTATAATGCCCTTTCATAAGGCCCCAAATTCAATGGGTTTTAGTTTGGAAATGACTTAGACGCCCCTGTACAGTCAACCTGGTTTTGATGAATAGCGCATAATTTCTTATTCTATTTAGTAGCAGGACAAACAGAACCTGTTTAGGTTTTATTGTACGCTTTATTGAATTGAAACACTTATCGCTTTGTTTAGGTTGGAAAACCTACTTGTATTATATTAATACAGGAATTGAATGAATCATTCCCCATTGTAAACGTAATGTAAGCCGCCAATATATTGCAATATGCAAATTGTGACCTTAATTTTATAATCCTTATTGCTAACCAATTTGGAATTTCATCTGAAATAGTGTAACGTGAATGTAATTAGATTTAATAAAAAGAAATCATATGAATTTCCCCGCGTCCATTTACTGAAATACAACAACACTACACCTGAAAAACCCTAACAATGTTTCTTTCCAAATAGAATTATAACCTCAGCTTATCCGACTTACAAAAAACGTCGGCGTTCCGAGCTTTCATTGAATTCGACTTAAACCAATTAATCACTCTTATCAGCTTGTTTCCTCCGAGTTTTTCGACAAAGGGATCGTCGGCTGACCATTGAACGGCTGTTGTGGGGTAAACGCCACTATTGTCGGCCGTTATGCACCGTACCCGGGTATTGTTGGCGGCTATTGTGGTGGAAACTGATGACGCCTTCGACAGAGGTGGCTAAGTCGACGATTAGTCTTCGATAACGTTAAGACGGTATGTTAGATTGATGGAAATTGTACAGTATCAATGTCTCATGCATGCAATTTATGTCTCCTCACCGCACAAATGTAACGCCAGGTTGCGGTAACTATTTACCGCAAAATTACTAAAAACTGGCGCTCTAAGCATCTACAGGGTGTCCCACGGCTATACCACATGCAGGGACAGTTCTTTAAATATTTGAGATAGGAAGTTTTGTTTCATGGAGGCTGCACTTTATTTTTTATGTTAAGTAATACTGCATTATTCTAGGGTAGTCGGGTAATGTCACAGAAATGTAAATTAAGTCAATACAAGTGGCAAAGGCGCGTGACCTTGCCGCCGCTTTTGAGGAAATTATGTAAGGCAGGTGGTTTCTTACACGACACCACTACATCGAGAGCGCAAGTTTAAAAATGTGACGTATGTGAACGGAATTAAGTTTAATTTTGTATTGCATTAAATGCTTTGACATTGACTGCGAATCGGCGACACGCGTCTGGGAATATAATGTAGTTAATAACATTTCTATTGACTTATTATTTTGATTTCTGTGAGTAAAATACATTGTTTTTGACATCCAGCACCTTCATTGTAAACCCAAGCCTATACATATGCCCCGAGGACACGGTGGAGCACACGGTGGGGGCCTGCCCTGCATGGGCGGAGCACCGCCGTGTCCTCGTAGAGGCGATCGGCAGCGGCGGCGACCTCTCGCGCCCGGCCCTGGTTCAAGCCATGGTCCGGGGCGAGGGGGAGTGGGAGGCAGTCGCCTCCTTCTGCGAAGCAGTCATGCTAGTGAAGGAGGCGGCGGGACGGGAGAGGGAGAGATTCTCCCGTCCAAGCCGCCGCGGTAGACGCTCCGGGCGTCGGGAGCCGCGTGACGACTCCCGGCCACCGTAGGCGCGGGCCTGCGGGCGGTGAGTAATGGGTAGCTCACCGTCCGATCAGGACCAGGCCCGTGCCGAACGGCGCGTACGTGTTCCACGCGCGCCTCAAAGAGATGTCAGCATCGGAGAGGGGGCCCTCTAGGGCCCAAGCCTGCCGGGAAAGCGGGATTGTCCGGAAGGGATACCGCTGACCCGGACAAAAGGGCTAACGAAGGAACATGGGTGGGTTTTAGTCAGTAAGAGTCTGACACTCCCTTCCGCTCCGCCCAGAGCGGGAGGAGTCATTTGATGATTTCCCATCCTCAAAAAAAAAAAAAAAAAAAAAAGCCTATACATATAGATATACATAATTATAAAAACATGGGCTTAGAAACTCACAAAGCTAGCTTAACAGTTGAAAAGAAGCTCACATCCCCCATCGCTTAGCGAGCCTTCGCTAAGAAAACAACCAAACTGGAATTTGCATAAATTAAACGAAAGCACCTTTCGTCAGTTTACAAAGTGTGCTAATGACGACTTAAGGTTCTCACGCGAACTGATTCCGTATCACGTGACGAGCTCACGAATTAACTGACTGACTGGTCGAATTAAAAATGCCTTTTTATAAGCATTTGGTATCTATTTCTTTCGGGCTTTTAAATGGGTATTTTAATCATGTCTTGTAATTACAGAAAGCAGGTAGTGTTGTGATTGCTTCTGATAATTTAGATACATGACGACTGACGTGCAAAACTATGTATATGTATGGAACATTTATTTACAGTGTCATTTAGTTAAAGAAGGAATGAAAAAAGCATTCAGTTCTAACTATTGGCCCACCCCTGCTTCGCACGGGTTAAATCTTTTGATGTGGCGACATGTCAACATGAGATTTCTCCAACATGAGACAAAACATCGAGATTTCTGTACTGTGTCTACGTTAAATATTAACGTATTATACACATACACCTTCTGAAATAAATCCTCTAAATAGTGGTGAAAACCAAATTAAAATTCATTGTGTAGTTTAGAAGAACTAAGCGGACAAACAAAAAGACACGAAATGCGACTTGTTTGTTGTGTTTTATACTACTTATTTATAGATTAGTCTTGTATCTTATGCTACGAAACGGTACTGATCATTTAAATAGTATTATGTATAAATACATACCTACATATACCTATAACAAAGTAGAACGTTAAGTAAAACAGCACAGGCTGCGTCGACTTCGCATCACTTATTTGAATAATGTTCACTTAGTTGTTTCGACAACAGCCTTCCTTAAACAACTTAAAGATTTCAATTAGGAGTCCCCCTCCCTTAAGCGACTTAACATTATCTTTCTTACGTAAGTAAGTAAATTTAATTTATTTGGCGTAAACTAGGTACAAAAAAAAATGACAATCACAAACATTATTGTGTAAGTTAATTTAAAATAAATCGAAAGAGACCGTCAAACCGCCATGATCTCGATAGATATCTAATTACCTAAAAATAAAACAAAAAAATATAGACAATT
Organism: Thalpophila matura; assembly: GCA_948465475.1. Taxonomy (NCBI): domain Eukaryota; kingdom Metazoa; phylum Arthropoda; class Insecta; order Lepidoptera; family Noctuidae; genus Thalpophila; species Thalpophila matura. The sequence goes on from OX419183.1 coordinate 12,342,801, forward strand.
AAAAAATAAGGTCACTATGGACACAGATAACCTTAGAATGATAAAACGGTGCATTTAAGTGTAAAATAAAAGTTAATTTTAGTTTAGTGGTGCGACAAAAAATTTGGACAAAAAATCAAATGCGCGGGCGCAATAGCCGTGAAGAGTTATGATTGTCACCAGCGCCCACTGTTATACCGATTAACTATTAGAAAAAAAAAATGTTGGAATTCAACCAAGTTAACAATATTTTTTCTAATATTTACTAGTGTTAAAAACTTATAGAATGGTTAACAAATATTTCGCAAGTTTACTGAAGGCGAAATGTAGAAACTCTTTAAAATATTTTATATCTACGTGTATAGGTACCTTAACTGTAGCAATTAAAGTTTCTTCATCAGCTTATAGCAGTCGACTGCTGGACATAGGCCTCTCCGATTGCACGCCATTTAACTCGATCCTCGGTCACTCTCATTCAGCTGCCACCAGCCACCCTGCAAAGAAAAAAAAGTTTATTTTTTCACAGTAGCACGAATCACAGACAATAATTATGTTCTGGCATCCATAAACGCAGTAAAAAACTTCAAACATCCCTAAATTCGTGCGAATCGAATCTACACCATCGTGACATCCAAAAATTATGTACGGGGATTTAAATAATGAGATCAGTCTCATACCCCACGGTTGAGTCACGGATGCCATGGGAAATGTAAACAGTGGGATGGGGGCATTATCCTAATCCACAAATTAGTTGATAAACGGTCTTCCGCCATAAAACTAGACCGCGATTACGAAGATTAATGTTATGTCTTTAAGGATATCATTTTTGATCGTCGGTCTCATCGGTTTGTAATGACGTGATGATTTATTGGGAATTATGACTGATCCCTCTTTCATTAAACATGTTTTCACGTCGCGAGTGAATCGGTTTGTTCTAGGCAAACGTGCTACGTCGTAGATCGCATCATCGCAAGAATAAAAAAGAAATTCTCAAATTAATGTTAGATACCTACCTACTGTATGAAAAATCTCTGATAGGAATCTCCAAAAAAATATAGGGTCAGGGTCTTCTACAGTCTAGGCAATTCTAATATACTCGTAAATAAAAATGTTGAGCTTTGATCTTTTTAAAATGTTATGAAGGATCAAAAATATCCCAGATTTATCTATCTAGGTACCTACTACCTAAATATTATGTAATGATATAGGCACAAGCAACGTTTCTAATTAATTACAGGCCAGTTACATTAACATTTAACTCGCCAATCCCCTTCGCAGTAACCCGTTAACCTCATTTACAAAGTAGCTAACACTAACTATAAGCTTGATCTCATTTTGATTCTGGTTTCATAATTAATACAAATAAAACGGTACTCCGTATGGCGTTACTAAACAAATCTACATTCTACCGCTGGGTATCCGTAAGTAAACATAAAAACAAGAAAGACATGAAAAAAGAACAAATGAAGTCGGGCAACCCTCGGCGCGTCACCGCTACCCAATCGTCCATTCAGCACGCGGCGGGGCCATAAAATTAAATAAATCCGTTATTTTTCAGAGTGAGAAATGTTCGGGCGGCGGGAGGCGCGCCGGTCAATCGGCCGGCACGATAACGGCCCACATTTGTAAAGATTTTGCCGGCCCACGCCAACCGACGTTATTCGCCGGAGTAGTGGCCATACGTTTAGGTAGACTTAGCAATGGCTAAGAGATGTCAAAATTTTCTAGAAGACAAATATTTTTTATTAAATCCAGTAATGATTCGGTGATCGTTTAAATTACGAGGAATGTACCACACGTTGAACGAGAAAACATAGCGATTTGAAAACATACGTATAAGATAATTCCACTATCGAGCTCCAAACACGGCTTGGCGAGGCGCATAGCGGTACTTGTGCTTTTGTTTTGATGTTGTTGTCGTCCCATGTTAGAACAGTAACGATAAATTCAAACAAAACCAGTGTAGACGCCAATACAATTGGATTATATATTAATTAATAACAATTAAATTATTAGACCCATCAGCTTTGCCAAGATTCCGAAAATCCTGCATTCTCCAGTCTAGCTAAAGGTTGGCCGGTTGCTTGGCGATAGACTTAGAATTAAAAACATGACTGGGCCAACGCACACTGGGCCCGCGTGGTGGATTACGGACCACATCCTCTCACAGAGTGCCCAGCACTAGGAATATTATGTTAACGGGCCTAAAAACAACTTCATGTTCCAAAAATAAAAATCAGCGCTTCTCTATTCCGTATCTAAGTCTGCACACATCATAAGGCGCGCACTGAGCTAGTGAAGCTAAGCCGCGAATAAATGAAAATTGATTTTAAGATTGCGTGGCCCCAGCCTCGTTGACAAATACACCGGCTTCGGCCCACGTATTAGCTTAACTCCCAGTCGTATAACCACGCGTTCGGAAAATGTACTACGAACATTATGTTACGTTTTATTGAAAAACAATTTCGTGTTATGGCAGGATAAACAGCCTTACGCCCGCAATCAGTTTTAATAAACCTTTATCATTGATTAACATACCTGTGTAATGTGTATGACATGAAACTTTTCCTCACAAGAATAGAAAATTAAAGACATTCCATGAACATTAAAATATTTCATCTTAAGTTAGTAGAAAAACCTGCTTAATGAATTTAGCATCAAAAATAAAGAAAAGCGAACTAGTATACAAAGCCAACGCTTCCATTTTCTGAGCACAACAATGAGAAAAAATAATTAATTTAATTTAGGATCTACAAAGACACATCTACCACCTAAATAAAATACGGGTAACCAGGCTTTCATAAAAATACTTTTACGGCTGAAAAATTAAATGAATAGCTCACTCATGGAGGGTGACAATTAGCCTCCATGAGGGAGGATATCGAGAACCGTAGTCACACGTGACGTCACTCATCTGCATCGCAATCACCCCAGCTCTGATGGAAATTTAAATACAGTTTAAACTCTTATTTTTACGGAACGCATTTTTTCGCGACATAACGCCTTGACTGGGAAAGTATTATGGATAAGTATGCAATTTCTGTTATGATGACGATTATAATTTTGAGAGTCTTACCTACTTTTTCTTGTAATGGACCGCAAAAGGTTGAGTTTAACAAAGATATGCTTATTCGAATATCAGCCATTAGATATAATTAATGCTCTGCAGTAGATGTAACGACCTTTCATGTTCACCATGACTGTCAATCCCTCTTGCGTTTTATAAAAGGAACCACAGACGTTTCGTGACTATTAAATTATATTGAATTAAATGCACACTACATCTATTGTGCGAACACGTTCATTCAAAAGTAAAACTCCATTCTATCGTAGAATTATGCGGCGTGAACACATTACTTCACGAAACTAATTGTGAAAATAATAAAGCGTATCTTGAAAAAAAAAAATTAAATTCGTGGGAATAGTACGGTGTGTAATGAGTTGGACAAAAAATAGACTGTTTAATATTGTAAAGAGGGACGTGATTAAGTTTGGGGATTAATATCCGGCGGGGATGCGCAAGACATAATGCACATCTAGCATAGGGTTGGCGCGCACTTCTATTGTTAGTTCAATTAAATGTAGATGAAAAACAAGCATTATTTCAGATGAAAGTATCCACTACAAGTTTGTTGAGAGTTTTTGGTCCCATATTTTAACGTTAACATTTATCATACTATGTATTTGAAAATTTTAAAGAAAACTAACCTTGTAGGTACGTACAATTGAAAACTGATGTCGATTTAATTCTTTGTATAAAAGTTAAGTGTAGCCAGTGTAGGTCAAGTTTATCTTGTCGCTCCTACGTGTCGATCTCTCTTTGCCTATCATATCAGTCTAAGAACAGCTCACACGTAATAGTATGAGTGAGTACATTGACATTTTTATTTTATACCAGATAATTACAAATTCTTTATTTCTCATCGTTGCCAGCCCTATTAATTTGCCATATCAACTGGCCAGTAGCGAATAGAATACGACCGCCGGAACAGTAGGGACGCGCGCCAGCTATCGAAACACTTATCATTTTACTGTTTCCAAAGCAGACAACCATTCCATTTTAAACTTTATGTCCTAGCCATAAGAATCTTAACAGCAATATATTCTGAATAAACGAGAGAATATTCATTCTTGTGGCATAGTTAGCAAGGGAGAGACGTGTGTATGACGTTATAAAATAAAATTGAAGCCGCAAGGGCACTCGACACGGATCTAATTAAATGATAAGTGCGATCTAAGATTAATGTCCTCTACTAAGAGATCATGACTAAAATCCTTAAATGTTTTGGTGAATGGGAATCTAGGTCGAAGAATTTTAATTGCACTAATTTGTTCAAATTCAAAAACAGTTCTGAACACGTCTGGGAATTAGCCATTTAAATTGAATGCCTAAGGATTTAGAAATAAATCTAGATTACATTTATGAAACTTTTCGCACTGAAAAGCTCTTATCCAACAAATCCGTAATAAAATTGCAGGTAGGTACATTATTATTCTGCAGTGACTGCAGTACGAATTCATGCAAACTAAAATTTGATTGTTTTCCGAGAATGTTCACCCTTCAAAGTATTGTTCGAAAACAACAAAGCCCCACTTGTGAACCAACTATATCAGTCAAAGCCTACTTTGTGGAGACCATGGCTTCTCGTATTGAAAGTTATTGATTTCAACAGCATACGCAGTATACCATATCAAACAATTTTTTGTTTGATGAAATTCTGGTCACCAATATAAACGTCGTCCTCACTTGAATATCTATGCGTTTCGAAAGCCAGGAAAACATTTTATTGATTTATGATTGTATTTATTTATAGAAATAATGATTTGTTGTGTAGTACTAAAAATGTACTAGTAAACCAGCTTGTTAGTTAAACGGCCTTTTTAATCATAATCATCAATCAATTCTAACTTCTAGCCTAACTACGTCAAATTACGAACTTATTCGAATGGTTAAACATAAACTAGTCTTACTAGCCTGCTCGTTAGTCTTGACGAGCTTCTTCGGGGGTGGATAAGTGGTTAATCAAATGTGAAAATAAAAAATTAAGGTGGACTCATATTTGTCTGCTCCGAACAAGCTGATCAAAACGAATTTTTGAATTCTTTATAATTATCAAATCCTATGAAACCTCGCCCATCAGTCCTCCCAGAATCGGGCGAATCGCTGGAAAAACTGGGAAGGTATCCAAAATCCCAGACGAATTTGGACGCGTCATCAGATTCGACGTGAACAATGCGGACGAAGCGGCCGGTGCACCCGCATTCTGCTAGTTACGTCACATGTTTCGTAACGTTTAGTTACGTCACGTCGAATATTTAGACGCAAATAGGTGTGCGAGGCCTTAAGGCCTCGCACAGCCTCGCCTGAGGTTCACCTCAGGAAAATTCATTTCGTTTCGACTCGTTTAGCGCGGATAAATTTGCGTCCACCTTTAATGGATACAACGTAGATTTACAGTATTTACATACATTTTCCCCTCACCAATAGAAAACAATCTACAACACAATGCAGTGTTTTGTTTAAAAATATTTCTCACGGCACTCAATTGCCAGTTATAATCTTTATTTATTTTGCGGCAACACTGAACGCAAAGCCAAACTTAATGGTGTGTAATCCCGAACACATTAACACCAGAATAAAGATTAGGGGTCGAAACGACCACGTCACGTCATATTAGTAAGAAGTAACAACCATTAAATAAATCCTCGATACATTAATTCTAAAATTTAGTTAAGTTCGCAGTTTTAATCTTATAATATTTATTCCGAATAAAAAAGTGAGTTACTTTGATAGATCAGACAACACTACGATTAAAGGGTTACTTCCATACAAGAGAACCTAACAGCATCAAATCAATAAACAAATAGAAGTTACATGGAAATGACAGATCAATCATCAACGTATTTAAACAAACTCAATAAAATAGGTTTACTTAATTCATTACTTCAATACCATTACGTACGTCTATTAAGCGCTGTTTGTGCAGCTCTTGGATTCAAAAGCTACGTCCATGAGACTCATAATGTGGGATTTGCGGCGGTTAGCGGGTGTTTTCGGGCCGATTGGCAAACCGTGCCCGCAGATAGCAGATAGCGCGGCGCGTGCCAAATGATCGCGCTCCGACATTTGCGACCACACCACTCATGCGCATAGACGTAGCAATCCGTAGATCTGAAAAACTCGTAGCACAGTTTTTACCATACAACTTCGTAGCCCATTGTGATAATTATACAACTTCGTAGCACAACATTGAAAAAAGTTTTGTTTATAGATAATAATAATTATTAAGGTTGATGAAGGTTATAATTAAGGTTGTACACACACAAGCGGAATATAAATTTGTTTAATCCATTTATTTACACATTAAAAAGTAAAGTGCTCTAATAAAACTACCTCTTTAACAACGTACTAATACATGTCCCTACCCTGTATCGCAGCGCTCTTTTTTCGATTTCTAAGTGAAGAAAATGGTTAAGTTAGGTAGGTACGTATCATTGTTATTTTTATACTATGATACTTCTGCGGTTATCGTGCGCGTTGCCGATCCTTTAAAATGAGCATGTCCTCTAAGTTGTCAGCACAGCGATTCCTAATAAGCTCTGGTGACCTTTATTTACAGTTACCTACCACAGGAACACAACACTACCGAAGAGTAACGTTATTTGCCCGTGGTATTCTGTTAGGTTGAGGTACTTCCCCAGTCGGGCTGCTCCAGATTTGAGCAAGACATTCCTTTGCTCTTCCTCTCTTACTTCAGAAAACTGCTTAGTAGACAATACGCTGACGGTCTTTGGAGGTCGTCACGTAGTCGTTGCCGTAATTTATTTATTTCGCGGTGCGTTTTTATATTATTTTTTTTCCTTACCACTTTCAAGTTTTTCTTAGTTATAAGCCTGGCTGCAGGGATTTTGTAATTCCTCACCAGAAGATCGGTTAAGCAGTACCTAATGGCTGTTAGAAGCCAACCGCAAGAGGCCAATTTAAAAAAAAAATACTACTTTTAATTGTAATTTTAAACTTCAGTTCTGTTCAAAATATGGAAATATAAGTAACTGATACCTCTAAATGTTATTACAACTGTATACAGCGACTGTGAAATGGTCGCACGCGCCGGTCACGTGACTTCTCGATCATGGGTTATCTTTAGTTAAACTACGCGTGCAAGTGACACTACTTGCACCCACTGCTGTAAGGGCAGTAATCACCCTACTTCCCGTATATGCAATTAATAGCCCGTAGCTTTATGAACCAGTTCTGATAACGGTTTACTCGATACAATAGGTGCTTTTATTTCTTTATTCGATTATGAATCGATTATATGTTGTAACATTTCTTCTTATACCTAGTTAAAGTAATAGGTAGGTATACCTGAGTAAGCGTAGGCCAAAATAGAAAATAAAACAGAATAATATAAAATGGAACAATAAATTTTATTGCATAAAACTAGGTATTTATAACTATAGCGTTTTGTTTTCATCATTAGTCTAACCACAAGAATCTAAGTACCTACCTACACTACGCACTCTATTAGTTTATGCACCAAAATAATACGGACTCTGCTTTAAATACAATGCTAATATAAAATTTAAAGCAGAAAAAAGGCTTGCAAGTATAAAGTAAAGAGGAGAGAGACACGATTCCCGCCAGATCTCCTATAACCCGTACCGTAAATACCTGCATAGCCCGCGTGCCACGCCGCTCATTTGTACAGCCGACATTTTAATAATCGCATATTTTTATACATGTTGCAGGCACTTGAAGGATTTCGTTGTAGGAGTGTATTGTCTAATCTTTTCTTTACCAACAAGTCCGGTTATCAGTAACCATACCGGTAGTCGAAAAAATATTAAGTTTTACCAAAAACTTTTCTCATATTAGTGGTAAGTAATTTCGGATTTAAATGTGTAGGTATATTCAGATGAAAATTAAAAAACCCCTAGGTGGTTAAACCTACGAATTTACGGACCCCTTTGTGTTAGTGTAATCGTCTAAAGCTTGTTTGCCGATCATTGAGCAACTCTAAGAGCTCAGGGCCAGATGTTTTTCTCGATTTATTATTAGGTATAGGTACCAATTCTTTTCACCTACGATCATTAAAGAACCTATAACGAGTACTAGTAGGTATAATTGAACAAAGCGAAAGTGGCCAAATACTATTAAGTTCGCTTATGAGGTATCACAGCAAAAATCTTAAAACCCTACCTGTGTCCGTTGTTTTTGAAATAAGTATCTAATATATTTAATAACATCTTCAAATAACTTTACTCGGCCTATATATATATATACTCACTGCCGTGACTCAAGCCCTCTCTCTGTGGAAGTAAAACCATAATACACTACACGGGCCCAGTAGCTGGCTGGTGGACTTCTCAAATTTTTGGATCTAGGACATGCTGGTTTCCTCACATGTATTTTTTTTACCGTTTGTAGAGCTGTGGTAATTAAACCAATTGCAAAGCGTAAATTGTGCCTGCCTAGGTTCGATTACCCACAACCTGCGATTCCTAATTTGTAGCCTTTACCACTGGGTGACCACGCTGTTCATTCTTCATTCCGACCTCACAGACGAGGCCCGTCGCGACGTCCCCATCATGACCCGAGTCCGTCGCCGAGTATGACTCAGACCCCAAACCGACCCTTGCTCGAGCCAGCCCGCGCTGAGCCTGTAGATTTAAATTCGACCCAAAATAATGAACCGATCCAGCTAGTAGTCCTAGTTGCCCTCCTCCCAGCGACGCCCTAAGCCGAGGCCCGTACCCCACTAGGGGGTGCCCTTAGCGTGTGGTCGCTTAGTTTGTAGTTTTTATTTAGTTTTAACCCTGGCTGGAGGCATTTGTAAGTCCTCACCAGATGTCCGCGTTAAGCAGTGACGGCTGTTAGAAGCCAAATGCGAGAGGCCATTCAAAAAAAAAAAAAAAAAAGAATGATGCAATCGGTGACTTATGTATAGATATAATGTTGTGGTATCGAGTAGGTACTTACCTACATACTTCACTGCTCTGATTAGGTATTTTAATGGTAACAAAGAAATACAAATACAAATTAAAATAATTTAACAACACGCTGGCTGATTTAACAATTTAAAACAAAACGTAATTAATTGTTGGTGATAAATACTTAGTCAACAATTCAATATTAATTGTATATTTATATGATGTATAATACAATGATATGTTTATCTAATTAACCGCAAACAAACTAATTTAGTGAGTCATGGACACAGCAAATACGGGACCCAGTACAATTTATGTAAATCCCGTCAAATAATAAGCTTCAAGCTTCAACTAGTTTATTCGTTTTTAGGGTTCCGTACCAAAATGGTAAAAAAGGAACCCTTATGGTGCGACTTCGTCTGTCTGTCTGTCTGTCTGTCTGTCTGTCACACCTGCTTATTTCAGCAACTACTTATGCTATCGACTTGAAATTTGGAACAGTTATAAAGAATGCTCGTTCAACTTTATTGCAAATGAAAAAAGTCCAAAAATATTTTTATTTTCATTGCAAAAGGGGCCGGAGTGGGGGTCCGAAATTTTAAAGTGGGGTTACTAGATCAAGTGACATATCATATGAAAGGGCTTGATCTGAACATTTCAAAATATATTTTTATTTTATTTTATGTCTCACAGTTTTCGACATATGATGAAAAATGTTCAAAAAAATACCATTCCCCCCGATTCCTTATCTCCGAAATTTTGCGGGGCGAAAAATCTGAAATAATTAGAGTTGATAGGAATTGACCCAAATATGGCACCAAAAATAAAACGGTGTTCCTAACTAGTACAGTTTTTTCAAAATCATCAAAATTCCTTCACAAACAAACTTAGTTGTGCGGTCCGGATTTTTTCACTTTATACGTCCAAAAATGATACGGAACCCTCGGTGCGCGAGTACGACTCGTACTTGGCCGGTTTTTTTAGTAGCAATTTAATTTAACTGTGTAATACATAAAATAACAATGCATTGTTCCGTCTATTCAAATTAAATGCCAGTTGGATAATTAGAACCTCTGTTTTTGTGACAAATATTGATAGCAAATCAAATTGGACGAATGGAATTTACCAAGAATTATTTTAGTGTATCTGAATTATGGAGTATAGTTATACTTGATATCCGAATTAATTTAGTTATAGAGATAATTTGCAGTAATCGGAGGATTAGATTTTGTAGCACATTTTCAATTAATAACATACGATACTTATTAAAGCAGCCATTTTGGCCACTTTTATTAAGGCAACAGGCCGATTTAGACAATTTGCAAAATGTCCGATCACCGAATGTTCCCACGGCTCACGTCGCGCCGCATCCCATGAGCCGTACGCCGTGTCTTTAGAATTTTAATTAAATTGTTCATTGGCTCAATTAAATCGATTATTAAAAGCCGCGCCGAGTCGAGGGGTGAAACGGTACGACTCCGACTTCATACTTGATACGCGACATGTCGTCTATTATGTTAGTAAATGTCTAATTTAATTTACTTTTGTTATTGTGTCAAATTTAAACGAATTTAGTCATTTTCCATTGAAGTGTGTGTGAAGCAAACGAAACATTAAATTAAATATGAAATGCTTAGGTAATTTCAATGAGTCAATATAACCAGTATAAATTGCATTTGGCAGAGTCAGGAAGCTCCTATTCATAATGAACATGCAGAAATAGCATGAAACTATGTTCGGAGGAACAGTGTTCACGAAACCGGCACTCGACAGTGCGCCTGCGCCGCTATAACCGAGATCCAATTATTTTGCATGCTCGCAACAATGTCATTAGTTTATTTTAACACTATTATTTCTAAATTGTGCATGAAAATAGAATATTTATGGGCGTATGGTAATTAATGATTCTGATGTCGACGTCCGTTGCGCTTGCATCGGCTTTTGTTTGCAGTTCTGTTGATAGGTATGGCATGGCCAATGGGTAACATAAAACGTACAAAAGTTTTATACTTATGTAAAAACTATAGCGTTTTAATATTATACTTCTTATTAATATTATAAATGCGAACGTTTGTAAGGATATGTACTATAGGAAATATCTACTTAGTACACTGCCGTAACATGTATACATAGGTACCTACTTTCCTAATTATTAAATTAGCATTATAAAATTTTCTGCATTAGTATAATAACGTCCATATTTAAACTGCGATATTATTATTATATTATCTATTATTGCGATCCAACAGACAAACTATATATATAGTTTTGTTGGACATTATATTATTTTATAGACCTTAATATGTACCTTTATAATAAATAAATAAATAAATAAATAATAAATGTATGTATGGATGTTTTTTACTTTTTCACGCAAAAACTACTGAACGGATTTTGATGAAACTTTACAGTAATAGATATAGCTTATACATCAGAATAACACATAGGCTATCTTTTATCTCTAAAAACGCGGGCGAAGCCGCGTTTGAAGTATTTATAAAAATGAATGTCAGTATAAAGATAACGAAGAAAAATAACATCAATGGATTTGGTAAGTATGTTACTATTAGCAAAAACGAATCTAGAAGAAGTAGATTTCCTAGTCGATGAGACGTCGTATCGGTATTATGCGGATTTGTAGCCGGTTTGTTTGTCTGTTTGCCAAACTAATTTTCAATTCTCATATAAAAATTTTGTAGACAGATCCCCTACCGACCTACCTATCATTACACATATCGAGAAAGACAGAGTACTTTTGATGCGTGCAAAATCACGTATCTTCCTATACAGGTAGTGTTTCTATAAACATTAGAGTTTTACTAGATAAGGCACATACCAATGACGAACATTATTGATGTAGCACGTGCTCCATATTATCTGTCTTGAGCTGTTAATAGACATATCGTTGATATAGTAACGGTATAAATTGAGGACAATTAGCGCTGGTCGTAAATTGACGCAGCATCGGCGCGGCTTGCTCCCGGCTCCCGGGGGCGTCATCGGCGACTAATTTATTGTTTTTCTTACCATTATGTTATTTAGGACGACTCCTATTATCGCCAGAGAGATACTTTATACCTACAATTAAAACTAGCATGAGTTTCTATTATTGTCTGCGAATTATTTTTCTCTCGCCCCAGAAGGAGGATGTAGGTATGTATATTTATTTGATATTTTACCCACTCGCCCCAGAAGGAGGTTAATGTTTTTCGTGAGGATGACAGATGTATGTATATTTCTTTGATAAGCTCTGTGCCTAAGCAACTTAATGGATATGAGGACTATATGGACATATGAGGTAGTTTGATTCGTGTTCATTTAATTGTGGGAGTGACATACGGCATAATCTATACTACTAATATTAAGAAGCTGAAAAGTTTGTTTGAACATGCTAATCTCTGGAACTATCAGTCGGATTCGAAAAATTCTTTTTGTATATGATATTCAAATTCATGAGACATAATATTTAAGCTATTTAGTATCACGCTACGACCCTTGAGAAACGCGCGGGTATAATACCGCGGGGCACAGCTAGTATTTAAATATTACGCAGTCGGGTATTTTGTTTTTTTATAAAATGTTCCTTATCTTGTTGTATTTTCTGACTTATTGCCTACAAACTGAAGGTAGGAACCACGTACGACCTATTGAGTGACTTATTTTAATATTGTAAAATATTAAAGATCCCTAAAAGCTTGCTTTCCAGCTGTCTACGGCAGTCAGAAAACGTCGTAGCGTTGTCGTAGACCGCTACGAAGAACTGTTCTAAAAGATAACACGACGATTGTCAAGGGGAATGATGAAAGTGCGGTATGAAATATCGTAGATCGAGTACCTTGATGGTACCTTCTGCTGGTATCTCTGTTGTTTTTGTTTTGTACAAAAGTTTCCTTTATTTTTGTTGTCTCCTACAAAACCTCTGGAAATGTATTGACCGATGTACTAGATTTTTTTCTACTTAAGTAAAACCTAGCAGTAGGTACCTACCTAGTAGGTAGAGCTCTTTCTAGGTATTTTGGTAAGAAAAAACTAGCAGATAGTACCTAGCGCTCTTTGTGGAAGAGCTCCTCCGAGGAAGTAATACCTACCATCATACGTAGATACCTATTTTTGCCGCTAAGCAGCATTGCTGTGTTCCAATTTGAAGGGTATGGGTGCCGGTGTAATTATAATTACAGGCACATGAGACATTTCAACTTTGTCTCTAGGGTGGACAACGCATCTGCAATGCCTCTGGTATTGCAGATGTCCACAGACGACGGTGACCACTTACCATCAGGTGGGCCGCCTTCTTGTTTGCCACTCAATAATATAAAAAGAAACCTTTTGCAGCGAAGTCCAACACGGCTTTAAGTAGAACTTGGGTTAGTCAAGTTACATACACGAACAAATATAAGCCTTCTAAATGACAAATTAATAGGTAGGTAGGTACTACAAATCCGAATACATCAGCGTCGATGGCTTGTCGAAACTTTAGCAACACATGTTCTTGAACGTTTTGAAAAAGTTTAAGTATGGGAAATGCGCGATCAATCACCAACAATGGTGGAAAGGGACCCTCTTGGGAAAAAAGTTGAACGGGGTGTAGCTGATTTATCGGTGTAGTTAGAATTATCGCCATTTGCAATTCTTGGCGTGGCGGGTTTAGCAAACAAGTTGAGATAACGACTTGTGGGAGGCGACGCCGGCGCGGCCGCTTGCGGAACTTCACGCATTCTTTGTCTACTAAGCATTGTTTTACACGTTTTATATGTAAGTGTAGTTAGATGTTTTGTATCGAACATTTTACCTATCAAGCAACGTAACGGAGAAACTGTTGGCAGACGCCGGGTATCCGGACATTGCTTTTCAAACAAGTAGGTCGCCAGGTCTCTACGTAGTCTTTCGTCTTTGGCCACGTCATCTTAACATTAACCTCCTTACTTATAAACGATGATTAAATTAAATAGCTCTTAAGCCAATTGCCATCTCTATTTATTGGCATAGAAATTATAGGGATAGTTGTAGGTACATTTAATCAGTGGTAAAATTAAGATGCGTTAATAAGTAAAGGGGTTAATGAAAAATAAATCTGAATAAAAAGGCTTATTGGCAAAATTCATAACTAGATTTCGACATTGTGGCAATAGATATTTACTGGATCTCGTCTATTTTAACATTGAGATTTGTGTCACAAACCTGCTGTAGGTATAGTATTTAATTGTTATACAACTTCAGATCGTATCCATAGCTCCGACTCCTCGGCGCACAGTCCCACTGCCGAGGCGCCGACAGACGACACCCGAGGGACATCTCAACGACTTCCCCGAACTTTACCTAGTCACCAGTCTGTGGACGTCTATAGGAGTTTTTCCAATACGTTGCTACCTAGCAAATTTTTTGATAAATGACTGTTTATACGAGATATGGTCAGTTGCAGAAAGATAATTAAATTTTAAAGGAGGCATTAACCATACCATTTCTATCGTTATAAAGTCTCCTTTAAAACTTAATGACCTTTTCTGCAACTCAGCGTTAAGGTGATAACCAAAAAATATATAATATTAGGTACCTATTTTACAGAAGTATAGACAAGTGCAAAAAATCATAAACACCATTATAATTGTTGTTTAGAAAAGAAGAAAAACCGGTAAGAATTGTGCTACAAAGATCCTTCACCACCCACATTCCGGCGGTGATATTAAAAGGCGAAGCGAGCCTATTGGGATTTACCAAGAAATCTATATCCTTGGTAAATCGTAATAGGCTCGCTTCAGGCTCAGTGCAGTTGGCTCGCACTCCAAGCTGCTGCTCATAACTTCATAATAGAACAACTTAATAACGCTTGGCAAGACCTAAGAATCAAATCAAGACCCCGCACTCGATTAATCTGTGCCACGTCGCCGTCGTTGGGCGACATAATTTAATTCCAGCCGGGTATGCACTACTTCCACCCGCAGACAACTAAGACTCAATGTAATTAAAATGTGGAATAACAACATAAGGAACGAACAGGTTCTTAATAAATTGATAAAATCTAAGCACGAGCGTTGATAGCCATCATGATTGATCAGATAACTGGTTGAGTACCTACATTACGGCAAGTTATGTAGTTATGATAATTACTGCCCATTTAAATATCTTGCGTCCAGATAGATTGAAAGTTGAATACCTACTCATGCACTGAGATGACATCTAATGAGGTATCAGTTTTTATGTGGTATAAAACATCAATCATCAATCAATCTACTAATCGTGACCATCTGATGCGTGCTGTCTTTAGTTTCGTCTGTTTCCAGCTACTTTCTTCAAGAGTACAATGGGACAGCTTACACAATTTAAATAGTTTATACAAATATTTACCTCACTTATAAAGTTACATATACCAGCTCTTAATTGCTACACAAAAAACACCCTTGACGATTTGCACAGTGACTCACCTGTTTAGCACGGTAGATTGCGCTACGCATTACCTACTTTTGTCGCACGGAAAAATCTGTACGGCCGGGCCTACAGATTTATTCCGGAGCTAAATGTTTGAGAATGTAAAGTAACTTGCCAATTAGGTACCTACCTAAAGATAAAAAACAAGAGTTAAAAAAACTAGCTACTAAACTAACTACCCATTAGGTAGGTACCTAATGGGTAAGTTACTTTACATTCTAGTAAGTAGGTAGGTATCCCTGGCAGCAGTAGCAGCTGCTGATGATGGCACCAGAACAGAATACCTATTTACACTGGTGTGTAACTATAAAAAGAAAACTGATGCTATAGTTTCCAAAAGAGAAAGACACTAATCTAGCAAAGGTCTGCAGGTAGGTACCTAAGCGAAAAGTTGATGATGTTGTCAATATGTTTTGGTTGAATTTATTGTGATGAGGATATCCCATAAAACAATATAAAGTGAACATACATCTTAGGTGTGGTAATAACAATTGTAACCCACAATGCGAACTAATAACCGAAACAAAAGCAAATCACCTGGTGATAACCCACCTCATCGCAACCGCAGATGACTTTATAATGTCTGTAAAATAAAGCCAAACGTTAATGTAGCACACAGGCAATCACAAACAGTGTAGTGGCAATAAATGGTCCTTACAGAGGTGTAATCACCGGTCTCTCGACCCTTAACCCTCGCTCAAGTTAACACCGTCAGACGGCGGTCGTCAAGACCGAAAGACATTAAACTCAATGTAACGCCGTGGCGGACCCGTATGGCCGCTCAGCGATTATCTTAAAGTTAACCCTGTCGTTACGATCCTTATTTGCGGTTGCACCGAGCTGAGAACGCTCCCCGCCTGTTAAGTTAGGATCACATCAAATTATATTGGGAAGTAAATTTTAACACATCTGGTGAGCACACAGTCTTCTAATGCACCTTGTTTCACACACATTTTTTCGTATAGAGCACTATTTTAAAATATTAAGTGCTGGCTCGATAAGTTCTTTCAAAGTTTCACACGCTACTAGATATCTAAATTACAAGACAGTTCACAAGATTACAAGATTTCAAATTAATAAATTTGCGTATTTTGGTCTACAGTCACTGTTTCTACAAAACCATATTTCTTAGCTAAATATAAATATATGAGCTTGAAATCTCTATCAATTATTCATAGAGCACTCGCTAACCAAGAGCCCCAAAATTACAACTTACCCGACTATCCTAACACGAATCACATGAAATATCAGTAAGGGAACACGCTTCAATGTGAACGCAGCCACATTCGTCCTCCGTAGTAAGAGGAACAAGGCGCTCGGCAGTTACAATGTTCTCCGAATGAGATGCGACTCGGATGGCCGCTTTGCGTCACCACCTCGCCATTTGTCCGATATTGGACCGTTACAACCGAACACCGCACACGTCAGCTTCGATTATGTCCTCGCCATTCCCATAGCTTTGTTTTCAATCGTCTGCAGAATGTTTGGTTTCTACTTACAGAAAATATCAGAATTGAATTTGTAAATATATGCTTTGCAAGTAGGTAGACTAGGTACCTATGTAGGTACTACATAGGTAATTATAATATTAATAATCATAATACCTATTTTATGTTTCCAACCATGAAATGTAGGTAGGTAATTTGTAGCTAATAAGCCAAAATAGTTAACGCATATGTAGATGACTCCTATGGAAACAAAACAAAAAATGAATAAAATTAAAAATGTTATGGCGAATGAAAGAGTAATTTCGATCAAAACGACGAGTGCAAAGTGCAGCATTGCGCGCACTTAACAACGATTTTCATCAATTTTATTGAAAGCAGCTAGAGCTTCTAAGCTCCATCCTATAGGACAGTATAGGATGACAAGAACTTAATGCTATTGTTATTAAATATACTTATAACAGATTTTAAAAACTGACACGGGCGGGATTTGAACCCGCGACCTCTGCCGAACCGTGATGTCGCTCTAACCGCTCGTTAGTTAAGCTTACTACTATCTATATAAGTATCTTGCTTGAGGACTGAGGTAGCATAAGATATGAGTCAATAACAAGTACCTACGAAGTAAATATTTCCGTGGGGATATCCCCCTGGACAGCCTCAGATTGGGGAAGGTAAGGGTTAGGTCTGTTGGTCTCTTGCCGACCCAAACCTTACGGCGTTCCGAAAGCTGAGGTGCGGAAAATCTCGCACATTCTTTTCCACACCCCGCCAGGTTACCACATGTGCAGGCAGGTCCTATATCTAACGCTTTGAAGCGGCAGTCCTCCTACAACCACCCTGTATGTGTATGTGTACCATACTTTAGAAAGGAGTGCGCGGAACACAGCCCGGCGACAAGGCGGAATAAGAAAAGTAAGAAAACAGCTTTATTGATTTCAAATTCACCTATTAAAATTTTGTAAAATATGACCATCTTAACAATGTTTAATATGTTGGTTTTCCAACGAATTCTACATATCGGACATAATCTTCTCCAAGACTCACGTCTCTGTTGATAACAGGCACTGAAGCAGTCACGAGGAACGATTCATAGTCACTGTAGGTAAATTCATGACACGCCTGTATGATGCCGCAAGGTCCCACTGTAGTAGGGCCAGAAAAAAATCTTGTTCCAAAATGTGGATTGGCCGTATAACAATTCACTACAACTTCACCACCACAAATAGCATCGATTAATGAATTACAAAATTCATTGATGGACCAAGCAACCCCTAGCACCGCCGATTCACAACCTTGTTTCTGAAATACTATTTCTGTCCCAGATTTCCTCACTAGGCGCGTCAACGTATCTGCTTGACAAGGATCTATAGAATAATCAGTGGGGGTAATATTTGAGAATAAGGGTATTACTGTTTCATCTGAATGTCCTCCAATAACAGGCAGGAACAAATTCCGACAGCTTACCTGCAAAGCGTTTGCAGCATAAGTGCGGGCCCTGGCGGTGTCTATGTGCGTTATGCCTAAAACCTTAAAAGGGTTATAGGTGCCATATTTATACAAAAGTGCGCTAGCAAAAGGAACCATAGAATTTAAAGGGTTTGTTGCGATGGCAAGGAACGCTGCAGGGTTTTCGTCAGCCATTGCCCTGCAAAGCCTCTGCAAAGCGGGAGCATTAGCAGCGATCATGTGTTCTCGAGTGGTTCCTGGCTTGCGGGCTACTCTATGAGCCATTACGATAATATCGGAGGACCGAACAGCTTCATATAAGTTGTTATCACCAGCGAACCCGTGTACGAGCGGTCCTCCTGGTAGTAGACCCAATTCCATAGCAACTCCTTTGATTTTCTCGTCGTCATCATAGAGGTGCAGTTTCTTTATTTTGTAATTCTGCTTAAGTAACAGTGACAAATTTGCCCCTACTTCTCCTGCAGCACCAATAACGGAAACTTGGACATTTCTCACCGATATACTATTTATTTTTGTCTGCAAATGTTTTCTTATTATTAAACGGGTGTTCAGTGTCTTAAACATGGTTGCAAATTTTTTACAGAATTTTAATTGATTTTAATAGGTAAATGTTCTCACATTATTTATTACGCTGTAATTTTGACATTGTTGAATGGAGCTTGGATGGAGCTTTGGATGGAGGCATGGAGCACGTAATTGACATGAAAGCAAAGAGTAGATATAGTAATGAAACCAATGACTTATAGAGTTTACTTAGTCATTGGACCTTAGAATTGGACTAAAATAATGAAATTCATAAATTAAAGTAGATCCTACTCCTACGATAAAAACAAAGCTCTCAACAATTTAGCATTTTTCGAATCATACAATTAGCCTTTTTTTTTTTTTTTTTTTTTTTTTTTTTTTTTTTTTTTTTTTTTTCGAGGTGGAAATCCTCATGGATGTCCCCCGCCCTGGGGAGGGCGGAGGGGTCTGTCAGACTCTTACTGACTAAAACCACCCCGGTGTTCCTCCAATTACCTTACGCCGGGGGCGCGGGAGTCGCTTGCGCATTCGTCCGCACCCCCGGCAGGTATTGGCCCGCCAAATGAAAGGCGGGCCCCATCACCCTATGCGGCCGTCATGCACGGCCGCAATTCCTCTAGAGAGGCGCGCGCGGAACACGTCGCGCCACCGTCTCGGGCCTGTTTCCGTTCGGGCGACGGACGCCCCAAGTCCGCCGCCCGCAGGCCGCACCCTATGGTGGCCGGAGATCGTTGGCCGCCCTACGGCGCCCGGTGCGTCTGCTGCGGATGGGGAGAGAGGACACCGCCTCTCTCTCCCTTTCCGCCGCCTCCTTGGCATCCATCACCTCCTCGCAGAAGGAGGCGACGGCGTTCCAAGCGCTCTCGCTGCCGACCATGGCCTCAACCACGGCCGGGAGCGAGAGGCCACCCGCAGCTCCGACCGCCGCGACGAGGTCACGGCGCTGCACTGCCCAAGCTGGGCACTCCTCCAGTGTGTGCTGCGCCGTGTCGCCGGGGCAGTCACCGCAATGGTGGCAACCGGGCGTCGGCTCCCGGCCTATACGGCACAGGTACCTTCCGAAGCACCCGTGTCCAGAAAGCACCTGTGTAAGCCGGAAGCTAAGGGCGCCATACCGTCTTCCGAGCCACTCCCTCATCACGGGCCTTACCGCCGCTATTGCGGCGTGCCCGATCATACAATTAGCCTAGCCTGTCTATTCTGTACCGACACGCCGCGTGATATCACGCGAGAACTGCCAACTTGTTAGCGAACGTTCGAGGGAGAATCTCACCGTGACATTCTCCCTCAAACGTTGGCAAATTGGCAGCTCTCACGGTGATATCACGCGGCGTGTCGGTACAGAATAGAGAGGCAGTAGTCTAGTCTCAGAAAGGTAATCCAATCATATTTTCTAAAAAAATAAAATTTTACTCGGATACCAATAACTAAGCGAGCATTTATCACTTTTCTCTATTCCTCAAAGATCCGGTAATCCTACTAATATTATAAATGTGAAAGTTTGTGAGGATGTATGGATGTTTGTTACTCTTTCACGCAAAAACTACTGAACGGATTTTGATGAAACTTTACAGTTATATAGTTTATACATCAGAATAACATATAGGCTACCTTTTATCCCGGAAAACGCGGGCGAAGCCGCGAGCGGAACCTAGTAGGTAAATGTTATACATCTGCATAGCATTATCTTCGGCTCCAAGCTAGTCTGCAAGTAGGTAGGAACAAGCAGATATAGGACTTATTTTATTTAATCTATTTTCAATTTGGTATTTATCCTTTTTCTATATCAAACTCAACAACAGCAGGCGTCGATAATACTGAACGTCAAAGTCAAATTGAGTTTTGGTTAGTCATTTTTATAAACCAATAAAAAACCACCAATAGTAAATAATTATTGTACTTGAAGAAATATCTGGAAATAATAATGTAAATTCTATGTGCCATTACTTTCCTTATCAAAATGAACAGGTTAATCAACAGAAATATTTTGCAATTTTTGTCTACAACCAAAAGGCATTATCAAGTTACTGTGGTGGGTGGTGCGAGTGACGTTGGACAAACACTGTGTTTACTGCTACGAGCAGAACCCGCTATCACTAAGCTTGTAGTTCATGATACTCGAGGACAGACACCTGGCGTCGTATTGGATTTGTCGCACGTACCCACCGAGGCTCACCTACAAGGATACACCGGAGAAGACACCCTGGAGAAAGCTCTAAAAAATGCTAACATCGTTATAGGCGTCGGTGGACTTATACGCAAACCCGGAATCACTGAAAACCTATGGCTGTCAGCAAACACAGCATTCATAAAAACACTAGCGACAAAGGTAGCCAAAATGGAACCTATGCCATTTTTAGGTATCGTCACGGAGCCAATAAATTGTCTCGTTCCGATGGCCGCCGAGGTCCTCAGAAATCATGGAGAGTATGACCCGAAGAAACTGTTCGGTGTTACTGGCTTAGACGCCTTGCGAGCTCAAACGTTGTATGCGGCTCAGAATAACTTCAACCCTCGCAACTGCATGGTGCCCGTGATCGGAGGACATTCTGAAACGACTGCCATTCCTCTTCTCTCTCAAAGCCAACCTGATTCAGAATTTGATGCTAAAATGTGCCAAGAATTTACTTTGAAGTTCCGTAAGACTGATGACAGAATATTGAGAGCTAAGAGGGGATTTTCGCCAATTCTGTCAGTTGCGTACAGCGCACTGCTCTTCATTCGAAGTGTAATCGATGCGTTGGACGGGCGGCCAGCGAGAGTGAACGCTTTTATAGAAAATAACGATTTTGGTACGTCGTACTTTGCAGGACTGGTGCATATCAACCACGTGGGCGTCAAAGAAATGCAAAGGTACACATCTCTTACGCAATACGAATGCCAGTTGCTAGAACGCAGCTTTGAAGAGTTGCGTAGAGATGTGTTGAAAGGAAAGAAAGTCTTAGAATTAGCATAACTAAAACTGCTTAAGCACCGTAATTTGTTGAAAATAGTGTACCATATAGTTTAAATTAGTTAATCGAGTGTACTATATCGTTTCTAAAATATAAATAAACGTATAAATTCAAAAACTTTTAACCAATTTATGAATATTTATTTACACAAGTTTTACAATTAGGGTATTTTACAAAAGTATGTACGTTTGTACCATAACAACCTAATGAAAAATAATCATATCACAGAGAACAATAAAGGTTGAAACTTATGGACACCATCCATACGTAGTAAACGTTGTTTTGTTCATATACCTACACAAAATCGTGGCTTCCTTTTCTCCTGGTATAATAAAAATATTTTAACTTAGAAAAGGACGGACACTTGATTTTTAAAAACTGTAACTACATTACAAACAACGCTTAATAATAAAACTTAGTAGTCAAAACAAATTCATTTTCATTTTCGTATATAACGACAAATAACTACATCTACGCTAAATTAGGAATCAAATACTGAACACTTCACTTTTGGCTAATCATTTGATTGTATTTATTAGAATTGATTTACCTATCCGATCAAGACAAATCATGATATAAACACACATTTTGAATTTATGTACTTATCTAATTTTCAACTAATAGATCGACATGTCAGTTATTTGACTCTTATAGAATTAATACGAAACGAAACTTTGTAAAGTTATCTGTAAAGAGGAATACTTAGTTAAAATTATCCTTCATGGAATATAATTTGATAAAAGAAATTAAAACCAAACTTAATTTGGAATTTCCACTTGTTCAAATAATTCAAAATATTGAGAATCTAAGTAACACTACATTTTGAACTAGAAATTCCATACTTATATCATCATTAATCTAATCAACAACACACTGACCATGAATCACAAACACGGAGAGACGCATCAGACCTTCAACCTGCAACAAACAAATATATAATGAAAACTTGGCGATGTACGGTATGCTTCAACATGGTAAAAACTGAGCAAACCGAAACATTATTTGGAAGTCGGTCGAAAATATCGGGAAGGGAAGATTCCTATGTCGCACTTGTTTGTAATGATCAGTGACTATTTGTACGAAAGCGCACCTTGTCATGATTTAAGTATTTTTTTATTTATATTCTAAGGATCAGTCGCAACTGTGGGCGGTTCCAATCTTAAGTTCTGACAGATTTCAGAATAGATTAGTAATTTGGTGTTTTTATTTGTAGCTCTTAGCCCCCCCAAAAATCCATCTGGGGAGATGATTACGTACACTGACATTTGGGAGTCCGGGACGACCGGTGGAATGGTCCAGCGTCTCCCAACAGGCGTTTCTCTCAATACCATCACGGTGCACGAAAATATGTGACTGCTACATACTGGCGTCCTGTTTGCTCCAAAATGTCTTAAATTAAAAAAAAACAACAAGCAATAACTTACAACTTCATTCTTCATTACTTTTACTAATTTCGCTGCCAGATTCGCTAACAGAGGTAGACCGGATGCTTATCGACGTCTCTTTGAATTGACTGATAAAGTCTAGGAGTTTCTGAAGGTTTCTCTGCGTCTTGATCTGGTCAGCCAACAATTGTCTTTTCTCTGCATTATGCTCGTCCAAATTCTCTTTGAGACTTGCTGCTCTCACTTCAAGTTTGCGAAGCTCCACGCATAATTTTATATTCTTCTCTTGTAAGCTTTTTCGCTCGGCTAATTTATCTGAAATAAATCATAATAGGCATTTGACAAATTTCTCAATAATATTCACATTGGTCAGTGTGTTTTCTGCAAAAAGTTGACCAGCCTAAGCCAAAGAAAAGATGATACTTTTTCTTTGATTCTTTTCAGTATTGTAAACGGAATATTAAGAAAATGGGTAAAACCATCTTTCCGTCTGGTACAATCAACATTTTTCAATCACATTATTATCTGTTTACCAAGAGTAAAAATAGTGACAATATTTCCAACGACCATGTTCTAGTAGGAGTAATTGGTTTGTATATTAGAGGAAGATGAGAGAGTGATATGAAGGACGACTTTTTATCACCATAAATGACCTACTCTGTAGAGCTGCTTGTCGTGGGCGGGGTCGGGGTCGGGGTCGGGCGCGCGCGGCGCGTGCGGCGGCTCGGGCAGCGCGGCGCCGCACTGCACTACACGCCAGGGAGGTGAGAGTGACGTAGGTACCTCTGTAGAGCTGCTTGTCGTGGGCGGGGTCGGGGTCGGGCGCGCGCGGCGCGTGCGGCGGCTCGGGCAGCGCGGCGCCGCACTGCACTACACGCCAGGGAGGTGAGAGTGACGTAGGTACCTCTGTAGAGCTGCTTGTCGTGGGCGGGGTCGGGGTCGGGGTCGGGCGCGCGCGGCGCGTGCGGCGGCTCGGGCAGCGCGGCGCCGCACTGCACTACACGCCAGGGAGGTGAGAGTGACGTAGGTACCTCTGTAGAGCTGCTTGTCGTGGGCGGGGTCGGGGTCGGGGTCGGGCGCGCGCGGCGCGTGCGGCGGCTCGGGCAGCGCGGCGCCGCACTGCACTACACGCCAGGGAGGTGAGAGTGACGTAGGTACCTCTGTAGAGCTGCTTGTCGTGGGCGGGGTCGGGGTCGGGGTCGGGCGCGCGCGGCGCGTGCGGCGGCTCGGGCAGCGCGGCGCCGCACTGCACTACACGCCAGGGAGGTGAGAGTGACGTAGGTACCTCTGTAGAGCTGCTTGTCGTGGGCGGGGTCGGGGTCGGGGTCGGGCGCGCGCGGCGCGTGCGGCGGCTCGGGCAGCGCGGCGCCGCACTGCACTACACACCAGGGAGGTGAGAGTGACGTAGGTACCTCTGTAGAGCTGCTTGTCGTGGGCGGGGTCGGGGTCGGGGTCGGGCGCGCGCGGCGCGTGCGGCGGCTCGGGCAGCGCGGCGCCGCACTGCACTACACGCCAGGGAGGTGAGAGTGACGTAGGTACCTCTGTAGAGCTGCTTGTCGTGGGCGGGGTCGGGGTCGGGGTCGGGCGCGCGCGGCGCGTGCGGCGGCTCGGGCAGCGCGGCGCCGCACTGCACTACACGCCAGGGAGGTGAGAGTGACGTAGGTACCTCTGTAGAGCTGCTTGTCGTGGGCGGGGTCGGGGTCGGGGTCGGGCGCGCGCGGCGCGTGCGGCGGCTCGGGCAGCGCGGCGCCGCACTGCACTACACGCCAGGGAGGTGAGAGTGACGTAGGTACCTCTGTAGAGCTGCTTGTCGTGGGCGGGGTCGGGGTCGGGGTCGGGCGCGCGCGGCGCGTGCGGCGGCTCGGGCAGCGCGGCGCCGCACTGCACTACACGCCAGGGAGGTGAGAGTGACGTAGGTACCTCTGTAGAGCTGCTTGTCGTGGGCGGGGTCGGGGTCGGGGTCGGGCGCGCGCGGCGCGTGCGGCGGCTCGGGCAGCGCGGCGCCGCACTGCACTACACGCCAGGGAGGTGAGAGTGACGTAGGTACCTCTGTAGAGCTGCTTGTCGTGGGCGGGGTCGGGGTCGGGGTCGGGCGCGCGCGGCGCGTGCGGCGGCTCGGGCAGCGCGGCGCCGCACTGCACTACACGCCAGGGAGGTGAGAGTGACGTAGGTACCTCTGTAGAGCTGCTTGTCGTGGGCGGGGTCGGGGTCGGGGTCGGGCGCGCGCGGCGCGTGCGGCGGCTCGGGCAGCGCGGCGCCGCACTGCACTACACGCCAGGGAGGTGAGAGTGACGTAGGTACCTCTGTAGAGCTGCTTGTCGTGGGCGGGGTCGGGGTCGGGGTCGGGCGCGCGCGGCGCGTGCGGCGGCTCGGGCAGCGCGGCGCCGCACTGCACTACACGCCAGGGAGGTGAGAGTGACGTAGGTACCTCTGTAGAGCTGCTTGTCGTGGGCGGGGTCGGGGTCGGGGTCGGGCGCGCGCGGCGCGTGCGGCGGCTCGGGCAGCGCGGCGCCGCACTGCACTACACGCCAGGGAGGTGAGAGTGACGTAGGTACCTCTGTAGAGCTGCTTGTCGTGGGCGGGGTCGGGGTCGGGGTCGGGCGCGCGCGGCGCGTGCGGCGGCTCGGGCAGCGCGGCGCCGCACTGCACTACACGCCAGGGAGGTGAGAGTGACGTAGGTACCTCTGTAGAGCTGCTTGTCGTGGGCGGGGTCGGGGTCGGGGTCGGGCGCGCGCGGCGCGTGCGGCGGCTCGGGCAGCGCGGCGCCGCACTGCACTACACGCCAGGGAGGTGAGAGTGACGTAGGTACCTCTGTAGAGCTGCTTGTCGTGGGCGGGGTCGGGGTCGGGGTCGGGCGCGCGCGGCGCGTGCGGCGGCTCGGGCAGCGCGGCGCCGCACTGCACTACACGCCAGGGAGGTGAGAGTGACGTAGGTACCTCTGTAGAGCTGCTTGTCGTGGGCGGGGTCGGGGTCGGGGTCGGGCGCGCGCGGCGCGTGCGGCGGCTCGGGCAGCGCGGCGCCGCACTGCACTACACGCCAGGGAGGTGAGAGTGACGTAGGTACCTCTGTAGAGCTGCTTGTCGTGGGCGGGGTCGGGGTCGGGGTCGGGCGCGCGCGGCGCGTGCGGCGGCTCGGGCAGCGCGGCGCCGCACTGCACTACACGCCAGGGAGGTGAGAGTGACGTAGGTACCTCTGTAGAGCTGCTTGTCGTGGGCGGGGTCGGGGTCGGGGTCGGGCGCGCGCGGCGCGTGCGGCGGCTCGGGCAGCGCGGCGCCGCACTGCACTACACGCCAGGGAGGTGAGAGTGACGTAGGTACCTCTGTAGAGCTGCTTGTCGTG
Organism: Thalpophila matura; assembly: GCA_948465475.1. NCBI lineage: Eukaryota > Metazoa > Arthropoda > Insecta > Lepidoptera > Noctuidae > Thalpophila > Thalpophila matura. The sequence continues at coordinate 12,369,255 of OX419183.1, forward strand.
GGCGGGGTCGGGGTCGGGGTCGGGCGCGCGCGGCGCGTGCGGCGGCTCGGGCAGCGCGGCGCCGCACTGCACTACACGCCAGGGAGGTGAGAGTGACGTAGGTACCTCTGTAGAGCTGCTTGTCGTGGGCGGGGTCGGGGTCGGGGTCGGGCGCGCGCGGCGCGTGCGGCGGCTCGGGCAGCGCGGCGCCGCACTGCACTACACGCCAGGGAGGTGAGAGTGACGTAGGTACCTCTGTAGAGCTGCTTGTCGTGGGCGGGGTCGGGGTCGGGGTCGGGCGCGCGCGGCGCGTGCGGCGGCTCGGGCAGCGCGGCGCCGCACTGCACTACACGCCAGGGAGGTGAGAGTGACGTAGGTACCTCTGTAGAGCTGCTTGTCGTGGGCGGGGTCGGGGTCGGGGTCGGGCGCGCGCGGCGCGTGCGGCGGCTCGGGCAGCGCGGCGCCGCACTGCACTACACGCCAGGGAGGTGAGAGTGACGTAGGTACCTCTGTAGAGCTGCTTGTCGTGGGCGGGGTCGGGGTCGGGGTCGGGCGCGCGCGGCGCGTGCGGCGGCTCGGGCAGCGCGGCGCCGCACTGCACTACACGCCAGGGAGGTGAGAGTGACGTAGGTACCTCTGTAGAGCTGCTTGTCGTGGGCGGGGTCGGGGTCGGGGTCGGGCGCGCGCGGCGCGTGCGGCGGCTCGGGCAGCGCGGCGCCGCACTGCACTACACGCCAGGGAGGTGAGAGTGACGTAGGTACCTCTGTAGAGCTGCTTGTCGTGGGCGGGGTCGGGGTCGGGGTCGGGCGCGCGCGGCGCGTGCGGCGGCTCGGGCAGCGCGGCGCCGCACTGCACTACACGCCAGGGAGGTGAGAGTGACGTAGGTACCTCTGTAGAGCTGCTTGTCGTGGGCGGGGTCGGGGTCGGGGTCGGGCGCGCGCGGCGCGTGCGGCGGCTCGGGCAGCGCGGCGCCGCACTGCACTACACGCCAGGGAGGTGAGAGTGACGTAGGTACCTCTGTAGAGCTGCTTGTCGTGGGCGGGGTCGGGGTCGGGGTCGGGCGCGCGCGGCGCGTGCGGCGGCTCGGGCAGCGCGGCGCCGCACTGCACTACACGCCAGGGAGGTGAGAGTGACGTAGGTACCTCTGTAGAGCTGCTTGTCGTGGGCGGGGTCGGGGTCGGGGTCGGGCGCGCGCGGCGCGTGCGGCGGCTCGGGCAGCGCGGCGCCGCACTGCACTACACGCCAGGGAGGTGAGAGTGACGTAGGTACCTCTGTAGAGCTGCTTGTCGTGGGCGGGGTCGGGGTCGGGGTCGGGCGCGCGCGGCGCGTGCGGCGGCTCGGGCAGCGCGGCGCCGCACTGCACTACACGCCAGGGAGGTGAGAGTGACGTAGGTACCTCTGTAGAGCTGCTTGTCGTGGGCGGGGTCGGGGTCGGGGTCGGGCGCGCGCGGCGCGTGCGGCGGCTCGGGCAGCGCGGCGCCGCACTGCACTACACGCCAGGGAGGTGAGAGTGACGTAGGTACCTCTGTAGAGCTGCTTGTCGTGGGCGGGGTCGGGGTCGGGGTCGGGCGCGCGCGGCGCGTGCGGCGGCTCGGGCAGCGCGGCGCCGCACTGCACTACACGCCAGGGAGGTGAGAGTGACGTAGGTACCTCTGTAGAGCTGCTTGTCGTGGGCGGGGTCGGGGTCGGGGTCGGGCGCGCGCGGCGCGTGCGGCGGCTCGGGCAGCGCGGCGCCGCACTGCACTACACGCCAGGGAGGTGAGAGTGACGTAGGTACCTCTGTAGAGCTGCTTGTCGTGGGCGGGGTCGGGGTCGGGGTCGGGCGCGCGCGGCGCGTGCGGCGGCTCGGGCAGCGCGGCGCCGCAGCGGCAGCGCGCGGGCGCGGCGCCGCAGCCCGTGTGCTGCCACGCGCCGCAGCCCGCACACCACGCCAGCAGCGAAGCCACGTCTGCAAACACCACATACACGCTCAATCACATCTATACTATGCGATCAAAATAAGAATGCTTCTGACCTCGCGCCATGTTGTTGCGTCATAGCTGTCAATTCAAGTCAGTTGACTACCCCACTCTTGAATTATCACAAAGTGCTTTGATTCCACTTTCATTGTGAAAACCGCCAAGCAGTGGAATGCGCTGCCCGAGTGCCCGAGTTCCCAACAGTTACAATCTGGGTATCTTCAAGTCACGAGTGAATCGGTTTCTTTTAGGCAAGCGTGCTCCATCGTAGACCGCATCATCGCTTAACATCAGGCGAGATGGCGGTCAAGCGCAAGCCTATCATAGAATAAAAAAATAAAAAAATTACAGCTGCTATGACGCAACCACGGCGGGAGATCCGTAACATTCTTATTTTGATCGCATAGTAGATACTTCAACGTATCTGCGCGCCGCGCTATGTGTGCGTAGACACACATAAACACATGTTGCTCGACGAATGCCGCGGCACTATGTGTGTCGCGCGTCAAAGCTGCTTATTTACAAGCTCACGCACACAGCGCCGCGCGTACATATAAGTTGAAGCAGGGACTGAAAGCGATTACGATTAAAGGTTAGGTACCTCAAAAATATAAATTAACGTCTAAGCGAGTCCCGACTAAAGATCACCTATTCTTCACCGAGTACAGATCATCAGTTCTAGTTCTAGACCAGAGCGCCTAACATGCGCACCGCGACAAAATTTTGTCGACGCTTTATCGTGCATTTGTCTCGTATTCGCACGAGTAAGAGCAAGACAAAACAGTCGATAAAAGTCGCGGCGCGCATGTTAGCGCGGCGGCAGGGTCGATAATTTTTGAAACCAAATAAAATAATAGTAGAATTAAACCCATTGGACAAGGAGGAGAATATTATAAAAATGAAAGGAAAAATAATTTACGGTCGATCTGAGGTCGGGAAGGGTAAGGGGTGAGCTTTTAATGTTAATAAATGGTTTATCTCAGTTTCCGGCAAAACTACAAGTCCTATGGAAAAAAGTTAAATGGCAAAGTTGTAGGTAATAAAAAGATCTACAACTTTTGTATTTACACTTTTTTCACATAACCTCAAAATGTATGTGAAAAATTCAAAAAAACAAGTTTTTGGTTTTTTATTTTTATCTTTTACAATCATTTTTTTTTCCCGACATGTTTGGTGAAAACTTACCTTTTTATGTCCCAAATACACTGTAATTTATTTGATTTGAAATATTATTTTTTTTAACCTTATTTTGACTTAATAATCGAAAAAGCACCCTAAGTTTCAATCGAAAATACACCCGTCAAAATATCAGCTTCTTTAAAAAAGTTGGTGTGCTTTCTGTTCGTTGAAATCTCTATTTTCCGATGGTGTGAAAAAAAAAAATATTACTATAGTAAATCTTCTCAGAAAATGCAAAAATCTAAAGGTAATATTTAATAGAACATCTACAATATTTTGAGAAAGTTGTAGTTTCATGGGCTAAAATTTTTCGTAGGTCACTCAGGTATATAAGTTATCTTAAAATGTAATAAATAAGCAACTAACTACGCATATTATTTAAAGAAGATTCTACAACTTTAAATTAACGAATTTAGGTATCAATAAAAGATGAAATGATATTACAAACCCACTTACCATTTCGTCCACATACATGACACACTTTTTTATGTGTTGCGTAGACAGGTTCCACTGATAAGCTAGCCGGCAGAGTCGCCGCCCACGCAGGCTTGCCATTGGTCCATCCTGCCGACACATGGAAAAATAAATGTCACATCGGAAGAATTTAATTAAATATATAATTTACTAGCTTTTTCCCGCGGTTTCACTCTCGTTGCTCGGCTCCTAAGTGCCGTAGCGTGATGTTAAATAGCCTATACTATTCCTCATGAATCTGGCTATCATATACAAAAAGAATTTTTCGAATCCGACTGGTAGTTTCAGAGATAAGCGCGTTGAAACAAATAAACTCTTTAGCTTTATAATATAGATAGAAGATTTTATAAACTTACCTTTGTTTTCAGTAGAAGATCCTGAAGGCGAGCCTTCACGAGAAGTTTTATTTTGTGACTGAAATACAATGAATACAATATTACAACATTGTCAAATGGATATTACAACAATGTCATATTAATGAATTTTAATGCATGGCTTGCATCTGATGGCTTATTTCTCATTATCACACAATAAGAAACATTAAATGTGACTGGTATACTTTAATGAACAGCTGTACCTAATGTAAATATAGAAAATTAGTCTTACCTGTTGTTTTCGTAACTTCGCAGATCTTGTCTGTGGAGGATCATTATGTGTCTGCAGATAAGGAAACTGATTGTACTTTTTCTTTTTCTGTAAACAATGAATTTTATATGTAGGTATGAATATTACTGATTCAGTTTCATAGATAATGTTTTGTTTTATACTTACAGGTAACATTTCAAAATTCCCGTATAGGAAATCATTTCTGTTGGTATTTGTAGTGGACCGCTTGCGACGCTCGCTTCTCTTTTTTTCCACCAGTTCCCTTTGTAAAGGTGTCACTAGACCAATAAGTCTGAAAAAAGAACATTTATAAAACACTAGCCTAGACCCGCGGTTTCACCCCCATTGCTCAGCCCTTAAGGGTAGTGGCGTGATGTTAAATAGCCTATACTATTCCTCACAAATCTGGCTATCATAAACAAAAAAAAAAAAATCAATCCGGCTGATAGTTCCAGAGATTACCTGACCGCAGATGACAGAAGGGTCAGAGATATGATTAGCGAACCTACAATTACTGTAGTATTACAATTATTAGCGTATCGTCACTTGTCTACCTACTTAGTTTATATTTTATTTTTTTCTGATTACCTTAAAAAGACCTCTTTCGTGATGGGTTCGCCAGGCTCCGGCAGTGGAGGCGGCGACGGCGTTGGTGAAAGAGCCGCGCCTTGAGACGAGTCCGAATCTGACTTATGTTCCTGCCACTCACTGTGCTGAAGCTTTGTGCCACTGTCAATCAAAAAATGCTTTGTGAAATACAAATAAAATGTTTTATTATCACCAACTAGACTGATTAGACTGCCTTGTTGGTATTGGTTGCAAGCACGACTGCGGAGCAGGTCCTGGATTTGATCTGTGGGCCAGGGAAAATTTTATTATTGATTTTTCCATGGACAGTTCTGTGTAGCAACCTGAACTCTGTTGGCTGGCTAATGGCAATAGTAGTGTACTAAGGCAAGAGTGTTTATGTTAATGCAATGTGGGTGTACTTTAATATACAACCTTTGCCTATGTTGAGTTTATGAACATAATTATAGATACATTACATTATATAAACAAAAACTAATTGATCATGTATTTAAATGATCCGACCTCTTCACCTCTGCCTCTTTGCTTCTAGTCTGTGGTTGAAAGCAAACGAGTAAAACGTTTGAAAATATTATAATTCGAATTATGATGGCTTCCAAGTAATGTCAGAAGAATAAATTCCTTAAGAATTTAATTATTGTGTTTTGCTGTTTTACATCTAAATCCTATAGCCTAACCCTTTGGGAAATACAGCCATTCTGTTTGAACAAAAAAACATTTAAAACACTCTTACCTAAAAGCTTCCTTCACTTTGTTTAAAACATTCACAAAATTGTTTCTGCTATCATGCACAGTGTTTGGCAGTTGAGAAAAGTTTCTTTCATATTTATCTTTTTCATCGTTTTCACTATGATTTGAGTTTTCCTTTTCACTAGATAGCTTGATCTCAATTTCCACATCAGATATATTCTCCTTTAGTTCATCACTATTGTTTTCAGTTTTTATATGTATTTCATTTAGTACAGATGGTTTTAACAGTGATACGGTTCTATTTCTGCTACGATATTGTATTTGGTGCTCCCTCAGCTGCTGTGCCACGTATCTGTTGTCATTTTCAATGTTAGTGTGCTTGTTGCGAGCCTTCAACCGTTGCTGGTACAACTCTAGTTCTCTCCGTAGCCTGTCTACCACTAGTTTCTGTGATAAAAAAAGTTATAGTTCACTACTTATATTAATTTAATTTGTCCTTTCTAGGTACTTTGGCTTTTAGCTTTTGTGCTAAACTTTGAAAAAAAAAAAAACAAAGGTACCTTTTAATCTTGTATTCAATGAAATAACACAGCAGAAACATTGATTTACATTTGACTTGGTACAAATATTTTTCAACAGGTCACTGACTTTCAATAAATTTCATGTAATTTTTAAATTAATTTAATTTATCTTTTCTACTTTTGGTTTTTATAAACAAAGGTAGATTTTAATCTTCTACTTGAAATAACATAGCAGAAACTTTAAATTTACCTTTGTCCTACAAATATTTTTCAACAGGTCACTGACTCAATAAATTCATGTCATTTTCCTCAATACAGTGATACATTATAATAAAATAAAATATGATTATTGTGGGTAAAAAAATACATTACAGTAATTTTTTTATACTACATTTTGAAATATTAATGATGTTCAAAAAGTTTAATTTTACAAAAATGATTATGAACTTCCATGACACTAAATACTTTAAACATTTAATAAATTTTAACACTTTCTGTGCAGCATAGCCAGGTAGGATAGCTAGCAGCACTACTTTACATAGCTATAATATTATTTTAAGATATAGGTACTTGAATTAAAGTTTATTAACATACATAATTAGGAATTTTGGATGTATTTAAATCAACATTATGAGCTAACTTGATTAAAATAATAATGATTCTGATCACATAAAACTATCATAGGTTTGAATACACAAAAAAATACGTAAACTTACTTGAGTCTGCCCAATTGCAATAATTTCTTTCTCAGCTTCTTTAACCTTAGATCTGAGATGAATGTTCTGCGAAGAAAGCAAAGCACAATCTTAAATATTTTAAAGAATTTACAACAATGTTTTTATTCAGGAAAACAATGAATCTTTACATTTTCATCTTCCTGAAGACGCGCAACCCAAACCTGAAAAAGTGTACAATTAGTAAATAAAGCAACTCTTTTTCTATCATTTGTGTTCTTATTTCACAATCACTAAACCAACCTGATGGATTCGTATCGCATTTTTCAAGTCCGACTGGGTTTTGCGAATATCTTCCTTTATTTCATTAGATACTTCCATGGTTTCAATACTAATTTATACATAAAAAGAATGATTAACAGTTTCTCTATAATTAGCTACTTCAACTTTAAAGAAATTTAAACAAAATTAACGATATGTTCACGAAGAAACAACTCTTGTTTTACACAACATTCAAGAAACGCAAAATTAACTATTACGCTTTCAGAAACTTTACACTGCGCGGGACGTCATTATTATATAACCAAATTAAATTAATTATAAACAAAATATGAATACCAACTCTGTATCAAATCGGGATAGTAAAATTACGATAGAACTTTACCCAACGAAGTGAGTTGAATTGAAATAATAGTACGAATAGTACATACATACACATTCAAATAGATTTACATTGTTTAACACACACACACACACACACACATGTCTATGTATTGCGGAAAGCGGAAACGTAAATAGCTGAAAACACCCATAAACACGAAACAAAATTGAAACGCATAGGGCGATTGTGCACTACTCCGTTTGCAGCACATTTTTTCACGGACCGTTTTTTTATAGCCAATAGGCCTGCAGAACGATCGCCACCACTTTTTAAAACGTATGCCTATTGGCTAAAAAAAAACGGTCCGTGAAAAAACGTGCTGAAAACGGAGTAGTACACAATCGCCCTAAAGGTTGCTCCTACGATAATGCTAAATGCACAACCGTGCGAAGCCAAAAGAAAAAAAAAATCTACGATATGGTAATATCTATGGTCCATTTTCAATCAAGTTTACGAAATCCGAGGCATCCGAGGCTATGTTATTTTATCATAGAGGAATATTTTTCTGGAAGGCGTGATAGCTGTTGTTGCCGCTCTTGTATCTGTGTTTAACAGACGAGTACTCTTACTTACCTACCTAAGCTCCGTGAAATAGACAAAGACAATATTACTCGTCTGTTATACACAGATGTGAGACGTTGCCAGACTTATATCTTCTTAGATAAAAGTCTGGCAACGTCTCACTGCTGTCTGAAGGTTGGCCATTTATTGTTGACAGTGATCTACTCTTTGATAGTGATACACTTAGAGTATCAAAACATTGCGGTGTGCTAATACAAATCCAACCACATACTAACACCCACAGAGGAATTCCATGCTAATACTTAATACAACCACACACTAACAAGCTTGGAGGAATAATATACTGGAGGTAGTCTAACTGTGTACTGTGTGAAGGCTGTCATTTCTCGTTGACAGTGATACAGTGACGTCACTGTAAAGTACACCGCAAATCTTTTATACAGTGACGTCACTGAAGCGTCAACTCTTCCCACACACGCTAATACAAATCCAGAACCGCACACAAACAAAAAACGGCCAGCGCTTGGAGGAATAATAATACTGGAGGTAGTCTAACCGTGTCTACACTGTGTAAATGCTGTCATTTCTCGTTGACAGTGATACAGTGACGTCACTGTAGGTATACCGCAATGTTTCGATACAGTGACGTCACTGAAGCGTCAACTCCAATCAACTCTTCCCTAGTCACGCAACTAATACAAATCTAGAACCGCACACAAACAAAAAACGGCCAGTGGCTTTATGTCCATAAAGGCTCTGTCTATAGATATATGTCTATGGGCCAGCGCCTTTATGTCCTTAGGCTCTGTCTATAGATTATATGTCTATGATCAAATCAATGTCGTCCGTAGGGATGCGCCATTTTTTTGCTTTGAATCGATGTTTTGGATCGAAATTAATTAATTTCCGCTGAATCAATTCTCACGTTGAATTTAATCTAATGCTATTAGAATTTATTTAGTCTACCCATAAAAGCTTTATTACAACAATGCGAACTAGTTTAAATAGTATCGGCATTTGTCTGTAATGGATCTTGATTCATTGATAGTCTATTTAAAGGTACACGAAGAGAAAACTTTGTACCCCTTTAAAAACATTATTGCGCGCACGGAGGAGTGTGAGATTTAACATAAAAAAATATCAGAGAAGTTTATACAGGGTGGCAGGTTAGACAGTGAGACATCATTATGAACAACTTTTACAACGGGACCAACCCTGAAATCACGAAAAAAACATCAGCTGTTCCATACTTTTATGTTCACCAACAAAATGATCACGAACAGCTGATTTTTTTTTCGCGATTTCTACGGTGCTGCCTGCCATACATTATAATGCCTGTATAAACTAAAATGTACCAATAATATGACGACGCGATTAAGGGCCTGTGCACACCACGTTTTTTAAACGCACCGTCGATGCGCGTTTGTAGCGATACAGACGCGATACGCACGCAAGTCAGACGTAGCCTGTAGACCTCTGTAGGATAAAAGCGCGCCGTCGACGCGCATTTTAGAAACGCGCGTCGACGGCGCGCTTGAAAAAGTGGTGTGCACAGGCCCTAAGACAAATAAACTTAAAAAAAATGATAAAGGTCCAATTCTGACCACTGATCGACCACTTGTAAGACATTATTAATACTAGACTAGTATTAATACTAATAATTCTACCTATTTAGGTAGAAATTTAGAAAATAGAGGTTATCAAGTGGACATACACCTGTCGCAATCTAATAGGTTGGATTTGACGTTTATCATTTTGCATGCCGTGATATATCTTTCTACGAACGTCTACACAAGAAATCGAAAATTCAAACCACATAATGCCAAATAATTATTAGGCAATCCATACATTAATAATGAGTATTGAGTATCTCGACTTGGCGCACGAGGTTGTTGACATGTGGGATGTTGACTCGGCTATCATTGTGCCGATTGTCGTAACCATGGTCATTTATGGCCAAGAGCCTCGACCAACATCTCATGAGGCTCTCGTTAGGCGGCTGGATCAAGGGTCTGATTCAGAAGGCAGTTCTCCTCGATACGGCACGCATTGTGCGGAGGTTCCTGTCTCTGGAGCCCTAACCACCGGTAGCTAGGACCCTGCTCCCCATATCGGTGGATTCCTATTGTTATATTTTTAAATGTTTTTTTTTATTTATTTTGTATTTTAGATTTTAGATAAATATTTAAAAATGTAAAAGATATGTGTAAAGAATGAATAAATAGTTTACAATATATTCACCAAGTTTCACTACACAGAGTATTTCAACACCTGTCAAATCCGACCTAGTAAATTAAATTGTGACAGTCATGAGTCAGGTATGGTGGGCTCATGTTTGTGGAAATTGTGGATGCGATGCTATCAAGATATCTTGATTTGCAATCAATCAAACAGCTAGAAGAAAAATCGATTTAAAAAATATTGCACTTCAATCGATCCAAATCGATCTTTACAAAATCAAATTACGTGCGCGTTGCGCCGTCACGCCTTATATTATGTATTATCTATGGTCACGCCGGCGCCGCCGTGCTGTGGTGCATCACTATCATCCGTCGTCCGCTAGAGTATTATTGTTCTGTGGTCGTCCGTCTGTCGGTACTCGGTATGTGGATAATGTGGATTGTGGAAGATTGTTCTCCGTGAAACTTGTTTTAAAAATTGTTTAAATGAATCTGAAATAGTTAATAATTCATTTGTTGATTTACCTTAATAGTGTACTACAGTCCAGTGCTTGAATTTAATGAAAATTGTGAAGATTGATATATTTTACAAGATTTAAAACGACATGTTCATGCTGAAATTTTCATGGTGATCGGCGTCACGACAAACGATTGTATTTGTACTGCTACGGATATTGTTTTAGAGACCTAAAATGTCCGTCAAACGACAAGCTACTACCGAATTGAATCACGATAATTGGGATCAAGATGACCCAGCCGACCACGAAGACATGGGCAGTTTTAAAATTGCACCCAAGGAAATGCTTGAAAAACGTGTTATCAGGACTGCAAAAAGGCGCACACAAGTTGCCGGTGACGAGGTAAAACTTAATATTTTTAATCCTGTTGCTGAAATTTCTGTTTATATTTATTGCATAACTCTAAAAGGCTAAAATTACGGTCTGTTTCACACCTCTGGTATGTTCCATCTAACTATTTTGACAAATTAATAGTCTCATACAAAAGTTATTACATTTATATTCTTCCTATTTATTTATCTTGTAGATATTGCTAATCTGAGACAGTGGAACTGGCCCATTATGTTAATAATATAAGAAGCTTTGGTCAGAGAGTCGCCTTAGGTAGATTTGAAAGCCTGTTCTACACATTGATGGTTCTCTACAAGATAATATAATCTTTTGGAGACAACCATCACTTTATATAATACTAGCTTCCGCCTGTGGCTTGGCCCCTTTTTTCCGGATGTATTATACATATAAAACTTCCTCTTGAATCACTTTATCTATTAAAAAAACCGCACCAAAATGCGTTGCGTAGTTTTAAAGATTTAAGCATACATAGGGACAGACAGACAGACAGCGGGAAGCGACTTCATTTTATACTATGTAGTGATTCTGACCAAACAATGTTCATTAAGCTATGTCTGGTCTCCAGGACCACAGGCAGTATTTTCTATCTTTAGGATCTACTATAATGCTTGTTGAAAGGTTATGATTGCAGTCTGTTAAAATTCCACACTTAAATGTTTTTATTTTTATTTCAGCCTAAGAAAACTGTTTTCAGCGGGTTTAGTGGATTCAATAAAGCACAACCAGCATCATTTGATTTTTTGTCAAAATTAACCAATGGTAACATTGACGGTAATAGTTCATCCAGCAAAGCAGATTCATCAGTGACATCCAGCTTATTTTCCAATAAACCACTGGCCAGCCCAAGCTGTGGTATTTTTGGCAATCAGTCAACTACAACACCAACTAAGTCTCCATTTGGATCACCATCAACACAGGCAGGCTCAAGTGCCCTATTTGGAGTTCCTTCTCAAAACACAACTTCAACTCCTTCTATGTTTATTACATCAAAAGCAGATTCCACTGTCAATGATTCTCCATTCAAAATCCAAACTGTTACGAGCTCAACAGATAACAATACTGATTCCACAAAATCATCTCTGGCACCAGTTACCTCCAGTAAATTTGACATTCCATCTACCAGTGCTAATGTAGCAAAGTCATTGTTTTCAACTACTTCAAATTCTACACCATTTAAAATTCAACCAATGTCAAATACTAATGTAGTGCAAAACACGTTTGGTATCACATCAAAACCAGAATTAAATCCAAATGAGATGGAAAAAAAAACTGATGATGTCAAAAATGATAAAAAAATGAAGTATTATTCAAAATTAAAAGGTTTAAATGAATCTGTATCAGATTGGATAAAAAAGCATGTAGAACAAACTCCTCTCTGCATACTTACGCCCATATTTAAAGATTATGAGAAATATTTAAAAGAAATACAAGATGAATACAAAAGTTCAGATAAAGAAGTTGATAAAAAGTTAGATGATAAAAATACCACAGGTGGCACAAAACTACAATTTGGCACTACTGCTACTAAGCCTGTAGCTACAACGGTAAACAATGTGGCGGGGCCATCTATTTTTAATGTGTCTCCAAGTTCAAAATCTCTATTCGCTACACAAAGTAGTACCACTGCAGCTACTGAAAAATCAAGCTCATTCTCCTTTGGGATTGGATCATCTACTAATACTTCAAGTACAATCACAACCAGCTCTGCAGGATTTTCTTTTGGTGCCATTACATCAAGCACAGCTAGCGCCACAACTTCTTCTCCTTTCTCTTTTGCCACATCCACAAGTACAACAGCTGCCAATGGGTCAGCAGCACCATTTTCATTTGGAATTGGAAAGCCTTTCAGCTTTAATTCTAATATTAAACAAAACACGGACACAGCTGAAGAAACCAATGAAGAAGAAGATGCCCCACCTAAAGTGGAATTCACACCAGTGGTTGAAGACAACACCATTTATGATAAGCGTTGCAAAGTTTTTGTCAAGAAAGATGGCAATTTCGCTGACAAAGGTGTTGGAACACTTTACATAAAGAAAATTGAGGAAAGTGGAAAACACCAGCTCCTAGTTAGAGCCAATACAAACTTGGGTACTATTTTAGTTAATTTGATATTAGTGTCTGCAATCCCTACACAACGCATGGGTAAAAACAATGTCATGTTGGTATGCATACCTACACCAGAATCGAAGCCCCCACCAACACCAATCTTGATCCGGGTGAAAACTTCTGAGGAAGCAGATGAATTACTAGAAATTTTAAACAAATATAAAACTTGAAGTTTAAATTGAACTGATTTAGTTTATATTGAGAATAATTACTGAACCTACTTTTTAATAATATTGTTGGACTAGAGTAACCAATTTTATTCAGTGAATGTATTTTTATTTATAAATATTTTTTTCTACTTAAATATCTGTTCAGCATGATCCTTTACATATAGATGTAAGAATTTCATAATTAAAAAGCGATATTCGTATCATTATAATTATGTTAACTACCTACATTAATTGTGATTAAGTAATGTAAATCCTGAGATTGAGAAATACATCATTTTCACTGTTGATTATTTTGTTTGAGATTTCTCTGCACATTTTCAGGGCCAGTTTCAGTCTGCGAATAATAAATTAGCACTATCAAATAAATAAAAAAACCGGCCAAGTGCGAGTCGCACTCGCGCACCGAGGGGTCCGTATCAGTTTTGGATGTATAAAGTAAAAAAAACCGTACCGCAAAACTAAGTTTGTTTGTGAAAGAATTTTGATGATTTAAAAAAAAAGTACTAGTTAGGAACATCGTTTTATTTTTGGTGCCATATTTGGGTCAATTCCTATCAACTCTAACTATTTCAGATTTTTCACTCCGCAAACTTCGGAGATAAGGGGGGGGGGGAATGGTATTTTTTCAGTCATTTTTCATCATATCTCGAAAACTGTGAGACATAAAATAAAATAAAAATATATTTTAAAATGTGCAGATCAAGCCCTTTCATATGATATGTCACTTGACCTAGTAACCCCATTTTGAAATTTTGGACCCCCACTCCGGCCCCTTTTGCAATGAAAATAAAAATATTTTTTTAATTTTTTCAATTGCAATAAAGTTGGACAAGCATTTTTTATAACTGTTCCAAATTTCAAGTTGATAGCATTAGTAGTTGCTGAAATTAGCAGGTGTGACAGACAGACAGACGAAGTCGCACCATAAGGGTTCCTTTTTTACAATTTTGGTACGGAACCCTAAAAATGGAACAGATTTTTTATGAATTATGTGAATGGCCCCGATTCCCCAATTGCATGATTTAGGTAGGTACCGTGTATGACATAGGTATTCAGATAGGCGCGATATTCGGTGCCGCTGCTGAGAAAATTCAATAGTAGATTGTATCTTAAGGGAGCAAAATAATATTTTTACAGCGAGGGCGCTTTTTTGAATCCAGAGCGAAGTGAGGGATTCTATAGTAGAATCCCGAACGTAACGAGGGATTCAAAGTACGTCGACCGAGCCAAAAATATATTTTGCGCCCAAGTGATACACTACTTTTCATCACCCTCTATGAGAAAATAAAAGGCGCCTCATATTTTTCACTGTCACTTGAAGAATTCATTTTTCGTTCGTTCATTCGTTCGCTCACTTTGCTGGCTCACTGAAGCCCCCGTCAACCCCATCGTGTTTAGTTTACTTTTAACCAAGCAGACAGGCGGGGCTACGTCGACCATTGCCCTCCCCCAGCTCCCCTTACCCCCAAGCCCCTTAGTCCCCATAGTCCCCGTTATCCATGTTGTCCCCGTTGTCTCCATTGTCCCCATTTTTCCCGTTGTCCCCGTTGTCCCCATAGTCCCCTTAGCCTTATAGTCCCAGTCCCCTTAGTCCCCTTTCCCCCTTACAAAAACACTACAGTTCATTGGTTATTAGTCAGATTCAATAAGTGCGCGGAAAAGATCTTTTCCGCGCACTTATTGAATTTGGAACATCTAAAGAGGATTAAATAGTAGATTTGTATCATAAGGGAGCAAAATGATTTTTTTACGGCGAGGGCGCTTTTTTGAATCCAGAGTGAAGTGAGGGATTCTAAAGTAGAATCCTGAACGTAGCGAGGGATTCAAAGTACGTCGCCCAAGCCAAAAATATATTTTGCGCCCAAGTGATACACTCTACTTTTCATCACCCTCTATGAGATTGAGAAAACGTACCAGCCATTCTTTATTCAAAACAATATTTGCGTTCGATTTCTTTGGCGCTGAACGCTAAAGCCGTGTCTCCTGCGCCCTGTTTTCGTGTTCGACGAACATCGAACAGTGAACGATAAAGGGGCGTGGTCTACGTGTTTTGAGTGTTTTTATTCGTCAAAACACGTAGACCACGCCCCTTTCTCGTTCACTGTTCGATGTTCGTCGAACACGAAAACAGGTCGCAGGAGACGCGCCTTAAGATGTTCACATGACATCTAAAGAGGATTAAAATTTGGTCGGTTGTCATGACAACGCGCATGCTACTCCGATTTGTTTGCGAACGCTCTAGGGAGAATCTCATTGTGACATTCTCACCGAGATATCACGGTATTCAGCCAACCCACTTCGGTTGTCATGGCAACGCGCACGCTACTCCAATTTGTTTGAGAACGCTCGAGGGAGAATCTCCGTGATATCACGGCATTCAGCTAACTCACTTCGGTTGTCATCGCAACGCGCGCGCTACGCCAATTTGTTTGCGAACGCTCGAGGGAGAATCTCACCGTGATATTACGGCATTCAGCAAAACTCACTTAATTTCTCACTTTGCGCAAGCGCATTACGTACGTGTGACTCACGCGTGACACACGGCATTCATTAAACTCACTTGATTTCTCTAAGTGCGCGGCAATTATCTTTTCCGCGCACTTATTGAATTTGGAACATCTAAAGAGGATGAAAAACTCATTTCTGCCCGCTCAAAGTTTCTTATAGAAAACACCACCTTCGGGCGCACTTAAAGGCGAACCAAGTCGTCCTTTTCGAATAGATGGGATGAAAAATACCTGGCAGTGGCGGTTATTACAAAATAGGTAGGTACTGCTAGGTATTTTTCACTACACGGCAGCTGCAGCCGAATCTCGCCTATTTATAAGTACCTACCTACTGATTATATGTCTTAGCCTCTTAAGCCTGCAATACATGTTGTCGAGTGAAGACCAATACCAACATGTAGACGGTCTATTTGCCTTGTCTTGCTATCGCTCGGTGTCACTTGCCTAGTTGGTTGAGTATAGACAAGCACCAACGTGTGTGTAGACCTCATTTGACGTAGCTTGCCACAACTTGCAGTCGCTCGCGATCACTTGCCTCACTTCGGAGCGGTGTCGGTTTTTCTGTACAAATCTAAGGCGCTTGCGCGCGCTCGGCCCATAGTGTTCACATGTTTGTCCGCGCGCAGGCTTTAAGCCTGAAATACATGTTGGCCGAGCTTAGACCAACGCGAGCCTAGACAAATTGACACAAGGCAAACGCTACTGTCTACACGTTCGGCAAGTTTGACGTCAACCACATAGCGCGCGGGCAAACATGACCTAAGAGATTTCTTAGGTCTTTGTTTTACCCCTGTTTAAGGGTAACGATGGGGTAGGCAGAGGTGTATTTTCGTACATCAGTGATACCTATTGTTAGGTCTTACGTGATAGGACGTAAGAATTTTGTATAACAAATTGTAGATACTAGCATGGTATGGCACGGTGGAGTAATGGAACAGTTACCGCTCAGCAGGCGACCTACCGAATGGTAGGTCGCCTGCGCGATCATCGTGCTGCCCGAGAAATGACAATACCGTCTACAATGTAACTAAACAGCTGGGGCTACGACGAGCCGCGCCCGCGCCCCCGCGCTTCGCCATGCCGCCGGGGTCGTGCAGGGGCGCGCGGGGTGGACAATGCGCGTCATTCATAGAATAGTAGAGAGTAAAAGTTTTATGCAAAATGAGTCAAGCTTTTTAACAATTATAATAATTACGTCATTATGAAAAAGTTTGATTTCACTATTAAATTTTAGCTACAAAGCATCTATGGCACCTGTAGATACACCCCTTAAAATATTTCGAGTATGAAGGGTAGGACCCTATATATCGGTATAATGTATTGGTGACATCATAGAAATATACATATAGCTGCGTCTGTGGTCACTCGAAAATTTATATAGAAAATATGTCGTAATATGCCTTGCTATGATTCATATTAATATATATTATAGCTACGTCTGTGACGGGCTTTATGGTGCGACTTCGTCTGTCTGTCTGTCTGTCACACCTGCTTATTTCAGCAACTAATAATGCTATCGACTTGAAATTTGGAACAGTTATAAAGAATGCTTGCTCAACTTTATTTCAAATGAAAAAAGTCAATAAATATTTTTATTATCAGTGCAGCGCATTTTTGTAGGGAACAGCAGATTTTTTTTTCATATTTCAGTGTCGGTCCCATAATAAAAGTTGATCATATTCATGAGTACTTCACCTCCTAAAATATCCGCACTGGTTTTAATTTTATCCTGTAGGTATAGGTATTTACAGTCGTTGGTCATAAAGCCATAAGCCTCTTGACCTATGTAGGTACATCTCGCTCATAGACAGTTGGGTCAAGGACTTGATGCAGAAAGTGGTAGGTAAGTATTAGGTAGTAGGTCTAGAGCAGGGTTGTTGCCAATATTCGCATCCGCATCCGCAATTGCGGAGCTTCCGCATTGATTTGGACATCTGCATCCGCATCCGCATCCGCAATAATCATTGCGGATGCAGATGTAGCACAGGTCGTGTCAAGAAAGAAATAGGCGGGGCCCGGCGACTGGCGCGTGCCGTGCATGGCTCATTAACTAATAGGAGCAAAGTTGTCACCAATAGCACGCAGGTTTTTATTGACACCACCGCCAATGTTCCTAGCGAATAATTGTTCAGTAGCGCGGGATTAATAAAATTTACGAACCTCTGCGTAACAGGAGGTCTACTCTCTAAGCACGAAATCCGTAGTTTCGACCTTAGTTACGGGCGTTTCTTACTCCGTATCACCTACGGACTTAAGATTTGTTTGGGGCCTAAACTAAGTAGCACGATTTGACAGTTGTCCTCTTTATTCCGTGGTTGTCCCTACTCCCGATGTGTTTTTATCAGTCCGAAAAATTGAATTTGACACTTGTTTGTATGTCTATTGTACTTTCGGACGGGCCCTACAGAGTAGACCCTCAGGCTTGACGCCGAAAAGGCGGCAAATATTACTTTTTATTAAATGTAATACTCCAATCTTTAACTTTCAATGATAAATATTAATTCAATAATTAATTAATTCGCGGATGCGAGCCCTCAAACATCCGCCTCCGCATCCGCATCCGCGGATGTGATAAAATCGGGATCCGCAACATCCCCGGGTGTCAATGCCAAGCTTCCAAGGGCTAGATTGTCACCCCTTGGAGAACCACTGTTAGGCATTTTGACTAAGGAAATTTGAAAATTGTCCGCAGCGTAGCATAAAAAAAAGGAAGTGACTCCGCGACCGCCGCCGTGACCTGAATTTGCAGCCGCCGCCGGTTGCCAAATTGGCAGCCGGCGCTTACATTGGAAAAAAAACCAAAAAAGTGCGAGTCGTACTCGCCCACCGAGGGTTCCGTATCATTTTTGGACGTATAAAGTGAAAAAATCCGGACCGCATGACTAAGTTTGTTTGTAAAGGAATTTTGATGATTTTGAAAAAACTGTACTAGTTAGGAACATCGTTTTATTTTTGGTGCCATATTTAGGTCAATTCCTATCAACCCTAATTATTTCAGATTTTTCGCTCCGCAAACTTCGGAGATAAGGGGAGGGGAATGGTATTTTTTCAGACATTTTTCATCATATGTCGAAAACTGTGAGACATAAAATGAAAATATATTTTGAAATGTGCAGATCAAGCTCTTTCATATGATATGTCACTTGACCTAGTAATTCCACTTTGAAATTTTGGACCCCCACTCCAGCCCCTTTTGCAATGAAAATAAAAATATTTTTAGACTTTTTTCATTTGCAATATAGTTGGACAAGCATTTTTTATAACTGTTCCAAATTTCAAGTCGATAGCATTAGTAGTTACTGAAATTAACAGGTGTGACAGACAGACAGACGAAGTCGCACCATAAGGGTTCCTTTTTTACCATTTTGGTACGGAACCCTAAAAAGCGGGAAATAGGGTTGGCAATTTGGTACAATTATGGTAGTTATTTGACAAATGTCTAAGAATATAGCTCACACGCGTTTGGAAGATAGGTCAATTCTCAAGCCAACCTGACGTCAGAATGGCTTGAGTATAACACTATGCGTTTATTATTCAATTGCTTGAGGTACAATTCCTCTATGCATAGGTACAATTCCTCTATGCATAGGTACAATTAGGTACAGTTTTGGTACAATTATTTGGCATACATTTCGTGACCATTCAGACACCTCTCAAGCGGTTCTGACACATACTACTTTTCTGTTAGCGTTAGCGTCAAACGCTACGGATAAAATGTATGGAAATGACATTTGTCAGTCACATGACTTTTCCGCAGGTAATGTCATTGCCATACATTTTGTGCTTATCGTTTGGCGTGAACGATAACAGAAAAGCAACTTGTCTAGGGCCTCCTGCGGTCGCGGCTATTGGAGCGGTTTCACTTATTGTGAAGGAATAGAAGATTGTAATAATTCGCTGTACAGTGGCAACTTGGGTCTTAAGCTGAGCTTCACGCCTATAACACACCTCTGCCGCGAAAATAATGGTGCGAAACCGCTAAACCACAGATTGCTAAACGAAATAAGTAAACGCGGATGTCCGGCTTCCGAGTATGTTACCGGACAAACCCGATTTCAGGCCAAACTAGTTTGTCCTAGGCCAAACTAGTTTATCCTAGGACAAACTAGTTTGTCCTACAAACTTCAGGCTAAACTAGTTTGGCCTAGGCCGAACTTTAAGCTTTAGGTTAAAGTAAATGTCCAGGACAATGACTCAATAAAAGGAACTGAGTCGGGGTGCCCTAACTTTGGAGTTGAAACTTCTCCGGCGCTGCGGGAAGATTTTGACATTCACGCCTCTTCGCCCTTGCGTTACAAAGCGCAGGCATCCGCTTTATAACGGCGGGCGGGTGGAGGCTGCTCTCTCTACGCACCTCCGGTTTTTAAAAACATTAGTGGTCCACTGGCAATACCCGGGGCAGACAAGTACCACGTGGAGTCGGGGTTGACTAGGTCGGTTCTCCTATAAAATTATTACATTTACCATGCATGGGTGAAATTATTAATAAATCAATAACTTCGGCCTAGGCCAAACTAGTTAAGCCTAAAGTTTGTAGGACAAACTAGTTTATCCTAGGATAAACTAGTTTATCCTGACACACGTAGGCCGAACTAATTTGGCCTGAAATCGGGTTTGGCCGGTAACAGATACACGAAATCACACGAGAAAGAGATAGAATCATAATCAAGTATGTTACAGACCAATATAAAAAACTTTTAACCAAATACCTACCACCTACCTAGTTTTTGTCTGAGGTTAGAATAGGCTGTTTTGTTTATGTTTCACTTGTCGTACAATACAACGGACAAGTCAGGCGGACTGTACTAGGTACGGTTTCGGTGCTATGATTTCGGCGGAGGTATGGCGGAGGTGTGATAAAGGCGTCAAGATGCCCCGCGCAATTTAAATCAATTAGGTACCTAGGTACTGCAGAAGTGGGAATAGGAATCATGCTAACAGGTGTACCTTCAACCTACCTACCTTAAAGGTGGTACCTATTTAACGCAAATTAACAACAACATGTTTAAACTTGTCATATTATATTTCTAGGCTATGATACACTTTAAAATACCAGACATGTGGTATTTATTTTCATGGCACTGAGCAATATTGTAAGCCCATGTTACCAAATTATAATAAGCTTCTTTTCTTACAAAATGATTTCTTTATCATACAATTTTCCCATTAGTTACACAAAAAATCATATTACCTATCTATTTTCGGAGACAAAATTATGTAACATATTTATTTTCTTTATTTTTTAAATATAATTCATTTATGCAACAAGCAAATGATCAAAATGTTATAAATAAAATATTTTTTTATTCACTACCCTATGTACCAGCAACATAACTATTAGAGGTCATTTGACCAAGACCCATTTGAATCCTGTGCATGTGAATCTCTACATTATTTTGAAATAGTTTTTGATGATGTGGTTCTAATTTCATTTTTATTTGTTCCATTGTACCTTGCAATACAGTTAATTCATATGCATTTTGATCTGAATCAGACAAACTTTTAACTTGGAGCATTAAAGCAATAAGGTCTGTAATAAGATCAATTAAATTGGGGTCTTTGACAGATCCATTATTATTTTTCTCTACCAACAAAGATGCTTTCTCACGGCATATTTCTCTTAGGTGTGAAGGCACTAACATTGCAGCCAAGCTAGGCTCAGGAGCAATTTGTTGGCAGTACTGTTGTACATCATTTATGTAGTCTTGTAAATCCATATTCATTTTTTCCAAGTCTATTACAACTGCAGCATATTTTCTTTCAAAGTCCTCTGGCATTTTTTGGCCAAATGATTTTCTTTTCTCTGCATCACAGTTATATTCTTTAAGCAAATTTATTTTGTCTCGTTTAGCATTTAATATTCTTCTTAATTTGACAATTAGTTCTAAAAGGGCAAACGGGTAACTGCCTATAGTATCCATTTGTTTTGCTATGTCTGAGCATCCAATTAGTGGGTCACCTTGAGAATTATTGTTAGTTGGTTCGTACAAACTAAATATATCTTGAAGAACAAATCGTGGTCGAAACTTCTTTGCTATACTTGATAGACTAATAGTATCTGGAGGTTCATTAGATAGAACTTCATAGTCAGGCACTGAATGTGTGCCTAGTTTAGGCCGTTCAAAAGTTATCCTATATGTGTTATTGGATGTGTCAACTGCATCTATGCATCCTGTAAACAAACCATCTTGTGGTTTACGTAATCTTGCGGTTACTTTAGTCCCCACAACTAATTGCATTGGTATTTCATTTGGCAAATCTTTTACACTGATATCAGTAGCTTTTCTTTGTTGTATGAACCTTATTAATTTGCGTTTCCTCTCAAGTTCTCTTCTTTCCTCATCAAAAAATGCCTGGGAACATCTTCGGGGCTTGCCCATCATTCGCCGAATTTTAGACCATTGCACTTGTGTCAATTTACGGTTAGTGAGTTGTGGAAAAGATTCTCTCAGACAAATCATGAAGTCATTTTCCCCATCAAATAAAACTTTATCAATGTTGCTATAGAAATACTCAAAACAAACCCATTTATGAGCCTTTGGCAGCTTCAACAAATTTCTTAACCTCATTCCAATCCTATGCCCAGATTTAGTATCTGGTGATTGCGTTCCAACAGATTCAGTTTTCTCATCATACTTTTCATTTGCCCTATGAACCTTTAGTGGTGATTTCTGTTTTTTAACACTTGGTTGTTTGTTAGGAGTTTTAGAAATAATTTTTGGGGTCCGTTTTGGTGATTGTCGTGGTGGCGACGTATTTACAAAATCATCAACAAATATAAATCTGTTTTTCTTCCTAATGCGAGCTGGCATACCTCGCGCGTTCAGTTTTTGGACGGGTTCACTCGGTGCTGGTTTTGGCGGTAATTTAGTACCAACCCTGTGAAGCCCAAGCGCGGCAGGCCCAAACGCTGGGGGTTCTTCTTCCTCCTCGGGAAAATCCATATCCATTGGTTCATCTTTAACTCTATAATGTGATCTTGGCGAAAAATCCTCTTCATCATGCTCTCCTAAACAAAAACAACACACAATTTATATAAAGTCACAGCAAAGGAAACTCCTATGTAGTTTAGAATAATCCAATGTTGAAAAAAGGATATTTAGAATTTCAAACTACGTAACCACGTCCACGTATTTATAAGACTTTATTTCTCAGTTTCAATGCTATACTGATTGACATTTCGGCTGAAAATTTGAATTTTTTTAAATTTTGAATCTAGCGAACCACATTACAATCGTAGCTGCAGAGAACACCATAAATCATAAATAAGACTGGTACGTACACAAAATCAATAAAGCATTTGTTTTTGCAACATATTAATAATCGAATTATTTAAACAATTAGATAAATAACAAAATAAACAAAACTTACTTTCTGATTTATCCGCCATGTTGTAGTAAATTTGATTTAATTTGAAGATGAGAGCGCCAAGAACAAATACGATCGGATACACAATACCGGATACTAACTAAGGTGCATACAATCCAATTCCTTTGCAAATATCATATATATTACTAAAATTGAATAATATGAAATTATTTTATTACTTTATTTATTTTGCTGTACATAATAATCGTATTGAAAAATTAATTTATTATTTACAGTACGTTTTTTTTGTATCATTTAGCCACATTTAGCTGAAATAAAAAAATGACTAGGTACCTATTTTTATTTTCCGCGCAATACAGTGTTGCCAACACAGATTTTCAAAAACACGCTAGGTCTGAAATTCTGAATAGAAAATTACGTGGACTTGATTTGCTAACGAAAAGTTCGTAGATCTACGACTTTAAAAAGCGTAATGTAAAAGGAAAATCGTAATGTTTTCACGAAATAATCGTATTTTAAAAGGCAACACTATTAAAATTGAACAGTCGAACTCGAGAACTTTTTCCAACTAGAGTTAAGGCTCGTTCACACGAGGACGATTAGTTTTTTTTCACGAATCGTCTTTTTTTTTCAACGGCTGAATGCTTTTTAAATGCCCGCGTTTACATGCATCACGAATCGTCAAAAATTACGGACACGTCTCAAAATTATCGTCTTTTAAAAATCACGTTCGTCTTAAAACACGAATCGTGATTTTTTGTGACGGATTTACTACTGATCCTCTCGCGGCAACGTCTTCGCTAGTTCATCCAAGACTGAACTATGAATCACTAAAAGAATGTGAACATCAATTCGGATGTTTTGCCTAATAATAAAACATGATTCTGTATTCAATTTGAACGTCCATCCGTCATGACCATGACGTATCGTGTTTTTTGACGAATTTTCAATGACGGAATCCGTGTGAATGAGCTGTTACTTAATTAAAGAGATATCGAGACATGAAGATTATAATTATCGACTATAAAAACAATCTCATGTGCTAGGTCAAGATCATTAATTGATTTACCAAATTAGCTTAAGTTTTTAATTTCAGGATAAAATGATTTTTTATCTAGTAATAATTATTGCTATATGTGATTTATTTAAAAAATGTGCAGCTGAAAATGCATCATATTTGGAAGTTATAGCCTGCTATGACAATAATACTTCATCTTTTGATAAGGTTTTATATAAACCAAGAGTAATGGATGTTGTTACTGGAACTACTGTGCACCTATGGTGTCATTTTTGGTAATTATTTATTCTTGTAGACTTGTAATTAACTTTAATTATAACAGGTACCTTACTGCTTTCATCAAAAAACACTTTTCAGTATAAAAGTGTTATACTGCGACACCCACAAGCTTTTCAGAAAACGGATGTCGCGTTGCCATTGGTGTCCCCTGCATTGTTTAGTGTGCCCAGTAAAAAACAATTACCCCTGTCTTGAGGTTTATTAATTTAGGATATTAATATACCATAATTATTATTATGAACAGTGCATGCATGTTAGTGGCTAAACGCAATTTCAGGCTAAACTAGTTTGTCCTAGGCTAAACTAGTTAAGCCTAAAGTTTTTAGGACAAACTAGTTAGTGTATTGTTTTAAAGTTCCATGGTTATTGACGTTAGTAGAATAAACTATGTCGGGATTTACACCATGTACCTGTTAGTTAGTTAGTCCTAGGATAAAGTAGATTACCTATCCTGACACGCGTAGGATAGGTAAATAGGTTTGGCCTAGGACAAACTAGTTTGGTCTGAATTTGGGTGTGGCTGGTAACTTACCTGTACAAGGTGTAATTTTAGTCAATACGAAAAGAGGTCATTGAACTCGAGAAATATTGAGTAGGTAATAATAATAATAAAAAATGTGAAATAGTTCAAATAATTGAGTTCATAACAGCCTATTCACAACCATTCGATGTGTTTCCGTGTCGGAAATGACACTTGTTCGATTATCTGCTTTCCGAACCAATGGACTCGTAAAACGCTAAATAGCGTTTAAAACGCTTAATTTAGGGTTTACGCAAATATAAAACGCAAAATTTTGTTTTACGAGTCCATCGGTTCGGAAAGCAGACAGTCAAACAAGTGTCATTTCCAACACGGAAGCTTGTCGAATGGTTGTGAATACCTACCTATCCAGGAAAGTTTGTGGTATGTACTGTATAGTTATTTGAACAAAATTCCTGATTTTACCTCCTATCAAGATTTAATAGGCTCTTTATGCACTAATATTTGACTGTCATCAGCGAAGGAAAAGAAGACTATTATCCTAAATGGTGGTTATATAAACCAAGAGGAATAAAAAAACAGAAAGACGCATTGATAACAAATGATTTTAGTACTAAACTAACAATATCACCAATTCATATGTTAAATATTTATGATTTCAATGTAAATAATTCAGGAATTTATACGTGCAAAAGTCCTGAAATAATGAAAAATGGAAATAATTTCATTTATATTCTTGAAGGTCAGTCCCCCAAAATATAGAAGTAACTCAAAGGCGACTCAATTTGACGCCCCATCGGTAAAATCGATCCAGTGATAGATTGGCAATACAGCGTGAATTTTTAACCACCATCCAAAAATATTATGATCTTTGATGAAAATAATAAAACACATGTTTTTTGTTTTTGTATCACTAAGTACTAAAATATTGAGATACGGCTTATCAAAGTTATCTTCTAAAAAGCACGCACACGCACTACTTTTCCCGCTACATCTGCATCTGCGCGTCGTGGCAGCTTTCTTTCATTCAGTGCATGCGCGATTAGCGCATTTAGTGCAGTATTTGGCGTTTGACTTAGTAACCAGAAAATATTTTCTTGTAAAAAATGTACCTATGTAGGTACCTGTTTTTTGCAAAAATGGTATCTTTGATTAATTAAGCCTAGAAAAAACTTAGATGGCGATTAAAAACTCACCTTGTATTGATATGCGCGTACCCGTCTGTGCACTGCTTTTTACATAAAATAATATTTATGATTGTATCTATCTACGAATTTATGTCTATTGTTAAGATCAACCACTACATAGTATAAAACAAAGTCGCTTGCCGCTGTCTGTCTGTCCCTATGTATGCTTAGATCTTTGAAACTACGCAACGGATTTTGATGCGGTTTTTTATTAGATAGTGATTCAAGAGGAAGGTTTATTTATAAGTCCCTGCGAAGCCGGGCCGGGTCGCTAAGTCACTAGTAAAGTATATTTTCAAATCTAAATCTGAATCGATGTTCGGCAATGTAGAATAGACGTGAAAAAAGCATTGGCCTCATTGTTTTTTGTGATTGGTTTATTGTGGCAACTAATACTTTAGGAAATACTCATGCACTACAAAATAATAATGATTGTATTATTTTGCTAGGTGTAATTAATGTTAAAATTAGCCCCAAAGTTGGAACATCTAGCCAGTGGTCGGAATATAAACGAAACTATTTAGATTATCTAAATAAGAAATTGAAAATATCTGAAGAAGAACCTTTGAAATCACTAAGAAAGGACTTAAATATAACGTTTAAATTAACGTCGATTTGGGAAAACTGGGGTGAATGTAAAGAAATTGATCACCTGAAAGGTATACGCAAAAGACTCGGTAGATGTCGTCTACAACCCAGTGGTATCAATAGCAGCATTGAGGTAAAAACGTAAAATAAATCGACGGTCCCTACGTAGGTACTCACTACGTAATCCCCTAAGTAGTAGATGGATACGTGATTTGTGTTTTCGTGGCCTTCAACGTTGTAACTTTGAGTACACTCAGGGAAAGGAATTCTTTAGCAGGTTTACTATCATTCATAATTGGTCGTATATTCAAGTTTCGAAGCAATTCGGGTTCGGAATTATGAATGATAGTGAACTTGCTAAAGAATCCCTTTCCCTGAGTGTACATATTGTTTACATGCTGAAAAATTGATGTATTTTTGCCTTCCCGTCCTTTTTGCAGGTATTGCCTATGGACGCTTTTTCTAACACTGCTACCACGTCGTATTTAACTGATGGCTATGATATCTCCTGTCGTTCATTCCAACTTAATGAAACAGTTCCTGAATTAAGTAAAATCATTCGAAATATCCCCAACTATGAAGCAGAGGAAACATGTCTTGTTACAAAAAGAGCTGGTAATAAAAAATGCATTAGGTATTGCTATTCCATATTGTCAGTTCAAGGCATTCGTTTTGATTAGGTAAGTATTTTATTATAAGATTATACTCCATCACGAAACAGTCAGCTCTAGGCTGAAAAGCTTATCCGACTTACCAGGCGCAGTGGATGAGCGGAATCCAGCCAGTAGGTACCTATGCTTAGAAAGAATATTTCATCTTATCTCGTATACCTACAGACGAGCTAGACATTTTAGCTAGTCAGAAAGGTACTGGTATAGGTGGGGATCTCGGAGAAGGGGATACTTATACCCATTCTTGTGAAGGCAATTTTTTTATTTGATATTTATAGGTATAATTAAACATAATATGTTTAATTATACCTATTAATATCAAATAATGCTTGTGTAATTTTATTTTGCTTTAGTCAGGTACAAGATAAATAAAGAAAAATGTAAAAACAAGCCTACTAAGCAAGTAGAGGAAAACAGTCATGTGACACTTTTGTGCACGGAAGCTACTTCAAATTCAGATTTGAAATGGTATAAAGACGCAAAATTGTTAAACTCTGTGATTAGGTAAAAGGAAATTTTACTATTATTTACTATGCAGGTATATAATGTGTGTTATGAATATACAGTAACTTAGTCCTAAAAGGTTTTACAGAAATAATATAATTTATAAAAATGAAGAAGAACCTCATTTTTCAGTAGACACTAATAATTCTCTGCATATATTACACATTAGTGAAAATGAAGAAGGTAATTATTCATGTTTGATAAATGGCAAAAAAATTCAAGAGTTTGAAATAAGGGTCGTATCAAAATCAAAATTGTTAAATCAAGGTAAACTTCATTTCTCTAATAAATTATTATTATACCTACTATAGTCATACTAAATATCATTATGTAAATTACATAATAAACTTATTTATTTGACTATGTTCTACTACATTATAAAAAATAAGTACCATTTTGTTTCAGAATTTATTCGGTATTCCATTTATCTGGGTTTTGTACTGTCGCTGGCGATGACATGTTACTGTGCAGGAGTATGTCTTGCATGGCATCGGAGATCTTCTTTCGTGGATCCAATTAACTTTAACAAAAAAGGCGCTCATGAATATTATCGTTTGCAATGCGAACGAGAAAGGCTTTTGAAGTGAAATGTACATGCATTTGTACAATTACTAAGTTTTCCAAATAAATTACATGTAAAAATCTAGTACCCACTCTATCTATATCTACATACCTACCCAATAAACCATTTTTTTATGCAGCAGTAGGTAATTGTCACGGTGAGATAAAGTAATCACCATGAAGTATCTGTATTTATTATTTACTAGCTTTCGCCCGCGGCTTCGCCCGCGTGGACGTCGGAAATTATCCCATGGGAACGTACCTCAGGAGTAAACTTTAACTACCATTATATCACTCTCCGGTTCATAACAGTACCTACAACAACATGACAGTACAAACAGACACTTCAATTTTATTTATAAGATTGATAATCTAGCAGAAGAGCTGTTTTACCCCCGAGGGGGGTGAATAGATTTTTATTTTTCTATTTCGAGTGACATAAACACACGCGATTACAGCAATACCGTAAATTCATCACCACTAAGGAGTGTATTACGCCAACTCGACAAATGGAAGCGATCCCGCGTCGAGCGCGGCAACCGTTACACAAAAAGAATCCTTAAAGCATGATTCAGTATTCACGCGCGACGGCACGATCATAGATTATACACTATATATGGGCACGATGGCTTATTAGCGTATTTCATATACCGATTTCTATGATTCTTTTTTTATTGAATAGGTAATAATGTTAGTTTTTTTAATTAGGGATGAGTAAGAGTATTATAAACGTAACAGTAAACAAATACAATCAGAAAGCTCCTAACTGCTAAGCTATCGGGAGTTACACGTGTTATTGTGAGTCAACAATAAAAGATAGACATTTATGCTGTTGTGGGATATTTTTTAGATAATTTTATGTAGAACATTTCCGTGATACATAATTTCTATGTAGCTTTAACCATTAAGGCTGCACACGCGACGGAAGATTAAAAAACGGAGTAACTTCGCCCGTTTTGCCAACATTCCCTTCACTGCTCTGCTCCTATTGATTGTAGCGTGATGAAAAGTATACTATAACCTGCCCAGGAGTATGAAGAATAATTGTACCAAGTTTCGTTAAAATCCGTTGAGTAGTTTTTGTTTCTATAAGGAACATACAGACAGACAGACAGACAAAAATTTTACTGATTGCATTTTTGGCATCAGTATCGATCACCGATCACCCCCTGATTATTATTGAAAGTATAAGTTAAATTTAAGTTATTTTGAAAATATATTTCATGTACAGAATTGACCTCTCTACAGATTTATTATAAGTATAGATAATAGTCCACCCACCACACCATCGTGAGATCCAACTTTGACCACACTGGTCGACAAAAATGGCCAATGATGTTATTAAACTAGCACATTGTGCTTAGCAAACACTAGCCGTCTTACTACAAAAAAAATAAACATCTGTTGAACAAGACACCAAAAATAATACACACTTGAATTATTCATGCCAAAGCAAGTGTGTATTATTTTTGGTATCATTCTTGTTCAACAGAAGATTAACAGAATTCAGCCGGCCTAGCATGACCACGATAGAAACGGGTTTTGTCTACATAGAAATAGACAAAGTGACAGATTGTAGAAACATTTCTACGTTTTATGAATGAAATCTGTCACTTTGTCTATTTCTATGTAGACAAAACCCGTTTCTATCGTGGTCATGCTAGGCCGGCAGTAGACTAGTTTGACCATAATATAGGATTAGATAGATTGGCTTATGCCTGGAAATAAACGTAGTACTATGTACCGTTTATAGAACTGGAAAATCCATCACTATTAAAAATCTTCATTTGGCAACAATTTATCTGTCAAACAGCGAATGAGAATCATGAGCAGGGTTGCCAACTCAATGCCACGGTTGGGTGCTAAGTAACATCTCAAATAGTGCTAAATTGCTAGAAAGTTTAAAAAATAGTGCCAAATATATGAATTTAATAAAAACATCCATTTTCGTCTCACTGTCACCGAACACAAAACAAATTTAAGTTAATAAAATGATTAATACTATTAATCTGATAATTATTGCGCACAAAGACATAATGAATGAAAAACAAAAATGAACGAAAACAAGCAAGGTTAGACAAATAAGGAGTTATCTTAGAGAAAAAGACAAACATAGCACTGTTCGCCTCGTCTGCCATACACGCCTTTATTTTCACGTTCACGGGAATCCCCTACCGAAGTGCCGCAGATTACAGATTACACTAGTTTGCGTTTTGTTACTTCAGCCACAGCTGCATTTTGTGAGCGAACAGACAACATCAAAATTAGTGCAAGATTTAGTGCTGGGTGCTGTTTCTTAAATTTCAGTGCTAGGCACATGAAAATAGTGCTAAATCTAGCACTCAAAGTGCTGAGTTGGCATCACTGATCATGAGCCAACAGTGCTGCCACTTTAGCGACTTTGTCGCTAGAACTAGCGGATTTTTTGTTTATGTATAACG